>CM077116.1:62048495-63298495 GCA_039619475.1 Icerya purchasi | reverse complement strand
GAGAGGAGATATCAAGAGCAGAAGAAATGGAATTAGAAAAAGCGTTATATTGTTGAATAGGATCAGTATGAGAGTGTATGTAAGGAAGAGATAGGTCGGTGTTTGAGCGGAATTTATCCCAGTCAACTTTATTGAACGACCATTTAGGAATGAGAGCAGGTCTGGGATAATTAGGAGGAGGAAGAAGAAGGTATTGAAAGGAAAGAATAATGGGAACATGATCACTGCCGAAGGTACCGTCCAAAGTTTTCCAATGACATTTAAGACCAAAGTGGGGAGAAGTAAAGAACAGATCCACCGAGCTGCATGAGTGTGCACCTTTATAGAGAGTAGGTGAGTTATCATTAAGAAGGACAAAATTGTTGTTAAGAATAAAGTTTTCAAGAACACGACCGTTTCTGTTATGACACGCAGAGCCCCATAGAGGAGAGTGAGCATTCCAGTCGCACCAATAAAGAAAAAGGAAGAGAGTGAGGATAAGTCAATAGTGTGAATGGGAAATTATTGAGATCAAAATTGGGAGGAATATATACAGAAATTATATGAATAGGCTGAGGATAAATATTTGGGATTGAAATAAGGGCTAGGTTGGGTGAATGAGAATTAGAAGAAAAGTCAGAGGAATGGTCGTGGGAGAGAAAAAAGATATCATTTCTTATGAGAATGGCAGCGCCGCCATAGCCATCAACACGATCGGATCGGATTGCCGTAAAGCCTCGAATCGATATGTTAGTGGATTCAAAAAGCCAGATTTCAGATAAGAGAGCAATATAAATGGAAAAAGAGTCAAGTATTCCCTCAAATGACTGTTGGTTGGCTCTTAGACTACGACAGTTCCATTGGAGAATATTAAACTTGTGTATCTGGTGGAAGAAAAAATAGGAAGTAATAGGAAAGCAAATCTAGACCACCGAGCAAGAAACGACAGAAGGGAGGAGAAAAGGAATTAGACGCAGTGGAGCAAAGGAAAACAAAGAAATAAGATTGAGCCTGCAGAAATATGACGAAATATAAGGGAAAAGAAAAGAGATAAGAAATAATATTACGAGAAAGCAACAAATGGAGAAAATTATTCGTCAAGGGAAATCTACGCATCTTATTATTATATAGACTTGTCATAACTTAAAAGCTATGACTGGTTCGCACGCATAGGATATATAATAAAAAATAACCAAGTCAATAGCCTATGAATTACAGTCTTAAAATTGCCAGCAGCAAGTTCATGTAAAACGTTTTCATGTAACTCGCCTTTGAGCTTTTTTGAAAGTTTATCATTCTTGTTTTTATAATAATTTATTCGCATAACTGAGCGAAATACGTTGCTGCCCTACGATTACCGGCAGATTGTAAGTTTATAGAAGAATTCAATACGGTAAGGTAAACATGTTAAGTTGCAAGTTTTAAAGTTAACAATTATTAGCATTAATTAATCTATTCATTTTACAGGGAGAGACACTCGCTGATATTAACGCGCTATAAGCGTTAATTTTATATTTTCAAAATGTTCGAAGATCTTTTGTTCTGCCTGGACCAGACATCACACTGACTAATTAACCGTACTAATGACAGTTAGTTTATTTTTAATGTTGTGAGTAGTATTTAAATTTATAAAATAGGCAACATTTTTGACGTCAAATGTGACTTGTTTCTAGCAAAAATAAAAGAAATTTTTTTCACGAATCATTGAAAACTGAGTCAGAAAACAAAATTTATCGAAAATTTCTTTTTTAAAAGTAGCTTATTTATATTTCTTAATTATTTTATAAGACGAAATAATGAATGATAATGAACATAAATAACAGAACGCTAATAAATTGAATAGAAATTAATATGTCAGAAACAACGTTTTTGTGAATATCCCATCTTCAGCTAGAGAAGTTTGGTACTATGTTGTTTTTTTTAAACTAACGTGTTTTTTCTCTTTTTTTTTCATTGCTAGCTGAAAAAGAAAAAAGAAAAAAGAAAACTAAAATTATTCACAGGGAAAGAGAAAAACTTGAAAATTAAAATTGTCTTCATCCATTTTTGTGTTTCCTTAATGTTGATACTTTTAAAATAAACAAACACTTATACACAAATAAATATAATTCAAAAAATTAATTAAATACTGCCGACTAGTTTCGGATAGCAGAGATCCGTTATTCGAAACTAGTCGGCAATATTTAATTGATTTTTTGAACTATATTTATTTGTGTATAAGTGTTTGTTTACTTTAAAAAAACTAGAAAATATTTCTACACCTATGAATTTTGAAGTTACGCTTGACGGAACATTAACTTGAAAACAACACTGCGCAAGTTTTAAAAGCAGAAGATTAGTTTTGGGAATGTTGTACTTAGAAAATTGTGCGGAAATAGCTGGAGTGCAAAACCACGAACTATGCGTATTTTGGTACTGTGCTTCTCGATAGCGGTCTCGAATCGATACAGTCGCATTGAATGAATTATGTAGGATGATGACAGGATACTTAAGTCCCACAAACATATACAAAATATATTAGCTAGCTAGGATTGTTGCACCAAACAAAAACAGCGAGAAGTCGACTGAAGCAAAATTCTGCAAATGGAGGATGATAATCAGTGGCACTAATGAGTGTCCACAAGAAAAACTAGCCAATGAAGCGGAGTTTTTCCGTGAAAGCTGCAAAAGATTTTGACAACGTATGATGATGCAAATTCAACCGATAGACACGGAGGTACTCTAGTTAGTACAGATGTGAATGTGATGTAGTACAGGGCATGACCTATTCTCGAAAGTAGTCTGCATATCCGGCAAATTGTATCCGTACCAGCCCTAATTTGGCAAACGAAAATGCCCGAAAAGTAACTACACACTGTTTTTTTTGGGAAATTTCATTAGGCTCTTGTGAAGGACACGAATGCCAAAGAAGAATATTCAAAAGTGCATTTCGAATCATCTTTTATCGGTCGCATTCAGTTTTCTTTTTTAAATTTTTCTTTTTCATCATTTTCGATAAACGCTATAGTGCCTAGTGAACTTGTAATTTCAATTAGAACACATTTAATCGAAGTTACAAGTTTACTGGGCATTATGGCGTTTATCGAAAATAATGAAAAAGCTGAATTATTTCGCAATATACATACAGACATGTGTAGAGTTGAAGGTAAGAAACTACTAAAGTTCGAATAACAGCGACACGTCGGAAGTTATTTTTTCCGGCGCATTTCCAGATATGAAAATTTTGGGTGGCTGTCGTCAGTGAAGGTGCTGTGATATCAAATAACATGACACTGTTCTAAGAAATTAAATAGTTTTCAGAACGATTGAAATTTGCCTTATATTCAACCCGTTGCTATGAAGAACGAATAAAATTGGTAACGGGAGTATGAATTAGCACCATGAACGAAGGAACAAAAATGGAATGTCTCAACATGAAAGATAAAATTCTTCTAAAGTATATGTTTAATAATGCTAAGGGAAATTAATAACGAAGAGAAATTTAATGTAATGCGGGGAAAAAAACAAAAATGAATGAAGAAGAAGTATAATTTGGAAAAATAATAAAAAGCGGAAGTGACGGAAAAAAAGTTATTTTATTTTTACCCCCCCTCCCCTCCCCACACACACCTATTTTTTTTAAAAATGGACGCGTTTCGTTGATACTGACATTTTCCTAAGATCTAGGAAAGGAAAGGAAAGTGTAATTAGTTCTTTACGCGAACAAAGATAGCAGATAGAAAGAATTCAAGAACACCCACTGTAAAAGAAGCAGGGGGATCCATTAGTAAAAGTGAGAGGAACACGTTCAGGAGTGATGAAAGAGCGTTCAAAAAAGATACTGTCAGCATCGCATGTAGAAAGATAAGTAGAATGGTGGAGAGAACAAAATAATAGAGAAGATATGAGTGAGGAACTGTACGGGAAGCATGTCCAAAGCGGAGCCCAGCCAAGTATTGCAACGACTTCATTATACATTAGAATGAGTAAGACAGCGGTAGTTGTTCTTTTCTTTTGAATAGCGAAAAGCTAACAACTCAGAGGATTTTATTGGGAGGTATTTGCAAGAAAATAACTCTGGTATCGTAATGAGTTACGTCGAATTTTGGCGACGCGGAATTAATTTATATCAATATTAAAATTCTTTCGAAAGGTGAAACAGCACGCCGTGCATTTTAGTCGCTAACGGGTAAAATCGGATTGCGGCCCATTCTCCGACCTCGGCTGACTTGTAAAATGATTAAAAACAAAACGTTATCATATAACACTTACGTTTGGCATCAACTGATCCGAACTGCACACTCTGGCCACTTTCTGCTTCAGAACGGTCTGCTTGATGAATCGTTCGCTTTGATTGTTCCATTTCATGAACATAACGTAGGTGCTGTATATGCATAGTAGAGCGCTGGCTTCGTACCAGTGTATGCGGTTATCGTGAAAAAACGAAATCAGACAAATCAGACTGATGGAATAGAAGAGGCAGTCGCGAAACAACGGCCACCAGGTCAGAGTCAAGGTGGATCCGCTGAAGACGGCGCAGGTCCCGATCACGAAGAGAATGTTGAAAACGGCCGAACCGACAATGGTACCGATTCCGACGTCGTCGAACGACACGAAAACGCCCATAATGCTGGTGAACAGTTCCGGAGCAGATCCGCCGGCGGCCATAAAGGTGGCTCCGGCTACGTCGTTGTTGATCTCTAACTTCTCGATGATCACGTCCAAGGCCGGCACGAAGAACTCGTCGCAAACGATGGCCAAAGCGACGAACATGTATACCATGCCAAATAAGTGCAGAACAACCAGGCCGTGTTGCCGTTGCTCCTTCGTGAACGGGTCGTCCGGAAACAGCGGATCCTTCTTTTGTACGATAATCTTCGTAACGTTGGTCGCGTTCCGAAAACCGAACTCATCGTCGCCGTCGATCAGGCTACTGTTCGGCGTCTTCAGAATCACAATTCCTTCGCAAAAAGCGTCCGTCTCGATATCGTCGATGATCCGGTCGTCGTTTCGGCTGAAGTTATGGTGCTGGTGGAGCAGGGAAGAAGTCGTCGGCCAGGAGCTGGAAGCTAGTGATGTTGTCGCTTGAATTACCCAGATCGGCTTCTGGAAACGGAATAGTAGGGAAATCGTGAGCATGATTAGAGGTCGTCGCTGACGCGCCAAAGACATTTTGTACGGTTCTAGTTTAGCACCGTTCAAACGTTAAAACGCGCCCGTTCGTCTACCGTTGCGAAGCCGAGAAAGCTGCCGTATGAAAGGCACTCGGAAAACGCGCTTCTGACCGAACATTCCACTCGAGCGCACCGTTGCAGACCGCGCCCGCTGCACAACTCAGCCGGCCGAAATCGCGGCATCTGCCCGCGTCCTTTGTCGTCCCGCTCTCTTCCGTTGCTGCAGAAACGGTTCAGCGGGCAAATCGTTTCTCAACCGTTCCGTACACTGTTGGCCTTTCCTCTAATCAGCTCGCGAGTACACGCGTGCATGCGCGCGCTTTCCGTAGCCCTAGAAGTGCCTGTCTGTACTCGTTCGTGTAAATACAGAGCTATTCGCAGCCACGATGAGATTTGTTACACATATCGGAAAGGTGTACGATAATTCGTCAACACTTAAGCCCGAATTGACAATATATAGCGCCAGATCAAGCGCACAAAGCGCTTAAAGTCCCTCTTATCTCTTGACCTTTTTTCGACAATAGCAACACCTTTTCATAACACACAGCCGTCTCCGCACCGTGACAAATTACGTGTACGTAGACACGCGTTTTCTAATTGCTTTTTTACTACAAGTCGTGTCGGTGGCATGCTGCGGAGGATTTCTCGCCTAACCTAAATTCCGTTTTTAACCCGCAGAAACCGTTGCCCTCTTAATTTTCCTTCACTTGACCCGTTTATTAAAACCCGTTTTTTTTTTTCAAGCTGTTCCACCGAGAAGGCTCTCTGTATTGTCAGTTGTCGATAATCAGTCACACCCCGCGCTTACATTAACTATCATTTAACCAAGCGCCGACTTATTTTCTCGTTAAACTCCCCATACTTCGTAGCATCGAGCTTCAAGAATCCTACATAATTTACGAGGTTATCCGTCCATTTATTAATCTCTTTCCAACTCTGACTGTGTCGCAGTTTATCAAAATAGAGCAATTTTTAATATACCCAAATTAATCACGCTCGGTTAAATAATATGAAAACTTTCGTCTGCAAACATTGGAGTTTACTTTTTCGTTCAATGTGCAAAGAATAAATGCATAGATTTCGGCCAATGAAATCGTTGAAGAGTAATTAAAATGAGTTTTACCGGTTTATTAAACAGAATTTTATAATTTTTTGATTAAGTATTATTTCCGGTCTGCTTATATACGTATAAATATATATATATATATATATATACATTTTTTTAAATTTATTAACTACATCTCGATGTGTGCGCGACGTTTTAATTTTATTTTCATCGAACGTCATCTTTTCCCTTCTTTCACGTCGTTTTTTTAAAATACATTTTAATCTGACACAGTTTTTTTTCTTCTGTTTCTCGTTTTTTCGGTTTCTTTTGGTCATCCAGTTTTCGTCATTTGACCGGTGTATTTAATAAGCTGGTGCAGCTGTTTTGCTTTCCGTACAAATAAGTTTCTTTGATATAGAATACGAAGAATTTTATACATATTTAAACGCAACAACAACAAATCCTTAAATTTAATATTAAACATTAAAAATAGTTTATTTTGCGTTAGTAGATTCAAAGATTAGAGAGATGTGGGAAATTGTATCTGGAGAAAATAAATAAACTGCAAATAAATTGCTTGGAATTAATAGCAAATCCTCCTGAAGGGAGAAACTGAAAGTGAAATAATTAAAAAAGATGACGTAATAAGCTAAAGAAGAATGTACTTATATCTGTGTTTTTTTTTGTTTTTTTATTAATTGGGTTCGTCAACATGGACATTGGCCAAAGAACTGGGGAAAAGAGGAGAAATCAGATTTTTATGAGATGTTAAATAGCTGATCAAGCGCTTGGATGGCAGAAGGGGAAGGAAGGAAAGGATAAATTAAGTGCTGTAGGGATGGGAGCACTGCTTGATAAAAGAAAGGAGAAGAAAGAAGATAAATTAAAAGCATTCAAACATTACGTGATCAGGGTCACATACAAAAAATGACTGTTGGCAGTATGTAGAAATAATATGGGACTAGAGAGAACCGGAAAAATACTATCAATTTGCCAAATTGCCGTGGATATATAGCTTTTGAAGTTTTTATTATAAAAATGAAGTTCAAAATAAAGGATTTTTTTTTTTTTTTTTTTTTTTTTAAGCATGAAATACGAAGAATAATGTGACCAAAAAGTTGATTTTTAGCAAGAAAAATATTCCCGGTATAATGCTAAAAATTGAAAAATAAAATGTTTTTTTAAAATACCTACTTCAGGATTTATTATAAAAATTTAATAAAAATGCAATAAAAAGTAAAAAATAATTATTCGATAAAAAATATATATCAGAGTGATATCGTAATTCTTGTATAACATTAATACTTATTAGAGTCGGTATTAAATTCATATTAAAATAATAATTAACATTAAATGTTCATTAAATTATTCCTAGATATTTTAATATGAATTTGATGCCGACTCTAATAAGTATTAATGTTGTATAAGAATTACGATATCACCTTAAGGTATATCACTATGCAATATATTTTTTATTGAATAATAATTTTTTACTTTTTAGTAAATTTTTATTAAATATTTTTTTTAATTTTTTTTTAAATATTTTATTTCTGTTTTGAAAATGAATCTGGCATTGGCACTTTTATAAGATAGAAGATTGGAGAGAATAGGACAGGAGCGGAACGTTCTATAGGTGGACAAACTTCGATTAAAATGGCAGCCATGCACTCTTCGTTCCACCATAACGAGGAAGCAAATTTGAACCTTTTATGAATTGAAAGCTGGGCGGGAGGAGAAAAACGAGTTAAGGCGCTGGAAATAGATTCCATAAAAAGGTCGTATTGGAAAAAGAGATTTAAATGCGAGGGAATTAAGGAAGGTGAAGAGTCAATGTAGGGACGAAACCTGGACCAATCGATTTTAGAAGGGACCCATCCATGCGGCTGTGTAGGATTGCGCGGAGTAGAATATGGAAATTTATGTAAGGAAATGATGATAGGATCATGATCGTTTCTATAGGTGCCATCCAGAGTGCAATCAACTAAGACCAAGATTAGGAGAAGTAAGGGAAAGATCAATGGAAGTAGAAACCAGACGATTGCTGACAAATCAGGAAGAAGCCCTGTAAATGAAGGTCGGATAAATCCTTTAGTCATATTTTTGAAAGTAAAACAATACTAATATTATGTGGATTTAACAGTCTTTCAAGAGAGAGAGCTTATTGTCCCTAAGGCTTCGGTAATTCCACTGAATATTTTAAGTTGACGAAACATGGTTAAGAAAAAACCTAGAAATTATCGAATTAGGAGCAAGAGTAGAAGAAGGTGGAGAGGAGAGCGAGAAAGGATAGAGGGAGTTGGAAGGTTGAAGCAATAGGAAAGGAAGAAAAAAAACTAGGGGGAATGAGAGTTGAGAAAATGTTTTGGCACAGAATAAAAGAACTGAGGATAGAGTTATAGGAAGGGAAGGAATAAGTAAGAAAATCTACCGCTCATGAAAATTATAATGATACTGGTGTCGTAAAGGGATAAAATAATAGTAATGCCCGCAGGCGTAATACATCAGCACCAATTACCCAAAACGACAATTTCGTCTGAAACCTTGTATACTATCAACCAATTTAATTAAAAGAAACAAGAAACTCCAAATATAGGAGTTCGAAGGTTGAAAGGAGGGGGAGAAGTAGAGTCAACGAAGGATAGCATTAATTTTACCTTTTTGTTGTACCAATGTTTTATGAAGGTGATATAAGTAAGCATAAAATTATGAAAGTTTATGTGCGTCCCACAAGAATCGGATCCTTATTGACAGTAGTCGGGCGTCCGATTTATAGATTATGGAATTGGTAAAGACGTTAATGTGATAATGCTTGGTGATCTTAGCTTGTCTTTTAGCTTGAAGAGCGATAGTCTATATCTTGGACAAGGTCCCGACAATAAATCCTTTTCACCTACGCTGAGTCCCAATAACTTACTCACACAATTGAATGTAGATTAAAAAGAGTACACGATGGACGATTTAAAAGTATATAAAGATGTGCTGGAACACACAACTGTACATTTACGATCTGGTAAAAATTTAAAAGATACGGCGCATGAAAAGTATTACATAAAGCCACTGTTTCACACTACTTCCAGTGCTAGCAAGAAGCAATGTCAGAGATATAGAACAAGAAAAGAGGAAATATCGCTAAAAGTACGAAGACTGGAGTATTGGAATTATATTAATAGGTTTGCGTATCGTTTGTTTCTGTCACAAGCCAGCCGTCGTAGTGATATTACAGAGCTAGATAGTGAAACTTTGTCAATTAAAGAACTGCTTGAGGGTGGTTAATGTGGTTATATCTACCCGCAAGACAACAAAAAAAGCTTAGACTATTGCCATGAACTACACAGAGCTGCTAGGAAGCGGTATACCACCAGATATGTAGAAGTGCTCGAATTAAATGATTCCTAGTAAGGTTGATCTCATTGGTATTTGACAATACACATGTTTAAATCATGGACATCAATTTACTCTGACTGTAATGTTCAACAAATATGTTTGGGCAATACTGGTAAACAACAAGAGTGGTTTTTTCACTGCACCGACCGTGTAGTGGATACTATTGGAGTGGAGAGTTGTGGTGACTATACATTTTCAAATAAATCGCGGTACTGAATTCTGTGTGCGTGCTGTTTTGCAATATTTTGGTATTAGCTAAAAATGGTAGAAAGAATATCTGATATATCTCAAAATATTATAGCTGTAGTAAACGATTACCGTGGAGTGATTGTGTTTAGATAAGTTCGTTCGCGCTGTGCTCTTTTGTTCCGGATTAGCTCGGTGAGATTGTTAAATTAAATTATTTGTTTTACGTGTAGCTTCTCTTATTGTTCGGCGTTTCAGCGAACTGATAAGCGTATTATGCGCACGCACCTCGCAAGTGCGTGCGATCAGTGCAGCCATTTATCCATCGTTAATTTATCGTTTAAGAGAAATATATCTTGGCTAGATCACTAGTACAAGTTTTAGCGTATTTAAATTATTCTCATACTGAAAGCGATCTAGTAGTATAACCAATAGAAAAGTTAAAGGCAAGGAAAATCATAGCCAAGTTCGAAGTGTTGAAATTACATTAATGACGTCAACAACACCGGCGGTCAGTGAACATGCTACCGCTTCCACTTCTTACACACATAAACGGGTTAGCCCTATAAAAATAATAAAGACTAAAAGTGAACATAATATCAAGAGGCAGTTATCGAACCCTGAAAATAGTGAAGGAGATGAATGGCGAACACCTAAGCGAACCTTCAAAATTAAAAAAACCGCAGCTTATACTTCCGAAGGAAATCGATACGAGGCTGCTCGTTCAAATCGTAATATATTCAAATTTTTAAAGGACGAGGATAGCAGTATTGAATGCGACGAAAATAATCATCAAAGGTATACTGAAATCGCTAATGTAGAGACAGTAAAACCAAATGCTAACGAACATCCCGACTCTTTGAGGAATAAAAAAATACCTCCAATACTAGTGAAAAATATCACTAATATATCGACCTTACGTAATGA
Source organism: Icerya purchasi (assembly GCA_039619475.1). Lineage (NCBI taxonomy): Eukaryota > Metazoa > Arthropoda > Insecta > Hemiptera > Monophlebidae > Icerya > Icerya purchasi. The sequence continues at coordinate 63,287,818 of CM077116.1, read as the reverse complement.
TTTGCTAGCAGACAAAGACATCAAATTTATGTTAAAATCTACTCGTACAGGAGTAACTATTAACCCTGAGAACGTAGATAGCTACAGAAAAATTATTAAAACATTACAAGCACGAAGGTATTATTTTTTTACCTACCAGCTATGGGAAGATAAACCTTTTAGGGTAATACTTAAAAACCTTCATCCATCAACAGACGTTAAGGAAATTAGCACTGAACTTGAAAGTAAAGGCTTTAAAATTAAGAACGTCACTAACGTCATACACCCAAAATATAAGACACAGCTGCCTATGCATTTTATAGATTTACACCCGGCACCTAACAATCACGACATATTCACGTTGGTGAGTTTGTTACATACAAAGGTGGTAGTCGAAGAAGCAAACTCCAAAAAACAACTGATTCAGTGCAAAAGGTGCCAGCTTTATGGTCATTCACAAAATTATTGTTACTTACCTCACAGATGCGTAAAATGTGGAGGTAAACACGACACCAAACTATGCCAGAAGTCGCTGGAAATCAAGCCTACTTGCGCTCTATGTAATGGCGACCATCCTGCCAGCTACAGAGGATGTCCCGAATATAAACGTGAAGTTAAGGAAAGGATTATGCGTACTGTTAATCCTACAATGAAAAATGTAAACCTTAAACGGGCTGATTTTCCCCCGTTACCGGTTAGTAATTTCCGTTCCAGCAACCCATGGATTAACAATAATACAAGACTCAACGAGACGCAGAACATAAAATTCACAGATAACGTCACTGGGCTCCCAACAAAAAATACACAAAATATGGACCCCTTAGAAGTACTAACAACTAAGATGTTAGACTCAATGGACAAAATGCTAAATGATTTCAAAGCCATAGTAAATCCTCTATTTGCTATTTTAAATAAATTATTAGAAAAACTCCTTTAATGTCACGCAACGATATAACAAATACGTCTCTGACAGTTATGCTCTGGAACTGTAACGGTATTATTACTAAAAAAGCGGAATTAGAATTATTTTTACAATCACACAGAATTGACATAGCACTTCTCTGCGAATCACACCTGAAATCAAACGTCAGTCTCAATATTGCAGGTTATACCGCATACTGCACCTCCCATCCCGATGGAAAGGCACACGGGGGAGTAGCGGTTCTAGTAAGAGACAGAATTAATCAGCACGAAGTATATGCAGAAGCTTCCTTCGCTTACCAACTACAAGCCGTAAACATTCAAACGTTGCTTTTCGATTTTACTGTCGCCTCCATATATTGTCATCCTAATGTTATTCTACCAAAAGAAAGAATGAAAACACTAATTACTAGTCTGGGGACTAATACAATCGTAGGAGGAGATTACAATGCTACTAGTCCTAGGTGGAACTGCCAAAAAAGTAACTCAAGAGGAAGAATGATTGAAAAGCTAGTTCAGCAGAGCAGCCTCTCAATTTTATCGCCAAACGAACCCACCTACTGGCCAAGTCATATAAATCGAACGCCAAGCGTACTGGATTTCTTTATCATGAAAAATATGCAAAATGTCAATAAGATATGTAAAGCAGTTCCCCTGCTCGGTTCTGACCACGCCCCAGTATTGGCATGCCTTTCACTGGAACCAATTGAAACAACACCACGAACCTATCTAACGAACAGGAGTACAGATTGGATTGAATTTTCAAAATATATGGAACTTAATACGAACCTCAATATACGCTTAAAATCTCCTGATGAGCTAGACGAAGCAATATCAAATTTTACAAAAAATATACACGCTGCCACTTACAAATCTACAACCTATCCTAAACATCGAGAAACTCAGCGCGAGCACTCGTTCTATATTCCTTTTAAAGTGAGAGAATTGATACAGATAACAAGAAATGCTAGAGTGCAGTGGCAGCGCAACAGAAGGAAGTCGCTTAAAAAAGTTTATAATGCGTTACACAAACAACTACGTGAGCAGATAACGCAATACAGAAGCTACAGATACGAGCAGTTTTTCTCTCAATTAAACCCTGAAGATAAATCAATATGGAAAGTAACCAAATCCTTCCTCCAAAAGAAAGAGAAACTCCACTTCGTGCGGAAGCGCAATGGAGAATGGGCTAAAACCAATACCGAAAAAGCTGAAGTGTTCAGCGACCATCTATTTCATATTTTTCAGCCGTTTGACGATCTAAATGATGATTCAAATGATGAATTAGTAATGAACTATCTGGAATCACCACGTCAGCTAACGCTACCATCTAAACATATATCTCCCAAGGAAGTAGCGAATAAAATAGCCCACCTATCATCAAAGAAAGCTCCGGGGAAAGATTTAATCACCTACGAAATAGTCAAAAAGCTACCTAAGAAGAGCATTACTTTTCTGACATACATATACAACGCAGTATTAAGATTGGGATATTTTCCTAAAACTTGGAAAGAGTCCGTTATCCAACTAATTCTTAAGCCGAAGAAAAGTCCATCTCTTCCTTCGTCTTATAGGCCAATCAGCCTATTAAACGCATTTTCAAAAATACTTGAAATGCTTTTACAGGACAGAATCCTCAAGGCTCCCTCAGTCAACAGCGTTATTCCTCATCATCAGTTTGGTTTTCGCACTGGACACTCAGCCATCCAACAGGTTCACAGAATAACAGATAGAATAGCTACGGTATTCGAAAAAGGACAATATTGCAATGCGGTCTTCCTCGATCTGGAGCAGGCCTTTGATCGAGTTTGGCATAATGGACTCCTCTACAAAATTAGAAGCATTCTTCCTAACGACATATTTGCAGTCTTGAAATCATACTTGTCGAACAGATCCTTTCAAGTTAAGGTGAACTCTGCTATGTCTGCTCCAAAACCTATTGGTGCGTCGGTGCCGCAAGGAAGCATACTTGGGCCGTTGTTGTACTGTCTGTACACGGCCGATCTTCCTGTATTGAAGACAACTATTACAGCTTCATTCGCTGATGACATTTGTATCTTAGCTGCTCATGAGGACCCAAATTGTGCTTCCTTGTTAATCCAAGAACACTTGGACAAGATTCAGAGTTGGGCCGTAAAATGGAAAATTAAAGTCAACCACAGTAAAAGTCAGCAGATTACATTTACCTTAAACAGGCGAACATGCCCAAAAGTTAAAATCAACAACAACTTTCTAACTCAGAGCAATACGGTCAAATATCTTGGCCTCGTTTTAGATCGCAGGCTAACCTGGTCTGCCCACGTATCATATACTAAACAACGCATCCAATCAAGGAACAGGCTGCTCTCTCAATTAATCGGTAGGAAATCTAAACTAAATTTGCCATGTAAACGGCTAATATACTCCGCAATCCTGGCACCAATCTGGAGGTACGGTATTGAAGTCTATGGCGCTACAAGCAGGAGCCATTTCAACCAAATCCAGCAGATGCAGTCCAGGATACTCAGGCAGATAGCCGACGCTCCTTATTTTGTCTCCAATAGGACTCTCCATAGCGATCTGAGGACACCATACACGCATGAATATTATAAAGAGTAGTATAGGAAATTTTTCAATAAGCTGAGGGACAGTGAAAACATTGCAATTGCCAGCATGCATCATAGAAACATTCAAGCGAGAAGGCTTAAAAGAGTATGGACCAGAGACATCCTGGACCCAGGTTAAGAAGATCCTGATTACTCTTAGAGACACAGCATATATAAGCTGGCTATTTTCTCTTTTTGTCTTGTACTAGATTTTACTATTTGTTAATAAGCTGGCTATTTTCTCTTTTTGTTTTGTACTAGATTTTACTATTTGTTATCTTGGCTTATCTACTTATTTTACGTACTTTACGCACTTTAAGGTTGTAATACTATTATTTATGTCCTTTTTCAAGGGAAACAGGCATATAAAACTGTAATTATTACTTAAGTTTAACCTATAATTAAGCGGTTAGCCTCGCCAATTGTGGTCAACAGACCGGGGTGGCTTAGAAAAAAAAAAAAAAAAAAAAAAAAAAAAATAAAGTTTCGATTCAATTAAAACTCAAAACATCCATAACCATGAAATGGCAATACTTATTATGACCTATATTTTAAATTTGTTCTTTGATTATTTATGTACAAGAAGTACTCCCTACTTCATTCCAGTCAGCTATACACAACTCGTTTTTATATAGAAAGCTTCTACGTGAATTATTTAGCCTTTAATAAGTAGTAACACAATAATAAAAATTATTTGTTTTATTTTTTATATACTTATTTGAAAACCATATGTATCAATACATGAATAAGGGCATCACGTATTTCAGCCTATCATTTGTCTCGTGATTCACGAATATCTCACTCAATCCTTTAGAAAACTATCTCTAAACTCCAGATATGGTCAGAAGTCATTGGTCTAAATTTTTCCTCCGTAAAGTCAGTGTGTATCGATTTCATTAGAGACCGATCGGCGGCCAACAGAACTCCTTTCCAAATAAACAATTCCATTATTCCGAACCGCCTCTCAGCCAGGTTCCTAGGCATGGAGTTTGATAGCAGATTAACTTGGCGCCTACACATTGCTAAACTAAAATCTGAATGTATAAAATCACTGTCAATAATCAGATACCTCTCCACGTTCATCCCAGATTACTCTCCAGTGTTTAGAAATCTTGATCCTAAGTAAAATAAATTAAGGGTGACAGATGTACTCCTCAGCTTCTCTGGGCAACCTGAAAAAACTGGATACCATCCATCACTCTGGATTACGGATTATTTCGGGAGCCCATCACACAACACCGTGTAAGAGTATTTCTGTGCACTGACGAGCACTCTCCCACTGAAATTCTATCGATCCCTGCATACCCTATGGTGCAATATTCCATTTCTAAAGCTGCCTTATACCAATCCCAAAACCGCTTTAACCGCAGCGTTCCCTAACACCCCGCTACCGGGTATCACCGAGCTACTCCCGAATATCAATATCAATGACTCCACCGAATGCCGGGCAGCAGCCAGCAATTCGTTATTATTCGTAATATAAATTTGAAACATGCATATTATTCACATGTAAAAATTATTATTAAATGATAAACATTAATAAGAGTTGTGTAACTATGTACAGATTGTGTCCTTTGCGAGATCCACAAACGTTTTGAAAATGAAAAAAAAATTTTAATTCGTTTGCAATAGTGATAATGCGTTTTTTCAAATGTAATTTTTGAAAATGTTCATTCAGACAAACACGATATCTGCTACAGTATGAATTGTCTCAAAAGTATCGCATTTTCATAAGCATTCAGCACGCTGATGATTGTATTTTGCAAATAATACGACGGCGCAAGCGCTTTCAACATAACTTTAAAACAGGTAAATACAAATCAATATTTCTAAAAAAAGAGATAATTTTCGTTATACATTCGATTAATCCGAAATTTTGGAAATTTTATATGTAAAACGCGAACTTCTTACCCGGCTGAAAAATTTACCACCGTACTTAACGAGTAAAATATTCGGAAAGTAATTCTAGAGCACAGATTTTTACAGAAAACAAACGGAATATTATAGATCATCACTGTAAAAATTTAGTATACGCTATAAGGAAAATTCTTTATAAAAAACGCGATTTTATGGAATAGTTTCAATAACGGATTCGTTAAAAATAAGCGACAATTTTTATAATGCGTTACACTAATTGCCAATATTACATACGGCGGTAGAGAAATAAAGACATCGCCGTATTATTAAATTTATAATTGTAATGAAGCAAAAGTATTTTTACTAGCTGAAATTTCCAGCAGTTATGTATTTTATTGCTGTTAAGTACGTTTAATTAGAGCTAACAAGACAGAAAAATAGTTGCGGAATTATCATTTGACTTTAGTCAATACTCCATGGAAATTTTAATGGATTTTACTTACCGTAAACTGTTGATATATTTCAAATAAATAAATAAATAATTAAATAATAGTCCAACGTTGCAGTTACTCGATGTTATATTTACGTTCTACGAATTTACATTCACCATAAAAAACATATCTATATATATATAAAAGAAAGTCGTGTTAGTTACACCACTTATAACTCAAGAACGGCTGGACCGATTTTCATGATCTTTGATTTGTTGTATTTGTCTCCACCCCGAATAGCAGAATAAGAAACTGAAAACTAACTTTATTAAGAAAATCACTCAAACCCTAGTAAACTGGAATGCCACTCGGAACTTGCTTAATTTCGTGAAGGCATTCTTGGCAGACCGCACGTTTCAGGTTCGGATAGAAGACATCTTGTCGTCCCGTAGAAGTCAAGAAAACGGCACGCCTGAAGGCTCGATAATTAGTCCAACCTTATTCATAGTAGTCATATTCGAGTTGTCCAAAATCATTAAATCGCCCGTAAAATATAATCTTTTCGCGGACGATCTCACAATATACATGACATCTGCAAATATGGAAAGTCTAAGAGTTCGGCTTCAAAACACGATCGATAAATTACAAGAGTGGTCTACAAACCAGGGCTTAGCCTTCTCAGCTGAAAAAACAGTTAGCACTATTTTCAACAATAAACGGAAATCCCCTTTGGACTGCAAAATAACTCTGGGCAACAGCCCCGTCAAAATCCTTGGATTAGTATTCGACAAGAAGCTGTCTTGGTCCAAGCACATCGATGAACTTAAAGCGAAATGTCAAAAATCTCTTAACGTCCTCAAAATGTCATACAAAATGGGGCGGAAATAGGAAATGCCTGCAGAACCTCTATTCCGCTCTTACGCTGTCTAAAATGGATTACGGTTCAATCATATACAGATCTGCTAAACCTAATGTGTTGAACAGGTTAAACACTGTTCAGAATTCCGCATTAAGATTAATCTCAGGCGCATTACACTGCAGTCCAATTGACAGCCAACTAATGTCCTGCCACTCAAACACAGAAGGCTATTTCTTTCCCTGAAATATTTTTTTAATCTGGCCTCAAATCCATCTAACCCCTCGCATCAAAAAACCCTTGCCCCGAATTATATACAGCTATATGAAAAAAATCCAAAAATTCCAAAGCCCCTGGGGATCGAGTGCCGGAATGCTGTTAGCAATCTTCAATGAACGACGACGGCCCATCAACATATGGTTGAAGTCCCTCCTTGGAACACCAGTATACAACAATTAACAAAATTTAGAGGTCAGAATAAGAAAAACAGCCAACATCTGAAATCCCAATTAAAAAATATGTATACTCCATCTGGCAACACGAATGGGAACAGAACTGCCGCTCTTAGAAACTGTTCAAAGTCAAGGGAAACCTTCGGCCATGGACAATCTCATACAGACAGGACCGACATGAGGAAACAACACTAGCTCGCCTGCACATAACTGCCTCCACACACACAGCCACCTGTTTCAAAAACTACCGCAACCGACATGTGAAATTTGTGGAGTGCCGGTTACGGTTTAACATCTCCTCACCTCGTGCCGTAAATTTCGGGAAGAGAGAGCCACCTGCTTCAAGGAGGATGCTGGTCTGGCCAAAATTCTGGCAGACAATGAAAAGGCGTGCGGAAACATCTTGAAATTTTTAAAGCTTACTCGACTTTTTCCTTTTATATAGTTTTATTATTCAGCAGCGTTTACCTCCTTTCTTTTCCTTTCCTTTCCTTTTTTCTTTTTCTATTGTTTATTCTGATTTTCTTCTTTGTTCTTTTCTATTTATTAATCTATACTTATAAGATGTAATTTCTCGTTTTTGTTCTTTTCTCTATACGTACAAGATGTAACTTCTCGGCGTCGCAAATGGCCATAGCTGCCGAGCGACTTTAAATAAATAAATTATATATAAGAAATTTAATTTTTTTTTTGCTCCTTTTGGCCCCAAAGGAGGGGGTTCACGCAATTATTTAACCTTAATTTTCGGATTTTATGAAAGAGCTTCTGTGTTTTGTTTTACATTTCGAATTTCGCGTTTAAAGGGTTATCGGGTGGTGAGTTATGAATTTTTTAAAGGTGATTTTTCAGGTCGTTCTAAATTCCTTATCTATATATATATATAAAAGAAAGTCGTGTTGACAAAGAATACAAGTATAATGGTTTCAGTAATATGAATAGAGAGTAATTATAATTTTTTATTTTTAGCTTTAATAGCGGAATTTTCAAAAACCCAAAAGGAAAACTAGTTTTAATATACTTAGGATTTGAATATTTACAGTTTCGATTAGATTACGATAGGGCGATTTAGAGGTGTAGACAAAATCGTTCTCTTAAATGTCATTCAACGGTGATAACAAAAAATAACAATGTGATACGAGAACCAACCGTTCATTGTCATGATTCTTGTCCACAGGAAATAGAAGTCAATACGGCAATGAATGAAATGAAGAATGACATGAAATCTATTGGTGCTAATTTTAGAAACGTTTGGGAAACATTTTATACCAATTAGACAACGATATACTTCCATATATATATGGAAGCAGTCTTCTCTGGTAAAAAATTTACGTTTACATAAAGATCAGGATCATTTACATTACTCAATAGCGGTAAATTTTATTATTCCTCAGAAATATAATCATTTAGTTCTTTATAATACTGGACTCGATGATGCTGATAGAATTTTGGCATTGGGCGATAAAGAATTATTATCTGAACTAAACAAAGACACAATTTATGGAGATGGCACGTTTGATTAAGTACCAACTATTTTTTTTGTGAATTGTATACATGGCATGCCAAAGTGGGGAATTCTTATCCATCATGCATTTATTTCTTGTTACTGAAGAAGAATTCAAACACGTATAGCAGAATGTTTGAAATTTTAAAATCATTAATTCCACATTTGGCACCTTCAAAGATTTTATTGGATTTCGAAAGGGCTTGTATAAATGCTGCGAGTAATGCTTTTCCTTTTGCTGTGTTATTTTCATCATTGTCAGAGTTTAATTCGAAAAATTGCGAATGTTGGTTTAAAGAATCGGTTTGAAACTAATACAGAAATAAAATTAAAACTGAAATCGCTAGCTGCTTTGTCATTCATTCTCATAAGTGACATAAGGACCGTTTTTCACCAGCTTACTGATACTTGCCCGATCAGGAAAAAACACCATATAACGTATTGTTATATAAGTTGTAGAGTATAAAAAATAATTATTTTTAAATTATATGAATTAATGAATCGGTATTTTCGCTAATGTACCCCTCCTCCAACTTGGCATGCTTGGCACGCCTCTGAATACGTTATTGATACAAATTTTATTTTGTATATATGGTAAGTTCCTAGCGGTCATAGCCAATAGACACTATAATTATTAACAAACAAATACACATATAAGAACAAAAAAAAAACAGAAAAAAACAACAGAAAGATGACTAGTGAATCATACAAAAAATTGTATTATTTTTACTTTGTTATAGAAAGCTGATTATCAGTAATTTTTTTGCATTTTTAAATTCTTTACAGAGCAAGTGTCCAGCTTTGTCCTTTCAGAAATGATGCAACTGTTAACATAAATTTTAGTTTTGTTTCACGATTTAACAGTTCCCCCACCTATGGGTCGAAGCAGAAAAGAAAACGTATATTTTTTACACTACTGCAAAAAAGATCACAATTTTCGTTGCAACCTTAACAGATTATTCACCAACTAGATTAAGGGAATGCGCAGCACGCGGCGCATAATCCGCGGATTTATTTTCACCATTGTAGTGACCCGCCATATTAGCAGCCTTGTCATAAAACTGTCTCCTACAACTATCCAGTAGTAGTCCATTTGTTTCTAAAAAGTTTTATAGAATATTTAATAAATGTAAGCCAGTATGACTATTAATTGTAATGATATAAATATTTCATACACTATTCCCTGAGTATCGTAATACAATAGCAAGAGTTGGTCATTGTGAGACAGATCAAGGGTTGAATCCATCACAATTGAATAATACTTTGTGTCGTCGTTATTTATTTTAATTATAATTTGTTTAATTATCTGTTTTCTCATAATCTCAATTACTTCCTCATATACCGTTTCTGATAAGTACGATATTATCGGTTTTGGTCGCAGCTCTTGTTGTTCAATATGTTCACAAATGTATCGGTCGAACTCTGCCAATAGCTACAGGAGCACCCATAAAATTAACATTATTCCTCGGAACTTCTAAATGTTAAGGCCCTTATACTCAAGTATTTTACCACTGCAATAACCCGTTTTAGGACATTGCGATAATAATCTGTTTCTTTCCTTAATTGCTCCTGAAGCTGCTTGTCTAAAACAGACTTATTTTCTTTTTGTGTTAACCACACTAACATTGAATTCTGATGTGTTCATTAGAATTTTCGTGATTTTTTAAACAAGTTCCTGTGTGTTTCGAATCAGAAAATCCGGTTGTGTATTGAAAAGAGGTTTTACAAAAAATTTTGCAAGCCAAACAAAAAACAGTACCAACCCTGGTTGAATAACATAACCAAAATCTTTTCAGTAATTGGCCATTTTTCATTTTCTTAATGAAATAACTGTTTGAAAATTATCTGTTTTGTTCTTTGTATTTTTGTTATTGAAGCTGAATATTTATTTTTCGGATCTTTATTTTGAAAGTCGGTCATTTCATTTGAGAGGAAGTCATTAATAAAATCATTATTTAGCAATCCTGGCAAACAAGCCCGCGTCAACATATTTCTCAAACTCAAACTTAATATTATCTAAATTTCTTTTCGCCTCCGTATTACTGTCCTCTTGCTGAACACCAATATTATTCACAGACGGTTCCTGGTAATCAAGATCTTGCACATTTTCATCACTTGTATTTTTTCCTGATTTTGCGATTTTTTGCTCCCTTCGGTTAGATTCTCTTCGGATAAGATCTCTTCCTTTTCGCTTGTTAAGCTATTTCATTCTCGTTTTTATGTTCTAATTTTAAAAAAGTTTCAATTTTTGCACATTTATTTCTTTCTTTTTCTCGATCTAAGTGTAATTTTCGTTTTTCAGCTCCACTTTTATATTTTCTAGCAGACATATTGTAAAATAAGATTTTGATATTTTTCTGCAAAGAAACAAAGAACTTGGTAGTTTTCTGAAAATCAAAAAAAAAAACGATTAAATCATTTAGTACTGAAAAATAAAATAAAAACAAAAAAATTATGTTTTTTAATTCTTTTTACTTACCTAGTATATATGTATATGGAATATGTACTATATTGATTTTGAAAAATATTTTCTCACAATTAGGTTAAATGTCAGCTCTTTAAAGTAGATTCTGAAGCAGGATGATATGATATATTACGTAAAAATAATTTCGAAAGATTAGAGTAAAATATATATCTGAATTTTAATTTTAGATATTATTTTTTTTACTTCGCGATATCGATCTTCTATTGTTTTCAATGGGGGTTTGGGACCCTTTGTATCCAAGGAGCCCTGGGCTGCAGCCCAAAAAGCCCTCAAATAGATCCGCCCATGTTCAGATTGTATTATGATAATAAAGGAAATGGAGAAAATAGTAATTTTAACCGTCTAATGTTAAAGAGAAATCTCAATTTTCTCGGTAAAATTATTGTTTGAAGTTGCGCCAAATTTATTTTAATCCGTTTTCGCCCAATTCTAATATACGCCATAGTCGTCTATATGTTTGCATAACGATTTTCCTTGACTAAGTAAAAATAATTCTGTAATCTTATTTTCATATTATTTCCTCTGGCCTCTTATTTCGTTTTTAATTAAATAAATAAGACTATTCATTTTCTACTCTACATTATGCGCCAAAAGACAAAAATATTTCTTTTTTGCGCTGTACTTTAAAAATTGTTTGATTGCCGTTTTCCTGATGGTGCCACTATTATTTGTTCAACCAGATTTTTCATTGGCGCGTTGTCGAATCATTTGCTTACAACGTTAATTTAATTACAGAAGCGAAAATAAACCAATTAACATGAAATACGCTAATTCACAGAAGAAATAATAAAATTAACATGTTTCAGAGTTAATCATGATTATGAAGAAACAATGAAACAACAAATCGTTTTTATCGTTTATTCTATATGAATCAGCATATTTGTGTATTATCACCAAAAAAACGGACTCTGTATATTTTAATTCATATTTTCTTACACAGTAAACCTAATCAAAAATTATGTAGATTCGTTTATAATAGTTATCTTCCCCTAAGTTTATAAAATTCTATCGCTTCTTTCGACAACCATTGATCATCTGCTCAGTATTTATGAGAAATGTATAAAAATTACTCAAAAGTTCTCGACACAATTCATTTAAGCTGCAAATGTCCTCTTTCATAATTGCCACATTCCGATATTCCCGAACTAAATGTATCGAATAGTTTTACTTCTTTTGAACCGTTTTTATTATTAGCATGCGCCCCTTGCAATCTGTTCTAGTTCCTTCTGAGAACTTTAACTGTAGTATGTCAGTTTATATGTAATTTTTAATAATAGAACGATTTTGGTGGAAATAAATGAAATCTTTAATTTGTCGCAGGTATGGCAACGTTTCAGTATTGTTACGTGTAAAATGATATTTACAGGCGTACATTCAATTGCGAAAGTATACGTTTATTCGGCCGGTAGTAGCAGAACTTAATGACATCGAAAGCGTAGGAAACCTGTTGTAAGACGGTATGAATATTTTAAGTAAACGGACGTCTAATAAAGGCTAAATTACAATGCAGATGAATAAAAAATTACGTATATCCGGATTCTCGGTGGATTTAAAACATTACATCCCTAGAGTTATCATAAACGTAAGACGGTGTTTATAGGAAGACAAGGCTGATACGATAGCGTACCGTTGGAAACCATAAATGAACATAAATAACTAAATACGTTAATGTAACAACTGGCAAATTTCTAATGTTCAAATTGCCATATTAGTCGCGAAAATAAGGCAATTAATTCGTAAACTTTACACCCTGAAATGAGTAATGACATACAAAATTATGCTACAATACAAAAATTACGAGTATATTAAAAGCATTATATCTTTGCATGAAATGAAACTGGTTAGATATAAATCACAAATATTAGTGTATCTGCATAATTATTTCACCTTCTTAAAAATATCTATAAGTTATTCTAATAAGATGCGAAAAGAAAATAGAGAAATCCCTTTTTGGTTACGACGAACTTTGTAAATGAAAAATCATAGATATGAAACAAAAAAGTGTAATTAAATACTAAATTTAAAGAAATTTTAACCTAAATTACAGAGAAGTTCGTTTAAAAGGCATTATTTAAAAAGTAATGCCAGGGATCAGTTCTAAAGGAATATCGAAACAAATATCACGGAAAATTCCTGAGGAAAAGAATTTTGTAAAAGTTTCAAACCGAAATGTGGTTGATAATATGCTGTGAGAAGGAATTGAAATGTTTTACTTGGTACTTAGTTCTCAGTCTCTTTTTTAGCCTTAATTATAATGCTTTTAAGATGTTTTAATTTAAGAGAATAAACTGTATAAATAAAAATTTCGAATATCTAACATAAACTAAATTCTTTAGAGCAACTGGAATTTCTTTATTTAATAAATTGAACTAGAAAACTGTAATGTATACATTACAGGTGTAATATAAAAATAAATTAAAATAAATTAAAAATTTAAAAAATTAAATTACAAAATTTAAAAAGAAAACGTAGTGAGAGGGAAATTGTGTGCGTGCTTGAAGTTCTATTTGTCGATCGGTGGGTGAATAATACACAGTCATGTGCGGGCACTGGAGAAATGTCCACCCCATTATTAGTAAAAAATGATGGAGATTGGTCGTCGTGGAAGAGACAAAGGAAGAAAGATTCGAAGAGACACGGCCAAAAAGATTGTGAAAGTCAAGCGGTTGCTTTTTATAAGGTCGTCGTTAAGAATCGCTTTCTTACCGTCCTCGTGAGTTAATAGCTTCAACATTTGTCAACAGAGTATAATCGTCGATCATACCCGTAAATTGTTAAATCGGTATGCGATTATAAATCAATCAATCATTGAACCGTTTCGTTCCATTCGATCCTATTCCATGCTGTTGCTTTTAATATGTTGTATGTTGTACACTTCATATCTTGAATTATTTGCGACATGTAACTATTTCTCGATCTTTCTCTGTATCTGTTCTTCTTGTTTTTGCTTCTATAATTTTGGTTAATATTTCATCATTTTTCACTAGATGTAAGTAGTACAAAAAAGTTATAACAAATTTTATAGTAAAATTGAATTAAAGCCGTTTTCGTGCCTACATTATAAGAAACACTGCCCGATTGCAGATCTGGAAACTGTCAACGCCGCGTTCCTGTACCACTGTCGATAATGCCCATTTTTATTATTTATAATTAACCGTTTTTAGGCGTTTCCGTTTTCGCATATTTAATTATTGTGTTTTTTCAGCGGTTGGCGTTCAAGAAAGATAGGTGTAAGGAATTAATAAAAATATACATTTAAAAACCTGCTACAAACCTCAGTACCAGGGTAGTACTGAAGAAAAATTTATCCTTAAATCATGCAAAGAATACAATATCATGCAAAGAAAACCAAGTCCAAAGAAACCTAAAAAAGGAGACCTCTTTTGAAATGAAACCCGAAAATATACAACAAAAACTTCAGCTTATTAGATCACTTGATTGATCGGCTGCTTTTCAATGGCACGATCGCCAGCGCTCGTCGTCAGCAATCATCATCAAAAACTGCTTCGTAAATAATTCTTTGCCTCATTAATTCAGCTCTTAAAGCAACGAGCCTTTTCAGTCTTACAAACTGTAAATAGTGCATCGCAAAACCAGGTGGTTTTTATATGATGAAAAGAGCAAAGAGAGCTGTTATCCGGAGACTGGGAAAATAATCTTTCAACAACGATAATCTATCTTAGTATTATCTACTCACTGCCTGCGAATGAATATACTGCAGCATTTTATAATACGTGTTTCTTCCTCTATTTTCGAGGGAGGGGGAAAGGTTTGGGTTTGAAGTTATTATTAGTCAATATAAATAAGTGATATCCAAAGATTTAACGGCAATTCTTTGAATTTGGAAAAATTAAAAAGAATATTAGTGTGTTCCTTATAGCCAGATTTTTATCTCTTTATGGCAATTGGGGGGGGGGGGGGGGGCTAACCACCACTTTACAAACGTTCACGGCTTTAATAATTAATTGATAATAATAGTAATAAAAATAAAATGACTAAATTTATCATTTTAAATCAACGAGTTTAATAATAGGACCTCGTAATTAGCATCCCTGAGGACTTCATATAGCGATTATAGTACACGTTATATTTGACATCCTTAGTGCGGAATTAAAATCATATATTACAACGCTTAAATTTAAAAAAAAAAACGTATTTTATAACGAGTGTAACAAAAAACGCTTTCAGACACCATTAATATCGTATACTCTATTTTCACCGGTCTTATTCGTTTCAAAAAGCATTTTCAAAGTAGTACAAATTTAGATCCTGGGAAAGAAACAGGAACTCTTAGCATTCTATTCTACTTGCTTATTTATGGATTTCTAGTCATTTATTAAAACATCGGCCAAAGGTGTGGAAGATGAAAATTAAACGAACATAAATTGGTGTAATTTTAATTTCTTCATTTTGAAGAAGTTCAGTAAAACCAAAAGTTGAACGATTTACAGGGGAAAGAAATACATTTTTTTTCCATACAATTACAGGTACATTTGCATTGTATGTTTATCCTTGCTGAAAAACTCTTCTTGGATTATAATTAAATATTATGTAGATTTAAAAGTGTTCACAAAGTTTTTTTCAGTCACTTTCAACTTTTTTTTTTCTAATTCTTCTAAAGATAACATTTCTTAATGTTTAAGTGTTATAAATTTAAAAATAGATTAAAGAAAAATTAACTTTTTATGAATTCGGTAGCTAGATACATTTTGAAGAAAGCACATTCACAGGAAAAGAGAAAGTCTTAAAAATATTACGAGTTGAATTTTATATAAATTGTTTAAACTGTTATTTTATTTAATTATTTCGTAATTTCTTGATTAAAATTATTCTTTTGCAATACAATTTTTGTTGAAAGTAATTTATTCCCTTTAAGTACGTGATTTTTTCTTCTTTTAAAACAACTAATTTTTTAATGTTATGAATTCATCGCTTTTCTCAAAACAAAGCTCATTTATCCTTTGCGAAGTTGAGGACTGAACTTCTGTCCTATGGTCTCACTTTTTATTTATTACAAGCGCAATTAAAATTTGTACCGTAAAAAATGTATGAAAAGTCATCATATAGCACAATTCATACCCCCCCCCACTTCAAAAAAGGAAATAAATATTACATTTTTTTTAATCTTCATTAATTTATGTACAAAGTAAAATTTTGAATTTAAGAAGTAAACATAAATAAAAAACAACAATAATGTACATTACGAATAAAAAATTTAAACATATTTAAAACGGTAAGTACGGTTTTTTAATTTTTGGTAATTACTAATCGTCCTAAAATCGTTAGGCTGCAATTTCAACGCTTCTTTATACGCTTTCTCGGAATCTTTAAATTTCCCTTGAATATGAAGTACAATCGCTAAATTACTGTGCGCATAGCTGTCCTAAAAATGTATATAACAATATTACTTAACAGTGAAATAATATATAAACTATTTTGCGTTCAAAATAGAGATAATAAAGTAAATGGTGCAATACTGGATTGATATCTTTAATTGCCACACGTACTCTATGTTAGGGGTGAAATATGGAAACAATGAAAAATGATACTGACGAACGATGTAAATAAATGAAAATGGAATTTTCCACAATTTTAATTTTGTCAATGTATTTTCTTTTTTTTTTTTTTTTTGTCTGGTTATCTATCACTTCTGACTTCTACTATAGGCATCAGTTGTTGTCAATAAAAACTTTATTCAGCGGGAAAAAAACTATATCGAAGAAAAACTAATTGTCATTAATTGTATATGGTCAACATATCATATACGACGTGTTTATGAGAAAAATATAGCGGTAATACATCTGTAGGTGACAGGAACATATTTGCTGATGATAGATATTGCAAATACCAAAAACATCGTGGAAAGACAAAGAAAAAAAAACTTAAAAGGAACGAAACTAAACCTAAAACAATGATAGTGGTTAGAAGGAATAGACTTAAGAAACGGAATGATTAAACGATACATGAAAAAAATTCAAAAATAACGATAACTGTCAAAAAAATAAAACCGCTGCAGTCTCTGGTGTATTATCCGTCTTCAGATATATTGCCAAAACGTGGACAGTTACGAAGATAAAGAAACATGCGGGAAATTTTAAAACTTAGTCTGGACGATCAAAACGTATAAATAGATGGTCCATTTTATAAGAGCTCGATGTAGACAAAAAAAACAAAAAGAAAACAAAGGCCGTTTGGCTACTTAACAAAGAGCGTTGTAAAGTATAATGCGATTAGATAAAAACTTAAAAATCCTAAAAGCTGATTAAAGTATGAAGTTATCGTTTAAGGGTTTTTCGGGGTTTTTATTATAAATCTAAAGTTACGGCGGTGGAATATGTAAAAATTATCTAATTAAAATAAAAATTAACATATGAAGATTTTTGAGATTTTTCATTGCAAATGGAAAACAAAATCAACTTCATTACACCAGTTTATGAAAAGTTAATTTATTAAGTTAAAATTAAAAACGTATTTGGTTTACTTTTTTATAATTGTTCCCTATATTTTGTTATTCTATTAATCGCTTCAATTGATTCTTCATAAGCTACAAATATGGAATATTTTTATCAGATTCGTCGATTTGAAGAAGAATGTGAAGTTCTACTGTTCTGGTAAAAATAGCTCAATTTTTTCGGTATTTCACTCACACTCGAAATATAAGAATCATTCGATGGAAAATTATAAACATATCTTCCATTGCCTTCATTCTGTCATATTTTCGCGAGAAACCTTTTTAAAATTCTTTTACGTATTTAATGCAAAATTTCTAAGCCTCCTCAGACGTTTCCCAGTGGGTAACAGTAAATGATCGGTAATATTTGCACCATGAATTAATAATACCTATAATTACAATTGAACGAATTTTCCAAATTGTTTAGAGTTTGCGAATTAATTAGAGCATGATCACCGCAATATCATTTGTGGTATAATGTAAAATTGTTTAATTAAATTTTCATAGATTACCGTTGCGGAAGCAAAAACAACAATATTCTGAAAAAATTTGCCTAGCCATGTTATTACTCTTAGTACTAATCAAACCTCGTTGTTTTGGCTGATCTACGGAAAGCCTAGTTGAGACCGAAAGTGTTCTTGAATATACTTTTTTTCATCGTCTACTGTTACATGTTTGTCTCCTTTCTATTCCAAGTTTATACGAAACAACGCTCGCAACATCTTATCACAATCCAAAATTTAAATAATCTCCTCTATGAATCGGTGTCGATGTTCTGCTGCATATATACAGCAACCGTAAACTCCATGAAGTACCGGCGATTACATTGCCGGCTTTATTATCTACCATTGTTAAAGCAATCATATAAGTCACCACCACTAGATTTTCATTCGTGGTAGTACGTTTTTTCAAGCTTTGAATGAATCAAACCCGAACTTGCTTAAATTTCTCAGTTACGTGCGCACAAGCGTTACTCGTTGTTGTGCGTTAACAGAATAGTCAAATTGTATATACTTATTATTACTTTTATTATATATGCTTTAATTACTATTAGTTTATTTTCTTTCATTATTATGTCAGCATTTCTTGGTTTTTCTTACATTTACCATTGTAGTACGGTCCGGTGGCAAATTTTGGGAGGAAAAATTTGAGGAAGTCGGTAATTTTCAAAAAGTCTAAAGATTTTTGTAACTTTTTATTTTGATTTTCTGATCAAAATGCAAACAACTGCTATAAAACTAAAAAAAAAAACAAAACAGGAACACTAGAAAAAAGTTAAATAACAATATTCACGATAAAAACTTCATACGAAATTGAAAAAAAAATGAAATTTCACCTGGCTGAAAGTAACAAAAATAAATAACGATAAACCTAGTAGAAGGCAAAAAAGCTATTATTTAAATTCTAAATCGATAACACGATCTTCTAAGCTGTAGCATATTTGTCCACAATGTCGCTGTAGAAATTATCGCAATTTTTCAAATGGACTTATTTTTTTTTTTTTTTTTTTTTTTTTTTTTTTTGTTTATGGACTTATTATGGTGTTAATATGTCCATATTAGTCGAGTTGATTACTCTGCTTTGTCCGATAGTATTTCTCGTCTTATTTTGTTCGTTTTTAAAGTGGAAAAAGTGCGCTCCACTGAAGCATTTGTGGTGGGATTGTTAACAACAACAAAAAAATAAACTGTAAGAATGTATCTATCCAACACCATGCTCTTTTATTTGCACAATTTCAGATAAAATCTAATTTGAAATGGCTTCATCGCTGTAGGTATAATGTAGTTTAGTACATAATCCAGCTTTCTTTATAAAAAAAAAACAAAAAACGATTAAAGTCCCAATACAGTACAATGCAGAATTATTTGAAAAAAAACAGAATTATTTACAATATATACCTACTAACAGAAGTGATTAGGATATTTCTATTAATATGCGCAAAATCGATTTATGCGAGTATATTTAAAAGCAATTGAGTATTAATTTTTTAAAAAAAAATACGAATAGGACCACAAATTTAAAATTTTTAATCTACTTTAAAAGAAAGTTAAAATTTCATCTTAAATCGTTGGATAAATTTTCTTTGTTTTTTTTACTATGAGAAACAAATAGAAATGTTTATGCTGATTCCCGAAAGGAACGAGTAAAAAGTGACCACCAAAGAATTCAGTGTAGTAAAATTCGACGGAAGCGTAATTAAACGAAGTAATTAGTCATGTGATTAGTATTAATGATTTTAGGATATTTGGATAAACATAATATTTAGATAAAAAAATAATTTTAATCAAACAAAGGTATATAATATTTTTTTTGAAATGAGATGTCGCTTAAATAAAATATAAGTAGTAATTTTTGTAAATTATCCAACGATGATACAGTTTATTTAAATTAAACATTGTGCAAAACTTGTGAATTACCATTAGTAAGAAATCACTTTAACTGCATATAGGGATATAATTTTTTCAAAGTTTTGTACATTAATCGATAAAATTATAGAATTTCTTTCTACTTATAAATGTAATATATTAATTCTTGTTTGGGAAGATAAGATAAAATCCAAAGCATGAATTTCTATGTTAGTTTTCAAAGAACTGAATATGCAATAATGAATTAAGAAAGTTTCATAATTAAGCAAAATGGAAGAAATGCAGTGAATTTTCTGATATTTTATCGAAATCAATATTTGCACTGCCCGAATTTCAAATAATAATTAAAAATAAAAATTACTCATTAGCAATTATTGTTTAAATTTTTTTTTTTAACTTGAAATATATTTTACAAGTTCTAACAATTATTTTATGAAAACATGTTTTAACTTTTGGTAGAATAAAAAACATTTGATAATAGTCTAGTCAAATTGGATTTCAAAAATTTAACTTTCCATAAAAATGAAATCTAAATAAGGCCGTTATGAAAATAGCAAAAACTGCCTGCAGTTTATACAAAATTATTTAATCTATTTTTTTTATTATTGTTTTCGAAGTAAGTTTTTTTAACACTACTGGGGGCTTTACCCTCTGCGCGCTTCGAGAGCTAACGCCTGGATTGTAGTAAGAAATTTAAATAAAAAAGTTTTTATTGTAAAACTTCTTCAAATACAATATTACGAATTACTTTACTATAGTGCCATCTAGAGGTAATATTATGTACAATTATGAAAAAACGTATTTTATTGTAAAAAATTATTTTATATAATCGTAAATCAACGCTGCATTGTAAAACTTCTTTAAATATTAGTCATTTTTTAATAGTACAGTAGATTTCAACATTCGCTGTTTCTATATGAATAAAAAATTAGTAACCCGTTTTAAATTCACAACTATATTTGCAATGTATAATATTCTAAATAGGTGGTGCGTTCCAATAAAATTTATATTAGAATTCAGCTCTTTTTATTTTTAGCTGCAGCCAAAAATAGTACTAAACGAACAACTCACATTTGTTTGGAATTTTTAATTCGCTATAATAAAATGTTTAATCAATATCTTAATTTATGTATGTGGCACCGTCAGAGAAATAATTTTCCGCAATATATCTTTGTACTGTATTGCGTGCAGTACAGTAAAATGTGAAAAATAAATACACGAAAAAAAAAAATTACGTTAAACATGGTATGAGGAAGAATGTGAATATACCTGCGAAATCCTGTCAGTTAGAGTTGAATAGCTTATCAAGAACTGTTGCAGGATCAAGCGCCCATATTCAATAGTCGATTCAAATAGGTAGGGGTTGGAAAGAGAATAAGAAAAGAAGAAAGATTTAATCAAGTTCTTTTCACGGAGTCAGTTGGTTTTTTCTCAAGTTAAAAATCGGTCGTCTATGGGAATAGTCTTCGCTCATTAAGCAGGTATCAAGAATCGGCAGTGCAAAGTAGTCAAATTATCTGTCAGAGCGGTTAATTTCGTTGACTGAATTATGTGATTGTAAATAGTCAAAAAAAAAATGTAAATTTCACTGTTATGTCAATCTGAAAATATAGCCTGCGCCTGTATCAGAAATATCAACCATGGAGATACCAGGAAACTACCAACTCAACGTGCACCAAATTACTACCGACGACAATGATACATGTAATTTTGGTTTTATTTTGTTTAATTATTCATTAATCGTTGTAATATTTGTATATAGTATTTATTATTATTGTCTTTTCAGTGGTCAACCATTCAAGAAATATTGGTATAGGGAATTATTGAATATATTCTTAAAATCCCTAACAACTGAATTAATAAAATCATAATAATATTAATAAATACAGATTTAAATAAACTTTATGTAAACTAGTAACGATTCCACGGAACCATACAGTTCGTGGTGACATTCCTTAAAGGCATAAAACGAAACAGTAATGTTTCATTTGCCATCCCTAGCGGGGATCTAAAACCAAAACAATATATAAAGTTTTAATAACATTATTGTTATTTTGTTCACTTTTAATATGTTTTAGAACTAAATACTCTTTCATATGCAGGTTTCAATTAAATGGTTAATATTCTGAAAAGTTTGTTAATAATTGTTGAAAGAATTTTAACTCTTTCATTCATTATGTTGCAAATTTATGGTGTCCAATACCTGTGTATTCCAAAATTATATATTTATTATTATAATATCGTTCAATAAGATCCTCGTTTATTGAATAAAAATGAATTATTTATTACAAATCAGTGAAATTCATCATTTATTTAATATTTAAATAGCTATTTATAGAAAATAGAATAAAGTGTGTATTTGTTCCTTTCTTAATATTTTCACACATTAATTTTTTAGAAAAGTGAATGTTTTAAAAATAAGAAGGTGTAAACTTTTTTAATATGTTAGTAGATATAAATCATAACTTCCGAACTATAATTTTTCCAAGATTATTGTTCCTAATTAGCAAGACTTGGATCACCTTTCTCGACTGTGCTTCTCTGCAGCATTCTAAATTCCAGTAAATGAAGGTGCAAGTAGAGTTAAATTTACATAAAAGATCAATTAATGTTTTTTTCTTCTTTATAATAAAAATGAACAAACAAAGGGGTTAATGTAATATAATTTTAGCAATATTAACTGAATAAAGCATACCCATTTGTTTATATAATTTTTTGGTAAATACCTTTTATAAAAGTAAAAAGTTTAATTTAAATTTTCATTAGAATGTATAATATTCCGTATTATAAGTTATATATACATTTCTAATTATTAAACCGCCGATGTGTGTATGTACTGTTAATATTCTCTATACAAAACGCAATTTTGCAGTTCAATAGTCGTTAACCGTAAAACTTGAAATTCTAGAATTAATCATAAGTCTTGAAGAATTTTGAAAGTAACTATCTTTATTTGGACTAAATATGTGATGTTAGTTATTTTTTAAACTTTGTTCGTGTATTATTTTTAAATATATTAATTTAAATTTTCATAATTTTTCATAGTTATATCACAAAATAGTGTAAATGTATGTTATTTATAACAAATAATATGAAAGCAATCTAAATATGATTTGGAATTTATTAATGTTATTTTAAATACCAATAAGACGGTAAAAACATAAAAATTTAAAATACTCTTGTAACTAAAAGTTTAGTTTATTTCTTTTTTTTTTAAAACTTTAAATACAGCACCATATTCATTAGAAAAGAGAATATTATAACGAATATATACCAGCATAATCTAAATTATATTTTAAAAAAATTTTCAATTCAAAAACATACAAATTGGTAAAAAATTTTAAAAAAAGGAACCATCATTAATATTAGTAAAAATAAAACATTTAAATATAAAGATATACTAAGAAAATTTTAATTACTATTCACATCAACAAATTAAAATCAATTTTTTGACCGCGTTTTTGAAAAGTGTCCACCGCCAATTGATGTCAGAAAATGTCTTTTTTACTCCTTCACACTCAGGAATTTTTTCATTTTTTTTGAAGTGGTGGAACATAATGAAAAAAATAAAAAAATAATTTTTTTTCTCAAAATATCGTGTTTAAACAGCAAAACTTTTTTGCTGGTAGAGAGATATATAGAAAATAATTTTTCAACTGAAAATATACATTTTACTCATAAAAATATTTAGAAAATTAAGAAATGCTCTCCTTCAAATAATTAAAGGCATTAAAAATTTTTGAATTGACGTTAAAAAATTTTTAAAATCTTGGTATCTCTTATTTTGATTTCTGTTGTCTTCAGAAATTCATTAAAGTCAGTGTTAAATTAACTCGCTAGCGCCATCTACTGGAACTTTCAGAACTATGTTTCCTCTATAGTGGTTGCTGCTTAAACGAATGTAATCAGATTCAATATTGTTGTGATTGTGCTAATGTACTGTAGGGTGCTGCTCTCACGTTGCAGCTATCATTTATTATCTTGCTTACGCTCGATATTTGGCTAAAATAATAAGACCTGCCGAAATAGTTAGTCGGCTGTTTATAAACGAAAAAGTTAATGCTGTAGTGAATGAAGACAGTGAGGAAGACTAACTGATGTTATTTAAAATAGTTTTTCATATTTATCTAATGCCAAATCATTTAATTTATTGTAAATAATTAATGATTTCTATTTTTTTTGAAAATATAAATAATATAATATAACTTATCAAATAAAAATTTTCATTTTTATTTATTAACAATGTAAAATTATTATGGATAATGGCACAGAAAAATTATATCTTTTTTATTCCAATGAATTTTTGCATGAAAAAAAATTTAACATCAATTTCTCAATTTTATAATTATTTTTATGAGTTAAATGTATATTTTCAGTTGAAAAATTATTTTCTATATATTTCTCTACCAGCAAAAAAGTTTTGGTGTGTTTAAACACGATATTTTGGGGGGGAAAATTAGTTTGCAGAAAGGACATTTTCTGACAAAATTTGGCGGTGGATACTTTTCAAAAACGCGGTCAAAAATTGATTTTAATTTGATTTCTGTTCTTAAAAATCGGCTTTCCACCTGAAATCCATAGTAATAGTATTTTTTCATGTCTTTTACTCCTAAGAATTAGGAATAAAATCGAAAAACGAGGTTTTTTTGAAATACTCGAAAACCGTTTGAAACAAATAGCTGAAAATCTGGCTGAATTATTTTTGTTTGATGTCAAAACGATTCCCCAAGTGCAAATCGAAAAACCCGCGGGGGCAGATTTCCCATATAAACCCGGCTATACCCTTTAAGAAAACATTCTTTGAATGTTTATTTATATTACACACATAAAACTACTAAAACTTTAAAATTAGTTTCGTATCCTAATATTATTTCTTGTAAAAGCAAGTGTTTGGTTTTTTTGAAATAATTTTTCATTATTATTTGTTTAATTTTTTATTTATAATTTTTAAGTTTTTAACAAACGTAATTTTAATTTTATGAACTTTTAATTCAATTCAATTTATCAAATGTTAATTCAGATTTGATATATCCTTTCTAACAAATTTTATGTACAACTTATAATATGGTGAAAATTTAAATTAAAAATTTTTTATAAATTTTGTAAAGAAAACATGTACTTTATTTTGGATTTGGAAACATTTTTACTGTACCAAAGTAAAGGTGTTAAATAAATTATTCAAAATTTTTGAAAAATATATCTAATATAAAATAAACAGCTGGCAGATCCAGGGCAGTAATATTGGTAGTAAATCCTCCTCCTTCTAAATTTGTACTTTTTTTTAACACGGAGGTATTAATATACATGAAACATTTTAAACGGGAAACAGAAAATATTAAAGATTGAATAATTAATTATCTCGCGTTAATTTGCTTCAAATTAAAAGGAGTGAAAGAAAATTTGAGGTAGCCTCTCTATACACACACGAACACGCTTTAATTTCTGGCGTCATCATTAGTGGGCAGGGAGTCTATTAGTAGATTAATGGTGGCGAGGGAAGGCTCGATGGACATTAAAAACTTATGAATTCATCAGCATCTGTTATTTAATAGTTGAATATTTACAAATTTTCTTACCTGTGGTTGCAGTGATACAGCTTTCTTGTAAAAGAATTCAGCGTCCTTCCATAATTTAGCAATTCTGCACACGTAGGCTGTTTGTATAATTAATTGGTAATCATCTGGTAACAATAAAGCTGCTGTTTTATAAATATCAGCTGATTTCATAAATTTCTTTTTATCATACAGCACTTGAGCGTATAATAGATAAAGTCCAACATTTTCCGGCATTGGATTCAAGCGTGCTATCTTAAAGTGTTTAGATTTACTATTAAATTGGTTTTTCTAAAAATTGATGGAACAGTTTGTATAAAATAGTGTTAATAAAATAATATATATGTATATGTGTATGTATATATCGCTATTTATTAAATATTACTCAGTATTAATTAAGTAAAGTTTCTAAAGTTTGATTAAATTACAGTAGACCTTTTAAATTATTAGTTGTAGCAAATACCCTAAAAAGATAATAATAAAGTAATAAAAGATAAAGCAATTCGAAATTAAAATTAATATGAAAAGAAAGCCTTTAAAAATTAAAAACTCGTTAAACCATAATGCATAAAATGCTACGTATTTTTATTTAAATGTTGTGGATAGTAAAAATAAGATTCTTTGTGTTCTTTGCATAATTGTTGTTTAATTGGGATTTTATTGGTTATCCGTTGGGGTTGAAAGTATTAGTTCTAAGGTTTTTATAATTTTCGTAATCCTGATTTTTGTTTGTCGGTAGGTTATGTGGGCATGACGGAATTTTAGTTGCTGGATTAGGCCGGTAATATCGTTAGTAAATTCGGTCGCTATGAGGTATGCGTTTTGCGACTTTTTGCATATATCTACATAGCAGATTAAGTTCGCTGGCGTCAATGTATGTTGTAGGTTATTCTTTGTTATTTTTTTTATGTAGCCCTTGCAGATGTCATTTAGTGACATTTCGGTTGTCTCTTCTGTTGTTTCTTCCACAGTGTCTTCCGAAATTTTTTTAATTTTGTTTGGTATTCGTACTACACTTGGATAAAATGTAAAGGAAAATGTTATTTTATGTTAAATACAAATTTTTACGTTTTAATTAAGGCTAAATTAGATATATTTCAATATTATTATTGAACTTTAAACTGATATCATAAATTGGTGGTATAGTAATATTTTTTTATAAATATCTAGTAAAGCGAGTATTTACATATAGTTGGTAATTAATCATTAATTTTGACAGGAAGAGGCAATATATTTCCAAAATAAAAAAAAAAAAATTATAATAAAAATGAAATTCATTTTATTCTATAGACAGATTTCGTCTTCACTACAACATAAAAATTTTGTAAAAATGAGTGCACTAATTAATGCCACTGTTAATTCTCATTTCGGGCAATTGACTTCTAATTCGTTATTTTGGGATCATTTTATAAAATTGAAGTGTCTAAGATTAAATTTACAAAATATATTTTAAAATAGTACACTTTCTATCATTGTTTTCGAATTATTTAGTAATATATAGTAATTCAATTTTTAATAAATTTACAAATACACAAAATATAAATGCCAGGGGCGAAGCGTAGTGGAGACGGCAGGGGCGGCAAAATTTTACAATACATAATAATAATATCTTGTAAAAATTTGAACCATTTTATTTGTTGCACCTACAATTTGGACTGATCAAAATGAGCACGGAACTTTTTATTATTTATTCTGTGACGGAACCAGGGAATCTTCTTTTTTTAAATGAATGTAGCCATTTTGCTCGTGGTAGTGACTGGCAACACCGTCTGTCCCGACTTGCAGTAATTCCTCCTGTTTTATTTTGTGCTCGAATTGTTTACGACCAATATTCGACGAGAATGACTTCTTTCATATAAAGAATAGTGTTCAATATTGTATAATAATTCTTGCAAATTAGGTTATCTGTGCGGGTAAGTCCCTTCAAGAAAGTCCGTGAGTGATGCTTTAACAAATCAAAGAAAGTTTTGTTTATTGCTCGATCATCAGTTGTCTGATTTACATTGACTTAATCGTATATATATATATACGCCTTCCAACCTATGATTTCGGTGCTCATCAGTACGTGTTGTGATCAGGAGCGTATCAAGCAGGGGATAAGTGGAATATTTCCCCCTTCTCCAAAAATAAAAAATTAAAAACAATTGCTGTCGGCATTTTCGGAAAATTCTAATTCGAAGTCGGCAAAACAAATTTGCCGGTCATATATGATAACAAATGTGAAAATCTTTTTCATAATATTGATGCATAATAAAAATAAAATTATGAATTAGCAATTTGAAATGGAAATGAATTTTGGTTTATTTAAGCTGAAAACTTTGAGAAATTTAAGTTGATTCAGTTCGACGGCAAACTGCAATATCGGCGAATAAAAATTTATTTTGTGAAACTAATAATTCGAAATGCAGAATTCATATGCACCGATTCGAAGCTGCGTCGCCTTTACGGATACAACAGTATAGAATAGCCAGCAGAAAGGTGATGCTTGACAGCTCTAAAATGTGTGGAAAAATTTCAATCACGTGTATCTCACCAGAAATTCATAACGAACTTATTGCAATTTTGGGAAATGATCAAACAAGGCGAGTATTACTGATTGAAAATCAGGAAGTACAAGTAGTGGAATCTTTTATAGATTTCATTGAAACAAAAGATAAAACTGCTGAAGAAATTTCGAAGATGATTTTGAGCAAGCTTCAAGCTGATGGTCTTGATATAAACAACTGTAGAGGACAAGCATATGACAATGCTGCTGTTATGGCTGAAAGACATTCAGGAGTTCAGAAAATAATTAAAGAGATAAATACCAAAGTTAAATTCGTACCTTGCTCAAATCATTCGTTAAATCCGGTTTGTTTATACGCCGACTCAGTTAAGGCGAGTTCAGTAACTTTTTTCGGTACATTGGAACGTTGCTATTCATCGTCAGGAAGTTGTGATGGCAGCTACAGGCAAAAGTTTAAAACATGTTCAAGGTATGCGATGGAGTGAAAGAGGTGGTGCCGTAAATTTGACATGGCATCATTACAAAGACATTGTCGTCACTTTGGAAAAACTGTCAGGGACAGTAGAAAGTTTAAACACAAGAACAGATGCAGGAACTTTGCTAATTGCGATGCAGTCATTTTCCTTTCTTTGTTTCTTGGGCCTCTGGCAACCGGTGCTACATGAAGTGAATGGTTCACAAAAATATTTACAAACAAAAGGATCTGATATAAGCCTGTGCGCTCAGAAAGTAAATGCTTTGCAGATGGTACTAATAGAGAAACGAGGGAAATGGGCAGACAACGCTTTAATTTAACATAAAAAATATGTGTGAACAACTTGGGAACCTCAGTGGTGCATAACAAGGAGACCCATTTTAGATGCCAACTTGTCTTATGAAAATGAGTTGAGAAGGAAGCTGATTTCTTCGTTAGATCGAATAATTGTAGGAATTCGTGAGAGGTTTCAGCAGTTCCACAACTTGGCGGATAAATTTGCTTATCTAATGCCGGCTATATTACTAGATTCAGACGACATTAAATGTAATCCAGATTATGCATGTGCCGAATTTGACAAGCAGGACTTCAAGCATCAACGACTTAGACTGTAGACTTTCATTGCTACCACAGGCAATGAAAATAAATTAATTAATGCGGACTCGCTTGAGTTATTAACATTTATTGTGAAATCCAAGCTGGAAAATGCGCTGTCCAATATTATAATAATGCTCCGAATATTCCTCACAATTGCCATAAGCAATGCCAGTTGTGAGAGAAGTTTTTCAAAATTTAAATTGATCAAAAATTAATGTGATTTCCTTTCATACCGTTGTGATATTTTATGAGCTTTTCAAATATATATAACACACTTTAAATACATAATACTATTATTATTTATTTAATAAAACAACACTGACTAGTTTCAGATAATTGTATCCATCTTCATAGTGATATATAAAAACAACAAATAAATAGATCCGGCAATATAAAATAATTTCACACATGAAATTATTTTATGTTTACGGATCTATTTATTTGTTGTTTTTAATTTTAGTTGTTTTTATATATCATTATGAAGATGGATACAATTATCCGAAACTAGTCAGTGTTGTTTTATTAAATAAATAATAATAGTATTATGTATTTAAAGTGTGTTATATTTATTTGAAAAATTATCAAAAACTATTTAAGATCAACAATGAGTACTTAAGGCTAACCATGTCTATTAAGCAAGAGGTATGTGATGCTATAGGCATTGATAGTGCAATAAAATACTTTGCTTTTAAAAAAGTAGACGAATTCAGTTTTAGTTAAAGACAGAAGTTTTATTTTTAATTCTATCAATTATGTTATTTTTTAATAAAAATATTAATACTGACAGTATCGATCTAGTTCTAATTGTAAGTCCATTTGTGTTTTATATTCATTTCGCTAATAACTTAATCTTGTCGATCCTTAACACATAATCATAGGTGTTCTTTTGTTCTGTACCTGTTATATATCAATGTAAGTGGCATACGTGTAAGAATTTTTCTAATAAATGTGATTATGATATTGTAAAACATATATACATAACTTTTTTATTTGTAACCTGTACAATACCCAATAATGATGATTGTTCTTGTCGAAAAGTTCTTTAGAATTACTGTTTATTTTAGAGTCTTTTGAATTTAAATACCTAAAAAAGGGGGCGGCAAAAGTTGCCTGCGCCCCAGGCTGCCGAAACCCACGCTACGCCACTGATAAATACATTAAATTAGTTTAATCGTAATGAAAAATGCTAACGAAATTTATAATACTAACCAGTTCACTGTTTTTGTTATCGTTCAATTTCATACTGCACGAATTAATACTTAATATTGCTTCAAATAAGTTTTCTGCTTCTTCAAAATATTTCATTTTCACTAGTGTTTCCGCTATCACATTATAAAAAAGCTGTAAAAATAAATTTGGGATGCTTATTAAAATTAATACATATTACTTTAGTTCTTAATTTTAATGAATAATAATTTTTTGTCATATACAAAGATATTTTTATCTTTCTTAAATTTCAATTTATCACTTTTTATCATTTAATGCGAGAATGATTTTTCACCAGTTTAACAGTTTGAAAAGGTTTTGGCATGGTTTTTTATCTCGTGGCTAGGCACAATCTAAAATTTTGTTCGTTACGAAAAAAATTTCTACACGATAAACTACAAATAATAACACACTTTTATTTAGTCAGTAAAGATGTATCGAATCATTTACGTTTACAAAAAATAATGACTCGAATTTTACAGGCTGGTGCTTCTTTTAATACTGTTCAAATGTAAATGAAGAAGAAACTGAACGTAATGTTGTATATTTCGTTGCTTGTGTGCAAATACTCATGCTGAGGCAGGTAAAAGGAAACATTTTAGCTGCAGAAAATATTTCATCAGTACGTTAAAACTGTGAAATCATAAAATTTATAATATAAATATCAAAAAATTGTGTTAACCGTCGTGTAATTCGCGCGAATTTAGTTGCGAATAATTTTGTTTTTATTAAAAATCAAACTTGCGTTTTTTAATTTTATAAATAAATTATATAAAAAAGGATGGATTTTATTAAAATTTCTGCATTGTACAGATTTTATTATAAAAGGAACCAATCTTATTTTTCATCAGCTTTTAGTTTTGATTTTTTTTCTAGATTTTCTTAGGGGGAGCAAGCCCCCCTCTTTGTGAGCGCTCATATTGATATTTTGACGCGATTTATGTAGAATTTTCGGAAAATTACAGTAATAAATTTTTTTCTTACGAATAATACGACAAGAAGCAACATTTGATTTCATTTTTACATTATTGTTCATACTGTCATGCAGCATTTCTGAAAATACAAGATAAGTCACTCTCGATCGAAGAAATTGTCTTAACCGTAAAATGCAATTAGTACTTCATGCACTGATATATTAGATTCGTTATTTTTAATCAGTAAATTTTCGAGTTTATTCAAGAGTTATATTATTTCTAATTAAACTTGTCATCGATATGTTATGCTGGTATTAAATATTTTCAAATGCTTGTTGTCCCCGGTGATTTGAAATCATGAGGTGATGGATCACTACTATTAAAACGTTCAGAAGATTTTTCTATTCTGAACACAACGAGTAAGTCAATCGTCTAACTTTTCTGTATCGTTTCGATTCGAAAAAGATCAAATGTGCGAATGCGAATTTTCAGGACAAAATTGACTTTTCTCAATTTCATTTAAATTTTCTGTTCGCTGGAAAAAAAGATTTTCGAGTTATTATGATAATTTCTACAGTAGTAGTCATACTAAACGCATTAAAGTTTGAGTTTAAGCGTTCGACTGTTTCTTTTTGAAATACTCTTTTTTTTTTTTTTTAAATTTGTGCACAATTAAATTATTACATACTTTCGGAAGTAATTTAACAAGCCGTGTTAGAAGTTCCAAGTTTTTTTTAAAATCATAACAATGGTAAAATACTTATCAAAAAAATTTGAATTTATCAGTTTGTTAATTAGACCTTTGTTTTTATCTAAAGTAAAGTAATAAACAGTTTTAAGTTGACGCATGATGTTTCTGTTTTACGTGTTTGTCATTTAGTGATGTGCTCTGAAATAGGTCATACCACGTTAATCTAAATTGTTTATCATTTTGTTTTATTTTTTTATATATACATTTATTAACAGAAAATTATAAAATTTCAGGGTGAAGTGAAGCACATATAAAAAATACATATTATATATTTAACAATGTTGATAGATTGATGGTGCTTTATTTTTGCATTCCAATCTTGCGTTTTTCGCATCTTATTTTTTCAAAATCTTGCTACAGACTCTTAAGATCATTATGTTATTTGCTCTACGTTTTATTATATAACAGACCTTTAACCTCCTTATACGTTAAATAATTATTGATTATAACACAAGGTTTTGATTTTTGGAGATTAAAAAATTTAGAAAACCAATATTTACTTCTAAAACAAACGGCATAATTAATATTAGTTAACCACTAATATTAATTACGCTGAACACCTTTCGATGTTATAATTGAAAAGCTACCAGAGCTTCTTCATATAGTTTAAAACAAAACGTTTATTGCACCATCTGCAAATGGTCAACCTTTTTAATAATTAATCCCGATCAAATTTTGTATTCATCAAATTCGAAGGCCTCCTTTAAGCCCTATCCTCTTCTCCTTCACATTCCTTTGATAGTATTATTCTCTCAATTCGTTTTCTTACTCCCACTCTGCAGTCATCCCGCTCTATTCTTATTGATTTTTTATGGATCCTCAGTCATTCCGGCATTAACGACAGTGACGTAGCTGATTCTTTGGTTCGTCCTGCTGGTCGCCTTGATTCAATCCTCAACTATTTTGCCTTCTTTAGATATCCTTTCCTTATCCACCTCCAATCACGCCAGACTTTGACGGGGTATTTATCCCTCCCTATTTTCTAATCGTCATTCGCATTACCGTTTTATTCAACCGATTCCTCGTTCCCTGTCTTGGTTCCATTCTATTCTTATCGGCCGTCGCTCTTCTATTGTCTCCCTAATTCGTCTCCGGATCAATCATTCTCTCCTCCCCTCCACTCGTTTTCGATTTGCTTTGCTGCCATATATTTATTGTTCTCTTCACGATTGTGATCCTCCTCGTATATGTGATACTGATCACATTTTCTTCGAGTGTACTGCTTTTCGTAATGAACGCTCCCTTTTATACGGCCAGCTCTTGTCATTAGGTCTCTCTACTCCCTATAATGCTTCCCTTATCCTCTCCTTTCTTTCATCTTCTGTGGTGCTTTCACTGCTGTCCTTATTTGCGTTCATTTCGGACCGCCTAGCTATTTAGTTTTTTAGCTTAGCTTTTCCTGTTGTTGGGTCAATGCTGCTGGTGCGCGCACAAAAAACGAAAAAAAAAAAAAATTCGCCTATGCTGAACAGAGCAGAGCAGAAATAGGTTTATAATTTAAAAACATAGGGATGAACTTCAGATATTAATCCGGAGATAAATAGGTTAAATTAGATTATGAGTTAATATATTTTTGACAAGGTTGAAATGGAAAAAAAATCTTGAAAACATATTTAAAACTAACCGTTTTACTTGAGATTGTTGAAAAATTATACTTAACAAATATGTATCATTGCAATAGCGCTATCTAATGTATCAATGGTGAACTGATGACTAAATAGTTCTCCTGAATTCGTGCTTTAGTATTTTGTAATTATTGTAATGATCTAAAAATTTACCTTTAAACTCCTTAAATCTTCGACAGTTTATCTCCTATCGTATTAAAAATATGTTTTTAACTTTGCACTATAAAATTATTCTAAAATACGCTGATGAACTAATTGCATTTATTTGTTTTTAATTTTCTTTACCCTCAATTTTTTTGTTCATTACTGGGATTTAATGTAATAAATAATGGATTAATATATTTTTACGACATAGTTGCTTATTGTTTCATATTGTTCAAGTTAATAAAAGGAATTTTTGTGTTAGCCATAGAATATTGATAGGATATCTCTGCTACGTTAAGTAGGTGCAAATTAGCTGATTGATCTGATATGAAAAATGCTCTAGACCGACATCATCTCAGAGAATTATATAAAATTCCGGTAACACAAGTGATTTGGCAACAAATGTATATATATATATATATATATATATATATATATATATATATATATATATATATATATGTATATTGTTTTGAAACGTGATGTTTCCATCCCCGTTTCTTTGCATCAAATTAGGAGAAAAGATAGGAGGTGAAGGAGGAAATAGGAGTTTTCCTGTTTTTAAAGACGAATAGGCAAAATATGACCGAAATCGGTATATAATACCTATTATCGAATTCATGCCACGAAAACGGCGCAGTTATTACGAAATCTGCTCTTCGCGGCATCAGCCTTGAGGCAACGACGCAAGAGCATCCATACATATGCATTCAGACATCTCAGTTTCAACCGTTCGAAACCGCCGAATTAGCCAAATTCCCATCGTAGTCAGAGGCGAAGCTCTTCGAAACATACACAGCATTCATCATTACAACTTCAGCGGTTATTTAATATTATCCGCCGCCGAAAGCCCCCAATTCGTTTCAATATATATATATATATATATATATATATGTATATATCTTATTTAACTGGTTTCTTGGAACCGACTCTAACGAGTTGGATGGAATTCGCGGGTTAGGCGTTTTTGGAGGAGTAGATATGTAAGTCGATTGGTCTTAGATCTCTGAGAATGCTCTGGTAAAATTCGACCAGTTTTTGTTTGGAGATCATTGTACTTTTGGAATTTATTAAAATTAAGCATAGTAAAAAGTAGCATGGTCATTTACTATTGTAAAAAGAAAATTGAAAACAGATAAAGATATAATATTTATGTTCCATTGAGAAATATATTTATTTAACACGACGGGCCATTTAAAATGTACAGGTTATGCTGTAGACTTATATGGACGATAATTTGTAATAATATTTCTGAATTATGAATAATTCGCTTTACTTTATGTAATGTGAGAATACTTCTACTTAAAAAAATCTATAGCGAAATTTAGCTTTTTCATATTATGTACATATATTATTGCTAAATGAAACTTATTAATTGATTTGAAATAGCTTATTGAGTATATTATTAATGAGCAATTCTTGTTTATACGTACACATATGCAGTTGGTTCTGGGAAACAGCTCTAATGATTTAGATCAAATTCATGGATTAGATGTTTTGGGGGTCGAGAAATCGATTGTTTTTATTATTGTTGCTTTTTAGTCGTTAAACATTTCAGAGTAGCGGAAAAAAGTTAGTAAATAGTTAATTTTTTTTATAAGAAAGTTCAGTTATAAAATAATTGTAAAAAATTAGGCTCTTTGTCTGGAAATTAGAAATAATTTTTTCCCGGTAACATTTTATCTAGTGAAAAATTTACTTCTTATTAAGTCTTGCTTTAAATTCGCCAATAAGTACTAACGACATTTTAAATTTTTCTATTTTCGTTTTGCTTTTAGGTGACCGGAAATTTGTCGATAACCAACCTATGTGTCTAACTTATACTGTAATTCTTTTTCGATCAAGTGATATATGTAGTATTCCAAATTGTCTTGAAAAAATTCGTTTATTAACTTTTTCTTTATAATATTTAATTTTGAAAAGGCATTACTTAAGCGTTTAATGTTTAAAGGGGGTCCTGCAAGCTGGTCAGTCTCCTATTGCATACGCACATACCCAAACAAACGCGCGCTCACACATATACATACATATATTTATTTATTTATTAATGACAACACTGTTCTTGAGCCAGTGGTAATATGAATTTTTTTTTATGAAAAACCGTTATGAAATATCTGCAGTTGTAATAGAAATTGCTACTTAAATAGTAAAATAATTTTTTTTAAAGAACTGCATAAAAAAGGTAAAGTAATTCGCATAGCCTTGACAGGGCGTCGCAATATAAATTTCCTTTTCCGTACGTATTATAGAAGAACTGTCATCTGGTACCCCGTGTCCTCATGGTGGAGTCGAGGGATCAAGTTTTATATAATATACACATGTTGAATATTTTTATTTCGGAATGGATTTATGTACTGAGTTGTTCCAGGTTCGTTTTTGATTTCGTCATATTTTCCTTGGATCATGCTTACGAAAACGGTAATGTTTGAATTACAAATAAACGAACATTAATGATTACGATGAAATCCGTAGAAGAGTATGTGACAAATATTATTTAAAAAAGAATAGACGATAAATGTAAATTGCACGGAAACAGCTAACGGAATTGAAGTGATATGCTGTTCTATTTCTGGATTTTTCCGGAAATTAAAGGAAACTTTCGGAGGAAGAAATCGGAAAGGAAACATGAGTGCGTAAATAAAGAGAAAGAGCATAGGTAAAAGGTTTTATGAAATAAAATATGTCGGACTTATTATTCATTCATAGCTGCGCATACACATAGCTGGAGAGAAAATGCTGGCTACATCAACGCTGTGCGGATGCTAATAAAACAAGTTTGAAAAACAGTCGGCCAGAAAAGTGGATCAATTTATTATTTGCCGTTTCTTTGTTGCCTTTATTTCTTCGCGCTGAAAGTAATATCTTGGAGCTGCGGCGGCGCTGCCGCTACTGTCGCATTTGCTAACAGCCTAATTTTTCACGCGCCATATACAAACCTGTCATATTCAATTTATTAATCAAATCGCATCCGGTTCTCGCGGCGAATTTTTATTCTTATTTTTATGCTCATTTTTCTACACATGCATGCCAACTTACATATCTGTTTAACTGACACTCAGATACGCACGCATCACAACATTTGCTAGATTGAGCGCTCTTTTCATTTTTGTGACAGTCCTACTGATCAAGTTAAATACGGAAGTGGTTAAATAGCAGCTGTCATTTTTTTTTTTCTGCAAAACACCAGTGCGACGGTCCCCATAGAGTGCGGTTCCGAAATACGTTGCCCACAAAGTGAAGCTGTTGTTTAACGTGTAAATGGCCGTGAGCAAGGGAGACGGGATCAATTTGATGGTAAGGTTACGATTTCGATGAAAAATAGTTTTCATCACCAATTGTTAAAATAATAAATGATCGTCACTTCGAGTGGAGATTAAAAGGCTTATCTCTAACCTTTTCCTTTTAATCAGCTTGAATAAATACAAAGCGCTAATTATCGTGGAGCGTTATTATATCGTCAATTTTTCTAGTGCGGTGAAATATAGTGGGTGAAAATGTGATAAATTCACGATCAAAGAGAGCAGCGAAAGAAACAAATTTTTTCTGCTACAAATTACGCTCAGTTATAGGTAGGTCCAACTTAGTTTTTTCCATAAGAGATTTATTTATTTATTTTTTGTTTTTTCATTTTTAGGGAATTTCTCAGGAGACCAGAAGTGAATAAATCATTCAAAGTGTTCAATATGCAACTTAGCAAAAAACTCTACTTCCGTTACCGAGACTCTTATAATTCATACTATTGTAATAATTAAAAAATGAATTATTTCAAAATAAAAATCTTAGGCGATTTCCGTTTTTTTCCCTACATAGTCTACTTAAAACTGGCATTATATATAGTTTTGATATGGAGATCATTGCGCGAAGTCGAGTGAACAAAAACAATAAGTGAAAAAACGAGAAAAATGTTTTTAATAAAAATAAAAAAGCCCCCCCCGCCAAAAAAAAAACGAGACTAATTGAGCGCATAAGGAAGAAAAAATAAAACGTATCAAGTTCCTAATTTGGTGGGCAACCACTTTTACAAATTAGTCAGAGAAATTTGTAGAATTCGTATGTTTTACATAATAAAACGGTCATTTGAATCACTATATTTAATTTCAAAATATTTCTTTTTCTGATATTAGTTCTAGTTGTTCGAAATTAGGTCCGCTTACATCGAAGGAAAAAAAAAGTTTTTGATCCTTAAGCCTGATTAGAAGTTATTAATTCATTAATTAATATAATTTTTAATTAATAAAGTTTTAGGTCATAGTAAAATTACAATACATTAAAAAGAACATAAACATAATTAAACTGCTGTACTTGTCTCGCATTGAGATGATCACCCTCTCAGACGAAATTTCAGATTCAGCTTCATTCAATCATAAAAATGTTTATGAACTAGAACAAGTCCAGGTAACATTAACGTTTTAAAGGAGCTATGGTGGTTGTTGTTATCCCCAGTGTGTATAGACCGTTTTTTAATTGTTTGAGTCAACAAAAAAAAAAAATTACGACAAAAACTCCTAACTGTACTCTTTATAACACATTATACCACAGTGTTAAAAACTAAAATGGTTTTAGAAAAAAGGAAAATTTTTACACCAATGGAATATAGTTTATAAAAACGAAAGCCTAAAGTGTTGGACATTTTTCATTTCCTCAGGAACATGTGCAGCAGGGGGTATAAACTTTATGCAACCATTCTGGTGTTTCACATCGGTACGATTTGGTACCGCAATATCGAAGCTTTTTTCTTTTTTTTCTTTAGTACGTTACGCCGAAAAACCATATGATCGTTAGACATTCAGAAGAGTTGAGAGGAATAGGCGGTAGGAAATACGAACGAGAAGAATAGGAAAGGTGATGATTAATCCGGTGACCCCGGTTGAAGAACAACCGAATAGGATTAAGGAAGATCTGACACTTAGTCGCAGAAAGATAACATCAGGCGACGATGATATGTAGACGACAATCTGAGTTTTCTAAGAGATCGGAAGCGCATCCCGACATCATTTTATTCGTTTGAAACGTTCGGGCGGATGTCGCGAAATATTTGCTTGATACATACGGCTGATGTTTGCATTTGAACTCCATTGCAGCTTGTCGAAAAACTTTCTGTACTGCTCGACATAAGCGTATCCGCGACAAATGACACCTGAAAATCTGCGTGCAACGTTAAATTCGAAAAGTATCGCGGCGCGCAAGTAATAGTCCGATGTATTTCCGGCTGTTCCCTTTGAATCTTTCCTAAATTTCATGTTCCAGTTGTAGCGTACAGTTCCAACCGATACCTGCAAATGAGCGCTGCCATTAATAGACATAGTTGCCGCTTGGCAAGTTCAGAGTCGATTTGCTTCCTAATAACAGATTAACGGATATAACGCAAACGGCACGCATGTGTATACCATCGAAACGGTATATTTTAATACTCGATAATGATAATGCAACGATTCCGGGGAACGGAAAATTGTTTAACTTTAATTGCAATTATCGTCGCGTAATCATTTAATTGTTCGCTTTTCTTCTCTTTCTGTTTTCAGTTTGGAAAATTACTGATTACGATTTTTTATATTCAGCTTTTTCATCGTCTGAAAAAGTGTATGTTTTGTTCGTTCATCTTCACGTGCAGTTTCCGATGAGATCTTCGACAGTTTACGTTGCCAGAACAGGTGATAATTCACTATGAATTAAGATTAACAGCGTAATTAAATTATAATAACATATTTTTGCCGTTGATGCGTGCATCTTGTTTACCGATACACCGCGTTGGAATTTATATATGGCGATTGCAATTTACAAGCTCATCACTGACGAAATTTGACTGTTATATCTTTAAACTAATACCCAGCTTTATACAATACAAAAAGTAACAACATTTCAAGTTGTTCTACCTGTATTATCCCTTGAAAATATTTACACTACAAATTATGAAATAAAATTGTTTTCCAAAAGAAAGTACCGGCTTGAAGATTTTTATTCTAAAAATTTAATAAAAACGCACTAAAAAGTAAAAAATAATTATCTGATAAGTGATGATATATTTCAGAGTAATATACATTAAGGGGATATTATGATTATTCTTAAATAACATTAATGCACAAGCTCGAGTCGGCATCAAATTCAAATTGCAACAATATTTAGAAACTATATTAAATGAGTGTATTAACACGATCACTTGTTTTCTGGAAGAACATCAGCAATGTGTTTAATGCAGTTTTTCTGATAATTATCGAAATTCGAATTTGCTATATCGAGACTGTAAAAAGTATTAATGTTGTTTAGCGATTATCATAACATCTTTATGTGCATTGCTCTGAAAATAATTAATTTTTATTTTTTAGGGTATTTTTATTCAATTTTTAATGTAAATCTGAAATCATTTTTTTTAAAACTATTTTATTAATATTTAATTTAGAACAACTATTTTCTCTGGCAGATAAAGTTGCTAATAATAACGGGAGAATGAATTATTTAGGACTAAATTATATTTTAATGTAAACAGCAAGCAGTAGCATTTCTACTCTGCCGCCGATGTTTCCCGGAGTTTACTATGCATCAGTGTTTATAAAGAGTGCGGCAGATTGCCTATTTGCCAAAGCAGCCCGGAACTTTTTGCTATTTCCCCGAGCTGTTGATCCAAAGCAAAATTAGTATCTTTGATAGCTGGCCTGCGAAAGGGGTATTTGTAAAATTAAAAAATAGGGAAAAAAAACCCTTTTTCAAGTTGAAATAGAAAAAAATAAATAAATAAGCGGGTTACTAGTAAATTTATAATCGACTATCACGATTGCCATTGAAGAAGTAAATTTAATTTTCCAAAAATAAGAAAGCAAAACTTGGCTCATAGTGATAATGATA
This sequence comes from Icerya purchasi, assembly GCA_039619475.1. Classification (NCBI taxonomy): domain Eukaryota; kingdom Metazoa; phylum Arthropoda; class Insecta; order Hemiptera; family Monophlebidae; genus Icerya; species Icerya purchasi. The sequence goes on along the minus strand of CM077116.1, from coordinate 63,247,324 downwards.
ATAAGTGACGCAGAAAAAGTAAGTTGATGGCAGTGCATCGTGTATATTCTTTTCGGCTATGAATGTAGTATGCGCTTTGGTGGTTCATGCGATGTGATAAGTACAGGTTAAAATGCCTTCGGGCAGTTTAGATGTCGCAGCAGTGAACATTACCGTCTAACTTATTATGCCAGAATATTGGACATATTATACACCACTATTTTGACATTCACTTTTTGGGAATAGCAGTTTGAGCAAAGAGCCGTATTTTTCATTCACTGTTTTGAATCTTAAACAGCTCATTTGCGGAATTAATGAGACAAAAAAAGGCTGTCATTAGCGGTATTCATCATTGAGACATATTGATTCTGAACAATTTAATAATGAATTCTGCTTCGCCAAAAATCTTTTGATCTCCGTTGATATTAGTCTTACATACGCACGACCGGATGAAATACGAGATACTGCTGTGAACATGCTTTTTTTATGAACTAAGTTTTTTCTTTCTTACTTATGAAGAATAAATCTGCGTTTTTTAACAGCAGAAATCTCGATGCTCGATTATGAATTTCCTAGAAACGTTAACGCGCTCGTTTTTTCCTCTACTTTAACTTGAAAACGATATATAAATACTTTGGAGCAACAGCTGCCCTGCTGAAACATCAAAAAGTGGTAGGACATTTCGAAGACTGCTCTGGACCAAACTTTCCTAGAAATGAGCAGCCAAACCTATAACCATACTCATAACTGTCGACAATGAAAATAACAAAGCAACCAAAAAAAAGAGAGAGTTCAATTTATTGAAAACTTTACATCTGACACCAGCGGAAAAAAATGGATTCTCAAAAGTTAAAGGAAAAAAGTATAGGTATCTTGGCAATTCGAAAGTGAAAATAAGTAAATATTTCATAAAAAACGATAACATAAATAGGAATTACTAATGAATGGAGGAAACTACGGGGATAGATCGAAAAAAAAGGGAAAAAAACTAAATTCAAAAACAAAAGGGATCTTCAAATTGCCGTAATTAAAATAGCATCAATGCAGAACTATAAAAGATTTATGAAATTTCAACAAGATACACAGAAATTAAAATTAACTGAAAAACGACTAATAATCCGTGTAAAAATTTAACAAAAGTAACAGTCGGATTAATTTTAAAAAGATTAAACAGACAGAGAACAGAGATAAATGAGCGGAGAAATAAAGAAACAAATATTAGAGAGAGCGTTTGAAGTTGGAAATAATCTACAGATACACTACGTTCAGAGGAGTAGACAAAAACGTCGCTGAAAAAGGACAGAAGATACAGTAAGTTCTAAAAGCAAGAACGCTAACTCAGGAAATTGGTTTGGAAGCAAAGCAAAAAGAAGAAAAAGGAACGGTGGTCTAAAACGATTAATGACCGAACAGCAAAACAGGATAAGGATGTTGGAAAATCGCATTACAGTTTTCAGTTGCAGCCAGGAGGTATTGCCATATGTAAATCCCAACGCGGTGCATCGGTAAACAAGATGCACACAGCAACGGCAAGGGTATGTTATTATAATTTAATTACGCTGTTAATCTTAATTCATAGCGAATTATCAGCTGTTCTGGCAACGTAGACTGTCGAAGATCTCATCGGAAACTGCACGTGAAGATGAACGAACAAAACATACACTTTTTCAGACGATGAAAAAGCTGAATATAAAAAATCGTAATCAGTAATTTTCCAAACTGAAAACAGAAAGAGAAGAAAAGCGAACAATTAAATGATTACGCGACGATAATTGCAATTAAAGTTAAACAATTTTCCGTTCCCCGGAATCGTTGCATTATCATTATCGAGTATTAAAATATACCGTTTCGATGGTATACACATGCGTGCCGTTTGCGTTATATCCGTTAATCTGTTATTAGGAAGCAAATCGACTCTGAACTTGCCAAGCGGCAACTATGTCTATTAATGGCAGCGCTCATTTGCAGGTATCGGTTGGAACTGTACGCTACAACTGGAACATGAAATTTAGGAAAGATTCAAAGGGAACAGCCGGAAATACATCGGACTATTACTTGCGCGCCGCGATACTTTTCGAATTTAACGTTGCACGCAGATTTTCAGGTGTCATTTGTCGCGGATACGCTTATGTCGAGCAGTACAGAAAGTTTTTCGACAAGCTGCAATGGAGTTCAAATGCAAACATCAGCCGTATGTATCAAGCAAATATTTCGCGACATCCGCCCGAACGTTTCAAACGAATAAAATGATGTCGGGATGCGCTTCCGATCTCTTAGAAAACTCAGATTGTCGTCTACATATCATCGTCGCCTGATGTTATCTTTCTGCGACTAAGTGTCAGATCTTCCTTAATCCTATTCGGTTGTTCTTCAACCGGGGTCACCGGATTAATCATCACCTTTCCTATTCTTCTCGTTCGTATTTCCTACCGCCTATTCCTCTCAACTCTTCTGAATGTCTAACGATCATATGGTTTTTCGGCGTAACGTACTAAAGAAAAAAAAGAAAAAAGCTTCGATATTGCGGTACCAAATCGTACCGATGTGAAACACCAGAATGGTTGCATAAAGTTTATACCCCCTGCTGCACATGTTCCTGAGGAAATGAAAAATGTCCAACACTTTAGGCTTTCGTTTTTATAAACTATATTCCATTGGTGTAAAAATTTTCCTTTTTTCTAAAACCATTTTAGTTTTTAACACTGTGGTATAATGTGTTATAAAGAGTACAGTTAGGAGTTTTTGTCGTAATTTTTTTTTTTTGTTGACTCAAACAATTAGAAGTATTGCAAACGGTCTGTACACACTGGGGATAACAACAACCATCATAGCTACTTTAATAGGTTAATGTTACCTGCATCTGTTGTTAATTAACCTCATACATATGCAAGTATTTCAACAAATAATTCAAATATGTTTTCTATTTTCGCTAACGAGACAAAACCTGTACCAAAGGAAAATGGTGTTGCGTATAATAAGTAGTCTGTATTACATTCCGAAGTATCCGGATCTCACAATTTATTTTTTCGAGCAATAAGTTTCTTTTTTTTTTTTTTTTTTTTTTTATTTGGCTCGTCAACCAAGGACCTTTACGCAGAAACAAATAGTGAGGAAAGAAATCGGTTATATTTTATTCCGATCAGAAATCTTTGCTAAAAAGGAACAAATAGCGGAAATAATTAATTCGGGAAGGAAAGAACAGGATATAGGAAGCACAATAAGTAGCAGGAAGCCCAAGCCTCAACAAATAGGAATACAAAGCAGAACGCTCCAAAGAAAAAGATGAATACTGGAAGAGCACATGATCGGCGACGGAAATAACTGCATCGTCAGGATTGAGGGGACAGTATGGGGAGGAAATTAGGGAAAAGCGAAATCTGGAGGAAGGCAGCGTAGAATGCCCAAAACGCATACGAACAATGGAAACAACATGAGAACATCGAAGAGAGGGATGCGAAAGAAACCATGAATATGCAGGAAGAGTAGGCTGAACAGACAGATGAAATGAATAATTATTAGAAAAGGAGGAAGCGTAGGTGTCGGGAGCAATAAGATATTCAAACAAGAGAAAAATATAAAATGTAAGTCTGATTGTAAATATGCTAACACAATGTGAAAAAATGTTAGAAGATACTTTTGAGTTTATGTAAAAAAATTTAGTAGATAAAACAGAAGACGGGTTGTTGTTTACGCCTCAACAATTTAAAATCACTAAATCCAAATCAGTTAAAAGAACTGCCGAAACAAAATTCTTTCTTCCTTATATTTGTATTCGTGTCTGTTTGTTTGTTTCATTAATGCTGCTTTTTCTAGGGTTACCGCCATTTATTTGCGTTTAGACATTTTTTTTATTAGCTTTTCTAATCGCGGTTTTTTAATTTTTTAAAAAAAATTATTAGTGTTTAAGTCTTTATTAGTATACGTTACGCTTCATCAGGTACAGCTAATCAGTTTTAATGTTTCATATTTGTATGTTTATTAGAAGACAAATAGAAAATATTGTTTTTACAATTTATTCTTTATTTTATGACTTACTAGAATTCGATTATATTCTTACTTTATTAATTTCTGTAGAGAACATTATATTTAGTAGTATTCAAAACTATTTTTTGCGCGAGAATAAATAAATAATAAAATTAATAATAAAATAGATACTTACATAACTGTATATAACGTTGCCGATTAAAGCAGCAATTGCCATAATATTTTGATTAACATGTATTTGTTTAATCAATGAAATTGCTGGATCATCAGTCCGATTTTATAAAATCTCTTTTGAACTTTTCCTTGACATCCGTCACGGTAACGTCATATGATTCGCAAGTAAATATATTTTTCTTTTTTTTTTTTTCGTTTAATATTTTGAGTTGTTTAAAATGTCGATTCAATATTTAAATTGTGTGACAGCGCGGTTGCTTGTTTTAAAGACAGTTTCCTTATTTTTTCTGAAATACATTTCGTGTCTAAAATATTTGTCAACATATTTTGTGAGAGTTTTCCGACTATATTTATTCTGTCGAGGATGTCGTCGAGGACGTCATGCTAAATTATTGCGATGTAAACAAAATTAAAAATATTAATTTCTTTTTGCTAAAATTTTCGCACCTAGAAGTTGTATCGTAAGTCACATTTTCTGACATTTTTAACATGGAAGCGTAAATTTTCTTCAACTGAAAACCTGAATAGACTAACTGCAACAAATTTTTTGTTTTCTTATCGAGTTGTACCCAATAGTTTACAGTTGATTTACTTTTTAAATTGCTTGTTTAAATAGCCCATCGTCAACTGATTAAATTGTTTTCAAATATGAAACGGCATCTTCTGTCAACTTGGTGACACCGCTGCTAACTAACACCAAGTTTGGCGATTATGCGTAACAAGGTACGGAAAAGAAATATTTAGGCTTAAAATTTCCTCTTGTGCATCTCAATTTTTCTCTCTCATATTCGTAACACTGTTGGTATATACTTCACATAAGCGTGTTTGCTAACGGGATTTCATTCGATGTTTTAAAAATTCTTAAAGTAAGCGCTTTTCCTGCAGTTGTTCTCACTCACAGGAAAATGTTTTTTTATGCTGGCTTCGACATCTTCTATGTGAAAAATTGCATTACTATCGATATTCGTTTTATTTTAATATCTCGCGTAGCGTAGTATTTTTCTATTTATCATCACTACAAAATATAGATCGTTTAAGCCTTCCTTCCCTATTAAACCACGCTATTTTCTACTTTTCCTATTTTCTTTTATTTCACAAAGTTACGATGGTTTTAAATTTCAAAAGGTATCTGAAAGCTACCCTTTCTACTCTTTACAATCAGCTATTTTCAGTCCTTCCTGTATAATTTTCAAATTGTTGCCCCCTCCCTTTGGAGCTTTGAAACTTTTTAATCAACTGGCCATTCACGGACAATTTGGAAGACTTTTATAATAAATTAGTAGAACAACTTGCCAGAAACGCACGAAAATTATGTTTTAAATAAGATTTTATTCTTGTTTAATAAAATATTAAGCCTTTACAAACTATAAATTTTATTTTTCCTATTACTCATATCCTCTTTCTATCATCTTGCCCCTCCCCCTGGCTCATCGGCTGGCAACGCCTTTGGCCGGAAATAGAAAAATGATAAAATTAAGTGAAAGTGAATATATTATTATAATTTAGTAGACTGCCATGATTTAATTAACAATCAGTTTTTTGTTGTATTTTTTTTTTCTGTAAATTTATAGGCACTTTATCAGGTCGGGTTTCAGTCATATGTGTTCTATTAGGCAACATCAAAAATTATCTGAGTAAAGGAGATTTTAGCGGAATGATCGATAAAATAAGTTGTCCGATAAAGAAGAAAAATTATATGTACGTATATATTATATATCAAAAGATTTTTGGCGGGGGGGGGGGGCATTGAAAATTTTACTTATCGTCACCCCGAAAGATTAACTATTGTTAGTTTCAAATAAGCATACAAAACCGCATGCTAACGTAGTATCATATACGAAAAACCTTTTATAATTCATTTGGTAACAGAAAACTAATTTTGATGGAAGTGAGTTTGGTTATGGCGCAGTTTTATTACCAAATGAAAATTTAATTTTTTCATTTAAAAGTGAAACACTAATTCATAATGTGCTATCTAAAATTCATAGAGAGAATTGTTAAAAATACTTCACGAACGGAATCATTTATTAATTTTTTGCTTACAAATTTAATGAGGTAAAAGTGATTCCATCCAATTTTAAGGTTTCGTTTTCATTATATTTGACTTTATGATCATTATTAACATTATAAGTACACGTTACCGGTTAAATAGATTGATGATATATTATTTTTTTTGCAGCTAATCCACTATAATGATAATTTATTTATATAATTAATATATTTCAGCATTTAGAATGTAGTTATTACGCATCAAACTTGTCGGGATAAAGTATGAAATTTTCACGCTTCAAAATGAATTGAACCATGTAAAAATTTGGCGATAATTCTTGTTTTTTTTAAAATTTATTATTGATTGGAAGAAACATTTAGTTATTTCGCTATTTGTTTCTTAGATATTTCGAAACGTTTTTATACAATTGCTGACGCATCTTTTTGAATTGTTCCAGTGGCAATCTTTAATCGAAAACACTCCATTTTTCATTTGAGTGTATGATACGAAATTAAGATTATTTGTTTTTCTATTTCTGACTAGGCGGTAATATCTCAGCTTTTTCTAATGATTTATTATCGTTAATTGTTTCATAATATTTTGTTGGCTTAATCGTATACGAATTCATGTAAATTTTTTTAACTTTACATATCCACTGTGAAGCTACCATTTTAATTTCACCGTACTTTGGACCGAATTATTGCTTAAAACTGATGATAAATTATTATCTGAGTTTATAGTTTTTTCAGTTTCTATCAATGCTGTAAAATGTCTGCGAAATTTATTGTTAAAATTATATTTTTACGTAAATTATATACATATATATTTACCATATATGCAGAATTTGTTGTAGTTTTATAAACATTAAATAAAGCTAATTTCGTTGGTCTTCTCTCTTATGCGGCGTATTGATTTTCATTTAATATTTCTTTATTTGTATATAATTCCTCATAATTTGTTTATTATATATTTTTTGTGTATTTCATTTATGTTCGATAATAAATTGATTTGCTTTGAATGCCGATGACTCGCTTTTTGCATTTTTTAAAATTTGGAATTATCATTATTCCCAATTATTTCCAATAATAACTTTTTATCCAAATAATTTATTTAAACATTTTATTAGCATTGCAGGAAATTTATTATTAAACATATTAATGAAGACATCTGATATCCTGTTTCGGCCCACGACTTTCAATGTTTTGATTATTTTGCTATTCCACTTTGTTTTTATCTATAGTTTCTTGTCCATCTATTATTGATGTTTCTAAGTGAATTAGGGTACCACAAATCCGCCAATATCAGGGTTTTAATCATAATGATGAAATATTAAGATGCTTTTGCTTACAACGTATATTTCGAATTATAATAACATATTGATATGTGAATGATATTTATATATATATATATAATTACATAAATTATATTTTATATCAGAATTTTATTAAAAGTAATATTGCTACTTTTTAAAAAATGTTACAAATAATTTTTAAGAACTGTTAAAGACAGTCCAACCCCCAAAACCCTTTCCTTGGGTATGCTACTAAGTCCTTTGACTTATGTATCAATACTTCATATTTTAACCTGAATGGATTCCTTGGTTGATCAATTTTTTTTATGCTTTCATTTTTACTTATTTAATACTAATAAAGCTTTATTTTTTTTTTGTCGCACGGTCCGAAAGAATGGCGTCAATGTTCTTCGTTTTATACGAAGTATAGAAGTGATCGAGTTGGTGGTTTGGGGGGTCCGCAAGCGGGTCGAGGGGCCGAGTTTAATTTTATATATATATATATATACGTTAACAATTGTACAAACATACTGAAGTAAAATTGAAATTGAAATTAAAATTGATTTTTAAAGAATTTTATTTTTTGTTGTTCATTTTTAGACTTTTAATGGGTTGCATTATTATTATTATTATTATTATTATTTTAAATTCATCTCTCCAGTGTAATCTTTTTTTCTCTTGTGTCATAAAGTTTACTCTTTAATTAATATAATTGATGCAGTTATCCGGTTATAAATTTATTTCTGGTCTACATATTGTACTGCCTACCTATTTGACTAAATTTTTCTCTACTTTTTTTATAATTGATATAATTGTCATACTTCATATTATTCTTACGTACCTCTGTCTAATATTAAAAATATTAGTTTGAGGAGTGATTTTTATGAAAACTAAATTAATGATTCGGAATTAAGTGTTTTATTTGTTGCCGTTTTAAGCCACACAATCTAATATGTCAGAAATTTTAGAAAAAATACTCGGGCTAAGCACTTCTACCGTATTCATTACAGTTTTTGCGGAAATGAATTAAAAATATTCAAAGAAAATCGATAGTTTAATAAAAGTATTACAAAGAAGATTCGCTGCGTATAAAAATGGAACGAAAAACTCGTTATGTATGTTTAACACGTTTTGTATTAGGATGGGAGTAATTTTGGCAATCGCTAATGCATTGCATAGCTTTCAGCTGGAAAGGTCCGAATAACGGTTAATTAAAACGGGGATTGTTTCCAGGAACGCTTAAATAGTTCTCAATTCACGTCGAAATTATGATTGCAGCAAGTTTAGCAAACGGGTTCTAAAACAGTACGAATGCCTTAAAGCGCCCTAGCATTTTGTATTTTATATATATTAAGTTTATATTTTACATATGCGTCATTTATGTCGAAAAATGTGAATGACAACGCTGAAATGTCCTTTAATGTGAATTTTTTCACATCCCGAATAAGCAACTTTAATATTAATTGTTTCTTTAACAATAGTTTCCAGTTTTTTCCTGCATATTTGCCGGTTTTAAATGGTAATTAAAAGCTTTTTCCTTTATAGTAATCTTCGTTTGATAAATTTCAGCATTCGCTCGTGGATTACTAATAACATATAAAAGTGTTGTATAAATACGGACGAACCAAAACTTGATATTTTTTAATTCGCAGCTCTAAAATGAAGGGCGAACTGGTAGATTGAAAAAGATAGTTCTAGAGTTCGGTGACCGTAAAACATGCTAGAATAATAAAATACCTGAGGTTGATGATTAAACTGGGAAACTGATGAAGCGGCTTGCTCGTAAATAGCCAGCGCCTTATTATAGGATCCATTTTTGCTATACATTTGGCTCAGGTTTATGAAAGCTTCGATTTTAGCTCTGTTCTGAGTCCTTGGGTCTTTTACTCCGTTACTCGTTAGTTTGATACATTCCGTTAGGATGGCTTCTGCCTCTTCCGAACGATTCATGGCCCACAATAGTTCACCTAGTTTAAGATAGGCCACTGAAAATGTGTGACGAGATTAATTATTATTTCGAAATTGTTTATTTTCACACGATATACAAGATATACGCTTAACTTCCTTTTGATAGTGCCGCCGGTATAAAGTAAGATACTGGTGATAAATTATACTTGTTTAAGTTTGATCATTTTCAAATAAAACACGCTCACATCTAAATAACTGCAGAATTTCCTGATGGTTTTTTTTCCATCATCGCAATGCGACCAAAAATTTTAATAGCGGAAAATTTTTCAACATGCCAAGTTCTGTCCTCAGTTCTTGCGTCCCTCACATTGTTATAAGTATTTGTTCCGTTATTATTTACGATTTAGCATTACTACTCATTGGTAGCAGGGTTTATTGATTCTTAAAAGTAACGATTTGTAGATGAGAATAAGTAAAATTGGAAAATCAGTTTTATACATAATTTTAAAATCTGTCTTTTGAATCTTTAATTTGTAAGCGCTTTTTTTTGTTTTTTTGTTTTTTTTTTTTTTGTTCTTTTTATTTTTCTACTTTAAAGACAAAAATTAATCATAGATTAGTGACAGCGAATAGTATTGCTGTTTTATTTTTGAAAGAAAATATCGAATGAAATGAAAGTGGATAATTATTATTTTATCGTGGCTCGAGTAACGATTATTTGTGATTTTTCTTTTTCGGTTTCATACGTATAAAAGTAATGAAAAATGTTTTAGGCGCTGGTGCTGGTAAATTATTTTCTAACAGATCATAGTTTATCTTCGTAATATTTGTTAAAAAAATGATCATCATCGTTCTCCGTTAACATTCTGACAACAGCTTTAAACAAAATTTAAAAATTTTGTATCCCACTTTTGATCTTTCTAATAACGGTAGCAATTATTTCAATTTCGGATATATTAAATACAAATCAAGCACCCGCTCTCTTTTTTCTTTTTGAAGAAGTGACATTTTTAAAACCTTTTTTTGGACACATGAGCTGTGTGCAATCGCGAAATCTGATTTAGATCGGTTTGACAATTTAAAAATTTCAACGTTGTTTCGCAATTACCGAGTTTATGCAGTGTAAACTTATAAAAGAAGATACTTTTATAATGTACAAAATTTAAAATAAACATTAAATTGCCGCAGTATTAAAATTAACAGATTTCGGTAATTACAAAATTTAAAGTTCTAATTTCACCTGTATCTATCGATAAAAATACGTTAGATTTCAATAATGCGTGCATATGTACGCGCATGTAAATTTTACACATATATGTACGTATTTTACTGCATGAAGATAACAGATCTGCAAACAATTTCTAGTTCTCAACTGTTTTACGATAAATCTGTCAGTCAGATTGGAAGGATGTTGTGAATTTTCTTGTTGAATCTTAGATGAAATCAGAATTCATAATGTTATTGCAATGAAAAAAAAAAAAAAAATAAAAAAAAAAGAACTGTTGAAATTACCGTGAAAAGTAATATTAACCATCGGATTCAATACGCAGTATATTATTATGAAACAAACTTATTAGCAGCCTTGGAGCTGATTGCGCATCAACTGAATCTCAAGTGCAGCGGAGTTTTTGGGAGGGGTGTCAGGAGTGAAAGACATTCTCGCGAGCAGATGTGATTCCCTTAGTTATCGATGTTTCTGTTGAAGTTCTCTAATGTCGAATCTGGTCTAATTCGTCTCTCTCGGTGTACTTCTACCGTATAGGCTAACAGACTAACATTGATTTTCGAATTTCGACGTCTAAATTCGATGAGTTTTAGTCCCCTTATTTGGTTTTTTTCGGTTTAAAATTAGATCTTACAGGGTTCGAGAACTTTGTATTTTTAACCATGTTTTGAAATCTAGACTTTTAATGTTAAATTCTGTTATTTTTCGATTGTTTATCATTTTTTCTTAAAAAGCACATTTTGAAGCTTTCTAGCTTGTTTCTTAAGTTATATTTAATAGTCCATATTTCAGAAGCGTCACTGATTATTATCTGTACCTTAGCACCCTGTAACTCTTAGTCCGATTGCGCGCAATAGAATACGATGGCGAACTACGCGCTTTTGTCCTGTTGTGTTAATGGGGTTCGCAAACTTAGGCATTCGCGTTAATCATGAATTTAAAAACGTCTGGTAAAGTATAAAAGTACCAACTTTGTTCACGTTAATGTCGTTAATAAATGAGTGTATTTGAGTATTATTCTGAGGTCGACCGCGTTTTGCAAATATTTCAAACATTCTCCTTTTTTGTTAAAATTATTTTTGTTCAAATTTTTTTTGTACTTTATCAATAATCTCTAATCAGGGGATAACAGATTACATCACGTATCAGAACTGATCGCTATATGTCGCATGTGAGATGCAATCAATTCCGTTTAATGTTGGAGCAGTGATTTCAGTTTGAAGCGTAAAAAATGTATGGCGGAAACTGAGAATTTCGTCATTTTTTCCGTTTTACGGATTGAATGTGTTTCCGGGCTTTGTCAATTCGTCGACATATTTACATTTCGGTTTTCTCCTACAAAGGGAGCAGAAAGTGCTAAATAACCAAGTACACGGTAAGTGACAACTTTTTTCCAAAAAAAAACAAAAAATTATCAAATCGATAACGGTGAACGTTTATTTACAAAATCAACGTACACAAATTATAACTTGTACATTGGTACTCAATAATAATCGATATTAGCCGGAAAAATATATAGGACACATATTGGCGCTCGGTCAAATAATGAACGACCGAATACGGTGTGTCGATGGTTCTACTATTTTTCGTTCGTCTAAACAGCTGGATCATTTTTTAATTCGTAACCGAATGAGACGAATAAATTTCGACCGAGTACAAAAGAGCTAAATTACGCATATTCGACCGAACTATTAGCAGTGGAATGCAGTTCCATCCACCGAGCTGATTCAGTTTTTTTCGTTTACGAATTTCTAGGTGACGTATAATTAATTACCCTAAATGATCAATTGCAAAAAAAATTCCTATATCCAAAAACATATCCGTCTTTTGTTTAAAAAAAGAAAAAGGATAAAAAAAAAAATTCTTTTTACCGGAAAAAAAGAAGCTTTATCCCTTGCCCGATATAAAAAAGAATTTCGGTTTATTTCAAATTCAAAATTTTACATTTAATTTAAACGAAAATAGAGCAATAAAAAGAACTGTTAAATTCTTATCTGCGCTTATCGGTGTTAATTACATTCGAGAAATTTAATTAAACCTCTGCGATTTAAACATTATCGCTGCTAGACAAAATTCACGCATACCAGAGTCTCTACCTCGTAAAATATTGTTTAAAATGCTGCTCTTTTCGCCGGCGATTTCATTAAAAACAAACCGCTTTTCTTCGAGAATACAAACTATCGCAATTTTCCTTGAAATAATCATCACGGTTGTCGTCAATGCAAAGGAATTGTTCGAAATGTTCAATTTGAAAATGTTGTGTGCCACTTTTTCATTGAATAGTCTCATAGCAGGTACCGAACAATTTTGAATAGTGCTATTGTTTATTAGATCACTCGATGTATTTGCTCGAGCTGATGAAACGGTGTATTGTCGGACCGAGAAAATGAGGAGGGAAAAAGTAAAACATCTCCGACGCAATTTACCGATTCGCGGATCGTTCTAATGATATCCGAAGTAAATGCGGCGTAATTGTTGCCATTTAGGCGACTGTACCACACATGAAAAATAATATATTCACGGCCTGCCTGCCAGAAGAAGACGTCAACCTCTGTTGTAGTGTAACTTGGAATTTCCAAATTTAAAAATTTTTGTTTTTGTTGTTTTCTATCAACTTTAAAAAAGGGTCAATGTGGTCCGGCTTTTTTGTCGTCGATTTTTTTACACGCGTATGGTATCACTATTGTGACTCTTGCAACACGTAACATTTTATCCGACTCTTCATTGTAAATGACACATTGACCCGGCTGATTGCATACGATCTCCTTATACGATTTTTTCACCTCCGATTGTTGTTACACTTCTTTATTTTTATTTTAAACGTATTTTGTTCGTTCCGTTTTTTTTTTTCAATTACAATTAAAAACTCGACTACAGGCATATTTTAAAATAAACAGAAAGAAGGGGTAAACATAATTCGATAAAAAATGGGGAGAAATGTTCGAAACCTGTTCCGTAATAATAAAGAGGATGCGGTTATTAGTTTCAATGAAGATACTGGAGTGATCTGCACTTGAAGAATTCGCCGATTCCGATGAAGAATGTCTACGTGGTCCAGTTTATATATATATAATGGTAATCTGCAGAATGGCACACGTTCATAAAAATTACCTGGACAGCTAAATGTTTTTCGTAATGTTATTACTATTTTTTATTTGTAGAAAATTTTTTTTTCTTAAATGCGATAATGAAAAAATTTCTAGATGCGCTTATTTGACTGTAACCGAATTTTAAAAAAACAAGAAAAACAAAGACCATAACCGAATCAAATTCTTTTATGGGATTATTAAAAGCAGTTTTAAGAAAGGTCGTCAGATTTACGGGCAACGGATGGAATTGGTATGTGGATTTGTTTCATCTTACAACATTTATTTTTTACCAGCTCTCCGATTTGATATTAACTCTCGTCGAGAATGTTTAAAAGCAGATTTAGACTGGCCCGTTTTTGTTAAACGAAGCGGAAGTTCATGTTACTTATTTCGCGGGTATCATCCGAAAAGTTAGATTCCTATAGCAACAGTTCGTCGTACAGTTGCGGCATTCCGCTTTGCGGCTGCTAGTTTTATCTTTAGAACGAGACTGGTTTGGTCAATATACCGTTATCAGTTCGTAATATGTCGTCGCGATAGCCTAGTTGCTAGAGCGCTTGACTTCCATTACGGAGGTCACGGGTTCGATCCCAGGCAACGACAGAACTTATTACAAAAAATTAAAATTAAAAATATTCGCTAACAATCAGGTGGAAGGCAATGGCAAACCACCATGTACAACATCATATGCGCGCTAGGTCAGTACACAGCAGACACATATGGGACTGCATTCGTATAGCGATAAATCAAACGATTACTAATCAGTTCCGAATGAAGTCTTTCGCGTGTACACCTGCGTTGCATATAATAATTGCCTGGTAGGCAACCTATATTTGTACAGTTAAAAATGTACGAATAGGTTGTCCACCAACCGAATGGTTGAGGAGATAATGATGATAATGAGTTCGTAATACGCGTTTAAAGTGAGTATCGCATAAAAAATCCGTCCGATGTTAAAGTGGAAACCCCTTGTGTTTTAGACTAACGAAGGGATCATTTTAATGGAAGAGAGCTAAAGGTAAACACTTACCAATTTAATGTAAGCGATAAAAAATGTCAGCGGCCAAGAAAGATCTCGCGAGCAATTCAATTATTGCGTGACAACCCACAGCCGTTCACAGCGAAGGTTACCTAGAACTTATCGCCGAGTTATCAATTTTACCCCTTTCAGCCTACATTTACCCCAAGTGATTATGCTTCATTTTTTCAATTAGGGAAAAAATTAGAACGAGACTTAGAAAATGAGTGTCACCGAAATCTTCGAAGAGAACTCTTTATAGGGACAGTATTGAAAAGTTAAAATTGCAAGATGCGACAAATGTTTAAATGTAAATTATATCAAAAAACGTAGAGAACGTTCAAGGAATAAAATCAGATTTAATTTTTGTTCATTATTACGTCAACGTGACGGTTGGGAACATTACTTTCCGGGTGACTTTCCTATATTTTTCCTGGGACTTTACATTGTGTTAATAAAAGCAAGCTCGCGAAATAAAAAACAAATTCGCAAATATCTATATATATATATATATATATGTATAGTTAGTTTAGAAGTCAAATTTTGCATTATTATGAATGAAGTTCCGATATAAATTCCATGGATTGGGGGTTAAGTGAATATTCTTTAGTTTCATAAAGTTATTTCTTAGTAAATAATTTACATTTTACTAGATATGGAACTCAATGTAAAATTGTAAACATAGGTTAAACTGTTGGTGAAAAATTTTTAAATAAGCAAAACATATAATTCCATTATACTAATATCGATTACCATAATTCGGCCCATGTAAATCTAATTATAATTTCGTCACTCGCGCTACTGTAGCACATCTTATATTTTGTTAGCTCGATCTCGAGCGTCGAGACTACCTATCTGTACAATTTAGCTGTATAGAATAGGCAGCGTTCTTGGCAATTGTTATATGCAACGCTACTGTACAAGGCTAAACTCGGAACTGATCTAGTGATTGTTTGATTTATCGCTCTACAAGTGCAGCTCGTGTGTGTCAGCTGTGTACTAACTAACGCGCATATGATCGTATAAATGTTTGCCATTGCCTTCCACATGAATATTTTAACGGTTATTTAATTTAAATTTTCGTAAAAATTTCTGTCGTTGTCCGGGATTGAATCCATGACTTCTTTAACGGAAGTCAAGCGCTTTAGCAACATCGTGACGATAGGCGACTTCAAAGATATATGTTCGAAATTCATAATTGTATATTTTATTGCATTGTAAAATACATTTAATTTGATTCGATTTGATTTAATATTATATATATATATATATATATATATATATATATATATATATATATATATATATATATATATATATATATATATATATATATATATAGGTGAAAAAAACAAAGAGGTTTTTTGTTAATAAAAAACGATGTTAATTAACAATGGTTTATCTTATTATATTTCATAGCCGTCTAAGAAGACTGCGACTGATGTCTTCATAAAAGCGGTGTCGCTGATGACAAATGGTAAAAAACTGGCCAATCAATCGAGCAAGCGAGGAGGAATTTCGTATCAGCTCCGGTTTTCAGTTATTTCATTATTTTTGAATGCTGCGTGCCAGAGCGAATTACGGAGGCGTGATAAGGGAAGGCGCGAACAGAATAACGGGAAATATTTTATTTCACGAAAGGCCGAACTATGCGGCAATTTTCGTTTGGCCGAGCGTCGCCAAATGAGTGCGCCATAATTCTAATTACGAGAGACTATGTGAAATATTTCAGTCGGTAAACTCGGCAAATGAAATATTTCGTGAAAATTTCAGTAATTGTTGCTGAAAGCTAAAAATGGCGTGGCGGTCGTCCGCTCGTCTGTCTGTTAGATTAAACTGATGATATAAGGCGTCCGGGACGCCATGCGCATTTCTCAGCGGGTGAAGCAGACACGCAGTAAAATTTTATAATTAAAATTCATCACTCATGGGGTGCGGACCGTGAATTTGGCGCTGTTCTTTTGAGTCGGATAGCTGAACGGATCTCAAAAGTTTCTTCACTCATTTAGTGCAAGGTGATGATGATATTAAAAGTTGGCGGAATGCTTTGGCTTGTGTTTTTTTTGTTTGTTGTTTTTCTTTTTTGTTGTTGTTGTTTTTTTTAGTTTTTCTCTTCCGCGCCCGAGAAACCGCCAGCAATGCGCCAGTATTAATAATAATTATAATGTTTATAATAATGTGTTCCGGTGGCGTGCAAGTTTTGTTATGCGGTTTCTGCTGAATGTTATCTTCGTCCGCGAATTCCCGGCAAGCTCGCTCGAGCCGCACCCGCAGTTACGAAATAGAACCTGCCGGTAATTTACCGCGGCTGGGCAACAGTCCCCGTACGTTCAGCCCGCTCTTGCACGCCGTGTCCTCGTCAGCCGTAATAATTAATTTGTTAAAAGCTTTCCCTTTTACAATTAACCTTCATTTTCTACTTCTTTCACAAATTCATCCAATTTCATTAGAACCTTCTCGCAGCCTAGCCCTCGAACCATTTCAACTACTTCTAATATCATCATCCGCCATTTATTTTCCCTCATCCGTCTCGTTGCTGTTTCATCGCCTAGAAGAGCTCTGCCTTTTGTCGGGTTTTACCGCCGACACCGTTCTTTGCTCGGCAAGACGTTTCATTTTCCGCAACATTTTCTTTCGATGTCTGTTTTTCGTTACTCACCGACGACGACGAGATGACGGTTACTCGATTCTTGAGCTAACGGGAACCGTGGGCTCTTTTATCATCTTGCATTCGTTAAACTCGCGAGATAATTACGTCCCGTGTTACATTATTGCCTTTTTCTTCAAACATACACCTATACGCGCGAACACGGCTTGTTTACGCGCTTATTAAGCACACTTTACACTAAACGAACACTCAGCAGCAACAACCAGTTTGACGTTTCTTAAATTTTCTTTCTTCTCCTAGGCGAACGACCATTTATGAAAAAAAGGGAGGAAATTTTTCGAAATTGGTCTATATTTAAATTCCGCACGGTCCATTGTTGTATTTTTTTTTGATTATTGTGTCTTTTTTCTTAAATCATAAACTGGTTTACTTTGGATGAAAATGATTTTTTCGAATTTTTTTCCCTATAAACTTTAAAAATTTTGCATTTCATCAAAAAGTTGTTATACACCTTCATGTTTATATATAACGCGAAAAGAAAGAATAGAATATACTTTTTTTTTCTTGCATTTTTTTTTTTTTTTTTGAAATCGCGTTATTTAATTTATTTTTTATCTGATAAGACTCTCTGATCTTTCGAGGAAACTGTTACTCAATCAGTTGAATTAATTATAGTTACCTAGGCGCGATGGTAGTATAAGCCCTCCGCATTGTCAAAAACATTGAAAAAAAAACAATCACTCGTTTCCTCTTGTCCTATACAGAACGTAACTAATTTAGTTCGCTTATGTTCATTGAATACGGCTAATTAATTTTAACATGCGAAATTAATTTTTTCTTTTTGGTTTCGTTTTTTAATCTTACATACGATAACAAAAGGTTTATCAAAAGGTTTAAAGGTGTACTGTTAAGTGAACAAAATAAGGAAGTTTAACATCGAAAAATCGTAAATAGTTCATGGAATCGCATTGTGTACAAAAAAACAGGAAACAGGCAGATGCGATTTTAACACAACATAGCACCAGCAAAATCTAAATCGAGCTAGTTTATATTTGATATGATTTACTTTGCGTGATTTTTTTGTTTTTTCAGTTAGAAAGAAATTGTAGGGGCATGTAAGATGATTTGAATTTTAATATTCAATTTTACACTAAATTAAAAACGTAATACCTATATATACATAGAAATGAATGTTTCTTTCTATGGTTGTATTGTTAGAGCGCTTGGCTTCCGTTGCGAAGGTCTCGGGTTCGATTCCGGGCGACGACAGAAGTTATTACGAGAAATTAAAATTAAATTACCGCTAACAGAACCATATGGAAGACTATGATAAACCACTAAATATACATCACAATACGCGCGTTAGTTGATGTGTAGTAGGCAGATATACGCGGGACTACATTAATAACAAGCGATTGCGATCAGTTTCGAGTGTAGTTTTGCGTCTACACTATCGTCTTCATTAGCGTGTCGCATATTAACTATTACCATGTAAATTTAGCAGCAGGTATAAAATGTATTTCCCAATTTCATGGGAATTAGGCCAATTTATCCGGCTAGGGATTGCCTACACCCAGCAGTGGGTTGATATGGGCATATCGTGATATCGTGGTGTTTGCCTGTGGCCTATGCATTCCTGTACCGTTGGACGGATCATGCTGACATTTTCAGGGTGTATTTGTGTTATCCAAACGAAGGTTTTAAGGTATAGCTGAGATTTCTGCTGCCTCTTCTTCACAAAATATTATGAGATTTTAAGAGATGAAACCAACGGCATAGAAATGTATACGGGACGAGTGAAAAAAATTTTTATAAAATTTTAAATAAAATAATTACCATGTAAAATATAAATTAAACGTAAAAAATTAAATAAAATGATTACTATGGTAAATGATAAGCTTCAGATAACGTTTTATTAATTTTTGGCGTAAGAAAATACACCGCGTTCCGCTATTTCTCTTTTTGCATTATTGAAATCATCAAACCTCTATGACGTGATCTAAACATACAAGTTGCGTTCCTAGCCTAGCTGCTGTACTCATTGTGGAGAGTTAAAAAAGCAGTAGTCTTTTCCATTATTTTTTACAGAGAAGTAAAAAATTCTGCAACGGAATTTTTAATATTTGCTATCGGAGGAATGTTAGTTATATTGAAATTTTAAATCCTTACTCAACCAATTTTACGAAAATTCTCGAGACGCAGAGGTTGAAGGATATCAGTAAATATGTTCCCTTAAATGTGTAGTTATCGGAGATCACCGCGTGAATAACTCGCCCCCTTCAAAATGATGACTATGTGTACCGTTTAGCTGAGCAAAACTTTTTGTTAGATGACAGATAGGTTGTAGAATGATGAATAATCTTTAGCTAAATGTGAAACGTGAAGACCACTTTTTGTTGGACAGTGATAAGTATGTTTTCCAAAGGGAGAATCTTTACATAAATATAATTCTAGATAAAACAAAATTTTTTTTATGAATTTCCCAGTACAGCGGGTATTAATCTACAGGCGAAGCCGTGGGTAACACCTAGTAAATTAAATTTACCGCTACTATGAATATGAGAATGCTTTGTCATAAAAACTTGCAATCGAACTGTTGCACATCTAACACAATCAACGAATAACGAGATATAAAAATATTAACAGTATTTAAGGTTTTTTGCACTCTAACTTTAAGGTACATATTATAGAGAGATGACGTATACCGCGTATTAGAGGGATGCGTAATTGTTACCACTATTGCTGTTACTCGTTATTAAATAATATCGAAATGTCGGCTCAAAAGTTGCACTCCACGTGCGAAAGATTCAGATTGCCAATTTTGTTAGTTCAATGAAACGGTTGAAATAATAGTGCGACTAACAGGAGCTAATTAATTTTGCTTCGATAATGAAACGAAACATATCGGATAACATAAAGCGTAACCGAGGCGCGTTGCAGAGTTGACGAGTTTTAGAGTTAGAATGTTTATTGAAAGAGATACGCGTCTATAGGATTCCAGCGAAAATGCTTTCTAAATCTATGGCATTTTAGAAATTGCACGAGAAAATACGGACGGCCTTGAAATTCAACAACTTAGATAAGTAAATGTAAAAAGAATGCGTAACAAAGTATAGCCTATGGATCTCGTTCTTGATAAATTTATTTTATATAATTATACAGGTAAACGTAAAATAAACGGTCGATTACTAGAGAGACAAAAAGGAGGAAAAAAACCCGCTCAAAAAAGAAAAAATTAGAAAACAGATTCGTTAAACTAAAATTTAAAATACATATTTGAGCTAAATAACAATCAAATTTGATATTGTAAGAATAGAATCGACTTAAATTAACATAAATAAATTTCAAACAGCAATTGAGCAAAAGTTCGAAAATTTTATGGATCAAGTTTCCCATTATCGAAATAACTTGATTCTCGAAATTCTTGAATTTTTGCTCAATTACCGCTGGTTTTGGTTAATTTTAGTTGACTCCATTCTTATAATGTTCGAATTTGTTTGCTATTTACCTAGCTTAACATGTATATTTTGAATTTTAATATGCAAAATTTATTTTTTAATTTTTAGATCACTTTGAGCACATTTTATATATATAAATATATATCTTTGTACTTATACTTCTAAGGAGCCGGAGCTCAAACCGGAATAGGGCGCTCTGGCCGGTTGCGGATAGTGGAGTGGCCTATAAATATGCAGGTTAGCTGCGAATAAAGCGTTAATCAAATAAGCAGTCGCGGACATAAGAGCGACCACTGGTAGAAAACCTGGAGCAGGTGATTCCAGTGGCGACAGGATTAAAGGCAGGAAGAAGTGGAGAGACAGGTAGGAAACTGTCTATACAACTCCAGAATCCTGCGAATGAATTTAACTTTTGACGAGCTGAGACCGCCTGAATAAGTATGTCTTACCTGCTAACCCAATAGCAAACCGCTGCCATGTGGTTAGTAAGTTTACCCAAAGGCTAAGGGAGTAAATCCTGACAGAAAATTCTCCAGTAGAAATTAGTCCAATTTATTATATTAATTGTTCTATATGGTTCGTTTTTTAATGTTTTTACAATTTAGATAATGATATATATTCATTTGTGAATTGTTGAATGTATGTCGTTCGTGTAACAAAAAATATAACATCAGTAATCGAATGTTAACGGTTATTTTTTTAAATTGTTTACATTTATAATATAGTGCGGTTTACGACAGGAAAATACTTATAATACTCAATATTTCCTTTCGTTCCGATTACTAAATCTTCAGTTCTGCAAGAGATATTACAAACTTTATTGTAAGACATTAAGTTACAAATCTCCATTATTTCCATTAAATCGTTAACGGTACTATTGAAAGTCTTTGACACTAAATAGTCATCTAACGGGAAAGCAGAAATATTAAAATCACCAAAAATGAATAACCCATATAATTTGTTTGTAATATGTAATCGAAAATTTTGTCGTAAATATTTGAATGCACTGTTCTGTTAGAGTTAGGTGGAAAATAAAGTATTACAATTTTAAAAAGTGGTACGTACGCTTCGGTATGTACTTTAACCTACACCTGATCACACCACCTATTCATCGCTACAACATCATTCACACTTTTCGATCTTAAAGATTTTTTAACAGCATTCTACCACATTTTAGTTTTAGTTAAATTGTAATTCAGCAACTCGAAATCATTAAAATCTGCATTCAACCGTGTCTCAGTTAATCCAATAACGTCATAATTGTTATTTGAGCTGATGGTAGTCAGTTCATTAATTTTAATTCTAAGCCCCCGTACATTTTGGTAAAAACAAACTAAGTTTGAATTTTTTTAAAATTTACTCATTACTTATTAAAAATCGAATAAAAGAATATCGTGAAATAGAAATCAAGTAATATGATCGGAGTAAAGTGAAAGAGATGAAGGAAATTGACGTAATTAGCGAAGCTACCCTGAGAGATGATAACGTACATGCACACTCGCATGCATAAATATAACTTAGCATAAATGTATATAGAAAAATAGATAAACATATAAACTATAACATTAGGCGAAAAAGTGTAACGCGGAAGATGGGAAATTTAAGATTTATCCTGCAACAATTTATTATAATCAGCCAGTGTTCTGATCACAATCCGTTGATTATCATTGACGATACAGTTAATTTTACCGTCTACTATCCAGAAGCTCCTACCGCTGTATTTAGCAGATAAATGTCATACCACATTCATTCTGTGTTTAGTTAAGTGCTCCCTTATCACTACATTGGTACCTTTGAATAATCTCTTATTATAGAATAATAATTTTTGGTACCTGTAGTTTACAAATTTCACCATGATAGACCTAGCAGTATTATTAATTCCCGATTATCATTATGTCGCTTGCCAAACCGGTGGGATCTACAAATAGTTTTCAATGGAATATTTACCGATAAATTTTCTTTCGCTAGTTTAACAGTACATTCGTCAGTATCTTCTTTATCCACCTCTGAAATTCCGTATATCATCAGTGAATTTCATCGGCTATACTGTTCTAAATCATCTAACCTGTTATTTACTTCGGTATTCGCACTAACTGTTTTCTTGTTCAACTGCGTAAAGAAGTTTGTCGTCGTGTTATTAACCGCCTGCATAATGTTATTGGTTAGCTATTTCCGAAATTCCTTGTTCATCTGAAAGTTGACACTCCCCAACGCCTCCTTCACCGACTCGGCTATTTATCTCGGTGGAGAGGGTAACTTATCATCCTTCCATTTCATCCCAGCGCTTCTTGTTTTGACTTCACTACTATTTCCGGATGACATATTCAAATTACTTAACAAATGTTCCTAAAAATAAGAAAAGATAAACGTAGCTTCAGGAAATATAAATATATTATACCGCGTCACACATCGATGTCATAGTTAACGAAAAGGTAGAAGCACACGTCTTATCACAACAGATAATACACCGTAGACAAAAGACAAATTTTTTCGGACACTTTATGAGAGGTGAAAAATACGGATTATTACAGACAATAATAATGGGTATGATAGAAGGTCGAAGAAATCTGGGAAGAAGAAAGACCTCTTGGCTGGATAATATCAAAAAATGGACTGGGATTAAGGAAGCAGAGGATTTATTCAGAATAGCAAAAGCCACTTACTTCATCAGATAATCCAATCCATGCCTGGTGACTAAACAGTACCCGAATAATCGAGTGGCACGAGAAGAAGAAGATATATATAGCGCTTACGATAGAATAGTAAGCACGGTTTAATCTCACCGATCTAAATCGATATACTTTCTTTTTAGCCGGTTATGGCAAACGCATACCCCACAACCACAGCACATCATTAACCTTACGGAGGTGAAAGTTATTGTAGAACTGAATATTTATTTAAGAATCAATTTAGTAAAATGTGCTCAATGCGTCTATGCTTGTATTTTTTATACCTGTACCTTAAACAATCATAATCATCAATATTACTAATAATTATATATATATATATATATATATAGAAATATTAGATTACATAAATCAAGAAACTTTTTATTCGTTTATCAACTGCTTTTTGAATGAACGGGTGGCTTAATTTTTCCTGCGCAAATTTTATCCCTTAAGTCTCGTTATCAAAAAAATAAGAAGAAAAATAGGAATGTTTTTTTTTATAAAAAAATATATTTTCGAAAATGGAAAACTAAAAAAAGCAGTTAAAAACCAACTGGAAACAAAGATTAGATTTTTATACAGATGCGTTTTTTTCTACACACTAAATAGAAAAATAGTTGTATACTCAAGGAAAAAAACAAAAAAAATGTTTTTTCCGAACGAGTTTTCCTTTTATTTGTTGTCAGTATAGTTGAGCTTCAGTATTTTAAATAATTAATATTAATATTTTTTAGTTGATTTTTAATTTTTTGTTTTCTATAGTGTTAATCTGTGGCTCATAGAGCTGGATTTTCTTTCATTATAAAATGGCAGTCTTCAACCCGGTAAACTCATTACCGATAATGATGTAAGGCTGTTCGATAAGATGTTGCACTATTGAGCGTAACTTTGTGTTGAAAGCAGTTATGTGCTGCACTAGATGGTCTCCAAACAGATAGGATATATAGTCGGCGGAAGTATTTTTTCGAAAAAAATATGTCGGGACACCAGCCTGCGTTCATTGGTGGCCTAACAACTGCGAAATATGTCGTTTATTCGTTTATCAGCGATTTTGTTTAATTCAGGATGCGGTTTTTGAACCAATTTATTCCACATTGACTTTCTAGATCACCTAGAATAAAAATAAAGACCGTGCGGCATGGCTGTTAGCATTATTGATCGGGTAACTCGATCATTTTCGGTATTCCTGACTGGTTTGTGTCGAACGAAAAAATTGTATTACTTTTCTAGTGAAAATATAGCGACTGTGAAGATTTTACGGTTCACGTGAATGCACGATATTTTTGGTCATCATGATCTTATGCGTTTGTACATTGACATGGTTTGCATAGCGCCCTTGAGTAAAGATAATCCAGATTGTCTCGGGAAATATGCTAATGGAATCGTAGAAACTTTTTATTTCAAAGTTTTATTAACCCGATGATATTCTTCACGCTTACCGGTTTTAATTAAATTAAAAAGTTCATCAAATGCCATGTCATGCTTAAGTAGGTACGAAAACATACACCTCTTTTGGTTATGCCGGTACAAAAACGGAATTCATTTTTTCTTCCTCATTAAATTTATTTCGCGAACTTTTTTCGCTTTCTATTAAATTCATTTTTTTTATTAGTTTGTTTTGCTGTAATATTATTTAGATGCTGTTTTTTTACTTAATTTTTTACTCTTTATCTCTAAAATTTAAGAATTATTGAATATAAACAACAATTAGATAATTTTGCGTAGCCATCAGTCTAGTGGGAAAAATTCTACTATAGTATTGTATTGTTGCGTTGCTGAGTGAAGTATATTTTAATTTATTTATTGTGTGTTCCTTTGGTTTTTTTTTTTTTTTAAATGTATAGCATTTAAATGGAGAACCTTAATTTGTGAAAACACTGTGACTTTTATAAAATGCTGTCCGTGAATAGCGAGTAAAATAATTCGTTGTCACGGGAAGGGAGAATATATGGCGATTAATAATTACGATAGATTTAGGCAGGAAAACGGATGTTCGTTCAAAATGGAAAATAATATAGCGTGATGGAATATGGAGTCAGGCAATTTTTCTGTTAAAATGAAATGCACGGAAAGTAACATTATAATTTACCTACCATCTGCGGCACAGTTGTACTGATAACGAGCGACGTCGTTTGTTTATGGTAAAAGTTAAATCGAGGAAAATTGAGTTTTTTAAAAAATTTTTGTTTTTATTCCGTCAGACAATAATTTCGGACCTCGCGTGAACACAGCTGGTCGGTCAACATTAACACCGTGGCTCAAACATATAACGAAAATTTGAAATTTTTGAAGGCCTAGCGTAAATTTAGTTTTAATTTCACTGCAATCTGATGTGCAGTTGGAAATAAACTCACATACAAATAATCAGTCCGACCAGTATTTTATTATGTAATTTCCCGAAATAAATTAATCGCGGTGACTTATTTGGAAAACAGCGCAGTCAGAAAATAAATTAAATGAAAATTTCTGAAAATGTGATATATCATTCGAAAATTTCGAAAGAGCAGAAAATGAAATTGACCGAAAAACTTTAATCGCATTTTGTAAATCGTTCGCTTCTTACAAAGAAGGAATTAAATACATTATACGCTCCGGTAACGTGAGTCATCTTATTATGGGAGAGAAGCGGCTGAAATCGAAAAAATTCCGACATGGGAGACAGTATAGAAATCGATTGAGCCTAGAGTCAGTAATCAGTCTATTGGAAATGAAATGCGGTTCTTTTAATCAATCAGTAGGCCGATTATGACAGGGCCCTTTTCAATTTCTATGGCATTTGTGCTCGAATGATGGATAAAGGTATTGCTACTGTTCGAAACGTTAATCGTGAATAAAATTGTTACGTGACTTTGACTGAAAGGTCACGACAACTTTAAAATTATTTCCGAGTAATATTTAACAAATTCAGAAACGTTTACAGTAATTAGATGGATAAAAAGTGATTCAGCGGATCTACTAGCCCGTTTATCATCTTCTTCTGTTAGATTTATTAGCATTTTAGAATTCCACAATGTTATATTTTTTCCCACAGTCGCACATTTTAAACTATGATATGACTCTTGCTTCTTTTCATTCTCAAATCTTGATTATTTTTTTATTTGCCTGCTCAATCGGATTTTCCGCTTCACCTTTGGTTTTTCAACTATTCCTCTCTACAATCTGTCGTCTACGCTTTAAACACGGGTTGTTTTTCTCCTCATCGGTTTTCCGTTTTTCGCTTATATCTTCTTCATTTTGTCTTCTTTATCCTTCTACGTCTTATTTTATACGTTTTTTGAATGCTTTTCCATCTCTGCTGAACGTTCCCCTTTCTACTCGTCACTTTTATTAATAGATCTCTTTATTTTTTTTTTTTTTGGGCGCGCCAGTGGCATTGACCCAACACCAAGAAAACTAAGCTAATAAATTAAATAACTAAGCGGTCCGAAATGGACGCAACAAAGGACAGCAGTGCGGACAGCACAGAAGATGAAGGAAAGGAGGGGATAAAGGAAGACCTTATAGTGTGTCGTACTCCTTTCCTTTTCTTTCTGTTTACCGGCTCTTGTATCCTTTCTGTTTGCTATCTTTGGTCGCATAAAGATCTAATTACACTTTCCTTTCCTTCCCAAGTTCATCGGCCAACGTCTACAATGATAGCCCCCCTCAACAAAAAAAAAGAATAGAAATACTCAAACAGAATTTAACACGTGTGTACTTTTTTTTTTTTTTTCTTTGGGCTCATCAGCAAGGGGCATTAACGACTAGTTAAAGAATTACTAAATATGAGAAGGATAGGCACTATGTTCAATGATGGAAGGGAAAGTATGAAGGAAGCACTATAAGCAGTGGGGAGGTTGAAGTGTGTGGTAGAAAAGGAAGCGTTTAAGAACGAGAGACGGGCACTCAAAGAAGACATGGTTGGCATCGCAGAGGAAAGGTTCATTAGGTGAAAAAGAAATTGAGAAATCGGATATAGATGAAGGAAGCAAAGGAGTGGTGAAAACGTAAGCGGCAGATGGATGAAATAGCGGCACGACAGAGAGCACGAAAGAAATTGAACCAGTCGCGAGACTGTGGAAAGGATTGTAAAGAGTGGTGAGGGGAGAACAAAGTAGAAACATAGAAGGGGTATGAGATAGACCAGATGGTACGATGAAAGTTTTTGTAGAGGGGAATAAGATTGAAGAAAGTAACTTTTCGTAGCGGTTGACCATTGTGGATAGCCAAAGCGAGCTAGAGAGTCGGCCTCCTCCTTTCCATGAATACCTCTATATGACTAGGAACCCAAAGAAAATCTACTGAGCAGCAAGGTTACTGCGTACGTACGTACATTATAAATAGGAGAGCGGATATAGAGGATAATAATATCACACGATGGGGATGGAAAGCAGGATGATATAAGTTTAAAGGGGGCTCAAGGTTTCAGAAACAATTAGAATTTTAGAGGAAGGTGAGAGCGTCGCGGAAAAGATAACAGCACGAAAAAAAAAAGCTATAGATTCTAAGTTGATGTAATTTATGGATCGAGAAGTAAAGGAAGCGCCAACGTCACTGTGATCTTTTGGCTCATCAGTGAGGATGATTAAATGACGAGGAAAATGTGAAGAAATGAAGAAATTGAATTGTACACGTGTGCGCTATCGATTGGGAGTTGATAAACAGGGATTAATAAAAAAGTTTTCGACAAATATATGTATTTTATTCCATATCATGCTTTTTTTGGATAATTTTCAATATTACAGAAAGCAATGATAACAGGTCGTAATGTGTGGGTATCGGCGAGTGGAGTGTGCACGGGTAAAAAGATGAGGCAAATTTATTTCTCCGTCTGTCTGTTCGCATTTGTTGTAGTTCTATTTACCAATGAAATTATTCAGTTACAATTTGCATAGCAATTCGATATATCTGTAATTATGTATACTTCCAAGCTAGATTCGTTCACCGTATACGAGTTACGTTAAAAAAAAACAAAAAAAAAAAAAAAAAGCAGAAAGAAACGATATTATATCGGCGCGCCAATCAACGATAAAATGTTTTCCAATAAAATTGATGCTTACGAGCAATCGAAAAAATATAACGAGAGACTTTGTTTGATGTGTAAGTCTGTCGTTGTTAAGTTGTTGGTTTTCACAAACTCAACAACAACTGCAGCAGACGAACCCGCGTTATCGACGAATTTTGTAATAAAAAGAAAATGAAAAAATTCGAAGAAGGCGAATTTGAGTTAAATTTTAGTTCAAACTCGCGAAATCTTTCAGGGAAACGTTTAAAATGCTTCAGCCAGCATTTAAGGAAGATTTCATAGACAAAACGAACGAAAGACTCGATTCTTTTAAAGAAGGTAGACATTATCGATCGCTGAAAACCTCGGAACTTGACTACTGTACTAAAACTGATGTAGCGATTCGAGGAGATATCGTCATTTAGCTGCCTGTAAAATCACTCGAGGAGTAGTGATTAGTATGAAATTCGGACGTCCAGTTTGAACGGATAAATTGGCACCGCAATTCCCCTAATAACACGGCGAAGAGGATGAACATTTCTTAACAAAAAACATCATATTAGGAAATGAGGTTTACGTCTACGATTCTAAGACAATCGAACTTCTCAAAAAGATTCAACGGAAAGTTCTACAATGTTTGGGGGATACTGTATGCAAAAAGAAGCCCAAACTAAAACTGAAATTGAACGATGCGTCTCAACAATGAGCTAGCTTACGAGTAAATTTTTGCAACTATCAAAGCCAAACAAAATTTTTTAGTTAGTGTCGTGATTCAATATTTTCATTTTTTTCTTCTCCAAAACATACTGCGTCGACTTCCATCGTAGGAGCGGGCAGCAACCGACCTTACACAGCTAAAATTGTACGACAGTGTATTAGAATTTCAGTCTCGGGCAACCTTTCTTGATGTCATCTTTGATTCCAGGTTGCGCTGAGCGGATTATATCATGGAGCTTCATAGGAGATGTGCGAAGTCCTTGAATGTGCTAAAGATTTTAAACGGAAAAAAAAAGCAGATCGCACACGAACACGCTCCTGATGATTTACCGCGTAGTTATCCGGTCGAAGATGGACTATGGATACTGTATCGTGTATGGCGTCGAAATTATTACTTCGGAAGCTGGATACAATACACCACACTGCAGTACGAAGAGCGTTAGGTGATTATCCTACTAGTTCCTCACTCAGCATACTAGCGCTAGCAGGTGAACCGCCGCTACAAATCCGAAGGCAGATGCTTACGGTAAACTATGGAGCAACAATGCTGACGAGGATAAATCATCCCAATCTAGCGTTAATAGACCTCTCAGGTACGGCTGCCAGGGTTCGAGCAGATTTAGCAGACCTGAACCTTAGAGTGGCCAAATTGCTGCACCTGCCACGGGAAAAGATTCGTTCCATCGCCATTGCACTACGGAAATGGCATGAAAAATGAATTAGCACTGATCCAGCAAATAAATTGCGCATAGTTAAAAGCACCATTTATTCTCTGAGGACGACGGCACAGGAAAGTCGCATGCATGAAAAAGTACTTGCCCGGCTCAGAATCGGCCATACCCTGCTAACGCTTGCGTATATCTTCGGAGATGGTGAACCTCCAGTCTGTGAACTCTGTGAGGAACCCAGGACTGTTCATCACCTATTAATAAAATGTAAGAAGTATGAAAATTGTAGAGTGCAGAGCGATATACTTACGGAAGATTTGAAGGATGCTCTCCGAGACGATGTACCTACAACTCGTAAAATACGCACGTACCTTATTTATGCGGATTTAATGCGTTATCTTTAATTAATTTAAATTAAGTGGTCATAGTCGAAAGGCAATAAGTACTGCCGTTATAATAAATATATATATATAAAAAAAAAAAGGTAGTCTTAAAAGCCGAAAAATTTAATGCGCGTAATTACAAATGCCTGTAATGCACTGATTGGCCAACAGAATGGCTCTACGGATTTCTTTATATTCTGGAGGTGGGACGGGGTGGAGATGTGTTCTTGTTTCCACTGTTCCATTATTTGTCTTTTTACTGCTTCTGATATTTGAGGGAGCCAAAGTATGCCTTGCGGACTGGAAGCTGTAATGGTTGAGTGAGCTGCTGTGTTCACCCTTTCATTTCCTCGGATTACCGCGTGACTTGGGACCCACAACACTATTAGATTATATCCCTTCGATTGTAGCTCCATGATGAGTGCCTGGACGTGGTTTGTTAACCCCCTCCCTTAGCCGCCACTAAAATGAGTCTGTTATCAATAGGATGTCATGGATTGGCTCTGTGGACGCCAGAATGTTTTCCAGACGTAATAATTCGGCATCTAGGATTAAGCAGTAATCGTTCAGACGGATGGTTGCTATTGCTCCCTTCACTTCGAAGGCGCTCGCAGTTGGTGACATCCCGTCGACGGGTGCTGCTTTTGCTCCATCTGTATAACATTGGATAGCGTTGCCGTACTGTCTTATTGTTTCACACGTGGCTTGGGCAAGTTGCTCTGACATGCCGTAGGACTTACACTTTTGCAAAACCGATAGGCTAACTGCTACAGGCTCAAGTTGCCACAGATGTAACGAGCTGGTGGCTGCTGACTGGCATTCTGTGGAGTCGTTGACATTGACATTCTGAAGTAGCTTAGTGAGAATCGGTAGTGGGTCGTTAGTGAACGCTGCGAGTAAGGGGGTGCCCGTTAGTGCACAGATACTCTCCTACACGGTGTTGTATAATGGGCTCCGGCGATGATTTGTAGTGCAGAGTGGTGAATTGCGTCCAGTTTTTTCAGGTTACTTAGAGATGCTGAGGAGTACACCTGGCACCCATAATTTATTTTACTTGGGATCGAGGCTTTGTAAACATTAGAGATTAATTTGAGATGAATATTGGAGTTGGGGATTGGAGAGGTGTCGGATTATTGACAGTAACTTTATACATTCAGATTTTAGCTTATTAATGCGTAGGCGCCAAGTTAATCTGCTATCAAACTCCAGGCCTAGGAACCTGACTGAAATACAGTTCGGAATTATGGTGTTGTTTATTTGGAAAGGAATCCTGTTGGTCACAGGCCGTTGTTGTTTCCGTTCTTATTCATTATTGTATTGAAAAGCAAATACCTCTGATCAACGTGAAGAAAATAATGAAAGTTTTCTTTATTATCTTAAGCGGCTGATTGAGCTAATTTTTTTAAAATAAACACGGTAACTGCGAAAAATAAGAAATTAAACCGCAGAACTGTTAATAATAATTAATAATAATTGGCTTTTTTCAATAATATCTTTTGGGAGAATTCTATTTTTATCGGGAATTTTTAATGATATTTGCTGATTAAATTTAATTATGCAAAATGCTAAAAGGGTGCAGTTAAACTTACCAGCCAAATTTGTTCGAAATTTTATAGCCAGTTGATAGCTGTTTATCGCTTCTTCTTGACGACCAGTTTTTTCCAATAGTAAGCCTCTAGATTTTAACAACACAACGATTATAAATCACTTTTTTTTTTTTGATTTTACCGTACGTCTGAAATAGATACCGAGTCACGCTAACTCGAACTAAATATTTAGCACGTAAATTATGAGGCAGCGCGGCGCCATACTTACACATATTATTTTTTTGAAATATACAAAACAAAAAAGAAACACTCACAAAGACTGAAAATATTACAAAATACCGATTTACTGAGAGAACGTATACAACATGTAAATTTCTAATTGGAAATTTGCTGTATGAGACGCGAGTTATTTTACCGTGCCGGAAAAAGTAAAAATACAGTCTTAAAGAAGCTTTTTATTCATTTAAAAAACAATTTTAAGATTGTATTTTCGTCTCGGAAGTAATTATATTTAGTTTTTTTAAGGCATATTTATTCAATTTTTGTAGTAAATCTGGAATTTGTTTTTTAGAAATATTTTATAATTTACTTATTATCGAATAATATACGTTTTCACGAGAGATAAAATTCGTATGTCTTACGATAACTGTGAAATATTCTCCGAACAGAATAGAAGGAATTTACACAGCAGCAGTCTACACTATGCGAATAGAGAAGGGTTCTGAAAGCCTGTCGACAATTTTTACGCTGAGCACATGCTATTTTTGTGGCCTCAGGTTATATGGAAAAATAAAAAATTTTTCTAATTCTGAGCCATTCACAGTCAGTAGTGGTGCAAAAACAAGGTTTACAAAATTGAAATTCAGATTAATCGGCTTTTGCGATAATTAAATGTGCATCGACCACGGGTGTATACGGAGGAATGAAATATGTGGCGTACTAACTAGATTTCGGAGAATCGCAATTTATAAAGGTAAACTGGACACGGAAGTTCATTAGAGAGGGCAAATGTTTAGAAAATCTGTGAAGAAAAAAATTATTATTTATTAGGAAAAAATGTTAGCCGTAAGAAATGTTTTACAGATCATCGAATACAATAGAATGTGTGTTATCAAGATTTGCATAGGCTCTATAGGAGTCGAACGCAAAGTGTTAAATAGCGTAATACAGTATAGAATGAGGGTTCAGAGAGCATTTCGTTTGCCGGTAATTCGATAACCAATGAGCGAAGTTTTCAAAAGATTTCGATTAAATGGTAAATTACGCTTTATCATCCGACTAGGGTAAAATGTTTAAACGATTTTGTAATTAACGCTAATCCAGAAGCATGTTAAGCCTATTTGTTGAGCTAAAGTAAAAAAAATACAAAAAAAATAAGAGAAAAATTCGATTTCTCTCGATGTGCCGAAACTAAAAAAAAGGAAAATGATCAGCCGAAACTAGTGTCATTTCCTTGAAAATCCAATTAGCCTGTATGAGAAAGTGACATTATAACTTGCGGTGTGCAGAATTGCAACATTACGGCAAGACGACGTCACAGATTTTAATCTGCGGTGAATCGCAACAGTAGTAGAGATATTAAACGGTGTAAAGAACCAGCGACAATTTTCGAGACAAACCACGATCGGGGCCTACCTCAAAATTGTTAATCCAAAATCAAATCGTTAAATCACCCTTGAGGCTCAGTTAGACTCAAATATTTTTACTTTCTAACAGATGCAGTTATACATCGTCCATTGTACTTCTTCGAGACGTTCGTGTGCTGATTTTGAAGAGACCGGTGGTTAGTTTCGACATTGAAGTCGGCAGGCGCACACAGATAATTCGTCTACATTAACGTAGGTAACTGTTTCTGAAAATCGGTACCAACTCTGGATTCGAACGTGTATTTTTTTCGCTCTTTTCTTTATTCAAAAATTGAATCGCGTCCCTTCACGAGTTTCAAAAAACCTTATCGATATCTGATGTCAATCAGCGCCATTTTTTCGATTATAACGTGTACCCTTCTTATTGTTAGAACAACGGACGTTATTGGCGCCTCTTGATAGTTCGACGCGTGGTCCGCGGCACCGTTTGTACCATCCCCGCTCCGATGTCGAATAAATAACGACTGGTCGCGCATTGAAACTGCGCTCTTTTGTTGACCGGAAACGAGGGTTAAAAACGGTCGTCCGCTAATTTCTTCATCGGAATTGCCCACAGACCTTTTAAAAGGTGTAAAATAAAAAAAAAAAACAACAAAAAAACGGACGAAAACAGCACTTGAACTGTAATATTCGTTTAATATACGGTGTGCTTCCAAAACTGATGATTAGCAATTCATTACATTTAATTTTTTGAATTGCTTTTATGATGATTTTTGCATGTCGTATTTTTAAAAAGCATTTTTAATCTATTAATAGAAAAAAATTATACTTGTTTATATTAAAAATCTTTTTACGTATAAGACGGTTCATTTAAAATTATTTTGAAAATAAGTTAATTTTAGAAATATAAAATCGGTCGTTACAAATATGACGCATTCGATAAACAACTCTGACATTTGTATTCATTTATTTTTCAGCGATTAATAATTAACTCGAGCTTTTGCAATTTGGCCGGTTAGCTCATCTTCTAATAATTTAACATGCTAAATTTTTCTATTTCTATTTATCGTCTTTTAGTTTCAAAAGAAATATACATCCGTAATTGAACATGTATTCTACC
This sequence comes from Icerya purchasi, assembly GCA_039619475.1. Lineage (NCBI taxonomy): Eukaryota > Metazoa > Arthropoda > Insecta > Hemiptera > Monophlebidae > Icerya > Icerya purchasi. Next base: position 63,212,926 of record CM077116.1, on the reverse strand, counting down.
ACTTGCCGTAGCGATAACTACAATTATCAACCGAAATATTTCACCCCCATGTATTTCAATATTCGAGTTCTATTTTTAGGATTCCGTAATAACTTACGGAATCCTAATAAGATGGTACACAAATGACAAAAATATCAAATAAAAATCAATAACTCACGAACAGCTTGACTTATAAACTTCAAATTTGGAACATAAATCACAATTAAAATTCTCTTTAAAACGATCTATAACTTGAAGATGACCGATTGCCCTGGGCGGCAAGAAACCCAAAAAACCGTCAAGAATATATAATATGGTACATAAAACGACCTCAAAAATCACTTAAAAAATCATAACTCGTCACCCGATAAACTTATAACGGTGAAATTCAAAATATAAACTACAATGCAGGAGTACTTTCATAAAATCAAAAAATTACGTTACAAAAGTTATGTAAAGTTGCCCAAAAGTTCAAAAAAGCGCGAAAAATGACGTGTCTCCCCCCCCCCCCCTAGCGCCGCGAATATTATAGCTAAAAATTTCGAACACGATTAAAAATACGCGCATCCCCGTATATTTCTCTAGTTTGAAACATCCGGCCTTCCAACTTTAAACCTGGACCTTCGGGGCGCCGAAAGCTCGAAATTTTGGAAAAAAATATTTTTTTCCCGGGCATGTGATACATCGTTGGAAAGATTTCTATCTGTCGATAACTAAACCGTATTTCATATCCTTAACAAAACTTTCCAAGTTGCCGTAAAGTTCAAAAAAGCCCGAAAAATGACATGCCCTCCCGCTTAGCGATGCGAATATTAAAGCTAAAAATTTCGAACACGCTTTAAAATATGCGACTCCACGTATATTTCTCTAGTTTTGAACATCGAAATTTCCAGCTTTATAATTAGACTCTCAGGGCGCCAAAAGCTTGAAGTTTTCAAAAAAAAAATTTTTTTTCCCGGGCTTGCGATATATCATTAGAAAGATCGCTAATTGTCGGGATCGAACCCGTATTTCATTTTCTTAACAAAACTTTCAAAGCTGCTGAAAAGTTCAAAAAAGCGCGAGCTCTAATTTGTAGCCCCCTCTTGCGACGTGAGTATTATAGCTGTACATTTGGAACAAGATATAAAATATGCGAATCCACGTATATTTCTCTAGTTTGAAACATCCGGTTCTCCAGCTTTAGGATGAGACCCCCGAGGCGCTGAAAGCTCAAAATTTTGGAAAAAAATATTTTTTTCCCCAAGCATGTGATATATTGTTGGAAAGACCGCTATTTGTCCGGAACGAAACAGTATTTCATTTCCTTAACGAAACTTCCAAAGTTGCCGTAAAGTTCAAAAAAGCGCGAAAAATGACATGCCCTCCCGCTTAGCGATGCGAATATTAAAGCTGAAAATTTTAAACGCGGTTTAAAATTCGCGCATCCCCGTATATTTCTTTAGTTTGGAACATCCGGATTTGCAACTTGAAAACTGGACCTTCGGGGCACCGAAAGCTCGAAATTTTGGAAAAAATATTTTTTTCCCCCGGGCATGTGATATATCGTTGGAAAGATCGCTATTTGTCGGGAACGAAACCGTATTTTATTTCCTTAACGATACTTTCAAAGTTGCCGTAAAGTTAAAAAAAGCGCGAAAAATTAAGTGTTCCCCATGTAGCGGCGCGAGTATTACGGCTGAAAATTTTAAACGCTGTTTAAAATTCGCGCATCCCCGTATATTTCTTTAGTTTGGAACATCCGGATTTGCAACTTGATAACTGGACCTTCGGGGCACCGAAAGCTGGAAATTTTGGAAAAAATATTTTTTTTCCCGAGCATGTGATATATCGTTTGAAAGATTAGTATTTGTCGGGAACGAAACCCTATTTCGTTTTCTTAACCAAACTTTCGAATTTGCCGAAAAGTTCAAAAGCGCGAAAACTAATATGTAGCCCCCCCTGTTTGCATCGCGAATATTATAGCTATAACTTTCGAATGGGGTTGAAAATATGCTCATTGTGGCATGTTTGCGTAGTTTATTTAAAATTTTGTGTAATTATCTAAATAAATTTTATTTAAAAATCATAATCTAATAAATAGTGACAAACAAGGAAGGTGGTTTAAGTAATAGTATTCAAATATAACTATAAAGAAGTTCGGGAAACAAACAAGTACAATTACAAATTTTTAAATATTTCTTGATAATTAATCCTTCCAAAAATCTAGTACTGAATAGCGTTTATTTATTAGAATTTATTTTTTTTTGCAGTACAATATGATAACATTGCGTGATGTGTGAAAAAGAACTGGACTAAAAATATCTGTTTTGGAATTATTGTTGTTTTGAATTTAGTATTATGTAAATGAAAATTATGGTTATCTTTAACTTAACATACGGAATCCTCAGCGCATGAAAAACCTCATGCTTGACTGAACTTGTTTATCATTAACATTAAGCACTTATCAGTGTTGGCGGTTTTGTTATTATTGTCAAAACAGGTACGAACATTTCTAAACCTTTCTTTTGCATAACGTTTAAGATGTATTTTCTTTTTCTCGTTCAATAGTCAAACTATCGCGTACGAAAACACACTTTTTTTTTTGTAGTTTTTGACTAAAGCGATGGTGGAGAAGGGGTAATTAAATTAATCCGATATTGTAAGTGTTTTTTTATGTTACGTTTTTTTTTTTTGATTTTCGTTAAATATTTCAAATTTTAAACAAATTAGTTCAGGCAATTTTAAACTCCTGAATTTTTTTTTTATAATTCTCTGGCGTCTGAAGTAATCGATTATATCACACTGATTTATTCCCTTAAAGAGAATTTTAATTATAATACTTATTCGTACAATTTCAAGTCTGTACATCAAACTGTTCTGGAATTATTATTACGTTTTATGTTCATGAGATTTCTAGGCCATCCTAGTAGGATTATTCGGTAACAATCTTATATTGGAAGCGATTAATGAGATTAATCTTGAAACCACTCTTAAAAAAGCGACTTTTATTCGTTCTTAATTATTTCACCGCTTTTTTATAAAATTCCGCTATTTTCTTAAAATCGTTGTGCGCAATTCCGGGACGCAGCAGGTAGGCTATTTAGGCTTTTGTGCGCCATGTCGATTATAATTTCGGCTACGTTTCGGATCCTATGCTCGCAACCTCAACGACCGGATCAAGTGACGTGATGTGTATTGAAACTCAATCTTAGATTTAATATAGGAAATTTAACGGTTAGTAAACTGGATCGGATTACGGGTGAACGGAAAGTTTGACTACCTTTCCTGCTAAACTGATGTGTCATTGTGAGAAATTAATTCATGACGGTATGCATGCTACCTCCCATGTATTAGCGATTATTCCGTTTTCATAATTTTTACTGGTCTCCGCTAAATCTCGATAACTCTACCCGGTGGTCGTTTTAAAGCCATTAACCCACAGTACTACATTAAGAGTTTTTCATCGTGAAAAACGATTTCGAGGAGGATCAAAATAATTGTTTTGCTGAGGACATAATCAATTTTTGTTCTTTAAAAATATGTAATAAAAGCGTTCTAAATTTAAAACGGGGGGGGGGGCATATGTCGCGAAAAAATGCTTCTCCGGTGACATTCTAAAAGCTGGTTTCGCTCTGGAAAACCACTTAAGAGACCTTGCATTTCCAGAAAATTATTACCGGTTTCGGGCAGACATGAAATATTGGTAAGAGTTAAGCTTTTCTCGTTATTCTTTCTTCTTTTTGGAAAATCTACGGGTAATTTTTAATCACTGCAAGAGTGAAAAGCCCTTTCAAGTTTCTCACTTGTTTTCTTCTGGCCACCATTGTTCCCTGGACTGCTTACGGAATTAGCCGCTACCTTTTGTTTATTTTTCTTTTTTTTGTTTACTTCGCCTCGTCAGAAGAGATTCAGCAGAAGATAAGGAGATTGCAAATCCGATGTTGCGACGCATGTAGTCGATGTCGAAGCGTGTTTTTGTCGTTGATAAATAACGCCGGAAAAACTGCTACCGTTCTCCGTGTAGAGCTGTAAACCACTCTGGCACAGGCCTAGAGAGCTTTGAACTCATGGTTCCGTGCCGGTTACGTGAAATGCTGTTTACGTTGTTCCTATAACGTACTTGAGCCGTTTATGCGCGCCACAAACATATAGGCCGGTAAAACTATGTATGTGCGTGAGTTCGGTTAAATTTACTGTCGTCCACCTTCCACGCGTAGCTGCCGGATATATTGTGTTAGCAGTAATTGCGCAGATGTTGTCGGGAAATATTAATGCTCAAAAGGCAGAAGCAACGGACAGCCGGGGTAGAGATGGGTAATATATAGAGAGATACTAGATTTTTATTTGTCCTCGAGAAGATCTCGTCATTTGTTATATGCGTTTCATACGCAGGCCTACTCTGAACGGCTTCTTTGTCTTCTCGAAAACTATTATATCTGTCCTCTGAACAATTTATAACTCTTTAAACGTAATGTCAACCGAACACAGGCGGTTTTGTTTTTTAATCGTACTTCAATTGTCGTCCCCTATTGCTTTTTAATCAGACAAACAACTCCAAAGGAAAGGTATATTTAGGCGACACTGACTTTTAATCGATGCCGCGTTCTTAACCCAATCGGTAGCATTTGATTCAAGAAAATTTTATGAAAAAATCAAGAAAAACTCGTGCATTTTGTTACGGAAAAGCACACGTAACTTTTCATTTTATTCATTTTATCGCATCCGGAGAACTATTCAGTTCTGTTAATGAGACGTAGCAAAGATTGGTCCTCGAGTATACATAATGATTACGTTCAATGTAAGTAAAACTAGATAAAGTTACTTCGCTCGTACTGTCATCGTTCGTATTTATAGACGATTTCACTGCTTACTTTGCCTCGTAAGGAGAGCCACCAAAAATAATTCTAATGGGCTCATATTACGGGAAATGTTAGATGATTAAAACTTAAGCTGCTAGAAAACAAATTTAATTTTGACTTCTATGCGTTTTATATCCCTAAATTTGTTAAGCCTCTTTCCATCATGCTGATCTAACCGGAAGCGACCATGTGTACCAACTACTATTAGTTGTAATCGATCGTTAAATAGTTTACAGTATAATTATCCACCCAAGTGGAATCCGACAAAAACAGATTAACTAAACTATATAAAGAAACTCTGGTAACGAAAAACTAACTCGTCCTAATGAGCCTGAAAAATTTCACTAGCATATAAAAACTAAAACAGATACGCTAGTCCAAACAGCGCTCTCAGATTATACTACTCCATCTGTAAAATGCCGTACAAAACTACTCTCGGAGGCAATAAAAATCAGAAAGAAAGCTTTAAATAAACTCAAGAAAAAAATTTAATAGAATTTAAACGGCATAAAGCTAGATCGATGTTAAAAAATACAAAAAGAAGAAGCTCGTGGAACAATTTTGTAACTATTATAACACCATTTACTACAGCAAGACTTATCTGAAAAAAAAACAACAAAGCTATTGAAGGATCAAGTACTCGCTTCATACTATCGACACTGAACGTAAATAACAAAATAATTGCGCTACAACCTTCAGTGTTGAACGAATCCAGTTTTTTGCTATGATTTCCGGTGGTACTGATTTTCATCAAAAGTTTCACGAATACAAAACTTCACTAATAAAGTCAGACTTTAATTTCAATTCGGATAATTCAGAATCGTGCAATGGGCTATTTTCTGAAGAAAAGCTCATGACAGTTCCATTCATCAAACAGAAGCCACCTCTCCAGGCCATGATGGCGCATACACATCTACATATTACAAAAAGCTCCAGAATCAGTTACATACACCAAATACAATCTGTAATTGGATATGATCAGCTCTATACGATTATTCGTAAATTTAAAACTAGCAGAAAAAATGACAATAAGAATTTTTCATTACGTAGATAGCTATGGTCCGATATCCCTAACGTCAGTATTATGAAAAGTACTGGAGGGGTTTATTAAGCGTAAGTGGGAGCTAGAAACTAAAAATCTCATTTCTCTTTATCAGGCTGGTTTCCGAAAGGCGCGATCCGCAATAGATCGAGACGTATGTATAGCAGAATCTGTATACAAGAAGCATTTTCTAGAAAAAAATTTCTCTAACAGTTATGTTTTTTTTTTTGCCTAAATAAAACGTTCCTACCTCGTAACATAAGATAGTGAAAAGCCTCTATAAATGGAAATGTTTCGTGGAAGACCACCGCTTTCCATCGGAAATTTTTGTTATTGACTCCCAAGTGTCGGGTAAAAATTGGAAATTCATGCTCCAAAACGCTACGTCCGGAAAATGGAATTCCCCGCAAGAGGTTTGGTATTGGGACTGACCTTAATTAATATCGCAATAAATGAAGAGGACATTATCCAAGCACCAGTAAAGATAACAGTGTTTGTTGATGATCTTGTATTTACCAGACAAAAAGCACAGGTTCTTAAGAAAAAGCAAACGAACAATTACGGATGTCATACTCTTTGGCTAGTGATTTCTAAAATTATTCGACCAAGAATGCTGCTCTTTGTATTACCCTCGGTACCTATTACACATCTCCGTTAAATGGTCTCTTTAGCTGATATTCCATCAATATGATGTAGCAGAAGATTTTTCACCAACCGCTATGTAGTTTTATGATTTCCGGAGAATAGTAATAGCATAATCACAGTGTTCGAATCCTCCTACCAATCTTCTATTAGAATAACATTTTCTTTCGGCGTCTCTTAAATCCCGCGAATTACTGTAATCTACCAAATCGAGTAGACATGAAACGAATAAATGCTCAAAAAATCTAGAAGATCCTGCTAAATGTGCTCTGTGCAAAGGTAATCACCCAGCAAGTTATAGAGGGTGCCCAGTATATAAACAACAAAAACAATTTTACGATAGGACTAGTAAAAAAATGTCAACCGGAATCAATTAACTATAATATGCCGCAACATCCCCAATTAGATCTCCCGTTTCTACAGAATAGAGCCGAAACTTACGCCGATAAAGTAAAATCTCTGTCACAAAAAGCAAATATTCCTAATAATAGGGTCGAGTTTGAAATACCATATAGTATCAATAATAATAATAATAGAAATAATTATAATAATGGATACATAGACAGTAAGGATAACGCTAATGTCTCCGAAGCATTAACATCGTTCTTAACTGAATATAAATCTTTAATAAACCCGCTAATTTCTTTGCTCATCAAAGTTATAGACCGACTCTTGCCGTAAATGATAGGTAATTCCAATCTTATAACTCGGCAATCACTAGTGATAATGTTATGCAATGCCAACGGAATCATGCAGAGAAAGAACGAACTGGAAATCTTTTTGAATCAGAATGTCGTCGATGTCGCGCTAATATGCGAAACTCATTTAATCTATGCAAACAGCTTCAGAATGCCTGGATATGCAGTATATACAGCGAATCATCCGGATGGTACCGCGCATGGCGGCTCAATGGTCCTGGTTAAAAAATCATACGTACAACACACACTCTCATCTCATAGCTCGCATGCTTACCAAGTGGTTGCAGTTAACATCCAGACTAACAAAAACTATTTAGTAATAGCCTCCATCTATTGCCATCCCGGACTTCACATTCAAGAAAGCCAGTTTATTTCTATTTTCAAGAATCTAGGAAACCAGTTTATCTGCGGAGGAGATTACAATGCAAAAAGTCATACGTAGGGCTCGAGAATAACCAATAAATCAGGACGTATATTAGACCATGCAATACGTAGTAAATCACTTTCAATTCTCTCCCCTAATGTCTCCCACTTATTGGCCGGAGCACACTAACAGGCTACCAGATATCCTAGACTTTTTTGTACTTCGGGGCTTACAAAGGTTTTACAAAACTTGCGAAACTATAGCTGACCTGTCTTCCGATCATGCACCAGTTATTGCAACCCTAGATGTTAATCCTATAATGAAATATAGGCAACAAAAGCTACGCAATTCAAGAACAAACTGGGAAAATTTTGCCGCACGGGTAGAAAATAACATAAATCTAGCGGTTAAACTAAAATCTGAAAATGATATAGAAACGGCTGTTAATAGTATAACCGACCTTATACAAACCGCGTGTGTTAGTTCAACGGAATAGTGTGTTAGTTCAACGGAATAGTGTGTTAGTTCAACGGAATACAAAACATGCCACATAAATAAAAATAAATATATCCCAACGGAAATCAGAAAATTAATAAAACTCACTCGAGCAGCAAGAAGAAGGTGGCAGCAATATCGGTATCTGTCATTGAAAACAATATACAATAAATTACATTTTCAACTAAGAGAGGAAATTAGGAAATATAAGAATAATGTATTTCAAAATTATTTAAACTCTCTGGATACTCGGAATGGCTCACTGTGGATGACAACCCGAAAAATATTACAGCAACCCCAAGAAACCCACAACATAAGACTGGAAAACGGTAAGTGGGCTAAAACGGATAAGGAAAAAGCAGATGCGTTTGCTGCTCATCTCGAAGCTACTTTCATGCCTCATGAAGACAGCAATCCAACACACTCGCAGTTTATTCAACATTTCTTGGAGCAACCGTTGCAAAGTCATCTGTATAGTAAAACATTTTCTCCGGGGGAAGTATACAAATATTTAAAGGAAGCTCCTAGGAGAAAGGCACCTGGGCTGGATGGAATAACTGGAGAAATCTTGTCCCATCTGCCAAAAAAACGCTGCAACTCTGCTTTGTTATATTTTCAACGCTATTCTACGAGTAGGTTATTTCCCAAAATTCTGGAAGAAATCAATCATACTAATGATTTTGAAACCTAACAAGCCTCAAGCTTCGGTATCATCATACCGGCCAATCAGTTTATTGAACTCATTATCGAAAATTATGGAAAAGTTAATCTTACAAAGAATCTATCCATTGCTAATAAATAATAATATCATTCCAAATCATCAGTTCGGATTTCGGGAGCAGCATTCAACAGTACAGCAGTGCCACAGACTGGTGGATGTGATTTCGTCAGTACTAGAGAAGAAAGAAGTATGTTCCGCGGTCTTCCTGGATGTAGCCCAGGCGTTCGACCGAGTTTGGCACATGAGGCTTTTGTATAAACTTAGAAAAATTCTTCCAACAAATATGTACTTAGTTTTTTTATCTTATTTACAAAATAGGATCTTTTTGGTAAGAATCAATGATTCAGTATCCGAAGAAAAAAAAAATCTTGCGTCTGTCCCACTAGGTAGCTTGTTGGGGCCGGTTCTCTATTCGATTTATACCTCTGACTTGCCAGTATCAAATCAAACTATCATGGCAACATACGCAGATGATATAGCCATATTAGCTTCAAACATTAATCCTACACACGCAAGTATGGCCGTACAAAATCATGTAGATATAATTCAAAGGCGGGCCACAGACTGGAGGATTAAATTTAGTGAGGAAAAAAGTGCCAACAGGTGACTTTTACAAATGGATTTATCACGTTCCCTAAACTAAAGATAAATGACATTGAGATCAAACAAACGGATTCAGTTAAGTATCTCGGTATGTATTTGGATCGCCGGCTTACGTGGCGTGTTCATGTTGCGCAAATCCGTAGGAAAATTTTCACATGCGTCAAACAACTGACTCCATTAATAGGAAAGAAGTCCACTCTAAATCTAAAGCTGAAACGATCTGTCTACTTGAGGGTCATAGCGCCGCTATGGAGGTATGGACTTGAGTTATATGGGAACTCTAGTAAAAGCAATCTCTTACAGATCCAAAGGCAACAGTCAATTATTCTCCGAACAATCGCGCCAGCTCCAAAGTATGTCTCTAACTTAACCTTACATAATGATCTAGATATTCCATATGTTAAAGCAGTGCACGTCGAACAGTATCAAAAATTCTTTGAAAAATTAAGATTAAATACTAACCTGTACATAAATAGAATGTATACTAATACTCTTCCAGATAATCCAAGACGAAGGCTTAAGAGGAGAAAATGGTGCCGTGACGCCCTTCCTATCACTTAATAGCATTTATCACTTAAATCATTCCGTGCTATAAAAACAATTAAACCGTTACCTTTATAAGGAACATACTACCTTCTACCAGTGCTCTATGGACAATGCATAACCGCATCTGTCGCCATAGTGTGGGCTATATGCTCTATATATCCCTGGACTCCTATGGGTGGTGCTTGAGTGCATTTGCTGCCATGGTGTCCAGGTGCAATATGAAATACATACTTTAGTCAGGGTCCTATGGGCAATGTCAAGTCGCATTGTAGCCATGGAAGCCGGATACTGATATTGTACATCTCCTAGCACATCCTCGCAGCAGAATTGATATCTCGGACCAAATTCTCTCGATGGAGGGATTGGCCTGAATTATTTGGTAGGTTATAGTGGAAGTCACTGGCGCTGTTTATGGCCTCTTAAGCCGGTACAGTGGAAAAAAAAAAAAAAATAGAAAAAAAATCCCAACTCTGCTCCTAAATTAACTATTCACGTGGCAATCGCTTCTTTTTTTCGGTGTTGTTGTGTAATCGATTTATAGTTTTATTAATTTTTTCTTTTCTTTTAGCGATGGCATATATTTCTGAATTTTGTTTTTTTGAGTTGGTTAAATTGTCTTATTTTCGATATAATAAATTTCTATACGGCAGTAATATCAGCGGGTCAATAGAAGATGTATTCTGAATTTGTACAGGCTACGAACATTTTTTTCGGGCATAAAGAATACGAATAAAGAACCAGAGACCGATTCGTTTAAAACTTTCGCAGTGATTAACCATTATAAATAATTAGCCGAGAACTGTGTTTAAAAAATGGAAATATATTTGATAGCAAAAATACAACACTTCACGTTTGGGACAGCTTATACTGGCCATCATCGGAAGCGAACTAAAGCGCCAGAGTGCAAACTTCGGTCGACAATAACGATAAAAATAAAAAAAAAAAATGAAAACATATAACACGAAAAACCTAATCCAAAAAAAGAATACCTAAACAAAAAATAAACAGAACACCAACAAAAAGGGATACAAGGGAAAAAGCCAAGAAAAAAATATAAATACCAAAATGAAAACCAACGAAAAAATTATCAAAAACTGCCGACAACTTTTAACTCAACTCGTATTTCTGATTGGTTTTAAATTAGCGCGGATTCACGTGTGCAGCTTTTTTTCACAATGTTTCATTTCGTGGAATCTTTTCGTATATATTCGCAACGTTGAATTTCAAAGGAGAAGTTCTTTTATAAATTTTAATTAATTTTTTTTCGCGTCTCCATCCGGAAAGTGTTACAATGTTAGAGGAATTTAATCTGTTTCTGTTTCGGGTTGAGCAATGTTGAACGTGTCTTTCATTTGTCGTTAAATTCCCTGCCAGCTATTTACCTTCATTGAAAAGTGCGTTGTTACGTTTTAATTTTACGAAAGCAGTTTTTATTCGTCAATATGGAAATTAAACTGGAAACGGGTTTTGTCCAGTACCGGCACCACGATGCTCTGGAGTATTAATGAAAAATAGGATAAAAATTCGAATTATTTGGATAGTTTTTCACGGTCGATAAACAAATATTAGAGGAGTTTTGCCTATAAAGTACAGTTTTCAGTATCGTTTTTTTTTTTTTTTTTTTTTTTTTTTTCGGATACATTAATAGGGAACTCCCCTTTTTCCAGGAGCAGTGCGAAGGAGAGAGAATTAATTAGACAGAAATTCGACCTGGGATTGATAAAATGAAGAAACCAAGAGAAGGAACTATGGACAAAGAAAGAAGTGACAAAATGAAAAAAGGGCAATGGGAGGAGCGAGCTTCTAAGTATCAGCGTATGAGGGATCGGTTAAAAAATGTAATGTTCAGTGTCCAGATAGATATTTAATAAGAGTACGGCTGAAGTCGCAGAAGACTTTATCGTCTGGATGAAGAGGACAATACCCAGGAGAAGCGAAAAGAAGAGACTTAAGTCGTAAGGGAATAATAGAAACGAATGTCGAAATGAAGGAAAATCATAAGATCATGGAGTTTAGGAGAAAGATTAGTTTGGACAGACATATGGGAAGATAGTTTATTCGAAAAGGAGATGCAATAAAGAAACCGAACAGCAGAGTATCTGTAAATTGGAATTTTTCGCAAATGGGAAGGAGATTCGAACCTGGAGAAAAGATAGCATACGAGGGAGCAGCAACTGAGAATCCGCCATTTCATTACTCCATTTTAAACTTGTTGCACATTTAAGTGAAAATATTTTGAAAGTGCACTTGCCGCTATATGGCAATTATGCATCTCTGAAAGATGAATTTAAAGTAAGACAGATGGTTTTGTGTAAGTCTTGAAATCTCTGCTAAAGTCCGAATTCGATTTAGATGAAAAAAACAATCATCGTGTAGCGGACTTTTTCGCGATTGATTTTTACAAAGTACCCATCTTTACAATTTTATGAAGTTAAATCATTCGCGGGTTAACTTTAATTTATGAATTTTTATGTGAAAGAATGAATAATGCAAAGTCTGCCCCGCATCATGATTTCATATTCATCTGAAATCGAAAATGGAAAAGGAATTATCGAATCCTTCGTTGGAAAAATATAGTCGATTTTTAAGAAGTTTTTGAAAAATAAATTGAAAAAATTACATATTCACTATATAATTGCAGTTTGTACGAAAACCATTAATTACAAACAAAATGAGAGTTTTTTTTTTTGCTATTATCGTGGGGATAAAATTAAAATGCATTTTTCAGAAAAGTCCCATTTAAAATATTGACGTATCGATTACTGTCATTCTAAAATTTTTGTATAAATACTACGGGTCACCGTAGCCTGAAAGTTACTGTTGCTCTACGTTTTTAAAAATTAGTTTCAAACTTTTTTTTCTTTTTTTCTCTCTCTCATTACCAGTTCAGACTGAGAAGTCTCTTTTCCACTGTTTGCTCCGAAGTGATATTTTAAAAATCTCCCCATTATGCGTCAGATGTGTGACAGCTTCTCTCTGTAATTTTCCTGCAATATATACGCTCCGGAGGAGTATCCAAATTGAAGAATTATTTTGCTTAATTATAGAGAAATCTGTCATCCGATTCCCTGTTGTGAATTATTTAAATAAATATAATTAAGAATATAGCAACAAAATCTTGGTAAATTTTACATAATAAAACTAGGTTTCTCATTCTCTTAGCTGATGACGGGCTGGATCGGAAAACGATACTACAGATAAGTTTATTATTATCGGCAATTTCTCTAGTTGTTTGCTATTTAGTTTTGATTATTTGCTCCGATTACCATTTACTACTCGCATCTTAGCAAGCTGGTTTAAAAACTTCTTAAAAAAGGAGATATCCCATAAAATAATTTACGCGATAAATTTTATAAAGTCTGAAATCATTACTCATTTCTTCGATTGATACACACGCTAATTCACTCATCTGTCTGATATTTTCCTAATATTTATAGCCTTCTATTTTTGTTTATCTTTTCACCGCTTTTAAGATAGTTCTTTGTACAGTTTATTTTCTCCATGTATTTTCAAGCTCGATCGAGTATAGCTTTATTACGCACAAACTGGACTTAATATTATACTTCCCCGCGAGATTTGATACGCAATTTTTTCCTTGTTGCCTGATACCCGAGGGTGAGGTTGGTTTGTTCAACTTCTTTCTGGACAGTTGTTTTTCTTTGATATTTTTCTCTAAATGTAACTTTGATTGCTGCAGAACTATTACTCGGGCAACTGTAGTATAAATTACATGTATACCAATTAGCCGATGGAAAATAAATTTAGGTCTCCATGCTCAGTCTGAATATTCTTGCGAAGTGAAATTCGACGGGTTCATTTCAGAAACACGATCACTCGAGCAAAATAGATGAACAGTTTCATATTTTTAATAAATTATTTAAGATTAAATTTATATACATTGTTATGAATTCTCGACTTTCGGGTCCCTTTTTCGTGATGCCAATGTTATGCGCTTTTTTGTCGTATGGTTCCTGTTTCCGGGAGCCAATGTTTTGATCTCTTTTGACACGAATCACTTTTTCTTCAAAAAGAAATTGCCAAACATACGAAAATACGGAGGAAATGAATTCACGGAGGTAGAAGAACAAACAAAATATATACATATATGTCTTTTACGAATATACAAGCGCCAGTGACACAGATCGTCTCACACTACCAACAGCTCCCGCGGCGGAGCTTTAGACTTTTAATTTAAGATGATAAAAAGAAAATAATCTTTGCTTTCATATTTCTCATGGAAAAAACGGCTAACCGAAAGAAATCGCAGACCCGCCCTTGCACGACGGGCGTATTTTCCCCCACACGGGAGACCTCACTTTAGCATCGCACCACGTGTTCAATAAGGCAGAGCTTTTATAAAAGAAACATATATTTTCACAACAATAACACAAAATTTTATAAAAAAAAACACAGAAACTGCGAAATGAATCTATCCGTGACTAGTTCGGAAGCGAGATGGAACGAATTTTATCTTAATTTTCCTGCAAACGCTTACTAAGACGGCGTGTTTTAAAGGAAAAATTGCGCCCAAAATCGGCTATACGATAACAACTTTTCTTTTTTCGACTTTTTAAACGACGACAACTAGAACATACCAAACCGCGACACACAGCGTTGCGTTGACTAGCATAGAAAACAGGAACACAACGACAATGACCAAAGAATATTATCAGCTACTATCGCCTCACACAATCAGCGAGATACCGGAAAAGACACCGCGATATAATTAACGGTAAACTTAGTTGATAAGGCTATTGGCATATTGCACACATGCTACAATGCCTGATTCTTCTTCTCTCGCGGCTCACGCTGCCGACAGGCGCTATCCTGCTGTCGCAGACAGCACACACCAGCCAACTTACACAATAACATTACACGTGCCGAAAATCTCAACCGAAATCGGAAATTACTTATTCGCCGCATCAACGTCACATTCTCCACCGACAACGAGCAATACGATGATGCCGAGCGATCGAAAATTAATGATTTTAACCGGAGAATAATTTCTAGTTCGACATTATCGCGCCAGGTAAATACCGAATATCCGTATCAGTATATAACCACTGCTAATCCGCCATATGTTTCAATTTTATTATTTACGATTGTAACGCGAATAAAGTAGATGGCGCTGCATGTCGCGTTATTGTTTCTAGAAATTACTGGCCATGTATTTTTTAGCTCCGCCAGGGAATTTTTTCTTTGTTTAGTTTTATATATGTTCTTGTGTTGTCATAACGATTTGTTATAAAAACGGTGTTTTGTTAGGATAAAATGAAAATATACGTTAATTAATATATGTAAAAGTTTGGGTTTTAGTTTGAATAAAATGTTCTTGTTAATTCGTTACATTATTTCTTATAACGTAAACAATGGTCCTCCGGGCCGGATAATTTTAACCGGTAATTCGTTAAGTTGCAGCCGTGCTGCTGTCGATTTACTTCGCGAATGTATAAATTCGTTATATTAATTATTAAAGCGATTCGGTTTCGCGTTTATCGGTTCCATTATTTTAGCTAAAACCCCCCGCGAAAGTTCGAATAATATTACGGCTTTTTGAGTAATTCGTGTATTGCAATCGTTAAATCGTTTTTTTAAAATTTAAATAACACCGCGCTGCATCGAGTTGATTTAAAGCAGTCGATGAAATAACACAACCGGGTAATAAGCGCCAATTTGCGTCAACTGGAAAATCGTGAGTTAAGTTTTTCTTATATTTCTTCTATTTATTTAATCGTTAATCAATAATTCGTTTTTGTTTTAACCGAGATGACGAATCCTAAATATAAAAGAGCTAGAAAGGCAGAAACGCGTCGATAAACGCTCATTATTAGAATTACAAACTGGTATCGAGGAAAGTCTGAAGAGACAGCCGAACGACGAAAACGTTACACAATTACATTCGAAAATCGCTGATTTTAAACAGTTTTTAAACGGCTTCCACAAACTGTCGTTAGAAATAATAAACGTTAGAGAAGAGAGCGATGCATTTGAAGGAAAAAGTGGTGAGGATATCGAGCGAATGGAAATTGAAACAATGTCCGATTATAATAAATTTATGTTAAATTCGTCTCGGTTAAAAAGCGAAATTGAAGTTTTAGCATCGAAATGCGTAGCTGCCGAGTCAGCTCGCCGTTCGTTATTATCACCGGTTTCGAACGGTGAAAGTGCGTCGTATAACGTTTGTAATGTTAAGCTTCCAGAAATAACCGTACCGAAATTCGACGGTGATCCTCGAAAATTTAATGACTGGTGTTCTCTTTTCGAAAACATGGTGCATTTGAATGAGCAATTCGATCCGCTTAAAAAACTTTATTATTTAAAGATGGCATTGGAAGGCGACGCGAAAAATTTGTTGTCTGATACGCCATTGACAGAGACCGCTTATTCTGAAGCCTGGGCCGAGGTTAAAAATAGTTATGACAAGCGAATTATCATAAGCGCGCATTTTAAAGATTTGTATGAATTAGAACCGATTCGAAATGAATGTGAAATGCGTGAATCCCTTATCAAACAAAACTCGATTCTGCGCGGACTGAAAATCTGTGGGCTAGATCCAACAGAAAAAACGTTCTCGACCTTTGTTTGCTTTCTTATCGCCACGAAATTGGAGCCGTCGATCCTACGCGAATGGGAAAGATCAAATAAAGAGGCTTCGACACACGCAACGCTACCGAAACTACACGAGTTTCTTCGTACCATGCAGTTTATGTACGAGGCGTCATCTCAGTCGTATGTAGAACGTGTAAATCCGAGGTTCGAGCGGCAACCGGAGAAACGAGAAAAATCGATAATTAAATTTACTACAAATAAAGCACACGACAAATCAAATAAAAGGTCGTCTTTTATTGCATCTTCATCGAAATGGAGATGTCCGATTTGCTCTGGTAATCATATCACCGCATTTTGTGAAGAATTGTTGGCGAAATCTGAAGCCGATCGATTAGTTGTGGTTAAGGAGGCTAAACTTTGTATTAACTGCTTAAAATCATCACATAAAACGAGTGAGTGTAAGGCGCAAAAATGTAAAAAATGCGGAAATGCGCACAATACGATACTGCATCGAGAAAGCTCAAGGCAAGAAACGGGCAACAGTAATCAGCAGAAGGACGAAAAATTGGAATTAGTATAAACGAAGACTACCTTGACGACGCTGAGTAGGTCCAAAATCTTTTTGCTACCTAGCGCTGTTGTATACGTAATGGTTGATTTACGCCCGGTAAAGGCCCGAATACTTCTTGACACTTGCTCGGAAGCTAATCTCGTTTCGGAAACATTTATTCGGAGAAATAGAATTCCGATAAAAAGAAATTATTCGTCCATTAGCGGAATTACTGACAACGCCATTCGATCGGAATATTCGTCTCAGTTAACGGTTAGATCCCGATTGAATGATTTCCGTATCGTTCTTGACGCGGATGTTATACCTAAAATTCCATACCGCGTTAATAAAATATCCTTATCGTCCATAACAGAGAATATAAGTGGCTTCTCGCTAGCGGACTCAAGCTTAGAATCCGAGGAAGTTGATTTGGTAATCGGAATTAAATTTGTTAATTTATGCTTGCTCGGAGAGAAAACCTTTATTGATAAAACGTGTTTCGAAAAATCGCAATTTGAATGGATCGTCTCTGGTCCATTCACAGGTTATACTCAGCCATCGAAATATTGTCAATTGATAGCGAATGTCGATATGCAAATTGAAAAATTTTGGGAAATCGAGTCTGTTGAGCCGAGTAAGTTAGTTTTGTCGGAGCATGAGAAATGTATGCAACATTTCGAAGACAGCGTTGTCAGACTACCGGATGGTCATTTTCTAGTTTCGTTGCCTTTCAAAATCGATCGTAATATGCTCGCCAACACTTATAAGAACGCTTTAGCAGCGTTAAAACGCGCCGAGAAAAATCGTGATCCCGAAATACGAAATTCGTACCGCGATTTCATGAACGAGTATCATTCCTTGGGCCATATGGAAATTGTTCTGTTTGAGCAGCGTAATGTCTTGCCGCATTACTACTTACCGCACCACGCCGTATTACGCCCATTTAGCACGACGACAAAATTACGAGTAGTATTTAACGCATCGGCGAAAAATAATTCCGGCTGTTCGTTAAACGAAGCATTAATGGTAGGACCGACAATTCAACCGGAATTGTTCGACATTTTAATATCGTTTCGAAATTATAAAATAGCCTTTACGGCGGACATAACAAAGATGTACCGATGTATTTTTGTTGTAACAAAGGATCGGGATATGCAGCGTATATTATGGAGGAACCATGAGAACGACCAGGTTAGCCATTACCGCTGCTCCTGCGTCATTCCTAGCGACGAAATGCCTCGCAGAGATCGCGCGCTCTCTCGATAATGTATATGCTGCGGTGGCAAGGGCAATTCGATCGGAATTCTACATGGACGATCTATTGACAGGAGTCGAGACGGTTGACGAGGCAATAAGGAAGCGTCAGGTAATACATAACTCGTTAATGGGAGCGCATTTACCGTTAACTAAATACGCGTCGAACTCACGGCAATTACTCGAATCGATCGCTTCGCATGACGTCGATAAAACGAAAATAATCGCATTTAATGCACCCGAAATCGTATCTATGCTTGGGTTGCAATGGCAGCCAGAGAATGATCTTATTGGCATAAGCGTTCGAAAAATTTTTGTTGATAATAAACCATTGACCAAGCGGCAATTTTTATCGTTAATCGCTCGTACTTTCGATCCATTGGGATTAATTTCCCCTATTACGGTTGTGGCGAAAATTTTGATGCAAGAGCTGTGGCGAGAGGAATTGAAGTAGGATGACATTATACCATCTCATCTTCAAAATTCATTTTACGCTTATTACTCCGAACTACCGCTTCTTCAAAAGTTCGTAATACCGCGCGCCTATTGTAAAGATTCGGTCGCTAAGCGTTATCTTATCGGTTTTTGTGACGCAAGCTCTAAAGCGTATTGTGCATGCGTTTATTTAAAAACTATCGATGTGAATGGAGCTATAACGTCCGCCCTAATATGTGCGAAAACGAAAGTCGCGCCGATTAAATCGACGACGATTCCTAGATTGGAGTTATTAGGAGCGGTATTGTTGACTAAATTAATAAGTCGCGTTAATCGGATATTTAAAATTGACATTGCAAATGTGTTCACCTTTTGTGATTCCACAATTGTGTTGTCGTGGATAAAGTCGGAAAACGTCAAACTCGAGATATTCGTTCGTAATCGGGTAAATTATATAGTTTCTGAATTACCAAAGTCATCGTGGTCGCATATAAATACAAACGAGAATCCGGCAGACCTCGGTACAAGAGGTATTAGCGTGAAAGAGCTGTTAAATTCGTATTATCGCAAATGGATAAATGGCCCAGCATGGCTTTCGTCAACTTTTGTACCTGACGTTAACGAATTATCGGATCAAATTAAACCCTCATTTATAGCACAGACGCGCAATTACGTGAAAAAGTTTGATGAAGTTGCCGTTTCCAATTACTTGACTCGCTACTCGTCGTATCGTAGGCTTTTGAGAATTACTGCCTATTTACTCAGATTCGCGAAAAATACGAAATGCAAGGAACCTGACCGGGAGAATGGACCGCTGTTAGTGGACTCGCTGACAAATGCTCATCATGTTTTAATCCAAGTGTCGCAATGTATATACATACTTCGCCGAAGAAATAGAAGCATTATCAAATAATTTGCCGATTAAATCGAAAAGTGTCCTATCATCGTTAAATTCATTTTTGGACGAGAAAGGTATATTGCGCATAAAGGGTCGTTTAAGTTTATCGAACTATTCGTATAATATGAAATTCCCTATAATACTACACCATAAATCAAGGCTAATAGACTTATATGTTTCGTACTTGCACGAATTATATTTTCATGCGTCAAAGTCATTCATATGCAATTCAATCAGGGCAAATTACTGGATCGTTGGCGGCATCGGTCAGATTGTTAAAAAAATCATCTACAATTGCGTTCATTGTGCCAAAATTAGGGCTACGGCTTGCGGTCAAATAATGGCTAGTTTACCTGCAGAGCGAACGTTAGTCACTCGACCGTTTAATAATGTAGGCGTAGATTTCGCTGGCCCATTTGCAGTGAAATGCACTAACCATCGTTCTACCAGAATCGGAAAATTGTATTCTGCATTTTTTGTTTGCTTTTCCACCAAAGCAGTACATATCGAGGTGGTTCCGGACTTGACGACCGATTCGTTTTTGGCAGCTCTGGATCGATTCTGCTCTCGTAGAGGTTTGCCAAGGAGGATTTATTCGGACAATGGTACGAACCTAGTAGGAGCCAAAAACGCTATTTCGAACCGCGAAATCGTCGAATACACCGCTAGCAAATCCGTTGAGTGGACTTTAATTCCGCCCAGAAGTCCTCATTTCGGAGGCTTATGGGAGGCGGCGATAAAATCTGGAAAGTCGTTGTTACGAAATGCAGTAGGTGTACAAATCTTCAGCTACGACGAATATACTACCGTTTTTGCAAGGATAGAATCCATATTGAATTCGCTCCCGCTTTGTCGAATCAAGACTGGCGATGAGTATGAGCCTTTAACGCCGTCTCATTTTCTAATTGGTGCAGCGTTACACGACGTCCCGCTAGATGATGATTACAAAATTAGCCTAACTCGTCGTTACCAATTACTCCGTAATATAATTCGCTCGTTCTGGAGAAACTTCGTTAATTCCTACCTCGCTCAACTTCATACTCGTAATAAATGGCGATTTGCGAGCCAAAACATAAGGATTGGCGACATCGTCCTCCTTCGTAAGGAGAACTGCGACACCCTCAGATGGCCTATCGCTCGAGTTGCAGCCGTTTATCCGGGCAAGGATAACTCAATACGCAAGGTCGACGTGCAGACTTCGTCCGAAGTCTTTCATCGATCCATTACGGAGTTGGTGCGTTTACCTGTGGAGCAATGACTCCTCAGGGGCGGGAGTGTAACGCGAATAAAGTAGATGGCGCTGCATGTCGCGTTATTGTTTCTAGAAATTACTGGCCATGTATTTTTTAGCTCCGCCAGGGAATTTTTTCTTTGTTTAGTTTTATATATGTTCTTGTGTTGTCATAACGATTTGTTATAAAAACGGTGTTTTGTTAGGATAAAATGAAAATATACGTTAATTAATATATGTAAAAGTTTGGGTTTTAGTTTAAATAAAATGTTCTTGTTAATTCGTTACATTATTTCTC
This sequence comes from Icerya purchasi, assembly GCA_039619475.1. Classification (NCBI taxonomy): domain Eukaryota; kingdom Metazoa; phylum Arthropoda; class Insecta; order Hemiptera; family Monophlebidae; genus Icerya; species Icerya purchasi. The sequence continues at coordinate 63,191,780 of CM077116.1, read as the reverse complement.
ATAACGTAAACAACGATGTTTAATTAATTTCTAATTATAGTCTGCTGACGACGTTCTATAGTAAAAAATTCGCCGATTTTATTAGTAGCTTTCGCCAACTTGCGTAGCGGAAAAATGTTACACGATTTTCTTATTATCGCCGGTGTAAGAACGACAGACATTCATTAATATAATATAATATAATGCTTAGAAATATAGAGAAAGAAGATTAAAGATATTTGCTTTGTAGGTAAATGAAGAAAAATCTGTTGTAAAATATGAACTAAAATTATTATTCATCTACGAAGTAAGCTGGTAATGCTGTTGCAAAGATGAATAGAGACTACATCATATTGCTCATTAAATACAATAATAACTCAAAAAATAGCGAATTTGAGTTATGTGTATAGTTGGAATGCATTTTATGAGTACAGCTAGAGGTTAGAACGTCATATTTGTAAATAAGAAACTCGACAAAATAAGCATTGCTTTTGGAATACCGTTCAAATGATAGTAAATGTTAATTAGCGTTTTTTGAGTTATGACGTTATTGTATTTAATGAGCGATATGATGGGAAAATAGTTTTCTGGTATTTTTTATTTGCTCGATGTAATAATGGCGACTGAAAAAGCGGCCGGATTAAAATATGCGCGATATTGTTATCAAATGGTGCACACTGTGAATCGGTCTAATCGGTATTCGAGGTATTTATCGTTTCTTTCGGAATCGGATTAGGGCTAAAATAGGTTGCTTTATTTCATAATGAAAGGGAATCGGTTACGTTCCCACCGCGGAGAACGTTGAATATTAACAGAGTTAATCCGTACGAGATTAGTATTTCATGGAAGCGTCGCTGATTTTGTTTAGAGTTTTCAAAAGGCGACTTAATAGAGATGTTTTAAGAAGTTTAAGCGATTATTTGAGTACAGGTTGGCAAGCACAGATAGCGAGTACGGATGTCTGTAATATAGAAGTAAACAGGATGCTGACAGTAAATAATGACTAGGCTAGAGAAGGATTAACTGGAGCTGTTATTTCGATGTTGGCACCTTCTTTGCGGCCTGGGCCACGTTATTTTCTTGTTCGCGGTACCGTAATTCCAACCTCGAGCGAACGGCGCGGCACACATTTGTATTTAGTCGAAGCCTTCGTCGTCTAATGTATACCGAGGCAAGTTGGTTCGCAGTGTGGGGACTTGTGCACTTGACGCGTAAATAAATAAGCCATCTTAAATGGCGCTGTGTCACACATTGCTAATACCGATAAAATCCGATTGAACTTTTTAGGCCGTTTGTGTACCATCTAACTGTTGCTTGGAGCCATTCTAGCGGAATAATTATTCGCCGAGATCCGAAATAAGGATTAGCCGATACGTGTGTATATGCTTTGCTTTAATTCGCTCATTTCCAGAGGAATTAACATAAATTATTACCGACGCTTCCGGTTTTATCACGTGAACGAACTGCTTCGCACGGTTACAAAAGTTTCGTCTCGTTGCATTTTTTAATGTTTCACCTATTCCCACGAAATGCTTTTTTACTCGCTTCGTCCGAGAGAGCCGAAATATAATGCACCGGGAAGAAGGGAAAAAAGGATAGATACGTTTATTTTTAAAGGCGATTTCTCCGTAGGAATCCGTAATATTGAAACGGATGAATGAAGCGGTGTCGCTTTAACAATCGGGGTTTGTATCCGATATTTTAAATAAAGTGCTTCCATTTTTTAAGGTTTAATTCATCGCTTTAATAAGGAAAAAATGACGCGAAAATAACGCGAAATTTTTTGAAAACGAAATCGATAGTTTGGACCAACTGTTTGATTTTACGGAATTTAATCAGAACCGATATAACGAAGAAAATTAAATCTTTCGCTTTCTGCAATTGTTGATACGTACCATTGTTTACATTTTTTATGAGTTTATTATTAATCTTTGCCATCCGTAGTAGTTTTCCGAATAAGCTCCAGTCGTGTTACCCCTCCGGGGTTTCGGATTTGACCATTTTTAGGAAACAATATAAGTAGGTACTCCGAAACAAAGATATCATTTTCAAAGCATATTGTCCTCCGATAGCTGGGAAATTTTTGTGACCAATAAATTTTTCAACTAGGTCCTGACCGCTATTAATAAAACGTTATTTTCGCGCCAGGGCTAGTGTGAAAAAAAAACGTTATGAAAAAACTATGGATCCGCTCAGGGAGTCCTCTATCCCAAAAGAAGTCGCGTTTTATACATATATTAATGTTAGTGAATGCGTTTAAAAACAAAAAGAAAAAAGAAAAAACATTCGAAAATGTATGCTTTTGTATAATTGACAACGTCATTCTTAAGCCGGAGGTAATACGATTAGGAGTTATGGGGAAAAACCATTATGAAAAACCGTTGCGATATATGTAATTGAAGTTTAAATAGAAATCGCAGCACCGTAATTTAATTTTCGTTCTTAAGAATGATTTACTATTCTATAAGAATTATAAAACTACATCGTTCGTAGATTCAGGGCTGCCGCCTTATGGCGAGGTGCGAACGGTCGCGTTTATTGTATGTATTAATGTTAATAAACAACGAATAAAAAAGAAAGAAAAGAATTGAAAATGAAATAAGCAACTAGCAAGCGAAAACTTATCAAAAAATGTTGATTTATACCTAAGCGGTGAAATCTTCGCTGAACTACGTATGGATTCCTGAAGCAAATACAAAGTTATCAACTATTTTCTTGATTAATCAAATGCACGCTGTTAATTATTATTCGAAGGAAGTTGAAAAAACCAAGACTTCTAAGAAGCCTTACTCTTAAACCCTTTCTACTTTGCCGTCGTCAGTTTTTGGCTGGTTCCGGCTGGTTCTGAGGTATATCTAGTTCACATTGGTTTAGTTTTAGAAGGATATTGTTTGTTTTTTTGTGTTTTTTTTTTAAAAGTAGCACCATATTCGAAGTTTGAGAAAAATTGTGACGACATATAATATTAAGATTCACGTAATCTATATCGCAGTCTGAATCTCTAGAAAATGGTGAAAAATTATTAGAAAATTTTCTTTTTACGTCTAGTAGTGAAGCGGGCGGAGAATTAATTAAAGTTCTAATTAAGTTATACTTACAAATTATAATGAACATCGGCCATGTTGAACCTATGATCTAGCGCAGCTCTGAATGCTTTTTCCGCTTCATCGGTTCTTCCTTCGTTACTTAAAATACAGCCTAGGTTACCATAAGCTGAAATTTAAATTAAAAAATATTCTTAATGCGGATGTTGAAATTATTAAATTGACATTTAAATTTGAAACTGTTGATTACCACTTTAAAATTTAACTGACCCGATCAATATTTCATATTTCGACTATTTTTTCTATTACCAATATGTCGGATATTTTCAAATGCCACATGTACCTTTTTTTCAATTGTTGAATTGATAAAATGAAAGTGTTGATTCTTATGAAACACATTTCTGCACAAGCGTTCTGAACTTTTAGATAAAACGTTTTCGTTACCTGTATTTACACAGATGGTTCTAAGCTGCTTTCAGCAAATGGTACGGTTGGTTCAGATTTTATTTTTGACTCTAACCTTATATAAAAATTCAAGCTGCCCCCGGAAGCCTCTGTATATACGGCAGAATTGTTTGCTATGAAAAAATCCCTCGATTTTGTACTCCAAGCTGATATTACTGATACAAAGTACGTAATAATCATCGTCAGTTTAAGTGGTCTTACTGCCTTGAAGTTTAGTAATTTTTTTTTTTTATATTTTATTTATTTTTTTTAAAATGGGTTTGTCGACATGGACATTGGCCCAAGAACAGCGGAGCAGAGAGGAAAGAGAGACTTAGATCCTTACACAATCAGAGATAGCCGACTTTTAATTTCAAATGTTATCCTTTTATCTATGAGATCAAAATGAAATGCCTTAGTATAACCCTGAAAGGCGGCGTTACAAAGTTTTGTTGGGTACCAAGCCACTGCGGTATAAAATTGAACGAAAGAGGCTGCCTTCCATGGCTTACCGTTCACTTTTATTCTATCTCTAGACTTATATTTTAAAATTAAAAAGAGATAACAACTCTACATGGCAAAACTATTTAACCGACCACGCTTTTGGTTCAAAAATTATTTTTCGTCAGGTCTTGATTAACTTGGTCCGTGGTACCTCTCTATTCCTACAGGTATCTCTATTCGATTTATATGTAAATATGTCACCACCATTCGTCGCCTACGTATGGGACATGCCCTGGTAGGTGCTAATTTTACCGACCACAGTTATGGTGTTTTCTGTAATTCTCACCAATTGTTCAATATTGACCAGGATGTTAATCATTTATTGTTTAATTGTAATAAATACGAGCATGCTAGAGGTCGCTTCTTTAATATGTTAATCTTCCTGGAATGTTCTCCCCTATATAATGTTTCTTACATATTATACCGATGCTATTGTAGTGGTTTTGTTCAAATTTATTATTAATAACGGCATTACTATTTGGTGGTGAAAGGCCGATTTTTGAGTTTCAATGTAGCTAATAACGGACATCTTCGAAAGTTTTGCTACTTTGTTATTTCGTTAATTCGACCAAGTGCGTCGCTTAGTGAATAAAACCAGAGCCAGCGGTAGTGTACGTTATTTATCGCTGGATCTTATCTCGATCGACGCGCGCCGTGTCACGTCTTCAAAAAACATAAATATTAAAAAAAAAACTTTTAAGTTTTTTTGGCAAATTCAAAACGAGTTATTAATTTGCTAACTTAAATTGTTTAATATTTAAGGGTTGTAAAAATCTTCTTTTTTTGACTGGAAGTTTTACGTAAAACACACGATTAGTATACCGCTTAATAAATATGTTCCCGTAAATTTCCAAACTAAACTCATTATAGAATTACCTTGCTAATTACTGGGTTTTAAGCCTTTACCCCTAACCTACTGCTATCCAGTTGCACCCCGGTGCCTGTTGCACTTGGGATGTGATATAGTCAGTATTAGTTTTATATTCTATCCTTCTTGGCACTCGTGGGCTATGCCGTATCATTGCGGCCATGTGTGTTCGAATTGTATTGTAAACGTTTAATTGTTAGTGTTAATTATCCTTCTTTTCGACATACGTGGGCTATGTTACGTCATTGCGGCCATGTTTGCTCAAACTTTATTGCTAACCATATTATTTGCTCCTATTTCATGACGTTTTAGGATTCAATCTATTTATTTATACACACTATTCTGTTAGTCTAGCTTATTTGCAGAAGTTGTTGGTGGCTAAATGGTTCCTCGCTGGGCCAAAAAAAGAAAAAAAACAGCTCTATTCTCGTGTAATCTGTTGAAGCAATTGGTGAAATCGTTTCATTTATTTATCTCTCCATTATCTTCTTTTATTTTAATTTCTGTTCTTTATTGCCGTTTTTTTCTTTTTCGTATTTCGTTCGTTTCGTTCTTATCAGTTTCATTTCTCGCACCGCTTTATCTAACTTTTGAACGTATCGCCAACTTAAATTAACGCCGGGATTCGTCTGAAGAGGGAAGTAAACTTCCCTCCATAATATTCCCCTCGCACTGTTAGTAAAAATGTTACTAACCCTGCCGCGCAGATTAAAATCGTTAACAAATCAAATAAATTTGTTCAACAATTCGTAGAATTTATTTACGTCGAAAGGCAATAATGTTTCAGTAGAGAATATTAATAAGCCGGTCGACGTGGATATTTCTGTTATCTATAATAGTATTACTACTACTTTATTTCCTCGAATGTACTTAATAAACTTAGCTCATTACTGAAGCTACATTTTCGGAGCTCTGTGTTCGAAAAATTGTCGTCTTAGTTGAAAATTTTCGCCAAAAGAAATATTGTTTATCTTGGCGTTATCCAAAAAGTTTCATAATAAAATCGGTGGTTTCTCTCTTACCTCTCGATCCAGTACCATTTTATATCAACGGTGGCTGCTATTTGATCATTTATTCCTCAATACCTCTGCTTCTAATCTAGTCCGTGATATTTTAGTTAATCTTACTGTTGAAGAACTCAATAGTAACTGTTTATCCGACATTCCGATCTGTAATATTCGCCGACTGCACAAATATACAACTGATAATTCTTACATTTCTATTTCCGTTGTTGGGATCAAATTTATGAGCTCTGCCATCTTTTATTAGTTTTTATAATTCCTATCGAATTAAAGTTAAACCGCCAAACTCTGTCACAATTGTTTTCGTTTCGACTACTTCAGCGCTTCATGCTGTAATAAAAGTATTCGTTTCCTATGCGCTGCTAATCACTCGTTCGCAGAATGTTCCATTTCTCAACAGAACGGCTCTTCTATTTACGTTTACGTTCGCTACGATAACCACCTTGTCAAGTTTTTACAGGTAAAAGGTACGCAAAATCACGAGTCTTTAAAATGGTTCTTACTGAAAGGTATAGCATGATCTCGTTTTTAACTTTGCTGATGGCTAATATTCTCGTCTTATTTAAATCATCCGACGTTACAGATAGGAGACTACAACATTATTCAAGCAGAGTTCATCTTCCTTTTATGTCAGGATTTCGTCTCAAAAGCACCATTCTAATTCGAAATCTTCAAATTCACTCGATTCGTACTATTCCAATCTTATTTTCAAAGCTGCCAATAAAGGCTATCGCTCCGTCATTCCTAAACACGTTCCAAATACTTCTGTAGTCCCATCTTCCTTTAACGATATGAATACCGAATCGACTTCAGTTACGAATAACGTTTTCTTTGATAAGTATTTTTTTTTTTCTTCTAAAAATTTCTTAGCCTCTACGCTGCTATCCCCTTCTGAATGAATTCGATATCCTCAATTTGGAAAATAAAGTCTTGTCCTTATGCCGAGTTGTACAATCTTAGATATGGTGGAAGTCATAGTGTCTTCTATTCTAAGTTTTTATTTTGATCTTTTTTTTTTTTCTACATACCTTTTATAGTTGTTTTTTTCCCTTACGAATTATTTTGTTTCACTTCCGTTACGCTAATGCTGTATTTTAGTCCTTACATAGGTATTGTCGCTTTTATTATTTTACAGTGCGTTCTTTCAGTGTTGCTTGCCTCCCTTAACTAGATTTCATACGAAAACCGAGTCGTGATGGTTGTTTCAAGCGATAGGAGCTGCTTTTATGTACTTGGCTTCCATTTTCCGTTTTATAATTATCTTATTCTTAAAGCATATCAGTGTCGCTTAATGCCTTTAACGAGGTCAGTTGAAAACATACCACGCACAATGATTTATCTAAGCGTGTGAGCTGGTATTTTACTTTTTCACTTACTTCTTTCTTTCGATATTTGGGTGTTATTCTAGATAGTCATCTTCTATTCCATAACCACGTCAGTCATATCGATACCTGTCTTGCTTCAAAAGACTCAACCTCATTAACTCCCTTTCGCACGCTAACTGGAAAGATGATTCTGTGACCTTGCTAATATTTTACATATCTTTTACTGGTTTCAACCTTGATTACTGTTTTTTTATTTTAGGGGAATTCTTCGAGGTCCCTTCTATCCAAGATTGATCGCTATATCTCCACCTCTACTTTGGAGCCAAAAAATCTACTTCGATCTCTGCTCCATACGCAGAATCTCACATTTCACCTCTTTTCATTCGAATGTCTCATCTCGGCAAACTTCTTTTTATAAAATGTTTACCTGTATCCTCGTTTTTTCGTTCCCCATTTATATTTTCTCCATTTTGTCCTCTTCATTCTTCTATTTCCCTTTTTATGTGTAATATTGATCGAAAGCTAAACGTTCCTCCTTCTATTCAACACTTTTACAACAGTCTCCCTTATAGCGCGTCCTTCATTCTCTCCTTTCCTTCTCTTTCTGTTACACCGACGCTTTTATCCTTTCCATATGTGATCTTTAATCACGTCAAGATCTAATTACATTTTCCTTTTCTTCCCCTGCTCTTGGGTCACTATGCCGACAGCCTCCCACAAAAAAAACAAAAACAAATACAAAACCATATTTTTGTTCAATTCCTGAGTCCAACGATTAGTTGTGCCGCTTTAACGGCTGAAGAAAGGTTTATACTGTTGTAACCTCTGTAATTGAAGGAAGCTGTTTATTCTGCCATACTGCTTAGCACGGAGCATTTTTCTCATAGAAATTTTACTAAACAGCATAATGTTACATTTTCCCGATACGGACCTGGTATTAAGTAATTGCAATTTTCAGAAAAATGAAAAAATTATATATTTTTCTCGTTCTTCGTTGATCGACTTCGGTTGATTTTGTTTAAGAACCACATGATAACGTATGGAATATGTCACTATTTTGTGACTTTCAATTATAAGCCTCGTATCATTTTCCAGTTTCTACTGTTCAGTCATCTTCCAGTGTGCCTATTCTACTCGCGACGTGGTCAACTTTCTTCTATTATTTTCTTAGGTTTTTGCAGGTTTAGTTAAAAGTGTTTACAGAGTTTCGCTTGCTTTTTGAATTTATCTAGAAGAAAAGGAAAATTTGTGCCAACTTTGATAATACGTGGATCTTGTTTTTTGTTGCTTTTATTAGTTTGACGGTTATTGTATTGGATTTAAGACCTGTTTTTCTGCTCGCACCATACGTACACATATATCCTGTTTAGTTCCCTGCAATAGTACTAAAGTTACATAAGCGATGTTTTTAAACCTCGTGCCAAGAAAAGAAAAGAAAGAAACGTTAAAATTCTCACATAAATTAACGATTATTAAAAGAATTCAAGAAAATTATAACATTGAGTAATCTGACAAAAACATCTATTTGATGTACTTCGCCAGACAACGCTACTGGTATTTAACGGAACAGAGTTTGCCAAACTGAATCGATTTTAACGGGGAGAAAAAAATAATTAAATCAAACCGACTTGAGTTCTTAAATTATAAGAAACAGTTTTTTCTAATTAAAAACCAAAAAAATGGAAACTAACAATTTTACACTGGAAGTTTTTTAAACTGAAATTTACGCAGAGGTGGCACGATAAGAATGTAATCAGCGGGCACAGTGATGTAAAATTTTTGACAAGTCTAATGGGGAAACTTCTTGAAAGTTGTAAAATTTATTTTTAACTTTTGTTAGGGCTGATTATTTTACAATCACCAGTAAAGAAAAGAAAAAAAGGAAGACCGTCACGGGACGCCCGACAGATGTGAAACATCTTAATCAAAGAATCTATAATTTAAAAAAAAAAAAACTAATAAATAAACATGAAGTAGAATCAATAAAAACAGATGAGTTTCGTTAATAAAATGTATTGTACGATATGTCTCAAATTAAATTTTGGTCATTGTGAGTTTCAATTATAATATCACCTAGATACTTGCGTTGTTTGTGTGCTGCGAAAATAAAATAGAATTTTATTAGTTTAAAATTTTTATAAAAATAGAGGCCAAATTAAATCGAAAGAAAGTACTTTGAGAAAGATGCGGCGCGTGCAGAAAAAAAAGATCGCATGAGGGTTGCTCATGTTAATGTGCATGTAAGAAAGGGCAGTGGTAGAGAGGAAAAGCAACGAAGTATATAGTATACGCGCCACGCACACACAACGGTTGATAGCAATGGCGGGGGGGGGGGGGGGGGATGACGGCACGAAAGCGTCACGCCGTTTTCCGTCACGGCATACGAATCGATTTTACTCCAAAGGCGCACCAATAGATGCTTCACATCAAAAAGAAAAAAAAGTAAAACCATCAACGTATTATTTAGAGAAGATTTCCCGGAATAAAGTAATTGATATCTTAGCGTCCAGCACGAAGTTTTTTAGAATTTCTTACGAGTGTATGTTGAGACAAATTAGTAACCTATAACGAGTTACTAAAAGAACTTTAAGTGTTAGTTGAATATTTAAGGTTATCTAAAATAAAGCCTTGTACATTTTTCGTGCACTGTGCAGAACTGTTAATAATGATACTTTGTCATTGAATCAATATTTTTTATGCGAAACATCTATTGGCGCGTCTTGGGAGTAAAACCGATTCGTATGTCGTGATGGAAACGGCGTAACGTCATGCCGTCATGCCCCTTTTCTGCCTCCGTTCCGTACCCGCTTGTGTCTGCGTGGTGTGTATACTATACACTTTGTTACTTTTACGCGTGAGTGTGTACTCCGTGTACCTCTGTTTGTCTACAATATACTTAATACAGTATATTGACGCGTCACCGCTATAAGTGCAGGCTGCAATAAAATGTTAAATACGCGGGCACGCAAATCTACCGATTCAAACCAAAGGTTAGTAAATTATCTATTATTAATATCATATGTATTATTTATTAATATTAATATATTAACAGGTTAGAAATGTGTACACTGTTGCCAACAAGCTCTTTATTTTCTACACTGCGTACAGCAAACGCGGGATATATACATCCGCGTGCTTTAACTTCTTTTTCTGTGTGTGTGCATAAACATATGAATAAACACATTCAGTATACATGCACCGTTGCATCATTCTCACTCTCTTTCCCTTTCTTGTACGCACACAGCTCACAGCTGATTGAGAGCCACACAGAGTCCAACTACCTGGCTATCTTTCTCTCGCGAATATTGCATCTCTTTTTTTTTTTTTTTTTTTTTTTGGGCGTCGAAATCTCTTTCTTACATGCACATTAATATAAGCAACCCGTACGCGATCTCTTTCTTTCGGCATGCGCCGAATCTCTCTTTTTCGTCCGCATCGCATCTTTCTCACTGTACTTTCTTTTAATTTAATTTGGCTTCTATTTTTATAAAAATTTTAAACTAATAAAATTCTACTTTATTTTTGCAGTACACAAACAACGCAAGAGATAGGTAATCAATGATCAAAATACATCTAATTTGAGACATATCGTACATATTCTTTGATTAACCATCTATTATGATGTTTTACATTTGCCAGACGTTCCGTGACGGCCTTATTATTTTTTTCCCCGAGAAAGAAAGTGACTCAGATATTTAATAATATATATTGCTCAGGAATAATACCGTCTGTTTAGCTTAAATCAACATTTTTATCTCTACCAAAAAAGCTAAATACTAAAAAATGCGATAACAATCGGTTAATCGGCCTAATGCCGCATGCTCTCAAGGTTTTTCTCAAGGTAGTACATGCGAAACTTTTCAAACGCTGTGGGGTGAACAAATAGGAAACACGCAATTTGGTTTTCGAAATAGAATGGGTGTTTGCCATCCGTATACTAATACAACGTTGTCGAGATATGAATGTTTCGAAATATGCATGCGCGGTAGATTGCCGCAGAGCTTTCGACTGTGTTATTACTAATAGTGAAACAGATAGGCGTAGACCAACGAAATCTTCCCGTTAAAGGAAGATTGTACTGAAATCAGACTGTGATGGTGAGAAAAAATCATACGACATCCGAGAAGATACGGTCATCAAGAGAGGAGTTTGGCAGCGATATGTATTGCCTCCACTTCTTTTTAATTTGCATGCGGAGACATATTCAAAAAGGCGTTAAAGGATGACGATGGAAAAATCAGACTAAGTGGGATTATCATTAATAACATCCGATATGCTGATGAAATTTGATACTAGTCAACAGTCACACAGAATTACAAATGATGGCAACCAAAATCGTTGATTATAGTGAAGAATATGGGCTACCAATTAATAGCTCAAAAACGAAAGTGATAACGTTCTTAAAAAGAACAAAGAAATTTGAAATAAAAATTAAAGGCAAAACGTTGGAACAGGTTACGTTGTTTAGAAATTCTTAATGAAAGCTGTATCTCAATGAAAGAAATCAAAAATCGTATAGAACAAGCAAGAGGAGCATTTATAGGGATGAAAAATTTGTTCACTAGAAAAGAGCTCAATATGGAATTATGACTTAGATTCCTGAGTGAATATGGTCAACGAATGAGACTTTAGATAAATGTATTGAGGCTTTCGAGCTTTATCTTTATCGACGTATTTTAAAAATTCCACGGGTCTAGAAAATAACAAACAATGAAGTCCTCAAACGAATAAAAATTCTCCGGTGTTGGTGAATCACATCAAAGCAAGAAAACGAGGCTATCTTGAATGCGTCACTAGAGGGGAAAAATATAAAATAATCCGGCTAATTATGGTAGGTAAACTTGAAGGGAAACGATTAATGGGAAGGGCGCAAAACTTATGGATGAACGATTTTAAAAGATGGTTCGGTTGCACTTCGATAGATATACTCAGGTCAGCTGCATCAAAGGCCGTCATTTCTGTGCGGATCGCTGACCTCTGAAACGGTGATAGCGTATGAAGAAGAAGAAGGAAGTTAAAAAAACCGTAAAATTTGGTTAGAGAATTTTTTTTTTAGTGCCAGAAGTATTATAAAAATATGTGTCAAATTTAACATTAAAACATTATTATTATTATTATTTTTTTTTTTTAGCATTAAAGGCCTAGAGCCAAACTGGATATAGGATAATTAGATTAATGTTAGCGTTCAATAATTGATACTGCCTTCACGAAACAATTTTCGAAAAAACGAGGTCTCTGTACAAGTTCATGGTCTTTACTTGACGTTTGATATTTTTCAGGATGAATTTTAAGATATTTTCAGAGCTGCCTATTTAATGTCTAGCGAATAGAAAAAGTAAACTTCTTTATTTTTGTAAATTTGAAAATCGATTCAAGAAATTTTGAGTGGATTGAATCAACTGTTTTTTCCCGTTTTCAGCAATGTTAATATTACTTATATGAATAACAAAAATTAATATTCCATCCAATTAAATTTATAGGTCACACTGATTCTGTTTTACTTTTTGTACAAATATCAATAAAATTGTTAAATTTAATTATTTCATAATTCTGCCAATAAAAAGTTTTATTTACTTCCTGTATTGCAAAATTTTTAAAATTATTATATTTAATTGTTATTAGTTGCTTTATATTACAATTAAAAATTGTGCTCATACTGTTATAACCTCGCAATATATGATGTACTGAAAATTACGCCTTACTCAGTTTTCGGACTCTGCAATATTATATTTATATAAGTAAACTTTAAATATTCCGTGTCTCGTTATAAATTGCACGTTAAAAAAAGTTAGAGGTGAAAGTTATATTATTATTCTTTCCGATATATTCGGTATGGTTTCATAGGCCATTCCTTTAAGATTATTCCAGATTTGTCGAAATTTATTCACGTAATAATTCTACGAAATATTTTTTAATTTATTTTACGTTATTAAACTCATTATTTAACCGGATATTATTTTTAATACCGAATGAGGTAAAATGTTTTCCAATTTCCATTTCTATCGGTTTAAGTTCTGCAATGACTAATGTCGCTGGATAAATTATAGCCCTGAATGATTTAAATAGTTTAATCAGTATAATTTGTTAATGGCTATTTGACGCCTTTTTAAAAATTTTTTAATTTTCAACATATCACAGATAATACTCTCGTACAATACGTTAGGAAGTATTATTGCATTGTATAGTATAATTCTTTTTTTTTGTAATTGATAACCTTTTTTGATTATTATATAATTTGTTGAAAATAATTAAAAGATTGTTAATTTTATTTTAATGAAATTAAGGTAGTAATGATTAAGTAAAATATTATTGCTTCAATAGTTACCACATTCAAAAGCTTATGAATTACTGAATTAACACTTACGAAAGCGGATACCATGTATTACATTTTAGCTGTTACTACCTCTAAAATTTGTGCACTGATTAAAATCGTATTTAAAAAATAATAAGACAAATTTCTTTAATATTTTGAATTGATTTAAAATACTATTCACACAAGAAAGGTGCAGATATTATATTTTTTTTAATTTGATTTATGCGTTTGTTTCAAACTTGCGTTTATGTTCCTTAGTTGATAGGCGATTATTTCAGATTGAAGTATCGTGTATTTTAGTTTTCGTTATTAGGTTATAAAATTTATTTCGAAATTTGATTTCTTTTGCTCTTTTTTCATATATTTAGATACATGTAATTTTTTTAAGTGTAAAACTATTTTCAGTATCTTAAATTTTTGTAAGTTTAAATTCAACATTTGTATTCTCATACGGCCATATTTCGCAAATTTATGTATATTAATTATCTTTTATTTTTTTGATTCTATATTTTAATTATTTAATTATTCATTTGTTATACACTTTACTTTATTTTAAGTTGACTTTTGTGTAACTGATTTATAAAACATAGGGACTAATTGCAGCGGGCATAAGGCATTTCTAGAGTTTTTATTATTAAAATTATTGTATAATAATATATGTACCCGTATTATTAGAATTTTTATCGTTTAAATTACGTTTTAACGTATTAGAAAGAAAATTTAATATCGAAATATTAGAAATAATAAATTTTGTAAAGAGAAAAAATTTAACGGCAATTTCAAGGGGGAAAAAAATAAATCGAGAAATAATGCACTTTTATACATGCCGTAAAAAAAAGCAATAAAGAAAAACTATCAATGTAACAAGTCAGTTCGAGATAAAATGGAAAATATGATATAAGTATGTCTCGGTTTAAAATTTTAGCTACTGGATAAAATAAAAATTAACGAAATTAAAATAACCTAAATAGTTTTGTAATGATGGGAGATTAAAAAAAAAACAAACAAACAAAAAAAAATGAAAAAAACACCTGGAAATTAGTTTTCATTATCTATGGAAACAGGTTGGAAATGAATCAATGAGGAAATAGTCAGATTTCTATTGTACCTTCGTCGACATATGACACACAATAAAAAAAAAAACGTTCAGCTAAAGACCACTAAACTCTGAAGTTGCGCTAGAACAGAAAGTACTTACGCTGTTTGAGAGCGACCGTAAGCCAAAATTGCGGTTAGCGATAAGTCTAGACAGTTTGGAGTATTTCCCTTGGGGGTGAACGAGCTTCGTTAAAGATAGCTTTTTGAAGATTACTGATTGTCTTTGGAAAGTTGCAAAGTTTGTTAAAAGTAGAAGCAAACTAAGAGAACAACTTAAGCAGGAGAACACATAATCATTAAACATTAATAGTAAAATTAATATAAAAACGGTCACGGATGAAAGTTTGTCGATAGTTCCATGTTAGGTAGCGTAAAAATGTTAATTTAAAGGATAAAGATAAAGAATGAAGAAGAAAGCAAAGAGAAAAGTAATTTAAATACGAATTACTTACATTTCGGAGGATTGATATGTATGCCGGACTTGTAGAGTCGCTCCTCGTTTTTCCAGTCTTCGTTCCGTATCACGGTTCGCAAGCAGAACGCTATAATCGTCGATGCGAACAGAATATTCGACAACGTTCTACCAAGTCGTTTCGATAACTTGTGCCATCCGAAACCGAACAAAAGGCAATATCCTACACTGGGAATGTAGAGGACACGTTCAGCTACCACGAAACCAACATAGAAGAATAAATTCGTTGCTGGCACAAACGGAACCATTAATAAAATCATAGCCAAAACGTAGCCGTAACAGCAATCATTGTCACACTCAGTCCGCGTACCACACGGATGTCTACGATTCTTGGCTCCTTCCAGGCCTGCGTACACAGCGTACGTTAAAATGGCGTAGAATAAAACGGTGAGAATAATTCGCCCATCAAAAACAGTCTGAACTCTTGGAATGGAATCCATCGACCAATCGTAACTTAAAGTCTTCGGATAGATCAAGAGTAGAAAATTGAAAACCGGAAGGTACCAGAAGGTTAAAACTCTGGTCAGAAAAGAACTGGATTTAGCAGTTGGATTGTCCGCCGTAGAGAACTCCGGCACTCTTCCTCCAGACAGTTTTATTCGGAAAAATATCAGTACTAGGGTGCAGCCAGCTATAATTTCCACTGTTTTCCATCTGGTCTTCTATGTAAAAACAAACATACACGCACACATTATATACGCGGTGCTAGTTGCGCGCAATGTCGGCTTTACACAGGTTTAATCTATTTTTAATGACAAATAGAAATATTCAACGAGTTAAATGTATCGTGAATGGTGAACACTTTCAACTTCCCAATCTCTTATTTATATTTATACAAGATGTTCGGAAACTAATTCGGGAAATTTGTTTTACGCTAGAAGGCTCGTCAGAATGAACAAAAAAGTCCCGAGGGAAAAATCATTTGGCCGAATAATTAATCAGTTATAATTAATTAAATTAATTAATTGTAATAAAAAAATAAATACTTTTTTTTTATGATTCAATATGTTTTGAAATAAAAATTAAGTATTGAAAAGAAGTAACATATGTATATGAAATGTAGTTGTAAGTGTATAGTTAACTAAGTAAAAATTCAACCCAATTCGTCGCATTTTTTCAAATCAGCGGTGTATGCATTTTATCACAACGTAGCCTTAGTGTTCATTTGTTTTTCTTTACTGTTTTGTAAACACAAAAAGCAAAATATACTCATCGCTTTCAAAGCTATCTGTGGCATATTTTTCCATCAGTACGATTGTAATCACCAGGCCGCTTTGGACCGATTTCCCAATAAAACTCTTCTGGATTTTTTCTTGTAGAGTTGTACTCGTATTAGGGAAAAGGTGTATCGTACACCAACCAACACACGAGACGACTGCACACAGCGGATCGTCGCAGCGTTTAACAACATTCGACGAACACCAGAACTTCTGCAACGGGCCGTAAACAACGAACGCGAAGAGCTGAATTGGTGGTACAACAAAGTGGTCAACATATTGAGCACTTATTGACAAATCATTATTGACTATACATTTACAACTACATTTAGTATGTATTTTACTTATTTTAAATATTTATTTTATTTTTATTTTACAAAATATTGATTTATTAAAAAAAAAGTATTTTTTCACTTAAATTAAATAATTAAATTAATTATAACTAATTAATTGTTCGTCCAAATGATTTTTTCCTCAGGACTTTTTTGTTCATTTTGACGAACTTCATAGCGTAAAACAAATTTCCTGAATTAGTTTCAAAACACGCTGTGTGTGTATAATATATGTATATATATATATATATATGTGTATATATAAGCAAGTCCCATACCCTTTGACAGGGCGTCGCGGATTGTGGAGTTAAGGTTCACAATGTACTAAGCCCAACGGCACTAATGAGAATAGTGGAGCCAGTTTCTTTCTTCCGGCCGCCTTTACTTTCCCAGATTTCTCTGGTACCCAATTATTTCAGGCTGAGAAAACCTGGGAGCGACTTGGATCAGGAACGAGATAAGTCTCGAACCCGTGACCTTTTGGACCATTTTGGCCTCGCAAGGGGATGTGCCCCTTGACCCCTGTTGATTACATTTTTGTCTCTTTCTCTTCTATACTTTGTATAAAATGTTCAAAATTTACAACGTAATTCTAAGTCGGTGTATATGAATATAATAACCTAATCATAAAAATCCTATTTTAACATTTCACTTTCGTTAGATAAAATTAGAACAGTTGTAATTAATATATATAAAGTCGGTAAAAATTAAAATATAACAAACGTTACATAAAATTGGGACATTTTTTCTAATGGGTGGTAGCCTAAGAATTACATTGTAATTAATATATTAGCATACTCGTGGCCGAGTTTAGCTGCCGTCTTTATTTATGCCTGTGTCTGTTATGGGATGTAAGTGCTATTTTGTGGGATGTTGTGAATCTGCATAAAGAACATTTGAGAATTGACAGATCACATGTCCTATCCATTTAGTTCGTTTTTCAGCTAAAAGTTGCCCTATTAATGCAGATGATGCTGCGTTTAGTATATATTCATTTGGAAGTCCATCCTTCTATGAGACTCGAAAGACTTTCCTAAGAAATTTTAGGTGCAATGTTTCCGGTCGTTTTCCTTATTTTCTGCTTATCGGCCATGTCTCGCTTCCATGTAGCATTATTGGAATCGGCATTGCTTTGCATGCGGCCATCTTGATTGATGTCGACAAGTCATTATTGTTAAAAACTTTTCGCGATAACCTGTTGTATGCGGTATTAGTATTCATTATTCGTGCAGAAATTTCATGATCGAGAGTCATATCCTTACCGACAACACTTCCGAGGTATTTGAATGTATCAACTACTCGTAAATTATTATCCTTCAGTTTGAGATCAACCGTTTCAGTATTAACTTGAATGATCTTTGTATTTTTTTCGTTTATTACAAGTCCGAAGTCCACGTACGTTTCTGCCAAGCATGTCTTGTAGCTCCTCCGCTCTATCGCTTGCAATTACGCGAGGTATAAGGTAGACGTCTGTTCTCTGCTTTTCTCCATAAATTGTCTCAGCGAGAAGATTATCTCTATAACACTTCGGTTTTCACGAAAACCGCATTGCTGGTAGGTACGGGTGCAGCAGTATTTTCAGCCTTCCCTGCAGTATTTTACCGAATATCTTACTTACACTACATAGTAGTGCTATACCCCAATAATTAGCACAGTCTTCTCCTTTATTTTTATATATGAATACTAAAGCGGCTTCTTTGAAATCATTGGGCTCAGTTCTCTCCTTCCACATACTGTGAAACAATATATGTAGGTATCCAACCATATCTTTCCCCATTTTGTAAACATTAGATGAGATGCCATCAAGGCGCGGTGACTTGTTGTTCTTTAAACTTTTTATCGTTATACGAACTTCTTCTTTTATCTGCAATTTATCTAGGCTTATGTCGACTTTTCTTTTTGTTATGATATTTAGTACGATTTTATTGATTTTTGAATCATTATTAAGCAGATTCCTATAATCATCTTCCCATTGGCATTATACTTCCTGTCTATCACGTAAGAGTTTGCCTGATTGACCCTTGATGGCGGTATTTTGTTGATATATACTTTGGGCCATAAATTATTCTTATTGCGCTATAAAAACCTCTGAAATCATTTGAATCCGCCAGTTTTTGCATTTCACATGGAGAGTTTTTATTGTCTAGTAACGTTCGTACGTTCCAGGTTCCAAGGTTCCATATTTTTGCTTCGGAGTATTCGTTTTTGTTTTTGTTAGCTGTACGTAAACGTGTCCCTCCGTGGAGAGTTTCTTACCTGGTAGACACGTGTGGATTCGAATCAGACTGTGTTACCAACCGTCCACTACTTTTCGAGCTTGTTACGGTTCGCCCTGTGGATCCAGAAATTAATTTCATTTGCGTTTCTTTCATATTTGCAACATGTGTGTGACAATAGGAAAGAATAGTTGGAATAATATGAAAGAATAGAATTAAAACAGAGATAGACGTAAAGACAGAGACAACCTAGCGACGCTAAAGAGAACATAGGAGCTGTAGCGCTTCAATCTCTTATGCTGTCTATTCAATCCAAGTAGGTACTCCAGTGGCAAGGCAAACCGAGACGACTGGCCAAACCCGGACTGACACAATGACTCGTGGGCTGGGAAGATAAAGGAGACGGAAGGGACTGCTACTATTTTGGGGTGACATCCTAGTCTTTGGATAAAGATACTGACCGCAAGGCAGCGGGTTGCTACTGAGGAGGTAGCGGCGTAAGGCTTTGACAGTGACCAAAACTCACTGAGGGTGAAACAGTTGTAGAACTTTTGCAGACTTTTAGTAAGATAGCTCCTCAAGCTGTTTATCTGCATCCTCATGTCGCATTGCCCTGTCACTACTGGAATCGCCTTCCAGAAGCTTTCCACCAGTAGCCGGTTTTGGTTTACGACTGTTTATTTAATATTCGCAGCTAACCAGTATATCTACTGGCCACTCGACTATCCACCACCTGTGAATGCACCCGATTCGGGTTAGAGCTCCGGATCCCAGAGAGGTACAAAAGTGCTCCCCTGGAGGGTATATATGATATATATAGGGGTGAATATGTTTGAACGATGTCTTAAGAATTTGTTTATCGGATGATTTAAAATTTTAATGATTGTTATGTCATATGAGTGTGTCTGTGTAGTGAGATTTAATGCGCAAATATGGTTAATTTAAAATTTTTAGAGCATCTTTTTTACTTTTAAAAGAAATATATCTGACTAATAAAAACGTTTTCGTCCGTCAAATCGTCGTTAGATATTTTAGACCCATGTCTATCGATTTTGTGTCCGCGAGTTGTTTTCATTTATACCTAACTCTACCCGTTATCACCTTAAAAAGAAGAAATAAAGTAATACTGTGACACCGAAATAAAATCGAATCGACAGATTCGAGTATTAAAGCTGCTTAAAAAATTTTCTTTTTTTTGCCATGTGACAATTGTAAATTCTCAATCGTTTTTCAAATACGTAACGCAATCGTGAATTAAAGAAACAATTTTTTGCAAATATTTACTAAAATAGAAAAGAGAAATTATATATTTTTCAATTTTTATTAAATTTATTTCTACTATTTTTTGTTTTTTTAGACACATTAAATAACATATTACTTAACAGTATTTTTGATAAATTTATAGAAAATATTTTGAGGTTAGTCAACAAAATGACTAAAATTGGCGATTATTAAATTTTTATATAATTTATTTATTTAAAGTCGCTCGGTAGCCGGGGAAATTTGTTACGCTGAGAAGTTACACATCTTATAAGTAATAGACTAATAAATGAAAAGTGCAAAAAGAAAATTAAAATAAACAAAAACAAGAGAAAAAAGAAAAGAACGGAAAAGAAAGAAGACTATCGCTGATATACATTAAAACTATATATAAAAAGGGAAAAGTCTGGTAAGCTTCAACAATTTAAAAATGTTTCTGCATGCTGTTTCGTTGTTCGCCAGAATTTCGCGAAATTCGCGACACGAGGTGAGAAGATGCTCCACCGTAACCAGCACTTCACAAATTTCACATATAGATTTAGGTTGTTTTTGAAACAGATGGCTATATTTGTCGAGGGAGTAAGTTTTTTTCCTCTCTCTTCCCTCGTTTTCGTATTTCGTTTTTAATAAAATTTTAATTGTAACCGAGAAATACCTATCATTTTCACTGACTTAACATATTTTTTTAATACAGTGAAGTATAAGATCAGAGCAACAGAAACTTATTTGGTAATTCCAAGTTGACTGTCAGTAGTTACTCCGAATTATATCGGTCTAAAAAATGTCGTGAATTAGTGAATATATTTCTGTTATTGCGATTTTGTATTTAATTGCAGCGAAGAGGATTGAAGCATTTACTAATAAAGAAGTGCTACGACGTCTATAAAATAATGCACATACAAGAAAAAATTAGGTTAGCTGTAATGTTTGTGAACGTGACTTCGTTCTTTTCTCTTTGGAAAGTAACAAAAATTGTTTTTTTCATTCAGATAACTGTTTTCTTTTGGTTTGATCTTAAGGATCTTCGTTTTTTTTTTCTCTCTCCGACAGCCAGTCATTAAAGCAGCTGGCCATGGGGTAGTCTTTTTTCTTTTTTTTGTGGGCGCGCCAGCGGCATTGACCCAACAACAGGGAAAGCTAGGCTAAAAAAATTAATAGCTAGACGGTCCGAAATGGACGCAACAAAGAACAGTAGTACAGGCACCACAGAAGATGAAGGAAAGGAGAGGATAAAGGAAGCATTATAGGGAGTAGGGAGACCTAATGACAAGAGCTGGCCGTATAAAAGAGAGCATTCATTACGAAGAATAGAATACTCGAAGAAAATGTGATCAGCATCACATATACGAGGAGGATTACAATCGTGAAGAGAACAATAAGGAGATAGCAACAGAGGAAATCGAAAGCGAGAGGAGGGAAGGAGAGAATGATTAATCCGGAAACGAATTAGGGAGACAATAGAAGAGCGACGACTGAAAGGAATAGAATGGAACCAAGACATGGAACGAAGAATCGGCTGAATAAAACGGTAATGCGAATGACGATTAGAAAATAAGGAGGGATAAATATTCCGCCAAAGTCTGGCGTGATTGGAGGCGGATAAGGGAATGTTATCTGAAGAAGGGAAATAGTTGAGGAATGAATCAAGGCGACCATCAGAACGAGCCAAAGAATCAGGTGGTCAATTCCGGAATGACTGGGAATCCATAAAAAATCAATAAGAATAGAGAGGCATAACTGCAGATTGGAAGTAAGAGAACGAATTGAGAGAATAATACTATCAGAGGAATGTGAAGGAGGAGAAGGCTTGAGGGACGCCTTTAGAGTCCGAAATTATGAGGAATTGGGAAAGATCGCTTAAAGAGGAAATAACAGAGATAGCCTGAAGGATGGCGATCGACTCGGTAGAAAAAATAGTGCAGAAGGAAGGAAGCCAGAAGGACTCAGAATGTCGAAGCGATGAGACAGTAAACGCATCACCTACGCCGTCCTCGCTCCTGCAACCATCGGTAAAGATAAATACATGAGCAGGAAAAGAGGAATTCAATAAATGAAGAAATTCATTGTTGACTGCATCGCGGTAGGAGGAATTGGCCCGAAGTGGAAAAGAGGAAAATTTGATAGGCTGCCATAGGCTATTGAATCCATGAGAGAAGCAAGGGAGAGTGTTGTAGGGAAGGACAGCAGGAGAAAAATTAGAAAGACGGGCAGTAATGAGCGACAGGATTGGGATTTTATTAGGAGAAAAACGCCAGCGGTTTTTGATATACAGGTAAGAAGAAATAAGTTTGGACGAGGAAATGGGAAGCCGTTTAATTAGGAAGCGATACCCAAGTTGAGAACGGCGAATAAACAGTGGTTGGGTAACCGACTTTGATAGAACTGCGAGAGTGGGGGAGGATTTCAAGGCTCCAGTAGACAAACGTAGTCTTTTAGGCAGTGGTGTTTCGTTCGGGTAGAACCGCATTCAAATCGGCTGACACACATTGTAACTTCCAAAAATTTCCCTTGTGCTGAGTTAATATCCGCAATTGCCGTGCCCTCCAAAAAAAAAAAACAAAAAAAAAAACATTGTGCCATTTTTTTTTTTTTTTTAGAAGCGCTCATCTACATTCCTGTTTTTATGACATGCAAATTTTAATCAAAACTTTATATCTCCTTGTTTCCCGTGAAACTTCTCAGTTTAATTTTTTTAATTCCTTGAAATAACCATAATAAAGTGTGCAAGACTTGGGCAATAACGCAGAAATAAATTTAACTTCGTTTTGGTTTTAATTATTAAATCGTTTAACTAAAAATACCTTGTGACAATCTGGTCGTTTGAAAACTGAAACAGCATGTCTTAATTTGTCGTGTATTTCATCATCTGACGTGATTTCATTATTTCTGTAAGAACGTAAGATATCGGAGATTAACTACTGCTTCCAATTTTTTCATTCTCTACTCTTACTCGTTAGCTTTATGAATCGAACGAATTATGTAGTCACTTTTTATTTCTCACGTTCATTTTGTAATCAATAGTGTTCTTATACAGCCGTTCACGCACTCAACTATAATTACATATCCTATATATGCTACGTTTCAATGGCGTAATGGTCAGGGTTCGTGATTCTATCACATACGCTCTTTTTTAAAATTATTAATCTTCCTTTGCTACGACGTCTGAGTCCGATTTTCCTAAACGATTATTTATAATAAATAGTTGTGGTAACTCTGTTTCAGATATTGAGTAAGGCAAGGATATCCCGACGGTGCATTGGAGTTTTCGCAATTTCGAACGTTAGATTTATGATTTTTCAAAGAAATGAAATTTGTCCATTGCGGCGGATATCAAAATTTTTGTAATTCAATGAACGATATGCGTTAGATTTTTTTTCTTTTTTTTTGAAGTTGACTCGCTATCTAACCGTTTCATGAAAACAGTTTGAAACTTTTAATCTATTTCAATTTTGGACGAAATGTTTCTCGAAACAGAGAATAATAGCACGAAAACATAGCGGAAATTACTTTGCATTACATATCCTTCTTAGTAATGTGAATTCATTTACTTGAACAGAACAATTTTTAAATGAAAAGCATCTTCCATGAATAACTTGCGCCCGAGCGTTATTTTGCGCGGATGGTTTTTAAAAATCTAGACTTTTTCAAATATTTTATTGACCGAAAGTGTTTCCATGGCAATGTCACAATTAAAAACATAGAATTTTTTTAAATTCAGTATTGGAAATTGTGTTTAAATGAGAAATTACAATGTGTGATTAGTGAATTTTGCGATAACGGCTAATATAGCGGTCAAAAAATTAGTTACCGACGGATAAATTTACATTTGTTTGGAGTACACGCAAGGGGAAAATGTCGAAGTCAACGTAGTGCGGCACTAGTGGAGCGATCGCCGCAGATACCATGGCGAAACAGAATTATAAAGCAGAGAATAAAAAGGCAATCACCGAGCCTGTCCGGCGCTTCCGTAAGCATTAACCGGTTTTTTTGAAATGTGATCACTTCTAGATTGAGGAAGTTCGAAGAAATCTCTCGGCAGATAGCATATATTTTTTTAATTTACCATCTAATTCCGTACCCCTAACTGACTAAATCCAATGATTGATCTGAGAATGTACATGGATACATGTTGCTCTTTATTCTATGCGGTGTAGCGCATGAATGACTAGGTTGAAAAACTCCGAGTCTTAAGTCGTGTAAGGAGTATTGTAGTTTGAATGTTTGTAATTTCCCACCAAGCTAGCCATCGATTTTATTTTGGGAAATTTTTGCTCGAGTTCGCTTGATCTGACCACGGTACAAGCATCAATTTTATTTATCTTTGAACCGTTGTTGACGTTTATTCGGATGGTCGATTCTATTATAATCGTCTAAGTCATTTCTAATTTAAAAGTAATATTCTTATTCATACTTGTCTGCTAAGATAATTCTTCGTGCGCTAACTCCCGGATTGTAATAAGAAATTTAAATAAAAAAGTGTTTATAGTAAAACTTCTTCAAATATAATTATGAATTACTTTAAATATCGCGTCATCTAAGTAAAGTTATATACAATTATGAAAGAATATATTTTATTGTAAAAAGCTTATTTTATATGTAATAAAGAGGCATAATATTTCCTATAATCGTTCGTGGCACATATTTCCATTCTATGTTCGTGTTTTTCATATTCTTGATGTCTACAGTCAGATTTTCCGCATATCAGGGAGCTCGGCAATCGTAACAGAGACTGATCGTCACTCGGAATGACGTCGATTGTATATCGTATTTTTTTATTTAATTAATTTTTCCAGCAATTCCATCGTTTTCAGAACCTTACATAGAACTTGTACTTTAAGATAAAGTAGCAAAATACATTATTCATCTAAACTAATTAAGCCGAAATTATTTAAGATTGTAAGTATTAAAATTGTAAATAAATAAATAAAAAATAATATTTTTATAATTTTATTCGCGACATATATTCGACTTTATGTTTGTGTTTTCCTTTTCCAGATGAACATGGGCTTTGCCTGAAAGAAGTTTCTGCGATAAGTTTACTTTTAATTATCACTTGTTGTTTGTTTTACTATTTGAGCAATGTATTATTTTCAAAAAAGTAACTTATACTATTCTCATCGCCATTATATTAAACGGATCACAACGTATTTTGCTAATCAATGTACCCGTGGGAATTTAATAAGTTACGAATCTCAAGCAAAGGACTGTTTATTAAGTAACATGGTGAATAGTTAAAGAGGTGAAGATCTGAAGACTAAGAAGAAAAAAATTTCGCGTCAATTGTGGTACTTTCTGTAATACGAAATGGTGGACAGCCTAATAAATTGCGCGCGTCCTAAGGAATCGATAGTTAATTAAAGTGATAGCTCTGTCTTTCTCCCATCTAAATTCCTGTTCTATAAATGATATTGAAAAATTACACCTGACATCTTAAATGCCTTAAAATTGTCCAAAAATTGATTATAATGGAAACATATTTGAAAAGATTACGTTTAATAAATAAAAAAAAAACAAAACATATAGTTAAATATTTTCTGAAAATTCAAGGACACTTTATATTTTGTATGTTCAGAAATAAAATGCGTTAACTCGAATATTGTTTTATTTTTGCTTTTCTTTTAAGAAATTCAAAATTATCTCTATTTTAAAAAAATTATGTTTCTACAAAAATTTCGTACTCCTTTTCATTCACTTAATAAGTCGTTACAGATTTGCAAGGCGAAAATTTTAATCTGGTTCCGTCAATGATCGTATATTTGAATGTATTATATTAAAACCAGCACTCGGCTATTGATTTTATTAATTTAACTGTTATCATTACAACACTGTAATTTCCAAAATTTTTATCTTGGATTTTTTTCTGGCATACCAAACCATTCGATAGTGTTTTTGCGTAAAAACTTATGCTTTCATATACATCTTTTCACAGGTCACTCTTAATATCTTTTAAATTGCCATCTATGACAACGAACTTTCGTAAATTTCCTTTACGACGGCCTGGTACTTAATTTGGAGATTAGTAGCGGCTTTGCTATTTATGTACGCAGTGTTGTCGGCAAAAGAAACGAATCAATATGCTGATGTCCAAGCTGCTAAAGCTGCGGCTGATGAGTTTAGAATTGTTTAGCATTAGCACGCTTGCCCCGTAAAGCGACGACAGATTTTAAATAATCAATCATACTAACGTTTATGCCGGGAAATTTACGGGAACTTGAAAATTATATCTTACTTTTCAGTTCTTGCATTGTCGGGTTTCAGCTAAGGATCTAATATCTCGCAGTATCCTTTTTGTAGTACTCAATGCCATACTTACATTTGGCCCTGTACGTATCTTTAAATATTAAGGTCTACTGGAAGATATATCTTCAGCAATAAATTATTTTGAAGAAATTTACGATACTGGCGGACCAAGAAGAGACTAAAAGTAACTTCTTTCTGTATCTTACACAGTTCCCTCCGGCATGATGTTACTTCTTATAGGTTCCGCAAGCAAATTATTTAAAGAAGGATAGTAAAATCAGTTTCGGCTGTCGTTAAAAAACATCCTACGGAGACTTATGACCTAATAACATTTCAGAAAAAGAATGTTTACACAGAAATCAGTCTGCTGCATTGACTAGAAAAAAAAAAAAGGAAAGTGCCACGAAAAAAAGGAAAAAGCGAATTTCATTACTTCAAAGTATGAAACTTATAAGAACGAAGAAAATTTCTCGAAAGGCAACTGCAAACAGTTTTGATTGGTCATCAGTTTTTATAGTAAAAATTTTTACTTTCCCTAAGATATTCCATTATCCTTTTTTCAGGCCTAGCGCTTTCGAGTGCAAGATATTCGAATGCAAGTAAATTTGAGTGAAGTGCCTAGATTTATTAATCAGTTGAGTACTATTGTGAAATTTATATTTCTTACTATCAATAAATTACCGACATACAACGCAATTTGCCAACTTTTTAAAGGAAAAATAATTTTTTAAAATTTCATTATTATTTGGAAGTACATTGAAATAAATGTTAGGCAAGCACTTGGGGTGGAACTTGATTACAAATCCGAAGAATGAGAAATAAAAATCCGGTGAGTCAAAAAATAAGCCAGATGTGATGAATTCAGTACAATATATTTACGTATATTTTTTCTTGTAGAACTTTATGCTTTGTAGTATTTTTCAGTGAATCAGTTCGTGACTTAATCATTTGGCTGATGACTTTGCTATATTTTTAAAGAAGTTTAATTGTTCCCCAGTCAGCGATAAGGCAGTTGAATTGTTCTATCACTGCCAAAGCGGTCTTTATTGAAACGTTTGTAGTAGAGTGTCGCTTATTGAACAGATTATGAATTGATGGCTGCACTATTTTTTTTTCACTAAAATTAGATGATCTTCTTGATAGCCGATAGATTCGTTCTAGAGTAAAGAGAAATTTCCCGAATATTATTTTTAAAACGTAAATACTTGTATTTTTTCTCTCCCTACCTTGGGCGCGCCAGCAGCTTTGATCCAACAACATGATAATTCAATAGATAGAATTAAATAGCCAGGCGATCAGAAATGGAATTCGCAAAGGACAGCAGCAGCGAAACAATTGAAGACAAGGGAAGGATATAGGTTGCATTATAAGAAGTAGAAACACCCAGAGCCGAAAATTAGGCGTATAGAAGGGAACGTTTGTTGAGGAGAGCAGAACATTCGAAAAGAATATGATTTGAATCGCAAATAAAAGGAGACTCAGAATCATGAAGAGAGCAGAAAGGAGAAGGGGTAAAGCGAATCGAAAACGTGTTGAAGAGAATGATTGATGCTGAGTTTAATTAAGGAAACAATAGTGGAACGACGACAGACAGGAATAGAATGAAATTAAGGCAGGTTGAGTAAGACTGTACTGCGAATAGCGATTTGAGAATAAAGACGGAATACATGACCAGCCAAAGTCTGGAATGTTTAGAGCGTGATAAGGAAGAAATGTCTGAAGAAGGAAAAGAGTCGAGGAAAGGACCATTGCGGGCGGCTGAGCGAGCTAAAGAGTCAGCCGAGTCATTGCCCTCTATATCGGAATGACTAGGAACCCATAAAAAGTCTATGAGGATGGAACGGGACAAGAACAAAGTGGAGACGAGAGATCTAATTGAGAGAATGATACCGTCAGAGGAATGAGAAGGAGGAGAGGAAATGGCTTGAAGAACGCTTTTAGAATCTGTAACGATCAGGAATTTACGAACCCTACTTATAGAGGATATAAAATAAATGTCACGAAGAATTGAGATCGATTCGGCCAAGAAGATAGAGCAGAAAGAAGGAAGTATAGAGTTCAGGAACGAAGGAGACGTAAACGCACAGCCCACGTACCCGTCACTCTTGGATCCATCTGTGAAGATTAAGACATAGGAAGGAAAAGAAGAGTCCGGCAGATAAAGGAATTCGTAGTTGAGTACATTGCAAGAGGATTAGCTCGGATTGGGAGGGAGGAGAATTGATAGGGTGCCATATGCTATTAAAGTCGTAGGAAAAGCGATTGAATCAGGATTCTATGAGGCGCAAAGCGCCAGTGATTTTTGATATGAAGATAAGAAGGAATAAGATTGGATAAAGAAATGGGAAGACGTTTGTATTAAAAAGCGATAACCGAGGAGTGAACGACGAATGGATAGAGGTTGAATGGCAGATTCGGATAGAATTGCAGGGATGTAAGAAGATTTTAAAGCGCCGATGCACAAACACAGGCAGGAATTTTAAGTTGAGTCAAGTTTGGAAAGAAGAGATTTGGAGGCATTGCCATAAATGAAGGAGCAGTAGTTGAGTTTGGACCGAATAACTGATTTGTAAAGAATTAAAAGAACAGACGGGTCGCTACCCCATTTGAGAACAGATAAATATTTGAGGAGATTAAGTCTTTTTTGACGGAGGAATTATAATTAATATGTTCATGAAACGTAAAGCGACTATTTAAGAAAAGAGCTAGGTAACATAGGGAATTAACAGTGGGAATAGGAATACCAGATACACTGATGTTTATAAGAGCACGGTTAAAGGGGCTGAGAGCAAAAATTTGTGCAGGAAGACTTGGAAGGGAAGAGAGTAAGGTAAATACTTGTAATATAATAATTAAGTTTTCATTTGATTTTTAAGACGTTTTATCGATCGTAGCAATTCTGTTCTTCACTTAGCAGTTGTGATGCACTACTATTCTGTTATTCACGATATTATGGCAGGAGTGAAATTTTCGTTTTCAATATAATCGATTTTCGTCGCTGAAATCAGTCGGTGCTTTTTTCTTTTACCTTCAATCATTGAAGGATAAGATTTCTCTCTAAATTTTCAAACATCTTCCGGCGTTTATCAATATTCATTTAATGAATTCAAATTTTCCACGCGTAATCAGTACATTTTTTAATATCGATCCTGTTAGTGTGTTTGTATCAAACGACTATTTTTCGTCCTGTTAAGCGAGTTATTTGGCGAATGGCATGTCTAAGTTTTATATCTTACGGATATATTATGATCTTTTGATGCGGTGTCCACCGATTCAGATTTAGTTTTCGAAATATCCAATATTGACATATGCAGATAACGTTATTAATTTTTCATCAAATACCGGAGATTTAGGATACACAGTGGAGAAAATACGTAACGTAGTATCGACATAAATGGGGGTGATAGTATCGGAATAGTATCGACATGTTTGCAGGTTACGAAGCAACAGAGGAATTTTTAAATAACCGTTGTAGGTGATAATATCTGGGTGAAATTTTGGGAAAAAGTAATAAAGAGATTTACGCTGAAAAGTTTAAGCGTAATAAAATGTTGGATCTGAAAATACATAACGAAATATACAAGTTAAAAGTAGCCAGAAGCCTAACATTTTCAACAGAAATGTATGCATTGGAAGAACGGTGCATATGAGTTTTAAATTGTTGAAATCTGAATATATGGAAAATATGGCAGGTGTCATTGACGGTATTCCAAGTAAATGGTTTAATTTTGAAAAATAGAGAAACTTTCTAAGAACACATTGCACCGCGGTAGAATTCATAAGATGACTAAAAGGAAGGTAAATGGTTCACAGATGATAGTGCAACCGCCGGTAAGTAATCAGAAAAAAATGTACCCGAAAGTAGGTGTTTTTGCGAATCGATAAGAATGACTGTAGACCGGTAATACTAATGGAGCTAATGTAGTCATGATTTATGCTATCAGATTCTTTAAGAATAAACGAATGGATCGACATTTATGTGCTCACCAATAATACAACGACAGAGTAAAAACTAATGTTGCGTACAGTATAATGAACAATAAAGCGGGAATCATATAAAAGATATTTTTTTGTTTTCAATTTATGAATATACGAGTACATCTATATATATAAAAATCCCGTGTCTTTATGTTTGTGCAGGATAAACTCCGAATTTACTTAACCGATTTTTATAAAATTTTGAAAGTACATCCAATTTAATCCAACTCTTAAGAGATAGGATACTTTTGGTTTTAATTATTTACATAAATATTTGTTATATTAAATAATTTAATCAATCAATTTAAAAGAAAACAAATTTAATTGTTGGCTATTACTTTTTGCTTTTTAATTATTTACATAAATATTTCTTATATTAAATAATTTAATCAATCAATTAAAAAAAACAAATTTAATTGTTGGCTATTACTTTTTGCTTTAATTATTTACATAAATATTTGTTATATTAAATAATTTAATCAATCAATTAAAAAAAACAAATTTAATTGTTGGCTATTACTTTTTGCTTTAATTATTTACATAAATATTTGTTATATTAAATAATTTAATCAATCAATTAAAAAAAACAAATTTAATTGTTGGCTATTACTTTTTGCTTTAATTATTTACATAAATATTTGTTATATTAAATAATTTAATCAATCGATTAAAAAAAACAAATTTGACAATTTTATTCTTTTTTGAGCACCAACTACTTTTCGTGGCGACTTTTGTGTATCGTGCGATGTTATTCGAAATGCAACCATGTTTATCGCTGGCGCATGGCATTGAATGATAAAATAAATTTTTTCGCTGTCGTTTACAAAAAAGTTCGTGTTATATGTAATTATGAATGTAGAATTAATGTGTGTTGATGATGCAATAGTTCCCCATTATGTAAAATACATAGATAGGGACACCATTATGTAAAATACATAGATAGGGACCCCATTATGTAAAATACATAGATAGGGATGGTGCATCTTTGTTTTCGTCTCTATCTTATTTATTATATAATAAAGAATTATTATGAGTAGAAGAAAATGTATCGTACAATATGTTTGTAAAAACTGGAAGAGATTTAAGCAATATATTATTGAACTTAATGGGGAACATATAAAAATAAAATAGAGTATTTAACTGATATGTCAAATATTCGAACTTTTAGGCCAAAACCGCCGTATAATTTTTTTAAATTAACCGTTTAACTTTTTTTTTAATAATTTGCTACCAGAAATATTAAAATCTTTACTCAACTACTGTTATTTTGATTTTATGATAATAAATCAATTATAATAAAACGCTCGAGACAGAGTGGTTGAAAGATATGAGTGAAGATGTTCTCTTAAACGTGTAATTATGGGAGATCATCGTGTGAATAACTTGAGTAGTCATTAAATCTGCGTTCTAGCCGTTCCGCTAATCCGAACCACAATTCCTGTCCCGGAGTCGAAAATTCACCCCAGACCGGTAATCCGAACTCAAAATTCACCCCAATTCATGTCCAGGTGGTCAAAATTCACCCAAGTTTCCCCCGATTCCTCCGAGTTTCCGCAAGACGGTTCCCGTGCATATCCGCTAATCCAAACGTCCAAACAGTGTCCAGAGGTCAATAAACTGTCCAAAGTGTTATTCGGGGGGGGGGGGGGGGCACAAGTAACCCCAATTAGTGTCCGGGTTCTGAAAGTTCCCCCAAGTTCCCCAAATTTCTCCGAAATTCCCACATACGCGTCCCCCTCGTTTCCGATAAACCGAACCGATTATTAATTAACATAAGTATATTAATTAATGTCCGAAAGTAACCCAAGTTCCCCGCTCGCCCCACCCGCCCGCTGCTTTACCGCAATTTTTTTCAAAATTCCGCGGCCTAAGTAAGAAAATTCCAAAATTTATTCCCAATATATTATTTAAAGCGTAAATCTAACCTATAACTCCAGTTCACACCTCTCACACGTATATTTCATTCCCACGCACGCTCCGGTCGCTGTCGCGAAAGCGCACGCGCCGATCCCGCGCATATAATTAACATAGCGTTAGCGTACACGCAGCTCCCAGCAACGACACTATCGCGATTATTTTTTTTAATATTAACTTAAGTATATTTTCTTATTTTCCCGATTCTCCGATCTTACTGCCATATGCGAAAGCGCACGTACCGGTCCCATGCATACATCTAACACAGCGTTATTCTCCGCGAAAGCGCACGCTCCGATCCCATGCATACTCTGATCTCCACCGCGATGTCCCACGCACACACGCGCTCCGTTCCCGATACCGCGATTATTTCTTTAATATTTCAAAGTCTAAGTATACATAATATAAAATTAGCCGAAGCATATTTTTTTATTTTCCCGACTCCCAGATCTTACTGCCATATGCTAAAGCGCACGTCCCGATCCCGCGCATATATTTAACATAACGTTCTCCGCCGCGAAAGCGCACACGCTGATCCCCCGCACGTGTCGTCCGTTTACGCTGCTCCAATTTTTTTTTAATTATTATTTTTTTCACATAATAACCCAATCCCTGCTCTGTTGTCTAAACCTAACCGGTTATCCAAAACATTTACAAATTAACAAATCAATTATTTCTATAGTCTAAAATAGCCTTAGTCTCCTTTACCCCTTCCACCCTCTTTTCCGATCGATTCCGTTGTTTTAATATCGAATATATCGCATTCTGTTTACTTTTACTACGACCATTAAACCCCCGATCGACGCTCCCGACGCCTCCATCATTTCATATTGAGAGGTAATTATTTTTTTATGTGACCGCTATGAATGCACACCGTACATTCCCGCACACCCATCTGCTGTCGTTAGTTCCCATACCGTTCATAATAACTTTTATTCAACTCCAAGTATTATGGAATTATTCCAATTATATATTTTCTTCACTTCCGATCATTTCTTCTGACCGTTCATAATATTTTTATTTTCCTCCGGTTCTAAAAATAAATCCTACAATGTCTTCAACGCGATGAATGCGCACACATCTTCTGCAGTTAGTTCCCATATCGTTCTTAATAATTTTTCGAGCTTAAATATTATAGAAATAGCCGAAGTATATATTTTTTCGTTTCTGATCATTTCTTCCGACTGTTCATAATATTTTTATTTTTCTCCGGTTCTAAAAATAAATCCTACAATGTCTTCAACGCGATGAATGCGCACACATCTGCCGTCGTTAGTTCCCATACCGTTCATAATAACTTTTTTCAACTCCAAGTATTATGGAATTATTCTAACTATATTTTTTTTTTCGCTTCCGATCGTTTCTTCCAAACGTTCATAATTTTTTTCCAGACATATGTATTCAAAAATGAAATCGAGTATAATTTTATTTAACACGGTTTCATAATTTCCCTCTCCCTCCCCTATTCATCCTACACAAATTACAATTCTTTTATAATATATGTTCTAGACCCAGTCAAACAATCAACTCTCGCAGAAGTGTAGACGTTGCCTCCAACACCCATTTTACTATCAATTATGGTATATTATTGTTAGATTATTTTTCCAAAAAGTCTTTAGAAATTTTTTTCCGTTCGTACATATTTTTTTTATTTTATTTGCACGACATCCATTTCCATGCATACACGTTTCCCTAGCAATTATAATATGTTTTATTTATTTTTCAACTCCTCCCAGACTTACATACACACCATATTGTCACACTCACAGATAGGTTCCTTATTAATCGTGAACATTTTTTTTTCTGTATTAGCCGCGGGAGCATATCACATCAGACCCACACATATACCACACACACAGTCATTATATTTAATCTTTAATTATCGATCTTTAATTATTTTTACTGGTATTATTTTTCCGACACATTCACCCCGTCATACATACTTTACATCTTTTAACATTTTGATAGAGAAAATCTCATGGCACTAATTAATTTTTATCAACATCGTAACTAATTTTAATATTATACACATCTCAGTATAATTATTAAACGAAGGAACTATTATTTTCATTGACGATATTGTTGCTACAAACATTAATCGTCCTTTTCCAGTTATAGTCAACCTCTTCATGTATTCGTCTCGTCTTTCTATCAACCTTTGACCGCTCAATACTCCCCCGCTATTTACCGTTATTCGCTAGAAGAATATTTTTTTAGACTCGTTCAAATACACACATGCACATAAAAAAATCGACATCAACGTCATCGAACACTGATCTCGACATTTCCAAGAAATTCAATCGCTGCTCCACAGTCTATGATGTCTCCGCCCGCCTCACCAGTCGTTCATAACATTATTGAAGCGCCTGTCATGTACCGTTATTTACGACCTTTTACAACATACAAATCCATGACATGTATACACTTTTCTAGAAAGCATGGTGAAAATGGACAATCTCTCCCGATGAAAACCAGCTTGAATTACGTACCGTTATTTCATTCATTTTGCAGAAGGTTAATTTAAGGCGTCCATGCACCTTTTCTACTAATAAATAAGCAAATGTAACCTTTAAACCTTTCTACCTTTTTGCAATCAATTTACTGATTGTACATACTTTTTATATTTTTTTCCACATACTCCTTGATCGTCACAATATAGCCCAACAATGTTGGAATTACCCAAAGAAATATTTAACCGAAAAGCAGTCGTCTATGTTAAAGACCCTAACGATCCAGAAAATAAAAATAGTTTCATGTATGCGGTTTTAGCAAAATTTACATCAAAACCGTCATCGATGTGGCAGTACAACGAACTACAGAAAGTATACGATTTCAGCTTTATTCACTTACAGATACAATCGCTAGCAGATATTGAAACGTTTGAAAGAATAAATGCTGTATCAATCAACTTATACAAGCTGATAGAAACCGACTATACAGATCAAAGTACATTCAACTACAAAATAAAAGTCGTGTACGCCTTCCGAAAAAATCACAGTTTGTTAAATCATAAACATCACACAAACATATTATATTGGGGATCTAATGGAAATTATCAATTCGCATGGATAAAAAAATTCAGTCGATTGTTGCGGATCCAGTCGCCGAAAGCGAAATTCGTATGCTGGTCATGTCTTGATTCCATGAATACCGATTACGAACATAATAATACTCACAGGTGTGACGCAGTCAGTTGACGTAATATGCACTATATGTAAATAAATAAAGACGTATTTTTCGTATTCATAGATGTATTTTTATTTTTCAAAAAATCTTTTTACATTGTTTCATACAAATTAATGTAATCTATATAATATAATAAATATTTTCATACGTATACATTTTTGTTTTTATTTTCCATAAACTTAAAATTCCAATTTTACTATTGTTGTTAATATATTCCCAACTTCAGTTTGTATTAAATCCTCTCGCTCCTTATGTTGAACAGACGAATCAATATTATTTAACTGTTCAGTTAAGTATGCAGAGTCTTTTTACCTTGCTTAACTTTAAAGATATATGATAGATTCTTTTTTCATTTGATAGCGTAAACGTTTTCTTCTTTTACAATTTTCTTATGCTTTATCACAATTACAAAATTTTTCATCATTTTCTAACTAATTGTAACCATTTTTCCACAATTTCGTAACATGTTTTTATGTTTTAGGACTTCTTACGCTACTTTTTTCACCAATTTATACTATTTCGAAGCGTTTCATATGACTGAACGCTACTTAAGAAGTTTTTCGATAATTATCACCATTCCTCACAATATTCATATGCTTTAACGCTTTTTACACTATTTTTCACAAATTTATGATATTTCGCTTCATTTCTAATGTTTGAACGCCTCATATGCAGTTTTTTGACAATTTTTCACTGTTCGTCACTATATTTTTTTTATGTTGTATCACCTTTTACGAAGTCTTCATCGAATTTTACCTTCATTCAACAATATTTTCGTTATTGTACCCCTTTGAACTGTTGTTTTACCCTAAAAGTGAGTGTATATCTAATTTGTTATAATTAAAAAAGAATGTAATGTATATTACAAATTTCCTTTCCTGGGAGTATGATTGTGTGTGCAGAATAATAAACTCTGGTAAGAAGCAGACTGTATCCACCATCAAGCAGGGTGTGTAATGCCTGGTAATTAACTCTGGCATTGCACACATTGCAAGGTAGTTATGATATGTTTGAGCAAAAATTAGTTGTTGTATATCATTCATGTTAGTCATTAAATGTTCACACTGAGAGGTGCAAGGGGGGCGTCATCATATGAACCATTACGATTTTTATAATTATAATATACACTAAGCATTAATACTTGGAGTTGAAAAAAGTTATTATGAACGGTATGGGAACTAACGACGGCAGATGTGTGCGCATTCATCGCGTTGAAGACATTGTAGGATTTATTTTTAGAACCGGAGGAAAATAAAAATATTATGAACGGTCAGAAGAAATGATCGGAAGTGAAGAAAATATATAATTGGAATAATTCCATAATACTTGGAGTTGAATAAAAGTTATTATGAACGGTATGGGAACTAACGACAGCAGATGGGTGTGCGGGAATGTACGGTGTGCATTCATAGCGGTCACATAAAAAAATAATTACCTCTCAATATGAAATGATGGAGGCGTCGGGAGCGTCGATCGGGGGTTTAATGGTCGTAGTAAAAGTAAACAGAATGCGATATATTCGATATTAAAACAACGGAATCGATCGGAAAAGAGGGTGGAAGGGGTAAAGGAGACTAAGGCTATTTTAGACTATAGAAATAATTGATTTGTTAATTTGTAAATGTTTTGGATAACCGGTTAGGTTTAGACAACAGAGCAGGGATTGGGTTATTATGTGAAAAAAATAATAATTAAAAAAAAATTGGAGCAGCGTAAACGGACGACACGTGCGGGGGATCAGCGTGTGCGCTTTCGCGGCGGAGAACGTTATGTTAAATATATGCGCGGGATCGGGACGTGCGCTTTAGCATATGGCAGTAAGATCTGGGAGTCGGGAAAATAAAAAAATATGCTTCGGCTAATTTTATATTATGTATACTTAGACTTTGAAATATTAAAGAAATAATCGCGGTATCGGGAACGGAGCGCGTGTGTGCGTGGGACATCGCGGTGGAGATCAGAGTATGCATGGGATCGGAGCGTGCGCTTTCGCGGAGAATAACGCTGTGTTAGATGTATGCATGGGACCGGTACGTGCGCTTTCGCATATGGCAGTAAGATCGGAGAATCGGGAAAATAAGAAAATATACTTAAGTTAATATTAAAAAAAATAATCGCGATAGTGTCGTTGCTGGGAGCTGCGTGTACGCTAACGCTATGTTAATTATATGCGCGGGATCGGCGCGTGCGCTTTCGCGACAGCGACCGGAGCGTGCGTGGGAATGAAATATACGTGTGAGAGGTGTGAACTGGAGTTATAGGTTAGATTTACGCTTTAAATAATATATTGGGAATAAATTTTGGAATTTTCTTACTTAGGCCGCGGAATTTTGAAAAAAATTGCGGTAAAGCAGCGGGCGGGTGGGGCGAGCGGGGAACTTGGGTTACTTTCGGACATTAATTAATATACTTATGTTAATTAATAATCGGTTCGGTTTATCGGAAACGAGGGGGACGCGTATGTGGGAATTTCGGAGAAATTTGGGGAACTTGGGGGAACTTTCAGAACCCGGACACTAATTGGGGTTACTTGTGCCCCCCCCCCCCGAATAACACTTTGGACAGTTTATTGACCTCTGGACACTGTTTGGACGTTTGGATTAGCGGATATGCACGGGAACCGTCTTGCGGAAACTCGGAGGAATCGGGGGAAACTTGGGTGAATTTTGACCACCTGGACATGAATTGGGGTGAATTTTGAGTTCGGATTACCGGTCTGGGGTGAATTTTCGACTCCGGGACAGGAATTGTGGTTCGGATTAGCGGAACGGCTAGAACGCAGATTTAATGACTACTAACTTGGCCTCTTCAAAATGATGGCTGTGTGTGTTATTTAGTTGAGCAAAACTTTTTGTTAGATTACGACCGACAGGTTATAGAAAAATCGATAATCTTCAGCTAAACGTGAAACATAAAGACTATTTTTTGTTAGACGGTGATAAACATGTTTCCCAAAGAAAGAAAGAATCTTTACGTAAATACAATTCCAGATAAAACAAAAATTTTTTAATGAATTTCCAAGTACAGATTTAAACGGGCATTAATACACGGGGGCGAAGCCGTGGGGCACAGCTAGTATATATATATATATATATATATATATTAATGGAAACGCCATTTTTACTTCAGAGGTCATCAGGAAAAGTGTCCTGTCACGAAATTTGTCCCAAAAAATGTCACAATTTTATGTAACGGAAAAAGGTAACAAAAAATTTTGGGGAACGGCGTAGCCAATGAAAAAGTTTACTCTTCTATATGAATTATAGAAGAACTAGACTGGGTGGTGAAGGAATCGAGTTATATACATATATATATATATATATATATATATATATATATATATATATAATAACTAGTACCGTGTATTTATTAGAGCTGTTGCAATATATGGATTATTAGCTCATTAAATTAAATTCTTCAGTCCGACAGACTTCATGTATACCAGGAGTTTAGCCAGAGCGAGCGAAGTGTTTGAATATTGGTCGGTGCTGCATCTATGGCGTGAACCGTCGAAACGTGTCATTCCAGGAAAAAGTGGAAGACTGACAAATGTTCTATGCTAGAAGAGAACGAGCAATCAACTGGGGAGTTGTCTAAGGATGGATTCATGGAAAAGGGAAAGATGTCCCGATTTAAAGTGGTTGTCTGCCGAGAAATTGCTGAGCTCCGTTGTATTTATTTCATTGCAGGCTTTACTTTGTAGAGCAATGTGGTATAAAAAGTTTTGTAAAAACTAACTGCGATAGGAG
This sequence comes from Icerya purchasi, assembly GCA_039619475.1. Lineage (NCBI taxonomy): Eukaryota > Metazoa > Arthropoda > Insecta > Hemiptera > Monophlebidae > Icerya > Icerya purchasi. The sequence continues at coordinate 63,152,619 of CM077116.1, read as the reverse complement.
ACTTGTTAAGGGCACTAAGTCGCATATGTAGCAGGGCATTGGACAAGTCATGGTTGATCGGGAGATCTTTAGATCCTGATTTTGAGGTAAAACAAAGATGTGCTTACGCAAAAACAGTGTTTACAAATATGAAGAATTTGCTATGTAATGACACACTGAGCTTGTCAAATGTTATATCTATTGTATCCTACTTTATGGGATAGAGGCAGCAACTCTTAACAGAAAGCAACTAGATAGGTATGCAGCACTAGAAATGTGGACACTTAGAAGAATGTTGAACATACCTTGGACAGCAAAGATGACAAACGAAGAAGTACTGAAACGAGCCAATACTGAAAGGACATTATGTAAAACAATTAAACGACGCAAAATTGAATACTTTGGGCATATGATTAGAGGGAAAAGAAAATATGTCATCTTAAGTTTGGTCATAGAAGGGAAAATTCAAGGTAAAAGAGGGCCCGGAAGAAGAAAAACGGAATGGTTGGACAATATTAAGGACTGGACTGGAGTCAAGAATCTCAATGAATCGATTAGAAAAGCGGAGAAGAAAACGCTGTAATGATAGTGATCGTCAACGCTCAGGGACTGAGTAAGATACTCTTAAGAAGAAGAATTGCTATAACTTTATTATTATTTTTCTTCTTCTTCTTAATCTTGTTCTTTTTCTTCTTATTATTATTATTAATATTATTTTCTTAATACTTTCGAATTCGGCGAACAAAGTAGTCCTTTGAAGATAACGGCAAGGCGGGATTAGAAGTGGTCGTTAACTAGCTGAATTGTCCTTAGATTTCGTCTGGCCGAAAATGTTTATTTTAGCGGTTTCTCTTAAGTTTGATAACGAAAACGAGCAAAAATGAGACACACACTTTAAACTAAACAAATGTAGAATATCGACTGAGAAAAAACTAACGAAAAAGAGACATAGTTGGCGGGAAGTTGCGGTGACGCTAGCGGCAATTGAATTATTACAGTGGCCGAATATAATATCAATTTCGGTGGCCAGAACGGAAATTGTCATTCTATTAACTGCAGTGTACACAATGGAGCAGTACTAATGGTGTAGTCTGTTCTGTAATTTCGTATCAGGGCACGATAGTAGGCCTATAAATAAACCTAACCGTGCAAGGCGAGACTCTCCAGTCTAAAAGCACTTTCGGTAATTCGCTAATGTAAAACGTTGATTAATAGCGAAATTTCGCGCTTTTGTGTATTATCGATGCAGTCAGCTGATTTCAGGCAGCCCCAATGTGACAAGGGAATCATTTTAGAGTAGTCGTTGTTTTCTTTATACTTACATGTATACATACATACATACATACATATATCGATACACACGTGTATAGATATACATAAAATTAGTAATATAGTTGTATAAATGGACGTTTGGATATAGATACAAAATCATTGTTTATCTCTAATAGTTAACTGCGCTTAGGGAGCCACAAGGTACCTTATCGCATATTTGGTTATTTTCAATACGGCGGAGAGAGAAAGACAGTGGGAGTATGGCGAGCGAGAAACGAGATGGATAGATAGAAAGATAAAATAAATAGAAGGATAGCAGGTCGAAATTAATAGCCGCTGAAAGTGATATATCTATTGCTGTATATCACATCGTCGGTGCTAGTTTAACAGAGTGATCGTATTTCATTGCAGCGCAAACGACCGGAACAGGGTTGCGGGGCTACAAATGGACGAATAATCCCATTTTATTAGATAGAAAATATTTTCCGATCATAAAGCGCTCGTCGTTCCACTGCCGGTCTTATAGTTATTAATAAGCTGCCGGTTGCTCCCCGCTCGCCGAGTCGCTGTTCTCGTTAAGCTGCTCCTGCTTTCGGGCGGCAAATAAAATGGTTCCAACGTTTCCATAAAAATTTATATCGAGAACCCCTTCTTTTGTCGCGTTCGCGGCTTCCTTTAATTCATTGCCTTGCTAAAGGTTTTATCAAAGCGACCTACATAGACCCCTCCGCCCGCCTGCTTTCTTTATCTTTCTCTTTCCCGTTTTTATCAGTCGTTTGTTTGTCGTTTGTTTGTTATATTACAGCGGGAATCAAACGACTTTCACCGTATATCGCATCTCTTACTTCGATCGTAGCTTCGAATATTCTCCTGCTATTATTGCTTCCTTTTCAATGTCGTTATTAAAAATGCTTCTTTGATCTGTCAAAAGTGAAGCTGTCAATTTAAGAATTTGACGACAAAATGAATTGATGGAACTTCTGCTTTATTGTTTACACATATATGTGCATTTATATGTATATATATATATATATATATATATATATATATATATATATATATATATATATATATATATATTTATTTATTTATTTATTTTTTTGATACAACGGATGATTACTGTAGACGGCATGATGCGAGATTCAGATAGTCTGCCTGAAAAGATCAATTTTCACTGTACGGTTTTTAGAATGGCTGTAAATTACAGAGCCATTAAAGCGACTGACGGAAGAATTGAATATTCAGCTGTTTGAAGAACTCTACTAATCTTCAGTGTACGATTTAAGTAATTCAACCAAATATCTTTTTGAAGCGCTTAACAGTAAGATAAAAAAATCAACTTCTTCGACAATTAAACACATGCAATTTCATAACATTTGCCTAAAAAGTAAAGTATTAAAATACTTTTTTTAAACCGATCGTTGGACATTAAGTATCGTTAACGAAGAAATTGAAAACGGTTTTTTGTTAATGTGGTGGCATGTTTCTTTTAAGTGATAACACGTACGGGTGTTAGACCAATTTCTCGCTTGCCTCGACTTATTTGGATTTCCCGATTTCCGTAAATTATTTTAGAAAGCGATATGCGTGTCTTCATTCGAATTCCGTACATTCACGAGGAAGTCTGACGAAAATTCTTTATTATTCTCTTATGACTAAGGAGTTGTACACAAAAGAGCACAATTTTACAAAAACATGGATTACTTCAGTCGCTTGTTCAGCGGTTGCGGCTATCGATGAACTTCGACTTTTAAAAAATTTACTCGCGCTTCGTGCTTTACGAAAATACTAATCGCAGTTAAAACGTAACCGTTTAGTTATTATCCTCATTAAGGATACCAAATGAAACGATTTTTTTTTTTTTGTCTATTCATTTACGCCCTCAGGGATGACATCACGGTCTCGTATTTACTGTGGACGTATTTAATTTTTTTTTTTTTATTTAAAAATTTTTATTATTAAAATTATTATCATTATTTTTATCAGTTTGAAAGATTTGATATTTTTACGTTCTACAACTAAAATTATCATATAAAAATCTTTCGGTACTGATCGACCTATATAAAGAACAGTTCATGGATATCTACGCACATTAAACTGAAATTGTATAAAATAAATTGCACATATCACTCTGGCTGGGTCTGCTGTTGGTTGGTTGGTTAAAATTCCTTGTTGGCAGGCGGACGTACGTTAGTGATTCGAGACGAATATAGGGAGGAGGTAACTGATATACCTTGATTTTGTAAATCGTCAAGTCGGAATTTAAACAATCCGGTTACTCGGACCATGTTGGATGGTTTTATTTCAAATCTTCCTTCGGCGGATACCGTTTTTGACATGTGTTGCTTATTCTTTAGAGATTTTGTAACTCTTTGGAGGACCTTTTTTCCATCCAGCATTGCGCGAGAACAAAACGACACTGGACAAGTTCCTTTGTTGGTTTCCTTTTTTTCCCAGAATTCTACCCGGATTTTCTTTCTTTCGAAATTCGTCTCCTCTTCTATAGCTGATATGTGTATGTGTAAATGAAATAAACACAGTTACAGTAGTTGTGTGCCTCCCGGCTGCACTCAAAACTGTATTCCGTTACCTAAAACTAATAACACATGCCGGCAAACAATCCGGTGGACCGCTAAATTTCGAACCATGATTAAAGAAACAAATAAACTACTCTCTAAATATAAAAAGCAAAATTCCCGAACTAAATTTACATTAAACATCGTTTCGATTAATATTGTTCCGAGTCAAATTAAACCACTTTTCATTCTTACCGCGACTATAAAATTATCAAATGGAACAATAACAGGTTGAAAAAGAGTAATAAAAATATTCTCCGAATACATCATTTAAAGGAGGAGCATAATCTAATAAATTCGAAAAAGTTCCAGACGCCCTGTCAATGGTATGCTTACTTTACAAAACGATTAACGAAAACGCTGGACGTAACAAATCTTTCGACTGCCCTCGAGGAAATTAAATTTTTGACTGAACTAGGCAATACTTGAATTAAATGAAGTATATATAGTTTCTTGCTATAAAATCGACTATAGTTTTATAATGTTGAAAATTCAGGAATCATTCTGCTATTCAATCCTGGCAAAGCTTCGAACCCATCTTATTTATAAGTTCCGTGAGAAAATTAATAATGAAAAACATCATAAATCCGGTGTAATTCGGATTCTCAGTGAATAGAAGCGCGTTGTTAGATTCTCTGGTAAAATTGCAACAACGCACATGTGATGGATTCCTAAACGGTACACGATTACTGTCACAGCTTAGAGAAAGTCTTCGGGCAGATCTGCACAGGCCGTACACAGGCAATAGTTCGTCAGACTGATCCAGAAAAGAACGTTTATGTTTATAAAAGAATTTCTGCGAAATAGAATGTTCTTTTCAAGTAACGTTAAATAACTTATTGATCGAAACAGAAACGCTTAAAAACGCCCAGCATTCTTTATTATCATCGGGGTTACAGTGAAACATCCTAAAATCACCAAATCAACGCAGGTACGGCAATTCACCTATCAGGAAATATAATATCCATCGAATCGGATACCATCAGCGAAACAGAATAAGCTTCGGAATACAGTCTCATCGTACTCAAATTTTTGCAAATTTTGATCATAACATTTTACTAATTTAACCTTTGACAAAAACTGAAAATTGAATTTGTCAGCCAATTATTTCAGATTAGTTTGTTTAAAAATGCGTTAAACCCTTTAAAAATGGTTGCTTACACAATTATTATCACCGTATAAAAGTGTGTCTAATGATGTAAAAAATAGATTATGGATCCACATATTCTACAAAAATATGGCGCATAATTCGAAATATAAAAGTGCGGCTCATCTTAATATCCATTCGCGGAAACTGATTTACGTGCTTTTGCCGCTGGTTCGGGATCTACTGACGTACATTGAAATACTTGTTCAAACTATCATTTTTCCCACGAAAAAAACGACATATTGAAAAACAATTAATCCTGCCTCGCTGGAATTGTATAAATAAAAAATATGCGCTACCGCGAAATTAAAAGCTTTAATGTTTCTGCAAGCCGATGAAAATACTACATATCAACAACGGCTAAGCCACGTCGTTTTAAAACTCACCACCGGTCGATGTACACGAACATTTTACACGATTACTGAGCCGATTGCTAGTGACTTAAATAATGTTTTTTCAATTAATCCCACTATCGCGGAGTAGATGGCTGCAAAGCGTGTCGGTTTAATTTTATTTTAATTAATATATTTCTGTTGTTTTTTTTTACGCCTAGTTTAATGTTTAATATCAATTCGCAGGTGGGACACTGATGTGAGTATTAAGTAAAGTAAGTCCCATATATCCTTGATAATAAAAGGCGTATCATGGATTGTAAAGTTAAGTTTTTCATAATGGTACTAAGCCTAATGGATCTAGTGAGAATACTGGGGCCAGTTCCTTTCTACTTGGGATCATGCGCCTTTATTTTTCACCAGATAGTTCTCTGGTACCCAATTCAATTTCAAATTAGGTATAAATTTGGGAGCGACTTCAATCCGGAACGAGACAAGTCTCGATAACCTATGACACCTCTGACTTGGTAGCCAAGCCCCTTAACTACTAGGCTACCGCATTACCTTATGTTAGTATTAACTTGAAACAAACTATCGAATGTGTTTATATTAAATATTTACGTCGCGGAAAAATGATCATTAACGGCTTATATGTCGACACAGCAGCATCAGTATACCTGTAATAGTCGTACAACAGTCTTGGCTTTATTTCCGTAATAAACGCGTCGCGCATTTCGAATGTCCAGTTTTAATCAATTTTTAGAATAGTTACCACGCCATTAGGACTACCATTCTTTAATCGTTACATTTCCAAATTTGAATTCTGTTTGCAGTCTAGAAATTTTATTTCCAAAAAAATAGGGAGGAGCCGTTCCAAAAGCGAAATTTTCCATCTGCCTAATGCACGCAATTATTACAGTACGTTGCGTTCACATGAACTGTAACAATAAAAGGGACAGTTTTTTCGGCTGGAAATTTTACCGGGCACTTGGAAACTGATTAGAGCTATTAGCGCTATTCCATTTAATTCATCGATGCGATTTTAAACGAGATCAACAGCGCCCCCCCCGCCCGACCGTTTTTTATTCGAATTAATTGGTAAGTGTTTTCGTCGGAAAAAGTACTTCCGAATAGAAACGGAGAAAGGTCTGGCTATTACATTTTCGCTTAAATTCCATCGGGAAGGTAAATTTTAATGACTTTGTTGCCGGAGAAATTTCCACGAAAACACAAAAGCATTTCGGCGCTCTTTAATAACGTTCGTTCGGAACACGTTTTAATCAACGTTTAGAGCGCACGTGAAAACGTTTAAAAACGTATAACTCTGTTAATTAGAAATAGAACGTTTCCGGGAAAAAAGAAACTACCGCTAGGTTGTTCGTTCGCGTTGTTTTCTTATCAGTTAATAATTGTGTTCCGACTGTGGCGTCTTCGATTTAATCAACTTCATCGCAGCCGATAAATCCACTGGTGAGATCGTTCCTATTTATCTCTTAGTTTCTTATCGCTGTTGTAAATCAACATCGTCGCTTCGCTAATTTCAGCTAGCTAGTAACGACGTTTCTATTTTATTTATTTCGTTTTCAAATCGTTTTAATTTTTCATTATTTTTAGTTATAATTTTTATTTCTTTTCTTCTTACTGTGTTAGATGAGCGCAGCTAAAGGGGGCCGCTCTGCGGCCTCCTCCCCAAATCCCGCTAAAGTTATCAAACCTCCGTTAAACTTGTCTATTAATATGGACGTGGACGGTAACTCAAAACGTAAATCTGCTGATCCTCTTTCGCCTACTTCCGCTGCTCAACCGAAAGAGATTAAACTCTCCCAGGCTGAACTTAGTTCTCCTCATGTTGTCGATCCCAGCCTCAATATTAAGAATAATAATATTAAAAACAATTCGAATAATTCGACTACTACCAATATTAGCAATAATATCAATAATAATAATATTAACAATATCAGCGGCGAACAGAATACGGCCATTGATAAAATCATTAACAACAGTTCTAATGGTAAAAATGACAATAATAATAATAATAATAATAATAATAGTAGCGGAAATAGTAGTAATAGTTGTAGTGGTAGTATCAACGAAAACGATGATAATCATAATAATAATAATAACAGTGGTAATAATAATAATAACGTTAGCAGGGATAACAAGTCCGGAGAGTCATATCCTTCTGATCATCCTGGTCCTTTCCCCATTATAGTTGAGCACACTTCCTCTACTTCTAACCTAGGCAATTATCATCCCCTTGCTCTAGCTAAACTGATCAGCTCAATATCATCTTCCTTTACGAACATTTCCCAGCGGGGAAGAAACCGAATCTCTGTATCTTTCTCCTCTTCTTTAACGGCAAATTCTTTCCTCCATAATCAGGATTTCCTTCTTAAACATAACTTAACGGCATTCATTCCTTCTACTTCTTTGTATAGGTTAGGTGTAATTTCAGGCGTCCACCCTTCCTTTTCTGAAGACGACATATTATCAGGGATTGAAACCTCTGTTCCTGTAACATCCGTAAGAAGAATTTTTCGTACTTCCGAGGGTAAGAAAATCCCTACGAATTCCATCGAAATCAAATTTTCTAGTAATACAACTCTTCCCAATTTCGTGTCTATCTACATGCTCCGTTTTCCTGTAGCCCCCAGCATCAAACCTCCGACCCAGTGCTCTAAATGTTTCCTCTTTGGTCACATCGCTAAAAACTGCCGCAGCTCCAGCGCTATTTGTTCCCATTGTTCCTTAAAACATCCTGTCTCTGAATGTTCTAATCTGCAAAACCCTCCTCTATGCCGAAATTGCAACGGTTCACACTGTTCTAATGACCGCAGTTGCCCCGAGTGGTCTAGGCAAAAGGACATCAAGAAGATAATGGCTTTTGAAAACGTTTCGTTTCATGAAGCTTCTGCTATAAAAAACAAATCGATTACTACTCCGGCATTTTCTTACGCTAGTCGCGCCTCTGTTCCTTCCTCCAAATTGATAATTTCTCCCGATACTCCTGTTTCTACTGGTCACGCTCTTCCTAAGACTCCCACTTTCCACAAACCTAATAAAAACCATCATTCTTTTCAACCTAAGCCTCAATTCCCTCCTCTTCCGTCTAACCAACTTCCTTCCCCCTCCAATGGCTGGGCTTTAAACCTTCCTCTTAAGGTAAGTAATAATCCCGGTCTTCCTAACACCAGTGTTCCCTCCGTTTTAGTCCCCAATCATTCTGCACCTGCTTCTTCTTCTGCGACTTCTTCTTCCCCTATGACCAATTTAGCAACTGATATTATTGATTTGCTTTCTTCCCACAACATTGTGACCTCATCTAACTTTGCCTCTTCACTTTTCTCCTTCCTGTCTAGTAATTTATGCGGCAATTAACTTCTCTCTTAAATTTCTTCTTCATTTTCCTTTTCAACTTGTCACTGCTCTGCAGTACGCTGTTGAGAAATGACTTGAGTCATCTACTCACAGTGACTCAGTGCAAAGTTTTGAACTTCCTTTCACAATCCTTTCAAATTTTTTCTTTAAGAATTATAAGATATATGGAATCGGTTCATTTTGACCAGTATTCCAATGCAGTTGATGTTTTCCTTCCTATGGTTCAGCCTGGTCATTTTAGAAAAACGCCTTGGGAGGTAATTAAACCTACCGGTCCTAAGGACGTTTTGATAATCTTTCCTTTAGTCAGTCGCAGGCTTTTTTACCTCTTTACTGTTACATGTTGCATGCAGACTGAGCATAGCTTCATTTATATAACATTTTTACATAATAATGGAAGGCATAGATCCTTCTGTTGTTCTGGTGTAATGTCTTTCTGCATTTACTGTCTTCAGTTACTATTATTATTTATCAATGTTTATTTCCTTGATATTTCGCCTTATTGCCGCAGATTCTATCTTACTTCCTTGTCTTATTCCTCTGCCTCCACAGTCAGCTCCCTCTCTTATGGTTCCACTCATACTCTTCCTTGTACTCCCTTCTTGGTCGGCGAGCAGGAATTCTCTTCATGCCATTTTCCACGCTTTCTTCCTAATGATCCACAAGTTTAATATTCTCCAATGGAATTGTCGTAGTCTGAGAGCCAACCAACAGGCATTGGAGGGAATACTAGACTCCTCCTCTATCCATATTGCTCTTTTATCTGAGACCTGGCTTTCGGAATCCTCTAATATTTCCATTCGTGGCTTTACAGCAATACGTTCTGATCGTGTTGATGGCTATGGTGGCGCTGCCATCCTCATAAGAAATGATATCTTCTTTGTCCACCACGACCATTCTTCTTACTTTTCTTCTGATTCTCTCTCTCCCAACTTAGTCCATATTTCGATCCCAAATATTCATCCTCAGCCTGTTCATATATTTTCTGTATACGTTCCTCCTAGTTTTGACCTTAATAATTTCCCATTCTCTCTTTTGGCTTATCCTCATTCTCTTCCCTTTATTGTCGGCGGTGACTGGAATGCTCACTCTCCTCTTTGGGGCTCTGCGCGTCATAACAGGAATGGCCGTGTTCTAGAAAACTTTATTCTCGGTAAAAATTTTGTCCTTTTGAATGATAACTCTCCTACTCTTTATAGAGGCGCTCACTCATCCAGCTCTGTTGATCTGTCCTTTACCTCTCCAAACTTTGGTCTTCGCTGTCAATGGAAAACTCTGGACGGTACCTTCGGCAGCGATCATGTTCCCATTGTTTTCTCTTTTCACCATCTCCTTCCTCCTCCTCCTCCTCCTCATTATTCTATACCCGCTCTCGCTCCTAAATGGTCTCTCAACAAAGTTAACTGGGAGGAATTCCGTTCTAATTTTGACTTATCTCTTCCTTACATACACTCCCTCTCCGATCCTATTCAACAATATAACGTTTTCTCTGATTCCATTTCTTCTGCTCTGGACGCCTCCTCTCCACCAATTCATCATTCCAAAAGAAATTACCATCTTCAGGCTTCCTCACTTTGGTGGAACGAAGATTGTACTAATGCCGTTAAAGACAGTGTCTCTTCATTTAGATGTTTCCGGTCTTGTTCTTCCTTTGCTAACTTCATGGCTCATAAAAAAGCTAATGCCAAGGCTAGATTTATCCTCAAAACGTCCAAAAGAAATTCATGGAGGAAATTTTGTGCTTCGTTTTCTAGATCTACTTCAATTTCCCATCTTTGGAAGATGGCTAAAGCTTTTCGCTCTTCTAGATCGGATCGTCCATCATTTTATAACCTTCCTTCAGATAGACTCACTACTTTTCTTGATTCCATTGCTCCCTCCTATGTTCCTTCCCTTGAGGAATCTTGGTCTCCTTCCCTTCCTATCTCCAATTCTTCCCACTTCCTGTCTTCTAGCTTCAGCATCAATGAACTTCGTGCTTCCTTGACTAATTCTTCTAATTCTAGCCCTGGTGTAGATGGCATTCCATTCCGTGTCCTTAAGAACCTTTCTGAATCAGCACTTAAAATCCTGTTGTCAATTTACAATTCTTTTCTGTGTATCTGTGAAACTCCTCCGCTTTGGAATTCCTTTATTATTATTCCTATTCCGAAGAAGAATCCCAATTCCTTTCGTCCTATTTCTCTAGCCTCTTGTTTAAGAAAACTTTTTGAACGAATGATTAATAGGCGCCTTATCTGGTGGCTAGAATATAATAATGTTCTTCCTGATAACATGTTTGGTTTCCGTCCTGGCTTTGGTTCTTCTGATTGCATATCCCTTTTTCTCTCTGATATCTATAAATCTTTCATCCACAAAAAATTTACTATCTCTGCGTTCGTTGATGCTACCTCAGCTTTTGATAAGGTTCACCTTCCTTCTCTTCAGGATAAAATGCTTTCCATTAATATTCCTCTTGAGTTTACATCCTTAGTTATTAATCTGTTTCGGAACAGAACTATCCATCTTTCTACCCCTTTCTTTTCTGATTCCAGGACAGTTTTTCGAGGTCTTCCGCAGGGATCGTGCCTTAGTCCTACCCTTTTTAACATTTATTTCCTTAGTCTTTCTTCTCTTTCTATTCCATCTAGTTCGCTATTCTTTGCCGACGATATTCTCGTCTATTCTTCTTCTGATGATCTGTTTTCTGCTAATGAGGAGCTTAATAACTCCCTTGCTATTTTAGAAAATTCTTTATCTTCTCTTCATCTTTCTATTTCCCCTGAGAAATCTGCTGGTATCGTTTTTACATTTCGTCCTTTTGATCGTTCCTTGGTTAACCTTTTCATGTGCCAGGTCCCTATTCCTTTACTCACTTCCTTCTCCTACCTTGGTGTAATTCTTAATAGTACTCTGTCTTTTCATGATCATATTAACTATCTCTGCACGTCTGCTCTCAAAAGACTAAATTTTTTGAAGGCGTTGTCTTCCCCCAAATGGGGTGGTGATCCATATATTCTTCTCATGCTGTATAAATCCATTATTCTTTCTAAGTTTGACTATTGTTCATTTCTTTATGCCAGTGCTCCTGTTTCCCTTCTCGTCAAACTTGATCGCATCCAAAATTCTTGTCTGCGCCTCTGTGTTGGTGCCCTGAATTCTTCTCCAATTTCAGCTCTTCTGTCCGAAACTGGCTTTGTTCCTCTTTGTATTCGAAGACTTCACCTTGGTGAAAGGTTCATGATTAGACGTCTGCAGATCTCTCCTTCCAAACTCATGAATTCTTATCGATATATCCGGGTCAACTGGCGTTTTTCTCCTCGTAAGATTCCAATTCTTTCTCTCATCTCTTCTCGACTCGTTCCACTTTCTCACTTTGTCCTCTCCCAGAACAAATCTCCATACTTTACCTTTAACTTCTCTGAACTGTCTCATCCGCCTAAGTTATTCTCTTTACCTTCTAATATTAAGTCTCTTCCTCGTTCTGCCATTCACGAAGAATTTAATCACACTCTTTCCTCTCTATTTCCTGCTCACATCACGATTTTTACGGATGGCTCGAAATCTGCTTCGGGGGTCGGTGCCGCTTTTATTCTTCCTGCTCTCAACTATTCTGAATCATTTCAACTTCCCTCCTTCTCTTCTGTCTTCCTAGCCGAATCCACGGCTATTTTGCGTGCGGTCCTCTTTATATCTTCAACTTCTAATTTAGTGAATTTCCTTCTATGCTCCGACTCGAAGAATGTTTTAGTAGCTATCGCATCTCCCCTTCCTGAACCCTCTTCCTGTCCTATTATTCTTTATATACGCTCCTTGATTTTCAATTTATTAGCCTCCCGTTCTATCCATATTGACCTGCTTTGGATTCCTGGCCACTGTGGTATAGCTGGTAACGATCTTGCTGACTCGTTAGCTTGCTCGGCCGCAGTAAGTGGTCGTTTCATAAGCAGACTTCCTTCCCAATGTCTTTACTCTCTCTCTTTTCGTTCTCACCGTGACTTTTGGACTGATCTCTATCCGTCCTTTTTCTCCAACCCTGACTCATTTTACCTTGCTTTACAGCCTTCTCCATCCGTTTCTCCCTGGTTTAATAATTTTCCCAGTATCAGCCGTTCTGTCATTTCTTCCATAGTTCGCCTTCGTTTTAATCACAGTCTGCTCCCGGCTTCTCGTTTCCGCTTTGCTCTGGTTCAATCTCCTTTGTGTCCCTTTCATCCTCCAACCTTCAATGGCTCGTGTGATGCAAATCACGTACTATTTGAATGTTCCTTTATTTCTACTGAACGCGCGATCCTTTATTCCAATTTGCTTAGCCTTGGCCTCCCTACACCTTACAGTGCCCTCTATATTCTCACTTTTCCATCTCCTTCTGTTGTTCCCTTGTTATCCGCATTCATTTCCTCTGTCTCTAATCGTTTCTTGATATAACTTGTCGCTCCATATGTCCATCTATTCTTTTAATCTTTTGTGCTGGGTAAATGTCCTGTGCTGGCGTGCCCATTTAAAAAAAAAAAAAAAAAAAAAAAAAAAACTCGCTCAGAGCTGCAGAAGGAACGGTTGTTTTTTCTGACTGATTAAAACAGCGTTTAGCTGTATGCAAATGGGAACTTTGAAAAATAGCGAAGCGCTTGTCCGCTGCTCTCAGTAGCAGCGCAATAGTTGCTGGCCGAGTATTTTAATAATTGACTGGCTTCATTTCCTTTTCCGCCCTCTTCGCACTATCGCTCGTTTCTTAATCGGCATACAGATGCTGCGAATTCTTTGTTGAAAATCAGCGGAACGCGTTTTTCTTTTGTTGTTAATTTTTCAAACGATTTTTTCATCGCGCAATAATCAAAAACGTGGCGGCATTTTTTCATTCGTTTTCCTTCCCGTTCTTCTTCTAATTTTTATACGTAACTTGCAACTTTGTAACTTATAGAAGCACGGTAACGAAGGAATGCAAAAGTTATTTTTCGAAATATTTTTCGCTTTGTCAGGAATGAAAAGTAAAAACCGGGTCCCGGCAAAAAAAAAACAAAAAAAAAAACAAAAAAAAAACAAAAAAATCACTACCACCACCACCCTTGTGTCATCGTAAACGCGTAATGGTGCAAAGTTACAAAAGACGCGCGCGAACGGACGCCCGACGACTTATTGTCTTTATTTTCCTGATTTTTTCCTCACCCTTTTCGCTGTTGTTTTTATTTTTTATCATTTCTATTAAAAAAAAATATGTATATATATATATATGTACGTACTTCTTTCAACTGGAAGAGGAAAGTTTTGTAAATTAATAAAATTTCAAATCGGTGTTCGTATCTATTATCGTAATCGCGTCGTTGTTCAGTTTGCAAAAATTTAACGGCGTCTTCTCGAATGAAAAGATTGCTTTTAACCGAAATATATCGATTCGCGAATATCGTCGCATTTCTAACATCGGTGTTGTTCCGTTTTAAGAAATTTTCGAGGCGAGTTCAATAGAGCCGAACGTTGGCTGCAGCTTTGGTAGAGATGGGTCGGTGGTAAACTTTGATCCTGCGACATGAAGACTAGGCGAGTGGCTACCATTTATAAAATAACAGTTATGGCTCTTAGTGCCCTATACGTATTCGGCTGAATAGTTTGATTGTCTCAATTGCAACGCACTTGAAATAATCGACTGGAGAGAGAAAAGTGCAGAAAAGGTAGTTGTGATGCCACTGTTGTCTTGTAGAAGGCGATAAAATATTCGATACTTGGGACGGGTCGCAGCAAAGAGAGTTGCCAATGGCTATTTGACCGGTACGCGTGATAGGGTTTAATTAATAGCGATATTTTTTAACGTAGTTATGCATCGCGAGTTTATAGCAGTGTCAGACTTACCTACCCGATTATCCTCCACTGTATATAGGTTAAATTACAACTTAATTCTTAGGTCGACTCCATCAGAAAAAATGTCCGAATTTTATGTAACGAAAAAATGTTCCAAAAAATGTTCCAATTTTATATAACGTTTATTATAGTTTAATTTTTACCAACTTCCAAAAAGAAGGAGGTTATATGTTTGTTTTTTTTTATGTTTTAAATTGCATTCATATGGACCGATTTAGATTACGTTGTAAATTTTGAAGTATAGAAGAGAAAGAGACAGAAATGAAAGCAAGAGGGGTCAAGGAGCACAGCTCCTTCGAGGCCGAAATGGCCGAGTTATATATACATATATATATATATATGTTCATGTTCTAAAAAATTCTGAATACTTACTACTCACAGATTTTTTATAAATCTGACAACGAAATTTAATTTCATTATTCGTGCGGTCGACTAAATTTCAGATTTTTCACGGATTCCAAAGAATATGTCGAATTATAACGAAGTAATTGTTTTGCGGCACAGTTATATTTAACAAACTCTGTATAAAATCATAAACACGGTTCTGAGATAATCTCAGTTCGTCGGCTATTGGGTGTTTGCCTTGATTCAGATTAAGTGTCAAAAACATCGCTTAATAGCCATTTTAAATGTGCAAAAAGTTTTCTAATTATTTTTGTTTTTTGTTTTTCGATTTTTGAAATTAACTTATAATTAATGCATAGCGTCAAGATGTAAAATGCGTGAGTTGTTCTAAAGCAAAATTCCATATTTCGCGTAAATCCGTTCGGAGCTGCGGATAAATGCAGCAATTTCCTCTACTCGTAGTGGAAATGTATGTACAAGTTAAGCGAACGGTGAAAAAGGAGAATAATTAGGCAACCTGAAAATTACATCTCGAATTAGTCAAATTTTGACGCGCCGTTTTCAGTGAATACAGTTCGTCGAAATGAAATGATTTATGATACCTTTTTGTGATTAGATCGATTTCCGTCCGTGAAAATGAAGGTCAGCTCGTACAGAAGACACATCGGTAAGGCGGCAAATCCGGTTTCCTTGGACAGAGCCGCGCACGCCGCTAGTACAACGGTAAAAAAAAGCTCTTTAGCGACGGGTGCTTCCCGACTGCGATAATTTAAGTAGCTCAGCAGCGTGTATAGAGTGAATAGACAGGCGATTACATCGGCGCGTCCGACTACGCTGGATACGGCCTCCGTGTGAATGGGGTGCACCGAAAACAGTAAGCTAGACACGTTGGCCGCTTTGACCGGTTGAATTTTCCTGGCCAGCTCCAGTATAACTCCAGCGGTTAAAGTGTGCAACAGTATATTGGTGGCGTGGAAAACAAACGGGCGGTAATCCTGCACCATCCAGTGGTTCAGTCGGAACGTCAACACGGATAACGGCCTATAAGAGCCGTGGGAATTGTCGGATGCTAACGGTGTTCCCCAAAAATCATTCCACCATACGTTACCGGCTGAACTTGCGCCACTGTCCGTATCTTCGTTTTCCACAACTGCTCTCCTGTCAATATAAACAAAACAATAAATAATATGTAGCGGCCTCTTAATTGCGCCCGAATAAGCGAACAGCGCGCGCCCTGAAGGAAATATAAAATTTTCCAAAAACTAAAGTGGCTCGAAACGACATTTTAATATCACCCCTGCTCTTCGGACAAGAGTTTAGTAGGCACAGTGAAACCCGTTTTTTCACACCTTTCATTTTGTAATTTACAAATTCAAAGGAAACTTGTTTCGCTTATTTTTGTCTTCTATCGGGATATTATGAAAAATTGGATGAGCTATGTCATCAGAGTGCCGTAGAAGTAACTTTCCGCTCTAACGTAAAAAGGTATCATTTTATTTATAGGTTAATTGAACCGGCTTATCAATATGTGTGTTCGCTCCATCGCTGTTTAGAAGAGATTTTCATTATATACATATGTAATGTAACGGTAATAACAAACATTGAGTAGAAACTAAATCTATTATTAAAAATTAATACACCGACATGTTTCGGAGACAATTACATATCCGACCAAAACCTAAGATGAAAACCTTTGCACAGCGAAACGAGATTGGCCGATGGGACTTTTTTAATGAGAAGAGGCAGCAACCCGAGCCAAGAAATCCACCGCTTCATTACCGAAAATGCCCGAATAACTAGCAACCCACAGCAAATCAATTTGGAATGAAGGGAAGAAAGAACGTGGATAAGTGAGCGTATGCGGAGTATGATAAAATCGCAGCAATGATTACAACAAATGGCCTGTGAACGGCGGTCATAATTAAGAATTTAGAGGAAAGGTGATTGAAGGAAATGAAAATAATGGAGCGTAGGATAGTCATTAATACGTTTATGAATGTAGAACAGAAAGGAGTCAAGCGAAAAGATTCTGAAAAGCCAAAATCTGGGTGAATAAAAGAGGCACCGACACCATGCGGTCTCTTCAAATCGGCGAAATTAAAAGTGAGACAAAGGACATTATACTATTTCTAAATTACCATTTTAGCTAGAATTTTATAATTTCGTTTTATTTTTCACCTAAAAATAAAACTAAATTTAAATTAAATTGTAATAATTACGTATTTTTAAAAAATTTTTTAATTTCTATAAAGGTCGCTATTTGATTTTCTTTATGAAACAAGGGCTATTTCTCAAATCTACGGCCTACCATAGAAGATTTTACCTAATTATATAATCCCCCCCCCCAAATGTTCTTCTGGATCCGCCCCTGGTATAAATAATACTTTTTTTGTGTTTCCATGGTAACAGTTTATGGTCAAATTTTGTGGGACACTTCGTGTAACATTTCGTGTGACTTTTTATGAGCGGACAAATTTTTGGAATAAACCCCAACCATAAGACATATTCATGTCAAAATATTTATTTTTAAATAATTTACACGTGTTTTTTTTAAAAAAAAAGAAAGTAGGTAAAACAATCTGAACAATGAAAGTTTTAGCTGAAGTAATTATACTAAAATAAAAATCAGAAGATCTATTGAGGATCGATTGTTTCGTTACCTCAAAATTGAAAATTTCTACCGAATATCACGCGCCTGAAAAACATATTTTCTTTGGAGTTTTCGATGTCCCTCAGTTTTAAAATTGGAAAATTGGTTATGTTTAACTGAAGAAAGTTTTCATTAGAATAGAGTAAAAGGACAATTATTCACCCGAATAGGCTGAACATTCAGATGAAGGATGGTCAGTGTCACAAAGAAAGTGAGTAGAAGAAGGAGCACCAGAATTGCGCAATATAATTTAAATAGGTGTGTATACCTTCTTCTTTTTTTCTTTTTTTTTTTGTTTTTCGTCTCAAAGGGATGGTTAAATAACATTGATTATTTTTTACTTATCTTAAAAATGAAATCTTCATGCCAGACCCAATCAGGTGCTTGGGATATATCGAAGAAGACTGTAGAACAATACTTCTTTCCTTCGAATGTTTTTTCGATTACAGACGTAACACCACTGTTGGTCTATAGTCGAATGTTTGCTCCTAAAACCGAACTGCTGATTAGGTAAATCAATAAGTGGTTTAAGACGTTTTAATAAAAGCTTCTCGAAGAGCTTTGATAACACCGGAAGTAAAACATGACGATCTGCGCTGTTTTGAAACATTTTGGAACGTACTTCAGACGTAAACATGCGTTGAAGATGTGCTTCAATAGTACAATAGCTTTGCGCGATAGTTGTTTTAACGTGACTGAAGCAATCTCGTCGATTCCTGGTGCTTTCTTCATGTTAGTGTTTTTTTCGGTAGTTCTCCGCTATTTGCATCAGCGTTTTGCGATCAAACGTAACGTTATTTTTATATGATACCGAAGGATCAATGTCAGATTTTATATCGCGTGGTTGAAATGTTGTTGCCAAATATTTAGCGAACAATTTACCTCGATAGTAAATGCTTACATGTACTCGCGTAATGATGACATCCACAATCGGCCGATGTCGTTATTACCAGCAATATCTAAACTATTTGGAAAGGCGTTACTTGAGCAACTTAAGCCACTAGTACGCTTGCCAAACCATCAATTTGGTTTTCGCAGTCAACACTATACTATTCATCAGACAAATCGAATATTGTCAATAATAGAAAGAGTGCTCGAAGAAAACAATTTTGCTCGGCGGTCTTTTTGGATATTGGGCAAGCATTTGGCCGAATAGAACATTAAGGGCTTCTATTCAAGCTAAGCACCAGCTTTCCGGTTAATTGACGCTGACTACTGAAATCATACCTATCAGGCATACAATTCCACGAATCCTATGAAGATGCGAGATCATCATTCTGTTCAATCCAGGCAGACGGGTAGCATACTCGGAACTATTCTGTATCTTCTCTATACGGTAGACATACGAACAACAACAATTACTGCGATTGCAATATTAGCTGATAATACAGCAATAATGTCAGTAAACGGTTCACAAACTAAAGCAACTGAAAACTTACAATATGCCTAGGATCATGTAACAAATTGGACGGAAAACTGATCAATGAACAAAAATTTTTCCATACCACTTTCGCTCTTCATAAACGAGATCCTTGTCATGTAGTCTACATAAATAGACCATATGTGCCAAACTTTGACTCAGAAAAATACTTGGGTGTACATCTCACATTGCGTCAAAAGTTCAACAGATTCGAGAAATAGCACGTGAAATGCATTGACTTGTCAGACGACATTCCAAAATAAAATTTGAAAACAAACGAATCACATTTATCAAACCATCATAAGACAGATTTAGACTTTTGGGATACCGATATGGGAATATACCGAAACATGAAACAGAAACATTATTCGAATAATCCAAAACAAATTTCTCCATATGATAACCAATGCTCGATGGTTCTAACAGAACGAATCTTTACACGCTGATTTAAGGATCATGGGGTCGACAAAATCAAAGACTTTGCCCATCACCACAAAGAAAGACTCCATGCCCATTCGAACCTCGAAGTATTGAATCTTTTGCTTGATACACAAGATTTAAGGCGTCTCAAACATTTTAAACTGAACGACCTAAATTTTATTGTACGCATGTGTACATAAATAGCAAAAAATAGATACTAGTCTATTCCCTTAAAACATGTCAATTTACTTTTAGTTATAAATTTTACTTATTTAGAAATAATTCTGAAATTGTGATAACCCCTTAACGGGTTGTTTAAAAAAAAAAAAATGAAAAAGAGGGGAAAAATTTTGTAATTTTACATGTAAATATCACATTTTCTTTAAGGAACGTATAACTCTGGGATAACCGATTAGTCAGGAAACCGAGAAATTGGGAAAAAAAAATTCAACTGTACAATTACAGCGCCTTCAATTGGAAATTTAGTAATGTCTTTATTATGAAGATTATAATTAATCTTATTATGAAAAGAAATATTCAGAAAATTTACTGTACAGCTTAAAATAAAAATTTCCACATATTATTGAAATACAAAACAATTTACAACGGAAAATTTTCTGTTAAAACTATTGTTTAACAGATATGTGATCTTTAATTTTTTTGTTTATTTATTTATTATATTATATTCAAAAATAATTTGTTTTTCGATTTAATTCTTAAAAGTATTTTAAGCCCAAAAATACAATTCTTCACACATAAAAATAGTAAAAAAATAGAATGAAATTTGATATGCCAACAGTGGTTTTAAATTGGAGCTGAAAAATTTAATTGTATATTGTGTTTTGCTTAAATAAAAGTTTTGAAAAATGGAAAATTTCTTTACTTGTGCTGTAGTCAAATTTCATTCGATTACTAACCCTGTAAACACTTATATACTCAAAATCGGGCTATATTCGGTTAGTCTATATTTTCGTAAGCGATAGCTCGATTATCGAACTTAAAAAAGAACAAAACACACCTTAAATATATACATAAAAGAAAGTTTAAAAAAAATAAATATGTAGCCAATATTACTTCAAAATTCGGCCTTCAGAACAACTCAAATTCCAAAATCTGGAAGAATTTACTTTTATCCGGACGTGTTGTAATTTCGATGGAATGTTTGCTATTTGGGGTGACGCCCATATTTAAGTTTTTTACTTAAGTTGCAATGGTAAATCACTTTAATCAGGTTATTTAAAATAACATGTCCTATCTAAGCATAAAAAAATCAAATTCAATTTATATACAGATTTTTTAAAATTTTTTAGTGAAGTTTCAGTATATAAATCATTATTTTACATAAAAAAATCAAAAAAAAATAAAAATCGAACAGTGGCAATTTTAAGAGAACAAAATGAATAATTAAATTTTTTTTTAAACAAATATTAATGTAGAAACAATGTGTATTGATTGAACGATTGTGACGGTTTTAAAACAACGGCAATCTGGAACGATTTAGTGCAATAAAAGGTGAAAAAAAACAAATTAAAAATAATAATTTCTTTGTATTTTGTCTTATTTTAAAATAATAATAGTAATAATAATAATAATAATAATAATAAGGGGTAAAATGGGACTGTATGCGCAATATAGACCAATTGAAGAGTTGGACATTAGTCTCTGCAGCCCAACTCCTACTCTCACCCTCATATGGTGACCCCTGTTTTTTTGATTGAGAACTGTATTTCAATAGGGCTTTTTTTTACAATACGAATTTGCGTACAAAGGCGCCAAGCCAAGCACCGCCGTTAGACTTAATCTTGACCTAGAATCTTTTTAAAATAAAACTTAAGTAATAAATTTTAATTTTTTTTTAATATCGGTTTTTTTTTGTGTTTTTTTTTTGTGTTTTTTTTTAAATGGGTTCGGTGCCAACATTGACTCAACTACATGAGCTTAGATCACCAACTCAGATTCTGAGGCAATCGGAGGTAAAGAGTATAAAGGAGAGTAGGAGGGGAAAACGGCTAGAGATGGGAAGGAAAGGATAAAGGAAGCATTGAAAGGGATAAGAAGATCCAACGCCAAGAGTTCGGCGTATAGATGAGAGCACTCGGGAAAAAGACCAGAATATTCAAAAAGGATATGGTTGGGGTCGCATATAAAGGGAGGATCAGTAGAATGGAGGGAACAAAAGGGGAGAGGGGGAAAGAGAAAAGGAAAAACGAGAAGAGGGAAGGAGAGAATGACCAAGTCTTAGTCTGATTAAGGAAACAACAGCCGGCTTGAGAAACTTAATGCTACATGATCTGGTGGGTTATGTATCGTGTACTTATTTAAAAGACAATAATATTTTTATTTTTTTTTCTGAAAGACGCGTGTGACTGATTTCAGTTTGATCTACCATTTAGGGTAGGTTGTCTTGTCCGGGTATTAATATTGAAAATTATATATGTGTTAATCTGCAGATTTTAAGTGTAATATTTTTTATTCAATTGAGTAATGTAAATCACTGTAGGATGTTATTTTTGTCAGTAAATTTTGGTTTTAAAACTAAGAAAGCGAATTATTGAAATTTAGCTGGCAAAGTTAAATTGCTCAAATTAAGGTTTCCTATACTGAAGTGTCTGATGTCGTCATACTTACTGCAGTGAAAGATTACATGATTGGCGTTTTCAATTTCCCCACATCCACATATGTTATCTTCAGTAATTTTGTATTATTTTTTTAAGTAAGCTCCGAAGTGTCTGTGGTCAGTGAGGAGTTGGGTTGTGTAAAAGTCAGATGTTAACTGTGAGCCTATGGGATTAGCCTGTGACCGACCTGCTGTATTTCTTTCCCATGAGTTTTGCCATATGGACATGAAATAATTTTTACTGTGTCTTTTAAGTTGTTTTAGCGACATTTTTAGATGTAAGTCATGGTGGATTAGCATGTAGGAACTGTTCTGAAGAGGATTTATTGGAAGCAGAAAATTCATTATTTGATAGACATGATCGTTAATATATTCATAATTTTTATGATTTTTTATGGTAAAAATGATTAATCTATAGTTAATTTCTAGGTCTAGTGAAAGGACTCCCGTAAGAGCAACAAGGGTGCTGTGAGAAATTGTTCTATAAGCTCTGCAGGCATTTATTAAGTATTTACGTTGTGTAGAGTAGATTTTTTGCTTTAGGGTTTTCTTTTTTAGGTGTTGGAAAAATACAAATCCGTATTTGTAATCAAAGCCCTATGTATTTCAGCACACTTTTAGTAATTGATATTATTTAGCGTCCAACTTAGATGTGTTGGAGTCTATGTGTTGTTTAAAGGAGAATTTATTGTCTAATACAACTCCTAGGTATTTAAAATGTTCAACTACTTTTAAAGTGATCCCCATGTAAAGCACTTTAATATTTTTCCTTTTTAGTTTCAGGAAGTTTGTGAAAAGGGACACAAAGCGTTTTTCAACTGAAAGATTAAGCTTCACATCATTTAGCTGGGTTCCGAGTAACTTAAGCGTTTTGTTAGCTGTTCTTTCGAGATTGACTTTTGTATTGTCCGTTATTATGAATTACCAAGTTATCTACATATGCGCATAGGTCAACGTTCTTGTCGTATGGTAGAGCTTAGTTGAATAATATATTTCAGAAAAGTGGACCTAAAACGCTACCCTATGGGCAGCCTTTATTTATTTCATTGTTTACACTATGATTACCTATTTGAAAAGTTACACGTCTGTTTTTAAGGTAGCAGTATATTGTAATTAGCAATGGTATGTCTTTGATCAGAATAGTTTTTAAAATGTCAAACAAAGTAGGATGCCAGCAGTTATCAAAGGCTCCTTTGATATCCACTCCTATGACAAGAACGCTCGATTTTTTCCTAATGCTGCTGCTATCTTGCTGATCGCATAATTTACAGCATGTTCTGTGAACAGACCTTGTCTGAATCCAAATTGTCTTTCATTTAAAAACTTTGTTGAGTTCAGATGGCAAGATATCCTACTTTTTTAATAGCTTTTCGTAAATTTTGCTTACAGTATTTAAAAGACATATTGGGCGATAGAAGATTATGAGATTTGCATCTTTGTTTGATTTATAAAGTAGGATTACATTTGCTTCGTGTCAGGTTTTAGGGAAATAATTTAAGGAGATAATTTTTTTTTATATAGGAGTGGAAGGAGTTTTAGATAGATCTTTTGGATTAATTTTAGTGTCTTATTTGTAATATTGTCAGGTCCAGCAGCTTTGTTGTTTTTTAAATTTTTTATAATACTATTTCATGCGGAAGTATCAAGAGGAGTCCATTGTTTGTTGCTGTCTTTGTCAGTACTGTCTAACAGAAAAAGAAAGGATAGGGAGTAGTTTAGATTCTCTGTCACATTAGTGATTTTATCGCCATTATTTTTTTGTGAATTGTGGAATATTGTTTGGTTTGTTTGATTTTTTTTTTTTTTTTCTTTTATTGGCCTGAACAAATACAGTTCATTTGGCCCTGAAACGTTAATTTGTAGCTTAAGCCCTATAGTTTGACATTTTCAGAGCAAATTTTTTTTTTTTTTTGGGGGGGGGGGAGTTATATAATTACGTAATATCTTCTGTGGTAGGCAGTAGATTTGAGAAATACGTAGTTTCATAAAGAAAATCAAATAACGACCTCTTTAGAAATTTAAAAATGTTTTAAAAATACATAATTATTACAATTTAATTTAAATTTTATTTTATTTTTAGGTAAAAAATAAAAAATTATAAAATTCTAGCTAAAATGGTAGTTTAGAATTTGAATTGTAAGAAAGATAGCATTTTTACTAGACTTTATTTCTTTTTTATTTTTGTTAATAATCCGATGTGAATTCTTTCTTTGTGAGCAAGTACAAAAATATATATTTATCTTTGATCTATTTTCATTTACATTATAAAATAAAAATTAAAAATAAATAAGAAAGGCAAAAGATCGAAGAGAGCAGTATTAAATATTAGTTATAATTAAATCCATAGGTAACATTTATGCAAATCTTTTATATAAATTAAGTTTCTCTGTTATAACAAATTTTTTCATAGTGGCTTTGGATTTTTTTTTGGGGGAAATGTCCCTTATTTCCCCCCCGTGGATCCGCCACTGTTACATGTGTATACATATCATGCACATTTCGCCCTTTTCCCTCGCCTATATAGGTGTATATATATATATATATATATAACTCGGCCATTTTGGCCCCGTAAGGGGCTGTGCCCCTTGACCCCTCTTGCTTTCATTTCTGTCTCTTTCTCTTCTATACTTTGTATAAAATGATCAAAATTTACAACGTAATTCTTACTGACATCAACACAACAAAAAAAAAATAGCATAACCACAAAAATCCCATTCTAACATTTAATTTTCATTATATAAAATAAAGATAGGGTTAAGTAGAATTTTTAGAGATGGCTATCCTTCACTCTTTACCATTCCTCGATCTTTTTACCTTCCTATACAGCCTTTTCCTTCCTCTTCTCCTTGGTTTAATCTTTTCCCTTATCTTAGCCATTCGATTATTTCCTGTACAGTTCGCTTGCGGTTCAATCATAGTCTGCTTTCGGCTTCTTTTTTTCGTTTTTCTTTTATTCAATCACCTTTGTGTCCTTATGACCTTCCAGAGCTCAATTATACCTGCGATGCGAATCACGTCTTGTTTGAATGCTCCTTTATTTACTCCAAACGGACTACCCTGTACTTTAATCTTTTGCGCCGTGGCCTTCCCTCTCCTTATAGTGCCCACGCCATTCTTGCATTCCCCTCTCTCAATATAGTTCCTTTGTTAGCTTTCTTTATCTCCTCGATTTATAATCTTTTCTTTATATAATGTACAATTCTTTGCGTTGGGTAAATTCCACTGTTGACGTGCCCCCCCCCCCAAAAGAAGAGATGGCTGGATAAAAAGTATTCCTTTAGATAATAGGAAAAAACATGTAACTTTTTAAATTTCATGATACATATAAGCAAAATGACCTGTTAAAACAAAGTTTGAATATTTGAATTTAAATACTCCATCGATTAGACAATTACCTAAAAATTTTAATTAGAAGTTTTTATTTAAAACGCCAGGTCGAAAACTATAAATTATATACACTTAGTCTTTCTTGTATTTAGGATTAATTTATTGCCGATTAGCCACAGTGGGGTGTTATTAATATCGCCTTGAGATATTTTTATAAAACATCAGCAAATCAGAAACTGACCAACTACACTATATCATTCGCATAGACCAAAATTTTATCTTATATGTGTAGGTTGCCAAGATTATTGATGTAAATAAAAAAACAATATGGTACGTGAGATGCCACCCTTCAGTATGCTCATTTGCTGCTCTGTTTCGGGACTGCATATATTATTAATCTTAATAGCATATTTTTTATAAAATAAGTAAGTTCTAAATCAATTATGTAAATATCCACGAAACCCAAGCTATGTATTTGATGAAATAGTTAATGACGTTAAATGTTTTCCGAATATCAAAATATACTCCTAAAGTAGATCTTTGTCTAAAGTATTCATTATATATTTTACATGATCACGTAGCGCAGCGCACATTCAGTACCCTTGTCTGGTAAAAATCCATATTGGTTGTTGCTAAAAATTTATTTCCCCATAAAAAGTTCATTATCATTTATTTTACACATTTTTCGAGAATTTTAGATATAGTAGATAAGGTCTATAGTTTGAGCTTGGAAATTTTAAATACTGACGTAATAACTCTTAACTTAAAATTCTCTGGAAATTACCGGTATTCAATTGGTTTATTAAATAGGTATGAGAAGAAAGGAATTAAAAAAGGAAGACTATTTTGTATCAAACCAATAGCAGCGGTGGGGTGCGGGTGGGGGGGTTGTATGGGGACCAAAAGATTGTTTATTTGCTAAAGATCAACATGAGCATTTTTAACTTTATTATTATTATAAAGGAACTGATAACAATAATAATAATAGTAATAGTAATAGTAATAATAATAATAATAATAATAAGACACATTTTGCAGTAGAAAATTTCTTCGTGATTTATTTAATAGATTTTAATTTCATCTGACGAAATATTCACGAATCGTAGGTTGTCCATCTGTGCTACAGATCAATCTATACATTTAATACGGTATTTGGGTTTTGTCGAAAATTTAATTTCACGACTCTACGGACGGACAGAGACGAATCGGGACATAAATTTCCTTTATGTTATCAATTAATTCGGCGAATGTCAAAAAATAATAATAAATAGCCCGGACGTAGAATAGACCGATATAAAATGACTGAATATATTTTCGATAGCACAAGAAAGGAAAAAGGTGAAGATGATACTTTTGAACAGAGGCTGGCTGAAGAATTATAATGCGCACATAGATAACAAACCGACTATATTCGTGCGCTGTCTTTGGTTGATCGATTAGATAAGTTCAAATTCTTCTTACTGGCAGTATTCACCAGGAAGGAGCAAGGCCTCTTGTTCAAGAAACCGGCAAATGATCCTGGCGCTCGCCGAAATGATTTATTAGGGGGAAAATTTCGACGTAAGTTGAAAATTAAAATGTGCCTACAGAGCTTAAATGTAGCTGCGCGTGTTGGTAATATCATCCGAAGATGATTTTCTTAAATGCGATCGGCAAAGTATATATTTGTTGTTTGTAAAACTGATAAATAGCCCTGAAAAAAGATTATCGATATATCTATATGTAGGTACATATATAGATATATGTAGGTGATACAAAATTTAGCCCAACGTCATCAATCTTATTGACGAATGGCTTATGGGCCGCCGGTGCAGGTGCGAATGAATACGGCAATTCCCGAACTTGGGGCGGCGTACGCATCGGACCGGTATTGTAAGAAGTCTGCTTTATCAGTTGACGAGAAATATGGAAATATATTTCCGCGTCCAATCGACGAATGAATAAGATAAATTGTTAAACGAGGACGGGCGAGAAAGCAGCAGCTGAACGAAATTTTTCGCATATATAGCCGAAGTAGCGGGTAATAAAAGGAATGAAGAATAAAGGAATTAGTGCACTCATTGAAAGAATGCAAGCGACGAGGGCAGGTTTACCGAAGGGATTTGATCGGGGGAAAGGGGAAATACAATAAAAGGCAGCAAAGAGCGAAATTTGAACAAGAGCCGAACGGTAATAACGATCAGGGCAAAGGAAGGGAAAAGGATTAGCAAAGACGAGTATAACGCTGGTATAATGTGGCAATAGTAATGAACGTTAACTGCATCATCATATCGAAGCGAGGCACATCCAAAGAGCATTAGCGAAAGTACCGACGTTATTATTTCCTGTTCATTTATTGCCTAGCTCGGGCCAGCTTCTACTTAAAGCCGTATACGTTTTTTCTGCCTACACGCGATTGCACACTGACACACACACACACCAGTGCTAGTCGTCTGCAGACTCGAGTCATTCCGGCCAATGCAAGAAGTGAAGTCTGTCTATCGTTTCGGTAAAGTTCTTCTTTTATCGTGTCTTCCGCGCTTGATTCGTTCTTGTCTTCTTGTTAAGGTATCTTTAATTAAAACTTCCTTCCCTGCCGCTCATGCGACCCCGCTTTTTCGCTAACGCTCTTCTGAACCTCCGATCTGGGACTGTTCCAGAGCACCGAGTCCCACTCAGTCGGACGATTATCCCTAATTTACAATCAGACGGTTTGCTGTTGCGGTATTTTTAAAAGGGAAGAACCTTGGACCGTTGTTGCGTCTGTTACGTCTGTCGTTAAATTTTCTTTTTATTCTCCGTCTCTTAGAGTATCGTTGCGAATACTGATGCTTTATTCCGTGTTAGCGCATTTCAAAAATTTCTATCTAATTGGTTTCCCGATTACTCGTAATGGAAATAATAGCATTCTACTGCCCGGGGAAATTATTCCAGTTCAGTTTTTTACAAATCCTGTTTGGGTGTCTAAAATAAAGCGTAACGTTTAAGTTTCGCTTCTTTTTTTTTTTTTTTTTTATGTAGTTTAAATGACACTTACCTGTACATATTTGAACTAAAAATAAATCCTTAAAATCTCGTGACAAAATCCTTAACTGTTCAGCGGACTACAGCTGAAATTATATTACAAGTACATGACCTTATGATTATAGCTTCGGGATGAATTCAATCACAGCCGAACAAGGTCCGAAATATTTTTGATAATAGAACACAAACAACAATCAAAGAGGGGGACATCAATAGTTATGTAATTTCCTTGACAGTTATGTATTAATAAAAAGTATACCGATGAGAACTTTGCAACAGAAGTCAATAAGCGCTCTTGGATAATATTGTGTATCGAGAAGGAATCAGGTTTTGTTTTTTTGTTTTTTTGAGAAGGAACTAATAAATTGTTGTTCTTACTGTAAGCTGACTAGCTAGCAGATGATATATCTTCATGCCGCCGGCGCTAATATTAGGCCTAGTAAGAGCGTAAGAACATTAGCGATTTCTATCCTATGGTCCGCTCCCGCATGACGGTACCAGCCGCGGGCGCAGTGAATGCGCACCACCTGTTCCCACGCACGATCGGCCGTTATTGTGTTTTTTCAAAATTCGGGGACGCAAGTATTGTACCAGGGTTTCAAAAAATTCCATCACTCAGCCCCACGTACTCATGTTCTCGCGCACGCGTCGTTCGTTTGCTCACACAGACTTATTATACAAGTCGCCTCATATAATAGCTATGACGTCATTTTTAATTTTAATTTTTCGGCGATGGGAGAGGCGAAATTTTTGCAGAGCTCTAAAATTGTTCGAAACTTGACACTTAGAACCGCAATTTTTCGAAGAGTCGCGTTCCGTTCGGGCATTTTTTTTTCTTTCAAATTTCAATTTTTACATTATACATATATAGGACGTGCAGAAAATAAAACGTATCCGTCAGCTCTAAAAATTATTACGAATGATGGGGAAACTAGCATGATCATAAAACTCTGGAAAAGAAATAAACGAATAAAAATATTATGAACGAATGTTAATTTGGGCTGAGAGGAGGGTAAGGGAGGGAAGAAGAAATCTTTGGAACAGCGAAAAATAAACAAAAATAAACGGATTAACTTTAAAAATTTGTAATGAAACATGTATGTGTTGTATAATCGTGGCGCTAGATATATGCGTGGCGACGGATGGTGGACTTTCGTAACGGTTGGTGCGATCGGGGAACACGTGAAAAACAAATAAAAAATATGTACCATCAGTAAATTGTTTGCGAGAGACAGAGAGGAATAAAGGTTACACATCTGGTCTTTGATTATAAATTTTCAGTTAAATTTGGCAATTTGTAATGAGATAGTGATATAGGAATGTGAGCAACAACTGTCGCTGGTGCGCTTTCGCGGTAGACAACGGTTTGATGGAGTCGTAAAAATAAATAAAATATATCGTGAAAATATGTGGAAAAAATGTTTGGAGTTCGCGAAAAATAAAATAAGCTTAGGCTACTATTATAATACTTATATCCAAAAAAAATTATTATAAATTATTGGGAATCTAGCGCAAGCGGGTGTGAACGCGGGAACGGTTAGTGCGCTTTCACGGTAGCTGCGGGTGGATGTACTCGTGAAAAATAATGCGAAAGAACGGTAATTTGTGCAGAGCGGGTAGGGGAGGGAAGAGGGAATTTTTGAAACGGAGTAAAATAAAAAAATACTCTGATTAATTTTTTTGAATTCATTCGCTCGGAAAAATATTTTTGGAGGCGAAAAAAAATATGCTTATACTCTTTCTATATTACTTGACTTGAAAAAAAGTATTATAGTCGATGGTAGAGGTGTACGTGGGACGGGTGATGTGAGACTTTGCCAGATAAAAATTTTAGAATTGGGAAAAACTGACGAATACATTTTATTCTCTACACGTCTTGTAATATAAAAATTAAAATTAAAAAAAAAAAAAAAAATACCGGAACGGAACGCAACTCGGAAAATTCCTTTACAATTTGGGTTCTAAGTGTCGAGTTTCGAACGTTTTTAGAGCTCTGCGAAAATTTCGCCCCTCCCATCCGCGAAAAATTAAAATTAAAAATGACGTTATAGTTATTATATGAGGCGACTTGCATAATAAGCCGGTGTGCGCAAACGAACGACGCATGCGCGGGAACATAAGTGCGTGGGGCTGCGTGATTGAATTTTTTAAAACCCTCGTACAATACTTACGCCCCTGAATTTTGAAAAAACGCGATAACGGCTAATCGTGCGTGGGAAAGGATGGTGCGTATTCACTGCGCCCGTGGCTGGTACCGTTATGCGGGAGCGAACCATGGGACAGAAATCGCTAGGTTCTTACGCTCTTACTAGGCCTAATTAGCGCCGACGGCATCCTTTCTCCTTGGATAAAAAAAGACAAAAAAACGAAATTCACAAGAACTGTGAAAATGCGTATATATTGGCAATTTGTATAATTTTTTTATTTATATTATTATTAGTCACACTTAAATTGCTTTTAGTTCTGATTTTTTTGCAGGCAATTATCACGTTTTTCACTGATAAATTCTTGTTCGCTCCATTCATTTCGTTTGTTTAAATAGCGCTTTTATTTCTGTTACTCTTACTGATTGTATTTTTTCATTCTCTTTAACAATTCTCATGTTTTCTCGACTGGCTCTCTCATTTCTTAAAATTATTGTCATTGTTTCTTCCACTATCGTTTTATCTCGCATAATCGAAATAGCTTTTTATAAAAAAAAAAAAAAAAGGAAGAAAATGACGAATTTGAGCCACAACTACGACTTTGAACTTCCACAGCGAATGCTTCATTCTTCCGAATATATACGATTATGGCCTGGTATAGTAGGTAGTTTCTTGTTATTCTTCTTCATGAAATGCGTCGACTATCGGATTACTTGTATGATCTTTTAATACGTTCGTTGTTGGAAAGATGAAACGCACACTGTAACAAATAGTTCTCATTTCATTTATCAGTTCAGCCTATTCCAGCATCGTTTTAACGTTGCGAATGCTAACAATATGCCAATCTTAAGCCTGTATTGTTTAGGGTTAGGAGAATATTAGATTTACTACATGCTTACGATATATATATATATATTGTGCAACTTCATTCTTCACTCGCACTGCAACATTGAATTGTGCAACTTCATTCTTCACTTTGTCTTATTTACCTGATCGGTTTCTTCTTGAATAATGTAAAATAAAAACACACACTAATAAACACTATGATCTATTATAATTTAGAAATATATAAAAACACCGACAAACTTCGGATATTTAATTCATTTTCATGGTTCTTTTTGGCCGTTGTCAGTCCGCTGTTGAACGAAAGCTTTCCTGCTCATTATGGTTTTGGCAGTTACGGTCTAATTTTCGCGATATTTTTATTTCTTTAATCGGTTTTAGTCTAGTCTCCGACGATGGCCAGCCGTGTCGGGAAATATATTTTATCTCTATCTGCCAAGTTCGGTTACTGTACTTTTATTTATGTGTTTCCTTATTTGTTTATGTTTTTTCGGTATTAATTTAGTTTATTTTACAGATATTTTGGATATTGTAAATTTATAGTTTTATATGGATGGTTTACTGGTCTATGGTAAAAGAAGGGATGCAGTTCTCTCTTTTTGTTACCCTCGTTTGTTACAATTCCCTGATTTACTTACCCAGCCGCTTAAACAGATTAAAGTATGCATTACCACGAGTAGGTGATGGATAGGTGCCGCTACTGAGAGTTTAAGTGAAACGTTAGCGACTCATATATTTCGCTTCATCACTTTTACTGCTTGTTTAAACTTCTTCTACGCTTACCCTTTTCATGTTCAATTAAACTGTTCAACAATGGACGACTTCAAAGGGGAATACATATTATACAGGTTATCGCTAAAGCAATAGAGTATAGGAGCGTGCAATAGAATTTGGTATCTTGATTCGCCTGCAATTGTTTAGATACTGCTATTCTGGCTCTGACAGTACCCGTTCCAAGGCTTTAGCAATGAGAGAATTTGTTCTTTTCTGGAGCTGACCGCTGAAGTAGAATAAATTTATGACCGCGGTTTTTTTTGGTTTTTTTTTGGTTTTTTTTTACATAGTAATTGAAACATAGCCATGAGTATCTCAGTTGAATGAACACCTCATGGATTGGAAACAATAAAAAGAAAATGAACGAGACAAAAATTAACCAATATAAAAATTAAAATAAAATTATACATTAAATGAAAAATCTTCAACATCCGAATATTTGGAAGCCATGATAAAATTCGCCGCGTGCAGGAATTTTGATAAATTATCGTTGTTTAATGGAAAACAATTTACGTCTTTAAACAAGAATTTCCATTTGGCGCACTCATTAACGATATGGGTGACAGTTTCAGGAGCATCTCCACAGGAACACAAATTGGTGTCTGCTAGATGGAAACGGTGCAGATAACTTTGAAATCTACCATGTCCAGTAAGAAATTGCGTCACATACGTATTAATATTATTAATTTTGATTGGATTGGTTTTAACCTTGGGGACAAAACTAAATGTTAATCTTCCAGTTGAGCTATTGTTCCAGCTATTTTGCATTTCAATAAATCTATTGTTTAGATCCAACTCCAAATTGAGATTATTTAACCCTTTGAAATACAAAATTTTATGCTGCAATGCGGAATGCAGTGGCAATTGTCCTGCTATTGTTCGCAACGCATCACCGGAAGTAGTTCTATGCGCGCGGAGAATAAACAAAAGAAATTTCCTTTGGGATTTAACTAGTACTTCCTGAATGCTTTTACGCTTTAAAGCCTCTTCAAACATAAATACGCAGTACGTGAATAATGGAACAACTAGCATATTATAAATTATTACACGGTGTTTAGTGCTCATCCCGTACGTGCGTCCAGACCCGGAGTGCAATTTATTTAGAACCGTTGTAGCTTTACTGGACAAATTTTTGAAATGTTGATTAAAACTGTAGCGACAGTCTAATGTAATACCAAGATATTTCAGTGATTCGACGATATTAATTTTAAAGTTCGGTATAGAGAGATCTAGCGAATTGTAGTAGTCCCTTTTTCGTTTCCTGTGCATGATTAATAAATTAGTCTTGTTTTCGTCCAACTGTAGAAGATGTTTTTCCATATAGGTTAAAATATTGTTGATTGTAATCTTGAAGTATTTACAAATGGAGGGACGATGGTTAGAAGTGACCGCGAATGCTAGATCATCTGCATAGAAATATCTGGTTACTGCCGACGGGAACTCCATCAACGATAAGTCTAAAATATACAAATTCCAAAAAATCGGGCCCAAAATCGATCCTTGCGGGCATCCGCGAGTAACATTTCGAAAATATGTTTGATGTTCGTAAATAAATTCAATAGTTCTGGAATCTAAGTATTGTCTTAAAATTGAGATTATTCTATAATCGAGCCTGAGTGCTCTAATTTTGTGGAATAAGACTGGCCACGAACAGTTATAAAAGGCGCCTTTAATATCCAACGTCAGCAGGCCGATCGCAGTCTTTTTACTTAACGCACGCTCAGTCTGCTTAGATAATTCGCCAAAAAGCGTTGCCGTGGAACGGGACTTAGTAAATCCAAATTGCCGATCACCGTGAGGTAAAACCGGCAGTATACGATTCAACAAAACATATTCAAACACCTTGGCTTGTACGAAGATGGAAGACTAGGACTACGTCCGGGTTTTAGCACAAAAACTGTCCTTCCTGCTCGCCAGGAAGACTCTGAACCTCAACAAAGCGATGAATAAGCTCTGAAGTAAATTAGGATAGTGGAAATTCAAGATCTCCAAACATTTATTCGTCAGCTGGTCTAAGCCAGGAGCTTTATTTTTAGTCCGGCGAAGAATATCCTTAATTTCCGCTTTGGAAATAAATAGTTCGCTGTTAAAACTAAAGCCGCTAAGGTTAAATCTCTGGAATTCTTGCAACTTGTATGAGAAGGTTTCGTCCCCATTTGTGTGAGTTTACTTGATAAAAATGATCAAGAAGGGCCTTTATCTTTGAATTCTTGTCGAAAATTTTTTGATTATTCTGGTCTAAAAAATACGAAGGAATCTGTAACTGGCGTTTATTTTTGAAAATAGTCTTGTAAGGAAGGCCCCATAGTTTCGAATCGGAACAAAATTTTTTCCAATTTTTGGTTTTCGCGTTTCGCATTTCTTTATTAAAAATTTTTCGTTCCAAATTCATAACCAGGCGCGCATTGTGATCATTAGCTCCCCGCTTGTGTGAGCGTTGAACCCGTTTGCGCAATTTCCTTAGAATTATTCGTAAAATCTCTAAATTAATATTCCACCACGAATTCCTATTTAATTGAATCGTTTCAGCGCTGCTACTAATAATATCATGAAGTGTGTTACGGAAATTTTCTAACATTATTTTCAGTCGGTGGGAATCATTAGCAGTTTTAAAATCGTAGTTTAAGTGCGAATGTTCTACAACGATTTTATTAAATTTCTTATAATTTATAATGCGATGCGTTAAGCTATTAGTAATATTCATTTTTACTGATAATTTAAACTGAATCGGACTGTGGTCTGAATAAATTGCTTTATTATCTACCTTCCAGTCACTGATTACGTTAGGTCGACCGTGGATCAAAGTCAAGTCAATAACGCTGAAACCATTGGCGTTAGAAAAAGTAATTTCATCTCGTTCATTGGCGACAAAAAGATTATTACTAAGAATAAATTGTTCAAAAATGTTAGATCTTCTCGAGTGAAAAGCCCGACTGTCCGAGATCTTATTTCGGACATTAAAGTCACCGCATAAGATAATCGATTTCTTCTGGTGGAAAGTAATAAATTGCGATAACAAATCTAAGAAGTTAGTTAGATCTTGTGAAGGCGGAAAGTAACAGGAGATAATAAAAATTTCTTCCAATTGAACTGCCACTATATATTCGCAACGTTCGAAGAATTCTACCTCTTTAAATGGTAATGCTGAGTTAACTAAAATTGACACGAACTTCTTTGTAGTTTGAGTATAAGCATTGGTAATATCTGGGATTACCTTTTGAATAAGATACGGTTCTGAGATACACACAATATCTTTGTTATCCTTCAATAAATCGAAGTGTAGCAAATTATTACCAGCACGTGAACGATGTAGGTTTAATTGCATTACAGAGAGGAAATCGAAATTATTATTCTCCATAACAAGTGTTGTTATCTAAAATTGAATGAATTCTTTTCGCAGTTTCGCATTTGTAAAGCTGGTAATACTTATGGTCCAGACTGAAGTTCGTTTTTCTTTCTACATTTGAAAAGTGACAGTTTGGACAATGTCCACGATCAATGATTTTCTTAATTTTACCTCTTTCTTCATTATCCAGTTTGCAATGCCGAGCTCTATGCCCGAAGCCTCCACATGAATAACATTGGGTAATATCAATATGTTTGTAGACCCGACATAAGCGCCATTCTACAGGAACAAATCCATCTTTAATTAGATAATTGTATA
This sequence comes from Icerya purchasi, assembly GCA_039619475.1. Classification (NCBI taxonomy): domain Eukaryota; kingdom Metazoa; phylum Arthropoda; class Insecta; order Hemiptera; family Monophlebidae; genus Icerya; species Icerya purchasi. The sequence goes on along the minus strand of CM077116.1, from coordinate 63,116,896 downwards.
CATCCGGTGATACCTGAACAATCGCTTCCAAGTAAGTATTTTCATTCCTTTGCTTCTTGATAATTTTGACGTAAGCGTTCCGATCGATTGAGAGGTTAGTATACTGGTGAATTGAAGTAAGAATTTCGTTTTTGACTTGGTCAGAATCATAACAAGGAAAGGAAAAAGGTAACCCTGTTATTTTAATGTAAGGCATTCTTTTTGCCGGTTCTGAAAAGGTAAATGTATCTTTATCAGCAAAATTATTCAAGCGGTTTATAATTGTTTCCTTGTCTTCGTTAGTGGTTTTTATCATCAAACTATCCTTTTTACGTGTGAAAATAGGCATGTCTTTAAGATCCTTAGGCTTGATAGCTTGTTTAAATACCTTTTCTACTAATTCAGAAGAGGTTTTACTACCCGGAGCGATATTATTCAGTTTATCTAATTTCTTAGAATCATCAGAAATGGAGATTTTAATAGTTTTGTCCAGTTTCGATTTCTGAATTGAAGTAATATTTTTTTTGGTATCATTTTTAGTTATTTGCGAATAACTCGGTTTATTTTTTGTTTCGAATCTTTTTAAAACGGGATAAATTGTTTCATGAATTACTTTAGTAATTTCATTCATGTCTTGGGTTGACGTCTTCAGCTAACGCTGTGTTAATTTCTGACACAAGGTCCGTAATCGTTTTCTTAATTCCATCATATTTTGTGCCTTTAGCTCCAAGTTTAGGTCTTAAGTCAACCAAAAAAGGTAAAATAGTGGAACCTAATAACTGTCGGATAGCCATTGAAACCCGTATCCTAGCCAGTTACAATAGAAGTCCGATAATTTAACATTTCCTAACTGGTAACACCGTTAAGTACACCAGCTAAGAATTCGATTCTATTCGGAGGTGATTAGTGTAACGAAAATCGAAGATAAATAAATAAGACAGACTAACCAGAGACAATTGTAATCGGATTCTTATCAGCGAGCGAGTGATAACGCGTGATGCACAACTAGACACTTTATTAATTACGTAGAGACCCGCGGTTAAAAGGTACGTATTGTCACATATCCATGAGATCAGTTTGGCAGTGGTCACTCTAATTGTAAGTGAAGTGCTTGTATCGTACACATTGTGTGGGATATTGTTTTTTCGCAATTCTGTGTAGTTCATCAGCTTATCACGCTGCAAGCGGCTAGTAGATGATGCTTGTTTCGGTATTTCCGAACAGTTAATGTAACTCGACTTATACGATGACCTCTCTTCTTAACACCACCAGGAGGACTATTATAAAATAATGGTTTAATTACTTTCTATCATTTCTAATACGGAGTTTCTTTTAGACTATTATTAGAACGTAAGTGTACATTTACATGTTCCAACTGCCGTTAGTATACTTTTACTTTTCCTACGTCTTTACTGTCAACACTCAGTTAACTGAGCAAATGATGTAGTTGCAATGTAAGTTGGGAAGATTTTACGCTTCGCCCTTCTCCGAAATACAATTTATCTTCTCATGAACTAGTAAAGATGGGCAAACACGAAGTTTCGGTACATTGCTATCCTTGATGATTTTTAACTCATAATTTGGATCGGGCAGCAGAGGAGAAGATCGTTTCGCGTCTTGGCTGAAGACGGAGTCTTTATTAGGCAATGGAGATGGTGAAGAAGAAATATGTATCTATTACTCGAGAGACAGTACTTCATTTTCATACTAGTCTGAGTGAGGTCATCACTCGATGCTTTTCTTCATGGGAGGTAATCGAACACATAAAACCGTTCAGATGTCCGATTTCCTTTGTGATTTTCTTGCTTCTCATCTGCATACCTGCTTTACTCTTTCATTCATTTGATTTTAATGCCAATCATATTTCTGAACGTTCTGTCTTTTCAGATGAACAATCCTTCTTTCATTCCACTCTATTAAAACTTGGTATTCCAATTCTCCTTGTCGGTACTTCTTACAAGTATATTCGCTTTCGTTTTCTTTTGCTTCTGTTATTTCTGACCTTGATTTATTTTTATTTCCTCTCCTTAAGCGTTTAAACTTTTTTTCCTCCTTTTTAATTTTAGAATAATGTTCTCGATGACAAACGCATTTTTAAAAAAAGTTAATAAATTCGAAATGAGTCCATTTTTCTTCGAGATAAGTAAAATACTCAAGAAAAACAAAAACGCGGATTTATTATTTGTATCCGAAATAGAAATAATACGGATTTTGTTTAAAACGTTAGTTTCCTTATAAATACCAACAAACATGCATTACCTACACGAGCATTATTATTAAATTTTATGCACACGGTCCATGTTGTATTTAAAAAGTATTTAAGTACTGGTTATAATTATATTACTGTGTTTACTTATAATTTCCGATATTTTGGAAATTTAATAGCCGGAACGTACATTGCGGATTAAGAAAAGTAAGGGCAATGATAAAATAAATGATGATGATGAGAAACAAAGGGGTTTGGGGGGGGGCAGCTATCCATGACAACTGGACTATACTAGAGATTAAATTTTAATCCAGTCAGAGGTCGATGAAAAAAAAGATGCAAGAATAGGAATTACTTTTGGATATGGCAAAGTCAAGATATAGGAAGCATTATAGGGAGTAGGAAAATTCAGCTTTAATAGCTGAGCGTACAGGATATTACGTTCGGAGGAAAGATTGGAACATTCAAACAGCACGTGGACAGGATCACAAACGACAATACAGTCGCTAGAGTGTAAAGGACAATATCAGGACGGGGAAAGAGCAAAACGATACCGTGAGGCTGGGAGCAAAGTATGATTGAAACGCAGACGGCAGCTAGCAATAATGAGAAAATGTTTAAGGGTAGGAAAATAATAGAACCAAGAACAGGAAGGGGGTCTAGGCTGAATAGAAAGATAAAATGAGTTCGGATTAGAAAAGAAGCGAGGATATACATCCGACCGAAGTCTGACATGCATTCTTTTAGAGAGTGGAAGTATGTTGTAACTAGCAATCTTTTTAACAAAATATAGGGAGTGTAACGCTGAGCGTGCTAAGGAATCCACCGTCCCGTTATCATCAATACCCGCATGACTTGAAACTCAAAGAAGGTCGATGAAAATGGAGTGGGAAAGGGAGAGACTATAGATGAGAGAACGTATATGGAAAACAATAAAATCAAGAGAATATGGAGAAGGGGAGAGGATACAGCTTGAAGGGTACTTTTGGAGTCCGAAATGACTAGGTATCTGTCAGGGTATCGAGTTAAGGAAATAAATATAACTGCTCGAAGAATGGCATAAAGTTTCGAGGAGAAGATAGAGCAAAAATCCGGCAGCCTGTAGGATTGAGCGGAATTACTGGCTGAGGAGAAAAAGGAAGCAGCTATTCCTCCTGAACTCTTGGAACCATCAGTAGATATTAAGGAATGAAGAGGAAATGAGGAGTTAATAAGAAAATTAAATTCTTGATTGGCAGCTGCGGAGCCAGAAGTTTAGGATAATGAAGAGAGAGAAGAGAGTTTTGGAGAGTGAAAAAACCTGAAGAATTTAAACATAAAACAAGGAAGTTTATTATAGAAAATAGTATAGGAAGAGAATTTGTCTAAACGATGAGAAACAAGAGCTAAGATAGTAGATTTATTAGGAGAGAAACGTCATTTACGAAAGATAGAGAGGTATGAGAGACGAATCTTAGAAAACGAGATGGAAAGTTTTTTTTACTAGGGAACTGTATCCTAAATGTGATCGACGGATGAACAACGGCTGGACATTAGACTCAGCAAGAATAGCTGGAATAGAAGTGGAATTAACCGCCTTTAAGCAAAAACGAAGAACCAAATTTTATGTTGAATTCAATTTAGAGAAGAAAGATTTGTAGGCATTGCCATATATGAAAGAACGGTAATCTAGTTTAGATAATGTGTAAAGTAGGATTATGATTTGAGGATCTCCGCCCCATCTCGTATGTGAAAGAGCCTGGAACAGATTGAGTCGTTTACGGAAAGAAATATTAAGGAAATTAATGTACCCAAAAAAGCACTCCAAAATAGCGGAAACAGTTGACTAGGGAAATAGGAAGATTATTCGGAGAGATATTGACAGTGGCTAAATTATAAGGTCGGGGAGAGAATACAACGCAAGCGAATTTGGAAGAAGAGACAGAGAGATGAATAGAGGAAAGAGAAAGTTCTAAGTCAGTTAGTGATCGAGTTCCTCGTTAGGGAATTGAAGGGAGGAATTTAGGAATGTCTTTCTTAGTAATTAATTGGTAGTTTTTTCTCAACTTGGGGTTTGTACCCAACTATACTTTCATTATGATATTTTTCATAATTTTAAAAAATTTAAATTATTTACCTATCATCGTAAACGAAATCTCCTCGCAATGTATTCAGATAAACGGCAACTGCGCAACTATAGCACAAAATTTTCCATCCGTCCACCATCTGTAAAAAAAAGTTTTGTAGATCCAAGATTAACTCAATTGTTGCGTATAAAAAAGAGGGTGAACAAAATTAAAAATTAATCATTAATACTGTATTCCCTGAAAATGATAAGAGCAAGTTAATAATATAAAGCGGATTCGTTTTCACTTCCGTGTACCTGTACATTTTCTGTCTAATCACGTTTTGCGTAGCGATCGATAATTACTAATGCCACTTATGTCCCGCTCGATAACTTTTATTTATATACTGTTGCGCTATCACAGCTGATTAGAATTAAATCCAGTTTTGCAACAATAGTAATCCTCCTATATTGTGTTTCGAGGGTGACCAAGAAACCAATTAGATTCTAATGTAATCTGAAATTGAGTAAATAAAGATTCCAAGGAGCAATAGACGGAAAAAGGAAACATACAGGTAGCATTACTAAAGTTTCGCATAAGACTTGAAAATCTGAAAGCCCTCAATGGAAACATTAAAACACAGTTAAAGAAAACATGAATGTGACGTCGTCAATTACATTTCTCAATTATTCCAGTGATCCGAAAGAAAGTAAAGCGAAGTGAAAATAAAGCTAGCAACATATTGTTTATCAAAACGAAAACGGCGGAGGGGAAAATAATAGAACGGGCTGGGGGATTTTCTTTTCCTTCTTCCTCTGTTGATTACATAATCCTTTTCATACGCTCTCTTATTCACAACATTTTCCTTTCTCACTCTATCCAAATTGACCTACTGTGGATTCCTGGCCACTCTGGAATCGAGGGTAACGAGTCGGCTGATACACTAGCTCGTTCATCCTCTTCTACCGGTGAATTCCTCAGCGTCTTTTCATCTCATAATATTAATCTCCTCTCCACTTCAGCTCATTCCAAACTATGGTTAAATACGTATTCCTCCTCATTCTCAAATCCGGATTTCTTTTATCTCTTTATCCAGCCTAATCTATCGTCTTATCCATGGTTTTTCAATTTTCCCTCCATGCGGCGTTCAACTCTCCCTGCAATCTGTCGCCTACGCTTTGGGCACAGTTTGCTTCCTGCTTCCCTATTTCGCTTTTCTCCAGTCCCTTCTCCTCGCTGTCCCCTACACCCTTTTTCTCACAACTTTATAGGTGACGCTAATCACATTTTGTTTGAGTGCACCTATATCGCTTCCGAACGTTCTTCCTTTTACTCTTTTCTTTTGTCAATTGGTCTTCCAACTCCGTATTGTGCATCTTTTGTCTTCTCCTTGTCATCACCCGCGGTCATTCCAGCACTTGAGTCTTTCCTATCTTCCATATCTGATCGCATAAACATCTGATTTCGCTTCTCATCCTTTCCCCTCTTCTTGGGCCAATGTCTTTATGATGAACCCAAAAAAAAAAAAAGAAAAAAAAGACAGATCCAGCTGAACATAGCGGTGAAAAGACTGTAGATCAGAAACATGGAAAGGGGAAATGTCTGAAATTGAAATTCTTCGCAAGAAAATTTATATTATAGGAAGAGAATTTTAAAAACAAACTGGCTAGTTAAATCGGGACCAACAAATCGGTCTGATCCTTAACATCGGTATAACTAGAAAAAATTAATTTGAATAGAACGGTAGAAAGGCAGTACTAGCATGAGATCTGGCGGTAAGTAGCAAAAAAAGTAGATTGCACTTTGAGGCGGTAACTAGAGAAAATATAGAATAGAACGCGAAAATAGATGAGGATTCAGCAACAAAAATAAAGCAGAAGAAAATAATGTGACAGACTACGAAAGATTAACAAGCGCAACAAGGAAGATAGCATTGTTTTGTCGAGAAGTTAACGAATGCGGAATAGATTAGCATTCGCGAATATCGATAGATTTAGAGAAAAATTTAACCGAAGGTGGAAGAGTAAAGTTAGGGAGATAAAAAAAAATTTTTACAATTAATAATGAAGTAGGAAAGGTTTATTGGAAGGGGATACGAAAAAAGTGTTTAATGCGTGCATATAAATGAGGAAGAATGAGAACATTTTACAAAAAGGAAGTGCTAATAGCGAAAAATAATTAATAGATTGGAAGAGAAAATAGAGAGCAACTTAATCAGCAGTAGTAAGCTAATATAAGATCTTAATAGATGAACAAATTTTGCGCGTATGGATTTTGACCGCCATTATTTGTACATATTGGTAAATGTGTGAAATTGTCGTCGCTATGGTCGAGTGAACATCAGCACTATCAGCTGAAAAACTATGTGCAATGAGAAAAAGATCAGTAAAAACGAAGTAATCATAAACAGTAGCATAGAAGGCAATGCCAACACGTATATTATTACTACATGCGCGCGAATATATAAATACATTTAAACTTGAAACTTGTATAACGCGATAAAACAAATCGTAACGTAGAATCACAAGTGTGCTCCTGGATCTGTACAGAAAGAATGTATAGATAACATAGTAGCTGGAAACCATTGTTGGTTATCGAAATGAAGATTATTATTTATTAGTAGCATAAATGCTCCAAATCCGTTCGAATTTTACCAGAGTGGCTTTCTTTATACCCACTACTGTCACTTTTAACTCAGCCGGTCGTTTTTCAATTGATCGCTGCTTTTTCGTAACAACATCAGCTACTTTTCCACTATGCCCTCATTTTTCGTTTATTCTCTGCTACAAAAATTTGACTTGTGTTTCACCGTATTTCATTTTTCATCGGTGTAGGATTATCCGTTAAATTGTAGATGTTCGTTCAAGCTCCGGTTTTTGCAATATTTTTTTGTGTGTTTAGCAATCTTCGAATCAAGCTTAACCCTGCGTAGAGCGCGGTCTAGGATTCCCAAGATCGGGGCGCCGTGAGCCTAACAGGCTCACTTTACAAAAGAATCCATAAAATACCGTATTAAATTAAACCAAAATTTGGTAAAGCTTCTTTAGGATGTAGAAAATAAGGAAAAAATACAAAAAAAAATAATTTAAAAATTGTGTAATTATTTATTACAGTACAAAAACTAAAAGTATTTCAATTGCGGAAATTATAAAACATAATTTTGAAAAAAATCAAAAATAGCTCTTTAAAATTATAAAAAATTGAAAAAACTGCTTGGCGATGTAGTTTGGGTCTTTGTAGAGTGAAATTAGTCGGAGTCGTCTTCCATCGGTTCCGTTGCAGGTCCGCACGAACACGCTGAAAAGCACGCTGTACAGAGCGATTTTGCGTGACTGAGGCACATTTCTCTGTGGCATTCTTCATAGGAATAGTTCATCAGTCGACGTTTATCCGTTTTCATCGTGCAGTTACAGCATCTAGACCTTTTTCGATGGTGTACAGGTGATTTTAGACGATGATCAAATGGCACGAATCTCTCGAGTAAAGAACGCGAAAAAAAAATTTCCGTTACAAGGGCGCGGTGAGCCTGACAGGCACAGGACTAGAAGGAGCGGTGAGTCTGACAGGCACAGGACTAGAAGGATCGGTGAGTCTGACAGATATCAATATCTTCCTTGGTAATATACTACCTAAGCATAACATATCCTTTCGAAGGGTTTATAATACACAAATAAAACAGTTTTTGTTGTTAAAAATAAAAAATACCGATCTGGGTTTTGTAACGTATTAGGGCGCGGTGAGCCTGTCAGATCAGATAGCGAATTGCTCGTCCCCTTAATGACCGATAACGTACTGACCGGGTGGGCTGGAATCATCTCACTTATTGTTAGTTAGGTGACTACTGCGATGGAGGGTCCTCGCTCCGCCCGCTGTCAAGCAGAACACGAAAAAAACCGACGCCTGAGCCTGTCAGATCGGCCGCGCCCTACGTAGGGTTAAATGTAGTTAGATTTCGACGCTTGATTTCTGAGAAAACTATTAGGATAGGGGGAGCATTTACGCAGGCTTTGGTGGAGCGGAATACGGTTTAATATTTAAAACAACAAATTTAAAATCATTACGAAAAAGTAAATTCTGACCGAATATAATTCTGTAGATGGAGAGAACCCGAGGGATTTAAATGGATTCGGTCTGTAAAAAAGAAATTTGTAAAAATAATTTTGATGTTCGGATACGAAGACAGCTGAATACAACGACCCTTTCTTTTCAGATTAGCAGTTGTTATACAACTTTAATCGCAATAAATATGAAAAATTGATCGACTCTAGTTTCAACCGTCAGACAATAATCGTAGCAATACCGGAACGGCAACCCAAAACACATTATCAGTTGACAGAGATTGTTGCTTGTCAACCAAGACGCTTATTTCTATGTTTTCGAACAGTTTTCGAAAGAATAAGCGCAAAAGGAGGATGATAACTATAAAAAAAAATTCAGCATTCTAGAAGAAATTGAACATGCTGAAGGAAAAAATGAACAAAGTTTTAAGATAACGAGGACGGAAACGTTATCGGTATGGGGAGACCAATTGAGAGATTCGTTTTTAGGATGAAGCTCGTTAATGATAGAGAAAGAAGTAAGAAAACGAAGATCACAAATGCGTTTAGGTCAAATAAGTAGCACCTACATGGAATCAACAAATGAAATAAATTTGTCTTTAGGAAAAAAAGAACTACGGTTTACCTTATTAATGATTTTAGTATTTTTCAAATTTGTAAAATGTAACGAAAGAATAAGTGTTCCTGAGGAATATATTGTTGGTACTTTTGTAAATAGGCCTTTTAGTCCTTTTCAGATAAAAAGGTAAATTGAAAGGGAGAAGGAAACGAGCGAAAGATTTAACACATTGGTTGTGCACTGTTTATCGTTGTTTCTCGATAAGAATAAAAAGTTATTGTCTTCAAAAGGTTATCGGTATTTTTTTAAAGAATCGATGATGATAAAGGAACGAGCTGACAGACTGAGTTAGTAAAGAAAAATTGTTTCGGAAAGTCAAATTCGGTATAGAGAGAAATCGAACGATAGATCAGTTTTCAAAAGATGTTGGAAAAGGAAGCACTGAGAAGAAAGATATTATGGAAGAGTGGTCACTGCCGAATATTCGCATATTTTTAGAAGCATCGGGTACAAGTGTAGAGGAACTTGGTGGCATTTAAAAATTCGCGAGGCAACACGAATAAAAGAAAAGAAGCGAGAAAGGTTAAAACTGGTTATTCAAAATAATCATCGAGTTCGAAAGCAACTCGAATTTAAGGCGGCAAGCATAACGAACTAAATGTAACAAGGAGTTTGTTCGACTTTAATGCATCTCGTCGGCTACATTGAGGAAGGAGTAAATAATTTACAAAATGGTATACTAGACGCGGTACAAAGAAAACATCAAAAGAGGCAAATGATTATTACAGATTACTGGAGCAAACTTTATGGTTATTGGTTGCAGAGAGAATTGGATGATTTGCAGCACATAAGAGAGACTGAAGAACTAATTCAGTGAGTTGTATGGAAATACCGATGTGTAAAATAGTTTGAATAAGGATTGTAGTCCCGTACAACTGCCTAACGTAATAATAATAATAATAATAAAAATAATAACTATCTTAGTGTAAAGAGAATTCGATACCGGTAGAGTGGTACGGATCAAAAAGAAATAGTATTAGATTGCTATTTTGATAGCACTGTGATAAACCGAAAGATAATCTGGCAGAAAAGTATAGTTTTTTTTTTTTCTTTTTTTTTAAAATCGGTTCGTCAACATGGACATTGGCCCAAGAACAGCGGAACAGAGAGGAAAGAGAGACTCAGATCCTTACACGATCAGAGATAGCCGACAGAAAGGAATCAAGAGCTAGAACAACCGAAGGAGAAGGAAGGGAGAGAATGAATGAAGCACAGTATGGAGCGGGAATACCGGTTTGTAAGAGGAAGGAATAAAAAGAAGCTTGTTCAGTTGAAAGCGATAAACAACTGAACAGTTGTTATAATAAGATGTGAAGAGGTCAGACTATTAAGTAAAAAATCAAATAGCTGCCGACCGTAACATTTTGAAATACGTATCAAAAAAAAAAAAAACCGGAAGCCACTAAAGTCAGTAACAATGCAACTTCGCGTGGCTAGAATAAATAAAAGCAAAAAGAAAATAAACGCTGACAAAGAAAAGGAGACTATTCAATAAAAAAAAACAACAGTGAATGAGGGCTCGCGGAGGTTATTATTGATAGACTTCGAGATCAGGAGAGAAGCTTTTTTTTCCTTTTTTTAATATAAAATAATAATAATATTGTTTCATATTTTTTGGGATGCGCCACAGAGGCTTTGACTCAACAACTACAGAAATTAAAAAAACGGTTAAATCGAGCGACATTTAAAGATAGAGCTTAGGAAAGATTGTAGTACAGGTATTATAACTGGAGATGGGAAGGGAAGAATAACGCGAGAATTATAAGGAGCAGAAAAATCCAGTGCTACGATTTTGGAGTACAAAATAGAAGCAAGGGCGGGGCATTTGAAGAAGATGTGGCTTGCATCACATACGCGAGTAGAGATAGAACTGTGAAGGGAACTATCGAGAGAGGAGGACAGGGAAAAACGAAAATGTGAAGAGGGGAAAAGGGAGTTATTAAATCGTAGTCTGATTAAAGGAACAAAATATAATAATCGGCGCTAACTAAAAAAAAAAAAAAAGAAAAAAAAAGAGTAGGAAAAAAGGAATTGAGCTTCCTGAAGTGGGAGTCGAAGTTCCCCTGCTGTTGGTTCCGGTCGTTCTCGCGTTGCTTCTTAATTTTTCCCGCTTCAGTAATGGCCTAGCGGAAAGTTGCGAAACTGCTTCAAGTGACACTCAACAACCGCAACTGAAAATTTCAAATGGTACTGGTTAATATCGCAGGTGATGAATGAATATAATCACGCAGAAAGAAGGCCAACATAAAACCTCGAGGGGCTTTCCTTAATTTTCCTATACATTCGCATTGCGCAATGTGATGAACAACGCATTTTGGAAATCGCTAAAAGCCAGACTTTTACCGAGAAAAACCTGTATTCCAGAAAACGGGAAAGCGACGTCCGTAAGATATTATCCGGACTTGTATTGTGGCCGTGCGCCGCACCTAAAGCGATGGATTAGAATGAGGGCAGCTTTTTCAGACGGCGGGGAAAAGACAAAACGGAAAGAATCCGAAAGAGAGAAGAATCAATTGAGAGGCCAGTTGAAATAACGTAAAATGACGGAAACGTTTTTGGTGCGGATTCGTCGATGGCCCGACAACCGGCAAATGCTGGCCTCCGATATCGATGTTTAGTTAACGGTGGTTGTCGCGATGTTTCGCTGAACGGTCGCTTGAGACAATATTTATTTTACAAAACTGAAGTCGTCGAACGCGCTGATAGAGCCGTAGAGGAGATTATTGCGTTCAGCCGGAAGACGAGGTGCTCGATTCAAAATCAACATTGATGGAGTGTGTAAAATAAATAATAGTCCGGTAGCGCGGTTGACTGAGCTAGAACGAAACCGGGGCAAATAGCGTCCGGTCCAGTAACAATGTGCAGAGAGGCGACAGAGGACGGCGGCGGACAGACGTTCGAGCGGGAGCAGGACAAATCGAGCAACGTGGCGTGTAATTTCTCGGCTTTTTCGGAAATTCACGCACACCGGACCCGCGATACGGTCAACGGAAAAATGACATGTTTGTTTAAAAGCCGTACCGGCCGCTGGTGCTGCCTGCCTGTTCGACCGTTGATCGAACGTGGAGATGTGCCACGCTATTATTAATAAAACATGAAATTTCTCGTTTTCGGGAAATCTACAAAAATAACACGAGCATCACGCGCGTGCGCGCCAATGTGCCTCGCTCGGCCAGGACGACGGGAGCCCTCTGTCCACGACCGTCACATTTAAGCACCGCTCATCATCATTATCATTAATGTTATAAAATCATTATTATTTTCTCGTCCAGTTTTTTGGCCTCTTTTTTCTACTTTCCGTCGAATCGCTCTAATGTCACGTTTATTTGCAGAGCTCTCCACATTTCTCCGCGGATAAATTTTTCCGCACAGTCGTCCGTGCCGCCGCCTCTAATAATATGTCGATTTTGAAGTAGTTGGCCGCATTCGGATGTATTTATTTTTTCGGCGAAAACAAACAGTTGCAGCTGTGACGCGGCCAGCGGCAGCATCGGGCCGGTGAAAAACGTTCATTTGCGCGATAATTAGGCCGCCGCTGTAAACAATTTGTGTTTTGCCAGCTCCCGGTTGTTCTCAGAATTCTCGGCAAGAGTGTTTCCGCGCGATTATCCAGTGAAAGGAAAGCGATGCCGGGAGCGCCAACGATAAATTTTTAAAAGTGGGCAAACAAGAGAACGATAAACGCACGCCTTCCCTTCGTCGCCCGACAAATAGACATGTATCGTTTTTAATGCGATATTTATTTAACAGTCTGTTTACTTCTTTTTACCTATCATAGTGCATCCTCTTTCTTTGTTTATTTGATTTTTTTCTTAATTGCAATTATTTTCAACGGCCATCTCTCGGTCGACCAGTTCAAATTCAGCTTTCCATTTTAGTTCAAAGAGTTCATTTTTCTCATTAGGAAACCTCAAAAAGTAGCTGAGAGTAAAGAATGATATATGCCGCGCAAGTATGTTATATTATACAAACATGAGGATTTTCGTCCAGCAGCGCCACGTTTTGTGTTAGCATATTTAATATCAAACAGGTGGCGTGAGGACTTTTTTTCTATCCTTGGTCGCTTGGCCACGGACTATCAATATCGGGGAGGTTACGGAACCATGGATGATTTTTTTTCTATTTTTAAAGGACAAATCTGTAAACTCTAGCTGGGCTTGTCGCGCTTGACTCGACGAATCACGTATGATTTTCGTTTTTCCCCAGTTTTTGTAAAAATTTTGTCAGCATATTAAGGATGTATTCGTTGTTGATTTTAAACCTTCAGGGACGCCACGACGGTCTCTTAACTACCGTTGACGAAAAAGTTAATTATTTTCATTATTATTGAAAAAAAAAATGTATTATTTAAATTTTTATACAGCGTAGTAACGAAATTTACCTACGTCAATCTTTTCCTATATCGGTCGACCGCTGAAAAATGCAACAATATTTGAATTCATTATATTCTGGATGCCTCTGGGCAGCGGAAGAGCTACTTTCCTTTGTATTATTAGGATTTATAAAATACGCGCGACGAATAATTTTAATAAACGCGATCAACGATATTTAAAATTTTTGCGAACTTTTTTACAACCGCGGTTTTTGTCGGGTGCTGCCAAATCAGAGGTCGTGCATTCTATACTTGTCTCGTTCCGGATCCAAGTAGCTCCCAGGTATATACCTAATCTGAAATTGAATTAGATATCAGAGAAATCCGGGAAAGTAAAGGCGGTTGAGAGAAAAAAATTGGCCCCGCAGTATTCTCCTTAGATCCATTAAGCTTAGCACATTGTGAGTATTAACTTCTCCATAATACCTTATCAGGGATATGGAACTTACTTTACTTTAGTCTTTTACTGCGAGTTCCGACGATTAACCTTTATTGATGCGAGGAGAAAAATGACCCGAATACCTCGGCTAAAAATTAATGAATTTCTGGCCGTAGCCCTTCTTCTTGTTATTTTTTTTTCTTTTCTGTCCTCACCCACTACCGAGATCAACCATTTCGAATGGCGATGCGCATTCCTTTTATGCATGACGGTTCATTCATCCCTATCCGACATCAGGATTCCAGGCACACGCACATTTTCGCTCATAATTCCATTTTTTTCTTGTTTTTTACATTTTTAATTTGAGTTCGCTTTTATATTACAACTGTAACATATTACATTGCACGGCGCAGAATAGAAACATTTAAAAAGGAGGATTTTTTTTTTTTCAAATTACGTAATTGAAAATAATAAATATTCAAAGTGGATTAGAAAAAAATCTGGGTCTTTCATCACTTCATCACTTACTATAATGGTGAATGAGCGATGAACTGCGCTGAAATATTAATCACTATATCAATTAGAAAAATAAAGAAGTCATATGACCGCATAATTTATCCGTTAACCGTAACAAACGCGCAGTTCGGTTCACAGTTTTGTCAATGAGCGTCTCTTTGAGAATTTCCGTCACGAATTCCCGAACCATTTCGTTTTTATTATCGGTACTTTGTTTTTCGTAATTTCACCATAATATGGAAATATTTTTTTTTTTTTATAACGACGTCGTTAAGATTTTCTAATAACCGTCGAAAAAATATTAACTAACCGGTGATAATTTCTAAATAATTATGTTCCGCGACCAATGTTGGCTGTCGATTTACCGGAAAATTCAATATCGGATATTTTCCTTTGCTCATAGCGATAGAATCCTCAGAGAATAAAAATAATAAAGAAAAATTTCCCAGCTGGAGGCTTAAAGACGCTAACTTTGAATTATTCTCCCAATCGGTAAATCTAAAACTTCCAGAAAACACTAGCAATGTCAACAAGATTAATGAGCATATAATTAAGGAATTAACGGCAGTCGCTTCCGATATTGTTCCAAAAAATAGTCCGCGAATAACACGTAGACAAACGATATGGTGGAACTATGATTGTAGCAGAGCGGTCATGGAAAAGAATAGACTTCTGTCTAGAGCAAAGCGTCACCCGATGCAAGAAAACTTTAAAAACTTCAAAATCGCTCGGGCAAATTGCAAAAGGCTCCTCAGAGAATCAAAAAGACAGTCTTGGATACGATTTACATCTACGTTCAATTCCATGACTTCAGTCAAGAAGGTTTGGGACAAGATCAAAATGTTATCGAACAAAAAAACATTCACAACCATCTCGCCGATAATATCAGATTCCGGCCCAACTCGCAGCAAGTTGGATATTGCGGAAGCCTGGCCGATCATTTCCATAAATCATCAGCCACTGAATCGTATGCAGAATCGTTCAAAATTATTAAGAGGAACTGCGAAGGCCAAGAAGCTAGTCCCTTTACCTCATCTATGCAAGAGTTCAATCTTCCGTTTACCAACGATGAATTAATAGATGCCTTGAATCATACGAGATCCATACATATCGATGTGATCGAAAAGCTCCCCGCGAAATCCCTTAGCACAGTTCTCCAATTCTACAATTTAATTTGGACATCATGGCTCACATAATTCCAGTTATAAAGCTCGGAAAAAAACCACCTCCCTGGCAGCTACCACCTCATTTCCCTGACCAATTCTGTATGCAAACGTCTGGAGAAGCTGATAAACGCTCGCCTAATATGGATACTGGAAAAAAAGAAACTTCTTGATCCAATGCAATATGGGTTCAG
This sequence comes from Icerya purchasi, assembly GCA_039619475.1. Taxonomy (NCBI): domain Eukaryota; kingdom Metazoa; phylum Arthropoda; class Insecta; order Hemiptera; family Monophlebidae; genus Icerya; species Icerya purchasi. Next base: position 63,101,365 of record CM077116.1, on the reverse strand, counting down.
ATCGCAGAGATGCACGATGGACCTTCTAGTAAAACTACACCAGCAAATATGTGACGGCTTTGTTTCGAATCAGTTCACAATGCTCATAAGCTTTAACCTGGAGAAGGCTTTTGACCGCATATGACGACATAAAATCATTCAAATCTTGGCAAACTGGAATGTCACTGGGAATTTGCTTAATTCCGTGAAGGCATTCTTGACAGATCGCACGTTTTAGGTTCGGATAGAAGATATCTTGTCGTCCCCTAGAAGTCAAGAAAACGGCACGCCTCAAGGCTCGAAAAGTCCAAAATAATTGATGCGCCTGTAAAATATAATCTTTTCGCTGACGATCTCACAATATACATGACATCTGCAAATATGGAAAGTCTAAGAGTTCGGCTTCGAAACACGATCGATAAATTACAAGAGTGGTCTACAAACCAGGGCTTAGCCTTCTCAGCTGAAAAAACAGCTAGCATTATTTTCAACAATAAACGAACTCTGAGCAACAGCCCCATTAGATCAGTCTCAACGGTCAAAATCCTTGGATAAGTATTCGACAGGAAGCTGTCTTGGTCCAAGCACATCGATGAACTTAAAGCGAAATGTCAAAAATCTCTTAACGTCCTCAAAATCTCATACAAAATGGGGCGGAAATAGGAAATGCCTGCAGAACCTCTATTCCGCTCTTACGCTGTCTAAAATGGATTACGGTTCAATCATATACAGATCTGCTAAACCTAATGTGTTGAACAGGTTAAACACTGTTCAGAATTCCGCATTAAGATTCATCTCAGGCGCATTACACTGCAGTCCAATTGACCGCCAACTAATGTCCTGCCACTCAAACACAGAAGGCTATTTCTTTCTCTGAAATATTTTTTTGATCTGGCCTCAAATCCATCTAACCCCTCGCATCAAAAAACGCTTGCTCCGAATTATATACAGCTATCCAAAAATTCCAAAGCCCCTGGGGATCGAGTGCCGGAATGCTGTTAGCAATCTTCAATGAACGACGACGGCCCATCAACATATGGTTGAAGTCCCTCCTTGGAACACCAGTGTACAACAATTAACAAAATTTAGAGATCAGAATAAGATAAACAGCCAACATCTGAAGTCCCAATTAAAAAAACATGCACACTCCGTCTGGCAACACGAATGGGAACAAAACTGTCACCCTCAGAAACTGTTCAAAGTCAAGGGAAACCTTCGGCGATGGACAATCTCATACAGACAGGACCAACATGAGGAAACAACACTAGCTCGCCTGCACATAACTGCCTCCACACACATAGCCACCTGTTTCAAAAACGACCGCAACCGACATGTGAAATTTGTGGAGTGCCGGTTACAGTGGAACATCTCTTCACTTCGTGCCGCAAGTTTCGGGAAGAGAGAGCCGCCTGCTTCAAGGAGGATGCTGGTCTGGTCTAAATTCTGGCGGATAATGAAAAGGCCCGAGGAAACATTTTCAAATTTTTAAAGCTTACCCGACTTTTCCCTTTTATATAGTTTTAATATTCAGCAGCGTTTGCTTCCTTTCTTTTCCTTTCCTTTCCTTTCTTTTCTTTTTTCTCTTTCTATTGTTTATTTTAATTTCCTTTTTTGTTCTTTTCATGTATTAATTTATACTTATAAGATGTAACTTCTTGGCGTCGCAAATGGTCTTAGCTTTAATTTCTAATATATCGTGATTATGGTGTTCCCGAAACATGTCGTCGGAGTTTACATAGATATTTTTAATTTTTTTTCTGATAAAGTTTAATTAAAAGTTTTTACATTATTTTTATTGGTTGACAAATTAATGTATTCACATGAAATACACTTTTTATAAAATGATTTTTATAAAAAGTGCATTTCATGTGAATTCTATTTGCTAATCCAAATGTACGTGCACACAGCTATAGAATTATTTCACCTATTCACGTTATTAAGGCAGTGAAGAAATATCATTCGGGAGCTACTTTACTTAAACAGCTTCTTTCAGGTTTTGCTAGCGCAAAAATATATTTATTTCGATTTCTTGCAACATATATTGCTTGTGTAGACATCGTATAATTTTACTGTTTAAGTTGGGCTATTTTATTCGTCAGTAGTTTTCTATTTGCACTTTCTTTCCGGTATCATCAAAAAAACACGATGACCCATATACACCCTAGGCTGGGAGGCAACTTCATCTGCAGAAATCAGTTCTGAGAGGAAGCTTTGGGAAGAAACTGTAAGCATGAAGCGGGATGCTATTATTTCTACCACAACTCTGTTTGATAAGGTGCATACTAATTATGAAAAACAGAACTAAACGCAGAAGTGTTTGATTACTGGAAGGAGACCGAATTGTTGAAAAAACAGGGTGTATGAAATAGCGTAAGCCGTGAATATAAGATTTCTGTATAGGAAAGTACACATTCAACCACCATCATTAATCTTTGACAAGGATTATAGCTAACCAATTATTAGCCACGATTTTATCACCTATATCAACATACTTGTCAGTCTATTTCCCACATGTTATTGCTGCAATAGTGGTCAGCTTCAGTTGTAAAACGTTGCTTGGCAAGGCGAAACATTCCGGGTGGTTTCTGTCGTGGAAAGTAGAAGTGTGAGAGGCAGCATGGCGCGGCTACAGTGGATTATTCTACTCACATTGGACTGAGACGAGGGAAGTATTTACCAGCATGTTAGGCTATTTGTTGGATTCTATCCACTGGATTAAAGGAAATCGAGATTCCTCTCTCACAGTTATGGTGTGTATGTGTGTTCACACATGCATGCGTACTGTAGATGTGGCACAATCAGAGCAATAGGTAGCAGAGTGTGGCTGTGGTGTAGACTTAGCAATATTGGTAGGAGGGTGTGAAATGTGGCTGTTGTGGACGAAACACTAGTGCTTCTACATACCCTTATGGTGAATATCCTAACTAATGTGTCAGAAATGTCTTTTCTACATTACTTTAATATTTGTTTAATCATCAAAAGTCTATTTCTTAGAAATAACTACCTGATTCGGTATTTTATTTAATTTTGGGCTATAAGATGGGTTGTGGGGATAAACTATGATAGGCATCTTTAACAATGTAACCTTAGTTAATAATAGTAAATTACACTTAAAAAATTTAATATATGTAATTACTAGCTGGAGTTTTCTTGTATATTAATATGTTTAAATTTTTATTTCATTTTCTCTTTTTATGTAAACTCTATATTTTCACTATGTCGTCGCGTTGACCTAAAGCGCTGGCCTTCTGTTTTGGAGGTCTCGGGTTCAATCTCGAGTGATGACAGAATATACGCGCTTAGTTTAGCATACAGCAGTATAGACACATTTGGGCTGCAATTATAGTGCGACAAGCGACTATAGTCAGTTCCAAATATAGTCGTGCGAGTGCGCTAGCATCGCATAGAAATATTCAGCCACCAAACAATTGCTTCAACGTGAGCGAGGCCAGTCGTCTTGGTTCGCCTCGCCACTGATAACCTTTCTCACGTTGATCGGCAGCACGGCAGCTAGGTTGCGCTCCAGCTAGGTGCTTCTCAATTGCGATGCTATTTATCCTCTAATTCTCTTACAAATTTAAAAGATAATCTTGTACTCGTTATCGAGGGAGACTATTAGTAGATATTTTCACTAAAAATTAATTTCTTCGATTCAATTTTCCATTCTTCTTCATATGTTACTGTTATAATAATTGAAACAATCTTTAAATACAGAACATGAAAAAAACTACAATATTTGGTAACGATCTGAGATTTGAAAGTAACTCATTTTTTTAAAAGCAGTTGTTGAAACTTTTGTTAAAGGACTCTTTAATTAGTTTATTGTTATGTAAATTTCTAAAATATACTAATAAAATCATTTTTTTTTTTTTTATGGAGCATCATGTACTAAATTACAGATCCAAATGATTTGAAAAAAATCAAAAAATATTATTATTAAGAATTGTTTATGATCTAACGTGGTTACATAATTAATATTAACGATTATACAGTAATTAAATATTATATCTACATTATAAAGCTGTTTTCTCCGATTTCGCCTTTTTTGGCGAAATACTTATTCTAAAGGTCCCATTGCTTTCATTACTACAATTATCTGGTTTTTACTCCTTCTTCACCATTCAATTTTCCACATATCACACATTTGTCCTATAAGCTGGTGATCTACTTACTCATCTGCTTCTTAAGATTTAAAAAGAAAAGACATTTTTTTTTTTTGTTTTTTAATTAACATTTGTGTAAAGATTCTTTCCTTCTATCGGAAAAATGCTGATCAAGGTTAAACAATAAACGGTTCTTACGTTTAGCTGAAGATTCATGGACGTTGGTTGTCACGATCAAATGAAAGCCAAGTTCATCTAATTAAACATTTTCTTGCTTTTTGCAAAAAAGCGGACTTCTCTGTCATTCGTAATCCGAATTTTTCTTTTCTTCATAATTTTTATTACTTCTTACTAAACGCATTCTTTTAGCATTTCGTGTACTACATAATTGTTAAACAATAAAAATGAGAAAGAAAATGTAATGAAAATGAATGTAAATATAATAATATATATTAAAATTAATTTATTACTCACATTAATAAAGTTTATTATCAAACTAACAGAGAATAATTTTTTTTACTCGCGGAAGGAATAGATAAATTGTTGTCTACTACAGTAAATGTTTTATTTCGATTTTTACATTTATATTTACAATTTATCACAGTAAACATTTTATTTTTTTTAAATTTTATTGATATATTACAATTCTCTATTTTGCTCACTTTACTAAGAAAAAGTAGGTCAACTAAATTACATCTTCCATATATTATATATTCTAGACGGCTTCTTGCCGTCCAGGGTAATCGCTCAGCTTAAAGTTGTAAATTGTCATAGATAGAAGTTTATGATCCAATTTTGATAAGTCAAACCGTTTCCGAACTATTGTATAATTGAATATTTTTATCGTTTTTGTGAACCATCTTATTCGGTTATACTGATCTTTGTTATTAAGGCGAATACTGCATTGCTGCCAGGTGAATTACATTAATTTTAATGTAATTAAAATACTTTTCATTTTGATTTTTGTACACTTATTGAACTTAATTCATTTTGAGTATTAATTTTATCTTAATAAAAAACTATATATATATATATATATATATATATAAGTAGTTAGAAAACGTTTCTTCTAGGACAGAATTTAATGTGCTAGTTGTATACTTATTTTATTGGATTTTTTTGCAGGCGCAATTTTTAAGAAAATGTAAATTTAAATAAATAAAACAAAATAATACTGGCATGATCGCACTCTCTTTTTCCCAGGAGTTCTCGAGGAAGACTCTATCACTGTGCTGACATATTTTACAACTAATTTTGCTTGCTGCATATATACATCTGAGTGAAAAAATAATAGTTTTCATTCTAATATAGGTTTCTGTGTTAACAAAGTTTATTATGTAATAAAATTCATTTAATCGACAACGAATTAAATATTTAGAGTCTTAATATAAACCAAAAATCAAATTGTACATATGTTACAAATATTGAAATAACAAAAATTTATACATATTATCTTCATAAATAACGCTGAATTTGTTCCAAACTTGAGTATCACTTTATATAAGACCTAATAGTACATTTATGTATTTATGTAAGATCAAAATTAAATATCTTGTACAAAAAATTAAATAATTAACGTTTTACTAAAGTGTAGTCATTTTTAGTTTTCAGGTTGGATTTCTTAATTAATTGTAAATTAACTGATGTAATATTCTAATAACACTGCAATATAATTATTGATTTTAGCTTGATCACTTTATATTATTAACACTCTTCTGAAGTTCAAAATTTTCTTTAGAAGAATAAATTATAAAACTAATAAAATTTTTCTAAGTCATATTTCAATTCTTTTATATAATAATAAAATTGAAAACAATAAATTTTAAAACTATATGTAAAGTTTAAATGAAGATGAAAAATAATTTACCTTTTAGTATAAACATTTCTCGCAGCGGCAATTGCTTATTATAAACATTTATGTTCTCGCGGTTTTTAGAAAGGCCGAGTAATGTAACTGAGGCTAATCGGATTTTTCGTTGGGACTCTGTTCCGGTCGGTGAGGATATTTTCATTTTTTTTTTCTTCTTCATCTTCTTCTACTTTTTTTTTTTTTTCTTCTCTTTACATCACCGTTCGAAAAACGATAAGGGGGTTATAGCGCATTGGCTTAACGGTGTTACCATATATTCAATAAGAATATATCGCACACAAAATATTTCCGCTCAAGAAAACTTATACGATGGCGGGAAATAATAAAACAGTTTCATCATTAAAATTAAAACTTAATGACAAGCCGAAACGGCAAATCAGTGACAATGATATTAACACTGTTAATGGAAAAAAGGAAAACAAAAGGAAAAAAATAGAAACACGAGAAACTTCTACTCTGACACGGTACGAAAAATTAATTGCCAGCAAGGATAACCAAATAGCTCAACTGCAAAAGCAGGTAAATGAGCTTATCGAAAGGTTAAACTGCATTGATCAGTCACATTGTGTGGAATTGCAAACTCCGACACGTGACGGTACTCCCTCTAAATCAGTAGATATTTCAACTATGCCTGACATAACAAATGAGAATCAGCTGGTAAATAAATTTACTCCACTTCCGCCACCTGTATTTGTGAGTAACGTTAAAAACTTCAACTTACTTAAAAATAAAGTAATCACACAAACAAAAAAAGAACCTACCTTTAAGGGACTTCCTAGTGGAGATATTAAAATATCTGTCCGTGATAGTGACGATTACCGCTCGGTTACAGCCTTTTTAAAAGATCTGAATAGTAATTCAGCAAGTACGTCAAATGAGTTACTACATGGAATTACATATCACACGTTTCAACCGAAATCTGAACGTCCTTTTGCGTTTGTGATCCGTGGATTACCGCCATCAATCGACCATGAGGACATAAAGAATGACTTAAGAAAAACTGGTCATGAAATTATTCGGATAAGCCCTATAGTGAAAGTATATAGGGATACAGAAGGAAGACGGCAAATCAAGAATTTTCCACTGTTCAAAATCGAAATCTCCCCAAAAGCGAACAATAAAAACGTATACGAAATAACTAATCTTGCACATTGTAAAGTCTCTATCGAACCCCCTCATAAAAACAATAAAATCAAACAGTGTCATCACTGTCAACGAATAGGGCATACCAAAAATTACTGCACTCATCCTCCTCGATGTGTCAAATGTGCCGGTAACCATCTCACCAAAGAGTGCAAGAAACTTAAAAAAGACCAACCAAAATGTGTCTTATGCGGTATGATAGGACATACAGCTAACTACGCTGGTTGCGAAGTCCATCAAAAGTCGAAAACGCAGTCCCAGCCTATAAAAAAAGTGGTAGATCGTGTTAGAGAGGAACGAATCAGACCTGCAGAAAAAGTGCAAGCAGGAAAAACATTTGCGCATGCAACCAAATTGAATTTAAAATCACAGGAACAAATACAAATTCCTCCACAACAAAAAGATCCAATCATTAACGACGTTATGGCTATACTTCACAATATCCAAACTAGTATTAACCAGCTAAATATACGTGTTACTCAATTAGAAACTAAACCATTGAGCCAACACACAAAAAGCCAAGGAAAAATAGTGAAATGACTGACTCCTCGTTTCGAATACTAACCTGGAATGCCAATGGCTTGAGTCAGAGAGCTCAAGAACTCGAGGCTTTTCTTAACACACATGTTGTTGACGTCGCATTAATCTCAGAAACACATTTTACAACAAAAAGTTTTATCAGAATTCACGGCTACACTACATATTGGACTAACCACCCAAGTGGCAGAGGACGAGGAGGAACAGCAGTGATAATTAAACAGAATATCAAACACTATTTACAGGAAGAAATACAATTGAATTTCCTACAAGCCACAGTAGTAGCAATAAACTATAATGGCGCAGACCTCAATCTAGCTGCAGCATACCGTCCGCCCAATAGTAATTTTGAAAAAAGTCAATTTATTGATATCTTCAATCAACTCGGTCCTCGTTTTATACTTGCAGGTGACTTTAATGTAAAACACACCATATGGGGGTCACGTTTGACGACACCAAAAAAAGGTGCTGAACTTCTCAAGGCTATCAACATATGTTAAGTTCTTTTCATCACGGAAACCTACTTACTGGCCAACAGATTGCGCGAAGAATCCTGATCTCCTTGACTTTTTCATTACTAAAGGAATCGCTGCCAATTAAGTTCTTTTCATCGCGGAAACCTACTTACTGGCCAACAGATTGCGCGAAGAATCCTGATCTCCTTGACTTTTTCATTACTAAAGGAATCGCTGCCAATAGAAGGAATTACGGACTTATCGTCAGATCATATTCCGGTACTATGACACTAAGTTCTGTAGTGATTAAAAAAAGAATTCCGCAAAATCTCACCAATAAATATACTAATTGGAATCAATTTAGAGAAAGCCTTGACTCTTCAATTGAACTTAAAATCAGGCTTAAAACTATTAGTGATTTAGAACAGCAAGCCCAGCACTTTATCAACTTGTTGCGAAAAGCTGCTAGCCAGGCTACTCCAGCTCTTAAAGAAAACGTTCCAAATGAAGTACTGCATCCTATCGAAGTTAGGAAACTAATAAAAGAGAGAAGACGTGCACGGAAAATATGGCAACGCTCCCGTCATCCATCGGATAAAACAAAATTTAATCGAATTAGCAATAAAGTTAATAGGCTAATCAAGGATTTCAAACAGAAAAGCGTCACAAACTACTTAGAAAATTTAAGCCCTGCAGCGGACACAAATTATTCATTGTGGCGTGCAACGCGACGCTTCAAACGTCCACTACTTCATATTCCTCCTCTCAAGGATGAACAAGGGCAGTGGATTCGCGACGAGAACAGTAAAGCTGAACTATTCGCTTCGCATTTAGCTTCAGTCTTTACAACACATAATATAAACTCCCAGATCGATACAACGAAAAATTACCAACCTTTCCAGCAAATAAAACCAGTAACTCCTCTTGAAGTTGCACAAGAGTTAGATAATAATATGAATCCCAAAAAGGCTCCTGGAATCGATGAAATTTCACCTGGAGCGCTTAGAGAATTACCACGTAAAGGAATTATTATGCTGACATATCTCTTTAATGCCTGTTTCAGAATGAGATACGTACCAAAATGTTTCAAAATCGCTCAAATCATCATGTTACCGAAACCTGGGAAACCAACAGAAGTAGTAACTTCGTATCGACCAATCTCTTTGTTACCTTCCATATCAAAATTATTTGAAAAACTACTCCTTAAGCGACTCAAGCCCTTATTAAAGATACCAGATCATCAGTTTGGCTTCCGCAATCAGCACTCTACGATTGACCAAGTGCATCGTATAACCAAGCTAATTGAAACAGCCTTTGAAGAAAAAAAATACTGTCCGGCGGTTTTTTTAGACATATCGCAAGCTTTTGATCGAGTCTGGCACGAAGGGCTGATCTATAAAATGAGCAACCTGCTATCGGAAAATATGTGCCAACTTCTTGAATCACATATCTCTGATAGATCCTTCAGAGTTTCTTATGAAGAAGCAAAGTCCAAATTTCATCCAATACAGGCTGGTGTTCCACAGGGTAGTGTCTTAGGACCTTCTCTGTATTTATTGTATACAGCTGACATTCCAACAACAGCCAAGACGACTACTGCTACCTTTGCAGATGACACAGCCATCTTGTCAGTTGGCAATTCCCCAGAATTGGCTACGACTAACTTGCAACATGCAGTAGAAAAAATTAGCAAATGGACATGTGATTGGAAGATCAAGATTAATCAAGAAAAATCAGTGCATGTTATGTTTACGCTTCGTAAATCTAAGACCTGTCCTATATATCTTGATCGTCTTCCTATTCCGAGATCGGACTCTGCTAAATACCTGGGTATGCATTTAGATTCCAGGCTGAATTGGAAGACGCATGTCAAAATGAAAAAGGAACAAACCATGCATAAATTAAGACAGATTTGTTGGCTGATTGGGCGTTATTCTAAACTCAATCTGTCTAATAAGCGTTTGATTTATTGTCAAATCATCAGACCGATATGGATGTATGGTATTCAACTCTGGGGCTGTGCAAAGACATCCAATCGGTTGATTATTCAGCGCGCTCAAAATAAGTGTCTCCGAAACATCACTGGAGCTTTTTGGTATCAACGAAACGAAGAAATACATTCCGATTTAAATATTCCATGGATCGATGAAGTCATACGTTATATTGCAGAAGCGCACGAATACCGACTTCACAGTCACCCAAATCTAGAGGCTTTAGAACTGCTACTTTCCGATGATGACTTAAGGCGCCTTAAGCGCACAAAGCCTTATGAACTAGTCACCTAATTTATTCTGTAATATATTCGTATGTATGTATTTTGTGGATATGGGCATATACTTGGTGTGCGTGCGTGTGAGTATTTATATGCGCGTATGATTATGTATATATCTGTATATTAGGAGTTATGTAATTGTACATAGTTTCTACTCTGCTCATGTTACAAATTAGTTAGATTAAGTTGTAACACTGTTTTAAAAGTAGTGCTAATTTATTTACTATAATAAGATTGTACTGAAATATACGTGTAAAAAAAAAAAAAAAAAAAAAAAAAAAATCATTTATTTCAAGTTCTGGTGCAATTACAGACCAAAGCATCTTTTATATTTACATTTTTAAAAGCTTTGTGTTTCATATTGTACAAATATTTGTACTTCCTAACTATCTCAATCAGTTTTTTCATCATATATAAATTAAATTAAAAAATAGACAAATTACAAACAAAAAATGTATAATATATAAATTAAAAACGACAAAGAAATGTTTTATAAAAGAAAACTATTTTATCAAATTTTAACCAGGTCATTCTCTGCCTTCCTCGGCTTTTCGTTCCGTCTACTTTTTCCTGAGGGATTAATTGCAGAAGTTAATATTTCTCTCCTCTGATTACATGACCGAAATATTTTATTTTCCTGTTTACGATGGATTTTATTAGCATTCTTTCTGTTTTGGCTATCTCTAGAACTTTTTGATTCGATGTTTTAGTTGTCCATGATATTTTTAACATCCTTCTGTGGATCCACATCTCTATAGCTTCTAGTCGATTTACCTGTCTTTTATTGACTGTTGTTGCCTCTATTCCATATAGTAAGATTGGATAAATATAACATTGCACAATATTTTGACTTATATCTAGACGTAAGGATCCACTCGCAAAGGAGATTTTTCATTCTGGTGAAGGCACTCCGAGCATAACTGCATCCTATTTTTATTTCTGTATCTGGGTCCAGGTTCTTAGTAATGTAACAGCCCAAGTATTTGAATTTTTCAACTCGTTTAATCTTCTCATAGTTTACCATAACGGAGACTTGATTAAAGTTATTTTCTTTGCTGACTACCATCCACTTTGTTTTCTTCACGTTTATATTCAAATTGTATGACTTTCCAACTGCGTTGAGTTCATTGAGAAGATGTTGAAGATCTCTTCCGTTCTCTGCAATAATATCAATATCATCTGCATAGCGAATGTTCTTAATAATTCTCCCGTTAATCCAAACGCCCAAGGGTAGGCTCGAGATAGCTAATCTAAAAACCTGCTCAGCATAAAAATTGAATAGTAGGGGTGAAAGGATACATATCCTTGTCGTACTCCATGTTGGACTTCAAAGTCAATGTTTTCCTCGTTCCCTAGAATGAGCTCAGCTGTCTGGTTCCAATATAGATTCTTAATTATCCTTAAATCGTATTCATTAATTCCAGTAGCTTGAAGAATATCCATTAATTTGTGATGTTGGACGTTATCAAATGCTTTCTCATAGTCAAGAAAACAAATAAATCCGTCTTAATTCCCTACATTTTTGAAATAATACATTAACCGCCAGTAGATCTTCTTTTGTTCCAAATCCTGCACGAAAACCAAATTGGGTTTCACTTAAAACGTATTCACATTTAGCTCAGATTCTATGGTGAATAATCCTCAAAAAGAGTTTCAAAAAATGACTCATAAGGTTGATTGTACGATAGTCGCCGCATTCCTTAGAATATTGCCTTTCCGGTATGAATAGAAACGACGACTTTAGCCATTCGGCTCGAATTTCTCCCGACATGTAGATTTTATTGAATAACACGGTCAGTTTCTTGATATTTTCCTTATCAAGAAGTTTAACTACATCTCCGGGTATCCTGTCAAGACCCGTAGCCTTCCTGCTTGGGATTAATTTAACTGCATGCCTTACTTCTGATTCCAAAATGTGTGGACTTTCTTGTAAGTTACCGGCCATTATGGGGTTGTTAGGTTTATGTTCGGAAAATAGAATTTTTAAGTATGTTCTCCATATTATTATCTTTTCATCCTGTTCAGTAACAGGGGTACCATGCTTACCTAGCAGACGCATTAAGGAGCAATTGAATCCTTTTCCAGTAACTGCTTTTATCTGCTTATGCATCTTAAATGAGTTATATTTTTCGGCCAACACCCTTATTTCTTCACCCTGTTCTTCCATTCACCTCTTCTTGGCTTCTTTGATCATTTTCTTGACTTGTTTATTCAGACGGGTGTACTTAGTTTCATTCTTGCCTTTTGTGACTTCTCCTCTCATTCATCACATCGAGTATTTTGTCTGTCATCCACTTTTTCGTTTTAACATTGTGTATCTTCAAATACTTCTGACAAGTTTCTGTAATAGCTGCGTTCACTGTAGTAACAAATTCTGTACCAAGTTCATTCAGGTTGTCATTAAGCTGTTCTGAAATTTGGGCTCTTGTTTCTGCAGACTATAATTTGTCAATGCCCCTTTCTTATGATCATTTTTGTTTTTTATTATTTTCTTCAATCGTAGTTTTGCTTCGGCAACCAGTAAATTATGATCGGAACCGATATTAGCTACTGGATACGTTAAGGCTCGTTTGATCATATCCTTATATCGCCGGTTTATTAGAATATTATCGATTTGATTCCTGATTATGCGATCATCTTTATCATTTGGGGCCTTCCACGTATACAGGCGACGCTTGGGTAATTCAAACCAGGTATTTGTTATAACCAAATTACTTTGTTCGCAGAATTCAAACAGATAATCTTTATCATTGCTGTCGCCAAGTCCAAAACAACCAACTGAACTTCCACGTTTCCCATATCCTACTTTGCATTGAAATCACCCGTAATTATGAGGATATCTGATGTCTTAAGTTTATCTAATATCATCCGGATTGATTGGTAGAATTCATCTGCTGCTTGATCATACTGCGGTTCTGCCATAGGAGCATTAACCAGGAAGCTTCATATCAGGGGAAAAAATGGAAAAATAGAAACGAACGAAGTAGGAATTAAGAACCGGTGGGTAGAATACCTAGAGCAGCTATATCATGATGACGAGCAACAAGAAAATGAAGACCCAGCAGGCACACATGAATTACTTCATGTAATAGATTCGGAATTCGATACAACGCTAAAACATATAAAAGGAAGGAAGGCGGTAGGAGAGGATGAACTACCGATAGAACTGATAATCAACTCAGGCGAAAAAATCCATAGAGAATTGAAAAAATTATTCAATGAAGTATTAAGGGAAGGATTAATGCCGACAGACTTCAAAAAAGGTAGATTGGTAATGATACCCAAGAAACCAAATGCAGATAAATGCGAAAACTATAGAATAATAAATTTACTGTCACATACTTCCAAAATACTAGCGCGAATAATATTAAACCGGATAGAGAAGAAGATTGAGGAAAACTTGGATTTTGATCAATTTGGTTTTCGAAAACAGAAGGGAACGAGAGAAGCAATATTAGCTCTACGGTTGATAATAGAGAAACAACTAGAATCTAATAGTCGAGTAATAATTGCTTTTCTAGACCTGGAAAAGGCGTTTGATAGAGTCAGCTGGGCCAAACTGTTTCATATCCTAGAAGAAATTGGAGTACCAAACACCAAAGCTAGAACAATTAAAGCGTTGTACAGGAATCAAATAGCGGAGTTCAGAATTGGGAAGAGTATAGGTAAGGCAGAAATATGCAAGGGAGTTCGACAAGACTGCGTAATGTCATCCTCCTTATTTAATATTTACATAGAAAAACCGATAAATCTGATAAAACAAGAGTTGGAAAAACGAGAAATTGGTGTGCAAATACATGGAGTAACAATATCAATGATCAGATTTGCGGATGATATAGTAATCTTAACGGAATCGGAAGAAGAAATGCAGGCAGCATTAAATATTTTAAAAAACCACCTAGAAGAGTATAATATGAAAGTAAATGAAGACAAGACGAAAATACTTATATGTGGGAAAAAACGTACACAACAAAAACAAGTATTATAATTAACAATAAAACTATACACAGAGCCAAAGAGGCACAATATATCTGGTAAATCTGAAAACAGAGAATGGAAAAAGTACAGAGGAAATAAAGCGAAGGATCAGTCTAGCAAAAAGCGCTTTTATGCTTAACCAGCAAAAGTATGGATATGAACCTACGGATGCGACTGATTAAATTGTACATGTGGAGTGTAATGTTGTACGGGTGATAAACGAAAGCGAAAAGAAAAAGCTGAAAGGGGCAGAAATGTGGTTCTGGAGGAAAATGTTAAAAATAAAATGGACCGAAAAAGTTAAAAATGAAAATGTCCTTAACCGAGTGGCGGGAACTTGCGGCTTATTGAACACCATCAAGAAGCGTAGAACCATAATGATCGGTCTTATACTGCGAAATGATGGAATATTATCGAAAATTATAGAGGGAAAAACAAGAAAAGCCCGACAGAGAAGAAGACCAAGAAACAGGTATATGTCTCAAATAATAAAAGATATGAAATGCACAACGTACAGCCGATTAAAAGCAGTAGTATGGAATAGGAGCGAATGGGTTCAATGATTGATGAAGATGATATAATAATTGGCACAATACTGTTACCATGAAAAATGTAGTAAAAAAATAGGTGATAATATTGATTATTATTTAAAAATTTGCCTCAACATTTAAACTGTGAATACGGTTTAGAAACAAGTTGGTTAGAAAGAACAAATTGAGCCAATAAAAAAAAAAACAAACTTCTACGGTATTTTATAGTTGCGTTTATTCCAAGCTATAAACCACCGAGGAAGTTTAATGCATAACGTATAGCAATTCCGGCTATTCCACAGCAATTCTATCACTTCTATAGGATTTTCCAGCAATTGCGCCAGAAGTGCAGAAATTCTGGAACAACTTCTCTCGATCTTAATTACAACTTAAAACCAACTTTAACACGGATTCCAAGTCATTCCGTTATCAAAGGTAATGAACTAGCAGATTTATCAGCTAAACAAGAGTCTATAATATATCCAACACAGCAAATACCTGTCACAAGTAAAGATTTTTGTGAAAACATCCAATTGCGTCTGCTATCTTTGTAAGTAAAATTTGCAGTGACAGCAGATACCATCATCCAACAAATTACATAGAATTAGAATGAATATGATATTTTGGTCTACACCGCCCTCGTTGATTCGTAAAGAAGAAATTAACCTACCCGGATTTACTTCTAATAGACGGTCACCTGCTTCGGAGTGAGGATGCTCCACACTTTTCCTACAGCGGTAAAAACTACCGAACACCTCCTGCTTTATTATGCCAACTATACAAACCAACGCGTTAACTTCCATCTTCCACCAAGCCTCAAAGAAACATTGAGTCCGACATAGTTGGCTGCGTACTTTTACAGAACCGGCTTGACCAGTGAGCTCTAGTACTTCTGATTCGTGCCTCTGGCCTTGTAGCAGTACATGGCACGTAAAAAGCGTCATCATCGAATCAGGTTTCTTTTTACTTTTTAAATTTTAAGAAAACTTTAGGTTAGTGATTATGCGTTGGTTATATACAGAGTGACTGCCAAAAAGAAAGAAATTTCGTTTTTTTACAACTATAGAGGCAATAAAGAACACAATGAAGAAAAATAAAGAATAAAGGTTATTGAAGTATAACACCACAGCCATTCAGATTGCATAATAAGAAAAGAATATCGCAAGCAAAATACCAAAAAAAAGAAACTTATGTAAAGAAAATGAAAAAAATCATCGCTCAAAAAGAACCGCACAAAAACGAAAACGCGAGGAAAAAACGCACTAGGGGTTAAGTAACAAAAAACTAAATTAATACTCGTTAAGTATCCTTTTTGGTCAATAACGCATTGTAACCGATTTGGCATATGGTCGACAAATTTATGTAAGTATTTCTTGTCCATCTTCATCCACTCCTTTCCAAGTTTTTTGACGGACCGATCCTACCTTTTCTTAAGCATTGTTATTTTTATTGTTATACGTATGTGTATATTGGAAAAGAAGAGGGAAGGAGAAAAAAATAAATTAACTTAATAATGGCCAAGTTGCCGAGCCAAATAAATAAATAAAATAGACTTTTTTTTTTTGTAATTAGTTACTGTTGATATTTAATTGATATTTAATGATTTACTAATATAAATGCAATAAAATTTATATCAAATTTTTATTTTTCATCAAATATAACCCCTAAATATTTAAATTTAGTTACTCTTCTAATATTTAAATTG
The DNA here is from genome assembly GCA_039619475.1 of Icerya purchasi. Taxonomy (NCBI): domain Eukaryota; kingdom Metazoa; phylum Arthropoda; class Insecta; order Hemiptera; family Monophlebidae; genus Icerya; species Icerya purchasi. Next base: position 63,084,793 of record CM077116.1, on the reverse strand, counting down.
TACTAGCTGAAATTTAAAGTTATATTTTTATTAAAAGTAAGTAATCCATTTTTGATCGGTAAAATTTAAATTAAATTAATTTAATACATAATTAATCATATTACAAATATATATATATATATATATATTACTTTGATAAACTTATTTTCAAATTAATACATTTACCAACAATTACTGAAATATGATCTGTATAAATAAAAAATTCAATACTTTTAAGAATAATCATTTAGTAAATTTGTGAAAACGAATATATTACAAACATGGGCCTAAAGGTGATCTTTCGTATGTAATTTTCATTTCAGTTTTAACTTCCAATTTGTGCTATGATGTATCTTCCATTAAAATAACTTTTTAAATTGTTTATTATTTTATGAAGGACTATTTAGTGATTTTAACACTATTAAATTTTATTTAGTCTAAACTGTCACACTCTTGCAATATTTAAAGTTAACAAATAGTTGTGGTTATTAGTTTTATACAATTTAACAGTGCTGCTAATATTACATATAGTGAGGTTCAAAAATTATTTTACAAAATTTCCATATTGACTTTTTTTATAGATTTTTCCAATTTATTGATTTCTTTTAGTTTCATTAAAATACATTGTATATTAATAATACTGTCCTCAATATTGTTCTGTACGAATTTAATTTTTATTAAGTTTATCATCGGGTTTTAGTAAAATCATCGTTTCACTACCCGGAATATAATTACATTTAAAATCGAAGTTGATAAATTTCATAATTATATCTGTAAACTTAATATCGAAAATTTTACGGAAATCACTTGATATATGATGAAAAATTTATATCCTTTTGATAAATTGAAATAATTCAATAAATTATATTATTTGTATTAGCGAAAAATGATATAATAATAATATACTTATCATATGTTTATCGTAACGTTTTTGGACTTAACCCATCTTCAACTAAAAAGAAACAAAAAAAAAAAAAAAAAAAAAAAAACCCGAAAAACATAATTGAAACTATACAATGCATAGTTACCATTATGCTTTTTTGGTTTTTCTTTCATTTTCTTTTTTTTTCTTTTTCCAGCTGACGATGGGCTAACCTAAAAAAAAAAACGTTACAATAAACATACGATAAGTACGTTATTATCTTATCATTGTTTACTAATGTAAGAAATGTAATTTACTTTATTTATTTTATTGAATTCTCTAAGCTTCAGTGTGCCGTATTTAACTGCTGCAGCTATCACGACACAGCGTGCGGGGTTTGTGACTATATTACTTTAGCTATTCTGTTTATTTTAAGAAAATTAATGATTGAGTATGTCGCTGTTTGAGAGTTTGATAATATCTCGGGGAATATTTTATGTGGTAGGAACGTCCGTGTTGATGCGAATACTGTGCAATCTACTAATATGTGCTGGACGGTTGGTATGAAACTGCCCATACAGAAAGAGCACTGCGTCGGAGAAATTGTGACCCATTTAAAAGATGGTTGTGCGAGATTGCTGTATGAACTGTCCGCAGTCGGCTGATCACACTGAAGTCTCTGCGGGAATAGATTTGATTTTGAATTCTTATAACTATTTTATTCATTTACTTTTTTAAAAATAAAATTAGTATAAATTTAATTTAGAATAAATGTCTTCAAATGTTTTCTATTTTTATATGGCTACCCGTGGAACCCTTTAGATTGATGTTTTACCATAAGTGGTAGCCGTGCCGAAAATGAAACTGTATTTTTGATAAAAAAATTAACTGTTTAAGAACAATTTTGTGCATTAAAAAGGTTTCAAATTAGAAATGTCTCTCCTTAAATTCTACGCTATGCGTAACGAAAATTGCGTTATTTTTCGTTAAAATTTCGGTCGAGTAATATTAAAAATTGGAAAAGCCGAAAAAGGTACATGTTTTTTAAAGAGAAATTTAATTTTTCGACATATTTAAGGTAGAATAAAACTATTCCTCAGAGCGAATTTATGGCTAGAATTGTTTTTATGGGCGAAATAACTAATCTAGGCGGAAATGCTGTGATGTTCGCTTCTGGAATTACGGTAAAATCGACACGTCCGATGCTACTGTCTTAACGGGTTTTATGACAAATGTGTAGCATTGACTAGTTTTTCAGTGAAGGAATAATAAGTATTTGCTACCGTTTAGAAATTTATTTAGATGCGATGCTGCGAATAATGGAGCTAACCATGCTACATTCTATTAGAGTCTTTTGTTTTTTACTGTTCTAGAAAATTACTTGTTTTTTTTTTTTTCTGTTTTTTTCTGCAAACATAGTCTAGGCGTTTCGCTCTAAAATTATGCAATTAATAATTTACGAACTCGTCTAGACGTTGATATGATTGATCAATCGTTTTTTTTGCTACATATTTCACATTGGTAGGTGGTAAAGCGGGATTTCATGAATTGCTACATCTTCTTCGACATTAGTTTGAAGGTTAAGCTTGAGTTTTAGGGGGGAAAAATGTCGTTTTACAGTGATCGGTGTAATTTTTAACTTTTACGCGGATTGCGTCAAATCTGCAACTTTGAACCTTCATAACGACTGTTTATTTTAAGTACTTCCGAAGATGCGAAAATAAATTTTCGGGTACAAATTAACCTTTACCAGTTCTTCGTATTATCTCGTGTGTAAGATATTTTCTTCCTTCAGTTCGTACTGACCTGTATTCCTATTCTTTCATTCGTCCGTGTGAGTTCAATATATCATTCGCAGTGCCTTCTATTATTTTATCGAGCGTGAAATTCATTTTTTAACACACACTCTTAATTCCCGACAAATTTGTTCCTACAGATGGCACTTTTCTACTGCTAAAAAAAAGTATGCCAACGGATGTAGCGGGAAAAAACGAGCTAAGAAGCCTCTATGGAATAGTTAAAATACGCTGCCTTTTAAATTTGAGGCGATTAATTACGTGGTTAAAGATTTCAATTAAAAATCGATTCCCGCGATAGAAATTTAATTATCACTGCAAGAGCGCTAAGTAAAGAGGATTCTTTGATGAATCAAATTTTAAGTAATGAATTGAGCGGAAGATTGAAATATTAAAATGAGAAGAAAGTAAAAGTACGGCAGTGCATAAAATACATAATCTGTACAATATAATCTGTAGGTGAAAGAAAAGAAACCAAAAAAAAAAAAAACACAAACAAATAAAGATGACAGCGACGTGCTAAACTATCTTGGTTATATTTTGTTGAGATGTCCAAGCAATTTCAGAAAGTCATATCCAACCAAATAGTGAATATTTTTAATAATTCCAATCACTTTTTTGCTACATTTTTCAACACGAAAAAAAAAAAAAAAAAACCAAAACATATATTCCTATGATCAAACCAGTAAGCGTTTAAAGTCTCACCTGAATTATCATCATCATTATATAACACCGATAATACGGTTTTATACATCAAAAACATTCTTAATAATCAAAGATCACAATGAATATATCCAAACATTGTTATAATTAGGTGGAGCCCGTCGGGACTACAACTTTTTGATTAATTAACCTTTCTAACTTGCTCATCAAAACTATCTTCGTGCTTTGACTGCAGTCGCCTCTAATAAACGTTACCGTCCAGGTTGTTTCCATTATTATTTCGCCGCGAAACTACTTGCCTCTTATTTTCCCGTGGATTCTAAATCGGCGAATTATCGTTTTACGCGCTTTTAAAAATTGTATCTTCAAAAAAGTGCGCAATTGTTTTTGAATTTGCGACGAGGCAAAATTATAAAACTGATTGTTCCACGATGTAGTCCGGAAAATAAAAAGTGAGAAACTACATATTTCTGAAAATTACATAATAAAATAATTGAAAACTGGTATGAAAATAATAAGAGTTACTTTTAACACAAAAAATATTCCAAAAAAAAACAGTTAAAAACAACAAAAATATTAACATTCCTACGAAATTCTTATTGACTGATGTTTTTATAATGAAATAAAATAAAGATAAAATTCTCTTCAATTCGTCTGCCGTGCATATTTCGCTTATAACTGATTGTCGGGTTGACATTAACACGAGTACACGAGTAAAATTGTCGTTATTTTAACGCAAGTTTCGCCGCTGAGAAGACTGGCTGGCTTAAATGGAAGCGGAGTGCTAAAATTTCACACGATAGAAAAAACGAATCGAACGGTTTCGGCCGTTGCTCGTTCAAAATGCGAAGAAGTTGACGGCGGCTTTAGTTGCTTTCTTTCGCGTAATTCGTTCAAAAATTGCCGTACCGAGATGTATTCCTTTTTGGTCTTTTTTTTACCGAAAAATATACGAAAGGGGCGTGCGTATTGAAATTTCGGAGAGTGTGTAACTGCGGCAAATGCTTCGGACTATGTTTGAAAGTGACGTCAGCTAAAACCGATAAGAAGTCAGACTTGCACAACATCATTAAATTATACACTGACGTAGGTTGTGGCTACGCTGGCTGCACAAATACAAAACGCTCTTGTTTGTAAGTTTAAATTTGTTCAATGGCTTCTTTAATATTTTTCGCTTGGTCTCCGGAATTTTACGTTGCCTACGAGGATAAATTTGTTGCCGAAAGTTTACGTGAGTCAAATGCGCTTTTGTCTAATATTATTAGGTCGAATAATTTTATTCGGTCCAGCAGTGATATCCTCGTCAGCTTTTAAAGCGGTCAGTATATAGCATTTAAAAACAAAAAAAAAGTATCAATGTCAAACATTCCCTCGTTTGAACAGACAAGTGTGATCACAGTAACTCGTAATAACTCTGTTTTCTCTTATGTTTCGCTGTTGCGGTTAGCCGTAAAATGTTCATGTCGTCTTGGCAAATTTTTAATTTCGGATATTATTCGTTTTTAACGAAGCTGATGCATGAATTAGCACTAAGCACCGCCGTGATATATATGTCCTGTCGTCGTTTTTAACCCCCGAATTTCTCGATAACAGAAATTATCGAAACATGTATTGACCACTTACTACGATTGGTTGTAACGAATGTTATTTTTTCCGACCGCATTTCGATCAATGATTCTATTGTAAAATGACCAACGCTGATTTTTCGATACGACTAAATTATTTCACTTAAATACTAAATAATTTTTAGAAACAATTACATATATTAAAATTAATTACACCGACGTGTTTCGGGGATTTATCTCGATACTCATGGTGAAAATGTCACCATAATTATGGAAATAAATCTCCATACTCAGTCGGTGTTATTCATTTTAATAAATGTAATTGTTTCTACGATGTTTGTGTGGTGATTCATTTAATAGAAAATGTTGGAAACATGTTTGCAAGAAATTGGTTTATAATTTTGCCCTGTGTTTGCTTTGCTCGCCAACCTCCGCGCAACGATCGCTTCTTTTGCTTAGCTGCTCGCACGACTAATCTTGTTTATACAACATGGAAAGAAATGGTAAATAGTGTCGTCACATAGGAGTGTGACTATTTAAAAATAAAAAGTTTTATTCCATATTCATGGTAAGTGGAAATACATTTCAAATTACTAAGAATCGAACAGCAAATGCGGTATCAAAAAAAAAATTGTTAATAAATAGTGAATATAAAAATTCAATAATTTACTTCTTGTTATTAAGCAAATCTAGTATTATTTAAAACTGAAACGAAAAATTTTAAAATTTTATTATATAATGAGATTTAATAAAAATATTATATAATTAAAATGCTATAACCGGACAGATTACAGGTATAAAAATTTAATTATTCAGAAGTACACATCGAAACCTGACGAACTTTTCCTATTCATGGACTAATGAATATGTATTAACGAAACCGGTCGGACTATTATTGTAATTATTTGATTTAATTTATTTTAACATAATTAATTAGTATTTAACAATGTTATATTTGTGAATTTTTGAATAATATATGTTCGTGTAAAAAATAAATATAACATTAGTAACCGTTTAATAGACATTTCATTTGTACTTATAACATATATAGAAATTTTCCTAAATGAAACAAATATTGAGTATCAACGGTCAATCCTGATTTTTTTTTTCGGTATTTCCGTAAAACAAACAAATCTTGAAATGTATTTAACTCGACATATAATAGCACGCGCCACTACGTAAACAAAAACAAATTAAGGAGTTACTCTGTTCTTTAAAATCTTTAAAAGTAAAAAATTAAATTTGAGCAAAAAAAATTGAAAATTCTGGTAAAATTTACTTAAACAAAAAAAAAAGAAGAATATTGCTAAATGAATTTAAAAAATAAAAAAATAAATAAATAAAACGGATCATTAAGTAATTTTAATTTAAGAACTACGAAATACATTCAGCGCATCCGTTATAAAATTAAGAAAAAAATTAAAATACATTGTTTCGGATTCACATTAAGAAATCTATTTAACAGTGAATACGTCTGCTCGGATTAACAAGATTTTCTAAGTTGCCAATCTGATAATTATTAGTTCGCTGCGATGCTGCTTCTGTACCGCTCTTTTGATTTTCGCTAGCGGGACACATTTCGCCGAGCATATTTATAAATTAGGTGTATGAGCGTCATTTCGCTGCGATAATGTAGCGGTAGTGTGCTCACAGTTTTGCAGCGAAGTAATTTATCGCTGGTGGTAGCTCGCTAAAATTAGAGAAGTACCTGATTCGTTAAACGCTCTATCTGGTTGCCTATTTACGGTATTGTTGTAACTGTGCGTTCGCTTCCAATGCGCTCATACTCGCTAGTGTCGGAGAAGTACCTAGCGAACACAACACGAATTTGAATACACGATCAAATAGGAATTCAGCCATGACACCAACAGATTAACTAGAGTGTGTTACACATTAAACACTTTGCAATAGTAACTTTCAGATTTCTGTTGGCAAGCTAAAAACTGTCTTCTTTTAGCCGAATTAATCTTTGCTGCTAGAGCAGCACTGACAGATTTTTTCCTTTTAATTGCTTCACTACATGACTAAAAGTACTCTGGAGGATTCACCACTGATATATATGTATCGACAGGACCATAAGTTTCGAATTAGTATAATGTAAATCAACGGTTACGTCATGTTAATCAGACAAATGAAAAACGAACATAATGTTTATTATTGCGTCGTCGACTTCGTCATATTCAGCTATAAATGAATAAAAAACAAATATTCCATTATACTGAAAATTTTCTAAAATTATGAACTATTTACTCTACAGGTGACTCTCTGTTTATATATTACAAGTATTTGCGTACTAGGCACTAGTGCCTATTATAATATTTATCGCGTGCATTTATTTTCACTTTTTCTTTTTAAATCACGATATAATCAAATCATTCTGTTAAGGCATCCGTAGGGACTCCCCTCCCACCATAAATTCCAATACAGAATTTCAACTCCTACTTTCATATAAGTAAGTTCCACTTCTGCTTGTCTTTCCTACGAACGGTGCTGTGTAATAGAATATCCTACAATGTTTCCAAGATTGTTTTCATACGTTGTTTCGACTGAAATCTCTTTGAACAGGCAATTTTTATTCATACGTGCAGCAAAACATCTCTACTGGACCGGATGCTATGATAACACCTATTATTGGCGAGGTAGAGTACATTAGCTGTTATCAAACATTATTCTGATCACTAAACATCGAGAAAGTGTATAACAAGTTTTAATGTTGCCCCCAATACTGCAATCTGTAGTAATTTATTATTTTTATTATTAAAAATCTTTAGCATTTTATTTATATACATTATAAAGCAACAAGACAAAAAGGGACAAAAAGGTCCACAATCCGTTCGATCTGGATAACTGTTCTTATTAATCGACTGATTTCCATTGAAATATAGAAAAAACTATGAAACTGTATAATTTTTTAAAATTTACGAAATGTAAGTTAAAGAATTTGAAAAAATTTCACAACCCGTTCCATGATAGTTGAGACTGATTTCTTTTAATCGACACATTTTCATCACAAAAAAATGCAAGGAAAAAATGAAATACTCAAAAATGTTCAATTTAAGAGGAATCAAATGTTGAAAAATATATACGCGTTACATAGTAAGACAAAATATCTCTAAAAACAATCTACAGTTCGTTCAGCATTGGTTAAAAAATTGATTTTTTCTTTAATCGACGTGTTTCCATCATTACAATATAAAAACGCTATATATGGAACTTTCGAAATGTTTAAATTCAGTATGTCAAGCTGCAAAACAAAAAATTTGAAAGCTGATATTTGTAATGAACGTATTTTCGTCACGAGAATTTAAAAAAGATTTAAAGTCTCCGAAAATTCTAGTCGTATCGAGAAAGACCATGTGTCAATCGGTACTCTTTACTAAACTGGCATGGCTATTAATTTTTTAAATTAGTAGCCATCTTAAATATCATCTTCATTCCTTTTCTGCATTTGTTGCTTTTATGTTTAGAGTTATTCAGATCTCCGTATTAATTTCGTTTAAATGTGAATTATTTCGTTTTCGACGATTTTTAGTTATAAAAGCCCTTGTTTGATATAAATAAACACGTGGTTACGTAAAAACAATTGTACTTTAATTTCCGCGTTTATTGAACTTATTGATAAATTTTTTTATTCACGTAAAGATCCGCGATTACTATTCGTTATGTACAAATGTACACTGTTGTTTATTAAATTTTCGTTAAACTTAGGAGTCCGCAACCATGCATCCTTCTAATCAATTTTTACTTAAAACAGATAGCGGTAATAAATGATTGTGTTTTATTCAAAAAATGAAACGAATTTAAAATATTACTATTGAAACATATATTTCCAGAATTATAAGCATCTTTAAAACTCATATTAAAGAGTATTAAATATTAAAAAAAATTCTTTTGCCCCGCTAGCAGTTTTATTATTTGAGATATTACGATTCAAATTTTATTTTTCTAATTCATGTGTTAATATATATATATATATATATATATATATATATATATATATAAATTTATATATTTTTTTAATAAGTATTATATGGACACTGTTGTGCACTTTTAAAAATTCACATTTAAAAAAAATTCGAAGGGTTGGGTCGTTATAGATGTACTAACTTAGGATCTCCTTGGACCACCAGATGGTAGTTCTTCTGTAATATTTATGTGAGAATAAATTTAAATTAACCACGTCACTCTTAAAAAATTTAGTAGTAATAATTTACGGTTTGTGCAGCAATTTATTTCAGAAAGTAACGGAGAAACATTACATAGTCCTCATAATGGGTTTCTCACATTGCCTTGGCGCGAGAATGACGTTGTCCTTAATGCCAGAAAATTCTATATGGCCATTGAGATCGCGTAACCCATGTATATACATATATAAATGTTTATACATGCTGACACTAGCTTGTTCTTTTAGATGGGTTTTTTGTCCATATTCGGGGACATACATAAAATTTGGGGTGCTTCAATAAATCCTATTTTCGTTAAATTCACGTTCTATTTTCGTCGATAAATAAAATCATTCCTATGCTTTTATTCAGTACGAAGAAGAATCATTTTTCTTTTTGCACTCTACTGATTAGCAACAGGTTGTATATTTATATTTTATAAAATTATTTATCCACAATAATATGCCGAACACGAATTATAAGATGTACGTTAAAAACATCGACTCTATAGTTTTAACGAATTACCGTCATTATCGAAATGTTCATTAATGACGGTAATTCGTCGAAACTAGTTAATGTTTTTTAATAATATTTTTAATATGCTTTATGTTTTTACATAATTTTAACAGTACACTTTACGATTCGTGTTCGGCATATTATTGTGAATAAATAACGTTATGATATATCTTCAATCTTATAAAGCTGCTAGGTAAATAAAACATTCAGCCTGTTCTGTAGTAGGTAGAGAGACTTTTATTTTTTTCAATCGACGTATTTTCATCGTGAGATCGTAAGAAAGTTACAAAACTCGCAAAATTTTAAAATTAAAGGGCCAAAATTTTCTAAAGTGCGAAAATCAAATTTTAAGAAAGATAATGTTAATTCCACAGCAGGTTCTATATGAGTTACAATATTGATTTTCTTTTTAACCTGTATACGAAGGTCTCCAGAATACAGGAAAAATATAAAATTCGGAAAATTTTGATATTTAGGGACCAAAATTTGGAAAAATAAGCGCTTAAAGCGGTAAAATTGGAAAATAAAAAAAAATCCACAGCTCTTCCTATGGTAGTTGGAAGATCAGTCTTTTTTTGAAATTATGTATTTCAGTCGCTAAAATATAGGGAAAATACGAGACCCCATTAATTTTAAAATTAAAGTGCCCAAACTTAAAAATGAAAATCAAGTTTTAAGAAAAAAATTTAAAAAAAGTTCCACAGTCGGTTCTATATAAGTTACGGTATTGATTTTCTTTTTAACCTGCACACCATGAAAATTTACAAAGTAAAACAATTTAAAGTCCGAAGGGACCGTAAAGCGACCAGCGAGACCAATCCCTTGGTGTATACATATATATGTATATATATATATATGCATATATCTATGTATATGCGTTACATTTAATATTAATATTACTTATTTTTTGAAATTTTCATTTCATCAATTTGATTTCTTTGTACGTAATTTTTGACTTCTATTCTAAAAAATTAACAAATCCTTTTTCCTTTTTCAACGCTTGATAGCATATTAAAGAAAAGCACTGCAGAAAAAAAAAATTAAGAAGAAAATAAATTAATAACTTTTTACGCGTGACAAATACTTTTTTGTTATATAAAAATAACCATAAATGTCGAAGTATATATTATTTTTTCTTTCTTTCCCGGACCACATTTGCAGTTGAAAACGATTTTTACAAAAATTATACCTTTTTCGACTTTTTACGGAAAGTTTTAAAAATTCTGATCGATAAAAATTATTTTATTACTTTTGTACGAAAAATAATCGAAAAAAAAAAAAAAAAGAATCTAGAAAGAATGGCAATTATATACGTAATTTTTGAAAACTTCGGGGAAAAGGAAATAGACTGATCATTGTTTCGTTATCCGTTTTCTGAAGATTTAACTCGTTATTTATTTATTTATTTATTCACAGTGACACCGGAATGAAGGCCATCTATCGCTTTTGCACTATTTTCGTATTTAGTGTTTTTTTTTATTTTTGAGATGGGAATTTTTTTCTATCCGACAAAAAGCGGACGGGAGTGGATTATGAAAGTTTTAATAAATGTTCGTAATTTATACTATAAAAAGTGGCTCATTTTTTCAACTTCCGTTCACATTATGACTAAATAGATTTTTAGATTTTGCCGTGAAAAATCGGATAACAAAAAAATAACGTGTCGAGATAAATGAAAACCCGCTAAATAAATGAGCGCGTCAGTCTATTTCGTATTCTCTTCAATTTTTAAAAATTTCGTATAATAGAAAATTTTTTTAAAAATTCTTTTTTTTTTTTTTTTTGGAAAAGTAATATAATTATTTTTCATAATAACGCGTTATTTAAAATTTTTCCATAAAAAAGTAGCGTGCAAATAAAGATAGTATGACTCTTTTTTAGAAGGCACTTTCAACCACAAACGAGGTTTGGAAAAAAAATCGAATCTCATAAAATCATATCTCGATTAATTACGATGCGGTTTGTTTATCAGTTCAATTTACAAATACGAGAAAAAATAATATCTACCAGAACATTAAATAACGGTGGTAATGAATTATGCTAATTTATCAAATTTTACGGCATAATAATTTTTATTCGTCCTTCTACGGTGCTAACTATAAATCTTAATCTTTCTGCGTTCAAAATAACAGCAATAATAACGAACGAGTTTAATGAAATTGTATAAGCAACAATTTACGAATGCGGAGCGAAATGAAAAAAATTACTTTTCTATCGGAAAATACCCCCCCCAAAAAAAAAAAAAAAAAAAAAAAAAAAAAATGTAAATGACGCGGTTGTTTATGGGATGTTGTTAACCGAACAATTTGACAAATTAAACGTACTTACCGCTACACTTTTAATTTTCGTCTGCTCTTTCGTGAAAGAAATTATATTCAGAAATATTCACCCGAAATTTTCGAATAGCCCGGTTTAGGGGATACCGTGCGGATCTCGAGCTGCCGTCAAGTCGTTACTGAACACCAGGATCGTTTTCCGGCGAGTCAAGAACGAAATTTCATTCAAAAGGGTCGGCCGCCGACAGAGTCCGGCTTCAGATGTATCGTCGGAGCTGATAAGAGCGAATTCTATTGTCGCGCGCATATTATCAAACTGTTCCGCCCGTCCCCCGAAACCCCACCTATGACCAAGCGGCGCTCCCTCTTTGGTAAATTTTGTGTAAATTTTTCTTCTGCTAACCGAGCCCACAGCTGGCCCGAGCGGTTTCCTAACATCCACAAACAGCTAATCTCAATTTCTGCAGCCTGTTGCTCCATCAGCAGTCGGCTTTCCGTTATAAAACACGCTCCTCCGTTTACCCGCCATCACTTTGCCGCATAAATTTATACGCCTAATGCAACTTTTTAATAAACTAATCGAAAATTTATGTTTCAGTTAATGTTTTTTTACCAACTCGTATAATTAACGAATTTCCAAAGCCCCCGAACAAAGGCTAAATATATTTTGAAACTTTTCCCATTGTAAGGCTCGCACTCGCAGCGCGGAATAAAAATCATTGGCAGTTCGTATGCTAAAATGAAATCAGACCACACTTTACGCGAAACGCTATGAAACCTTTGCGCGCGTAGTTGCTGCTAAACAACAAAGATATTGCAAATGTTGGAAGATTTAATCAGCAATTAAGACACGGGATATGTGGAAAGTCGGCAGTTTCAAAAGTTCGGTTGACAGTTGGAATGTTGATATTATCGTGAAAGACGATATCAACTGTAGTTGAATTTTCGTTAGTAGAAGCTAAATTTTCATTACTTTCCTTCTGGTAAGTTGAGTAAATCGAATCGTTAGTGGAATGAGAAAATGTTGAGTAGCGGACTCAGGATGGGGAAAAAAGAAATTTAAGCAGAATGAAAGTGCTCAGAGAATGAATTTAAGCGGCTACTGGTGAAGTAAAGAGTATCGTGAAGGAGTCGCTGGTAAATGAATTACGATTACTTTTTTAATGTGCACATATTTTTAATGTCTCGGGATTATTTCAAATTTTTTCAGACTAGGGGAAGTGTTCAAAGTTTTTAGCGTTACGGATCCGATGAACCAAAAATTGTCCAATTAAGAAGTTATTTTTACCTTCACTTATTCTTCTGAACTTTTTTTTTTGGAAAAATTTACACGATTTCATTTCAATGTTAAATTCCTACGGTAATCGCTTTTTTTTTTTTTTTAAATACATGTCAATTTCTAGCTTATTAGAAATTATTCGCCGATTTCAAAATTTGAAAGTTCCCCATTTATCCCGCTCCATATATTTTTAGAATACTTAGTAAATAAGATGGAGTTCTCAAATCCCTAATAACAAGACTACGGGAAAGATGGTAAACGGTTTTGGACGAAAATGAAAAGAGATTTTGAGATTTTGCAGATTTGTCACTCTAGGTCATCTACCACATCACTAACGACTGAAAGTATGAAACTTTTTTGCACTGCGAGAAAACGTTTAAAAATAATGGAAATAAATTTTAAAAAAAGTAAATAAAATGCATTAGCGTTATCGCTTCATGCTGCTATCATACCACCGCGGTGGTTATACTGTGTAATGCTCGAAATTCTCCGCATAAAAATAAGAATAAACAGAAACGTTTTGAATAGTAGCGAAAATAGATTCCGTAATTTTACTGACGCGGATCTGATCAAGTGATTACATCGACTTTAAAAAACGCTTCGTGATATCGAATTTATATGCGAAATGTTCAATTTAGATCTGAATTTTTACTATTCGTAATAGCGTACATGTCTAGGTGTTTACATATCGCATTGAACATTTGAAAAGGCAGATTAGGGGAATATCGTACTTCACTTACCATTAGCTTTAGCTTTTATTAACCATAACAGATGAGCGAAATCCGTGTTAATTCCATTTTCGAGACAAAGACTTCGGCCGACTCGATAATGCGGAAATATTATTAATTATAAAATATTTTACTTTAATTTTTATTGAAATAAGTGCAACAGAAAATTTGCGCGTTACCATTTGCGTTTTTCATTCTCGGTTGGTTTCGGTGAAATTCAAAATGCTTAACCAAATGTAGTCCGATTTTGGATGTCAGTTTACAGCATTGGTAATCGGACGGAACAATTTCGACTGTGCAATTACCGCGCCGCCATCAGTTGGAAATTTAAATAATAAAAATATCCACACACATTATTGAAATACAAAACAATTTACAACGGAAAATTTTCTGTTATCGTTTGGCAGAGATATCATCTTGAATACGCTCAATTTTTGTTATGAAGGGTTTTGTTTTTATTATTGTACCACATGCGTAGAGTTTTGACGGGTTTAAATTTAAACGTTAAAAGTATTCGGAATAATTATAATGAATTTTTGGCTTTTCTAAATGATAAAAACTTTTTGTATTATGTAATAGTACTAACAGAAAAACACGGTTGTGTACATTGATGAGATTAATTAATAATTGTAGTATGATCTATCAATGTAGAGATAATAAAAGGTTTGGCGGAGTAGCGATATATACTAATGATGAAGCTGAGTTTATAAATACTAGCGGGTGGTAAATATTACAACTGGTAATGTTTGTTTACGTTTAAAATTAAATAAGAGTAAGAGTGTATCATTAGTTGGTGTAGATAGGTTTTGTGATTCACTTTAGTCAAAGTTTTTAGATGAGCTTCAAGATATTATTGAGACGTTAGAACATCATAACTGGTGATATCAATATTAACTTATAAATACAGTTCATAGTGCAGATTATTTAAACCTTTTAAGTTCCTATGGTTTCCATAGTGTTGTAAATTCGGCAATATACACCAGGAAAGGTCTCAATTGTAAATCATGTCTCGATCATGTTTTTATTCGGGGACTGAATAATGATGCACTTAATTTGAATATTAATCAAGATATTATTGATGTGAGTTTTTTTTCGGACCATTATGCAATAACTGTATGCCTCAAAATAGATATGGATTTTTAGGCAAAGTTTATTGAACAAGATTGGGTTTTCGATAAAATAAATTTTCAGTCACACTTAATAAAATGTGATGTTAGTGAAATACATCAAAATTCGTGGACTATTGACCAGAAATTTGACATGTTTATACAATGGGTCTGCCCGGAACTAGCTAAACGGACAAGGTGCACTAATAAATTTACTAAAAAAAGATCTCTTCGGGTAACTAATGAAATTCTGGAATTATCACGTAAGAAAAATACGGTGCATAAACTAGTTTCTCTTTTTCCAACGGCTAATTGTCTACTTCAGCGTTTCAAGGAACTTTCGAAATTCATGCAAAAGTTGGTTAGAAAGGAAAAGTTACAGTATTAAAATAATTTGCTATGCACGTGTTATGGTGATTCTAGCAAATATTGCGCTGTTATAAAATCTATATTAGGTAGTAAGAAGGATGTGCTTAAGGATATAAAAATTGATGCCGCGATTATATCAGTGAAAGGCAACGAAGAGCAAGTGGCTCATAAATTTAATTTTCACTTTTTAAACTCTGTAAATGATCTGATCTCTGCTTTACCTAGTAGAGTGGGGTTATGGAAATGACAGAAATAAAGCAGAGTAATTCTTCTTCGGGTTTTTAAACTTTACTTTGGGTGAAGCAACATGTTCTATTCTTTTTTTGCCTAATACGTATATACGGTGTAGATGGAATATCTGTTGCTTTATTAAAATAAAATTTACCATTTTTCCTGAGAGCTGTAATCTACTTATTCAATGAGTCCATTAACTTTCTTGAATTTCCAGATGTTTTGAAACTGTAGATAAAATTACTCCTGTTTATAAAATTGGGAGCCGCATGGATAATGGATATGTCCAATTACAGGCCAATTTGTATTCTTCCGGTTTTCTCCAAGGTGTTTGAAAAGTGTCTTAAAATAAGAATGTTAAATTTCCTCTCACATAATAACTTCTTTAGTCCTAATCAATATGGTTTTACGCAAAGTAATGGTACAGATGATTCGTTGTTTCATCACATTTGCTATATTGCTGAAAACTTAGAACATCAGTCGCTTTATACGCGGATTTCAGGAAGGCGTTTAATGTGGTTGATTATTATATTCTCTTTCGTAAACTATACTCATGCGGCTTTTACTTATCGAAAAGAAAATATGCTACCAAAATCAGTGGTATTGTTATTCAGCAGAGTGGTGCACTTCAGGGAAGCATATTGGGTCCCATTCTGTTTTTAATATACATCAACAATTTTTGTAATCTAAGTATAGATGGGAAAATATATTGTTATGCTGATGATGTAGTTTTGATTGTAAGTTCCGGAAATGTATTGTTATTAAAGCTAATGATGCAAAATAATGTATCGAAGGTTTCTAGCTAGGTTGAGGTGAATCAATTAATCTTAAATTTAGAGAAATCAAAATATATGATATACAGTTTTCTCCTTCAGTCTAGAATTTGGAAATCAAGTGGCAAGATAGTACACTTTTACATCGAGTTTATGAGATTCGGTATCTGGGTCTTTATTTAGACTAAACTTTCTTGGTGCAAGCATCTGACCTACATTACATCTGAATTTCAAAAGTTAAATTACGTGTTTTATTATTTAAGGCAATTTTTCAATGAATATCAGTTTCGTTATAAACCGGTACTATCCTATGGAATAATTCATTAGAGTGCCGCACCACCGTCTTATCAAATCAAGCATCTAGGTCGGTTACAGAAATCTATTTTTAAGATTATAACGAAGGATAAGGAGGATTTTATAAAATGAAGTTATTAGACATTAACAATCTATATGAAGTTCAGTTGCTACAATACTTGCTGAAAAATTATAATAATTTTCAAATTTCGAATGTGGGGGGAATAACGATTAGTGCAAATACTACGAAGGCTAGAGTACCGCGTGTAAATAAATATCACATTAGAATTCAAGCCTTTTATATGGTTCCAAAATTATATAACAAATTACCTGAGCAGGTAAAAGTTCACCTAATAGACCATAGGAAAAGGCGTGAATTTTTAATTGGTTATATTGACAATGTCATTTAATTTTAATGTTTATTTTGAATTTATTTTATTTTGTTTAATAACTAGGATCATATATGATTATATTTTCTCTGCATATTTTATAAGTTTATTTTCACTGTTTAACCAAGAAGGAAGCGTAACTGTAAAGAGATTTTTGTATTGTACATTTGTTTACTTTGTTGATCATGTATGGTAAATTCAGTGTTTTCTATTAGAATATGTTTAGGTATTTGCGCAATTTTCAGATGTGCATGTATGTATATACAGGGGTGTGTGGGTTGCGTGTCCGCTTGTGGGCAAGTGAGTGAATGCGTGAAGGAGTTATGGATAGCCAGAAGGCAGGTATATGAGTTTACATGTATAGATGTTTCGTTTTATATTTTTTATTTATTGATTTAGTTTTAATTGTAATTTATCTGGATGAATAATTCGTTTTATTTCAGCTCCGAATGATTTATCTTATTTATATTTTTGTCTATTTTATAATGTACTAAATTATAATTTGTAGTCTTATGATACATACTTTGCTGCTGTAAACGCAAATACTTTTTTCGTAGACTTATTTGTTATAACCATAGTTCGCGCATGATTGCGCATTTGTGAGTCATTCTTTTGTAAGATTTGATTTCTGTTTTATTTATTATATTACATTTAAAAGTGTTTTGCTTTTCGATTTGATTATTTTAAGCATTTTAAGCCCAAAAATACAGTTCATCGTACATGAAAATATTAAAAAAATCGAGTGAAATTTGATATGCCAATAAAATGGTTATAAATTGGGGCTGAAAAACTTGATTGTATATTGTTGTTTTTCTTAAATGAAAGTTTCGAAAATCGGAAAATTTCTTTACGTGTGCTGTAGTTAAATTGCGTTCGATTACTAACTCTGTAAATTTATACCGAAAGTCGGTTATGTATTCAAAATGCGTTTCTGTTCGTCGTCTCAAAAAATCGGTAGTTTTCCTGGGGTAGTTTTTTTCCGGATATTTTCTTTGAGTTTTCACGTTTTTTCTCGATATTTTTTCCCTCGTGGCAGTTTTCCGGTCGTTCCGTGAGAATGTTTACCGCTGCGCTCGTTTTCTATTCGATCGCGATTGCCCGTCGTGACTTTTACGTTTCCGTTATTTTCGTTTTTTACTTCGATCGCTCGTTTTAGCCATGGCAAAGATTATTTCGTTCTTCCGGTCGTTTCTCGCCTTTCGAAAAAGCCCTTTTCAGCGCTTGCACGAACGACAGTAAGTAAACGAAATACAATAGCTGCATTTTTAGCTGATTTATAATTTGCGTAAAATAAGCGTAACAGACTCTAGTGAAGTTTCTGTTGCTTTGAGAATAAACATTTTATTCAGAAAAATAATTTACGGTAGCAGACCGCATGTTATAAAAATTCTTTTATTTCAATGCTCAACGTTTTAGACAGCCTACACTGACCATCATCAGAAGCGAATCTATAAACGCTGTTACATGAGATGTAAATTGAGAATTGATAGTGCTGCGTGGAATTCCGGTCTAATTAGAGCCTGCGGAAGAAAATTTGGAGAGCGAAGGTATGGTAAACATATTAGGAGGATGGCGGAATTCGGCAAAATTAAAAGAGAAATAAGGGCGATTGTCAAAGGAAATTATGTAAGAGCAATACGAAATAAGCCGAAGAGAGATGACCGATAAAATAAGGCTTTTCCAAGAGGTATGAAACGCTAAATTCCTAAAAATAGAAAGGTAGCAATCGATAAGAGTTGGAATAAGTGAGTAGAAGAGGCTTAGCAAGAAAACGATAGCCCAAATAGGAAATAGGACAGTGAACTCCTTCTGATAATGGTCCATATATAAGTTGTCCGAAACGCTGAGCATTAAAATAAAAAAGAATTTTTATAACATGGGGTCTAACGGTAAATTATTATTTTTCTAATCATATCCACCGTGGAAGTTTCAGATGTTAAAAAATGTTACTCGTTCAATAAAGTCGATTCGCTCAGTCGCATCATTCGATATTTGAACGATAGCCGGGTTCCCTTTAGATTAAAAGGGGAAAATATAAAACATGTTTCTGATATTCAGCTTTAACCGAGGAAGAGGAAATTTTTGCAATGAAAATGTAATTTCGGACGAGGAGAGTGCGGCTTTCGAAGCACTGTCATCGATCAAGTAAATTCAGTAGGCCTTCGTTATTTTTAAATTTAAAATCTAGCTGCCGTACCGAGACTAATGCGACACTTAGATACGCTATAACGGTTACAATGGACGATTTAATTCCGAACAAATTTATACGACACGAGTTATTGAGTTGTAACGATAAATGAAGTTAACCAGGTCAATGAAGTTAATCATTTACGGACTGAATTTTAATTTTGATTTTGCGCTCCGAATGAATTCCAGGTAATGGAGACTGCAAGATTATATACGCGCACTATTCAATTCGCGATTTCCGAAACGACGTTTATCGGTTATTTTTTTATTTACTTTTTTTGCGCGATTGGCTTGACTGAAAGTTTTTACATAACGCTATTAATTTTCTTGGATTAAACCGCGCAGTTTATGTTTCATTTTTGATTCGATCTTTTTTTTACTTTTTTCGCCAATATTTCAAAATAAACGTCAAATAGTGTCACATAAAAGGAGGTTTCCACACAGTTGAACATTACAAAAGCTTAATGTGCTTAATGTATATATATATATATATATATACAACCGATTTAAAATAAATATCGCTTTTGTTTTAAAATTTCGCAATTGTTCTGAATACGATAAAGTCGCATTTGTGATAATAATTTAAAGTAAGTTCCATACTTTTGACACAGGGCGTCCAAGATTGTGAAGTTGTAGAAAGCAATGGATCTGATAAGAATACTAAGGCCAGTTCCTTTCTACTTGGAATTAGCTTCTCTGGTATAACCGATATTCGATTTCAGATTAAGTATAAATCTGGGAGCGACTTGGATCCAGAACGAGGCAACTCCTCTGAAAACTCATGACACTTCCGGTCTGCTAGCCAAGCATGCGCTACCATGAGAATACTGCGTTTAATAAATAAAAACACGGAAAAATGCTTCAAGAACGTTATATTGCGTACATAAAATAATACGCTCAGTAATAAATGAACGAAAAATACTGGTGAGAAATTTGAATTTTTCAAATAAAACGAATATAACGTTTAGTTAAAAGTAAAATAAAAAAGATAATAATAGCTCTTACTAAACAGTTATTTCGGAGGATAGATTTTTCTATTTGAATCAGCACAGCGAATTGTGCATATTTGAACTATATAATTCTTACCAGCAGGCATTCAGATTTTTAGTGGTTTTTATGTCTGGGAGGACAATCACGCTGCGAACTGTTCCTAGTTCGATACATTCAATGAATGATTTGCAAAGGTATAATCTCCGGACAGAATTTTAAATAGAGTTATTTTCATTGGACGTAAATCGCAAAGGTTGCATCAACGCCAACACTCATTTTTTCTCGTCCGAATCTGCTCCAATATCCACATCCCAATCTTCGATGATGAGTCTGAATTTTATTCATAAGGAAATGGAATCTTTTTGTTGAAGAGTCGATATTTTTAAAAGCCTTCTTAGGCGGAGGCCATTCCGCAAATGACTCCTTGCTTACCCTAAGTATACTCGGTGCATCCATCCACACTGTACATCATGGAATGCCTTGGCGAGTGAATTTTGTTCGGCACAGAAAGAGATCGAGCTAATATCCATCCTTAAAAAAAATCCTAATATCATAATGAAAATGATATTTGTATATTAGTTTTTCGATGCGAAAATGTATTTGTAAATTCGAGTAAACGCAACTTATCGGAGATATTCCGACATTTGACCACATTTTGCTTTAAAATCGGAACGTTTTTACAAATGCCGCGGACTGGATTCCATAAACATTCTGTTTTTAAAAAAAAACTGTAGCAATTAACGCGCAATGGTCTCCATGAGAAAATAAATAACGCAATAAATCGTGAACTATATGTGGTAAAAACAAGCGACTAGTTTAGTCAGCTAGCTTTAAACTCGGCTGTGTGTCGCCCCGGTCACGTACGAGTTGTTGGCTAGCATTACTGTCCAGGTGAGTTACCGAAGACTACAAGACACCTTGTAGTGCGGCCCCTTAGTTCCTTGCTGTTTTGATTTTCGTTCGAACTGACTGATAAAATTTCGGTCCCGTGAAAGAAACTGCGTTGTTATCCGAATAATTTAAATTTCAAA
The DNA here is from genome assembly GCA_039619475.1 of Icerya purchasi. Classification (NCBI taxonomy): domain Eukaryota; kingdom Metazoa; phylum Arthropoda; class Insecta; order Hemiptera; family Monophlebidae; genus Icerya; species Icerya purchasi. Next base: position 63,063,596 of record CM077116.1, on the reverse strand, counting down.
ACATGCGCTTTCCCGCGTTCAAATTGCCGGCCAATAAATGGCCGATTTTTCAATATTAACAGCGGTTAAAAATTTGTCTAATACTACAACATCTTGAGCTGATACAACGCAAAATCAGATGTACACTTTGCATGCAAGAGCTGATAATTTCCCCGCCCACATTAAACTCAAATCAGATATTATTACTTATTTATGCCGGAACATGTATTTTCCATTTAATTATTAAGTGCGTTTTGTTAACTGATTTTCATCTGAATCAACTCTATTCGAAATAATATAATAATCCTGGCTAATTTGAAACGCGACTAGAACACACCTAGTCTATCTTACCGCGCGATGTTTACCTTTAATTTTGTTCGCGAATTATTGTGAAATTCGGATAGTTTTTAAACTTTCGCGAATAGATCTTTATTATCGGATTTTGCTTTTGACTACCTGACGTCCAACCACCATTGGTTTTTACGCTCATCTTAACGGTCGTTCAAACGCAATATCCTTCTAAATTTTAGATTTCACCACGCTGGCGGCGAGCATCCGTCGTCGGCGCTAAATAACGGAGTGATGTCGTAAATTAATCTTTTTGACGACTGCTGTATAATAATGAAACGTTATATAACACAGATTAAGGGAAAATACCATTTAATTATGCACTTAAATGAAACAAAGTTGTAATTAAAAGTACGTTTCATTAAACTGGATTTAAGTAATTATTCAATAGCAATCAAAATAACGATCAATAAATTTGTCGCTCAAAGGATTATTTTGAAACAAAACGAAAATAAAATAAATCAAAAAAGGAATTAAATACGCATTTGTGTATATACTAATCCGGCTTTTAACATTATTAAATGCGTAATTTAAATTTTGTCGATTGATGAATAAATAAAAATTAATGAATCTAATGATCAAGTCTAAATCGAGAAATTATAACATCAGCAGTGAAATGTGATTTCGACGAATCTAGCCGTTGACGAAACGCGGTACTTCCATTTTGTAAATAAATAGATAAATGAATAAATAATAATAGAAAAAAAAATGTACGGCTGACGTATATACGCGATTATCTTCTTTTTTTTTTTTGTCATTATTTATTTATTTAGTTAATTTTTTTAAAATAAGTAAATTGAAAAAAACAAAGATTTCTAAGAAATATACAAATTTTGAAAATTGACTTGCAAAATAATCTTTTCAATGCCGGATTTTAGTTTCTGGCAAAAGTTTTAATCGACGAAGAAGTAAAGGTACTGCATAAAAACTTCGAATGTTTATTCTGATTTTTAGCGTGTAAGAAATAATAATTAGGTGAGAAACTACAATAACCAAGTCGCTGTAATTCGTTATCTTTAGTAAGTTTGCTTTTGCAAGTGTACATTGTATGGCAGTGTACGTAGTGTTTAGAAAAGAGATAGACGAATTTATGGAGACGATATGGCGAAAACAAAATATGTTTCCGCTCTGCTTACAATTACAAGTGGAATAATGGTATTCAACAAGTGGGTTGTGTAGTCCGCGGAAAAGAAATAAAAGACCACTTTTGGCACGCAATGTTCCTTTATCTATATCGAAGCATACGTCAAATTCTTCGTGAAAACCATTATTTTCATTGAAATAATATTAATAAAAAATTCAAGTTGTCCACTTCGTTTCAAACCTGTGCCATATTTTTCGTTCGAACTTACCCTTCTACCACCGAAGAGCACAAAATGATTTTCTTTTTTACATATCTCTTCCATTCTTTGCTGCCCGCACTACAGAACTGTTTGGTCAAATTTCAGTACATCTTAGTCTTTAAACTTGTTATCGCTAAAAGTAAAAATTGCCCATCGTATATTACATTACAATGCAAAAATTCACATTATCTGGCTATTTTAAAACTATATCGAATGGGTTAACGAACAGAACGAAATTTCTGCCGTTTCTTTCGGTCTTAATTCCTTCAGCAAAGCGAACGCAATATCAGACTGTCAATTTATCTTATATACACGTAATGAAATCACAATTCTTACCCTATTTGTGCGCATTTTCTTCAATGTTTTTCGACGTGTAGTTTTATAGCTCGCCGTCATTAATAACGTTCTGTCATTAGATGAAATCGACAGAATAACGCTGAAAGATTTTAAGATTCTCACTTGAGCTCTCAGGAAAATAATTTAATTGTCATGTTTCCTCCTAGCTATACATATCTCAGCCCAACCCGTAATACACTCTCAACAATTGACATAGCGCTAATCTCTCCGATATTATTCCCAAAACTATATTGGAGGATCTATGTTCAAGTGACCATTTCCCTGTGTTCCTATATACGACACCAGTTCCACAAGACCAGGAGAGTTTAACTAACCCACGGTTTTTATATAATAAGGCAGACTGGGAACTATACACGTCTAAAGTTGTAATCCCTAGCCAGCCGTCTGCGTCTGTAATAGAAAACATTAACCGTCTAAATCAGACCATTTTCAAAGCTGCCAAAGCATCGATTCCAATGTCATCCGGTTGCCACCGAACCCGCAGAGTACCGTGATGCTGCCGTGAAATTGAAACGGCAATACGATGTCGGAAACGGGCGTTACGAAAATTCAAGTCGACTGGACTCCTCTCCGATTTAATTATATTCAAAAAATACAGGGCTGATGCACGAGAATCGTGGCACGCTTTTATTTCTTCGATATCAACTATCACATCGAATCACTCCTCATGGGAAAAGATAAAAGCAATTAACGGAATCTGTCGCTCTAAGTCCCTTATCCATTTAAATGACAACGGCACAACCATATCCGATACTACACAAGTTGCAAATTCATTCGCGCAATACTTTTCTTTAGCATCGTCTACCACATCATATATAAATGTATTTAAAGCTCGGAAAGTCGAAGTGGAGTCATCAGAAATATATGTATATCCCTCAAGACGCAACAGCTTCGTATAACTGCGATTTTACTGATGCGGAACTTAATGTCCAACTCATACATCATACACATAATAGTTCGCCTGGTCCTGATTCCATGCATCCGTACATGTTAAAATATTTACCACCTTCTGCAAAATCCTACTTATTACATATATATAACCAGATCTGGGCGTTAGGCTTTATCCCGCACCAATGAATTTTGAATGCGGTCAAGCTTTAACAGGAAAGACTTGAAAGAGTTACCGTATATATATATATATATGTATATATACGAACAGTAGTCCAATCTAGAAAGAACGAGGGACGCACCGAGTTCAAATCTAAATTCTGATAAATACGATAGTTACTAATAATGGAAATTGAGAGAACGCAACCTAAAAATAATGTATAGTAAAATGCGTAGAACTTTTTTGTAAAAATGTTTTATTGCGGCCTTTTATTTTTACATTCCCGAATTTGATACTGTAGCCGTTATTTTATAGAGAAAAGTACAATTCAGGTTTTTAGTGCGCTTTTAGGCATGTTAACATGGAGAAACATGACAAAAAACGGATAACAAAATGAAAAAGAGAAAGCAAAAATTAGTAAAATAATTTATTTGTCGAAGGTAAAAAACCAAATGAACCGTTAATCAAAATTGTTTATTTTTGGTCTAATAATTACAGACGAAAGCATATCTGATTAAGGTAATTTCGTTGACAAAAAATTATCTAACTGCTACACATCTACGAACAGTTGCGTGAAATCGTGCAGTCATTTTTCCTACCATGATAGTTGTTTTAAACGGATATTTTTTTTTTTATTTAATTTATTACTTCCGGCTAATGTTAAATATTGATATTGTATTTTTTCCGAATTTGCTTTTTCATTGTTTCGTTTCGAAACTAATCTTAAATCATTCAAATCTTCTTTCCGAAAATTAATCGCTGTCTCCTGTACTCCGCTGTTCTCTTAAATGTCTCGTGAAACTTCTTCATCACGGTATGGAACCGTTGGAAATTTTTCTGATAATAGATATTATTAATTCTTTACGAGCAGTCTGAAAAAAAATAAAAATCACGATCTTATCCGTAAGTGGAGTCTGAATTTCTTCGAATATCTTTTTTTTCTTTTTTTCTTTTTTGATGAGTTTAAATTAATTTCAACGCATTTATGTCGAGCGTGGTTTCTTGCCAGATCTGAATATTTACCCGAACTTCCTTGCAGATTTTTCTATTAAACGCGAATATAAATTCTCTAATGCAAAGATTGTTTTTTCTTAGAATTTTACAATTTTCCGAAAAAAATAAAAATAAATAAATAAACAAACGTCTCTTTTTTTACAAATAATGTTGCACTTTTCATTTTACGTAATTTTACTAATAACGGTTGGAAAAATGATCTTACCAAATTGAAAATCGTTTAGCTCTTATAATTCGATTTATTTTATAATTTAAATAAGCGCCACATTTATAACGTTTTCGTGTCTATTTGTAGATTTTAAAGTCGGATTTTCGGATTTTCGGATTTTAAAACAACAGCGTTCTATCGTACCGATAACAATGTCATCTCATATAGTGTCAACAATGAAGTCCGTAAAAATCGATCTTTTATGTTAATCAGTGTTCATTAAATTGAAAAAACTTTCTACTATAATTAGTGCAAAGTTAAAGTACAAAAAAAAAATGACTACATTAAAATAATAGCAATCGGCTGAATGCGCTGGTTGTAAGAAATGTTGATTGCATATTGAAACGAATTTCCATAGTTCCTAGACTTTCTTTTTAACTCGGAGCAGAGAATGGACAGAAGTGAATTTATGAAGATTCTTGTTGAGGGTGTCAACCGATTATTCATTTCCGTCGGTCAAGGACGATTGTAAATGATTTCCTCACTTGATACGCAAGTGCGAGCAAAAAAATATACGCCGAAAGAAATTATATACTTAGCTCTTCAGAGGGTTTTTTTTTTTTTAGCGAGAAAGAAAGGACACACGCGTTTTAAATTACCCGTATCGTGACAAAAACGCGGTGCTGGTGGACCGATAAAATTGACGAAATGTACATGTATAGGTATAAAATTTAATTAAGCGCTTAATCATATTATTTAATGAAGGAAAATTGATTAATTATACATGAAAGTTTACGAATTTTCACATATTCGACTAAATACGTGCCGCATTCTGCGCGCTGTGGTCTCGATAAATAGATAGGACTACTTTATAGACTAGAACAAGCGAACTTTAAATTAAAACCACCAACGAATTAATTATAATTAATAAACCAACAACGAAGTTGCCAACCTAGCGAATTTTTTTTTTTTCATGTTGGTTCAAGTCTGGTAAATTTTTATACGGAAAGAGACGTGCAATTATTAAATAACGAAATTAATAACGTCCAATTTAATGAGATAAATGAAAACTACACGAACCGCGAGATAATATATTTTTGTAGCGATGGCTCGGTAGATGTCGGCCCTTTCCTATGCAGGAAAAAAGGGAATTCGGGTCAGTCAGTTTCATGTGTTGAATCGGCATTTCGGTAGAACAGTTGTCAAACCCTAGACCAGCAGGTGAGAAAGTACGGAAGCGAAAGGGCGAATTCATTAATAGTCAAATACGAATATCAAAAAAGTATGTACACAACATAGAAGTCAAAATTATAAAATTAGCGAGTAGATTGTAATATGAAATATTTTAAGTGAATTTCCCGTCAGTATTTTAGGTAAAGCTGGCCGACTAACTACATCAGAGAACGCGGCAGATTAAACTGAAGAATGTAAGACAGAAATTAAATGTAGAATGTAACGGAGAAGTTAATTAACAAAAATCGAAAATGTATTTATATATAGGAGGACGAGCACTAATTTGATGGCCGTATACGGATTACACGGCTAAAGTAGTACATATAAGAACGGGACATGGTGGCGTAATCTGACTAGATATCGTGAACGGCGACTTATGTAACAACTGTCGGGCATAGCATATATAGTATAAAATAAATATGAAAAAGAAAAAAGGCCGGGACGCCCGAATATTACCAACTTCGAACAAACAGATAATTATCCGTTTACAAATTTAAATGTTTATATAACTTTTGAAATCCGCAATAGTGTAATTAAAGTCTAAACGGCTAAAAGACGTAAGCTGAAAACAAAAAAAAAGTTCAGGTGAAAAAATGAAGGGCGTTCGGCTGTCAGCCGTCAAGGTAATAGACGAATTGTTGGCGTATTAGAGGTTGAAGTAAGGAATGATCAGAAATATGCGCGAAATGCGTTTTAGTATGCCAGGACGAGGTAGAGCATAAAAGATGCCGAATCTAAAAAAGGTACATTTGCATTCGAGTAAACGTTTAATAATAGTCAATATATTAAACAGAAGTAGAGCAATTCGAAAAATTAAATTTCGAAATTACTTCGCTCATTCGTATTATTAATGATAAGTAAGCCATAAACACCGCTATGAAAAACATCATTAATAATCATGGTAGATCGAACTATGTAAAATTGTAAATAAGTTTAGTGTTCACTTTAAACAAGACAGGTTATTATGTAAAATAACATTTTAATCAATTTTGAACGTTTTAGCGTAATATTCTTCTTCTTTATCAATCGCTCGATTCGAGCATTGTAAATATTATGAACCTATCTGCAAGACTGCCCTACGCCATTTATCCCTATCCGTCGCCAAACGTATCCGTTGATATAATGGTATCCCGATCAATTGTTTTCTTTGATCAATATATCTCGATAGGGGTCTTCCACGTTTTCTTACGCCTTCCATTTTACCTTGTATATAATTAGCTTTTCTAGGCCATCATTTCTTAAAATATGGCCGACATATCTAGCAATCCTTTTCTGAACTATATCCTTCAATCGTATCGTTATGTTCAACTCTTGAAGTATTGAGGTATTGGTTTTCATGGCTGTCCATGGGAACCAATAACTTCAATATAATTCAGCCTGCGGAGGTAACCCCCTCGAGATGAAATAAATTTAAAGCGATAAAACGAAAATTCTAATTGGCATGAAATAATATTGTAATTTTAATTTTTTTTTATAATTATGTTTTCTAAGAACAGAGTTCAACTTTTGGAAGTTAAGCTAGTGATTCTGAAAGAACCAAAAATAAATGAACGATAAAAATGTCGATCGACAGAAGGGCAGACAATTTCTGAAATATACTTATTACGCTACCGGCACTTATATAATATGAAAGCTCTATTTGCGGACATGACTGCAAAAACAAATTGCCAATTAATGTTAACAGTACAGTCGTGTCAGCGTTAATATGAAAAAAATGGCTTAAAAATAATAACTTGAAATGCGAATAGTGTGACATGAAACCGTATTCCAAAAATTTAAATGTGTGTTACATTTCGTTGGATATGGTTAATTTTTCTTTTAAAAATCACATCGATTAGCACACATGCAGGCGCCGGTGTTACAATCCAAAGTGGTACAAAATACTACGAAATTAACACAAATACAAATACAGTCACTTATAGGCGACCAGGGTAGCCGGTGAGAATCGTTTTGAAAAAAGTATTATTATCATAATATTTCATTCATTTATTGCCCCTCACCCTCCACTTTAAAAAACATCGCATTAAGAATTAATTTTTTCTTAACATTCGGTAATTCTTTATACGGTTGGTTGGCGGAGACCCCTTAACACAAAAAATAATATACAAAGTGGGGAGCTCACGGTTGACTGTTTTTCTAGTTTCACTTAAGAATGCTTCTAGAAAAAAACGGATGTAATGCTCAGCTGGATACAGCGACTTACTGTTCATCCGGTACAAATAAAATTCCCGACCTTAACTTTCTTGTACTCGAAGGAATGCATGCAAACTTTATTGATATTAATTCAGAAGAAAACCCCTTTGATCGGATTATTAATTATCGCAGATGATAAAATAATTGAATCGGAATGTAAACCGAAATTGGAAAATAAATACATCAACTGAGATGCATATTTCGGAACTCGTTTACTTCTTAAAACTAAATAACTGACTGAAATTCCGATTGAATGTTTTACTAAAAATTGATACAGAACGATGAACGCCCGTAAGAAGTTAGAATAAAAGAAGAGGTAACTAAAAAAGGAAAACCCGTCTAGCGCAAACTATTAAAAATGCGGGATATAAAACACTATTAGATAACCTAAATTAGACACGCTCAAAAACTCGTTACGAAAATTTAGAAATGACACTTTACGCATCTATCGAGTACGTCTTTTTGCGTCCCGACAAGAAATCTAAAAAGACTTACATTATCTTCTCGTCCTATTAGAAAAAAACAGATTGTTTTTTGCGCGAGCACTAATTTGGAGAAGGTCAAGGAATTCGGTAAACATCTGGCTCAAACTTTTCAGTCTAATTCAGCTAATAATTTGTTGCTTCCCCGTTTACCTCAAAACAGGAATTTAATGCTGCCAAAACTACATCCCAAAGAGAAATACTAGTTACAACTGGAAAAATGAAATAAAATAAAGCTCCTAGCTATGACTAAAATTCTAAAGGAACTTCCTGATAAATATTTTGTTTTATTCGCATATTAAATGTATATATTCGACGCAACAGATTAAATTGTTTCCTTATCTTAACTGAAATTATTACAGATTACTGTCATCGAGAAACAATATAAACCTGTTGAAGAACTGCCCTCGTTCAGACTATTCCCACTATTTCTTACTAAGCCGTATGAAAAGAGTTACTACTAAACCGAATGCAACCATTTCTTGAACATTTAAAATACTGACCATTAGTTTTTTCATGAAAGCCACGGAATAACTGAGCAAGTTCACAGAAACGTCCTTTAAAATTGAATACACGATATTATATATTCCTCGATGTTAGGCAAGTCTTCGATAAGCTGCGGCATAAGAAATTAATCCGCAAGCTTCTTCAGGTTGGTTTCCAACTTGACTACTTCAACTACGAAAATCGCATCTTACTGGTACTTTTTGTCGTTGAATGCAATGATGATAAGTCTGGAATATATTCTATTTTCAGGTTTTCGCTTGGAAACGTTCTTGGCCCGATTTCCGATCCGCTTTACACCACGCTGATATTTGCTTGTTAATTCCGAAGTTGCTACTTCTTCCGTTGCGATATAACAGTTTTCTGCACTAATTCGAACTTGGATAACGTGAACAGATTACTTCAAATGAAAATCGGCACGTCGGTTTAATAGGGCGTAACAAATTGTTATTAATGGGGAGCTAACTTGTCCCATGCCACTGTTTACCTATAATATGAAGTGGATCCACAGCACCGGTGATATAGCTACGAAAAGTATCCCAGCCGAAGGTGATGTTAATATATCACGCAATCCACCTAACAAAAGCCAACGTGGAGAAAGCAAATCGTAACGAAACGTAAAGAATCGGGTATCGAAACCGAGGAGCCATATTCGTTATTCCCATATATGTAAATCTCTGATGTCAGCAAAAAATAAACTTTTATTACACAAATTCCGGTACCAGTTTGAAAATTTGGGTTCCAGCTTTGAAACTACCCCCCCAAAAAAAAAAAAAAAAAAAAAAATTACACCGCGGGTTGGTAATTCAACGATCTCCCCCCCCCCCCAAGATTGTTGATGCCGAATAGTACGTCACGATTATTGCGCGGTAATTTACGGATTCCTTAACTTAGCAAAGAAATAACTGATAGTCAAGAAATCAAATGACGGGACTGAAAAAAACCCAAAAAAAGAGCATATTTAAAATATTTGCAATTTTACTCCCGGTTATTTGATCGATGTCCGAAAACTAAACAAAACAAAAGTCACAGATTAATGTAGTTGAAAAGCTCGCCAATCAGGACGTTTCCACAAAATAAGCACTCGGAGAAACAGAAAATTCAGCAGATGGCTTCGCCAAAATGTGACACGAAAAAAATTTGCGTGAAGGTACCATCCGATAATGTTTGTAAATGAGACCACTTTTAATATGTGAAAAGATAATTAATCGGCCGCCGCAAATGAAACGATACCTCCTAAATTATCTTTACGCCCGCCCGTTTTAGCCCTCATTCGCCTCTTCCGTATCTTTCTATCTTCGTGCACTTTTCCGACTGGAAAGAATTTGCTTTTCGATTGGAAATGACATGCAGATGAAACCGGTTTGCTACTGCGTTCGTCGGATGATAATTTTTAAATGTAAAATGTAGCGCTTTCACAAGCAGCCGCGAAGTTGAACAAGTGAGAATTTTGCAAGAGATAAAACCGTGGTAGATTTTATCTTTCGAGAAGTAAGCGGTAAACTGCGCTGAATAAAAACCTTTCCGATGTAGATATTAAGAATGGGAATGGATGTAAAAGTCGCCTTTATCGTCCTCAAATGAAAATAGATGGACTCGGAAGCATATTCAGATAGAGCGGTTAGTAGCGGTGTTACATTTGGACCAGATGCGGTGAGGAGCACCGAACTGTGTAATATTGTCCTAAACCGAGCTCATTTGTCTCTTTAGACTTTTAATATCCGTTACACGTTGCAGTTATAAATCAATCAGCCTAGTCAGCGTGACAACTGCGCACACAGAGGCACCACTCTCGTCCCGTTAGACGTCGGCCTTATTTTTTCCTCCAGTTATTTATTTATTTCTGCCATTTGGTATTTATACACTAGTCGATTTCCGAAAGCTGCTTCAGAAGCAGATGATTTTTATGTCTCTCTTTCTTCTTTCTTTTTTGTTAACTTAATTAATGCCGCATTATTATTCTTACGGCAATATTGAAAAATCTATCGCCGAGAGAGGAAGTTTTAAAATTTCTCGATTTTTCAATTCATATTTTCGGCACTGTTATTTATATTATTTTTTAAATAACTCGCGGGTCCTGCAAGGCTTTGGCTCATTTGCGAATTCCCAACATAATTATATCGTTTATTTGTAAATTACAATATCTTAACCATTTATTACATTAAATTCATCTTATACATACTCCGTAATCTAAACTTAAATTCTACTTTAAATGTAACACATCTCATTTCTCAATCTAGCACATTCATCTGCGCGTCCCAACCGCATTTTTATATATACGATAATAAGTACTGCGTTAAATTGAGGAACCGAAATGATGTGAAATGTAAGATTTCCCTCCAGTTTGACCCCAACTCCTTTCTCTTCTCGCTCCTTCCTTATTCTTTGCGCCATGTAATCAGCTGTATTTTTATTTTATTCTTCCATATATGCAAATTTCATTCGTCTCTGATTCCCTTTGGTACATTACCCAGTAATTTTATCAAAACTTACTGTTCCACATTGTCAATTTTAATGTTAATCCCTCTAGTTCTTATAAAATTTCTCATAATTCCCGGTCCTCTCATAAATCCTTTCCCTTATCGATGAATTATTTTGTTCTAAACCTTACTAACTTATTGTAACAAAAAAGCGTTTTTGGCGACATTTTATTATTGTTATCTCACCAAGTAGTATTTGTTATCAAATTCGCTTTTCTCCAATTCGGTAGAACTACTTTTAAACATCTTTTCCGTGGCTGACTCATTTTCTTTAACTCCATTTCTCTTTTTTTCGCCTATTCCCAAATTTCAGTTCCGTATTTGATCCGGCGCATGATTAATTCGATTTTTATAATCCGTAACGTGTTTTAATTTATATAAAGCCGATATAGTTTTTGCCTTATTTTCCTGGCGATATTACGCTCTCTCTACTTTAACGCTTTATCAAATGTTAACCCCGGGTACTTGAGCCCATTGGCACAGTTTCTATCCGGTCGCAACAGCATACTCCTGTTCCATGTAGGCAATTCACATTATGCAGCACGATATCGGGAACGAATCTTCTAAATCTATATGACGTTCTTATATACTTAATTTTTGATTTTGTTTGCCATTTATTACTAATTTTTTGTCGTGTCCTCCAACTTACACACTCTATTCAAATCCTCCTGGAGCAATCTTTCTGTAGTTCCTTCGTTATGGTCTTCGATTACCGCAGTGCAATTCTATCTACATATACGTACAATTTGGCATTCGTAACGTATTTATGAACGGAATTAATGTAAATTAAAAATAGTGTCGGGATTAATATATAGTTCTTTATTCCACTCCATATTTGGTCTTCCCTATCTCGCTATATTCATTTCTAATCTTTACTTGACATTCCCTTTCCGTTAAATAACTTCTAAACCAACTTAAGTATTGCCCTTTTATCCTTACTTTGTCCAGGTCCTCTATTAATGTTTCCCTATTGATTATATCGAAAGTATTCGCGAGGTCTAAAAAAACTATCACAAACTGTTTACCAGATGCTATGATCATTTGTTAACATCTTTTGTAAATGTTCGAATCCCCTCTCTGAAATCCCAAAATGGTTGCCGTATATTAAATTATCCACTTCCAGATAATTTTTCAGCTGATTACCTGGTACTACTTCCTCGATAACTGATAGTAATAGTTTGTTGCAATTTTTTCTACCCCCGCTTTTATATATTGTTCTTATTATGCCTACTTTTAGTTCTTTTGAAAATCTACCTTCTTTTACCGAATCATTAGTCATTTTTGTTAAAAGTGGGCCAGCACTTTTGCATATGTGATTACGTCCTTCACCCGTATTCCGTAATATCCTTGAGATCTTTATTCGGCTTCACTTTTTTAATTATGGTTTCTATTGCTTCCTCCATGGTTAGTAGTATATAAAATCACGTAGACCTAGTATTAATATTATCGTTATTTAAAAGACTCCTATCGCAATCCGGTCCATCAAAAATACCCGAAAAATGACTTTGAAATTTACAGGCCGTCTCCTGATAACTACCAAAATTCTTCTCTATCACTTCGTCTATAATTACTTTCTTTTTTATACTCTATTTAATCTATATTTTCCCAAGTTTTTTTAATGTTATCATTTGCTTTTAGCAATTCATGCTCGTAATATTTTTTTCTCTCGTTTGATTTCATCTTTTACTAATTTTCATTTCTTAATAAATTTCAGTATTTTTCTGTTCATACATGCTACTATAGGGTTGTTTCCCCTTCCGGCCTTTGTCTGTCTTGCGATCTTGCACTCGTCATAAAGCTTCTTAAAGGCTATTTTTATATTATTGACTACTCCTCCCTTCTGCTGTATTCCCTGCCACGGATTTTAATTTTTCATTTTAAACAAGTTTTCATTCATGTACTTCGCTTGCTTCCTTCTTGACTTCGTAATAACCCATGCAAAACGCTGCACTAACTACATAGCGATCCGAAATTTTTGTCTTAATGATACCTGCCATTCCATTCTCTGCTGAATATCCGATGACGATATTATCTGTACAAGATTTTGTTGTGATATCTGATTTTATCTTATTAAGATCTCCGCACATTTTAAATGTTGTATTTCGCTCCACTCTACTCAGCATCTCATCTACTTCCTTTAAAAAGTCCCCAACGCTGTTTCTCAGTGACCTATATATACATATATACATTACTATTAAGTAAATGTTTTGATTATATGTATAATTTATGATGTATTTTTAAAGTCGTCTACATATGAATACTGGGAAGTTTTACGTTCGCCGACGCTTTTCCCAGCCACTTCGCTTGTTTACTGAACTTTGCCAAGCAATGCCCCTTTTCAAGTACAATGTTCTGTGTGCTGTTCTGTTAATTATTCAGCCTTCATTCCTCTCGGTTCATGATTAGAGTGTTCTTAATTTTAAATTCATTACCGCTACTTGATTACTGTGCTGACATAATTCTCCAACTTTTTAATTAATTACACGTTGAAAAAAAATACGTTCAAAATTGTTTTACTGCACAGACAGATGTATACGTGACACACACGATATTGCATCATACGATTCTCGTTTCATTTGTCCCTAAGAGTACCAAACCGCGGACTCTAAATTCGTTGATGTGAATTTTATTTTATCTATTTTATCTCTCAGATTGGAGTTATTATTATTATTGTTATATTTTATATTTAACTTTTGTATCGATAAATAATAATGATAAATTCTAAATCTAAGCAGCGTAAGCGTTTGCCATGGGGGTAACTAATGAAGTTATACGTTTAATTATAATTGAAAATATATTTTAAACTTTTTCCAAATAATATGATTTTATTAGATAACTATAAAATCGCATGCGAAAAAGTTCAACAAATTGTTGGGAGAATTAAAAAACAGTGTTACACTATATCTTTGAGGTAACTGAGCAATTACTGGTATGCGGTTAAAAACAAATTCAGAAGAGATACCAATGGAATTAAAGATATTAAAATTGATGGCGTGCGAAGTAAATGACAATGAATAACATTTTAATACATATTTTAATGAATCCGTAAAACAGATTTCTAAAAATTGTAACAATAATGATCAGATAGCGGATGAATCGTCTTTTTTCTTTAAGTCTAAACTCATATTCGCTTTTTCCAATTTCGTAGGGAATGATGTTAAAAAAACTACATATCATCTTTGCCAACTAAATCTTCATTTGCCCTTAATGGAATATCAGTGCAAATAATTAAAGGCAATATGAATTATTTCACACTAAACCGCTATGCTTCTTGTTTAATGAATCCGGTAATTTTGGGATATTTCCCGATGTATTACCAGGATAAATTCCAAATTATAGGCCAATACTTATAACCTCATCCATTTCAAAGATATTTGAGAAATACGTTAAAAAGTTCTTTTAAACTTTTTACGAGATCAAAATTTTTTTACTACTAATCAGTATGAATTATGGTCAACTACAGGAATAGATGTAGCTGTTTTTGGGTATATTGCTCATATTAACAAACATTTGGAAACTGGAAGATTTGTTGCAGCTATATACTTTGATATAGTAAATCACGATATATTATTAAAAAAACTTCATGCCTGTGCTTCTAGAGGAAATATATATGTTTATAACCAGTTCCAAATATATCTCACGAACAAGAAAAATGTAATAAAAATAAATGCTTTCTACAGCAAAAGTAATCCACAAGAGTCTGATGCCCCCTCAAGCAGTATTCTGGGCCCTTATTTATTTCTAACATATATTAATGTAACTTTTTACTTACGCAGACGATACAGAGTTATGAATTCACGTGTTCTTGAAAAACTGAAGGAATCAATTCAACAGGTTGTTAATTAAATTTTGTTTTTGGTGTAGCGTAACAAATTAGTTCTAAATGAAAGCAAAGCTAAATTTATTGTACCAAGCTCTGAAATGTGGAATAACTTCCAAATTTCATATAACAATAATATTTCAATTAACCTAGTACACGAAATAGCATACCTGAGCTCACTTTTAGACAGAAAACTCACATGAAAGGAACATATCTCTTTCTGTAAAAAAAAAAGTTGACAAGACTTAAATTATATTTTTTATTATTGAAGAGAATTTTTCTCTCCTATAAAAAATATATATATATATAATAATATTATATATGTATATATATATATATATATATATATATATATATATATCGATAAATTATACGTACTTTATGGTTTATTTATATTAAGCTAATATTCTTATATTTATTTGGATCTATTTTTAACTGCGTGACTAACAATAAGTAAGCGTATTAATTGGTGTATTCAGTACCTATATGTGACGGTCGCTGAGAAAAGGTACATAGTGTCAGAAAACAAGTTTTCGAGAAAAACGAGTTTAAAGTTTTGCAGTATATATTATACTTTAAGCTCGTAGTTTTAAACACACAAAATTACGATTTACAACAGGAAAAAATTTATTTTCACCAGTTTGACCTATTTCACGTTAAAGAGCATGTTTTCAATTGTCCGAAATTGTTGTTAAGTCAAAACTGCATTTTTGACACACTATATACCTTTTCTCAGCGACTGTCACATATATGTTATTAGGTGTATTCTGTATCACGGACGAATAATAAAATAAACCAAATTAAACAAATAAAATTTTAAAAGTTATTTCTGCCTGCAATAAAGACATTAGCGTTACATGTAGTAAAAAGCCTAAATTTTTTAAGTTCCTTTAATATTGTTTGTAAAGAATAAAAATGTTAACGATATCGCATGAAATCTAAAAGAAAGAAAACAATTTCTGTCAGAAACAACTGCTGGTTTTAGAAGCAGTCCAGTAAAATGTTAGTAAATTTATGTAAAGTATTTTGCTTGAAGATAAGGATAAGCTGAAGCCTGTGCATAAAGTTTTGCCTCGATTGTGTGTCAATTATTTTATACTTTCGTTTTTGATAAGAAATTATTCTGACTTTTATTTTTAAAGTTGTGTTAATAATGTTGATGTACTATTGAAAACGGAGTAATTACTAAGTTTCTTTTCTGCCTATTTCGTTTCTTCACCATTTATTTTGCGATTCTGATCAAACTATCTTTGAATGTTGTTCTTTCTTCTTAGAACGTTACATTATAGTATCTTTTCTTAATTTTTTATGTTCATCTTCATATATTTCCAGTTCGATTGCCGCTTGTTAAGTATTTATAATTATGTAACCGTATTCGTGAAGATTGTTCCTAAAAAGGTAAAAAGAAAAACGTTTACTTAAATCAAGTGTAAATACAGTTCCAGAAACAATGCGTACATAAAAAGGGTACAAATTTTTGTTTCCATTTCAAGTATATAAATTTGAGTAGATTATAAATTATTTATTAGCGTTTTTAAAAATCAAATGTAACATTAATTCGGTGTAATAAAAAATATGTAACATTAAAAATTATACGAAAGCCGCTTAGCACTTAAACTACCTATTCGTCAAAGAGCAAATGATATTATTCCATATACCGAAAGGCAAAAATGAAAAAGATTATGTGCTTAAAATAGACGAAATAGTACAACCAAAAATTGTTAAATACATATCACGCTTTCCCACGAAAGGTTCGTAGTATTCTTAGCCGATAAAAATTTACTAAATCATTTAATCGAAAAATATAATACTATTACGGTTAATAATAACGTAATAAAATGGTTAATTAACACCAAAACGAAAATAATCATCTCAAACATCTGACTCTCAATTCCACATTCAATGATAGCTCAAATTCTGAAACAATACTATAATGATACATTTTTTTTAAAATGCAAAGAGACAATTTTTTGTAAATTCAGAAGAAGTAAATGAAATAACCCAAAACGTTGCTTCTACACTGCCAGAATACGATGTATAGAATTTTTTTGTCTCCATATAATACTTGATATTTTGTGTGCATGAAAAGGGACACACAAGCAAAACTTGTCCGCATTTCCTAGCAGAAGAAACTGCGATACACCTGAAAACAGCACAATAAGCATTAATGAGGCAAATACGATGCATACGCATGTACGTTTCCCTAGTCTGCCAACAAACTTAATTTCAAATATCACAAACAAAAAGCCGCTTTAATCAACAAACTCTTAAGCCTTTCTCTTCGTACCCCATATAACGCTTCATTCATTCTTTCGCCTCATGTAGCCCCCGCGGTTGTCTCCTTCCTTATCTCAATTTGTAACCGTATTAAAATCTAGTTTCTTTCCGCACTGGTGGTTTCTCGAACTGCAGCGCTGGTTCAATACCCTCGCTAGGCGAGTTCAATTAAAAAGAAACAACTGAGCCGTCGCGATAGCCTAGTTACTAGAGCGCTTGGTTTCCGTTACGGAAGTCTCGGGTTCGATCAACGGCGACGACAGAAGTTATTACGAAAAATTAAATTAAATACTCGTTAATTATCATGTGGAAGGCAATGGCGAACTACCACGTATACCATTCATACACGCTCTTACACAACAGCCATATACGGGACTGTATTTGTAGCGCAATAATAAGCAGCTACAATACCAGTTGCAAGGGTAGTCTTGGGTGTGTACACTCGCGCTGCATGTAACAGCTGTCTAGAACACTATGCCTATGTCTGTACAGCTGCAATATACGAGTCGCTCAGAAGCTGAGTATGGCACTATGATAATGATGATAATGATGATCCGTAAAAAAGTAAAACTACCACAAAAAAATAGCAAAAAAAAAAGTTCAATAGCAAATGTAGAATCTAAAGTGTGAAATCAAGATTAATCAAAATCTGAACATCTAAATGTGCAGTAGTGTGACAGTGATCAGTTTACGTTAACAGATGAAGGAGAAGGTGAGTATTTAGAACTATTTCAGCCGTTAGAAGAAAACGCCTGGAAAAATGAAATACCCTCTCACACTGTACGGATATGAACAGATAAACGTCACTAAAGAATTCACAGATGGCATAAACTTCTTATGTCGAATGTTAATCGAAAATAGGCAAAGCAGATCAGCGAAAATAGTTTTGGACGCGTGTCGGTGATAGTAGGATTGGCCAGCGTTATTAGTTTAACGTTTTCTGCGAAATTCTTCAATAACATTTTCATGTTCACCTCGATTCAGAATAATGCACAGGCAGCGAAGATAAAACATTATCAGGAACGACGATTCTGCATCGCAAGCGATAGTTTTTGCCTAACACTTTGTGTGATATTGTGTCGCGATTTAGGAGAAAAATTTAAGAACATAGTTTGTATAATAAAAATACGCAGTTCCGGCTCTCGATCGTTTTCTACTTGATAGAGACGGTATTTAAAATATAGGTATCCGTAAGAAATCGATTTATTTGCATCTTGAAAAGAAGGAAAACGGTGTGGAGCCGAACTCCACTGGTGCTCGCAAAAAAAAAAAACAACATTCGCTCCCTGAGCAGGAAAATAGCGAAAGTCACAACCTGAGCGTTGCGAATCAGGGATTCCAGGTAGAGCCGAAATTCATACGGAAAGATGGATTGGAAAGAATGCTAATTTTTAATAAAGCCTAACAAAAAAGCTTCAAGTACTATCAGTGTTAATTACTAAGATAAATATAGATTCAAATAAAGAAATTTGAAATTCCCAAAGCACTATTTATAAGCTCGTTACTGACGAAAATATTATGTTTTAACATTGCTACAAACAAATTCCAATGACACAATTTGTTTATTTGAAATTTTACCAGTTAATTAGTTCCACACAAATTGAGTGTCGGTGAGTATTAACTGAGTAGTCATCAAATAACGTTAAAAAGTGGGTCTACTAGAAATATATTTGCCTTACTTAATACGACCGAAAAAAAAAATAATAATAAGACAGAATCATCATAATACGAGGAAAATATGAATTTTTAAAATTCCAATATTAAAAATGAGTTAAATGCGAATGGCGAAGTATTATTATCAATATTAATTTACATAAAAATGTAGCTTTGAATAATGGCAATGAATTCGAACCAAAGCAACTTTTATAAGTTTATCATTGACCGAAATATTACGTTTGAACTTTGTGGACTATAATTAAAACTCAGAGTTAGTAGCATTTTTGCTCAAAAACATTGCACAACAATTATTAAAGTTATTTTTTTTATATGTTTGTTATACATTAAACACACACATTAGCACCATATTCATCATCTGGATGTATATACAGCTGTGATTGTTTTTAATTCATTCTGCATTGAACTACACTGGATCTGCAAAGGTTAGTTCATTTCAACAAGAAGTGTATACGTACATGCACAGGCAAACACAGTATCAGACAAAAAACTGCCGTATAACAGGTTTATACAAATTAGTAGTTTCACTGTTTGCCTGATTATGCAGCAACTATAATTAAATATAACCCGGGGTATCTATGTGCATACCTCAATTCTAAACTTGTGCAAAAAAGTAGTAATTATTATTTGTTTACCATACGGCAAATCGCATACACACACATCATTTTTTTTTTTTATGGGCACGTCAGCATAAGACATTCACCCAACACAAAATATTAGAGGAATAGAAAGACATATGAAGTGACCGGTTATGTCAAAACACGATTAAAGACAGAAGAAATCATTAGCATTATGACTATCGTCATCGTCATATCACATGCGCACTGTTATGCTACACACATATATCAAACATACATAAAGCCCATCAACTACACACATTTTAGTGTGTTCCTGAGTTTCAGCTCTTCATAATATAAACAGTTTTTTAGATATATGTATACCTAAATGAGCAGACTACATGCTGGAAAAACAACTCTGGTAAAGTGTACATAAAACGCACCCTTTATGGCAACTGAAATAACTGTATAGTAATATGGTGTAGTATTTTTGATTGGGCACAGATCAAACAAACTTAGAAACACGTAACTAGAATGAATAAAATAGTAAAGATTATCAATTATCCATTCCGGTTACTTATACACGAAAGATCCTACTAAAAGCCTATCGACAAGAACAAGAGCAAAAATCTCAGCAAAGGTTAGATTAGAACGGTGGTTATTTTGATTAGATATTTGTAGAATATTGTTCTAAATTTTCCGGCTAAAACATCATCATCTACAGTCGTCACCCTGGATAGGGTATCGTGATTAACATTTAATCCGTCAGTAATTTTGTGATTTTCCGCTGTTTGTCACGATCCTCTGTTTGCGTACGCATTGTGATAATGACAATGGCTAAAGCAGAGTTTCCCAACCTTTTTTTCATCGAGCCTCCCCAAATTATAAATAACATTTTTATGCCCCCCTTAATTTTTTCATTAAAAAAAAAAAAACGCACATTGTTTTAATGACATTTATTTTAATTTTAAGTCGTAGAAAATAAACTTTAACCAAATTTAAAACGTTTTTATGCAAATAATTTATTATGATTAAAGTATTAATGAGATACTTGAGCTTGTACGTTCTGCACCAGTTGGTTGATTCTAGGTTCAGTTTCTGCCAGAGATATCGTCAGATCGCTATCAATGGCAAGAAGATTTCGCTGCTTACTTTTAATTAAAACCAGAGTTGAAACCCCTGTCTCACATAAGTAAGTCGACGAAAACAGAACAAGTATTCGCAAAGCAAGAGCGGCAACTTTGAAATTAACAAGAAATTGTTTGATCCAAAATATCTCCAATGTCAAGAGATGAAAGTCATCTTTCGTTGTCAAATCGACCTTCATTTCTAGAAATTCTTTCTGAACATGTTCTGGTAATTATAAGAGATCAATAACAAATGAGTTTCTGGTCATGTGACATATTGGTGACGGAAGTAATGTCTCGGTAGTATCGGTGAAATCCGTTTTCCAGCGCTTGCAAATGAGTTTATATTTCAACTTCGAAATCTTCGTCCAGTTTTTTACTTTTAATTGCTTTGAATAGTCGAGAAAAAGATATTATTACATTTTCAGCAGATATCTTTTGATTCCAAAGTTGAAGCTTAGGTATGAACCCTTGAATATGATCATAGTTACTTATTACAGTACCGTTTTTGCCTTGAAGCTTCAAGTTTAGCTGATTAAAGGCATCAAATATATCAGTTAAATAGGTCAACCTACATTGAAATTGTTCATTCTTGAATATTTGCAAAAAATCTCTTTTTTCTTTGAACTCAAGAAAGAGAATGACCTCTTCTTTCAATTCATAAAGGCGAACCAACATATTGCCCTTAAACAACCAGCGTACTTCTGTGTGAAATAGAAGGGCTCTGTGATCAGAATCAAGATCCTCGCAAGTAAACTAAATAGTCGACTGTTCAAAGCGCTACTCTTGATGTAGTTTACGAAAGTCCAGTGAGTTTATTCTAATCCAAATCATTTTTTTTGATGAAATTAGATATTGATTAAATATATCTTCAGATTTAGTGCCTACTGTCAAAGATTGGGAGTACAAAATCTCTTCTTCAATGTGATCTTCACTGACGTAATGAACAAAAACTATTAACTGTGCACAATTAACGATGTCGGTGGATTCATCGCAACTAATGCAAAAAATTGTGATAATTTTACTTTGTTGATTATTTGTGAAAATTTTTAGATGCCTAAAAGGTCACTTTGGAAGGCATGTCGCATTATTTATTGAACACCCCTCGTCCGATGTTTAATTTACGCGCTAAATTCATTTTTCTTTCACGCCTCCCTTGACATCTCTCTGCGCCCCCCTGGTTGGGAACTCCTGGGCTAAAGCATACCCCCTTACAAAAGGTTAGTACTGCGATTAATTTGGTTTTAAATATACATCAATGCATCTTTTTAATTATATAAGCAAAACAAATGCTTCAAACGGAAGTGAGATATATATAAAATTACTGCTTGAACAATTATCGATAACAAAAGTCAGTATGTAATTTAATTTAGGTTAGACGTCACATCAAAATCATTCTTTGACATATATTCATTTGAGAAAATATCAGAAGCATAGTAATATTGGATTAAGTTATTGCAATTAGTTTATAAGCATAATGAAACATATCCTCAAAAGTAAACGCACATAAATAAAGAATAATGTTTAAGTTGGTTACTCAACCATAAATAACGTTGTCAAAAAATATATGCAAACATGAAAACATACCGAACAACTTAGTATGAGTTATAAAATTATTAAATTTGGTTAGTTAAAGTCTTTAATTCTTGTTGTGGTCGAGTGCTTTGTTACTGATTTGTTTATGCAAAGCTATCTGTGAAGAAAACATTTGGCATATAAAGTTTGGTGATCGCTGAGATGGATCATTTTTTAGTTCGTAACACTGAAAACATAAAGGCGCTATGTTATAGTATGGTTTAGCTAACTTGTATTTAAGGGGCCATAGAAAGGGAGGCGTGATTACGTGACTAAATATTGGCTTCTGATTGTCTAATCTTCCAGAACATAGGTGTTATAACTACTTAAGGCTTTAAATACCAAGCCGTAGATGAAGTTAGGAATTATGGATGCGATCGAGTTTAAGAAGAGTTTTTAAAGCGTTATAAGACACGAAAGAATTCAGTTTAAGTAATTGATTTATTTAGTGCAAGAAAAGTATGATTTTCTGTGCAGACGATTTTTTAAAAATGTAATTCCTTCACAGAGCACGTGTACAAAATGATGTATATGATTACTGAATAATAAACAGCTGCTGAGAAATAAGCTAAGGCAAAAGAAAAAACTCAGAGATAGCCGACATAAGAAAGAAATATATAAATGTGAGGTCACAGAACAAAAAGTAAAATACATAAATACTTAATTGGAAAAAATAAAAGTGGGATAAAGAGTTTTCCGATTAAAGTATAAAATTATTCAGTTTTTAATGGCAGAAATAATGTAGGGATTAAAGGAGTTCCAAGTAAACGGGATAATGCTAAAACAAATAAAATACGATAATTAATTAATTTTCTCGATCCGTTGCTGTTTGCTGTCAACCTTTCCTATCAAGAACTTATTATAATAGCGTGTTACATCGATGTGTAATGTTACACGTTAAAAAGAAAACCAAAGCCGGGAGAGATACATATCCAGTGCGCTTGCCAGCCGTTAGAAATGGTTATGAAGTTTTTCCTATGAATAATCATCATCGGTGGGTCTTGGTAAGTTTTTGTGCGGAACAGGCTAAAATGAGAACAAAGTTCGAGTTTGACAAAGCGGCCGCTGCCATAGCAGGTGATATATTGCCTCAGCAGCTTCCAGAACAGCTATTACATTCGCCGATAGTCACCTTCCCTGACAAACTGTAGTTGAACCACTTTCTAGCCCTTGTTAAAAACTACGGCGACACTTTTTTTTATCAGAACTGATCAATCGGAAACCTACTCAATATATTAAAAACGACAACAAAAGTAACCAGAGCCATTCACAACTGCGTCCAGCAACGCTTTTTAGAATGCCAGTTCGTTTAAAAGAAGATTTCTATGGTTTTCCTCGAAACAAATGTCTTAGTGTTCCTACTATCGAAAAGGTTCTCTGATAAATTAAGTATATAATAATTTTTGCGTGTAACTTTGCCCGTTCATTCCAAATTGCATTGTAAAATTTTCCAATTTGGAAGATATGTAAGATATTTTGAGATTATAAGGTAAGTTTTCTTTTCCGTTTTTAACCACATTAGGTGTTGTCTGATTACTTTCAAACGTGGTACAATAAATTACAGAGGCTAACACTGAAAGAGGAAAAAATTAAACTACTTAAAAATATGCTACGTGTTATCATTTACTAAAGAAACATAAGGACGAGTTTTGACTATCTACTAAACCCTAGTTTACAGGACGAAACTGTGGATCCAGTACAATCAACCGAAATATATATTAGTTTCATTTAGACGCATTTTCCAACAGCTAGCTTTTAAACTAATGTAAATTTGAAACGTTATTTCGTTATTCAGTCCTGTATGTGTAAAACTTCAGTAGAAATAAAATGGTTGTTGCGAAGTAGCTAACGAATGAGAGCCGAAATGATCAGGCGTGATTTTAAAAATTTGCTCAGCTAGGTGCTAGATATCCAACATGACTTGCTCGGTTAGTAGGTAAACTATTTCTCGCGCTCAAGTGAAAAGCGTTATATTAAGATATAATGCGCTTAACTATCACATTTTCGACTGTGATAAACGGCATGCAGTTTTACATTCCCTAACAACTGTGAAGGGCAAATCGTCGTCCTAGTTGAAAGCTTGGAAAGTAAGAATAATGTCTACCTCCGTCCTATGTTGCTAGCTGGGAAGTTCTATGAAAAAGTTAATGGTCTTTCCTCTATTTCCAGATCAAATACATGATAAAATTAATTGTTACGTCTGCGATAGGGGCCGGAAAATTTATTCTCTCGGAAGAAATACATACAAAAATCCGATTGTTCATTCTACATTCGCTGCTATTTCTACTTGGCATAATCGGTACCATTCTGTAGAATCTTTCTACGGATGAACTCCTGACGAACAGCTCATCAGAGATATGCTAAAAAGGACCTCCGATAATTTCTTTATTCCTATTCCTATCATCAAGATTACGTTTCACAACTCCATCAATCTTTCTCACATTTATTTCTGAAATTCATATCGTGTCAAGGTTGAGCCTATGATTTGCAGACGCAAACTACGTCGTAACAGTCTTAATAATTTCAGTGTGTCTTATCGTAATAAAATCATTTGTTCTTTGTACGCTGATGTTCATTTCTATTTAAAATGTACCATAACACAATGAAGTGGCCCTTTTTCCTACCTTTACATCCATCATAGAAAGAACCCTTCTACATTGGACCTCAATTGTCAAGTCTTCAAAGAAATGGTTAAAATTCATAAGATCCGTGAGTTTACAAAATGTTTCTCATTCTAAGCAAAGATACTGTCAAGGTAAATTAGTGCCCCAGCCTTTACTTTTGCTGGGATTTCGTCTTATCCTCGTAATAAATATCACTCTAACTTAAATGCTGGTACTAAAGGGTTCCGTCACAGTACTTTAACCGTTTTCCATCCTCCTACAGTATTTCTATTTGACCTCAATAATAGTGTTTTTACTGCAACCGCCAATGAGGTATCCTTCAGTGACGCTACTTGCCTCTCTTCTTCCAGTCATCTAATTTCTATAGTACAATCTGTTCTAAGCAATTTTGGCAACTCTAATTTTGATGATAAATTATTGGCTGTATGTAAAGTTTTGCAATCTTAGATATTAAAGCAGAGGTATTTCCGTCCTTCCAGTTC
Source organism: Icerya purchasi (assembly GCA_039619475.1). NCBI lineage: Eukaryota > Metazoa > Arthropoda > Insecta > Hemiptera > Monophlebidae > Icerya > Icerya purchasi. Next base: position 63,038,331 of record CM077116.1, on the reverse strand, counting down.
TTATACTGTTCACTCTTCTCTGTGCCTTTTCATTCCTAAAGTCTTCTTTCGTATAAACATACATACCACTTTATGTTCGTATGATGCTTTCTTCGCCTCAGTTTCAACGCAACCATTGCGTTTGACCGCTTGTTGTTTTCTCTACGTTTTATTTTTAATGAGCTATATGAACTTTACGTTATCCTCTCCGACATTTTTTATTTCAATTTTCTTTTAGTATTTCTTTAAAGTCGCTTGCCTCTCTTAACTAATTTGATTGATAGCATACCAGGAACCGCTTGCAATGATTTATTTCGATGGGAGCTTCTCGTTCACCCGATTAATTTTTATACAACTTTCCTTTGGAGTTGTTTGTATCTTTTAATTAGGTTGGTTGTAGCGCACAAGGATTCAGACGCAATGATTGTTTTGAACATAATATGTCTATGGGCATTATTGTTATTTCATCTGTTTACAAGCTTCATAATAACTTATATGAGCGATGGATATTTTTATCTACTCCTATTTTGACTATAAATCTATCTTCAGTTACAGCGAAAATTTTTTATTAGCTCAAATTTCCCCTCATTTCCTTTTTTCTTTCCTTTTGCTCAGTCTTTTAGATTCCTTCATCTCTTCTCGTTTTCTTTTCCTCTTTCTTCTATTCGCACTCCTAATTTCAACATTTCTAACTTTCTTCTTCACCGTGTTTCGGCAACGTGTAAAATACTTCATTGAAATTTCCATAGTCAATAATCTCTCTTTCGAGAGGTAATTGGATCAACAAATATTAGTATCATTTTATTTTTAGAAACATGGTTAAAGAGTTCATCCTACCTTAATTTCCCCGGGGCTTGCCTCTTATTAGTTCTAACCGTATGGACGGTTATGGAGGTTCGTCTCTCAGTTTCTAACTCATAACGTTCAACTTTACTTTCCTCCTAAAACTACCTATCGCAATTTTCGTTTCGGTTATCTGTTTAATTTCATCTCTGCCTACATTTCTTCCTACTTCGATCTCCTATAACTCTCCTCTTTTCCTATGTTCATTAATTCTCTATTATCTCTTTTCGTCAAGGGAAGAGGTGTTGGACTCACTCTTCTTTACGGGGATACCATCGTAATAACAATAAATCAACCCTAGAAAATTTCATGATTCAAAATTACTTCTTTAAATTACTCTAAATCGTTTAAACTTTTTTCCTTTTTTTCAATCTTCTGCACCAAGTTCAAGGCTATCTTACAAGCTCCTGACCCCCCTCTTTATCGGGTTTTCACTTGTTTCTCACAATATTTTTTGTCTTCTTAGATTCCCAAAGCGTGCTGCAGCCTATCGCATCTTTCCTTTCTTTCGCTCTACCAACTATGTAATTCTTGCTGTACGTTCCTTGATTCAAGATCATGCAAATTGGAAAAACTACTCAAGAATACAAAAGTATGTCCCAAGGTGGTTTAAAGGAGCGAATAACTTTGGAAGAGACTTTATAGTAAAGATAACGAGGTTGAGAACAGGGCAGAATAAAACCTCCATTCATTCGACAAAAATTAATATTACCAATGACAGTACATGCAGTAGTTGTAGAACAGAAGAGACAATGGATCATTTTACTTGGAAATGTAAAGTTTACGAGCAGGGTAGGGATAAACTTAGAACACAAATCCTATCAGAACTGCACACCTTTCCAGTTTCAGTAACACAGATAGTAGCATATCCAACGTCGAATTTAGCTACATTAGTGTATAAATTTATAAAATACCACAAGATAGAAGTATGGAAATAATGAATAAGAAAGTTTTATAAAATGTAGGTGAATGTAGGTGAATACATCCTGTTTGTTAAAACTGTATAATAAAACAAACTTTAATAACAAACAATATAGAACAATAAATTAGATAAATACCTATTTAGAAACGTTTTCGGGCATATTAAGTTTCCTTTAAGTTAATTTTAGCTGATGATGGGTTATGCCCGAAAACGTTTCTAAATAGGTATTTATCTAATTTATTGTTCTATATTGTTTGTTATTAAAGTTTGTTTTATTATACAGTTTTATAAAATACCCCGTTAAAGGGTTAAGTAAAAGAAAAAACTGGCTAAATGGCGAAAGCTAGGCAAAAAAAAAAAAAGTTGGTCTAGTTCACTACCTATATCCGTACAGCTGGAAAGTACTAATAGGTAGTCGCTTACGTTCAGAAACTAAGTATGGCGCTACAAAAAGTCTCTTATCGATTTCTGGTCACTGTATGGAATTGTATGATATGAGTTAGTTGACTCATTAGTTGTGTTCTACTTCTTAAAGGTTCGTTAACCAATATTATTCTTCTATCTACTGCTGATCATTCCAAACTATGGTTTAACCCTAATTTCTTGCATTCCCTAACTTGGATTTGTTTTACTTGTCTTTGCTATCTCTGATTTCTTTTCTTTTTCTCTCTATACAGTGTTCTAATTTCTATTTGCGTTTTGGGCAAAGTTTGCTTCTTTCATCGTCTTTCTTTACATCATTACTGCCGCTCGTATGCAGCGCCGTTCATCTCCTATTCCCAAATTGACATACTCCTTCTGCGGGGATAATTGATTTTCAATTTAAGGAATCCGAAACATTGTAAAATCATAAAATAATCAGTACCGAGAATCCTCTCAGGTACTTTTAGTCATCCATTAAAATACCAAAGTAAATCAAAAAAAAAGAGAAAAAAAAAGAAGGATATCTGCCACTACTTCTTTGGCAGCAGAGATTCACTTGGCTATGGAGGATCTTTTTTTAATTGCCCACTAGAAGACCAAGAAGAAGAAGTTAATACGAAGAAAAATGCTTAACATGCACGATGCCAGTCGCCCATATAAGTAATGAATAACAGTTGAATTCCCGTTTAATTAGTCTTTCGTGTTTTAGTCGTCAGACATTACGAGTACTTCTGCAACATTAGCGAGTCACTATTGAGGAGCTTGAAAACATGCAACAAAATAGAAAAAAAAAAGGTCGAAGAATGTAACAAGGGTCCGCGCCACTTTGAGCGAGCCGCATGCGTCTTGTACACTGCACAGTTTTTCTTGTGATTATGTGTTACTGTTATTTTATCACGGTGATATGACGTGCATTCGTCTAATTTATATGTATACGTTTTTTTGCGAAGTGTAGCGCTAGTGAAAATCTGTTGACTGTAACAAACGAAAGGCAGTGTACAGATGCGGTAGTCCAGTGAACGATGATTATTAAAGAGTTTATTTATTAATGTGCTAATTGATTTCACTTTTAAGTAGATTTCTTAATGAGGTTGTAATTTTCGTTTAAATAATGTTTCCACTTTTTTCAATACAAGACGAAGGCGCCTGTATTTTCGTTCATTTATTTTTCGAATTCATTTCGCATTATTCTTTTTTGTTGTTCTTATAATTTCTTTTATCGAAATTTAAATACCAATTTTCTGTTACACAAGTTTAAATTTTTTTTGAAAAAAAGAAAAACGGAATTTGTTTTTTTTTTTTTTTTTTTAGTATAGTGAATTTCAATTCAAAATTTGTCTATCTTATAGGCGCAAAAAAAAATCAAGATCTGATAATAAATAAATATACTACAATTTCAGTTAGAATCCGGATTTATCGAAATTTAAGGAGAGCAAAAATGAGCGTATTTTGAAATATTGCACTTAGAACGCGAACTGAGGAGACCTGTTAAAAACATTAAACATTTGCGGGCTCATCTATCGTAAACTGAAAACAGCTTGTCGTAATTTCGATTAACCGGAGAAAAATAATAATATATGTCGTTTAATTCTCAAACGTACGGAACAAAATTCAATAATACTTCCATTCTCACGATTAATTTTGTATATTTTTTCGCCTGTTTGATGTACATACATTTTAAACGTGTATCTCTACCAGTGCCATTTTGATAATCACGCGTGGGGAGAAAATTGAAATTCGATATAATTCGGCTATCTGAGCATTATGTCTGTACGCAGAGTTGAGCCCGCGGACTGGTCAAAAGCAAATTAGAGCGTTGTTAAAAAAATTAGCTTTCACCGAGAAAAGCGAAAACATCCTATCGCGAGAAGGGATTTCGAGGAATTGCTTTTATCGTCATGTGTGGGGATAAAAAACGTTTCTCACGGTTGACTGGCGAGTAAAGTAAATAAAAATTTAGGCGCGCGTGGCGGTTTCTTTGGGGGAATTTGCACGGTAAGCGACGATAATAATAACAAGAATGCGGTAAGTGTATCCTGGTTGATCTTTTATTTTTTGTTGTAAGCATTTTTGCGTTGTTGCCTTTTTTTCTTTTCGCTTCTTTTTTCCTAGTCAGATTCGGGCGGCGGGCGTGCGGGAACTTGGAAATGATTAATAATGCAGCAAAGTTAGCGAGCAGGGGACAACGATGGCGATCATGTGAGAGTGAAAGTTAGCGAGCTGTCAGCAGGAGTCTCTTCTATAGTTTATCCTTTAATGGAAAAACGCTTTCGTCTATAGCGTGAAGGAAAAGGCAGACTGGCAAGTGTTAAAATGAATAAGCTTCTCTCCGGGCTTCCAATAGAGATAAGACGAGTCGGCTCGTTCGGCGATGGAGCAAGATATCGAATAATCCGCTAGTAGTCTAAAAGGCCGCTGGAACGGGGATCGGTAACTCTTGGTAAAAAGCCGAAAAGCATCTGTGTAAGTTGGTTTTGCCGGTTGTTGCTGAAAGGATGCAGCAGCGACGACGATAAAGCAGAAGACGCAAAGGCGGCGGCGGCGGCGGCAGTAGGAGGCGAGAAGGAGAAGCAAAAGATAAATGTTTTTAATCTGGTATTGAGCTTAAGATTTACGGTTCACAAGTTATACACTTGTTCTCGATGACAGGACACATTGTGTTCCTTTCATCTGCTTCACCAGATAACATATCCAGCCATTCTCGCGCTGTGAGACTTTTCGTAAAACGACCATGCTACCGCCGTGCCGCCCTTCAACTATTATATCCTTTTTATCCTTTAGCAAGGAATTATTTGTGCCCGCCCGAGCGCTATACAACAGCAGCAGCAGAAGGTCGCTAGGCCTGCAATTTCTTTTCATCGTTATTTAATTTCGCCTCCATTGAAAAATCCGAAAAATTCACCGGATAGTGCGCGTCGCCGTTTCGGTTATTATTTATATCGGCGCTGTACTACTCGGGTGAAAATCTTACACCGGTCACTAGCTTCGAACGGATCTTTACAAATAGTCGATATTTTTCTCTCTATTGTCCTCGCCTGTTTAACTTGTACACTTTCATCTGATGAAATTTCGAAGGCTTATTTAAATTTACAAGAGCTTATTTACAAAGGCTTTTTTTTAAATTTATGACGTTTTTTAAAATTTATGACGTAATTCGAGGTCGGCCTACTCCGGCTGAAAGGAATATTTCGAATTTACACGGAGCAGCAATTCTTCATCTTTTGAACTATTGTCGTCCCGCGCTACGAGTAAATACTTCGTTAATGCAAGAGTGACTGCGATGATAATATCAACTCCAGGGGCGAATCTAGAGAGACAATTTTTTCGGGGAGGATTATATAATTACGTAAAATCTTCTACGGTAGGCAGTAGATTTGAGAAATATCCCTTGTTTCATAAAGAAATCCTCTTAAGAAATTCATAAAAATGTTTTAAAAATACATAATTATTACAATTTTTAATTTAACTTTTGTTTTATTTTTAGGAGTGAAAAATAAAACGAAATTATAAAATTATACCTTAAATATGGTAGTTTAGTATTCGAATAGTAAGAAAGATAGTATTTTTATTAGACTTTACTTCTTTTTTTTTTCTTTTTTTTTGTTAGTAATCCGATCCGCGAATTCTCTTTGTTCGTGAGCAAGTTTAAATATATATGTGTTTCTCATTGAACTATTTTTAATTAAAATTATAAAATAAAAATTAAAAATAAATAAGAAAGGCAAAAGATCGATGACAGTCGCGTTTAAAGTAAAATAATAACGTTTCAACGGTTGGCGATTTTTGTTTTGATCGCAAAAACATTGTGACGGGATTTTTTTTTTTTTGACCGTGCCGAGATAACTGAAACCGCGAATACCGGAACCGTGAATACGGGGGCACCACTGTACTTAAAAATGAACAGTTGTAAAACAAATAGTAATCGTTTTTAACGAGAAGAAAAGATTTTTTAAAATACCGGGCATCTTAAAAGAGAGTTTATTAAGCACCTAGTGTAATAACGATAAATTAACATTTTGTCACCATTATTTTAACCGTATTATAAAAGAGAAAAAGTTTTAAAACTAATTTTTCAATAAAATTATAATGATAATATAATATGTGTACATACCATTCATTTATAAGACAATTATTTTATGTCGTAGTAGTATAATGTTTCGCATATGCTAAAAATCAAAGGTCTATTAAATGATCGAGATAGTCGTCGTTTAGGCTGTGATGTATGTCAGTCGTAGATGGGATAGAAAACCGTTTAATAGTATTTACATTAAACAGTACACGAATGTAAAGAAGTGAAATACACGCGTAATACATTTATTTGCAACGGCAAAATAATTAACGTAAAGCAATTTAAATTTGTTTTACATGTCAATTTAGCGTGAAATAAAATTAAACAGTTACGAGTATAACGGTTTAATAAATCCATTTTTTCCACATACACAAGAAAGACGGTAAATAGAAAAATTACGCCTTAATTAATCCGCACGGGTTTTAAATTGTTCGACAAGCGTGCCAGATGCAGTTTTCGAAACGCAATATTGCCAGAAGGTTTGGGGTCACCCTCTTTCGGGCGCGATCGATGGGGCGCAGCTCTATCGGGCGCGACTCTATCGGGCGCAGCCTCTTTCGGGCGCAGGCGAACTCAGACCTTTTTACAGACCACCTACGGTGATTTTCAGGTATCATCCGTTAAACGTTGTCATCTGTATTAGTGAGAAACACGAGTTACCAAATACTGCTATCAGAAATTCCGTCCAAAAAATACCGTTCTTCGTTAGCGATTTGGTTTTTCCGCGCGTATAGCATGTTATATATGCATATATAATCACAAAACACATATTTTACATAATTTTATTTGGTTATTCGCTTTTTTTAAATATTTTCTATTTTTTTTTTTTTTTTTGAAATAACGACTTCAGCGTGAAATACTGATAAACAGACTTTCGCGATGTAAATTTAAGAGTTCAGTTAGCAATAGTGATACGAAACGGACGAAAATTATTAATATTAATAATCGGTCAAATGCATTGTCGGTTTTCTTCATTTTTTTTTTTTTTTGCTAATGTATAGTCAACCGTATTTAAAAAATTACAAACTATCAACTCTACGTCATTTAAAGTGTAACATAACTGGATTGAATTTGCTTCTGATACATATTCCTTATATTATCTTTCTTTTTTATTCGTATCTAGCAATATTGAAGTTTTTTCTGTTATCTACGATTTTAATTATATATTTAATTCCTTGGCGATCCAACCCTGGTTTCAAAGAAATATCGAAAATGACGAGCAAAGGCGCAAAAATTTTTAAACATAAACACATTTATGTTAATACTGGGCGAGAAATATATACGATATTTCAAATTAAAAATTAAATATCTTTGCTTTGAATTTAATATTTTGTAAATGTAAATTATGGTAATCTTTAAATTAACTCACAGAATGTTCAGTACATGAAACATCCTGTCGGCTAACCTCTTTTTTTTTTAGTTCGTCTAGAAAAATTTTCAATCTTCAAAACACTGGACTAATATTATTTTCGTAAAAATTTTTAATAAAACCAATAAGCAAGAAGCTTTTCTTGTTTTGTTTAATAATAAAGAGAGCGGCTCATAAAAAAATTATAATAATTAGAAAAATTGATGCATATTTTGTAGGGGAAAAGAAAAAAGTAAAGAAATAAGTTGAGAAACAAAAGCGATTAAGTAATTTTCCACTGTGAAATAGTGTTTAATAAAAATAGGAAAAGAACTGTCAATGGCTACAACCACTTTGTAATTTACACGTTTGTTAGTTACAAAACACGTTTTAACCGAATTTTTTTTTCTAGAATTTCGTTTTTTTACTAACTTATCACACTAAATTGCAATAATACTTTCTAAATATTGTCAGTTTAGCTGGGTTGGATTTGAGTAACACAAAGCTTTATAAGGAATAATTTGCAGGTATTCGTTATTCGAATCATCGTGCTATCAATTTACATTGAATATTTATAATAATAACTTTTTTGTCTTCTGTTTCTCATCATATCGGCTTTCTTTACTAAAGGTTTTTTGGTTTTATTTCGAAAAAAAAAAATTCTTTAATGACGGTAGTGAATAATATGAAAGAAGCTGCTTATTGGTAATGACTGCAAAACCTAAATGAGAATTACCTTTTTCGACCTCAGTCTTATTTATTTATTTGGTCACGTCAATCAAGGACCTTTACCCGGTTTGCATTTCGGTACTTTTGATGTGTTGTTGCAAATACGAAATTATCCGTACGCTTGCTTGTTTTCTTTTTGTATTTGCTGAACAGAAAAGTCCCGTTGAGGCAAAATGTGATCAAAACAATAAATGAGTAATTGTTAAAATGAGCACGATCGTCTATTTGTTTTTATATAGTTATTTCATTAATTTATTCAGAATGATTCGTCAGTTAGCCCTAGTATGTTAGTTTTTATTTTTGTTCGATTCCTTTAGGTTGCTTTTTCAGATTTAACCTCATTTGACCTAAAAGTAAAACGCACAGAAAGAAAAAAATGTTTAATATTTATGAAAAAGTGAACTTGCCCCTGCGTGCCTGTTTTATAGTAAACGAAAACATAAAATGTCGCATGAAGTAGGCATGAAAGAGAGAAGAGGATAAATTTTGAACGTATTTATAAAAAAAATAATATTCTGGTCCGTCGTTTTTTTTTTGTTTCTTTTTTTCACATACGTCTTAAACACAACTGTGCCAATATCAAGCTGAGCCTGTTAAATTAGCTTACAGCATACTACACAAATTACAAACTGAAATTTTCAAAAACCACAAAAATTGGAACAATATCCTCATTATTCTTCGATAAGGAATCAATCTTTCTTATATGAAATGGATATAGTTTTATTTAATAAATAGGTATTTTCTGTAACACGCATAAACAATATTTAAGTTACCAACAATTTGAAACCTATAGTAGATATGTATTGCGATAAAACTGTCGCAAAAAAATTATCCCCCCTTTCCGCAGGAATGCTAATTTCTCAAACCATATATATATACAAGGTACAACCAGTGTTCATACAGCTAGTCGAATTAGAAATTATGTTTTTCCTCTTTCACGTTTTCCCAACAAAATAAGAGTTTGCAATTATTATATAATAATAATAACATTAATTACAAATATAAAAATAAACGATTTCGAAATCTTACATATAAGTAATAATAATAATACCTATAATACATGCAAACACTAAAGGTAACTAATTACATTGTGCTACACCACGAAGATAATCTTCGAGCTGAAACTGATTATAATATGTTGCGACTTTCAACAAACGTTTGTCGCAATCGACATATTTCTTTTTTTTTACTCGGTTACTTTTATCAATAAGACTATGTTTTCTTTATTTTGTTGATATTATATCACGTTCAAAGACGAAGACAGAAACTATTATGTGTCAACATCCTTTGCGGCATTCATTTTTTTTCGGAACAGAAAAGTAAAAATAACAATAATGGCAAGTTTTACACGCATTCATTGTACATTTTGTTATACTCTTCTGTTAGGAAAATTAACCATTTTCTTAGAAATTAAAAACTGAATAGCCAATCGTACAAGTTATGAACAAGCAGGTAAATAAATTTCACCTCTTATGAAGCTATTCAGGATTTGGTAAAATAAACAAACTAAAGCACTACACTTATTTACAGAAAACAATTTCATTCATTAATTCTCCGTACTACGGTCATTATTAAGAATAGTCTATTCGAAAAATATTCTAGTAATTCTTCTTCCGCCGAAATAATAACAACTGCTTTACAATAAACTTATGGTCAATTCCAAGAAAAATATACGATTTTTTCCATGACGATTTTATCACTTTTGCTTCTTCTTTTATTCCTACAAATTCGCATAATGCAAAATATTCGAGGTCCTATTCATTATCTCTTTTCAGTCACTCGCAGGAAATCTCCTATGGTGAGAACCGAACCGACAAAAAAAATTGACGCCTGTTTGAGAAATATGAGTAGTTTACAATATATCCATAAAATTATTTTCCGCATATATGCTTTTAGTGCTGTTGTATTTTTTAAGAATACTCACTAGCGATCAATATTTACTTGTTTTCTAAAATAATTACATATAACGGTTATGAAACAAATACATACTTTTAAGAATGTCAAATAGTTGTTTAAAAATCGGAAAATTTTTGTTACTTAGTTATGTTAATTTTATTACTAATGTTTTTGCATGTTTTAAAAATGAATTCTGGTTTATGTAGGTCATTTTTTACAGTAATAAGAAAAACAGATTCCAAGTAATTAATCCGTGTTACATAACGTGCATGATTAAATATCTAGCTCTAAAATATTTATTTTTGAGGTAACTAGATTTTAGAAAAAATAAATAAATGAATAAAAAAAAAATAAAATATAATTTTATCGCAAATACAGCAAAGTGGTTGAGCATAATGGTTGATTAAATCATTTTGCAATGTAGAAGTATTTCATATATTTATAGTTTGCCACTTCATTCACGTGTTTATAAATACTAGTGTTCCCTCAATGGTTCAAATTTGACCATAATTATCATTAAAAATTTTAGAAAAATATATATAAATTTGTATATTTCCAAAATTTATTTCCCACTTTTATACATTAGTTCATTATATATTTGAGAACATATACTTTTATATGTACTTTCAATACAAAAATTAAATGATACCTTAAGATTTAGTACACTGTAAAAAAGCCAATAATGATGATTATTAAGAAAAATTAAAACATTTCAATAAGAACAGATTTAGTGGCTGCAGCGATTTCCTTTTTCACTTTTTGTATTACTTTTTTATTTAAATACGGAAAAAAAAGTATAACTGTTTCCAAAATTTTGTGTACTGATAGCTCTAAAGATCATCAATAGTTACTAAACAGAAAAAAAAAGCAAGAAAATCGGTTAATAAACAGTGGAGAAGAAGGTACTGAACTGTTTTGTCTTTGCCTATATATATACAGAAAAAGATTATCCATTTTTTTTAAAAATAGAATTTCCCACAGTGCATTTATCGGGAATATTGAAACAAATTCAAGGTTTGAAAGCTTGTTCCTTATTGGCTTTATTAAAATTTTTACGAAAATAATATTAGTCCAGTGTTTTGAAAATAGGAAATTTTTCTAAACGAACTAAAAGAAAAAAAGAGGTTAGCCGGGCAGGAGGTTTCATGTACTGAACATTCTGTGAGTTAATTTAAAGATTACCGTAATTTACATTTACATAATATTAAATTAAAAACAAAAGATATTTAATTTTTAATTTGTAATATCGTATATATTTCTCGCCCAGTATTAACATAAATGTGTTTATGTTTAAACATTTTTGCGCCTTTGTTTGTCATTTTTGATATAGGAATTAAACATATAATTAAAATCATAGATACAGAAAAAAAATCAATAAACGTTCCTCAAATAAATTTGCTAGATGCGAATAAAAAAGAAAGATAATATAGGGAATATGTATCAGAAGCAAATTCAATCCAGTTATGTTACACTTTAAATGACGTAGAGTTGATAGTTTGTAATTTTTTAAATACGGTTGACTATACATTAGCAAAAAAAAAAAAAATGAAGAAAACCGACAATGCATTTGACCGATTATTAATATTAATAATTTTCGTCCGTTTCGTATCACTATTGCTAACTGAACTCTTAAATTTACATCGCGAAAGTCTGTTTATCAGTATTTCACGCTGAAGTCGTTATTTCAAAAAAAAAAAAAAAAATAGAAAATATTTAAAAAAAGCGAATAACCAAATAAAATCATGTAAAATATGTGTTTTGTGATTATATATGCATATATAACATGCTATACGCGCGGAAAAACCAAATCGCTAACGAAGAACGGTATTTTTTGGACGGAATTTCTGATAGCAGTATTTGGTAACTCGTGTTTCTCACTAATACAGATGACAACGTTTAACGGATGATACCTGAAAATACCGTAGGTGGTCTGTAAAAAGGTCTGAGTTCGCCTGCGCCCGATAGAGTCGCGCCCGATCGATCGCGCCCGAAAGAGCGGTCCCCGAAGGTTTGGTCCCGTCTCGCTTAATTCCCATTTTGCCTAATTCCAATTTCGCCTAAAAATGAAACGGCACAGAAAATGATAATAATAATAGTTTGAAAAAATCAACTTGGCAACACGGACATGTTTGGTAAGGCAGAAAAAAAAAATGAAAAATCAGCTAGAAAAACGAAAGAGATTAACAAATAGCACAAATGAAAAGTTCAAACGTGCGATTTTTGCACGGCGGTACTGTAATCGAAATTGCTTGATGGAGTAGCATTGGTAAAAGCGAGGACGAACAGATAAGTATACAGGAAATTTTCGGCTATTTCTTTATTTCTCCGGTAAATGATTCGACATCTACTTCGAATTTCGTCGTAAATAAATAAACCTGTACGCCGACACTGAAATTACAAGTATCCGTCTTGGTAGCGGATGAAAAAAAAAGAATGCAAATGCCGTATTTCTCACAAAAATAACTCCATCACTGCTTTGCAATATCATCATTCCCTTTCTAACATGCAGTATGACTGCTTTACATCATGAAGACACATTTTGTTCTGGATTGGCTCTTGTGCACATTATAACACTAAAAGAAACTGTTCTTCTATCTTAAATATACCAGATGGGTGGAGTTTTGACAGTTTTAAATTTAAACATTACAAGTCTTCAGAATAATTATAATGAATTTTTGGTTTTTCTAAATGATAAAAACTTTTTATATAATGTAATAGTACTGACAGAAACATGGTTGTGTACACTTATAAGATTAATCAACAAATTATAGTATGATATGTCAATGCAGAGATAATAAAATTTCTGGCGGAGTAGCGATATGTATTAAGGATGAAGCTGAGTTTATAAATACTAGCGGGTAAATATTACAACTGGTAATGTTTGTTTACGTTTAAAATTAAATAAGAGTAAGAGTGTATCATTAGTTGGTGTAGATAGGTTTTGTGATTCACCTTAGTCAAAGTTTTCAGATGAGCTTCAAGATATTATTAAGACGTTAGAACATCCCGCTGTTATAACTGGTGATATCAATATTAACTTATAAATACAGTTCATAGTGCAGATTGTTTAAACCTTTTAAGTTCCTATGGTTTTCATAGTGTTGTAAATTCGGCAACATGCACCAGGGAGTGTCTCAATTATAAATCATGTCTCGATCATGTAAATATTAATCAAGATTTATTGCTGTGAGTTTTTGGAACCGTTATGCAGTTATGTCTTAAAATGGATTGTTGTATTCCCGGGACGGAATACTAAGTACCGATCAATTATTTCGCGTAATTTGAAATAAACCTAGTCGAAGCTAGTTATATTACGTTTATTTTAATATGACGACGATACAGATCGCGGTATGTGTAAAAAAACCGATAGCGGCTTCCGTAAGTCTGTAACGACACGATTAGAGCAATACGATGCTAAGGGCTAATCGGACCGACCGGACTACCGAAACGGTTATTCTGGGTGTCCCAAGAATACTCGACTGACTAAAAAACAATTCATTAACATTCAACAACGACGGTTCGACAAGTCGATACGTCACTCGCGACAAACGGAGAAGTCACGGATATGCAGCGTAAACGAATAATCGGCTGCTTCGGCCGTTTATAACAATAAATGAGGATTCTGCGTACAGCGGATGTAAAAATTCGGAGAACGACGATATGACGAAAAGTTGCGACATTTGCAATGTAGCTTATAATAACTGAGAAGTAGTGGATTCGCAACGTAAGCGGATAAACGATTATTTAGCCTGCAAATACAACTGGGCAAGAGAGAGGAAAAAAAAAAAAAAAATAAATGAATAAAGTTAGTCTGAGAAATAATATGGAAGTTGGCATACAACACTCTCCTTCCCTTGTATAAAAAAAAAGAAAAGAAAAAGAAAAAAAAAGAGCTAAAGTTAGTAGTAAAAGTGAAAACATAACAATTGACAATTGGTACAGTACAGAAATTGAAAACGCATTAATTCGCTGGCACGTGATGTGGAATGCGATTAATTATTGCTGATGGCTACACCTGTGCGATGATCTGAGGAGGCTGATCTATTCGAAGTCGTTAGTTCGGTGTTAGGATCTAAAGAAGGTGTAGGTGAGTTCTTGGTTGACGGCAGACGACATTTAATCCAACAGGCGTTCCATTTTAGGAACAAAAGTATCACGATGATAGAAACAACGACCGCAACGATGATAGTTTGGCTGAGGTTGGAGGCGTTGATTTGGAAGTCCTCTGAATCTTTTGTGTTCAGCGTGTGCAGAATCGAAGCAAACTCCGCGTCAACTGAATCTAGGTTGTCGAGGGTAGCTTCATTTGATCTGGTCAGATTGATTTTTCATACGTTTTTGGCTTCCGGGTAACATTCTGGGATGTCGAGATCGATCGTGGGGACAACGTGACTAAAGTTAGCATTTGTGGTGGAGCGTCCGTCCAAAGAAATCGATGGCTCGGAGGCGTGGCAGTCATCAGCTAGAGATATTATTCCGGCGCCTCTGAGACGAAATTCCTGAAGGGCTGCAGTCGAATCGCAATAAACAGTAAGTATGGTGAGATCAGGAACAACGAATAGCCATCGGTTATCGGAAAGTTTCTGGAAAATATTGTTCTTGAGGGAAATGGAAGCGACCTCGCAATCATCGGGAACACTGGTAGTTCGGGACAGGTACAGGTCAGCTTCGCAGGGCATCTCTTTGTTAACTTTTCGGATGATCTGACTTTTGCACAGATGTATAATATCTCCGTCTCCAAACCTTACGGTGATACAGCTGCTAAAGTCCTTGTAAACGATATACTCCGTAGACAAGCGATCGATCAATAGGTATTTATACTTCGGTCGTATATAATGGAACAGGGAAGAAGAGATATTACTTAAGGAAACGGGATAGGGAATGATATGGAAAAGGAAAAAATCTACGTTATTCACCAGGGGGATTTCTATTTTAAAAATTATTAAATTATCATAAAATACTGTATTAATTATGCAAATTTCGTAATATTTAAATACGTGACGCGGGTCGAGAGTAATAGGGAATCTTTTACCTTTTGGCAGATTAGCCAAACGTAGTTCGATTAGTAAATCCTTAGGATTAATTACTTCGGGGTGCAATACATTATTCTTACTAAATAAGATCGAATTAACAATGGAGTCGTATTCAAAGGTTAATTCATTCCCTAATTCTAACATTAGATTAATATATTCGCTAACCGACTGAACGTATAGCGAGGATTCGACCTCATCGCTTAGATTGTGAACGACTTTATTTAGCGTTTCGAAATTGGCGTTTATTATGTGCTCACGGAAAGCTAAGCTTGCGGCTGATTCATTGAAAATTCGAATTGTTTTCCTGGTGACCTGAACTTGTTCCTTCATTAATTCATTTAATTTATGATCATCATTTGTTACTTTACGAATGGACTCTGAATAAAATTCGCCATCATCATAACTCGGCGTACCGAACAGCCATTTAAGAATGTGTGATCCTCCATTGAAGATACCACGCTTGTGGATCACGTGACCACACAAATGTTGGATCGTCTGGAGTTGATCTTTCAATTTAACTATTTTACCGTTCATTAATTTTAAAGTTTGATGACAATTCAAGGAATGTAAATTATCTTTAATGTGATGACAAAGACCATTGGCTTTGGCAGAGAGACGGATTAACACAAGTAATTTTTGTTCGGTAAAGGAAATATTAGTAGATATGATGAGAGTCCACGTGGTACTGGATATCTTAGCAAATCCAAGATGTTCGTAGAACAGGCCGGAATGTCCAGAGACTTCCGTAATGTTATTGGATGTTGGACGAGGGAGTATGAGGTTATGATAGAGCGGAATGACCGTCAGTAGGACTAGGAGAGAAGATACAATGACAAGATTGGAGTTAGACCGCTGGGCAATCGTCATCATCTGAAAAGTACGGTTTAATCAAATTGGTATTAAATTTTACGTGCCTCCTACCGATTAATAATACCACCACATTTGGTCCTATTACTTTAACAATTTTATACGGACCTTTAAAATTAGGAGTTAACTTATTAAACCTAGTGGTTTTATTTATTAGCATCACCAGTTGACCAGCCTTAAATTCACAAGCGTTAACTTTCTTATCGTAGTAATTTTTAGTTCGAGATTTAGACGCCATAATGTTTTCGCGAGCTATTTTATGTATACTATTTAACTTTAGCTTGAGGTTGTTAAAATAGTCGTCATACGTATAGCGAAATTCCGGTTCTGCAGTGAGCGAGCTCGGGATATAGGGCTTGTGGCCGAAAAGTAGTTGGAACGGAGGGAAATTGGTAGTTTTGTGTACATTAGTATTGTACGAGAAACAAGCGTGGGCGACGAAATCATCCCAATTGTTTTGGGTTTGATTTACAAAGTGTTTCAGATAATCTTTTAATGTCAGATGACTTCTCTCCAGGCTACCATTCGTTTGCGGATGATAGGGAGTCGAAAATACATGTCGGACTTTAAACAACTTGCATAATTGGTTGATTATTTCGGAAGTGAACTCGGTACCACGATCCGAGAGTAGTGACTGAGGGATACCGAAGAGACTGAAGAACTTAACTAGTTCTTCTGATATCGTGGTAGCCTCATGGTTCGGAATCGGTATAGCGTAGGAATATTTCGTCAGATCATCCTGCATCGTGAGGATAAATCTATTCCCTTTTTCCGTTATAGGGAGAGGGCCTACTACATCTATGGCTAGACGTTGAAAAGGGAAAGAACTCGTGGTAGTGATTTCCATGGCGTTCTTAACTGGTTTAAAATTGGTTTTATTGGCCTGACACGAGTGACAGTTTTTTATGAACTTACGAATATCGCTTTTCATGTTATACCAGTAATACTGATTGCGAATCTTAGCGTAAGTACGAAAAAACCCGGAATGTCCGCTGGCGGCGGAACTATGAGCTTCGTGCAAAACTTTATTTATTTCTTCCGGAGATTTTAGCTGCGTTTTTTCTTTTCTAATAATGACCGGTTTTACGTTTAAGTCTTTAAAAATATAATAGATAAGAGCTTTAAATTGTTCATAATCGACGAGGGTGTGCGTATCCGGAATTTTGTTTATAAAAACGTGTTTTTCATTAAACTTTAACAGAAGATTTGATAGAGTTAGTAATACGTTAAATAGCACACCGTAGTCTACATTATCGAAACCGTTTACCTTGAAACAGCACAGGTAAATAATTTTATTATTTTGCTTAATGCGCTCAATACAGCCGACCTCCATATTATTTACGCTACTACGAATCCAACTTTCATTCATAAAATTATTTACGTTGTCATCATTTTTACAAGAAAATACAACAGTCGGATTTTTATCAAACAGTTTACAGTTAATCTCTTCTATATAAACCGGCTGACGCTGTTTTTTGAAAAATTTCAGAAATTCATTATACGTTACGTTATTTTCACTGTTACTCTGTCTATTGTTATTGTTATTCGTAAGAAATACCGAATTAGGTCCTTTACCGTTACAATTAGGAGGATTACGTGATAATGCATCAGCATTATTGTTTTTCCTACCCGGTTTATACTTTATTTCGTATTCGTACTCGGCTAGTTTGAGCCTCCAGCGCAACAGCCTAGAGCCTGGGTCCTTGCAGTTAAATAGCCACGTTAACGCTTTATGATCGGTAATTATTGTAAATTTTCGCCCATAGAGATAGGGTCTGAAGTAATTTATAGCCCAAACTATGGCGATTAGTTCTTTTTCCGTGGTACTGTAATTAACCTCGTGATCATTCAGTGTTCTACTGGCATAGGCGACGGGTCGATCTTGACCGGGAGTACCTTGCGAAAAAACAGCACCAATAGCGAAACCACTAGCATCAGTAGTGAGAAGGAATTCTTTAGAAAAATCGGGATACTGCAAAAGAGAATCATTTGTTAAAATATTTTTAAACTCGATAAAGGCATGCTGCTGGGTTGAACTCCAATCGAAATGCTGGTCCTTTTTCAGAAGGACAGTCAAAGGCTTAGCAATTTTCGCGAAATCTTTTATGAATCGTCTATAATAGCCTACCAGACCCAGAAATGATTTAATTTCTCGAGGAGTTTTTGGTCCGGGAAATTCGACAATGGCTCGAATTTTATCGGGGTTTGGGCGAAGACCATTTTCAGAAATTACGTGGCCTAAATAGCCGACTTCTTTTCTCAGAAACTCGCATTTATCGGGCTGCAATCGGAGGTTATTATTTTTTAACCTGTCAAAGACGGACGTTAAGCGATCGAGATGTTCCCCTAGGCCAGTAGAATGCACAATGACATCATCCATATATACGAAGCACTGATTACCCTGTAGATCAGCGAGAACGGAGTTCATCAACCTTTGGAAGGTGGCTGGAGCATTTTTTAATCCGAAAGGCATTCGCGTATATTCGAAATGTCCCAGATTAGTACTAAAGGCGGTCTTTTTGATATCAGAACTTTTTACTTTAATCTGGTGAAACCCAGAAGCTAAATCTAAAGTAGAGAAATATTTTGATCGCCCTAACTGATCTAAAATTTCGTCTATATTAGGAAGTGGAAATATTTCTCCAACTGTTACGTTATTTAGTTTTCTATAATCTATGACGATTCTCCACCGTTTTTTCCCTGAACTATCAGGCTTTTTAGGGACTATCCAGAGAGGAGAAGACCAAGGACTATTAGATGGCCGTATAATGCCTTGCTCTAACAAGTCGTTTATTTGGTTATTTACTTCTTCCTTTAATGCTACTGGATGTCTGTAATTTTTTGAGAAAATCGGCGGCGAATCGCCCGTATTTATTTCGTGTTCAAAATTATTATTGCATGAAAGGCTATTATTACTATCTATTTGAAAAAGTTCTTTATATTTTAAGCATAATTTAATTAATAGTTCCTTTTCCTCTTTATTCAAATGTCCAATACGTAGATTCTTTATTAAATCCCTATCTTTTATGTTACGATTAAACTGTTCCAATTTTAAGTTATTTTCATTATCTAATACGCCTATTGACTTTAATGTTACGTTAAGATTTCTTATCACGCGCTCCTCGTCAGAGGAATTTAGAATAGTAGTGATTGCCTTTCCATTGTTATTTACGCTGACAATGGATCTGGCTAAAAGCACACCTTCCTCGGGTGATGACTCGTCTATTATTCCCTCAGATATACAGGGGTTCGAAACGGGTACCTCGATGACTGTCTCGGAACGGGGGGCTAATTTAATGATGTCGCAATTATTGTTAAAAAGTTCTTTTTTCTGAGTTAACGTATATACTCGGTTATTTACTCGCATAACCGATTGAGAGAAATTAATTTCGGCATTATAAGCCTTCAAAAAATCGATGCCCAGCAGCCCATCGCAAGGGATGTTGGTAGCGTCGTTTATTATATGAAATTTTACGTTACGGATCTCGTCAAGATCCAAGAATGTATATCCAAAAGTTTCTATCGAGGAACAGGCACAAATTCCATTAATTTTAATTTTAATGTTATCATAGTAGATGGTGCCTTTCTTTAATCTCTCTTTCTTAATAATTGAAATGTCTGAGCCAGAATCGATTATAAATTTAAAGTTATTTGTTACAGATTGCCTAGAACGAAAAGTAGCATGAATAGCATTATTATTTACGCAATTAACATTATTATTATTCTTTACGTTATTTTGGACGCCTTTACGAAAATTTAGATCCTCCTTGGTTTGGCCTCGGTAACCAAGTGAGGTTTGTAGTTTAAAGAATTCCTGCCTGCGTTCCGACAATTTTCGAGGGTATGCCCTGGTTTTTTACAATACCTACAACGCTCGACGTCAGTAGGTTGCTTATTACTATAATAGTGTGACTTATTCTTATACCATGCGGGCTCCTTCAGAGGAGAGAATGACTCGCCACGATTATTGGGCTTTTGCACTTTTAAAATCTGTTCTTCCCGAAGGGCGATCGGGAGATAATCGTTTAGTGTGGGCAAATCCCGATGTCTTAGCATCTGAGATATTCCCGCGTGACAATGAATAGTGAAGCGACTTATAGAGATGTCTCTGACCATTTTTATCTGGCCTTGTACGAGTTTGTCATCAGTCTCAGGTTCTAAATTATACAGGATGCGCGCAGTTATACTGTCGATCCTGGCATAATACTGAGCGATGCTTTCACTCGGAAGCTGCTTAATAGTTACTAATTCCTCTAGTAACTGGGAATAGAGTTGCTTATCCTCATAAAGGGTTTTTAGTTTATTTTTCAGCTCTTCCCAAGAGCTGTATTTACAATGGGCTAAATGAGCTTTAGCGTTTCCGCTAATCCTACTTACTACAAAATATAGGAGTGGTAATTTTTGAGTGTCATGAGCTAAAGTGAATGCATTGTTCGCGTTGGCAATAAAATCGCTCAACTGTTCTCTGTCTCCAGAGAATTCATGAGATATCAGTTTAGATAAAAATTCTATAGAATATAGAGGACTGCCCTCGCTCTCGGATTGACCTCGCGTTTGCGGCGCCATGACGAAAAAACGATTTACGAATATTAATAAATACTAACAAATACTTCGAAAAAATATGTATAAATAACGATAATAATAAATTCGAGTAAGAAAGGAAAAGAGAGAGTGATAATGGATAAATGACCGAAAAGTATGACCGTAAATACCTCTTAGTAGGTCCTTCCAACGTATCGGGATGGATTTCAACGTACTGGTACGCTGCTGCAAATCCTAGATGAGGTGATCGCTTTTCCGGTTGGTTACGTAAGTCCTTCCTGCGTAAAGAGATGGATCTCAACGATTTCCTTGAAACGTCGCTGATGGATCCTACCGACTGCGCCAATTAATGAGTGTTGTATTCCCGGGACGGAATACTAAGTACCGATCAATTATTTCGCGTAATTTGAAATAAACCTAGTCGAAGCTAGTTATATTACGTTTATTTTAATATGACGACGATACAGATCGCGGTATGTGTAAAAAAACCGATAGCGGCTTCCGTAAGTCTGTAACGACACGATTAGAGCAATACGATGCTAAGGGCTAATCGGACCGACCGGACTACCGAAACGGTTATTCTGGGTGTCCCAAGAATACTCGACTGACTAAAAAACAATTCATTAACATTCAACAACGACGGTTCGACAAGTCGATACGTCACTCGCGACAAACGGAGAAGTCACGGATATGCAGCGTAAACGAATAATCGGCTGCTTCGGCCGTTTATAACAATAAATGAGGATTCTGCGTACAGCGGATGTAAAAATTCGGAGAACGACGATATGACGAAAAGTTGCGACATTTGCAATGTAGCTTATAATAACTGAGAAGTAGTGGATTCGCAACGTAAGCGGATAAACGATTATTTAGCCTGCAAATACAACTGGGCAAGAGAGAGGAAAAAAAAAAAAAATAAATGAATAAAGTTAGTCTGAGAAATAATATGGAAGTTGGCATACAACAGGATGTGGATTTCTAGGTAAAAGCAAGATCGGGTTTTCGATAAAATAAATTTTCAGTCACACTTAATAAAATGTGATGTTAGTGAAATACATCAAAATTCGTGGACTATTGACCAGAAATTTGACATGTTTATACAATGGGTCTGCCCGGAACTAGCTAAACGGACAAGGTGCACTAATAAATTTACTAAAAAAAGATCTCTTCGGGTAACTAATGAAATTCTGGAATTATCACGTAAGAAAAATACGGTGCATAAACTAGTTTCTCTTTTTCCAACGGCTAATTGTCTACTTCAGCGTTTCAAGGAACTTTCGAAATTCATGCAAAAGTTGGTTAGAAAGGAAAAGTTACAGTATTAAAATAATTTGCTATGCACGTGTTATGGTGATTCTAGCAAATATTGCGCTGTTATAAAATCTATATTAGGTAGTAAGAAGGATGTGCTTAAGGATATAAAAATTGATGCCGCGATTATATCAGTGAAAGGCAACGAAGAGCAAGTGGCTCATAAATTTAATTTGCATTTTTCCAACTCTGTAAATGATCTGATCTCTGCTTTACCTAGTAGAGTGGGGTTATGGAAATGTCAGAAATAAAGCAGAGTAATTCCCCTTCGAGTTTTTAGACTTTCTTCTTCTTCTTCCGGTTCCCTACGTCATTGACGCGTCGGCTATCTTTAATGTTCTGCTTCTTGCCCTTTTCATCAAATCTTCGAATTTCTTTAATCCTGTCCAGTCTTTTATGTTCATTATCCATCCAAACTTTTTCCTGCCTCTTGGCCGTTTGCCCTCTATTCTACCTTGTAGTATGTTTTGTAAAATGCGGTATTCTTCTTCTCGGATTATGTGGCCGAAATATGCAATTTTCCTTTTTTGAATGATGTTCCACATTTCTCTGTTAACTGCTGCTTTTCTTAGAACTTCTATATTGGTCACCTTTTCTGTGCAAGGTATCTTCAGCAGCCGTCTCAGTAACTACATCTCCACCGCCATGAGCCGCTTTCCAGATATTTTCTTTATAGACCACGTCTCTACACCATATAGCAATACCGGCCATATATATAACATTTAATGACCTTTAATCTTATAGGTAGAGGGAACTTTGGTTTTATTAATACATTACTCAGTTTTCTGAACACATCTTTGGCTATTCCACATCTGATTCTGATTTCTTCGTCACAATTTAATTTGCAGTTGATCACTGAGCCCAAGTATTCGAATTTCTCAACCTTTTCAACTGGTTCTCTATTAATGTATAGCGCCTCTTCTGCAATTTGTGAGCGGGTAACTACCATAAATTTTGTTTTGGGCACATTAATTTTAACTCCAAATTCTTGTCCTATGTTGCAGATTCTATTTATCGTTCGTTGTAGGTCTTCCAAACTTCCAGCTAAGATGGCCTAATCATCCGCATATCTTATGTTTGAAATTCTTTCTCGGTTTACCTTAATTCCAGCTTTCTCATCCTCCAATGCTATGTTAAGGATCTTTTACAGATAGAGATTAAATAAAAGCGGCGATAATATACATCCTTGCCTTACACCTTTAAGAATTTGAATATTCTGTGTTTCTAATCTTCCATCAATACGGACTTTGGCTTCCTGCTTCCAATATAGGCGTTTTATTATTCTTATATTTTTCTCATCAATGCCAATATTCTGTAGGATTTCCATTAGCGGCTGGTGTCTGATGATATTAAACGCCTTTTCATAGTTTATGCAACATATATATACATTCTGATCGTGGTCATAGCATTTCTGTAACGGGATCTTCATGGCAAATATCGCTTCTCTTGTTCCAAAATTCTTACGAAAACCAAACTGTGTTCCTTCATTTTGCTCTTCACATTTTCTATATGTTCGGCGGTTTTATATAAAGTAAGACATTCTATTCGTTCTTTGCCTAATACATATGGTGTGTATGGAATGTCTGTTGCTTTATTAAAATAAAATTTACCATTTTTCCTGAGACCTTTAACCTATTTATTCAATGAGTCTATTATAGTGTAGCGGACAATCAGAAAATGTAGCGGAAGAGAATCTATGAAGAACGAAAGGCAATAAAAAGTGTTCCGTGTAGATGAATAACAGAAATTACTGAGTGTGACGAAGGAACAGAAAATCTTAAAACCTAGAACGATTGGGGAGTGAAGGCTGAATAGATAGATACAACAAAGCGGGATTAAAGAAAGTTGAATGATAGGGATTAGACCATATCCGCCAATGGCAAGCAAACGAGAAGGAGAGAAGATTCAGCGCTGGAGACTTTTTAGTGAAAGGACCGCATTTTGGCTGCAATTCGAGCTAAAGAATCGACTAATTCGTTCCCAGCAGTACCAACGTGACCAGGCACCCACATAAAATCACGAGTTTTTTGGGAACACACTTGTGCAAGTACAAAAATATTCGAAAAGCATCGAAAAGTACTTAAGAAGAATCGATTATCGTTTGTAGTATTCATCACTTTAAATTTCAATTTTATTGAAAAATTAATGATTATTTTACTTTTCTTAATAAAAAATACACAATATTTTTTTTTTATTCATTTTTTAATAATAATAAATCACTTTTTTGTTGTTTATTTACATTTTATGCACTAGAATTTATAACTTTTAGTTTATTTCAAATCAAAGTACATGTAATTTTTTCTTCCAGATTTTTAATTTAAGTAAATAAAGGAAGAAAAGTTTTTAACAATTTTATTAAGATATTTTTCCGTTAAAATGCAGGAAATTTATTAAACTGAACTTTAGAAATAAAGTAACAAAACACTTTCATTTAATAACATTGTAAAACATGGTAAATGAAATTTCGTAACTGTATGTAATATTGTATATGTATATTTTTGATTATAGCAACATTAAAAAAATATGAAATAAAGTTCACTTCCCTAAACTAGATGTAAATAAGAAATCTACGAACTAAAAAAAGTTTATTGTTTTACAGTAATAAAAGTGGTTTTCGCTATTACTGTCTACAATTATTAACATTCGAATTATATTTGTTTTATCAGTTTTTTGGAATACACTGAATATATACTACTATTAGTTAAGCATTTCACATAACACAAAAGTTTTCAACAGTATACAAAAGAAATCTATTTTTTCTCCGATTGCATATTATTACCTATTCAAAATGTTAATTCAATTATTGAACTATAAATTAAAATATTATTTCACAAATTGTCCGATCTCTTTTGAACATTATAAATGACTCTACATTATATAAAAATTTTCTCTTATTGAAGACTTTATTTTAGTCATTAAATAAAGGATCAGATCATTATAGTGTATTTCACATTTTACTAATAACATGCAATTAGAACAATTAAATTATTACTTTTTATTTTTCAAGTAAATACGTTCTCGAAATAATATGTACTAATACTGAAATTATAATTTAATTAGCCATCATAAGAATATATCATTTTATTTGTTATAGTTTAAATTTACTTAAGTTCTGTTAAACCAAGCTTTATTTGTTGCCTCGTTGAACTTAATTCAAGGTACACTTTAGTTGTTGCAAAAGATCTGCAAGTGCGATTTGGCTGATACTGTGAGCTACTTCACGTTACAACTTGTTCTTAACAATTCAGAACTGAAATTTTTTAAGGCCTCCTTAAAAATTTACGTTATAAATTCATAGTTCTACTATTATTTTCAGCGAGCATTACCTGTCTATATAGTTTTAGTAAATAAAAGCTGAATGAAAAATAATTATTTAAAGCAAAATAAACCGCGGTATTTAGTACCACTATTTACAATTAGCTTAAAACATAAAACCATATTTTTCAGAATTTATGGTTATCTGTCTGTTTGTCTATTGTACATTATGTTTAAATCAGAGAGCACTAAATCAGAAATGAAAAAATAAACAATGAATGAACAAAAATTACAAAATAAAAATCACGAAATATAAATATGAATACAAAAATAAACAATAATAGAAGATAATATAACTAATAAATAAATAAAAATGGTGAAATATGCGCAACTGAACAATGATAATCATCAAAATACAAAAAAACGTTAAGTAATTGAAAAATTAAATGTGAAACCGAAGCGGAGAAAGCCTGTATAAATTAATTCAGTTTTTTCCCTGTTTTTGGCTTTCATAGCATAACGCATCGGGTAATTTAGTTATTCGATGTATGAACAAAATATCTATGAAAAATTATTTCGATTCAATTCCAATTCCGATTCTTCTTAAATACTTCGCTACGTATTGTGTTATCACTTTAATGAGTATTATTGTACTTGCACAAGTGTGTTCCCGAAAGGCTCGTCATAAAATCGATCTACCTAGATCATTTAAAAGGGTGATCATAAATCATAAAACGAATTTGGATAATAAAGAAATAATCACGTAAATAGGAAAGAGAAGAGAGCAGATAGCTAATACAACACTTTTAGAATCAGATATTATTAAGAATTTACGAAAATTGCTAGAAGACGAAATAAACAAACTTTAATATAAGATTGCGGTTAGTTCCAAGACGGTAGTTTAAATGGTTCCGGGTATACTGAAACTGGAAGAATGAAAGAGGCAGTAACATCAAAAGAGCTTTTAGACTCGTCGGTAAAGATTAGGGTGTGAGAGCGAAATAGACAGTGAATAATGTGAGTAAATTCTTGTTTAGCAATTTCAGGTAAGAAGAAAAACTTGGTAAAGACAGGCAGGAAAGATAAACTTGGAAGGTAAGAAAAACAGGAGAAGTCGAAAAAAAGTACGGAAACTTTCGGTAAGAATAAATATAAAAGGAGAGAACTTAGCAGGACTATTGCATAATTAACTCCTTCATGACAGAATCGTACTTTTTAAGAATACTAACTGGTGACAAAAAGAGTACCCCCGGTTAACATAAGACTTTTTTTCTTTTAATGTTGAAAAATATTGGTTAAACCATAAAATAAAGAACAAATCCCAAGTTTCAAAAATTTTAATTTTTTCACCGTGCCAAGTACTCCGAAAACAACATTTTTCGCGTCTTATTTTTTTCAGATTTTAATTATTGAAATTATCTGAAAAAATTCATCAGTGTAAAAAATGTGATTAATTTTAAGTAGGATGCAGCAGCCTAAATGGTTTCTAGAAAAATGATTTATACCTTAAGATGCAATTTTAGAGGTATTTGTAACAAAATACGCTAAGCTTGACCTTATCATCTTGTAAAACGGGGAAAAAAATTCGTAATTTAATTTTTTAAAATTTTTTTATGTCGTGCGACATATCTAAAAGTGCGAGAAACCTGGATTTTAACCATTTTTTGATCCGTTGTTTTTATTTTCACTGCTAACGCGACTTTAATATAATCATTAGTTTTTATATTTATTTGATTTTTTTTACGATAGCATTTTTTTTTTTTAAATTTTTGTTCGAAAAGTCATCGTGAGCATTTTAACTGACCTTTCCTTGACCAAAAAATATGATCGAAACCAAACAAAAGTAAAGCGAAAACAAGTATGGAACTTTTCAGGCTGACAGTTATTGTTTCTTGATTTTCTACAACTAAAAATCTATTGCTAGAGGTTATCTTCATATATACAGGGAATTCAGAATAATTACACGGATATTTATGGGATATGAAGTAGAGATACTACTGAAGCGACCATAAACCTGCGATGAGAAGGGTAACCGGAACTGACCTCATTTAAATCCTGAAAAATTACGAACATTATAGTATGATTACGATATACGATTCAATTACCAGTTGACGCCAGAGATTTGGTGAGGTGCCTGGTGTTGCGACTACGTGTAAGAAGTTAAAATTTTCCAGGCTGTGTATATAAAAAACACTCAAACGAAGTAAAAATTATAACTTGGAATGTAAAGATATTTAAAGATAAAATTTATAGGTATACTAGGTATATTATATTATTAGTGGAACCAAATGGTCGAATAATAACGATTCTTAGAATGAAGATTATAGTAGAGTAATACGAGAAGGGCCACAACATGGAACAAAAATACGGGAACATGATAAGCAGAGAAGTCAAATAGGATAAAAGAAAACACCTTGAATTTCATTTACACAGAAATAGGAACAAATTTTAAAAAAGGCAACATAAAAAATTCATACAGATCGGAATATATTTTAGACGTTATAAAAACGTAACAAATGGTACTGAATATGAAAATCGGGAAAAATTAATAGAGGAGGAAGAAATAATTCAGAAATAGAATATGTAGAAACGTTATATAATGGAAGGAATAACACCATGAAATACCTGCAAAAATAGATTAATATCAACGAAACAATACCGAACGGCGACATGGGTCTATGTCTAACAAGAGATGAATTTGATAAGTCCTTAAACGAACTAAAAAAGCTATAAAACAGCAGACTATGATAACATTTGTAGCGAATTTCTAACCGTGTTAGAGAAAGAGAGAGATACGCAAACATATATAAATTAATCACGAGTGATTATACCGAAAATGAGTGGCAAGAAAATCACTTGATAAGCATATTATCGCACTGCTGAAATGTATTAACTAAAATAGCACTAAACAGAATACAACATAAAATAGAAATTGAATTAAGGTGAGAAAAGCAACATAGATTTAGATCAGAATGAAGAACCACAGCAGCCATTTTAGGAGACTATTCCGCTTGGTGATCGAGAAAAAATGAGAAGTAAGTCAGCTGGTCTAAACTGTGATGATATATATCTACTTAGAGAAAACATTTGATAAATGCGACTGGAACATTTTAGATCAAACTTCAGAAAAAAGTAAATGTTGATTTAAAAGACGAAAGAATAATAAAAGAGCTGTACTAAACATAAAAATGAATAATCGCGAGCAGAAATTTAAAAATAACGGCAAAAGTTAAAAAAGAAATGAATATGCCCGTTGCGTTCACATATAAAACAAGTGTTTAGGCATGGGCGACAGAAACGGGTAATAACGGAATCAATATTGGTGGGATGAAAATAAAGTACATCAGATTCGCAGATGTCATGTGAAGCGGTTAACTACTGTTTTTTAGTTAAATTTTGTTAAATTATTCCAGGGATGCCACCGCGGAATTAAAATTTTATTTTTATATATTATTTTTTTCCGTTTCATGAACTTAAAATTATTAGACTGAATTATAAAAGGGAGATATATTGTCAATATCCTACACCGATATTTCTTTGACGGTCGACCGCTAAAAAGACACAATTGTATACGATAAATGACGCGAATAGTAATAGAATTAATATTGATATAAATTGTACATATCCTATTTGCCGGTGATACTCCAGGATGCAGCGATGAATCACAGGTATCCGCTTGGTCACGGGGACGATAATCGAATAGTTTCTTTTTTTTTAAATAACGAAAACGAGCCGGACGCTAGAATAACTTTTTATTTCGATTCTGTAACTGGTCTTTAGACTATGACCTTTTTTACGCGACAAGTTCACAAACAAAACTAATTTTTTCTTGTATAGTAGACTGTTTTCGACCTTTTTATAACGGACGTTTGCTAGCGGAGCAATTCACTGATCGATCTTTTTCTGCCTCTGACTTCTTTTTTCGGTTTCGATGTCCTAGCCGTTTCGTTACTTTCTTTTGTTCTCCCCGTGACCAATCACCATCATTTATCGGGGTGGGCCTTTCTCCAGACGAATCGCATGATCGCGTATCCTCCCTCTGACCGACAAACAGGATTTCAATCACACATTCTCACTTACACCACGTTTTCGACAAATATTTGATTTATTTCTAAAATTTTAATTTTTTGTATTTTAATTTTATTTTTCTATTTTTATTAATCTTTATTTATTTGAGCCATGTAATGGTCACATTACACTTGATAACAGGAAATGAAAAAAACCTTAAGGGATCATTACACTTTACCCGTCCGAAAAATATACAATTTTTGGGAATTTTTTATACGGCTCCTCTATTAGATGATAAATCTTTGAAAGCTTTATAAAAGAACTCTTAAAATGTACGAAAAAAGTTTTTTTTATTGACTTAATATTGTAGATAAATTAATAATTAAGTTATCAGCAAAGCCCCATAAAAAAAATGATGCAAATGACCTTGACGTTTTTGAAGAAAAGAATATTATCTTAAACACAAAAATCAAACTGATTTAGCTTCAGTATGACTGGCTATAGCCCGAACTAGAATTCTTAATTTTTATGCAAAATTAACAAAATGACGGCTGTTGGAACAAGAATTTTCGAAAAAGAAGGTTTTTTTCGACGATTTTTCGGTTATAAAAATTGCAAAATTCGATATTTTGACATAATTCTAGTTCCAGCTATACCTACACACGTAACGAATATGTGGTTAAAATTTTGTAAGGATTGGCCAAGTAGTTTTGAGAAAAAATCTAACGCCGTACGAAAAAAAGGGGTTTCGAGAAAAACGTGTTCAAAGTTTTCGTTGTTGAAAAATCATAAAAAAATCACGCTTACAGCTAATCAACGATGACTGCACTATATAAAAAATGCCTTCAGTCTTTTCAAATAATTCGTTCATTCTAGCGTTTTAGCGGCTTGCTCTAGCCTCTTGTAATGCAAAAGAGCTGCGGCGGTTCGCTGAGCGTGTATGGTCGTTGTCGTGTTTATTGGCAAGTAGAAAGGCCCCAATTTGTACACTCATAACTTGCATTATTTAGTAAAATAGAGGTATAAATTCATTATTAGAAATGCAAAATGGACGGTTTATTTCACAGCCGCTTCCGATCATCGAGGATGAGTCGATATATTTTTCCCCGCAAGTACACGTGACACAAACTTTAAAACCAAGCCCCCCTGACTTCGTATTGACTAAACTTTATATCTTCATTACAATTTTTACACTTTACATAAAATTGAAAAGTATAAAACACTAAAAAAAATCTCAGGATACAGTAATTGGTAGTTTCTTTACACTTCACATCAAATGTAGCATTTTCAGTTTTACGGAGTTTTTCGGTCGACTTGCGGGTAAAATCAGTATTTGTTTCATCACTGTATCTGTTACCCTGGAATTTTCGCTTTTTAGGCTTTGCAGTTGGACGTTTCCAATGATGTTTCGTTTGCTTTTTGTTCATTTTTCTTTCTAAAAGAATTACATGACACGAGAGCAGAGAGATGGTTTCGCTACGAAAATCCAAGCAAGTCAAACAGTCAGGCAAATTTTAATTCCTATACATCTCTTATGTTCAATAGAGACACCTGTTTGTATACACAATGCTGAGAATCATTAAGATACTTGCTCGGTTAGATAACAGTGCACGCCATGTGCTCGCTTAGATAAGAATGTATCGCCGAGCGCGCTCAAATAAATTCGAGATACTTAGACTGCTCAATCTTTACGAAATTTTTACACAACATTTTGAAAATATATGTATTTTTCTTTCAAAATCCCCCCCCCCCCAAAAAAAACGATTTTTTGAAGTTGACAAAGTGTAATGATTTCTTAATGCACTGATTAAACTAAGCTCGATTCTTAAGCAATGTACTGTGACAATAAATAAGAAGAAAATGGTAATAATAGAAAGTAACAAGGAAGTAAAAGTCAAATTAAACAATGAAATAGTACGAAATATCAAAAATTCGAATATTAATATCTAGGTTTTTTATAGTAACAGAAGATGGGAGATGCAGTCAGGAAATAAGGTGTAGAACAACGCAGGCGAAAGCCGCTTCATCAAATAGGAAATTATTTCCGACATCGAAAAATATAAATATAGAGAACTACAAAAGGAATTAATAAATGTATAATTTTTGAGTGCGCTTCTGTACGCTTCGGAAACTCGGACCATAAATAAAACTAGTCAAAAACAATTGGAAGCGTTTGAAATTTGGTGTTGGAGGAAAATGCTTAAATAGTTAGACAAAATTAAAAATACAAAAGTCCTCGAGATCATTAATGAAAAGCGCTGCTTAATGAAGATTATAAGCTGTAATTGGATTATAATATGAGAATATAAATATTTAATAGGGATAATCGAAGGGCTAGTGAATATGGTAAAAGACCATGGAAAAGGCAGTGGTAGAAATATATTTTACGAATAATGCAAGATACAAAAATGAATAAATACTAACTAATGTGCAGGATATTGACTGAATATTTTGTTACTTCGGAATAAGCCTTTTGTAATTTGAACAGCAACTGAATCATCTTCTTCAGAATCGGTTAATGACCTCTATTACTTTCCGGTAGTAAATTTCAGAATTGCGCGTTGCAACTTTACACTCGAAGTTCTCCTTCTTTTCGATAAGATGCAAAAAGTTTCACCTAACTGAAGTGCGCTGTAATGGATGCTTTAGAAATACCTTTTTCCGATCGGCAATTAATTTACCTGCGACGCCAAAATTAGCGCTGGCACCATGGGGGATATAAATCATTTTGGAATATAAACAATTTACGGATAATGCTGCGTTTTTTTATTTGCAGCACTACACCGTGTCAGAAAAAGAGTAAAATCCTTTCACGATGTGCGTCATCTGGCTACAATGCATCGCTCTGTCAAACGGTTTAACATAACATGATTCATTAAACTGGAATTGAAGCAATAAAAATAAATGTTCATTAACAATATAGCAAACAATACTGAAATGTGTATGACAACAATACACACACTTATTTGCAGTATCGTTTTTGAAAATTCGTATTTGACGAGTGTAGCGTTTTTCCTTTAATACTTTTCTTTTGCTTCTTTTTTTTTTTTTTTTTTTTTTTTTGGAATTCACGTGAATACGTTATTTCCATTGTCCTATCATTTTCGCTCCATTTCTTTTTCATATTTCTTCTAGACGATGATCGTTTAAAGTCGAAAATGTTTTCAGTGTTATATATTGTTGACTATATTCGTAAAATGACATTTATTTTTCGGACTGAAATCAATTTTTCGAATACTAACAGAACTAATTTTCCAGGATTATTCCATGCGTTAACGATGATCGCATTAGCTATATAGATGGAATCAGTGATTTCATCGATTGAAACCCAGATTCAGTTTTCTGCGATATACCTTTGAATTTCACGCAACATTTCGTTACATCAATTTCTTAAGTATTCTGATTTTGATTTTTTCATAGATTTTTCCGTTATTGAAAATTAGTCAATTTCACTGGCCGTAAGAGCTCTTTACCTATACTGAGGAGTTATATTAATTTTTATTTGAACAATTTTAAATTAACGTTACACGACGTTCGATTAATATCTTTCTTTTTGGCGATGTGCTGCTGTATCGTGAAACATTTTTTAGCTACAACTTTAGCTCACACATTTTACAAAACATTTATCATCCGTCCGAAGTGTACACTAAATTCCGACACAAACTATCTTCATTTAACACTCGTTGATACAATTTTCAATTTATAAATGAAAAAAATACAATTGAAATTGAAAAAAAGAAATAGAAAAATAAATAGCGTATTTGTAAGAAAGCCTTCCTGTCAATCCGCGCTTCTCTTTGTTTCCTTTACTTCGTCGTTATGTTGTTGTCTCCGTTATTCATCTGCGTTCTTAAGCCATAATCTGTTATGTTCCTCCCGTTTTCGTTTTTCGTTTGTTGCCTCTCCATATTGTACTCTCTACTCAAACGAAGAGCGTGTTTGCGATGCGGATCATGAGTTTATTACGTGTCCATTTCTTTCGGTTGAGTGTTCTGTTTTCTACTCCAATTTGCTGCAACTTGGTCTTCTTCCTCCATATTGCGCCTCTTATATCCTATCCTCTCCTTCTTTACACATTGTTCTTATTATTTGTTCCTTCCTCCTAATAATATCTGACCGTATCAAAATATAATTCACTCTTTCCATTTTTAATTGTTTCTGGGTAAATGTCCCCGGTTAACGAACTCCAAAAAAAAAGGGAATTGATGAAAAAACCTAGAAGCAGATGATACACTCCTTGAATTTATAAAACTGAACGGTTATTGAAACCTTTTAAATTTCTCATGAAAAACCGAGTTTTAAAATGCATACGCGGTTATTGACATGAACCTAATGTAATAGTCTGACGATCGTAAAATAATTCTTCACTTTTCCCGTAGCCTAATTTGTAAAAAAATCGATATAGCAATGTATCATAAAACATTTCCTTTTTTTTTTTTTTTTTTTTTTTAGTAAAAAGTGAGTAATAATAACGTATACGCTTATATCGTGCAATGTAATTTTAAAAGGACAACGAACTGTGTAACATTCTTTCGGATTCAGAAGCGCCTACGAAAATCGGCAACTGCCAACTTTTAAATTTCTGTGTCGTCAGACTACAAGTGTTGCAATAGAATATATTATTTTCTTTGTCGAAAGTAGTGGTGATAGAATCATATTATTTAAGAGCTGAGTACAAACACTGAACTCTCGTGTGCAAATACGCTTTATTTTAATCAAAGAAATTTATTTTTATTGGTCCGCTATTGACTGATTTTTAGAGAAGCAACGAACGAATAAAATAAGAAATTATAAAAACGTAACATTTTTTGACCTTTAATATGTCAAAATGGGTAATACTTACAACATTTTAAAAATCAATATCTATATTTTTGCATTAGTTTTTTTTGTTAAGAAATGTTTACAATGACAACTACATATACAATTGTACATGCGTTGTTATAATTATTAGTACAGATAGTATTATTTTGCATATTAATTTCTTTTTTGCAACATGATTTTTAAGTATAACACTATTTTTCGTAATAGGATGTATATTTCTGTATATATCTGTTTATACCGTATTAATAATAAATTCATATTCAAAATAATTCTATATTTGACAATTGACAAAATTAAAGATTACTGATAATGTTTAAAATCATAATTCGCTATGAAATAAAAAAAAATTACTAACGGTTAGAAACTTGTTTTATAATAATATTTAAATTAATTATTCATGAAGAAGAAAAAAAATGGTAATAGAAAAAATATAAGTAACCGAGTAACGGGTATAATGAATTAAATATCAAACTAATTTTTGAAACAGTAAACAGACAATACGCAGAAAGTATTGTAAGTCTTTTCATTCGCAAATTACACAATATTTGTATGTTCGTTACAAAATTCAAATTTGTAATTTTATGGATGAATACGATACAAAACTTATTTTGTTGTAGTGATAAAAAGTGTAAATATAGCTTCTCCAGTTTTGACGTATGAGCCCCTTACGCTAACACTACATGTATATGAGCATAAATTATGAAGCCAATTAAATTATTTTCTTCCAAATCTGTTATTATTATAACGTAAAGGAAAGTATATACACAAATATTAGTATCCAATATAAACATTTATATATGGCAGCACACGTAAATTTCATCTTAAACGGAGGAAGGAGGCTACCAAATTTATTTTTATTATAGCAGTGGAAGGGAGTGTACAAAATTTCGAGGATCCTGATACACAATTTATACAAATTGTACACAATTGTACAGTATCATACTTTTTTTTCGATAATTTCACTGTGTTAGGGTTAGCCCGTAAATTTGTTTTTATTATAGCGGTGAAGGTGAGTGCACACAAAGTTTTGAATATTGACACATAATTTACATAAATTGTACAGAATTATATGAAACCATATTTTTGTGTAATTTCACCTTGGGCGAGCTACCATTTCTCCAGCTCCCCACCATAGATTTATTTTCATTATAGGTGAGGGGGAAAGTGTACACAAATTCAGAGACGTTGATACACAATTTACACAAATTATATACAATTATTTGACACTATATTTTATTATAATCTTTTCCTTGGGGGAGGGGGGGGAGAGATCCAAAAATAGAAGTTACTTTTTTGTTGTTTTTGTTTGTTTTTTTTAATTGTTCGGAAAATATTTCAAAAATAAAAAACGCAACGAAAAAAGACCACAATAAACAAATCATTCATCGATCGGAAGTTTTTGCTACCGCAAATAAGTTTACTTGACCTTCTTCATAACCAGTGTCTAGGTGAGAGGCACGACTTGCGAAACTGGTTCAAAACAGGCCGGTTAAATTTAGTACGAAAATTGTTGCATAAAAAAATGATTAGAAACAGTTTGAGATTGAGCGGATCGTACATGAAGAATACGGTAGACTTTAATGAAGTACGACGTTCACATGGAAAAAGTGAGTCTCCGTGAATGGAACTTGAAATTAGACGCGAAGTTAATTCTAATGTATAATACGTACCTGATGATCGTTTGTTTCATAATTAAATTTTAGTATAATAGAGTAACTGAAATTGAATTGTTTACACACTGCGGTCACAATTAGTATTAATTAAAATATCGTGTAAAAAATGTTCGAACATCTTACGTGCCATCAAACGATGTTTCCTTTATCGGTACATTAGCGGAAAATTCCCTTTCCGCCCTCACGAAAAAAAGTTTACTGGCTGAATGTGATAAACGGGTAAGTACAATTTTAAACGAAATTGGTGAAGAACAGTGTCTGGCAGACCTTCAGTGTACCAGTTTTTGTAAATACACATTTAATCCATGTCTAATTTAGCCTTGATCAGCTTCTCCGTACATTTGAAATTATCCTTTTCAATTTCCAGTATATGCCCTCATCGGATTATTTAAACCGTCAAATTTTTTTAGTATATCACATCGTTTTTTCTTATTAAAATGGAGCTGTGTATTTGGTTTTTAATTTCGGTCAGTTTTATCCCTCGATTGGATAGGGTCCGGTAGCGGTTAGAAAATAAATATCCTCGGGGCATTTTTAAACAGATGTTCTTTCGGCAATTAAGAAGTCATTTTTTTAATTTTTTTTTTTTTTTTTTCGTTTTTAGCTTTTGCTTTTCTTCTCATTTTCCTCTTTGAATTTAGGTTTCTTTTTCATTTCATTTTTTTTTCTCTAGCGTTTTTTTCTTTCCTTTTTAAAACTC
Source organism: Icerya purchasi (assembly GCA_039619475.1). NCBI lineage: Eukaryota > Metazoa > Arthropoda > Insecta > Hemiptera > Monophlebidae > Icerya > Icerya purchasi. The sequence continues at coordinate 63,001,912 of CM077116.1, read as the reverse complement.
TACTTTTAAGTCGTCGCCATTAATTCCTTTTTTATATATATATTTTTTTTTCTTTTTATTTTCGTCCTTTTTATTCGGCTCTAGTTGTTTCAAGCAGCTGTCTCGAGTTCTTTAATTAATTGCCCGGGCAAGTTCAATTTCGTAGTTGCTGCTTATGAAAGCGACGCATTTCTCCCGCCGAGTCGATGAAATATTACCAGCGCCATCTATAATATTAATTACCGGTATTAAAATTTGCGAATTCTAGCTATTTTCTTACTTTTTCTCTTTTGTCTTTTTTCCTCTTTCGCCGTAATTCGGGGGCTGCTCGGTACGTAAGCGAATTGGATTCTCATGGTAACGTGATAATTAGAAGTTTTTCGAATTCCGACTTCGCAAGTTTCCGTGGAAGAACGTGATAATTTTTGCTTTTACAAACCCCGTTCTCGACGCGGCTTTTATTTTATAGTTACCGCGATTCTTTTGCGCTCACACATTAATTATCTGAACGTTCTAAGCAGGTCCCCAATTTAACGAATTTTACGAAATGCGCGACATGCATCGGAATGTTCGATTAATTCGAGATTTTTAGTTTCTCTAGAATTTTATTTCTAAGCTCGCGCGATGTTACGACTAAACGTTGTCAATTTTTTATGTAAGAATTGTTGATAAAATGGAAAAGAGCAACGGCACTGAGACAGAGAAAAAAACAAGTTTTTGACCGGCAGATATTGACCGAGTGACAAACAATATTCTACTACAGCAGAAACTCGATAAAACAAGGACGAAACAATTCGATTGATCGAAGGGAGAAAATAGTCGTAGTTTAGGTCTTGATCGGGGACTTTATACACGAACAGTATGATTTAGGCAGCAGAAATCGTAATCGTTACGCATTCGCCAATGAAGGCGGTTTTATGTATATTATACGTAGCTCAAAAGATGGATCATATTAATGCGATCAAATAATTTTTGTTCCTTTTCATACATTTTCATCTATAGTTCTGTAGCGTTCTTTTAATTGGTAATTACATCGAAAGGATATATCACTTTAGCCTTCGAAAAAAATTGATAATTATATTTGGAAAGCTCGTAATGAACTTCTTCAACGCGGAAATTAAAATTATATTTATTGAATAATTTATTGCATATTTTATAAGTCAACTTTATTATTTATAATATATGTATAATAGAGGATGGATCTTAGTTTATACATATACATACGATATATATATATATATATATATATATATATACACTAGCTGTGCCCCACGGCTTCGCCCATGTTATAATGCCTGTTTAAATTTGTACTTGTAAATTCATAAAAAAATGTTCGTTTTATTCGGAATTGTATTTATGTAAAGATTCTTTCTGTCCGAGAGAAACATGCTTATCATCGTCCAACAGAAAATAGTCTTCACGTTTCACGTTTAATTAATGATTATCAGCCTTTCTATAACCTGTCCGTCGTGATCTCACAAAAAGTTATGCTTAACTAAACAGCACACACAGCCGTCGTTTTGAAGAGGCCGAGTTATTCACACGGTGATCTCCCATAGTTACACATTTAAGAGAACATCTTCTTCAATCATATCTTTCAGCCACTCTGTCTCAAGCTTTTTATTAAAATTAACCCTTAAACGTCCCATGTGCATTATAAGGAACATCAACTTTGAAGTCATTTTTAAATACTTCTGTGTTAAATTGATACGAAAAAATTATAGTGATGTATAATACCGTATTTTGTTTTAAATATATCCAAATTTGGGGTTTCTGTGCGTTTTCAAAAGCTTCCTATATAATGATGAATACTTGACATTTTCATAAATTTCAGTTTACTAAAATGATAAAATTTCTCCGTTGTAAAATATGACTTGAAAGAATGTTACTTCAGTAATTGTTTTTGTTAGTACACAAAATAAAGTGTAAAAATTCAAATGATGTTATTATTTAAAATAATAAGTGTATTTTTTTCGCTGTGTAAGCATTTAAAAATCATGTTCCTTATAATGCACACCGGCCGTGATGTAGAAATTTGGTGTTAGTAAAGAATGTTCTCTGTAATGCACACCGGCCGTGATGTAGAAATTTGACATTAGTAAAAAATGTTCTCGGTAATGCACACCGGTCGTGATATGGAAACTTCGCTTTATTTAAAGGAAATATTGTACAGTTCAGAAGTCAGCCATGGAATGAAGGAATCATCACTTTTTTCCTATGCGGTGGTGTTTGTAGTAAATATACGCGCATTTACAACTACAAAGAAATTTATTTTCCAAGCGTTTTTATTTATTTGCGTATAGGACTCATATGGAATTTTTTCATCTGGTACAGTACTAAATAATCGACTAAGAAATTGTAAATTAAAGGAAGATAAACAGTTAAAGAAATTAGGTCGCGGTAGTTTTGATTACAATACAGATAACGAGAAAAAAATGAATGTTACAATACAGAATGGTATGATAATAGATCTGTATCATCTTTAGTTAGTTCGTCTGTCGGTGCAGAACCTCCTTTAGACTATAGTAAAAAGCTATAGTAAAGAAAACAGCACAAAAGTTTCAGTGCCGTGCCCGAAAATTGTAAAAGATTATAACCGATATATTATGAATGATGAAGCCGATATGCTTGTCGCATTATACAGAACTGCAATGAAATCTCATCGATGGTATTTATCATTATTTTCACACAAATGATATCGATATCTGTGTAAATAATGCTTGGTTATTATATAAGCGTGACTTAGACCATCAACAAGTAAAAACATGTTTACCTCTGAAGGAATTTAGGTATACTATTGGCAATATTCTAAATACTAAGAATAAACTTAGAATTGGAAGGCCGTTAAATGTAGCCGAGCACTATTCCGCTACGAAAAATAAGTGTCTGAAAAAGAACAAACAACCTCTTCCACCAAGTGATTCAAGATTGGACAACTTAGATCACATTTAGTCCATTTTCACAACTATCGGACGATGTAGATCATGTACAGAGAATAAAACCACAATACTGTGTTCAAAGTGTAACATAAGATTATGTATTTTAAAAAACCGTAATTGTTTCTTTAAATATCACAAAGAAAAATAAATAACATACACAGATGCGCACACAATACAAATGCACTCCAATATTACATATACACAGCATAATTTCTTTTTTGTTTCGCACCTTTAAAAGGAAACGCAATAAATTTGTTATTCACTGAATTCTGTGAAATTATTTATTTTAGTAAGGTGTAATGTTGTGCAAAGTAATATATGCAATTGAAGCAGGTGAGAATAATCAATATTTCTGTTAATTTGTTGTGATTTACATTTTATTAGTGGTTTCATGTTTTTCTCAGTGTACATTATTATCTATCAGTACTTCTCTATGTAACACTCATAGCCAATTATTTTGGGGGTGAGGATCACTCAATTTTCCGCATGGCCGAATGAAATATAAATAAATAAAAAAAGAAAATTATTCGTAGGCTAAAATAACCAAAAGATACTTCCAATTTTGCCGAATTAACCGAATATTTTCTGATTTTGACGAATAATTCGCAATTTAAAATTATCAAGTGGTGTCACACCCCCATATCCACCCTCTCCATAGTTCTGTCCTTAATTATAATGCATATAGCTAAATGTTGGTTGTTTTCAGTAAAGCGCTCAGTGTGCATTATAATGCACATTTCTAAATGTTGGTTGTTTTCAGTAAAGCGCTCAGTGTGCACTATAAAGAACATTTCTAAACGTCAATGGTTTTCCGTAAAGCGCTCAGTGTGCATTATAAAGAACATGACGTAATTTAGTTTCTATGGGATCGGGGGAACTGAAATATTAAGTTTTATTGTTAAATGTATCCCAAATAGCAAAATAAAGTATACAAAATAATTTTCACTTTGATTTTTCTATGTGGGGGCATTTAAGGGTTAATTGATTAACGCAACAGCAAACTGCAGTAGTTGAGTAAGGATTTTAATATTGCCGGTAGCAAATTATTAAAAAGAAAATTAAACAGTTAATTAAAAAAATTTATACAGCGGTTTTGGTTCAAAAGTTCGAATATTTGACATATCAGTTTAATACTATTTTATTTTTATATGTTCCCCATTAAGTCCAATAGTGTATGGTTTAAACCTCTTCCAGTTTTTACAAACATATTGTAAATTTTTACCCTTAATAATTCATTATTATACAATAAATAAGATAGAGACGAAAACAAACATGCAACATCCCTATCTATGTATTTTACATAATGAGCAACTACTGTATCATTAACACATATTAATTCTACGTTCGTAATTACAGTGAATATATATATATATATATATATGTATGAAATTAAATTTAAACACACGAAAGTGAAAATTAAAGAAATAATTGAATAAACCTTTACAACATATAAAAATATAATACCTAAATTTGATAATTAGTACATTTACATTAGACATGAATCATTATAGAACAATATCCTTGATGAGTCATCTTCTGAAAATTTTCCTACGTATAATTCTGCAGTTTCTAAATCACTTTAATCTGAAACCAAGCTAAATACGTAAAGGACACTTCTTTCTGAATATTGTGTAATATTAAGTTTTCTAAAAATAGATTATAACTCTTCTTCACTTTAAAAATATGGTAAACACCCATTTATTACAAAGATATAACACTTCAGTTATATTTTGAAAACAGTTTTCAACCACTTTTCACTACTAAAAGTTCAATTTTTCAAAAATGTCTTTCTCATTTGATATTTTCGGTATATGGTGTGTTCAAATGGGTTTTCTGATAACCAATACAAATGGTTCCGGTGAGGCGTACTCATTATTTTATACCAAAAATGGACTGAAGCTTTTGATAGAATTTAACTTTAAGGTACCTAAAACAAATCGTGTACAATTTTGGTATGCTGTATAAAGAATATTAAGATAAAACTATAATTTGATAACTCATTTCTACGGGAAACATAACGGTTTATGTATTTTTTGGAAAATAGTTTTTTATCCCTTTTCACATCTTCAAGTTAAAATTTTCAATAAAACGTTCTTACTTGACATCATCAGTATATACACTGTATTCACATTGATAATCACGATTCGTTTAGATTGCAGCGTGATTTTTGGTTTTCTCAAAAATGCGATTCTGCCATTCTTTTCTCTTAAAATTTTGGAGAAGGAAAGCAATTTTGCACACTTTTAGTACACCATACACGTATGTCTTCATGCGAAATTACAATTAAATCCATTTCCACTAAAAAAAATAACAGTTTGTGTATTTTATTTTAACAGCCTTTAACCCATTTCCACCCCTTAAAGTCCGAATTTTCAGAACAGCGTTCTTATTCGACATGTTCAGTATATGCACATGAAATTACATGCGATAATCACTATTCGCAAGGACTGTAGTGTAATTTTTGGTTTCCTCCAAAAAGGGGGTTTGCCCTTTTCTCCAACGAAAATTTTGAGAGTTTTATAAACCTTTTTCACACTTTTAGTAGACCATGCGTCGCGGTATCTTCATGCGAAATTACAATTTGGTAAACCTATTTGAGCCAAAAATATAACAGCTTGTGTATTTTTTTGAAAACAGTTTTTGACCCCATTCCACCCCTTAAAATCTGAATTTTCAAAACAGCTTTTTTATTTGACATATTCAGTATATACACTGTATTCACATGAAATTACACGCGATAATCACGATTCGTAGTGTGATTTTTGGTTTCCTCAAAAATGAGTTTCTGCCCTTTTTCAAAATTTTGGGGATAGAAAAAAATTTTTCCACACTTTTTGTATACCATATAAAGTATCTTCATGCGAAATAACAATTATGAAGACCAATTTTCACGGGAACTATAGCAGTTTGTGTATTTTTCGGGAAACTTCTTTTAGCCCTTTTTCACCCCTTCAAGTTCGAATTTTTAAAAAAGCGTTCTTATTTGATATTTTCAGTATATACATGATATTCGCATGAAATTACATTTTGGTTTTTTCAAAAATGGGGTTTTGCCCTTTCCCCCCTTAAAATTTGAGAACTTAAAAACAAAATTGCATACTTTTAGTAGACCATATTGGGTACTTTCGTGAGGAATTATAATTCAGTAAACCCATTTGCACCAAAAATATTGCGATTTTTGTATTTTTTAAAAAGCGTATTTTAACCCATTTGCACCCCTTAAAGTTCGAATTTCCGGAAAACCCGTTCTTATTCGACATATTCAGTATATACACTGTATTCACATGAAATTACACGTGATAATTACGATTCGTTTGGACTGTAGCGTGATTTGTGGTTTTCTCAAAAACCGAGTTTTGCTCTTTCCTCCCCTTAAAATTTTGTACATATTTAGTACGCCATGTGAGGCCTCTTCTTGCGGAATTACAATTTGATAAACACCCATTTGTACCAAAAATATTACAGTTTATGTGTTTTTTCGAACCCCTTTTCACCCATTAAAGTTTGAATTTTCAAAAAAACGTTCTTATTTGATATCTTCAGTACATAAGTAATGTTTGTGTAAAATTTCAATTATCTGGTGTAAATGGTTTCGGCTGCAGCGTGATTATTAGTTTTTTAAAAAGCGATTTTCTGACTTTTACCCTCTTTTTCGCCCAAAAAAAATTTCAATTTTTTAATGCGTTTTTAGACGCTTTCAGTACATAGTGCCAATGTTCAACTTCATTAGTAGTTGCAGCGATATGTTAATAATTGCTGTACCTTTCAAATATTTCCAAATTTTTGATTTTATATATATATATATATATATATATATATATATATATACATATATATATATTATTTTATTGAGCTGCAGAGACACAATCAGTCAAACCGGGAGGCAAATTATTGCTCATTCATATTTATAATTTTACAAAGGGACTTTTAAGATCGATTTTCTAACTTAATAAATTTTAACGAAATTATACCTATTATTAATAATTAGTTTATTGTCTAAATCTCGCGAAAGCAAAAAACTGCGCTACTCGATCGTAGTTATATTTAGCCGTTCTACTCATCTAACCCTATCAGCAGTACTTGCCTTTAAATTATGATCTAAGATTATTAGTTTAAAATTGTATTTTGGTAGCTCTCGAGTCAGTGGCATTGCGCAATTTTTTGCAAATCTCGTTGTCATATACAAGGATTTTTTATTGCATCAGAGAGCAGAAGGTGTAGGATTTGAAAAATGTCTGTTTAATTTTTTTCTATAATTTCGTGTCGACAGGATGTTACAGAGCACTGTACTTTCCGTTTATTACAAAATCGACCTGAAACGTTCAGTTTATATATTTTTGCGCACGAAAAAGAGACGGAGACTATTTATTGAACGGAAGAATATAGTAAAAGCTTAAGGATTTCAAAAACGGAGTAAACAGACTTAGAATGAGATAGTTCGAAAGTGAAGATTAGCTTTGAATTTTTATCCGTTTCTTCCTTTATCGATTTCATTCTTATTAAATTTACTCTGAGAATTTGTTTCCCTTTTCGTCCATATTCCATTCTTGTTAAATCATTTACTTCTGATACATTTCCGAACGGTGCATCATGTTCTGAAGGAAGTGCTCTATCGCGCTGTCTATTATTTGATTAAATTTCCTTAAATACGGTTAGTCGCTATTTTTGGGCAAACTATTTCTTCCCTATTGTTTACTTTATAAAATAAAAAAAAAAAAAACCATTAGAATAGACTATTAACCGAAAATTAATTTAAAAAATGAACACCTCATAAATTGTTTTAAAGCTCTTTCTAGTTAGGCCGACCAGCCACTGAAGTGAGGCATGCGAATTGTGAAGTGCAGGTGGTGGAATTCGTTTTTTTTTTTTCAATTACCCATTGCAGCGAGTTCTTGAGCACGGAAATTATAATTTGCGATGCAACTGTTGAATTATTTTTTATATTACATAATCCTGGTTCGATGTTTTTAATTCATTTTTAAATATACATATGTAAGGGCGACAAGCGTAATTTTCTTTCATTCGATCTTTATAAAATGCGATCGCAACGTGTTCTTTAAAAATACTCGCTCGTTAAGCGAACGACATAGTAATTATTTTTCCAGCTTGCCACTTTCAACTATTTCGGCACTAATTCCAGCCGGGGCAGTGTTGTATGTAAATGTGCGGTAATCGATTTTCAGAAAACCTATTCCACATTTCATATTTTGCATTCCATATTTCAAATGGACAACGAGGGGGGAGGGCTTATTTCCGGTGTATGATCAGAAAGTAGCCGCCGAAGCAAAAGCTGATCTGGTTTCTTTGATAAGTCCAATTTGTAATAACCTGACTGGTTCGCTCTCAGTTTTCTCCCATTCTGGAATTTTTTTCGTTAATTTTATCCGATTTTTTTTTGTTCTTTGCTTCTTCTTGTGAATACATTGCAAAAATTATTTTTAATTTTCGTGTCAAAACTATTCGAATTTCTTTCATCAGCGGATTTACATCATCCCGCGCCGTATAAATACACTACAGACTCCAGGTCTATACAACCTTCTCGGTGATCGCTTTTGATTGTTAACACAAATTTACTTTTCGTTACCTGCTCGCTTTATAACCGGATCAAATTCACCTTGTTTAGCTAAAATGGCGTGAGCGCGGATGATTTTTTACACATGGGTAGCAACGTTTTTTTCTTTTCTTTTCTTTTGGCTCAAGTATCGCCCCCCTTTGACTACCGAGAACTAAAGATTTACTTGTTCATTCTTGTTTCAATATTAGCGGTTTTCAGATATAGCGCCTTACATTCTAAATAGTTGACTCATTTAGAATTTGGTTTACGAATACAACGTGTTTAAATTTGTTTAAAATTTCTTTCACCGGTCTTTCGCTTTTCTTATTGTATCCGTCACACTGCCACACACTATATGCTCCATCGACCCCTCCTCTAACGCACATTTAGTACAGTTATTGTTATTTAGTGACGATTAATGTGACTAAATGTTAGATGGATAATCTCGCTAATCTTCAGTACGGAAAAGATGCGAGTAAGAAGAAGAAGAAACTTCTTCTTGCGCGCAATCTGTATTTATGGAAAGTCCCGGTAATCCCCCGCTAGAATTGAAAAAAGCTGAAGTTATTTTCATCTAAGAAATAACAACTTTCTTTTTCCTTTTTCTTTCTTTTTTTTTTCTGTTTGTTTTTTTCTTAGTCTAGCTTGCACTTTCTGATCCAGTTTGCTCCTGGATCATTGGTAAATTTTTTATATATTCAAATTTAATAAGATTCTTGAGCTTCTGCCGGCAAGAAACTTTCAACTTATTGGCACAAAGTAAAATTTCTCCGATATTAAATGCAGTAGGATCTCGTCTAATCATGACTAGGAAAGCTGGGATACCTCAAAAAGTCGAATAATCCGAATCCCCCCCCCCCCGAAGAACGACTACAATAAAGCGTGCACTGGAAAACAACTTCTATATAATTAGTAAACATCTTTTATTTTTTAATAAAAACAAAAGCAGAAATATTTTCTTGGAAATGAAATATGTTACTTGTAAAAGCGATATTGAAAAAAATCACCTTTTCTTAAAACAGTTTGTTAATAAACTCTGTTTTCTCTGTTGAAATCTTTGTTGAGCGGCTACATCTATCCCCACTTGCGAAACATCAACATTTCTTGTGCCGTCACGTCGGTCGTTGACCCTTGGTAAAGATTAATCAAGTTTGCAACACTACGAACGTTCCTCAGCAGAAGTTCATTATTTTCTTCATTACCTTCCACCGCAAAGTTGTCTGCAGCTATAACAGCTTCTACCATCTTATTGCAATTCCTCATCAGTTATGGTTCATCTTCGGTTGCCCATTTTTTAATATCATCATAAGTAGTGCCTTCACCACATCCGGGGATTTTTTTGAAAAATTTTTTTCATTTCATGTCGTCCGTCTCTTTCGGTTCATCTTCAAAGCTGATATCTAAGAGTGGGCGCCAACTTTGCGAAGTGTACTTGTAGTAAAAACTTATGTTCGATGATAGAAGTTTTTAACAACAATTTCATCACTTTTTAAAGATTGAATTGTAGGATTTGATGGTGCATTATCGATGAATAGAATAACTTTTTTAAGAAAGACTACTGTCTTTCAAAAATTTCTTAACTCATTCTTCAAAAAATCAATATTCAGAAAGTTGAACATCCATCGAAGCAGACTTTTGATTTCTATACAACGCCGGTAATGCTTTAAAATCCATACGCTGTAAAGCTCTCGTTTTGGCCGATTTTCCAATGATTATGAAAGATAACTGAAAAGATCTTTCTCACTTTATAATTAAGATCAAAGAACGACTTTTAATCGCCGTGCTCGGGATTATAAATTAAACTGTACATTCGGTTTCAAGCATGGATATTACACAACACTTTGAAAGGTAAAAATTTTTCTAAAATAAAATCGGATGCATTTTTTTGTTTGGTTAATCCGGACATCATCGGATAATCGGGATCCTACTGTACTTTCTTATTTCATTATTATCTATGCTCTGTCACATGTTCAATAGAGATAGTTCGGTGTTTTGAATAGACAGTTTCGTCTTTAGCCTCGAATGAAGTCGTATGCTGTGATAAATGTTCTAATCTCAGTCCTGACAGTATAACAGCATAATCCCTGCTTATGATAATCAATATGTAAGTTGGTTATATGTAAAATTTATATACATTTCTCATTATTAATTTCATATGTAATCCTTGCTTATTTCGTTACTACATATCAAGGCATCTGCGTGATATTTTTTTGCAGGAGCATATATGATTTCTGACCAACCGTTTTATATGTGTTTTTCTTTTTATAGAAGGTTCACATTCAAGACTAATATTGCATCTTAAGCAAACTATCTGCTCTTTCGTTTCCTGGTATTCTAATGTAAGAAGAGCCCCATTTAAAGTTTACCATATCTTTATGATTTCGTAATCTACGGATTAATAGTAACCTTACTGGACTCAATTATTCTCCTAAAGTTCTTACGCTGAAGTCGGATACAATGAATCAAACAGAATCAGAAATTTTCCATCTGGTGATACTTCTTGATAGAATCTAAACTCCTTTCCGTGACATATACATTTAAAAGAAAAACATCAATGCTGTAACCGACTTAATCGATACATTCTCCGTCATACTCGCATACTATCGTTTACTTCTGTTCAGCGATCCGTCTGTACAAATTGTTTCATAATTTCGATATCCGCTTTTTATCTTCGAATAACTTTTTGCCATATTCGTGTCCGGTTGGCGTTTATTTTTAACTCGTACCGCATTATTTTTTAATTTCGAATCTGGTAGTGTCTGACTGGATAATATTTTTTTATGAGACAGTTTTAGTTCACTAATCTGTACGGGGAAAAAGGCTTCCTCCAATCTGGTTACAGTTAATGACTTTATTGCTCGTATATATCATAATATTTCAGGTTGCTCGTTTATAATAAGTTCATAATTATTAACTATCTCGAAAATAGCATGCAATATCGAAATAGCTGGCGCTTTAACGTGTATTTTATGTGAAATAAGAACTTCCTAATAATGTTAATAAAAATATCCGTTGAAGCTTAAACGACTTTTAAAGGCAATCTTTTCTAGTTCGCAAGTTTATTTTTATTTATTTTTTTTATCAGTATAAATTCATATTAAAAATTTAAAGTAAATACTCAATTTACATACTTTTTAATGAACTGTGTACTCTATGCAGTTAGCTGATGATGGGCTATACACGAAAAAAACGTGTTTTTAATGATCTCTAATTTCTTAAAGTAAATTTATACCGATTTTTAGGATTCCGTACACACTATAGAATACGGAATAATCCGAATAAGATAATTCAGAAACAACAAAAATATTTATTTCTACAATAGAGCTCGGAAACGAGTTGACTTATCGCAATTGGATCATAAATTACAATTAAACTTCTATCTGTGACAATTTACAACTTTAAACTGAGCGATTATCCTGGACGGAAAAAAACCGTCTAGAATATATAATATGGAATTTAGAACGACCTCAAAAATACGCTAAAAATTCATAACCCATCACCAAATAACCCTTTAAAAGCTAAATTCAAAGTATAAAATAAAACACAGGAGCCCTTTTATGAAATTCAAAAATTACGGATAAACAATTATTTAAACCCTACTTTTGGATCAAAAATGGCGATTTTCAAACTTTTTTGAATAAGTTTTAACAACCTGGACCGTTTTGATGAAAATTTTTCTAAAAAAAGCTATTACAATACCTGACGTCATAACGTGTACAGTTACCACAATTCGACCTATCGATTGCGTGTGAGCATGTGTATACTATGAGCTAAGTTGAATATAGAAACTATGTTGAATAGAAACTAAAAAACTTGTTTTAATTAAAGGGTAAAAAAGATAAAACTCAAGCTATTTTCGTAACAGGTGTATTTTTCAATAACATAAAAAGTGAAGTGACAGAAACGGTGTATTTACTTACACCCGCAATTAATAAAATAACCATAGTAATCATTTTATTTAAATTTTTAAGTTTAGTTTATTTTTACCATAGTAATCATTTTATTTATAATTTTATTTTTATTAATTTCTTTTTTATTCGTCCCGTATACATTTCTGTGCCGTTGGTCTCATCTCAACTATTCAAAACCCTCATATTTCGTGTAGTGGACCGAATTGTGAATCTAAACCATTCTTGAATCCACTTGAACACACACAAAAACTTTCATCAAAGTCGGTCCAGCCGTTTAGGAAGAGTTCATATATATATATATGTGTGTGTGTGGGTGTGTGTGTGTTATCATGAAATATATTTTTTTTATAAATAGTACACTAAAGCCTTGTATCCAGTTATCGTATATGCACTATTTGAACACTACAATAAAAACAAACAAAAATAGTCGTTTCCATAGAATTCATAAAAATTTTAATTTTCTTTTCTTTTGTCGAAAATTGAAAAGAAATAAATTTATTCCGAATTTCGGTCCATTTAATTCAAGCGGTTATTATTTCGGAGACATTTCGGGGTGAGGTTGAACCCGGAAAAGCCGCGCTCAGATACGGACCTGATGCGAGTGACTTAAAACATTACCTATGTTAGTTTATGCAAATGTAGATTCGAATAAAGATAATAAAATTTACAGGTTCATCGCGGACGAAATTTGAATATTACTTCTGAACTGAAATCCAGCTTTATACAGCACAGTATTTTACATTAATCTATCTGTGTTATCATTAAAAGATATTTACACTAAAAATTGTGACATAAAATAGTTTAAAAAAAAAATGCCGACTTCAACATTTATTCTGAACATTTGATAAAAGTACATTAAAAAGTAACAAATAATTACTTAATAAAACGTAGTATACTCTACAGTAAAATATGTACAAGGATATTTCGATTATTCTCGAACAACATTCGTACCTTAATTGGAATAGGAATCAAATTCAAACTGCAACAATAATTAAAAATAATTTGATGAGTGTAACAGGAGCACAATCATTCATTTTCTATAAGCCAAATATTTAATGTGCTTTTTAATTATAAATAAAATTTGAATTTGCTGCCAACTCTAAGAAGTATTTTAATGTTGTTTAAGAGTAATCGTAATACCCTTATCTATATTTTACTGTAAAACATATTATCCTTTTAATCGAGGGATTACGTTTTAATTTTTAGTGTTAAATTTTCAGAATAAATCTCGAAGTCGTAGTTTTTTGTTTTTTTTTTCAGAAAAAATTAATTCATAGATTTATTTAGTTTGATCTCGTAATACATTTTTTTAAATGTAATAACGGCATATTCGTGAAAATCAAATAGAAGTATCGCGAAATCCGCCGCGGATAAATTTATTTCAATAGTCTTTTAACCGTAAAGTTCTTTAACGGCAAGGTTAATTCAAGTTTCTTTAATGGACGCATTACAGATTCAATGCCTTGTGCACTCAGTAGCACCTGTTTTTTTTTCAGCTGAACGTCAATTGCAAGTTTTATGGTGTCCATTTTTTGGCTCTCCAGTGGTGGGAGGAACGTACGATTGTCTACGAGTTGAAGAAAATTTGACATTTGTTAAAATTTCCAACATTTTATCTGTACAACGTTTTTCGTTTATTTACCAAGCCTCCATCTTGTCGAGAACTATCGAAAAGGACCTTTCAAGTTTAAAAATGATTTTTCAGGAACATCGTTCGAATTGGGACCGATGCGGATTGTAACTCGATAAGGCGAAAGAAAAGTCGCGTCATCTGTCACGAAGAAGGTGTAATTCCATTCCTATTGTGTAACATTTTAATCAGGATAAGAGCTTCTGGTGCAGGTGTTACCTGGAATGTTGCAGCCAGTTTCTTCTGAAATTTTCATTTCCATTTCTTTACACTTCTTCCGTCCAACCGGAGACTTTGTTCCTCCTATATACAACGATACGGTATTGACGGTTGTAAAAGTATGCGAAAACAATACGTGTGAATTAAATTCGCCAGAATCCGCTCTTTCGGGTAAACAAACTTCCAACACATCTCGTTTTCAAATCATTTAAACATGTTTTTTTTTTGTTTTTTGAAAGAGAGTTTATTTAACATAAAACTGTCGATACAGATCAAATTCCATTTATATTTTCGCTTTGAAATAGTTTCATTTATTCTTTTTTTTACGTTTATTATTCGCCACTCTTTTAGTAATCGTGTACGCGTAAAAATTTTATTTATCTATTTTTTTTTTTTTTTTTTTTGCTATTTACGATTAAACTATTCAATACACCTCATATATGTCTTAAATTTGTCCAACGTTTAAAGAAAAAGTAAAAAGTTTAAGAAGAATATTCCTCGACTTAATAAATTTTACGATAAGTTAATTAAATGAACAGAAAATTATTTAAAAGTAATCAGGAAAAGTGTAATTGAAAAACATATTTATTTATGATAAAGAAAATTTCAATACATAAATAAACATTATAATGAAAGTTGTATATAGAATATTTACTGTGAATGCATTATGTTTTTCTGTTAAGAATGGTGCAACAAAACTAAAAACAGTGCTGGAAGATGAAATTAAGAGAATTCGATTTTAATATGTAAAGAAAAATATAAGACGTGAAACAAAAATTGATCGCGGTAAACAATCAACCTTAATCCAATAGATATATTTTAAGTAAAAAGTTTAAATTAAAATAAACATAAAAGAATTTAATATAGTAATATTTCCTTCTCAAAATTTCGGCCGCAAAAAGTCTAAAAGTATTTTAAATTTTATTAATATTGCAGATGATATAAATTTGTTAGTTAACCACGAACATCGTGGCAGGTATTTTATAGAAATTAATGTAGCAGAAATAAATGAAATGAAACAAAAAATTTAATTAAGAAAAATTGATTAACCAAAAATTAGGAATAATAAAGAATATAAAATTTATAAATATTAACTAAATAATTTTTAAGTTGAAGTTTTCAATAAAAAATTAATTTTTACTCGATTAATTTATCAAAGAGAACGACTTTGTAAACATATTTTCTCGAGATTTTTTATAACCTTTAATGTTATATTTAATCGATTTTCACAAATTTCAGTGATTTAATATTTTGCGTTTTCATCTATTGTGCCATCCTTTTGAACTTTATTTGTTCAAAATTTGTACTTTGACTTTCCATTTTTCTTATAATTTATAAAAACCTATAAAAATTTATATTCAATAATATTTATACAGTTGTTCAATTTCAGATAGCTTTAATCAGAGATATTTTTTAAGAAATTTTATCAAATTAATTTCATCAAAATTTTAATGTTTACCATTGTAGTAATGTATTTCAAAATTTTTAAAATATCTTATGTGAAAATTCAACCGGTGTTTAACTTCAGAAGAATCATTGTTACTGTGGCATAGTTGGTTTAGGCAGTAGTGCTTTATTCGGGTAGGGTCTGGTTCAGATTCCAACGTCACATTGAAAACTACGAAAATTTCACTTTTCCCGGAATGGGTTACATCTTTTTTATTACTTTCGCATTCAAACTACACTCTAAGTTACGAAATCAATGTAAAGTAGTATTTTTGATAACTAGTCCGTAACAAAAAAATTTCAATATACAGGGTGCGGCAGCATAACTTCCTTTTTTAAAATGCGACACTTTTTTTCTACTAAATTTTGTTAAAGAGAAATAATAACAGAAAATCGAAATAACGGATACTCTAGATCCCCCATTGGGGCAATATGTATGCTTCTTCCCTTCTCGCAGTTTTATTTCGATTTTCTGCTTTATTATTTCTTTAAAATATTTAGTAGAAAAAAAGTAGCGCACTTTAAAAAAGGAAGTTATGCTGCCGCACCCTGTATATTGAAATTTTCTTTTTAAAAGTATTTGATTAAAACATAAGAATTTCTCCGCCATTTTCAACTGTAATGAAATATCTTTTAAAATTTATAGAAAACATTTTCTGTTATAAAAATTTCTCTGATCCAATTATTATTATTTTTATTTACATAGAAATTTTTAAAAATGCAAACCCTCACTCAATCTCTGATTTTAATTTTTTTTTCTAACACAATTACATTCAGGTTTATTTAATCCAATCAAAATTTTTTCTTCTTAATTTTTCTAATTAACTTCATAGGCTGTATTTTTATAGTTCTGTAAACACCATGATTATTATATATTCATCTATCATTTTTGGTAAAATATCAAACTATGTAAAGCTGTTGGATTCAAAATAAGTTTATAATTTTCAATTTAATGTTCCTTTAAAACGTTCATTCTCCATTATAATAATGATACATTTTAGTACTATATTTTTTTCCAGTTACACTAATATTAGATATTAAATACACATTGAAGAAAATAAATAATCAAATAACTAATACAACAAAACATTCACGGACATATTAGTAGCTTAAAAAAGCGGGGACTGGCGCGTCTGACGTCACCAACCCCTATTTGTGCCCCGGTGCTCAAAACTCACCCCAATTTATGTCCAGGTGTCCAAAATTCACCCCAATCTGTCCCCTGGTGCTCAAAACTCACCCCAATTTCTGACTTGGAGCCCAAAGTTACCCAAAGTTTCCCCCGATTTTCCCCATGAGTAGGTACCCCGAGTGTCCAGGTTTCCCCCGATTTTCCCGGGCAGCTGCTGAAATTTCACCCCAAATTCTCATCCAGGTGCTCAAAACTCACCCCAATTTGTGTGCAGATGTCCAAAATTCACCCAAATTTATGTCCAGGTGCTAAAAATTAACCCCAATTTCTCTTTTAGAGCCCAAAGTTACCCCAAGTTTCCCCTGATTTTAAGGATTTCCTCAGAGTTTCCCCCCCCCCCATTTTCCTGGACAGTTCCGCTAATTCGATCCCTAATTTCCATCAAGGTAGACAAAATTTACCCCCCCAATTAGTGTACAGGTGCTGAAATTTCACCCCAAATTCTCATCCAGGTGCTCAAAACTCACCCCAATTTGTGTGCAGATGTCCAAAATTCACCCAAATTTATGTCCAGGTGCTAAAAATTAACCCCAATTTCTCTTTTAGAGCCCAAAGTTACCCCAAGTTTCCCCTGATTTTAAGGATTTCCTCCGAGTTCCCCCCCCCCATTTTCCTGGACAGTTCCGCTAATTCGATCCCTAATTTCCATCAAGGTAGACAAAATTTACCCCCCCAATTAGTGTACAGGTGCTGAAAGTTCACCCCAATTTGTATCCATATGGTTAAAATTCACCCATGTTTCCCCAAAATTTCTTCAAATTTTCCCGATTCCCCGTTCATACTGTTATCTGTAAATGCGCTCACACCGTTTCCACGCATATATTCAACATAGCCTTAGCCGCCATGAAAGTGTACTCGCTTTCCTATACCCGCGCCTTCTATCATCATGTGTATGTATTATACATGACTCTGCTTGTAATGTATACAACATAATTTTTAATTTTCATTTTTTGAGGTTGGGAGGGGTAAAATTTTGCCCGGAGTGATAAAAACGTTTGAATCTCAACACTTAGAACCCAAAATTTAAAGGAATTTTCCGAGTCGTGCTCCGTTCTAGCATTTTTTTTTTAAAATTTTATTTTTAAAGAAAATATTTGAACGTTCCATCAGTCGAATGAGAGCGGGCGAGTGTGCTGCTACGAGATGTATTATGTAAGCGCGACCGCGGCTGTAATGGAAATATTTAAATGTTCCAGCAACTAGTTGAAACTGTCACCAGGTGAGGTGAATTCCAGTCGTTCGTTTTGAAATTAACTAGCCGATCATCTATGCTCACTCTCACACGCCACCGATAGAAACCTGTTCACGATCGCTACACGTTCACACACGCACACATATACACCGCCACCTGATATATATTTTTCGTCTTTTTCCGCTTCCGATCTTATACTTAATCCATTGATATTTTTTTATTTTTATTTTTACGTATTCTCTGTTCATTGCAAAAGCACACAGTCCATTCTTGCACACATATCAAGCATTGAGTTAACCTGTACAAAGGTACACTGTACTATTCCATGCACGCTCCGTCACCACCGAAATAAACACCGCGATATCACACACACACACACACACATACACACCACCACTTCGTACATATTTTATTTTCGAGTCAAAATATTATAGAATTAGCATAACTATATTTTTCTTTTACGCTTCTGTTTATTTCTTCTGTTTTGTTTCTCCGATTCTAAAAATTAATCTGTCAATGTATTAGCCACTCTTTCATTCGCACATAATGTTCCCTCGCACTCATCTGCTACCAGTAGTTCTCTTGTCGTTCATAATAACTTTTTCAAGTCTAATATTATAGAATCAGCCTAATTATATTTTTTTTCGCTTCCAATCATTTCCTCCGTCCGTTGATAATTTTCTTATTTTATTTTTTCTCAGGTTCTAAAAATAAATCCATTGATATCTTCACTAGTATGATTGCGTAAACATCTTCTAACGGTATTCCTCATATTGTTCATAATAATTTTTCATGTCTATGTATTATGGAATTAGTCTAAAATATATTTTTTCCCCTCTAAAGTCTTTTTCCAATCGTAAGTATTCAAAAATTAATTCGAGTATATTTTTATTTAACGCTGTTTCATATTTTCCCTCTCCCCTATCCACCCTACACAAACTTAAATTCTTTTCTATTATTTTTCATGAGTACATCCCCCCCCCCCCCTGAAACTACGGTGAATCCATACAATTCATTCCCACGCATCCATCTGCTAACAATGATTTTCTCATCATTCATAATAATTTTTTTCGAATCTGTTAGTTTAAGATTATTTCATTTTTTTCAAACTCTAAATATTTTTTTTTTTTTTCAATATCTTCCATATTTTCCCCCAATATGTCCGCATACGCTCATAATTCAAAGGTACTCTGCTTATTTCCTTGCATGAATGTTGCTATGTCGTTGATTTCGATCTTGTGTCAAGGTCATCGAGTCTGCCCGGATCTTCTCCTTCATATCTTTTGTAGAAAAACCGGTTGACATGTACACACCTACACACAAACACCCATAACCTAAAGATCACCTGTAAATTTCGTTCATTTGCGTATGCAACCAGCTTTCACCAAAGGAATGTGGTTTTTCTGGTGCAACCCGCCCTCTTCAAAGACATGCATCGAGCTAGAATCTCGAAAGGATCTGTTCAGGCAGTCAGTATTAGTGTTACATTAAACGTGTAGAATTTGTTGAAGCTGTGTTCTTCACGCATTAATAAAAGTTTGCTCTAACATTAAAAGTAATAATTTTCTACATTCTTAGTAAAAAGTTAAAAATATTATTCAAACATGAATAACAATACCGATTCGATTGATATTAAAGTCGACGAATTTATTCAGAATTCATTTTCGAGTGATAGTGTCTCGCATACAACTTCATCACCTCAATCACAGCAATCAGATGATGGTTATACAGCAGAAGGATCAACATCTTCTGTACATAATATCATTGGTCCTGTATCATTATCAGAACAAGCAGATATAGCGGAATATTTTGTAGATATCAGCATCCATATAGATTGTGATTATGGTTTTCGAGTAACCGAACTAGCAATGATTGATATGTCTGGCGGAAAGTGTTTGCATACACTGTATAAGCCAAGCAGAGCATGGCATTCATCAAAAACGCCACATTTACAATGTTCTTCGATGAGTCATCACTTGAAAAATCCTTCATTATTTCCCTGTCGGGAAGAAACATTTATGGCATGCGATATATTCACGATAATATCTCAAAAACCGAGAGCTCGCATATATATTTTAACGGTATATGCTAAACTTATACTAATGGAACTTAACGAAAAGTCTGAATTGTTGAGTGATTTAGACTATGGAATCGTTAATATGGATAAAGTCTTTCGACTACATAGTATTGAGAATCTACATGAAGAGTATTTTGATATAAGCAATTTGATAACCTGTAAACATCATAATGAGAATGATAGTTTTCATTGTGCAGCGAAAAACGTTATGGTAATGAAGGCCTGGTACGATCATGTTTTCCATCCGCTGAAGCTTATGAATAATCTCAATATAAATGATTTAAGTCAGTTGTTCATTACAGCCACCAAAGAAATGATAATTACATTATTTCCAAGTTGTGTTGGAGACATTTATGCATTTCTACAGATAGATTAAAACCGGATGATATGATAAAATCACTTCTACCATGTTACGAGCATGAGCATGATGAAGAATTCGTCTATGAGGTGTGTTGATCAATAGAGCAACAGGTAGAAAACCTAGTAGTTTACGAGACACAGCATGTTCAAAGAAAAAAAAACGAACTAGCACAAGCAGATCAGAGTTGCAACATACGAGTGGGAGATATATTCTCGAGAACAACAGCTTGATTATAAAAAACGTCGAAGATACATGTATCTATCTGTGAACAATTATCACATCAAACATAAAAAGGTTGACTAAAAGATTATTATTTTCTTTTTTCGTTCATTCTCGCCACTATTACCACTGGCGCCCCCACTGTCAAGACCTCTAAACATACATTACTAACCTCGCCAACACTATAATATTTTTTCTCTGTGTTACTAAATTAACCCAACTATATTTTTATTCATTTGTTACACAAACATTTGTTCAAATCTTTTGTAATATATCGTACATACATTTATAGCCCACAGACACTACTTGCTTCATTACCACGAATACATCTCTTTCATGGTCACTTATCGTAACATAGTTTTTCCTGAAATTGTAAAAAAATTCTCTTCGTTCCATTCTTCCAAGTTTTCCAAATTTCAAATCATGCATAATTATTTAAGAATCAAATTAAGTATATTTTATCATTTCCAAAAAATTAATCATCTCTGTACAAGGCATTAACTCATTTTTCAAAACAAACATATTATTTTTTTAATCTATCATACATATCATTTTTATCATTCAAATTTTTTTCTGAATTCACAAATAGTTAACCTATAGAAAACATATTATTGTAAACATACATGACGAAGTCACTCCTCATAATTACATCATGAATTCATTTTTTTTCATTTTTTTTTTTTTTTTTACCATCATGAAATTGTAGTAGTGTTTTTAATTTTTTTATTTTCCATACATGACAAAAGCAATACAATCACGACATCTATGAATACACACCATATGCTTCCAATAACCTATCATGCATTTTTTTAAATTAGTCCAAGCATACTATTTTTTCAATAACAAAGCCGATCATACATAATTTTTTCTTCTATATAATCACTAATCTATGAAAACACTTGATTCGTTTTACTCATACTGTAGCAACCACTCCTTTTCCCTCATGCTAACAAACTTCAAAATTTAATAATATAACACGAAATTAATCTAAATATCTGTTCATGCTATTAAAATTAATATATCAATCTTTACATTCCTTTTGTACATTTCTGAAAAAATCCTACAACATGTTTTAAAATTAATCGAAGTATACTATTTTATTACCTAAAATCAATTATTCTCTCATACAGTTTTTTCCAATCATCCATAATGTTTTTTCTGTATTGTCATTATTACAAAGTCATACAAAACAACAACACATTTTTAATCATAATGAATCCTTCATTCCATTCCGTTCATGCTATATACCATTATCATTCATTTCAACGTTATGAAATTAGTCTAAATATACATTCATGCTAGCAAAGTTATTATCTCACCCTTTGCATTGTTCCAAGATGATTTATTTGACATTTTTTCTTTAAATTTCCCTCATACTATTATTTTTGAAATGTAGGATGATGACTATGATTAGAATTCATGATTATGAAGAGAGAGATGCATGGTGAAATTGTATTGTCATTATATGCGAGATGATGTGTGTTTGTGGGTGAGTATGGATGCATGTAAAATATATGAGTGTGTTAGTAGAAAACATCCGTTCATGCGTGAACACAGGTACAGATACAGTTATAGAATGAGAGAGGTAAAAATATATATTTTGTTATGTTTGATATGTGCATGATAAAGAGGTTAACAAAGAATAATCACATTACCCTCACAACTTAGACATTGAGTTTTACCTTTGCAATATTTTAGATGTAAAAGCAGTGACATTGACATGTGGTAAACGTTTTCATCACTTTTGACTAATTATAACCAATTTTCCAACATTTCTCTTCGTTTTTCCTACATTTTAATACTTTTACACCGTTTCAGTCAATTTTTGCTATTTAATGCCATTTTTTCCAGTGTTTTTACCACCTTTCTCACAATTTTCATCATTCTTTCATCATCTTTGTTAGGTTTTTTCTTACAACTCTTTAATATTTCGATCGTTGCTAGTGATAACCATCATTATTTATGCTTTCAATCCTTCCACTTCAGCAATGCACACATACAGCTTAGCAATCGCCGCAGCCATTGAACGTTGTAGGACTGCAATCGTGATCTCCATTTGATTATTGGGATTTAAAAGTCACATCTTTGAACGCTTGATCTAATGCATCAACATGATTTTTTTTTTGTATTCGCCCACCCGCTGCTGGAGGTTCCACTTAATATTCTCAACAGACTATCATACAGTCGTTTAACAAGAGAATCTGTAAGACCCGAGACATTTACTTAACGTTTTCCCAACACATTTACAGACATACCCTGTACACTAAGGAAATCTTTAAACATCTCTGTAACCATTCCTTTTAAGCTGGCGGGAGCAAGGAACTCCTATAAACGTTTATCAATCAGCACTTCATCGTTCATCGCCCTGGTTTCACTCGCCGTTGCACAGACATGTAATAAACATTTTCTTCTTTTACAATTTTCTTATGCTATAACACTATTACATCATTTTTCCTCGTTTCTAACTAATTGTAACCAGTTTTCCATTATTTCTTAGCATGTTCTTCTGTTTAGGACCTTTTGCGCTATTTTTTCATCAATTTATGTTATTTCACATCGTTTTTCTGGTGATTTTAGTGCCTTTCACACAATTTTACTAATTATTTTCGACTATTTCTTAACATGTTCTTCTGTTTTAGGTCCTTTTTGCACTATTTTTTCATCAATTTATGTTATTTCACATCGTTTTTCTGGTGATTTTAGTGCCTTTCACACAATTTTACTAATTATTTTCGACTATTTCTTAACATGTTCTTCTGTTTTAGGTCCTTTTTGCACTATTTTTTCATCAATTTATGTTATTTCACATCGTTTTTCTAGTGTTTTACTACCTTTCACACAATTTTACTCAATTTTTCCCCATCTTTGAAGATTTTTTTTTTCATTTATCTCATACATTATATCTCCGAATGTGACGATTAGCTATCCTTTTAAGTACATTTTTTTAATTCGATATAAGTGAGGAGTACTTTTCAGGTCGACATGTATACTTCGTGATATGACATTCAATTCATTATTAATCTATGTTTCAACAGGTTTGTGGTCGGTTGTTGGAGGTTTATAGAACTTTCTGTTGCATTGCTTATAGTATAATGGTTCTTGTGTGCTAGTGAGATGATGGTGTTTTGTGGGGAATAATAAACATGGGAAAGAGAAGGAGTGCGCCCCATCAAGCAGGGGGGTGTGATGCTTCGTAATTAACTTGGGTATTGCGCGCATTGCATGGCAGTTATAATATGCTCGAGCAAAAATTAGTCGCTGTACTCGCATGGTGTTCATGTTATTCATTAAATGTTCACACTGAGAGATGCAATGGGCTTATCGACAGATGGATCCATGCTATCATTTCGATTTTTATAATTGTAATCTGCACTGAGCATGTATGTATTACAACGAACCCATCAACTCTGTTACAGATGGTAATGTTTGAGGATAGATAGTGAAACGTTCATTAGAACATGAATGTGTATACAAAGTGTTGTTACATCACATGTAGGTCATCAAATTAACTAAAATGTTGCGTCTATAGTAAAAAAAGAAATGAGGGTTTTTCCCTAAGAGGGCGACTATAATAAAATTGATGCGATTTTAGATGGAAATGGGAGTATTTTACAGTAAAAACGCTGTTTTGCACCTAAATGGTGAATATTCTGGAGGTTAAACGGCATTTTTCACACAAAATTTGATGTTTTTTTATAAATGTGGCTATTTTACTCCTACATGGAGTAATTTCTGCATGAGGAGTACTTTTTGGACTGACATGTATACTTCTTGATGTGGTATTCATTTCATTCTGAAGCTATGTTTGAACAGCTTTGTAAATGGGGGGGGGGGAAGTTTACAGAACTTTTCTGCTGCATCAGTTATAAGATAATAGTTTTTATATGCTAGTGAGATGAAGGTATTTGGTTAGGAATAATAAATATGGGTAAGAGGTGGAGTGCATCCCAATCAAGCATGGGAGAGTATTGTTTGGGAATTAACTCCATTATTTGCACACATTGCAATACAATTATAATCAGTTTGGTCAAAATTACTTGTTATATATCGTTCATGTTATACATTAAACATTCACACTGAGAAACGGACTGGACTCTTCGACATCAAGGTCCATGCGATCATTACACTTTTTTTCAACAATTTGTGACGTTTCATACTATTTTTTAATGTTTTGAACGGCTCTTATGATGTATTTCAGCACATTTTCACAGGTACAAAGTTCGTAATGCGAAATAATTTGAATTATTTCGACAGTCTTTACACACAAATAAAATACTATACCATTAACACACTCAACATGAAACAAATCATTACAAATAGAAATAAACAACGAAATTGCTCAGAAATTTTAATGAAATTCAAGAAGCATAGTGTATATGAAAATGAATATATTCTTTAAATCAACACTCCAAACTTGCAGTTTCAGAATTATATCAGAACCTGACTAAGAACTCCGTTGTTCCTTTTGCTGCATATATATGTATATATATGTAGATATATATATGTATTTATTTAAATATATATGTGTATATATGTAGATATATTTATGTATATATGTAGATATATATATGTATTTATGTAGATATATATGTGTATATATGTAGATATATGTATGTATATATGTAGATATATATATATGTATTTATGTAAATATATATGTGTATATATGTAGATATATGTATGTATATATGTAGATATGTATGTATTTATGTAGATATATATGTGTATATAGTAGATATATATGTATATATGTAGATATATATGTGTATATATGTAGGTATATATGTGTATATATGTAGATATATGTATGTATATATGTAGATATATGTATGTATATATGTAGATATATATGTATTTATGTAGATATATATGTATATATGTAGATATATATGTGTATATATGTAGATATATATGTGTATATATGTAGATATATATGTATATATTTAGATATATATATGTACATATGTAGTTATATGTATAATTTAATAATATATGATTATATATGTATATATACAGCAAAAGGAACAACGGAGTTCTTAGTCAGGTTCTGATATAATTCTGAAACTGCAAGTTTGGAGTGTTGATTTAAAGAATATATTCATTTTCATATACACTATGCTTCTTGAATTTCATTAAAATTTCTGAGCAATTTCGTTGTTTATTTCTATTTGTAATGATTTGTTTCATGTTGAGTGTGTTAATGGTATAGTATTTTATTTGTGTGTAAAGACTGTCGAAATAATTCAAATTATTTCGCATTACGAACTTTGTACCTGTGAAAATGTGCTGAAATACATCATAAGAGCCGTTCAAAACATTAAAAAATAGTATGAAACGTCACAAATTGTTGAAAAAAAGTGTAATGATCGCATGGACCTTGATGTCGAAGAGTCCAGTCCGTTTCTCAGTGTGAATGTTTAATGTATAACATGAACGATATATAACAAGTAATTTTGACCAAACTGATTATAATTGTATTGCAATGTGTGCAAATAATGGAGTTAATTCCCAAACAATACTCTCCCATGCTTGATTGGGATGCACTCCACCTCTTACCCATATTTATTATTCCTAACCAAATACCTTCATCTCACTAGCATATAAAAACTATTATCTTATAACTGATGCAGCAGAAAAGTTCTGTAAACTTCCCCCCCCCCCATTTACAAAGCTGTTCAAACATAGCTTCAGAATGAAATGAATACCACATCAAGAAGTATACATGTCAGTCCAAAAAGTACTCCTCATGCAGAAATTACTCCATGTAGGAGTAAAATAGCCACATTTATAAAAAAACATCAAATTTTGTGTGAAAAATGCCGTTTAACCTCCAGAATATTCACCATTTAGGTGCAAAACAGCGTTTTTACTGTAAAATACTCCCATTTCCATCTAAAATCGCATCAATTTTATTATAGTCGCCCTCTTAGGGAAAAACCCTCATTTCTTTTTTTACTATAGACGCAACATTTTAGTTAATTTGATGACCTACATGTGATGTAACAACACTTTGTATACACATTCATGTTCTAATGAACGTTTCACTATCTATCCTCAAACATTACCATCTGTAACAGAGTTGATGGGTTCGTTGTAATACATACATGCTCAGTGCAGATTACAATTATAAAAATCGAAATGATAGCATGGATCCATCTGTCGATAAGCCCATTGCATCTCTCAGTGTGAACATTTAATGAATAACATGAACACCATGCGAGTACAGCGACTAATTTTTGCTCGAGCATATTATAACTGCCATGCAATGCGCGCAATACCCAAGTTAATTACGAAGCATCACACCCCCCTGCTTGATGGGGCGCACTCCTTCTCTTTCCCATGTTTATTATTCCCCACAAAACACCATCATCTCACTAGCACACAAGAACCATTATACTATAAGCAATGCAACAGAAAGTTCTATAAACCTCCAACAACCGACCACAAACCTGTTGAAACATAGATTAATAATGAATTGAATGTCATATCACGAAGTATACATGTCGACCTGAAAAGTACTCCTCACTTATATCGAATTAAAAAAATGTACTTAAAAGGATAGCTAATCGTCACATTCGGAGATATAATGTATGAGATAAATGAAAAAAAAAATCTTCAAAGATGGGGAAAAATTGAGTAAAATTGTGTGAAAGGTAGTAAAACACTAGAAAAACGATGTGAAATAACATAAATTGATGAAAAAATAGTGCAAAAAGGACCTAAAACAGAAGAACATGTTAAGAAATAGTCGAAAATAATTAGTAAAATTGTGTGAAAGGCACTAAAATCACCAGAAAAACGATGTGAAATAACATAAATTGATGAAAAAATAGTGCAAAAAGGACCTAAAACAGAAGAACATGTTAAGAAATAGTCGAAAATAATTAGTAAAATTGTGTGAAAGGCACTAAAATCACCAGAAAAACGATGTGAAATAACATAAATTGATGAAAAAATAGCGCAAAAGGTCCTAAACAGAAGAACATGCTAAGAAATAATGGAAAACTGGTTACAATTAGTTAGAAACGAGGAAAAATGATGTAATAGTGTTATAGCATAAGAAAATTGTAAAAGAAGAAAATGTTTATTACATGTCTGTGCAACGGCGAGTGAAACCAGGGCGATGAACGATGAAGTGCTGATTGATAAACGTTTATAGGAGTTCCTTGCTCCCGCCAGCTTAAAAGGAATGGTTACAGAGATGTTTAAAGATTTCCTTAGTGTACAGGGTATGTCTGTAAATGTGTTGGGAAAACGTTAAGTAAATGTCTCGGGTCTTACAGATTCTCTTGTTAAACGACTGTATGATAGTCTGTTGAGAATATTAAGTGGAACCTCCAGCAGCGGGTGGGCGAATACAAAAAAAAAATCATGTTGATGCATTAGATCAAGCGTTCAAAGATGTGACTTTTAAATCCCAATAATCAAATGGAGATCACGATTGCAGTCCTACAACGTTCAATGGCTGCGGCGATTGCTAAGCTGTATGTGTGCATTGCTGAAGTGGAAGGATTGAAAGCATAAATAATGATGGTTATCACTAGCAACGATCGAAATATTAAAGAGTTGTAAGAAAAAACCTAACAAAGATGATGAAAGAATGATGAAAATTGTGAGAAAGGTGGTAAAAACACTGGAAAAAATGGCATTAAATAGCAAAAATTGACTGAAACGGTGTAAAAGTATTAAAATGTAGGAAAAACGAAGAGAAATGTTGGAAAATTGGTTATAATTAGTCAAAAGTGATGAAAACGTTTACCACATGTCAATGTCACTGCTTTTACATCTAAAATATTGCAAAGGTAAAACTCAATGTCTAAGTTGTGAGGGTAATGTGATTATTCTTTGTTAACCTCTTTATCATGCACATATCAAACATAACAAAATATATATTTTTACCTCTCTCATTCTATAACTGTATCTGTACCTGTGTTCACGCATGAACGGATGTTTTCTACTAACACACTCATATATTTTACATGCATCCATACTCACCCACAAACACACATCATCTCGCATATAATGACAATACAATTTCACCATGCATCTCTCTCTTCATAATCATGAATTCTAATCATAGTCATCATCCTACATTTCAAAAATAATAGTATGAGGGAAATTTAAAGAAAAAATGTCAAATAAATCATCTTGGAACAATGCAAAGGGTGAGATAATAACTTTGCTAGCATGAATGTATATTTAGACTAATTTCATAACGTTGAAATGAATGATAATGGTATATAGCATGAACGGAATGGAATGAAGGATTCATTATGATTAAAAATGTGTTGTTGTTTTGTATGACTTTGTAATAATGACAATACAGAAAAAACATTATGGATGATTGGAAAAAACTGTATGAGAGAATAATTGATTTTAGGTAATAAAATAGTATACTTCGATTAATTTTAAAACATGTTGTAGGATTTTTTCAGAAATGTACAAAAGGAATGTAAAGATTGATATATTAATTTTAATAGCATGAACAGATATTTAGATTAATTTCGTGTTATATTATTAAATTTTGAAGTTTGTTAGCATGAGGGAAAAGGAGTGGTTGCTACAGTATGAGTAAAACGAATCAAGTGTTTTCATAGATTAGTGATTATATAGAAGAAAAAATTATGTATGATCGGCTTTGTTATTGAAAAAATAGTATGCTTGGACTAATTTAAAAAAATGCATGATAGGTTATTGGAAGCATATGGTGTGTATTCATAGATGTCGTGATTGTATTGCTTTTGTCATGTATGGAAAATAAAAAAATTAAAAACACTACTACAATTTCATGATGGTAAAAAAAAAAAAAAAAATGAAAAAAAATGAATTCATGATGTAATTATGAGGAGTGACTTCGTCATGTATGTTTACAATAATATGTTTTCTATAGGTTAACTATTTGTGAATTCAGAAAAAAATTTGAATGATAAAAATGATATGTATGATAGATTAAAAAAATAATATGTTTGTTTTGAAAAATGAGTTAATGCCTTGTACAGAGATGATTAATTTTTTGGAAATGATAAAATATACTTAATTTGATTCTTAAATAATTATGCATGATTTGAAATTTGGAAAACTTGGAAGAATGGAACGAAGAGAATTTTTTTACAATTTCAGGAAAAACTATGTTACGATAAGTGACCATGAAAGAGATGTATTCGTGGTAATGAAGCAAGTAGTGTCTGTGGGCTATAAATGTATGTACGATATATTACAAAAGATTTGAACAAATGTTTGTGTAACAAATGAATAAAAATATAGTTGGGTTAATTTAGTAACACAGAGAAAAAATATTATAGTGTTGGCGAGGTTAGTAATGTATGTTTAGAGGTCTTGACAGTGGGGGCGCCAGTGGTAATAGTGGCGAGAATGAACGAAAAAAGAAAATAATAATCTTTTAGTCAACCTTTTTATGTTTGATGTGATAATTGTTCACAGATAGATACATGTATCTTCGACGTTTTTTATAATCAAGCTGTTGTTCTCGAGAATATATCTCCCACTCGTATGTTGCAACTCTGATCTGCTTGTGCTAGTTCGTTTTTTTTTCTTTGAACATGCTGTGTCTCGTAAACTACTAGGTTTTCTACCTGTTGCTCTATTGATCAACACACCTCATAGACGAATTCTTCATCATGCTCATGCTCGTAACATGGTAGAAGTGATTTTATCATATCATCCGGTTTTAATCTATCTGTAGAAATGCATAAATGTCTCCAACACAACTTGGAAATAATGTAATTATCATTTCTTTGGTGGCTGTAATGAACAACTGACTTAAATCATTTATATTGAGATTATTCATAAGCTTCAGCGGATGGAAAACATGATCGTACCAGGCCTTCATTACCATAACGTTTTTCGCTGCACAATGAAAACTATCATTCTCATTATGATGTTTACAGGTTATCAAATTGCTTATATCAAAATACTCTTCATGTAGATTCTCAATACTATGTAGTCGAAAGACTTTATCCATATTAACGATTCCATAGTCTAAATCACTCAACAATTCAGACTTTTCGTTAAGTTCCATTAGTATAAGTTTAGCATATACCGTTAAAATATATATGCGAGCTCTCGGTTTTTGAGATATTATCGTGAATATATCGCATGCCATAAATGTTTCTTCCCGACAGGGAAATAATGAAGGATTTTTCAAGTGATGACTCATCGAAGAACATTGTAAATGTGGCGTTTTTGATGAATGCCATGCTCTGCTTGGCTTATACAGTGTATGCAAACACTTTCCGCCAGACATATCAATCATTGCTAGTTCGGTTACTCGAAAACCATAATCACAATCTATATGGATGCTGATATCTACAAAATATTCCGCTATATCTGCTTGTTCTGATAATGATACAGGACCAATGATATTATGTACAGAAGATGTTGATCCTTCTGCTGTATAACCATCATCTGATTGCTGTGATTGAGGTGATGAAGTTGTATGCGAGACACTATCACTCGAAAATGAATTCTGAATAAATTCGTCGACTTTAATATCAATCGAATCGGTATTGTTATTCATGTTTGAATAATATTTTTAACTTTTTACTAAGAATGTAGAAAATTATTACTTTTAATGTTAGAGCAAACTTTTATTAATGCGTGAAGAACACAGCTTCAACAAATTCTACACGTTTAATGTAACACTAATACTGACTGCCTGAACAGATCCTTTCGAGATTCTAGCTCGATGCATGTCTTTGAAGAGGGCGGGTTGCACCAGAAAAACCACATTCCTTTGGTGAAAGCTGGTTGCATACGCAAATGAACGAAATTTACAGGTGATCTTTAGGTTATGGGTGTTTGTGTGTAGGTGTGTACATGTCAACCGGTTTTTCTACAAAAGATATGAAGGAGAAGATCCGGGCAGACTCGATGACCTTGACACAAGATCGAAATCAACGACATAGCAACATTCATGCAAGGAAATAAGCAGAGTACCTTTGAATTATGAGCGTATGCGGACATATTGGGGGAAAATATGGAAGATATTGAAAAAAAAAAAAAATATTTAGAGTTTGAAAAAAATGAAATAATCTTAAACTAACAGATTCGAAAAAAATTATTATGAATGATGAGAAAATCATTGTTAGCAGATGGATGCGTGGGAATGAATTGTATGGATTCACCGTAGTTTCAGGGGGGGGGGGGATGTACTCATGAAAAATAATAGAAAAGAATTTAAGTTTGTGTAGGGTGGATAGGGGAGAGGGAAAATATGAAACAGCGTTAAATAAAAATATACTCGAATTAATTTTTGAATACTTACGATTGGAAAAAGACTTTAGAGGGGAAAAAATATATTTTAGACTAATTCCATAATACATAGACATGAAAAATTATTATGAACAATATGAGGAATACCGTTAGAAGATGTTTACGCAATCATACTAGTGAAGATATCAATGGATTTATTTTTAGAACCTGAGAAAAAATAAAATAAGAAAATTATCAACGGACGGAGGAAATGATTGGAAGCGAAAAAAAATATAATTAGGCTGATTCTATAATATTAGACTTGAAAAAGTTATTATGAACGACAAGAGAACTACTGGTAGCAGATGAGTGCGAGGGAACATTATGTGCGAATGAAAGAGTGGCTAATACATTGACAGATTAATTTTTAGAATCGGAGAAACAAAACAGAAGAAATAAACAGAAGCGTAAAAGAAAAATATAGTTATGCTAATTCTATAATATTTTGACTCGAAAATAAAATATGTACGAAGTGGTGGTGTGTATGTGTGTGTGTGTGTGTGTGATATCGCGGTGTTTATTTCGGTGGTGACGGAGCGTGCATGGAATAGTACAGTGTACCTTTGTACAGGTTAACTCAATGCTTGATATGTGTGCAAGAATGGACTGTGTGCTTTTGCAATGAACAGAGAATACGTAAAAATAAAAATAAAAAAATATCAATGGATTAAGTATAAGATCGGAAGCGGAAAAAGACGAAAAATATATATCAGGTGGCGGTGTATATGTGTGCGTGTGTGAACGTGTAGCGATCGTGAACAGGTTTCTATCGGTGGCGTGTGAGAGTGAGCATAGATGATCGGCTAGTTAATTTCAAAACGAACGACTGGAATTCACCTCACCTGGTGACAGTTTCAACTAGTTGCTGGAACATTTAAATATTTCCATTACAGCCGCGGTCGCGCTTACATAATACATCTCGTAGCAGCATACTCGCCCGCTCTCATTCGACTGATGGAACGTTCAAATATTTTCTTTAAAAATAAAATTTTAAAAAAAAAATGCTAGAACGGAGCACGACTCGGAAAATTCCTTTAAATTTTGGGTTCTAAGTGTTGAGATTCAAACGTTTTTATCACTCCGGGCAAAATTTTACCCCTCCCAACCTCAAAAAATGAAAATTAAAAATTATGTTGTATACATTACAAGCAGAGTCATGTATAATACATACACATGATGATAGAAGGCGCGGGTATAGGAAAGCGAGTACACTTTCATGGCGGCTAAGGCTATGTTGAATATATGCGTGGAAACGGTGTGAGCGCATTTACAGATAACAGTATGAACGGGGAATCGGGAAAATTTGAAGAAATTTTGGGGAAACATGGGTGAATTTTAACCATATGGATACAAATTGGGGTGAACTTTCAGCACCTGTACACTAATTGGGGGGGTAAATTTTGTCTACCTTGATGGAAATTAGGGATCGAATTAGCGGAACTGTCCAGGAAAATGGGGGGGGGGGGGGGGAACTCGGAGGAAATCCTTAAAATCAGGGGAAACTTGGGGTAACTTTGGGCTCTAAAAGAGAAATTGGGGTTAATTTTTAGCACCTGGACATAAATTTGGGTGAATTTTGGACATCTGCACACAAATTGGGGTGAGTTTTGAGCACCTGGATGAGAATTTGGGGTGAAATTTCAGCAGCTGCCCGGGAAAATCGGGGGAAACCTGGACACTCGGGGTACCTACTCATGGGGAAAATCGGGGGAAACTTTGGGTAACTTTGGGCTCCAAGTCAGAAATTGGGGTGAGTTTTGAGCACCAGGGGACAGATTGGGGTGAATTTTGGACACCTGGACATAAATTGGGGTGAGTTTTGAGCACCGGGGCACAAATAGGGGTTGGTGACGTCAGACGCGCCAGTCCCCGCTTTTTTAAGCTACTCATATTGCAAATGGTTTTGGATTATATTTCAATAAAATAAAAGTGTAATCAATAAAACACAGTGATAAAAAAAAAAAAATGAATCGATGTAATAATTCATTAAAACTTCACGATAGAAGAATATATCACAAATTAAGGAACTGGTATTGATTGTTTAATTGTTTATATTGAAACAGATGATGTTTATGAAGGTAAAAAGTTAAAGTAAGTGCCATACCCTTAAGAGGGCGTTGGGATTGTGAAGTTAGGGTTGAGTAGGGGAGCCAGCTCCAAGTTATAAAATGAAATATTCTAATGTTTGATCAAGAAAATTGATTGGATGTCGCGTATGAATAAAAATAATCGTTGATTATTTAAAAATGAGTATTTATGAATACTAGTGGGAGAATTTATTAGATTAAGATCAAAAATATTAAGAAATTATATTATAAAGAAAAAGACAATATGTGAAGGTATTAAAAAAATCAGATATAAAAAAAATGAAATCTGAAATATGTAAAATATGTCGTTTAATAATGTGCAGACTACAGAAAAAATATATGGAATTATATAAAAAAAGCATAAAATAATAATATTAGAAATTAATAAAATTACGTTATTACTCGGGTTCGGATTTATACGCACTAAAAATACGCACGAAAGGTTAAAATATGCATTAAAAATTTCATAATAGATAGTGTGTATATTAAAAAAATAAAATAATTTTTTTTGTTTTCCGCAACGAATTTTTATTAACATGCTGCATTTTCTTCTGTTACGTTAATTTACATAAAAAAAACAAACAAAAAACATTAAATTATAAATCTACATTCACAAATTATTATATTTAATAATGAGAAATTTTCTTAAATTTTCAACAGAAAAATTATGTCTTGTGTCTGTTGATGTAGCTTTCAGTACAAAAAATGACCTCTCCAGATCGCAAGGCACAACTGTAAATATTTAAATGCGGCCACTTTAAACGGAGTGTAAGAGATTTCGTTTTCATCTCACACTTCATCTAATTGAATCGAAGCGGCAAATGATCTGCTAGATATTGAGGACAATATGTCCAGATCAAATTTGTCACAAGTTGTGTGTGCAAGTGTATCTCTCTCTCTCTTTAGTCATGTTGCTCGATTCCGAGCCTCGTGACTACCTATTTGTATATTATAGCTGTACAGAATAGGTAGCGCTCATGGCAATTGTTTATATACAATAGGAATGTGTACACACAACGCAAGACTATGCTCGGAATTGATTGTAGCCATTTGTTATTGCGCAATGAGTGCAGTCTCGTGTGTACCTGCTGCTGTGTACTACGGTGGTATAGGTGGTGTTTTTCCATTGCCTTCCACATGGCTATTAGTGGGTGTTTAATTTAATTTTTCATAATAATTTCTGTCGCGCCCGGGATCGAACTCGAGACATCCGTAATGGAAGCCAAATACCCTAGCTATCGCGATGAAGTGCAAGTGTATATGTTGTATATATTGTAACGGTTATTACCATTTTAGTTATTTTTTCTATGCCCTCAGGGATGCCACCACAGAATTAACTTTCGCGGACATCTATTTTTATCTTTTTATTTCAATTTTTCTTTTTCCTTGTTATTCCTTTTTCTGTTTTATAAATTTAAAATTATTTGTCCAAATTATAAATGGAGATACAGTGGAACCTGGTTATAACGGCACCGGTTGTAACGTTTACTCGGGCTTAGCGTCATTTTATTATTAGACCGGTCAAAATATAATATTTGGCGTTATAGGAAAACCCGGTTATATCGTCAAAAAAATATTGCCCCTCGGCTGTAGCGTCAAAAAGTTTGTGATGCTCAATTTACAAAAGTGAAATTATGCTTGAGTAATGCTTCCAGGTTCACTCAAAATCCTTGTGTAGGAACAGCAAAACCGAAAAGTAAGTCGCTAGCCGGACGTTGAACCTATTATTTGCTTAGTCCCGTCATACCGAAACATTAATCTTGTTTTTTTCCGGCCAACTGCACAAGTGTTCTTCAGCCCATGGATCAAGGTGTCATAAAAAGTTTGAAGTGTCACTACCGGAAGTTCCTTTTGAACAAAATAATTTTCTGCATGGACACCGCGCAACTCGTAAATATCTCAATCTTGGATGCCATAGAATTCCTAGACAATGTCCGGGGGAATGTAGCATCGATGACGATTTCCAAGTGCTTTCACAAAGCACAGTTGAAATCTACAGACCCACTTGGAGATTATGACGAAGATGACGAATTGCCTCTTTCAACATGGATTGGACAGTTTAATGTTGACCACAGTAATTTTGGAAATGACATCGATTCATACGCATCAGTAGATAATCATGTTGAAACATTTCAAATGTTGAGTGATGCAGAAATCGTCGCAGATGTGCAAAACAAGGGGAAGCTGAAGATGCTGACCAGACCGAAGAAGACATCGTTTGTCCATCCATTCACGAAGCAATGAAAGCTGCTGAGACTCTTTCTCGGTTCTTCCACTTCAGAGAAACGTCTGCTGAAATACTCAACACTCTACAGGATGTATGCAGCACGACAGAGAACATTTATTTTTCTGAGAAAACTGTACAAAAGAAGATCACAGATTTTTTTCAACAGTAAGCCTTTACAATATTGTGAGTAACATTTGTTTGTTATTTTTACACAAATTAATGTTTTAATTATTTCCTGTAGTAAATTTCAACAAATAATTTGATGTAAAACATTTGCATTTTTACTTCTTATATTCTTCAACTCAGATTTGAAGGCAGCTCTTTTATAACGTCACTCGGATATAATATACACGAAAATGACTCAAATAATAATGGAATTAATAATAATATAATTTGTACGTATCCTATTTACCGGCTATGATCCAGATGCGTCGATGAATTCCAAGTATCCGCTTGGTCACAGGTTACGACAACTGAATATTTTTTACTTTAATACCAGAACAAACCGGACTTCCGAATAACCTTTTTACTTCGACTTCGGCTTCCACTGTGAAAATGGTCTTAATACTAATGACCTTTTCGCACGACAGGTTCACGAGAAAAAAAGGCTATCTTTTTCTTCTCCAGGAAACGATTTTCGACTTTTTTAAGCAAACGCTTACTAACCGAGCAATTACCACTGATCGATCTCTTGCTGCGACTGACTTCTCCTTTTTTCGGTTTCGATGTCCTAGCCGTTTCGTTACTTTCTCTTGTTGTCCCCGTGACCAATCGCCATCATTTATCGGGGTGGGCCTTTCTCCAGACCTATCGCGTGATCGTGTATCTTCCTCCTGACTGACAAACAGGATTTCAATCACACTCACATTCTCACTCGCACCACGTTTTCTTTTTTTTTTTTTTTTTTTTTTTTTTTGAGTGCCGTGTACAGCTGCCGGGGCTATTACGACACTATGGCAATCGGAGAGTTAAATGGTTGGAAATAGGTTGGTTGTATAAAGAAACCGAATAGTGTCTGCAATGTTCAAAGGCAAGTTGGCCAAAGACGACTGCAAAGACGCTATCCGGTGCTTGGCGCGCTGGAGCGCGAAGGAGGGGCACTCCAGGAGCAGGTGTTTTACTGTAGGAGAGGGGGGAAGGGAGCAAAAGGGGCATTCGAAAGGGGGCTCGCAATTAAGTAAGAGATGATCATGAGTCAGCGAACCACGTTTTCGATAATTATTTAATTTATTTTTATATTTTATTTTTTGTATTATTTGTTTTACCTTTCTATTTTTATTTATTTTAATTTTATCGAGCCGTGTAATGGTCACATTACAATATGTATATATCTGGTACATGGTCCGGAGGACAGTTCCCCATTACAAGGTCGAAGACAGTGTAATACTGTTAATTAGCATCAATCATATACTGACGTGAAAAAGATCAGTCAACAATTTCAACTTGGACAATTAACAATATAAATATAAAAATTTAAAAAGGTCAGAAAGTAAGTATACTTTGTTCAAATTCATTTCACTTATAAAGGAAACAAAAAGTTCTTTTTTTTTATTTGCAGAAAGATATCCTGTCCGTAAGAGATACAACAGCAGTAGAGTCACACGGAGAAATAATTTTTTTTTTTTTTGTAATTTCATAATTATGTGGCAAGAAGCTATCATCCAACTACAGACTCAACAAAAAGTAAAACAACGATAACCTTCACTTGCTTGGTCTGGGGCTTCCTGCTCCTTTTTGTGCTCGTTATATCCTGTCTTTTCCTTCTACACTTATTATCCCCTCCATTGTTTCCTTTTTATTAACGATAGCTGATCGCCTCACTATATAACTTTCGTTTTCCCTTAATTGTTTCTGGGTGAAGGTTCTCGGTTGACAAGCTCAATTAAAAGAAAAAAAAAAGAACCTTGGTTTTTTTTTATTATAGTTAAAATTTTTATGCATTTGACCTCATCGTTTTGAATGTATAATTTTGTGTATATGCGTGTGTTTATGTGAGTGTTTTCTTTACACGTAATTATAAAAAGTCCTTAAAAATCCCCAAAATATGCAAAATATGCACATTTATATGCATTATTAAATTAATGTATTCCGAATCTACAACCCTTGAAATGCCTAGATACGAAATATCAAAGCATTAGCTACAAGCAAGAATAATATGCATGATATACAAAATATGAACCCTGGTTATTACCATAAAATGAAAAAAGATGATTGATAATATAAATATGTAAGTCCATATAAATACAAATGTTATAATATTAGGAAAGGCATTAATGATTAAAAAAGATTTAAACAAATCCGATATAACTTAAAATAATGTGCAATATTTAGTTTTGAAAGAATGTGTTATCCTTTTATTTATTCGCTGCTACGCTCACTAGCTTACTTTGGCACTTCTGTATGATTGAAAACATATGAAGGAAATTAAATTATTTATACATAATTTAACTTTTTTCTATTCACGTTTTAATAAATTCTCAAAAAAAAAAAATGGTTTCACTGAAAGAAAGGAGTTTCAAACTGCTACAAGCAGTGAGTACTCGGTAGAACTTTAATTCTCGTATTTTGTGTCAACATTAATTAAATATTTTACTGATTTATATTCCGGTTTTAATGTCTTTATATACACGAACATCCTGACACGAGCAGTGGGATAGTATTTCGATAAGAAGTGTAAGATGATTAGAAAGAGTATTATTTGCATTTTTACTCTTTGTCGTAAAGTTTGCTTCATACATTATGATTTCTATCTTTTGAATGTTCCAGTGTAGTCTATTCCGATCATAATATGCCAAAATGAAATAAATTTGACCAAAAAAGGTAATAAAAGATTTATGTATGAAAAATCCTTCGAAGAATAATGCTTTAATAAAAGCATAAAATTGAACTTCATAATAGAATATTCCAAAAATACGAAGAATATATTAACAAGATTAATGTATGAAACGCCGAATACAGTATTAATTCATATGAAATTGAGACTTTCATATTCAGGAATGTTAAGTTTTTTAGACCCTGGAAATGAAAAAAGAATGTCCCGGTCTCTGTTAGTCCCCTATAAAAGGAAAACAAAGTATACAGTATAATAAAACAGTATCCTGTTTTTAACAGCGAAAATTCGGAAAAAGGAATTTTTAAATGTATACATATATTGCGAGCAAAAAAATGTTTCTCCTACACATAAATTTCCTACATACTTTTGATGTTAGTGTGTCTAGATCTAGTTTATAGCGAAATTTTCATAAGTATTTTAGCTGGCTCTCGTATTTTCAGCTACTTCTTGAGAATGAGCACATCAAAATGGATTAGATTACTTTCACATAACATATATGTCTTAAATATATATATATATATATATTTAAGATTAATAGATATATATTTAAGATTAATAAATATATCATCCATTTCTGTATTCGTGTAGTATAAAACGAAAGCAATGCAATTAAACATAAATTACAATTTCTCGCAAAAGTCAAAATATTAAAATAATACAAACAGCGACACGTTTTGTGGGAACAAACTGCATAATCATGATGTAACAATTATATTTGATAATGTTCGTTTTTCTAACATTGGAAATATTCATAGACGATTAACTAAACCTAACGTTGTTTGAAAAACCTGAATTTATGAGTTAAGATTAACACTTGGCGTGATTTTTTCTTTTAATTAACCGCGATACAAAAACTTCATCGCAGAATAAATTTTTAATTATTTCGCCTACGTATAACGCTATTGACATATTGATTAAAAGACTTAACATAATAGATATTTAATCCTATGTGTCGCTCCCAGGTTTACCCAGCCTGAAATAATTGGGTACCCGAGAAATCTGGGAAAGTAAAGACGGATCCCAAGTAGAAAGGAACTGGCCCCAGTATTCTCATCAGATCCATTAGGCTCAGTACATTGTGAACCTTAACTTCACAATCCCCGACGTCCTGTCAAGGGTATGGGACTTACTTTACTTTAGTTATTAATAACGAATTGATTATTTATAAGCGATTAACTGAAGTTGCTAATTTTGCGAGTACCTGCGTGAAAAGAACACTCAAATAGAAAATGCTAAGACACTCAATCGATGTAAGAGTTGCAAAATAAGCAAGTGTCTAATGGTCTTATGCTTAAGCGTTTCAAATAGGATTCGAAGTTACCATGTCCAGATTTGACTGGTATAGAAATTTACATGCAACTCATCTTTGACATAAAATCTATTTTCAATGCTACGGAAGAACTTAAAAGTTGTTCTACCATTTGCGTAATCATTGGGGGGTCCATCTATTCTGCCATATATCATTTATGATAACGTTAATTTCCTTAATAAAAGCATACTTGCAATTAAATAAATTATAATTTAACTGAACACCAAGTCAAGAATTTAATGAATCTTTTACGTTAGTTTTTACGAAAATGAATTTATTATTATACCTATTAAATTCGGAAAATCTAAAAATACTTAATTCAATAGGCAGAATTCGAGTAATGACTGGAGCTGCCAAAGTTGATGCAGTTTTGTAAAAAGAACCTACACCAAGAGCAGAAGTTTCCTTTGTTCAGCTAATGTTTTGTTAAACATAATTTAATTTAGCTTTAGTACGTATATGCTTGAACAGTAATTAAACAAGCATAACTCCTTTCTATATAATTAATCGTTTTTTATATTTAATTCCGTCGATGTTAGCTTGAATCCAGGAGAAGCATGTAAAATTTCTTATCTGCTTTATTCAGAAGGTAATTGACGTGTTTATTGGACTTTAATTTTTTGGTCTAACATAATTCCCAAATATTCAAACGATTTTACTGTTTCGGTAAAGGTTGGTTATAAATTAGTTTAGTTGTTTTTAATTGGCTACGGAATTTCGAAATATATGTCTTTTACTATCATTATAATTGATTTTTCCACCGAAAATTCAAGACCAGAATGGTCGAATGTAAATTGAAGTTTTTTACATAAACATTTCTGATGTTATAAATTTGAGAAGGCCTGTTAAGATTTATGACAACGTGCAAATCTTCGGCGAAGCTAATAAGTTCTGCGTTATATTCCGCGTGATAAATTTTTCTAGATTTTTATGAATACATCTGAATATAAAATGTTCCATAGAGAAGAAGGTCCTAAGATGGAACCCTGAGGAATTCCATAGGAAACTTTTCTTGCTATTGTAAATATATTGAATAATATTCCTACTATCCTATTAGTTAAATAATCAATAATAATATTTATCAGATAAGGCTTGTTACGTTTAAGAATTTCCATAATTTTAGAGTGCTTAAAATTATCTTAACGTCAAAAGTAATTATTACACTTATTAATTTATTATTTCTCTCATGAACAACGA
This sequence comes from Icerya purchasi, assembly GCA_039619475.1. Taxonomy (NCBI): domain Eukaryota; kingdom Metazoa; phylum Arthropoda; class Insecta; order Hemiptera; family Monophlebidae; genus Icerya; species Icerya purchasi. The sequence goes on along the minus strand of CM077116.1, from coordinate 62,960,269 downwards.
AATCGTAAAGATTTTTAATAGCCATCTCAGAAGAATAATCACGTTTAAATCCAAACTGATTTCTACGAAGTATTTTATTTGATTCGATAATAATAATGGTCTCTTTTCGTGCAATTTACCAACCGAGTTTAGAAGAGAGTTATATGCTTAGATTTTTGCGGGATTTTTTAATTATTCTGTTCAAGCGTCGGCTGTAGAAAGAGAAATCACAGAAATTTCTAAACTTGTCCGAGAACTAGTCTGATGCGATAACGAAGATGACAACGCCGGTGTTAGTTTGTTTATTCTGAAAATTGTTACCGACTCTAAGACGGTATTCGCCTGTAGCCGCTCAATCGCCGCTTCAACCAAGAGAGAGAGAGAGAGAGAGAGTGCTATTTAAACATTTTACTTTCCCACTCGAATTACTTCTTATGTCTTTTCAGCTTTGCGCGTTGCACGTCTCAAATCGGTCTTCTTCTTTGAAGAAAAGTTGTTGCGTTCCCAGAATGCACGCACACGCCCGAAAGAGACAAAGGAAAATATACGGAGAGCTGTGCAAAGTTAGCAAGTGCGCGCACTTGTGTGACCGGATCATTTAATTTAAAGCGATTTTTCGCTTTTGTTAAAGGCTTGCCCTCGACGTTAGAAGATAAAAGGCTAAACAATAAGCGGCTTGCAGAAAGTTCTGTTCTTGAAGATTTTAAATTGTAAAGAGAGCTGCTGATGAATCGCCGAAAATAATAAGAGATCAGCGGCGGTGGCGGTGGCGGCAGCAGCAGCAGCAGTTGTTCTTCGAACAAATGCAGCCAAAGCGCACATTGTTATTAGCCCGAAGATCGGTTTTCACTTTAAGTAGCCCGCCCGATGCCGCTGTTGCTCTGTGTGCACGTTTGAGCGTGTCTGAGCGTTCTTATACACACGTGCGCGTTTAAATAAATCGTAACGTTACCGAAAGCTTTTCCGTTCGAAGGCCAGTTATTGGCCGTGGCAACTTTCATCTGCTCTCTCTTCTGCCGGAAGGTATTATTAGCCAATGGCGCTTTGATGACTGCTACATTCGCCGATCAAAAAAGAGACGGAAAATAAGAAAAATTCTCATTAGGGGCCCGCCTGCGTGCCACATCGGAACACCATTGTGCTACACCGTCCCACGCCGTACGCCACTCTTCCGTTACCCGTCGTCATCGGGTATTTCCCGCTTTTATTATTAATCGAATTAATCAGTTCGGTTGCTTTGGATATTATACGTTAAACGGCTCTTTATTCTCTTTCCGTCTAATCTTCCTATTATGTACGGAATTTATGGTGTAGCGCGAGATGCGTCCAGTGAAGAGCTTTTATGAAAAAGGAGATTATGACGGTTGTTCAGCAGCTTCGTTGGAAACGAGAATAATATCAAATGCTCCTCACAAAGCGACCGCTTCTTTATGGTCTGAAAAATCAGCGGAAGCAAATTAGTTAAAAGATGATCGCGAAAGGGAGTAAAATAAAAGTTACGATACATCAGCGAAGAAGAAGGAGATAAAAGTCCGTCAAACAGGAAAACCGGCAAAAACCGTCATTATCATCATTTGCTGAAATTCTATATTAAAGTAGACCACCAGATGCATCATCATCATTATCTCCTAACTATTCGGTTATTGGGCAATCTCTATTCCTATATTTCAGCTGTACAAACATAAACATAGTGTTCTAGGCAGTTGTTATATGCAACGCGAGTGTACACACGCAACACTAACACTTGAAACTGATCTACTGATTGATTTATACAAGTGCAGAATCCCGTTTGTGCTTGCTGTGTACTAACTAGCGCGGGGATATGATGGTATGCATGTTCGCCATTGCCTTCCACGTGATTATTGGCGGTTAGGTATTTAATTGAATTTTTCGTAATAATTTCTGCCGTCATCCGGGGATCGAATCTGAGACCCTTCCGTAACGGAAACCAAATGCTCTAGCAACTAGGTTATCGCGACGTATTCGGAGTTATTTTCGACGATGTACGCGAACATGTTTGATAATCCTAATTTTTTAAAAGTAGATAACTTGCTGCCAGCCGTTAGATATCCGTCATACCGAATTCCACAGTGCTCACCGTCTATTGCGACTCCAGACCGAGTATAGAACAATATCGACTTCAGTGCTCCGGAATTATACCGCTTGACACAATGACTGTCACGCGTCCAAGCCGTCGATCTCTCTAAACGGACGATCAAATATGAATGCCAACTTCAATCACGTAGTGCCGATGGTAGATCTCGACACTGCTAAATGCTGTCAGGACCTCAAAGCTCACCGGAAACCTAGCACCCTCAATCTCGGAAAATCCATCTTCGATAACTTCGACACCGTTAACAAGGAGTTTGCCACCGTCCTTGACGCACTGAATGCTAACTTTTCAGAAGACATTCAACCCAATAGATCTCTAGCATCGTTCAAGTCCGCATTGTAGCAGTGGCCACTACAGTGATCTTGTCGCTTCTGTATACAGCGCATAAATTCTATTGCAGGCGATACCATCAAAAATTGATCAGTCAACCCCTTCTGCACCCTAGCACGGAATCTGCAGAAACCGATCAATCACTCACGGTAAAGCAGTCGGCTAGCGTAACAATCAGCAGTGCCTAGTCATAACCGCCGCGTTAAGCGTATTGCTCAAGGCCGAAAAAGAAGGAAATTTCGTATCAAATTCAATATTTTTACTTTCGTTACTATTCTATTGCACGAACTTTCCTTTTTTTTCTTTACACGGGAGGGAGAGTGTTGTATAGCAACTTTCCGTTTTTCCTTAAATGATGGCCGTTGTTCATTGTTTCGTCTAACTGTATTCGCGGTCTAATTAACCGATTATTCGCTTATGCTGCGAATTCACGACTTCTCAGTTATTGCAAGTTGCATTGCGAATTGCACAACTTTTGTCGTATCGTCGTTCGCCGGATTTTAATATACAAGGTTTGACCTTTTTTGGTAAAAATTTAGAATAGTATTCTTCATGATACCCGGAATAACCGATTCGGTAGGCCAGCCTGTCCGATTAGCCCTTAGCATCGCATTGCTCTAATCGTGCCGTTACAGACTTACCTAAGCCGCTATCAGTTAATTCCGCGAACCGCGATCGGTATTATTGTCGTATTAAATAAACGTAATATCAATAGCTTCGTCTAGGTTTGTTTCCATTTACGCGAAATAATCGATTCCAGCCGGAAATACAACAATTTCTTGTATTTCAATTCTCGCTATTGACAAATTTCATCATAGTCATTCTCATTGCAGAGTTTTTCGGAATCTTTCCACAGGTTCTTGCAACGATCGTATTTATATTACAGAAAAAAAAAACAAACAAAAACAAAAACAGTCGAACTATTTAAAAGTGCTAATCGAGTTGCAGCGATTTTTGTGAACAGAAAAGAAAGTGTGTTGACTGTAGAGTAGCGGTATGAAAAATTAGTAGTGGAAAAAAAATCAATGAGGGGAAGCCTATCCCTTTTGCGATCGAAAAAGTTACTCTAGAACTACTCCAGTGACCGAGATAAAGTAACCTGCAAGTTTATTTTGAACAGAATGATTCAAGGTTTGCCGCATGCTACTCAACCCTGGCTGTATTCGTACCCTCTTCTTTTTTTTTGTTTTGAATTTCGGAAAAATTGAAAAATTAAAAAAAATAGTTAAAGGAACAAATGTGAATCGCTTTGCAAAAAATAATAACATAAAAAAAAAGGAAAAAAAGAAACGAAATGGAAAGTTCAGTCTAGCGGCTCGAATGGGGAATTAAATGTCGTTATGATTGCGGTAGGCGGCTATTCGTTATTGAAAGAACGGCCGTTTCCTCTCTTCCAATATAATATAAAGATTAAGCATTGTTTCCAACCGAATCCGGAGGAACATCATGTTCATTTGGGAATGAAAACAGAAGAAATTGAAATTGGCGAATTGTGGTCGGAAAATCTGCAGACTATGAGAGATTCGAAAGGTAATTTTTCTATTCCCATCGGTACTAGGGGAGGAGCAGAAAAGAAGTATTCTATATAATATAGCGCGATACAGATATAGTTGAATATAGAATAGCGGGAAAATATAACTTTCGTTTGTCCTAGGGGAAATTAAATGACTGCAGTAGTGCGGCACACGGACACACATTAATACGAACCGTCTTCGTTGTCACGCATACAAACACACCAGCGGCCCGTTTATCGCGTCGACATGCATCGTATTTTCCACAATTTTCCGCTTTAATGAAATGAAAATTCCCTCCGTTTTCCTACCTGTTACTAGGGTTAAATTTGAAGTGAAATGAAAAAATTCTCTTCCCGAATAACTTTGTACACTAAATCCGTAATTCGAACAAATACAATTTGTCGTTGACTAGAATGTTGTTAAAAAGTACCGTTCTGCGCTAGTAGCTCACTTAACTCTGAACGCTAAATTGATGAAAGGGGGAACATTTTTCGCTTTTAGAAATGTTTACTTCTTACAAATCTCCAAATTTATATCGGCTCTCGTAAAATACACCGTCTGGCGTTTTTCAATTTTCCGGCCTGCACGATTTTTAAAGAGCGCTACGACTTCATACGTAAATGAAAACATCTTTTTTTCTGTTTTTTTTTTTTTTTTTTATTGCGATTTTTATCACATTCCTTTTCGTGCACGCATGAATGGACGCACTGACGGGGAGAAAGGTAATGTGCATAAAATAGAAACTCCGCTTTAAGTTTTGCTAAATTACCGACGGATCTTATGTGAAAAGTGGCATCTTTACAAAGTTGGGGTTATTTACGTTTCATTATTAGCAATCGTTCACTGGGGTTGAATTTCTGAGTGTCGCTCACTTGCCGATTTTCTATTTTACGAACTCTTCGTGTTTTCGAATAGATTCGCAATAACGAACGCTGCTATTAGCAGTAGGAGACGATCGGACCACTGATTTCTCTTTTAATATTATGAACACGCATAGGTTAAACAGGATGCTGATTGAAATCTTATCTTATAAGTGAAATTTGCTAATTTTACTATTTCAATTTAAAAGAAAAAAAAACGCGGCACGATCGCGTTATACCGAGAATAGCAATAATAATCGGTTTTACCCATTTTATAGTTTTAATGCAAAATCGCCCCCGTTAAACTTTGATCGAAGTAACAGTTAATAAAACATTTAAAAACTTTTTCGGACGGAAGCTGTTTTCGTTTTTTTTTTTTTTTTAATCATTTGAGTTTGTCAGGAATTAAATAATGGCAATTAAACTGAAAATAGAAATAAAGAAATTGTTGTACAGTTTCATAAACTTTATATCTCCTCGAATTGTGAAATTTACTTGTTTGAACTGTGGACAACAAATACTCGTCCAAATCCAACTAATAAGTAACTTTTTCCATATGTAGCGAGCAATTAGAAAATAAGTTGTCCAATGCAAATTTTAAAATCTTTTCACAATAAAAATAGCAACAAAACTAAACGCCATCATAGTTGTAAATCATTATGATATTCGTTCTAACAGTTTTTCATTAATTTGTGCTTAGATGCTTACAGTTAGTTAACGTTATTATTGTTTTTGAGAATATCCATTTAAAAGGGCAATCTTTATGATACGAGTTATCTGTATAAGAATTGATTTTATCGCCGCCGGTTCTTCAAATCCTTAAGCTAACTGCGTGGGATGCGCTAATTGTATCGAAAATAAGTTATTTGAATTTCGTAATTTAGTTGAAAAATATTAATCTCATTGAATGAAATTTTAATAACTTTCGACTTTATCTTACGGACCTTAAAGTATTATATGGGGTAAATCCGAAATTCTAAAGCAGGCTCCATTATCGAGACTGCTTCACTGACGTTAACTTCCCCGCGAGCTGTCGAAATTTCATTAAATAAGGTAGAGGTACCAGTAATTGACAGTGTACCAGTGATTGACACTTTTTTTTTTGAAAGTCAAAAATAAGATTTATGTACGATAAATGGTCACACTGCCAAAGCTATCTGATAAAGGATACATCTGTTAATAACAAATTAATTTAGTTGATCGAATAAAAATCACGTGGTAGGTGGTGAATTGTGTTTCATTTGCAAGAGTTGAAAAGTGCGCCTAATTTGTCTAGTTTCTAAAAAAATTCTTAAGAAAAGTAAGTTTGGTTTTTTAATATTATTTTCTCAACTCTTTATGATAATTGTGTTCGAATAAAGACTAATTGATAGAGGACATCCTAATGTATCGATTTGTGTATTGGTTGGATGAAATGTGACAGTAGTAGCCATTTTTATTGATGTGTCAAATACTGGTCCGAAAAATATACCAACCTTCCAGTTGATTGACAGTATGTCAATCATTGGTTTTATTAAAAAAATTGAAAGCATCTAATGATTGACAGTCGTGATTTACTTTTATTGTTGTGAATTACAATTAGATGCCAAAGAAACCAGCCCAGCCTTACGATGAAAGCAGGATGGAGAAAGCTTTGTTCGATATGGCTAAGGGTATGAAGGCTTATACTGCTGCCAAAAAACATAATGTGCCTCGAACTACATTAAAATATAAGTTTGAGAACAAGGGTAAGTTATATTTGGATTAGTGAAGTTTACTGAAGATACTTACTGAGTCAATATAGAATGAATAAGAAATAAATAAGGTGTTTTAATTTTTTTAAAGAAACGTACCGTATGGAGCCAGATCCTTATCTTTCATTTGAATTTGAAGATAGGTTAAAAAATTGGATTTTTGAGATACACAAATCTGGATTTCGAATAGGAAAAGAACAACTCTCACCAGTATCTTAAAGAATTGAACGAGCCATCAAAATTTAAAGAGAATCAACCAGGAGAGAAGTGGTATAAGCTATGGAGGAAACATCACCCAGATATTACATTACGAACTTCGCAACATTTGACAGAAAGTCGAGGCAGTATTACAGAAAATAATATACGAGACTGGTTTCAAGACATGAAAAAATATTTGAACGAAAATAAATTGTTGTCAGTTTTTGAAGATCCGCGAAGAATTTTTAATTGCGGCATTATATCTGGCTCTAAATGAGGGGAAAACATTTGCTAGCCGTGGTGATAAAACTATATATCGTCGGTCCAAAAATTCCGAAAAAGACAATTTAACTGTACTGCTGACTTGTAATGCTAATGGAGAGTTAGCTCCCCCAATGGTTGTCTTTCGTTACGAACGAATTCCAAAGAATGTAGCTGAATCAGTTCTAAATTCATGGGGAGTGGGGCGCTTGGAAAATGGTTGGATGACGAGTTCCGTATTTTTTGAATACGTTGCGAATATATTCGAGCCATGGCTAAAGCAACAACATATTTCTAGACCAGTATTATTATTTTTAGACGGACACGTTTCGCATTTGACATTACAACTTTCTGAATTTTGCAGCCAACAAAAAATTGAAGTTCTTGCCTTATATCCAAATGCAACTCACGTAATGCAGCCTTTGGATGTTTCAGTTTTGTTGGAAGAATACTGTACGGTCTTTTAGAATAAATAATAATGGTGCGAGCTTGACTAATGCAACTGTTTGCCCATTGATAAAAACAGTACTTGACACATTGCCGAAGGAAATTTTCATAAATGGGTTCAGAACGTGTGGGTTGTGTCCATTTGATGTGGATCAGATTGATTTTTCCAAATTTGATCTATCACATCATTCATTTACGAAGAAACAAAATTTGAGCACCATGAATGATAGTTTTTTCGATAATACGACCAATACGAGTACAATGCCGGTAATATTCCTTGAACTTTTGGAGAAACGTATTGCACCTAATGTAATGCAACTGTTTAATAAAATTTTTCATGGTGAGGAGGAAGAAACAGTATTAGAAGAAGATAAACTTACATCGCTCTTCAAGCTGTGGAAAGATGCTAAATGTGAAGCAAATCCACAAGTCGTACAAAATGATGAAGCCGTCTCGATTTTACTTGGTGCAGATCTAAATTTATGTGAAAATACGACTAATGATAATTCATTCTTAGCAAACTCTAAAACAATGATAATGTCAACGCCTTCAACTTCAGGTATTCAAAATATTTCTCGTCACGATCCACTTGTTACTCCACCATCAATTTCTATTAATGAGCTCACATGCACGGATTTTATTGATCGTGTTGCACCGATTACACCATGCTCAACTGCAAATCCTCTGCAAGAATCTTCTGGAGAACAAATACTAAGGGAGAAGTATAAACCACCAGACAATCAAGTTCCAAGTCCTTTCAAAAAAGCATTTTTCTATCAGATGCCAAATTATGCTGGCCTATCTAAAAAACGAAAATGGGAAACTTTTCCCAAAGCTATAACATTACAAGCCTGACAAGACTATAATCGTAAGAAAGAACAAAAAAAAGCCGAAGGGGCAAAAAAAAGGAAGAACGTGCCGAAAAAATAAAACTCAAATCATTGAGCAAACTCAAGAAGAAAAAACAGCCTATTGCCAATGAGGAAGAAAATGATGAGCCTAATCGTGAACTCATTAGTGATGAAAGTGACGGCGAAACCTTTTCTGATTTGGAAATTTTAGAAGACAATAAAACTGGCCAGGAAGAGGTTATAGTTGGTAATTTTGTACTCGTGGAATTGAAAACTGTCGCAAAAAAAAATATATATTACGTAGGAAAAGTGACACAAATAAAAGATGACAAATATTTCATTAACTTTTTACGAAAATCTGAAAAACAGCATGATACTTTTTTTTACCCAAATGTAAAAGACGAAATGTGGGTGAAAAAAAATATGATTAAAATGAATTTGAAAGACTCTCTAACTAAAGAGACAAAACGTGGTCGCGAGAGAATAAAATTTGAAATTAGTTTAAGTAGTTTAAATTTAAATGTAAGTTTATTTTGTGCTGATTTTTTTTAAAATAAATTTTGAACTAAACCTTAAAATACCTTATTCATTATTTACCACTGCAATTATATATCTTATACATCACCAATACTTAAAGATATGTCATCTTCTATTTAATTTTTAACGATTTATCAAAAATTATTCAAAAAATGAGAAAATTTTATTATGTCAATCACTGGGCGTCAATCACTGGAACGTCAGCTTTGTGATATGTCAATCACTGGTACTTTTTACAATTCTCACTTTGAAGTTATCTTGTCGAGGTTGTAATTGAAATGCAAAGTAAAACTAAAAATGAAAATATTAAGTAAACATTCCTTAATCATTATCTATGAGAAAGAAATCGATAGCTAAAAACAGAGAGTTATTATTCGCTATTAAAAGGGGGAAAATGCTTAAGGTGTCAATTACTGGTACCTCTACCTTATTAATAAACATCGTTTACCGTGCCTAAAAAAAATATCCCGTCAATTTTAATAGTAATGTAGTAGTAAAGTTATCCTTACAGAGGACATATTTTAATGCTAAACATCAACGCTAAAAAGAACTGTTATTAAAATGACAAAAATATCAGAAAATGTCTAATAAATGCGTCCGACAGAATTAAATATCTCCTCCCCCAACTTATCACGTAAACTATCTCCTATGACCTATCGATTTAACTTTAAGTAAAGTATCCACCTTAATCTATATCACTAATTCTATCTACTTCAAAATCTTCTAGCATCAACCATCGATTTCAGCGATAACCGTAACGCCCATCAGAATGATTTGAAAGAAGTTACGGAAATTATATAAATAATCGCACTGAATTATAATAGTTCTGTTAGTTCATCCTATTGAATTCATTCTAAACACTTGACCTTCATAATATTGATATTGGTAAGATTGTCTTATATTTAATCCCTTCTAAACTCTTGTAAAGACTAAAAATTTCTTTTGCGAAGAATGCAAGCATTGAACTTTTACAATTTCTAAAAATTTTTTATGATAAAATGTTTTTTTACAAAAAATAAATACTGACTTCAAGGTTTATTATAAAAATTTAAAAATGCACTGAAAGTAAAAAATAATTACTCCCGATTAGAAAATATATATCAAAATGATATAACTTACGATGACATTATCGTAATTTTTATACAACATTAATACTTATTATAGTCGGCATCAAATTCACATTACAATATCTAGGAACAATTTTATGAACATTTAATGCAGTTTTCAATTATTATTTTAATATGAATTTGATGACGACTCTAATTAAGGTATCAGTGTTGTGTAAGAATTACGATATCACCTTAAGTTATATCACTGTGATATATATTTTTTATCGGGAGTAATTATTTTTTACATTTTAGTGCATTTTTAAATTTTCTTAATAAACCTTGAAGTCGGTATTTATTTTTTGTAAAAAAGCATTTTATTTTACAATTTTTAACGTTATACTTGGATTTTTTTCACATTTTCTCCATACTTTATACTTTAAAAAAATCGATTTCTTTATTTTAAACTGCATTTCCAAGGTAAAAACATCAAAAGCTACATTTTCATGGTAATTTGGCAAATTTATAGTATTTTAAGTCAATAAAACTAACCCGACGGTTAAACTAATCATGAATGAAAAGCATCCAAAAAGCTTCAATCTCCCGCATTATTAAGGATAACTCAAAAACTACCGGTCAGATCTTGATCAAATTTAAATGGGACCACATAAGAAGCACCACCTTTTAAATAAAAGAAGAATCATCAAAATCGGTTCACCTAGAAGAAAGTTCCGAGGTAACACACATAAAAAATAAAAATACAATCGAATTGAATACATCCTCCTTTTTTGAAGTCGGTTAAATAAAAACTGTAAGTAACAGAGTTGAACAACCTAGTCAAAAATGGAAAAAAGCTACTGAATCATAATCATTCCATGCAGAACTTAGTTAACTCGCTACAGAATAGACTCATCTTTTTTTCCTATCTTTTTATTATCTAGAGACTTGGATCAAAAGTAATTTTATTAAAATGTTCGCTTCATGAATAAAATTACGTAGCAATTTGGATATTTCCAGATTTTGCGAGACACTCATTACTAGTCGGAAAAGTCACCCGGCGAAATTATTGGAGCTGAATATTATTTTAAAAGAGCACTGGAAAAATTCGCGGTCTACATGAGTAATTTCGTTTATAAAGAGACAACGTCGAGTTTTGTAAGTAGAGTGGCGAAGGAAGTTTATTAACTCCGATTTTATGTCTTCAAATAAAGACAATAAACCTGTGGTATCGGGATAATTTATACCAAGGTACGTTCGAAATATTAGACTGGACAGATTTACAATAAGGTGTCGACTCTCGTGAACGTGCGTAATAAATACAAGAGATCACTTTCGAGAGAACTTTGAAATAAAAAGTTCTTCTCGGGGCTGCATCAACTTAATGACAACATCGACGACGCTATTACCAAGTATCGTAAAGTGCACGCGAAACTGACAGAACAATCGTTATCAACGAGCGACGTTAATGTATGGTTTAATTTTAAATGAGGAATTGCTTTCAGCGATGAGAGTAACTTTTGAATCGGTCAGTAAAAGTATTCAAAGTTTTTAAATGATATGCATTCTGTACTAAAATTATTATGAGAGAAGCGCAAGTCACAAATTTCCGAATACATCAAGATGCAGAATAAAGTTGCTTCTGCATTTGTCGATGAAAATTATACGATGGTCCGGTCTGTGTTATTCTAAGCCTCTAGCGTGAACGTAGAAGAGGAGTAATAAATTAGACGGGAGCCAAAGTTTTGTGTTACATCCAATTTGTACATATTTCCTTGGGAGCTGCTACTAAAGAAGAACTAAATGCTTCTTAAGCGCAAGTCGAAAAAAGGCCCATAATTAGGGGATCACCACTGCAATTAGCATTATTTAGCTTTTCGAGTAGATTCAGATGTTTAGGAAGTTCAGAGTGAATATACTTGATGTGTAAAATATACATTAGTCTGGAGTCGAGGATGATACGGAAGTAGCGTTGCGCGGATGAAAGGTTTGTCCGAAGAATTCTCTATCGAAATTTTATAATGATCAAGGTTGATAAGAAAAAATCGTACATATGCATTTTTGGAAAGCAGTTCCGAACTCCAATTTAGATATAAATTTCTGACAGTTGTTAAAATCCTATATATACGTTGTAAAGACTACACTACATTAACAAGATGCTGTACTCATCTTAGATACAAGAAGGTACCACTAAATACCCAAAATATTATAAAATGTAATTATAAAAAAAGAAAAAAGAAAAAGAAGCAAAACAGAGATTAATAAAATAACAATATTTAAAAGCTAAAAAAATTCGGACTCAGTAGATCAGAGTTTCATCTTAATATCTTGAAACTTTAACTAATCATTCAAAATAAACGCTTTGCCTAAATTTGAATTATTCACATAATTTAAATATTAAATTTTTATAAATTGCGCATTAAAGAAATTTTTACGCAATTCTAATACACGCTATTTTAGCAACGTTCATCAAAGTTTGTTTTGTAAAATTTTTATTGCTTATGGTTGATGAAGGAAATTATTTTAATTTAAATTTTTAAGCGTCCTGAACTAAAAACTAAAATAAAACTCGAAATTAATTTCCTGAAAAAAGTCAAAAATGAAATAGTTCAGAGGACAAAAAAGCAGCGAAAGGTGGCAATAGATATGCAAATAAAATGAAGTAGATTCGGAATTTACAACCGTGTAAAAACAGTATAAAAAAATCAATACTGTTTTGATAGAAACCGCTGTTAAAATTTTTTCATAATGGTGTAAAATCGACAGTTGCTAATCGTGCCAGTCATCATCATCGTATATTATGCGCGATCGTCATCATTGCGCCGCATGGGGCATGAAGCGTAATGTGTGTTCTGCTTATTAAAATATACAGATTTAACTAGAATGTAAATAACGCCAGTTGATAATAACATGCGCACAGAAACGACAATTTAGCTATTATGAATATAGGTTAACACATTATACGCTATTCAGTTATTGTAACTAAATTTTGTAACAGCCAATTGCAGCAGAATAGTGTTGTCGATATATTCATCTGATTGTACTTCATACGTATCGTCGTGTAATAAGCTAGTGAGTTGTGACCAATGATAGAGTAAACAATGCGAATAGTACACACAAACTGCATGACTGATTAAGATAAAAGGTGTCATCTGCACTCTAATTCCCCCCGATTGTCGCCTGTTACGATTGCATAGCTGATCGTTTCCTTGGTTAATATTGGTTCTAAGACTAGTTACAGTATTACTTCTCATTTCTGTGACACGAAGGTGACAGGAGTAACGAAGTAACGTAAATACGTTATCGATTGGAATGGAACGAACTTTTACCGAGCTGGAACTAGTTTCTAATTACGTTTCTCGTTACCTTACACATCACTACTAGTAGCTGCAATGTGTTTACCACATTAAATTCGAATAAGTATAGAAATCATACAGACTGTTACGCGGTCATCTTCAAGCGACGAGTTGAAGGGTCAAGTATACTGCACTAAGCTGGATAAGTACGGAACATATTTCTGTTAGATTCTAATTAGTCGAAAAATGCCTTGCATCTAGTCTTTAGCAGTTCGGTAACAGAAGGAATCTGAACATTTCTTCTTATTGACGCCTTTTATACGTACCATGGCTCAATGACTATGCAGCATCTTTGCCTTTGTTTTAGCTGTTTTTTACAGTTTTCGACAAGTTAGGTATCCAAATGTCTTTATTAAGTTAGTATATATTTAAACCTTATTGTCTAATTATAGGAGAGTAATATGAATTGTCTTCTGATTTCATAAATTTTGACGCTTACATTGAACCAAATGATCAACCTCTGTGAAAGTAACTTCATCACGTGATGACCTAAAAAACTAATTGGTAAAGTCTTAAACTTCAGTACTTAGTTTATTGACTTCAAGATCTTTTATAAAAACACGATTTAAGCAAGAACTATAACTAATGTGAGCTTTTATAAAAGTAGGCCATTCATTAAAATCATGTAAATACAATTTATTTAAATACTGCGAATACTTTTTTTTTATGCTAATAAATTAATGTTAACATCACATGCTGTAATTAGTTTTCTAACATTTACAGTTCAATAGAAAAATCTCAATATGGGATAGGTCGAAACAGCGATAAATACCTGAAATAATTAATACATGCCAAACGAATCAGCTACCGAATTTATTAAGTTTCCTGTAGAAATGCTGGCATTTACTTAAAAAAAATTTTAAAGAAAACATAAAAACGAACAGTCTGAAAAAAAATATATATCTACAAATACACACACAAATATACAGAAAAAATATATAAAATTGTTAAAAACGATCGAATTAATGAATTTTTAATCTGCGCGAATTGTACGTTGGCAGTTGATACAATCTTTTACTTTCATACAATTTCGAGTACTATGCAGAAATATATCGTCATCGAAATAATATTCTTCATCATTCTCATGTTCAAAACATGGTAGAAGTGATTTTATCGTATCATCCTGTTTTAGTCTATCGGGTAGAAATGTATAAATGTCTCCAACACAACTTGGAAATAACGTAATTATCATTTCTTTGGTGGTTGTAATGAACAACTGACTTAAATCATTTATATTGAGATTATTCATAAGCTTCAGCGGACGGATGACATGATCGTACCATGCCTTCATCACCATAACGTTTTTCACCGCACAATGAAAACTATCATTCTCATTATGGTGTTTACAAGTTATCAAATTGCTTATACCAAAATACTCTTCATGTAGATTCTCAATACTAGATAATCGAAAGACTTGATCCATATTAACGATTTCGTAGTCTAAATCACGCAACAATTCAGACTTTTCGTTAAGTTCCATTAGTGTAAGTTTAGCATATACTGTTAAAACATATACGCGAGCCCTCGGTTTTTGGGACAATATCGTGAATATATCGCGCGCGATGAATATTTCTTCACGACAGGGAAATAATGAAGGGTTCTTCAAGTAATAACTCACTGAAGAACATTGTAAATGTGGCATTTTTGATGCATGCCATGCTCTGCTTGGCTTATACAACGTATGCAAACACTTCCCTCCAGACATATCAATCATTGCTAGTTCAGTTACTCGAAAACCATAATCACAATCTATATGGACGCTGATATCTACAAAATATTCCGCTATATCCACTTGTTCTGATAATAATACTGGACCAACGATTTTACGTACAAAAGATGTTGATTCCTCTGATGTATAACCATCATCATATTGCGGTGTTGGAGGTGAAGAAGACGTATGCGAGTCGCTATCACTCGAAAAGGAATTCTGAATAAATTCGTCGGCTTTAATATCAATCGATTCGGTATTGTTATTCATGTTTGATTAATATGTTTAACTTTTTACTAAAAAATAGAAAATGATTACTTTTACCGTTACAGTAAATTTTTAATAACGCGTGAAGAACACAGATTCTACAAAATGAACACGTTTAACATAAAACTAATACTGCTTGCACGATCAGAACCGTTCAACAATCTACCTCGATGCTTGCCTTTGAAAAGGGAGGGTTGTACCAGAAAAACCACATTCCTTTGGTTATAGAGGTGTTTGAAAGACGCTGTCAAGGGGAGATGAAGATATGTGTGTTTGAGTGTAGGTGTGTACATGTAAACCGTTTTCTACAAAAGATATGAAGAGGAAGATCCTGTTTTAGCAGACTCTATAACATTGTCGCACGATCTAATACATCTGCATGGTAACATGCATGCAAGGTTATGAACGGAGCATTTTTCGCTACGACTACGTGACAACCATATGGGAGAAAAAATATAATACGAAAGATTTCGAAAAAAAAAATGTTAGAGTTAGAAAAAAAACAACAAAAAAAAAAAATGAAATATTCTTAAACTAATAGAATCGAAAAAATTATTATGAATGATATGGGATCTAACGGTAGCAGATGAGTGTGTGCGAATGGATGGTGCGCTTTTGTGGCGGTTGTGACGATCAAGGAGTATGTGGAAAAAATATATAAAGTATGTACAATCAGTAAATTGATTGCAAAAAGGTAGAAAGGTTTAAAGGTTACATTTCCTTATTTATTAGTAGAAAAGGTGCATGGACGCCTTAAATTAACCTTCTGCAAAATGAATGAAATAACGTTACATCATTCAAGCTGGTTTTCATCGGGAGAGATTGTCCTTTTTCACCATGCTTTCTAGAAAAGGTGTATACATGTCATGGATTTATATGTTGTAAAAGGTCGTAAATAACGGTCCATGACAGGCGCTTCAATAATGTTACGAACGACTGGTGAGGCGGGCGGAGACATCTTAGACTGTGAAGCAGCGATTGAATTTCTTGGAAATGTCAAGATCAGTGTTCGATGACGTTGATGTCGATTTTTT
The DNA here is from genome assembly GCA_039619475.1 of Icerya purchasi. Classification (NCBI taxonomy): domain Eukaryota; kingdom Metazoa; phylum Arthropoda; class Insecta; order Hemiptera; family Monophlebidae; genus Icerya; species Icerya purchasi. The sequence continues at coordinate 62,944,038 of CM077116.1, read as the reverse complement.
TATGTGCATGTGTGTATTTGAACGAGTCTAAAAAAATATTCTTCTAGCGAATAACGGTAAATATCTGCGGAGTATTGAGCGGTCAAAGGTTGATAGAAAGACGAGACGAATACATGAAGAGGTTGACTATACCTGGAAAAGGACGATTAATGTTTGTAGCAACAATATCGACAATGAAAATAATAGTTCCATCGTTTAATAATTATACTGAGATGTGTATAATATTAAAATTAGTTACGATGTTGATAAAAATTATTTAGTGTCCTGAGATTTTCTCTATCAAAATGTTAAAAGATGTAAAGTATGTATGACGGGGTGAATGTGTCGGAAAAATAATACCAGTAAAAATAATTAAAGATCGATAATTAAAAATTAAATATAATGACTGTGTGTGTGGTATATGTGTGGGTCTGATGTGATATGCTCCCGCGGCTAATACAGAAAAAAAAAATGTTCACGATTAATAAGGAACCTATCTGTGAGTGTGACAATATGGCGTGTATGTAAGTCTGGGAGGAGTTGAAAAATAAATAAAACATATTATAATTGCTAGGGAAACGTGTATGCATGGAAATGGATGTCGTGCAAATAAAATAAAAAAAATATGTACGAACGGGAAAAAAATTTCTAAAGACTTTTTGGAAAAATAATCTAACAATAATATACAATAATTGATAGTAAAATGGGTGTTAGATGCAACGTCTACACTTCTGCGAGAGTTGATTGTTTGACTGGGTCTAGAACATATATTATGAAAGAATTGTAATTTGTGTAGGATGAATAGGGGAGGGAGAGGGAAATTATGAAACCGTGTTAAATAAAATTATACTCGATTTCATTTTTGAATACATATGTCTGGAAAAAAATTATGAACGTTTGGGAGAAACGATCGGAAGCGAAAAAAAAAATATAGTTAGAATAATTCCATAATACTTGGAGTTGAAAAAAGTTATTATGAACGGTATGGGAACTAACGACGGCAGATGTGTGCACGTTCATCGCGTTGAAGGCATTGTAGGATTTATTTTTAGAACCGGAGAAAAATAAAAATATTATGAACGGTCGGAAGAAATGATCAGAAACGAAAAAAAATATACTTCGGCTGTTTCTATAATATTTAGGCTCGAAAAATTATTAAGATCGATACGGAAACTAACTGCAGAAGATGTGTGCGCATTCATCGCGTTGAAGACATTGTAGGATTTATTTTTAGAACCGGAGGAAAATAAAAATATTATGAACGGTCAGAAGAAATGATCGGAAGTGAAGAAAATATATAATTGGAATAATTCCATAATACTTGGAGTTGAATAAAAGTTATTATGAACGGTATGGGAACTAACGACATCAGATGGGTGTACGGGAATGGACGGTGTGCATTCATAGCGGTCACATAAAAAAATAATTACCTCTCAATATGAAATGACGGAGGCGTCGGGAGCGTCGATCGGGGGTTTAATGGTCGTAGTAAAAGTAAATAGAATGCGATATATTCGATATTAAAACAACGGAATCGATCGGAAAAGAGGGTGGAAGGGGTAAAGGAGACTAAGGATAGTTTTAAACTATAGAAATACTTGATTTGTTAATTTGTAAATGTTTTGGATAACCGGTTAGGTTTAGACAACAGAGCAGGGATTGGGTTATTATGTGAAAAAAATAATAATTAAAAAAAAAATGGAGCAGCGTAAACGGACGACACGTGCGGGGGATCGGCGTGTGTGCTTTCGCAGCGGAGAACGGTATGTTAGATATATGCGTGGGATCGGCGCGTGCGCGGGAACGAAATATGCGTGTGAGAGGTGTAACGGAGGTGTTGGGTTAGATTTACGCTTTAAATAATATATTGGGGTTAAATTTTGGAATTTTCATAATTAGCCCCCGAATTTTGAAAAAATTGCGATAACGTAGCAGTGGGCGGGTGGGGTCAGCGGAGACCTGGGTTACTTTCGGACATTAATTATTATATTTATGCTAATTAATAATCGGATCGGTTTATCGGAAACAAGCGGGACGCGTACGGGGGAATTTCGGAGAAATTTGGGGAACTTGGGGGAACTTTCAGCACCTGGACACTAATTGGGGTTACTTGCACCCCCGAATAACACTTTGGACAGTTTATTGACCTCGGGACACTGTTTGGACGTTCGGTTTATCGGAAACGAGCGGGAACCGTCCGGGGGAAACTCGGAGGAATCGGGGGAAACTTGGGTGAATTTTGACCACCTGGACATGAATTGGGGTGAATTTTTGCCTCCGGGACAGGAATTGGGGTTCGGATTAGCGAGTGTCGCCAGTCCCCGCTTTTATTGACTACTTTAGACAAAGCCGTCGAATGAAAAGAAGCGGAATGCGAGATTCTGCACGTAGAGCAGGATTTTCAGGCCCTAAGGAAGAGGCCGAGACATGGATAGAGGGGATCTAGAATTTCCGTAAATAAAACAACATTAGAGTCAATGATAGAACGGAAACATTTATAAAACATGAACAAAATCATGGGGACACCAAACTGGTGCACGAAAGGGACTTATGAGCTTGAGCCTTTTTGATATAGAACAAACATAGGCTGATATGATTATGTCCGGAAAGACACCCAAATAACGAAAGGAGGAATAAAGCGGGAATTTTAAATAAAGCGCAGCAGTGTAACAACGATAGTGAACAAATGGATTTTTGATAAAGCGTTTTCGAATGATATTAAGGAGTTTTGAAGTGAGAGTATATTGCGGTCAGAGGAGTAAATTGTTGTCGGCAAAAAGAGAAAATGCGGATACGAATGAGCAACAGGCCCATCTGTTGTTTGGCGGATCGATCGAAATAATTTTTTTTTCCCTTATTATCCCATTTAGCTTTGATTTCCATTTTTGCTCGCTTCTCTGATAAATAGACAGTGACTTATGTCCGGATGGTTGTCGAGGTAGTTAAAAAAAAAAAACCCGTGTACGTATATAAGTAATATAAAATAAAATAATATCGGATTTTTCTGGAATTTATGGTGTAAAAGTAATCATTATTTTTCGCTTACTGCACGGTTATTATTTTCATTTCTTTTACGTTTATTTCGGTTTTGTAGATTTTCCAGATTTCATTTACCGGGAAGTGTAAATTTCTCGGTATACCACGATCGTTTTACTTCGAAACGGATATTTTATTATATTTAATAAAAAACATGTATTAATTGGAACTGCTGCAGAAAGAGTCGTTAATTAATAAATAAAACAATAATCTAAACATGTCGGTGATTTTTAAATGAACGGTCTTTCAGCGGTTCTTTATTTTGTATTTTTCTATCAGACGCAATAATTGCTCTGGCCATGAAATATATCGACATAATTACGAAATTAATAAGGCGGCCCATTATTATTCCTTCATTAATTCATCGATACTTTCAGTAGGCGGCAGCAGCAAACTCGAACGAAACACAAGCTATAATCGTTATCTTAGTCGAGAATTATAATGACGTGACGTCAAATCATTATCATTATTTTGCGCATCTCTATCAAATGTTATTCTTTTCATTTCCGGGGTTTTCTCTGACTTTTTTTTCTATTTTTACTATTTTTGTTTTTGCGATCGATTTAATTGATATCGCTTTAATTGATATCGCTTTAATTGATATCGATTTAATTGATATCGCTTTAATTGATATCGATTTAATTGATATCGCTTTAATTGATATCGATTTAATTGATATCGCTTTAATTGATATCGATTTAATTGATATCGCTTTAATTGATATCGCTTTAATTGATATCGCTTTAATTGATATCGCTTTAATTGATATCGCTTTAATTCGTACACTTATTCGTCTACAGTTTTAAACGGGGTGTTCTTATTATTTTCTCGGTAATTTTATTTTCGTTTTTGCGTTTTCGTAAATCCGACCTTTGCGACGGCTTATGAGAGATTTTTATAATTGGCGAATTATAGCTAAGCGGCGACGAATTTCATGAATAAACCGCGCCTGAGGGAAGCTAAGAGCAGACTCGGTTATCTGTAGAACTTTCGATTTGGAGGCTTGCGCGAGCCAGCTCGACCGGCTAGACGCTGATTCGTATTCCGGGGGAAAGATTAATTTCTTGCAAGAACGAACTGCGAGAGGGTCGTTTATAATTCTAAAAAGAAGAAACAAGCGTGCTGGTCGAGCGTGCGCGGTAGATTTAATTAAATTTTTAAACTGTTGGCTGGCAGTTAATGTGTGTTCTGGTTGGCGGGTAACTTTTGCCAGGACATGTTAAAATTTTTAAGCGCTGATAACGTGCCGAAGCTGCATATGTGTGTTTTGCACGTTTATCGAAATAAGAAAAACTGTATGAAAAATGAGAATCGTTGCTTCGGCCAGAGCCGTTTAGAATGAAGATGAATTTTCTCGTAGTAGTTTATCTTCGGACTGGCTGCTTATCCATCGCTCAGCAACTGAAAGAACTAACAAATCTTTGTCTTCATTTCGCGAACAATTTAACGACGTTCATCTGGACCGGCGGCCCCTGCGGGCTATCGTGAGCACCAGTGGATGAGGTTGGGCGCGGCAGCAACTTTGTTTTCTCATATTTCAGCCGTCATCAATTATGACGAACGCGTTGTTTTTTCAGACTGCCGGGGCAGCGGCAAACTACACTATTCCGAAGAGAACGTGATAAGACTCGGAATTTCTTAATTCGTCGGCCCGAACAATCGAACTTGCACTTGATTCGGAATTTCTGTTTATCGCAGACTGACGATGCTCTCTGGTCCCGAAACTCGCATCAGCGCACCTACCGACCGACTGCCCCCCAACGCTTGTCTGCCGTCGCTAATGTTTAAGATAAATAAACCGATAGTAGATAATAACGGACGATGATTTTCCGTTTCATTCTGATGGAAGATAATGATGGCGCAACTAAGATATTTCTTTGCCCTATCGCACGTTCTTCTTTAACGATAAAATGGCTTCCACCGAAAGTCCGATAATATCCTCCGACTCCGCGGATTCGAAAGCGAATATGTTCAATTCTCTCCTTCAGCTTGCTTATCGTATGCCTTAAATTTTCCATTCTAGTCTCACATTCGGCAAAGATAAAGAAGCAAAAGTTGTAGAATAACTTCACGATTAAACAGGTGTAAAATTCAACGTCGCGGTATTAACGGAACGGTTTAAATGACGTTCCCAGTTCGCCGTATGTGAGCGCGCACACGATCGTAAAAAAAACAACGAAAAATTCCAAGTTGCATTCGATATATTCAACAAGTCCTCTCGTAGAATGACTTCATCATACGTCACTGATATACACATGTATCTAGTGCGACTGGGGGTAAAATACGCTAAACTTTGTCATACGTGTCTGAGCGTGAACTGAGCAGACAGTCGATTACATTACAGCACCCGCAAAAACTGATAAGCGCAGTATCTAAATAACTATAGTCGGTTCAACGAAATTGTGCCGATGGAAACATTTTCGATAAAAGTCGATTTTTCGGCATCGTTGCCGAAAGCTTTATATCGGAATTTTTATTTCTTTATTCAAAATGACATAATATTTTTTTAATATATATTTTATAATTATTATTCCAATAAGAACGAAAAAAAAACAACTCTAACGTATATTTATTAATTTATTAATGAAATTATAATACTGATGAAATAGTTCTAATTAAGCTTCTAGAACGAATCCCAGAAGATATAATGCTAAAAGAAATAGGAACTTGTAAATTATTAATTAAGCAATGGATGATTTTGATAGCATTGAATGACATTAGGTATTAGATAAATTGGGAACTGGCTGTGGAATCGACACCATTCCTATATATATGTCAAATATGTGGTTATGAAATAGTATAACGATAAGTAGCTATTTTTCTTTGTGTTTCTATCTATTTTAGTCTTGTTTTATTATTATTATTATTACTCTATTTTTAGTTTATATAGTTTTCTCACTATTTATAAGTACGAAAATTAATAGTATAAGTAAAGAACTTTTGTAACACATTTTTTCTTGAATAAACGATGATAAGCGTGCTGGGCACCCGCAGACAGGCAGTATACCTTGCGGGACCCACAACTTATTTTTTAATGATGATAAAAAAAAAAATTAATTGATTTTAGTGTTATTCCGGTCATTTTTCCCAGTTCACATGTTTAGGTTCATTTTGTAATCATTAATAAAATTGCATAATTTTTAGCTTAATTATAAGCACAGAAGTGAAGATTTTACATAATGAAAATACCAAGCAGTTATTATTGTTATTATTATTTTTTAATTAACACGTGTTCAAAATTAAATTAGACATGGTGATAAATTTATTCGAGTATTATCGAGTAATGCGGACAACATTATTTTTATCATTCTTCAGTTATTTTTGTGTCCGTTAATTTTGATGATAAATGGAAGCAGGCAGTATTTGTTTTTTAGTGATTACACTTGTACTTACGGTTTATTAAGAAGTAAATAAATTAGGCTTATTCGCACTATGGCAAATAAGAAATTGAAAACAAGTAAAGATAAAATAAATTTATAATTTACACGGCGATTCTAAACATTACGTCGATTAAAGTACACGAGTTATTGTAAAATTTTATGAGACGGTACTTTACGAATTTTGAATTTAGTTTTATTGTGTGTAACATAAAAATACTTCAATATAGAAAAATTCTAACTTTCATATTACGTACATATTGCTATATTTTTACAGGTTCGTGAAATTTATTAATACATCGATTGATCTGTAATTTAAAATAAATCCGGAAGCATTGCTCGGGGTTATCAAATAGTAGAATATTTGATTTTTACGTTGTTATTTAAAAACGAAAACTGAATATCCATTGACGTACTATATTTTCATTGAAATTATCTAGCCCGGTAATTAATTTTTCTCGTTCGTACGTTTTTGCGGCGTTCTACAAATTAGTTTATTTTCCAATTTATCAATATCTTTTTTAACGTTATTAATGCTTTTTTAAAATTAAAGTTTTTAACAATATTTTGGTTATCAGCCAACTTCTAGAAGAACTTATAAACATTTGCAATTATCATTTTACTTTGTTTATTGAAATCTTTTGTACCTGTTCTTGACCCTTAAATTTGGTAGAATAACCAAATCGTCATCATTATTGCTGGTCGTTTTTTTTTTTGTTTTTTTTGTTAGATGTAAAAGAAATAGAACAAAATGGAATCTATTTTAGGTGTAGAACAAAACTCCCGTGGACTATTTGTAGAAGAATGAAACAAAAATGTACAGTAAAAGAAAAAAAAAAGTAAAGTAAATTAAGATAAAACTGAATAAAAAAATAAGGAAATCAGGACTAGTGAAAATACCTTGAAAAAATTAAAAGTACTGACGAATAAATGAATGGAAACTTCGATAATAAACACAATATCACATATATACTGAGAACAAAAAAAACAAGTTCAGTCAAGCATGAGGTTTCATGCGCTGAGGATTCCGTATGTTAAGTTAAAGATAACCATAATTTTCATTTACATAATACTAAATTCAAAACAACAATAATTCCAAAACAGATATTTTTAGTCCAGTTCTTTTTCACACATCACGTAGTGTCATCATATTGTACTGCAAAAAAAAATAAATTCTAATAAATAAACGCTATTTAGTCCTAGATTTTTGGAAGGATTAATTATCAATAAATATTTAAAAATTTGTAATTGTACTTGTTTGTTTTCCGAATTTCGATATAGTTATATTTGAATACTATTACTTAAACCACCTTCCTTGTTTGTCACTATTTATTAGATTATGATTTTTAAATAAAATTTATTTAGATATATACACAAAATTTTAAATAAACTACGCAAACATGTCAGAATGAGCATATTTTTAACCCCATTCAAAATTTATAGCTATAATATTCGCGATGCAAACAAGGGGCTACATATTAGTTCTCGCGCTTTTGAACTTTTCGGCAAATTTGAAAGTTTGGTTAAGAAAACGAAATAGGGTTTCGTTCCCGACAAATACTAATCTTTCAAACGATATATCACATTCTCGGGAAAAAAAATATTTTTTCCAAAATTTTGAGCTTTCGGTGCCCCGAAGGTCCAGTTATCAAGTTGCAAATCCGGATGTTCCAAACTAAAGAAATATACGTGGATGCGCGAATTTTAAACAGCGTTTAAAATTTTCACCCGTAATACTCGCGCCGCTACATGGGGAACACTACATTTTTCGAGCTTTTTTGAACTTTACGGCAACTTTGAAAGTATCGTTAAGGAAATAAAATACGGTTTCGTTCCCGACAAATAGCGATCATTCCAACGATATATCGCATGCCCGGGAAAAAAAATATTTTTTCCAAAATTTCGAGCTTTCGGTGCCCCGAAGGTGCAGTTTTAAAGTTGAAAATCCGGATGATCCAAACTAGAGAAGTATACGGGGATGCACATTTTTTTAATCGCGTTTAAAATTTTCAGCTTTAATATTCGCATCGCTAAGCGGGGGGACATGTCATTTTTTGCACTTTTTTGAACTTTACGGTAACTTTGAAAGTTTCGTTAAGGAAATGAAATACTGTTTCGTTCCAGACAAGTAGCGGTCTTTCCAACAATATATCACATGCTCAGGAAAAAAAATATTTTTTTCCAGTATTTTGAGCTTTCAGCGCCTCGGGGGTCTCATTCTAAAGCTGGAGAGCCGGATGTTTCAAACCAGAGAAAAATATGTGGATTCACATATTTTACATCTTGTTCCAAATGTATAGCTATAATACTCACGTCGCAAAAAAGAGGGGGCCTACAAATTAGGGCTCGCGCTTTTTTGAACTTTTCAGCAGCTTTGAAAGTTTTGTTAAGAAAATGGAATACGAGTTCGTTCCCGACAAATAGCGATCTTTCTAATGATATATCGCAAGCCCGGGAAAAAAAATATTTTTTTTTAAAAGTTCAAGCTTTTGGCGCTTTGAGAGTCTAATTTTAAAGCTGGAAATTTCGATGTTCAAAAGTAGAGAAATATACGTGGAGTCGCATATTTTAAACGATGTTCGAAATCTTTAGCTATAATATTACCGGCGCTGGGGGGGGCACATCATTTTTTGCACTTTTTTGAACTTTTCGGCAACTTTACATAACTTTTGTAGCATAATTTTTTGATTTTATGAAAGGACCCCTGCATTTTAGTTTACATTTTGAATTTCAGCTTTATAGGTTTATCGGGTGATGAGTTATGATTTTTTAAGTGATTTTTGAGGTCGTTTTATGTACCATATTATACATATATTCTTGACGGTTTTTTGGGTTTTTTGCTGCCCAGGGTAATCGGTAATCTTTAAGTTATAGATCGTTTTAAAGAGAATTTTAATTGGGATTTATGTTCCAAATTTGAAGTTTATAAGTCAAGCTGTTCGTGAGTTATTGATTTTTATTTGATATTTTTGTCATTTGTGTACCATCTTTGTAGGAATTATTATTACAGAATTACAAGTGTATTCACCCTTTTTTAATAAATGAAATTTATTAAAATATTCTTATTTATTAACTAAGCATAATTTGGTTACGAATAATATATTTTTGAAAAATAAAATTAACAATTTACAAATTCTGTGAAAATTTATAAATGTTGCGGTGTATTTATTTTATTATTACTATCACTCATAATTAATCTGAATTTTGTTATTGTTATTTATAATAATTTTAAGTAAAAACTAATCAAAATAAACATTGAAGTCGCAATTTAATTTTAATTAATTCTGTTGTTAAAAATTGTATTAATGAAATGAACTAAAACCACAAGAAATAAACTTCACACGATTTAAATGAACGTTTTATTTTGACTTAAAACCGTAATTACTATTGGCAACACCTCGGCATTTTTAGTAGGTGGAAGGTAAGTGGATAGTAAATATCGGTTTATATCGACTTTTTTCCATCGGCATATTTTCGTTGAACGGACTATAGTAAAAGTTTTAACCGTTGTTATATTTCGAAGCGCCGAATAGTAACGGAAGCTGTGACGACGACACATAGGTGTGTTTTGCTCATACAGTTCATTTTTGTAGCGTAATTTTTAGAGGAAACGACTACTTTTTATAAGGCTTCGAATCGTCTTTCGGACGGTAGGTTCCATATAGTGATCGCCGATCTCGATTCCCACCAACGGAAAAAATGAAAATGACAAAAAATATGATTAAGAAGCGAAAGCAATCAAACGCCAAATCCAGATATGTTACATAATGTACTCGTAGAAGAACACATATTATTATCTGGCAGTTATGATTTTAGCTACTAGATATAAATCGGAACAAGTTCGTAAAACTTAGCAAAGAATACCTGCTTACTAAAGCCTCTGTCTCATTTTTCAGTCGATGTACTCGCTGTTATAGGCTAACTTCGATATGATGAGGGGTGAGAAATATAGACCACCTGTCACAGACGTCGTATATTGCGGCATTGTTATAAACTGCCCGCTTTGCTGGATTCATCCGGACCGGTTTGTAAATAGTAATGATGGCTTTCGCATGCCTCTACCAACCATTCACAAAACAAGTATGCCACCTCAAGTCTTTGGTAAAGCCTCGACACGCGTATATAATTAGGGCGGATGTCATGTGACACGGCCAGTTAACAGAAGTTTATTGCCTTGTAGTGTTGTACTCGGATGGCGTTGTTTAACTACTCCTAGTGGACACATCTCCGATATCCATCTGTTCTCCTGTCACCTGGCTTGGCAACATCGACATGTTCATCATCTGCGGACATTTCCAAGTACTGGTGGCGATAATGAATTTTGTTAAATACTGTACAATAAATTTACCAACCGAATTAACTTCTAGTGTAGACTAATATTCGAGGAACAAAATTTACAATTTGGTCTATTACTTCATACTGATTTCATTTCTGCTAGGCAATTACGGTTCGTATGATTCAATGTTAATTCGATAGACAATTTAATTACGTGTAAGTGTTACGAATTAATTAAATGTCGTGGTAAATATTTTTGCAGAAACAATGATGCGAGTACACTTGCTTGCAGGACGTAAAATACATATGTATACACTTTTTTTCCACTGTACGCTTATAGTCACTGCGGTCTTCTTATCCGATTTTAACGCACCGGTTCAAAAAGCCCCAGCCTTAGTTAAAAAATCCTCCTCCGAAAATTTATCGCGACTTTTCATATTGAGTAATGCCCAATAAGAAGTATTTTTAGTTTATACTATTTAACCTAATTACACGATTACTGAAATGTTGCATTTTTTCCATCTGCAATGTAAACGATTTTCATTGGGCGATCTGCAACCGACATAGATATGCAACCAAAAATCTTTTCTGATACTACAACACCGTGTTTACAGTGTGTACCGAAAGGACCCTAGTATGATTAGCTTGCCTTCGCAGCCAATCCTTTATGTCACTTGTCAACATTTAATTTAATTTTTTAGTATAAATATCAGTGCGTCTCTTAATGAGAGTTTATTTCGTTGCAGTTCTACTATTGAACTTCTGTGTATGGTTCATGTTGCGGGTGTCTTTGTACGTGTATGGTATGCAGTGTTTCTGTCCAAAATGCCTGTTTGGTGAGAGTAAATATTAAACTCGGAAGTGAACAATAATATGATCGTGAAACTTCTCTGTCGAATGGTTTTTTTAATTTTTAATTTCATAATTCTTGTTCCGGGACATAGCGTGACGAGAAATGGAAAAATAATATAAATGTCGAGTTCTCGCGTTTGATTCTGCTTGGCAACAAAGTAATTGCAACGATTGCGAAAATGAAGTAAGGGCTGGAACAGGCGATACAGAAAAGGAGCAGCAGTTAGATAATAAAGTGGATAAGTTTCTAACAATAAAATACGCTTGTTGCGACCAGTAACCAGTCGTTAATTCGGTTCGCTACATTCTAGCACTAATTCGACTTAGCCTAATGTAAAAACGCAAGCTATCAGTGTTAGAATTAATCGACCGTTATATTCGCTTCATTGAGTTTACCGCTAACTAGCCCTAATGCAAACGGCACGGTATGGAACTTAAACGGCCGTTATGTTTCTCCCAATACGTGTGACCTCTACCAATTTGACTTTGACCGAAATCTAATGGTGAAAATCGTCGGCATATGAATTTCCAGAACCTTTTCCGCGTAATAAAGATGTGTCGGCTTAAATTTAGAAATGAAACGTACTTTCTAGAATTCTGTTGAATAGGATTGCTATTTTCAATTGCTAATATTTACGTTTTCCTAAATTACAGCGTTGAAGCGATTACATTTTTCAACCTCTTGATAGTGAAAATTATTACAATTATCGTAAAAATCTGAACTAGAAATTTTATGAAGGCCAATGAATGCCGTTTGCTTTCGATTTATGTTATTTGACGCTTATTGATGTATCGTGGAAGTGACATTTTTTTAAACAAATTTTTTGGAAAAAAGTTATTCATTTATTTCTCCTAAAATCTGATCCGTATTCAAAGCTAAGTGCATGCTGTCGATTGGCGTGCAAAATGCACGATGGTTCAGTTGAATAAAAAATGGAATTCTTTTTTTTTAAATACTTTTTTTTTTTTAAAAGTTATAGGTTGTCGGCATCTGTATAGGTTTAAATCCGGTTTGTGAAATGTAGGTACAGTGAAAAAATTAATAGCAAGAATTATAGGTTGACATATAAAGAAGACTCAGTTGGTGGTGAGAAGATGATTCCGATAGGTTGAAATAAAAAGGAGAGCGTTTGGTGAAAGATAGGAACAAATGAGCAGTGTCGTCATAGATGGCCAGAAAAGAGAAAGAAGACCAAAGAGAAAAAAGAAAACCGATACGAAACAAAGAAAAAAGCAGCTGATTAATGAAGACTATAGGAGAGCGGTGAAATACGATATATGTGAAAGGTTATTTGTATAAATTGTTCGTGACGAGAATGAGGTAAGGTGACGTGGAGTATGTGTAAAGCACAGTTATTAAAAATCGAAATGTAGCAATGAACAAATGGCAGGCGTTAGGCAAGGAATCGGTAACCTAATCTATGCGTAGACAAAAAAGATGTATTGGATTCTGCAAACATTTTATAACACCAACGCAGATGAAAAAAAAAGTACAAGCGATTTAGAAAGGAGAGATTTCAAAGCGCAACCATATGAAAAAGAACTTAAGACGAATACTAAGAAAATGAGAATGTAAGGATCGCCTCTCTGTTTTATAAGTGGAAGGACTTTTAATAAGTTTAGTCGCTAAGAGGAAAAAAAATAATTCTAAAAAAAATAAACAACTGCGCGGAACACGCCGAAATAGCATGCGCAATTAACCACATCTGAATTATAAAGACGAAGATGAAAAAAGAATGCAATCAGATTTAGAAGGCAGTGCTATAGTATGGAAGGGGACAAATTATATTGATATCATGAGAAAAACAGTATATACCGTTGCGAAGAATAAGGATGAAGAAGTCGGAAAAAGAGATGTTATTAAATAGAACGATGTATCGTGAAGCCAAAAATAATTCAAAAGCAAGAAGATGAATCAAAAAGCGCAAGAGCGTTGCAGAATACGAGAATACCGTATTTTATAATGAAATCATTGAATTATTATCTTTATAATTTTTTTAAACTTTTAAATTACTATGTCAATTTTTTAAAATTAAATTGCAATACGTGACTTTTTATAATTGATTTTAATTTGTTATTGATATTTAGTTTTTAAAAAATTAGAATCTTAATAACATTCCGTCATCATGAAGTTCGAAATGCATCGGTGATAATATAACAATAAATTTAATATAATATTTCGTTGTGGTATAATTTTTCAATATACATAATAATGAAATGTTTGTAACAGTAGAAAATTCTCATACAATCGGGAGGAGTAGTGCCTAATCGAAAACCAAAAATATATTTAAAAGAAGCAACTTATTGTGTCCCAGCCACCAAAATACCTGTTCCCGTTAAAAAGTTTCCTTAGACTTGATAGGACGTAAAGAAGCATTTTCCTTTCAGAATTCTGAGGGGCAATTATCGGTTAAGAAGGAGATAAAAATATGAAGTGGATTATTAAGAGCTTGTGCAGATAAGCATTTAAAAGCAAGAAAAAGTGCGCCACCAAGACCGGTAGTGGGTTTGAAAGCATCTTCATAAGGGCAGACAGTAATTCGTTAATAATAAAGGCGGAAGTGAAAAAGTGAGAAGAGGATTTGCAGAAAGGAGGGAAAGAGTATAATTCGTTGGAATTTGGAACGTACACTCGTAAGAAGGTGCAATCGAATCTGCACGAATAGGTTATCAGCGGAAATTGTTTTATTTGTAACGTGATGGTAACTATATATATATATATATATATACATTTAAGAAGCTATCGGTGCAGTCTTTATATACTACCAATTTATTGACCTATACCCATTTGAACGGTAGTCTATTTATTTATTTTATTATTTGAATTTCAATATTCCGCGTAGAAACGGTTATTTGAATAAACATGTTTATGATGAAAATATATTTACACATTGATAATATTAAATGTAAGTATAAAATATTACTTATCAGATAAAACTATAATTATATATTACAATTATTTGCTTCACTTTAAATTCGAATAAGGATTCCTGATAACTTTGAGTTTTTCCCTGTGCATCCTGCTATAGATAAATGAGCTTTCTGCAGTGGTTAACACGTATTGATACAAGCAGAGTTCTTTTCGTTTCGGCTCTTCCAATATATTTATTTCTACTAGTTTTGTCAGCTTGTTTATTTATTTACTTTTTATCCCGTTTTTAGCCTTTGCAGACTATTAAATTTTATGAAAATAAATCTTATAAAGTATGTTTGCTAACGCTGAATATAACTAAGGCTTTAGTATTAACACAAGTTAATGTTATTGTTATTTATTTATTTATTTATTACATACGGCTTAAACATAACCATGCGGTTATCAAGCCGAGTCTGTTGAATGAACTTACAGAATATTGTATAAATTACGATTTTTCAATAATTAAAAAAAAGTTGTTTATGTGTGGGCTGTTATTATTGAATAATTGGTTTAGAGGTAGATTAAACTTTTGGCCGGATTTGAATAAATTATTACAATACGTTATGATGTGACAGATGGTGAATTGGGAGGTTTTACAAAAAGGACAGGATGGTGTTATTGAATAGATATGAATGGATTACGACCGAATGACCAGGTCTTAATCTGGTATTTCTTCTTGTTTCATGATTTCCTATTAGATTCGACTTTTCCTTTTATACTTCTCAGGTGATTTGCAGTTGAAATAATCGTTCTCCATTCTTCATACCATTGTCGCATAGTTTTTTCATTATATTTGATTCGTAGGTCCTCTGCCGCTAAGACGTTATATCCGAGAACAATGAATTTGCTCCTTTGGCCAATTTATCAGCGATTTCATTAATTCCTTTATGACTCTGAATCCATAAGAACGGAATATCCAGTCCAATCAAATGCATTTCTGTCAGGATTTCATGGATTACGACAGAATTAATATTAAATACGGCCGTATTCGTGAGGAGTCTGTTATTAGAATGATAAATTGATGCGTTGTACGGCAATATTTCTTGTAGTGCAAGATATATTGTATACATTTCAGCAGTGGTAACTGAGCAACAAAACGGTAATTTTTCAGTCTTACGTGTTGTATTCGGACAATGGGAAGCTGCTCCGGCTGATGTTATCTTTGCTCTATCGGTATAATAGAGTACTCGGGATATCGCTCGAAAACGTTATTTAACCCTGCTTGAATAATTAAAGTACTCTTGGAGAATTGTTCATTAACTTCCGAAGCTCACCGATAATTCGAATGAACGCCTCTGCTGCTAACCTAATGCCTTGGTGGTGGACGCCATCTAATTTCCTTTTAAGTTAGAATGGCTTGCTAAATTATAAAATTAAACGCTGTAGCCTAATTATGTGCGGATAAGGGAACGGTATAGTAACGTTTTTTTTTTTTTTTGCTGCATCCTAGATCAGAATGCCTAAGTACCTTGAAGATTATTGGAGAACGAATGCATTCGGAACGTATGTAGGTTATATGTTCTTTCCACGATAATTTTTGTCTAAACGGATTCCTAAGACTCTATATTTTGTTGTTTATTTTCGTTTTTAAAGAAAACTATGTAATTTGTTTTTTCAGCGAATATTAGAAAACCGTGCTTGCGACCGCAATCGTTTATGTTGGTTATATTATTGGTTATATCAAATTGTATAACGACTCACCTCGAGAGATATGTTAAGATCATACGCGAACATTTCAATGGATACCGGTTTCTCGACAACAGAAATAATATCATTTAATAAAAGTAGGAATAAAAAAACAATCAGAGGTGATCTTTCAGGTACTCCATTGCCAATTTTTTTTTACATCCGATAGAAAATGTTGCCTGTTCTAACACGAATTTGTCTGTTGGTAAGGTGATTATTATGGATGCTAAAGTACCATTTTCACTCCGCCTTGATGTAACTTTTTAAGAATTAGATAACGCTGTACACAGTCATAAGCTTTAGAAAAATCAAAGAACACCGTAATCATGGAATTCGAATTTACGAATGACCTTCTGATGTTCGTGACAAGTTCATTATCCGTTAACTGTGTTGACCGTTGCTGTCTAAATCCAAATTGAAAAATATTTCGTTTTTTCCCCTCAACTTTTCCCGTTAGATGCTCTATAATATTCGCCCGTCCGCTGCGGATTTTTCCATTCCTCTTTTTTCTAATTCTGCGTGATTCCAGCAGCCTCTTACTCCGTATATGTATAACATTTAATCGGACCTTTCCCGTTTGATGTCTATTTCCTCGAAAGCGAATGCATTACACAAATACTCTTTTCACCGGTCCGGTCCCGACTGCTCTTTCCTATACTACAGTGAAGCTCGCCGTCGTGTTAATCGTTTTCTTTACTTTCGTTTTGTTTAGTTCACAATGTCTCCGAACTATATAATAATGTCCGCTTTCAAGAAGATTTATAACGTCGAGAAAAACGAATTGAAAACTTAAAGTGAGATCGCCGGAAAAGCATCATTCAAAAAAAGCACGATATAGCTTTGGGTGAAAATGAATAAATTGGAATTACGTTAAGAATTTTCGACGATAAATGTTTAGTGTTGCTTCGCTAATAAAACGACCGTGCCGCTTCAGCTTAAATCCACTGACACTCACATTCCGACCGTTGACCGGGAAGATGAGTTCACATCTGGCGCGAAAGTTGTGCTTCGCCATTATTTTTTTGCGTAACTCCATTTCCGGGGGCTCTGTTCGGCGCACGAGTGCTAACCGATGATGTGTGCGATGATTTCATTATTGTTCGGCCGTCAGTGACGACTTGGTCATGTAGCGTCTGGACTAATAATTAAGATTGATTACGTTCGATTATTAGTCTTGCCGTGTAAACGCGATACGGCCTGTCGGTATGTGAGTCATTAATCAGTTTTCTAAAGCCGCCGTGGCAACCGTAACGGGCCGTTTACGACGTCTATCAAAGATTATATAGAGCAACGGGCGACAGGAAAATATCGTCGAAAAACCGTACCTAGGCGTTACGTCGGTTACGTTACGGTCGTTGTTGCGTGAACGGAAAAATGGTTGTTGATTGTGCGCGCCGGCGGCACCTTCGGTTATCGATATGTAGGTGAACGCGCTGCGACGTGTGTGCGCAATACGTCCTAGGAAGATTTCCGAACGCTGCTCTGTTCACCCTTTTAAGCGAAATTGTACGGGCGACATATTAACGCTGTCTGATAAGGCGGTAGCCCGCGCATCGCCGCTCTCCCCTCTCTGCAATGATATATGCAAATAGCGCACAATGGAACAGTGGACGGAAAGTACTGGAAAATGGAGTAACAGTAGTTTTAATTAACAGAATGGCTTTTCACTGTATCCGATTCGCTGTGCATGCGCTGAAATGGAAAACCGCTTCCCCCGACCGCCCATCGAAGAAACAGTGAACTCGATAACCGCCAAAAAGACTAAAACCCTCCCTCATAACCCGGTTCGTGTTTATTTTCCGCTAATTTTAATTCGCCGCCGTGCACGATTAGTCTTTGCTCGCCATTTGCCTTAAGGGTTCTCTTGTGTTTCGGAATTACTTTTATATTAAAACAAATATAATAAATTAGCTCTCCAGGGGAAGTATTCGTCGTTAGTTAGGCAGCGATGTTTCGATCGGCTAGAACTGGGTTCAAATCCCGCTGTCGCACATTGAAAATATATAAAAATTTCATTTACGCTGGCCTTTAGTTGATGAGTTCGAAAGGGAAAAAGGGAAAAAAATCTATTTTCAGCGCTCATCGGTTGCTGTCGATTATTGCATCCGTCTTATTCAACCGATCCCGAATGATTTCTTGGTATATCGTTCACTTTGAGAACAGTGATTTTACAAAAATAGATACACGAAATTTATGAAAATGAATTCTCCCGAAATCCCATTACTAAAATCCTTAGTTCGTGAATCAGAAATGTCAAAATAAAAAAAGACGCCAAGTGATGTGACAGTTGCGTACGCCACGAATGAAGAATAATTCTTGGTAAAAAAATTATAATATTATTACGTTTAATAAAACTTTTTACGGGAGTAGTGCAATAATAGATCGTAAATAAGTAAAATTAATAAAATTCGGTATTAATAACACTTTTTTTTTTTTTTTATTTTTGTCAATAGGTCTGAATCGGCGTTTTTTCCTTATGCACCCTAATGGTGAAAACGAAACTAGAGTAACAAACTAATAAATGCGTATTCTTTCAAATGGTATTCCCGAAAGAAATAATGGAAGCGAATGAAATAACAAAAAACTAAAACAAAGTTAAAAAATTGACTGCAATAAGAAAGAACACGGAAGAAATATTACGACAAGAATAAGGTATAACAGCAGAAAACGAAAAAGCCAAACGAGGAAGAAAAATATAAATGTACGTAGCCCACCGGAATAAAATTACAAATAATATAACGATATTCCGTCAAAAAACGTATGCTTGATAAAAATAATATTGTACGTTATATTTCTGTTGCATAGTGCATCCGTGTTTTGGTATGCACGGTCTGTTCCAAAAATTCCCAAACTGATCGTGTAAATTCGAAACGAGTGGTATGATTCTCATGAAATTACTGATGCTGATGGTTCTGACCTTCGTGTATACGTGAACGAGGTTTCATTGTATTCGGTTGAATAGTTATAATGTAATGATCGGTTCGCATGCGACATGTTTTTTTACGCGGTTACAAAATTAACACGGATGTAATTAAAGTACATCGATTGGTGATTAAGTCTTTTGTTCACTGTAGTAGTTCTACCGCTACAGATAATAGTTAAAACGTGCTGTTGGTGATTGGAGTCTCTAGGCAAAACTGCTGTTTTCGAGTGGCGCAAGTGGTTCAAATGTGGAAGATCGTCGATAGAAGATAACGAGAGGAACGGTCGGCCAGTGAGCTCCCTTAGCAACCGATGCAAATATCAAAGCGGTAAGAAGTCAACTGACTGATGATCGTCGTGTAACATGTAGAATGTTAGAGGAGAACCTCGACATACCCAAAAATGTCGTGCAACGAATGGCGAAAGTTGGTGTTTTGCTTACGACCCCAAAACTAAACGCCGGAGTGCCAAATGGTTTGGACCAAATTCGCCAAAACCCGCAAAACTTCGATTTCAAAAGTAGGGCATCAAAACAATGTTGATCACTTTCGTCGATTGCAACGGCATAATTCACGAAGAATTTATGGTACAAGGTGCCACAATCAATGCTCAGTATTATCTAAATGTTATGGAGCGGTTGGTATACAGGAAGTTCGGCTAGAAATGTGGGCAATGCGCGATTTTTCCCTGTTGCATGACAATGCACTGGTACACAACGCGATAATTGTGCGACAGTTTTTGTCACAGAAAATTATCCCCTCCCCCCGGACTATTTTATATTCTGAAAACTCAAATTGCAATCGGAAAAAGATATTTTTGGCACGATTCCGACTAACTAGGCGAATATAACCGCGGAGCTAAGAAGGAGATTTCGAAAGAGCAGTTTTTAAAAGTCGTCAAAAAGTTAAAAACGCGTGCTGATCGTTGTATCCCGTTGAGGGAGGACCATTTTGAATAAATTTTGTAAAAAATAAATTTTCCGAATCGTACGTGTGTTTTTATTGAATCAGTTCGGGAACTTTTGGGACAGACCGTATATATATATATATACATGCAGAGAAAATATTGCAATGTCAAAAACATTATTTCTACTGGCTAACGAATGAAATTCGTGTTAAATGTATTTTTTGTAAAACATAATCATTATCGAGCCGATAGCTTCCCGATCACGGAATGTGTTTATTAACGTTAGGTTTTTATTGAAAATAAAATACAATACCAATTAAAAAGTCGATTACAAAAGAGATCGATTATTATATAATTAAAAAGCATACAAATGTAACGTGTAAATAAATGACCAAATAAAATAATAGTAGTATCAAAAAACTAATAATAAGGTAATACAAATATTAAATTACAAATATTTTCCGATGGGTTATAGAATGGTTACGAAATGATGTAAATAGAGTATTGAATGACCGGTTAAAACAGGTAACTTTATATTTAATGATGTAATCCTTTTCAGCAAAGTTTAACATCTTATTAATAAACATTTTAAGAAAAAAAGCTTTTGTAATATCATATGTGATTGTAATAACCATTTGCAATCGTACAAACACATTAATGATACGTGGTATTCAATCGTTGAATTTAACTTGTAATAGATTTTTTTCATTTATCTGTATTCTACTACGTCATTTAGTCGATATATTTGGTAAGGAAGAAAAAGAATAATAGCGAAAAAAGGGTTTTGCCACTTAATATACCAGTACGTCTTATTCGTTAGTTTAATTGAGTAGAAATAATTAGTAAATTAATGAACACATAACTAAACATATTAGGATTGAAAATAAAATAAAATATGCGCTAGTAGTAAATTGACGATACCTCGCATTTAGCTAAAAAATGAATAACACCGTTAACGACAAACGTAGCACTCGAATATCTAAAGGAGACATGATTTACTCTAACCGGAATAGGAAACCAAAGAATGTTAATAAACTTTTTTCTTTTTTTCTTCTGATATGATGCCATCCTACTATTCCTACTTTACTTTTTAAAGGTGTTTACTTATTTGATTAAATCTAAGGAAGTCTATCAATGCTGCTGCTGCTGTTGGAGTCTGTTTAAGAGGGCTGCAAATTTAGAGCAGCTCAGAACGGTGTGCTACACAATCGGAGTGATGGTTTGAGAACAAAAAGATCAGTAACCGGAAGCGGGAGTCATGCAAGAAAGATAGTCATCGGACAACGGCTTGCGGCCTAAACGAAATATGCGAGATACGTGTTCTGGCGGCCACCATTGTTGACTCAATCTAAGGCAGGAATGTTTGACATGTAGTCCACTGTATTTCGTAAAGTATCATATCCGGCGTTCATGTATATATGATTCTCTGGTTTTCCCTGAACTAAAGATAGGCGATTATTCAAGTTTCTATTTATTTATTTATTTATTATATTTACAAGTCGCTTATTGAATACATGAAAATGCGCGAAACAAAAAAAAACCAAAAAAACTAGCTGAAGGCTGGGGAAGTTAGATCAGTTGGAATACAGAGATGTCTTTGAGGAAGGCTACGATTTTTTTACACTTCTCGGCGTCCGAAAACATCTCTGAAAGGCCGTTGGTAATACCCGCTTGTTGTCTGGCCTGCTGGTAGTGATTACACTCGATCAAAACGTGCCTCACCAATATAGGCATGTTGCAGCGTTGACACAGGTTGGGCGGTTTTTTAGATATGAGGAACGAATGAGTCAAGTTTGTGTGTCCAATGCGGATACGAGTTAGGACACACTGCTCGTGTCTACTGAGAGTTGGCATGTTTTCGTAGGTATCTTTTCTAAACTCGTGTAGTTTGCTCGGCGTTTGGAGCCAAAGGATGTTCCAGTAGTTTTTGACTGTGTTGCTTATCACCATTTTAGCTTCATGAGGTGTCATAAGTACTTCAGGCGGGCAATCTTGTGTCGTCGCGGTTCTTGCAGCTTGGTCCGCCAATTCATTTCCTTGGATTCCTGTATGCGCCGGTGTCCACACAAGGCTGACCTGTATATGCTTTGATTGGAGCTGGTCCAATTTTAGGTGGATGCGTTGTATGATAGGGTTTTCGGTAAACTGATTTTGGATGGCTCTTAAGCAGGACAACGAGTCAGTAAATATGGTACAGTTTGTTGCGTCTTGGCGCAGTAGGATTAGTTCTAGAGTATGGAGAATCGCCTTAGCCTCACAGGTGAAGATTGAATTATTGTCGTGCGTTCGTTGTGCTGCTAACGTGATAGAGTCAGAGACTATAGCGTAAGCTGTTTTGCCGTTGAGAATTGAACCGTCTGTATAGTATTCCGTGCATGGCTGAAATTTTTCGCGTATTTCAAGGAAAAGTAATCTAAACGTCTCTGAGCTTGTGATTACTTTCTCGTGCTCACTTAGATCAACATTTATTGTCAGATTGGGTTGGCACCACGGGGGTAGGAACCCTAGCGATCGTTCATAAACCGTTGGTAGTATTATTTCGAGTTCTGCATCTGGCTGTCCGCGATCTGAGTGGTTCTGCTGCCGAATAGTCGGGGTCGATATTGTGCACAGGGACCTTGAAGATACTGTCATAAGCTGGATTGTCCGCATATTTTAAGCAGAGCTCTTTTCTTCTGATAACCAGTGGCAGTTCGTTGGCTTCTGCGAGCAAACTATTGACTGGACTCGTTCTGAACGCTCCTAAGCAGATACGGCATGCGGAATATCCAAGATTGATTTCTTGGCTGCATCATATATAATGGCACCGTAATCGAGCACGGATCGGATAAAACTGCGGTAGACTTTTAATAGCGCTTTCGTGCTACTTCCCCACTGTTTGTTGGCGAGAATTTTGAGTATACGCAATCGGTGAAGGCAATTCTTCTTTAACGCTTTGATGTGAGTTTTCCACGAGAGCTTTCGGTCGATCTCGAGGCCCAGGATTTTTATTGAGTCCTTTTTTTTAAGACTTGGTCATTTAGATACAGTTGGCAGTTCCTCGCTTCGGCTTGTTTCTGGCTACCTATTATCATGTACTCCGACTTGGTGGCCGAGAACTTTAGACCGCATTTAGCGGCCCATGTTTGGAGGTCTACAAGAGCTTTTTGAACGATGTGGAAGGTGAATTCAATATTTTTCCCCCAGCATGATATCGTGAGGTCGTCAACGAAGAGTCGTCCCCGCAACGGAAATCTTAAGCTTCTAAGCGCATGATTAATTGTCACGATGAACAGGACGACACTTAGCACAGATCCCTGGGGAAGCCCATTGATGAAGACCAATTCGGACAGGATTCCCTGGATCCGGACTCTCATGCATCGGCGATTGAGGAAGTTGTTCATAAAGGCGATGATGTTACCAGTAAAATTCAGTGACCGCATAATACTGATTACTTCAGGAATCGAGGATGTGTCTGCAAAGATATCGGCTACAACTTGGGTATTATCAATAAGATTACCAGCATGGTCAGAAATGGTAGGTGAATGGAGAGGCGGCCGTTTCCCAGATATGGATCTGATTTGATTCCACACGACGGCAGCTGGCGTTCTATCGTTGATTGATGAAGTGAAGTTGTTTTTGCTTTGTTTCACGGTACGGCGGGCTAAGGCTCTGTTTTTTTTAAAATCAATCATATTCTCCTCAGTGAGATTTTTCTTATACTTGCGGAAGGCTTTTTTGGAGTTCTTTATAGCTGCGTTGCAGTCGGGAGTCCACCATGGCACAGATTTACGTAGCACTGCTTCAGTAGATTTGGGTATTGAGTCGTTGGCCGCAGCAGTAATAACGCCGGTCAGTGATTCGATGATATCATTCGCCGTCATATTCCCTAGAGACGGGAGGGAAGGGAGAAGTTGTTTATGCTTTGCGATGATAATTGGACAGCGGATAGATGGTGCCTTTCTCTCCTATTCTTAAAAATGTCATTCTTGCTTAAGGTGGTCTACGCAATCTTTCGATCTGTACTCTTATCTGCGCAGGTGTTGAATAGTGTATTTAATTTTCCTGACGGAGAGAACACCGTTTTTGTACCTCAAGTTTTTTCAACCTTTTGAATAGCGATCACAAATTATTCGCACTTCAACTGATCAGCTGTGGATCGAGCAGTGTCTCTCGATTTTATTCCGACCTTCCCCTTAAGGCTCCCCCTAAATAGATAATCTGTCTAAATATTAAGTAACGTCGGTAATAAAAGAGCCTCGTCTAACGTCACGTTCTAATACTGCCTATTTTTTCGAGATGAACCGCCGAATTTGATATAGTGTATATGTACAGGACAAAAGAAATTACATATTGATGATAATGAGCGACAGCTCTCAGCAATAAGAAAGCAGACACTGAAATTTTTCGTTCATGCGAGCCAATAAAATTGAAAAACTCATCATGCAGTGGAAGGTTAGCGGCAGAAAGAAACAAAGTAAACCGGCAAATCAGTATATAGACCAAATAAAAAAATGGACTGGTTTATGGATGCAAGAACTGAGGAGGAAACTTGAGGATCGAAGGCTGTGGCCAGCAATTGTTGCACAATCAAATCTCGACGTCCGGAATCTGACTAGGATATAGAAGAAGATATATATATATTATATATATATATATATATACTCGGCCATTTTGGCCTCGCAAGAGGCTGTGCCCCTTGAACCCTCTTGCTTTCATTTCTATCTCTTTCTCTTCTATACTTTGTATAAAATGATCAAAATTTACAACGTAATTCTTACTGGCATCAACACACACAAAAAATAACATAACCACAAAAATCTTATTCTAACATTTAACATCCGTTATATAAAATAAGACATTTTTTCGTTACATATTTCATTTCATAAAATTGTGACATTTTTTAAATAACAATAACAAAAATCCTATAAAATATAACAAACGTTACATAAAATTGGGACATTTTTCTGGGACATTTTTTTGGGACATTTAGCGTTACATAAAATTGGGACATTTTTCTGGGACATTTTTTTGGGACATTTAGCGTTACATAAAATTGGGACATTTTTCTGGGACATTTTTTTGGGACATTTAGCGTTACATAAAATTGGGACATTTTTCTGGGACATTTTTTTGGGACATTTTTTCGAATGGGGGGTAGCCTAAGAATTACGTTGTAATTAATATATATATATATATATATATATATGCGTGTGTATATGTAATATATATACACACACGTTTTTCTTAATTTGCTACTCACCGCGTGTAGATTTTTTTTTTGTATTGTATTTGTATTTTGTATGCGTCTCCCTTGCGGGAGGTTGCAATCGACAATATATACATTTTATTTCCACTAAGGCCACATACTTAATTTATAATATACAATATAATACATAGTAGGTATTTTTTTATTTAAGAAAGACAATCTGGGTAAACGTTGATGAGGATAGATCATGGAGAAGAGAACGAATAGAAAGGAGATAATAGTATCAGTGGAAGGAGAAAGGGAAGGTGGAGATAGCGCTAGAAGAACACTTAAAGAATCAGAAACAATAAGGAATTTGGAAAAACTTGCAGAAGAGGAAATATAAATAATGGCCTGTAGAATGGCAACAGATTCTGCAGTAAAGACAGAACAAAAAGACGGAAGTCTAAAAGACCGAGAATGAAAGAACTGAGGGCACAAGAATGCCGCCCCAACTCCAATCGGGCTCTTCGATCCGTCAGTGAAAATTAAAGAGTGATCACGGAATAGAGAGTTTATTGTATTATTAAATTCCATACTGACGATATGAGAGGAAGAGGATTTAAGGAAGCATGGCATGAAGATTATATTTGGTGGCTTTAACAATTTGGAATAGACGTAAGAGAAAAATGGAAGCTTGTGATGAGGAATGACAAAAGGGGAAAATTTAGAAAGGCGAAACGATATATGAGATAGTATAGGAATTTAATTGGAGTAAAAACGCTAGTGACGAAGGATAAAAGAATAAGAGGTACTGATATTTGACGAGGAAGTGGAAAAACGTTTAATGAGAAAGCGATAACCCAAATAAGATCTTCGGATGAACAGAGGACAGATATTGTATTCAGATAGAATGGCTGGGATAGGAGATGACCTCAGAGCTCCGAGACAAAGCCGAAGGCAACTGTTTTGGAGACGATCTAATTTGTAGAGAACGGATTTGGAAGCGTTGCCATATAAGAAGCTGCAATAATCCAATCTAGAGAGTATGAGAGATTTATACAACATTATTAACACAGAAGGATCGCCTCCCCATCTCGTAGGTGAGAGACCTTTAAGAAGGTTTAAGACTTTAAGCGAGGAAGCATATAAATGGCTGATATGTTCATGGAAAGACAGACGAGGGGATAAAGTGATAGCCAGATAACGAAAAGAACTGATTATTGAAATGGAATGATTTTTAAGATTTATTTCAAATGAGCCCGGGTTGTAAGGTCGAAGGGTGAAGACTACAGCTGCTGATTTTTTAGCGAAAATGAAGAGATGAATGTTAGAAAGGGCCTCTTCTAGAGTACTTAAGGAGCTGTTTAGTTCCTCATTGGCAACTAGAAGATTACGGGAAGGGTACTATTCTGTGATTCGATCCAGCATTGTGAGTCTTCTTCTTCCTTTTGACCTTTTGCCCGGAATTTTTCCGTTTGCTTCCAACGAGAACAGATCATCATTCGTCATTTTATTTTGGATGAATAGCCGCTTACAATCCTTAATTGCGGTCAGCAGAATCGTATTTTCCAGTCCTACCCTCTTCAGTACCTCCTCATTCGTGACTTTTTCCGTCCATTTAATCCTATTGAGTCTCCTGTAAGTCCACAATTTGAACGCATTAATTCTTCTTTCGACGATTCTTGATATTATCCATGTCTCTGTTGCATATCTTGCAATGGACCATACATAGCACTTCAGAATTCTTAAGCGGAGTTCTAGTTTCATTTTGCTGTCTCTCAATATTCTTTCTAAGTTATTAAACGCTGTTCGTGTTCTTACTTCGTCATCCTCCTTTCCATCATCGGTTATGATTACGCCAAGATATTTGTATTTTGTAATCTGTTCGATTGGTACGCCATCCACTTTGATGCATATTGGTCTACTGTTCGCCGTTCTTCCAATCTGCATAACTTTGGTCTTGTCCGCATTTATTTTCATTCCATAACGTTTTCCTTCCGTGTTCAACGTATTCATCATTGCTTGTAGTTGAATTGGCGTTCCCGCAATAAACGCACAATCGTCTGCATAACATACGCTGCTTATTCTTTCTCCACCCACGTTGAAGCCCATTCTCTGGAAGACTCTGTATTTTGTAATTTCTTCGGCGTATGCATTGAAAAGCCGTGGCGACAGCGGACACCCTCGCCTCACGCTCTTTTTTATTTCGCACGTTCTTTCCGTTTGCTGACCTCCAATAATGATATTTGCTTTCTGTTGTTGATACAAGTTTTGGATAGTCGGTATATCTTCGTTGTCAATCATATATTTCTTCAGAATCTGTAGGACTTTTGCATGTTCCACACGGTCAAAAGCTTTTTCATAGTCTATGTACGCGACGTATATGCTTCTTTTTACTGCGAGAGCTCTCTGAATCAATATTTTAAACAATGCAATTGCATCCCTCGTTCCCTTCCCGGGAGGTAAAACCGAATTGCGTTCTACTCAGCTGCCTGTCGATTTTTGCTTCAATTCTACGGTTAATTATTACCAGTAACAACTTAAGTGTATGACTTATTAGCGCGATTGTACGGTATTCCGAACATTTCTTTGGATTGTTCTTCTTTGGTATAGTCACGAAAGTCGAGATCTTGAAGTCGTCCGGTAGAAACCCTGTTCTATATATTTTATTCATTAGTTTCAGTAGTTTTTCCTTGGACTTTTTTAATGCACATTTTAATAGCTTGACAGGAAGACCATCTGCACCGGTTGCTTTCCGTGTTTTAGCTTTCCTTATTACGTATTCTAGTTCTTTTATTATGATATTTGGGGCGGGCTTTTGTTCTTGACATTCAAATCTTTCCATTTGTGCATCTCAGTTCGTGTCTCCTTACATCCATGTATTTTCTATTTCGTCTTTCCTACTGCACAGCTCACCCGCGTCATTTTCGAGCATCATTATTTTATTACTTTTCTTTTTTTGCGATTTCATGAGTAATTTAATTTCTTTGTGCATCTCATGCGTTCTGCCTTCTTTCGTTAGTTCTTCCATATATTTGCATTTCCGTTCAAACCATTGACACTTATCTTCACGACATTTTTTCATTATTTCTTTATTAATGATTTTGTATTCGCTGCTATTACGGTCTTGGATCTTTCTTCTTTTGTCCATTAACTTCATTGTTGCATCTGTGATCCATTGTCTCTTATTTTGCTTTGTTATTACATCATTTACATCATCTTCTTTGATTGTTTCTTCTGCTGCACTTCCGACTGCGTTCTTCCATTCTCTTCACATATTCTCAGAGTCAAGTTCTTCCATTACTATGTTCATTTTATCCTCTAGTCTTTTTGCGTGTTTTGCTGAAATATTCTTGTGTGTAGATAGCATCGTAAAAACAGTTTTAAACGTCAAATGCTTTTTTTCAAAAACCTACAAAACACGCGTGCATAGTGGAGTCGTAGAAATTCATTTAGTTTTTATGCAAGGTTAAAAAATCCCGAAGCCGATCTGGCAAAACGGACAAAATTTTGAACAGCCTGTGTCATCTCTAAAACTTTCTTTCAGAGAAATGTATGTTTAAAAGTAAAAAAATAGAAAGATTTTAAAATAGAAATGAAGGAAAGAAAACGGGGGTAGCTGATGAGGAAGGCTCCATATAAGAAAACTTTGAAAGTTGGAAACAGAGCAAATGCGGCCGGAGTTGTGGACGAAATTATAATAGAGTAGAAAGAAAAAACAATGGAGAATCAAGAGTAAGAGAAGAAGAAAGAAATCGGAATTGAGAAACACGTATTATGGAGCAGGGTACCAGAGCATCTAAGAAAAATGAAAAACGGGAATCAAGGCTGTGTAAAAATGAATGAATTCCAGTTTAAAAAGAGCGAGGATTACGGAAGAGGAGTGTAAGCTCTGGTAGCGTGCTTATCGAACGACGATTCTTTTTTTCAACTAACAGGCAACAAATACAGTCCTCTTAAAACGTTACATGCGTGCTTTTCCATGGAGCAGACCTTCTGCAGTCCACCGTGCCGCCAGTTTCTAGATGAGCGCTCTTTAGTGATTGCTATAGTCAGTATGCAATATCTGTGAGGAGCAATTTTAATTAAAAGGGAAGTCGGAAGAAGTTTTGATTCAAGAATGACTACTTGATTACTTTCGGATAGAGCGTGCGGCTGCCCTATTAATTAGTAATATTAAAGTAACGTAATTCCTTCAGTCGTCTCATTAACGTTTAAACGTTATTACGCGCTAACAGACATACATGTACGTATAGCCCCGGTTGCAAAGGGAGGAAGGTCCGACACATATATCGGTGCTGTTATTTATTTAGGACAGCACAGCCTGTCAAGCAAGCATACAAGTTACCAGTGACATAAATGTTTCAGACGGTTATAAATATTTTCACGTAGGTGCCTAGACGGTGCGTTTCGAGTTATGAGATAGGAGTTACCGTCGTGCAACTTTGTTCGTACCGCAAATGTTTGTTATATTACGACGGAACGACTAGTGGATGAAGGCGGTAGCAGCGGCAACAGAACGGATCTCAGACAGGAGGCAATCAGGGGAGGTTGATGCGATGCAAAAGAAAAAAAGACCGGAGAGGAGATGTGAAAAATTGATATAAAGCGCAGTTGTGATTTATTAATGAAAGAGCGATACAGTCGGCGGAAATTTCGGTCGCGGCTAGATTGCGCCTGCTGGAAAATTAACCGACTTAATTTAATTTCCCTTTTCATCTTCCATCTAAGAGCTTCAAAATATCTCGACTATGATAAAATATGACTGCACACACATGCATGCGTATATTCTATAACATATGTGTATATATATATATATATATATATATATAAAAGATATATGCATATATGTATTTATATGCATATATGTGTATATAATTTGATCATTCGGACCTCCCCATAGGGAGACCCCTGGAGCCGCGGAAATGCTGTCTTCTTTAATTTGTGTTGTAGGAAAGTCAGTTTCAATCGACTATGTTATTCTTCACAAAATGAAATAAATTTCTTATAAGCGTCACAAATAAACGTTACTGATTTCGTTAAAGCATTTCCTAATTATAATAATGACATAGTCATTAACATACACATAATGTTACTGACAATTCGTAACCTTAGACATCCGGTTCGTTATTTGGCGCGGTAGAACTTCAAAATAGTTACACGTCAGTAACACTTATAGCATTCGAGAAATAATAATAGAAAAAGAAACGTAAAATGAAAAAACGCTATTCTTTTATAGCGAATTACAATGTGTGATGAGAAAACATTTCCGCGTTTTTAAACATATAGCTAGGAAAGCGAAGGCAAGATGTAAGAAAATCAATAATCGATGTGAAAAGTGGCGGCGGAAGGAAGAGGCGAAAAGAAAGTATAATACGCAGAACATTTCACTTGATAATGATGATTTTAAATCGTCGAATATTCAACTAATCCGTCATTATGTCTTCTTTTAATTTCGTAACTATCGAACCTAATTTTCTTTAACGATTTCTTCTTCTTCTCAGCCTTTATTTATTAATTCATTGTTAATGGCAACATTCGAATCCGATCTACATTTTACACTGTTTTGAGCTTCAACGGAAAATGAAAGTCCCTTTTATTTTTATCCTAATTATTTTACCAAAAAAAAAAAAAAATAAATAACCAGACGATAGGGGAATAATCGTTTCCCTATAAGTTTCGTTTAATTAGTGTTTTTTACTTTCGGGTTTAAATTTTTTGGCTCCTCTTCAAAGGGAGGCAAGTGTTAAACGTTCTTGCGCGAACACATATTTGGCTTAACAGCTCTAGATCTTAGTACAACAAATTGAAAATGATACATATTTTAACTCGTCCCTTTTAGAAGAAATGATTTTCATTAATTCAAAAATTGAGTCGGCGAAAGATAATAAGGAAACGTGTACGTAAGGGCAAAGACTAAGTCAAGAGCATTATATCATTGAACTTTGAAAACAAAGGTTACAGTGACGGAATGGATTTTTCTTAGCAAGATAGCTTCAGAAAAGGCATTAAATGAATTGTCGGTTTAGGTATAAAACTGAGACTTAGTGACACATTATCACTCGATGTTGCACCTCTAAATAGACTATATTGTGTAACGCACATCAACAGTATCAGTCAGTTATAAAGTATTCCGTTCGATGCATTTAATTTAAATGTAGAAAATAAATGTTTTCACGTTAAATCGAAAGGTGTTTAATATCTAAAATTTCCAATTTGAATAGATTCGAGTCATGTCATTTTTACTGGCCAGTTGAGCGGTAAACAGATGTACGTGAAATTCGCAAAACTCGAAACAAAACATGAAAACTAAAAGTGTGAGCAAGACTTTTATAGTTATTCATTCTTACTAGGTAATTTTATTTCTTACTTTTTAAAACAAAGGTAATATACACATTTACGTTACGATTAAAATCGATTTTTTTTTTTTTCATTTTTCTTGGGGCGCAATAATAAAAACAAATAAATTAAAACTATTTAGGCAGCTTTAACACCAACATAAACTAGAGTTTAATTTGATTAGAAATTGAATAAACGCAACTAAGACAGATCAACTGTGATATATGATAGGGCGTTGTAGGGAAATCGAGTTCCAACAGAAGAGAACGTTCGTTAGAAGGAGAAGATCATTCGAAGGAAACGTGGTCGGCACCTCGTACGGCATTTTGCTGCGACAGTAGGATAAAGAGGGTACGATGGCAATATAAGAAAGCTGTGACTGAAACGAAGTCAACAGATGATGAAAGGAAAAAAAAGGGGGGGGGATTGTACAACCAAGAGGAAGGAGGTGTTGGTTGAACAGAAATAGCAAGTGTTAAGGTTGGAAAAGAAGTATTGCTTCAAAAGATTAGTTGTAGCTATTGATTAATCATGAATTTCCATTTCAATCTGACGAAATCATTCTTACGAAAAAAGAAAAAAAAATGGTACTTTTGTCATTGCACGGAATTTCATTATGGGCGTGTTTTTTACCTCCAGTCGTCACTATAGCCTAGTTTCTCACAGCACTTGGCGTCCGTTACGCAAGTCCTGAGTTCGATCCCAGGCGGCGACAGAAAAATTATTCCAGAAATGATTAGAAAATAAATAATTAAATAATCGCTAATAGAACCATGCGCGAGACAATGGCAAACACGCATGCCATCAAATGCGCGCTAGTAGATGTATAGCAGACAAACACATTTAGGGAACTGCATTATATCGATAAATCAAGCATTCACAACATCAATTTCAAGTGTATTCTTGCAGGTACGCTCACGTTTTGAATGTAACAATTGCCACGAAAATTACCTGGCAGCAGGTCTAAAATGCATTCGCCAATTTGACCGGTTAGCAAAAAGGAGATTAGGCCAAACTATTCTGCCAGCGAATGACTGCATCCAGTAGTGGATCGAAATAGTCATAATACGATAACGTGATAACATGATAGCGTGATAACGTGAAAGTATACACCATAAGGACTATTTTTTTTTTCGGCGGATATAAAGTATTCATCAATATACAAATTAATGTACAGAAACAAAGTT
This sequence comes from Icerya purchasi, assembly GCA_039619475.1. Taxonomy (NCBI): domain Eukaryota; kingdom Metazoa; phylum Arthropoda; class Insecta; order Hemiptera; family Monophlebidae; genus Icerya; species Icerya purchasi. Next base: position 62,911,395 of record CM077116.1, on the reverse strand, counting down.
AGATAGATTGCTGATAGCGAGTAATGGACGATGGTCCGAAAGGTACGCACTGCAGCGTGGTTAAATCATCGACGCTAAACGCAGTATCAATGGAGTAATTTTCTCAGGTGCGTGTGGTGCAGTAAGAGATGTTGCATCTTGATTACATCATTATTGAAGGCGTTAACGTCTAATGCGCGGAAGAATGCATCAATATGTTCACGCGTAAAACCCGCCGCATGTTGAACCTGGCCCACGCCCATATATAAAATATGTGAAACATAACGAATAAATCGAAATTTTTAATAATTAAAAAGTTTTGACTAACCCGCGCACCAACGAAAACTGTGTTTTTCGCACAAACGTTCAATATGCGGCGAACTTAATGAATTTACTCTCAATTAAAGTCTTTCGTCAGCCAGAAACACTGTTTTCCATCGGAAATCCTAGTTCGAAATGGACGAGAACGTACCAGTCCGCTTGTCGTTCTGAAGCAGCGGACTGTAATTTCCATCGCAGCAGCTCATAAAAACAAATTATGCCGACTATGTTTTTACATCAGTGTTTGACTTAGCAGGCTGAATCGTGCAGCATCTGTTGTATCTGCCCGAGTAGTGCCAATGTTCCAGCGACGAATGCTATTTTCACATTATCAAAGACGCTTCCAAACAAATTGAGCACTTTGCCTGAGATGATAAGATAAGGCGCCGTCATATTGATGCGGTATCTGAGTTATGTGCACGTATTAAACGCTACATTGCGAGATTGAGCGAATCGATTACAACCTTAAAAGTTTAAAGAGACCGCCGGACGACCGGTCGGAAAGATTTGAAAAATCTCTTTCGATCAGTTTCGCTATGTATCGTTTTCGAATATACATAACTATTATATGTAAAGTGAATTAAACATATTTGTATCGTATTTTTCTTATCCAATTTTACTTCGCCTTTTTGCGGTAATAAAACGACTTAGACCGGATTTTTTTAAAAGTAAATTAGACACGCATTACATCATCTTATTCTTCCAGATTGTACAGTCTGAGAAATTATTGCATTATCAAAGATATGCTACAGATAGCATTTTGTGACTGGCTCCCAGCCGAAATGTAAACAAATTTAATAAATCAACGTAAAAGAAAAACGTTTCCTTTCCATATCTGCTTTGACCGATAGAGACTCAGAACGTTTCATGATCTATGCTGAAACAAGCCCTTTCACCGAACACCGAGCACGCTACATAAATTATCGGTAGTTAGCCAACATTGGTAATGCGATAATGGCGTCAAACTTTTGCTTAAAGATTATTCTCGTTTAGCAGAATCCCGTAACCGGAAAAAATCCATTCAGGAAAAGTAGGCATATTCAAGAAGAGTGGGTACAGTTTTTAGTATATTAAAACATTACCACTTAGAGTTTAGAAAAGATAATCTCTACGTGAATTGAACTATTTTAGCTGTGAAGCTCGTTCTGTCGAATGGAACAAAAAAGATCAATACTGAGAACAACTTTTATATTACAACGTTGACGATTTAAGATGGATTGTTGCCAGAGCTAACTACTATTAGATTGGCTTCTGCGTGAAAATAAAATTAGTCACGCATACTTGACATTTTCATCAGCTTCGTCGGTTATGTCATAATTTCAGCGGAAGTGCTGTCCAAAAGTGGTTTATGATTGTCTTTTTAGATAGTTTTTTATTTTTTAACTATCTTCCATTCAGAATATTTAAATATTCGATTCGTTCGTAAAAAAGGCTCCACCTAGATAAACCGTAAACATAAATCATAAACCTACGTCAGAAGTTAATATTTTGGCACAAATTGTTGCAAAAGTATACTCAGATGAAAGCCTAAAACCTCATTGAGCTGCTAGGCTGTTTATGCTACACGTCGTGAACGGTGGCGATCAGTTTTAAGAATGGATAAATTAAGCAGCAATGAAAAGTAAGCAAATACGGATAAATTCGTTAAACTTAAAAAAGCCAATCCTATGTAAATTTTCTCCGAAGCGTTCATGTATATGCGTGTGTACTGGCATAGTTTTTGAAGTACTTCGATAAATATTTTCTTGATACGGTTAATATACAATTTATAAACTATTTTTTTCACTTACGTGCAAAGAGCAAACAGCTGCTCTATAATCGCCCTTTAAAGGGATCACTTCTCATGTCTCAGATTATTTAACATATTTCGACTTTTGTTCGTTCTGTTTGTACGTGTACAGTAAAAATATAAACGAATTTCAGACAAATTTCGTAACGAAATTTATGTAAAACAAATGCATGCGCGCCGCACATAGGACAGTGTGTAGCATGCTCCTCCTTTTGAACTTTCATTCTCGTTAGACAGCAGTCATACCGTATTTATTTATTATTCTCGATTGTGCTCTCTTTCGCTATCATATTCCGCAGAATTCGGGGTCATTTTTTTCCTCTCCAACTTGAGAAAATACTCGACATTAGCCGTTTTTATACGGGATTGATCAATCATCTGAATTCGCAAATATGGCCGACGAAGTTGATTATTTTTATTTGAATAGATTTACAAAAAAAAAAAAAAAAACCGTTTTCTAACAATAGTTTAATCGAAATATGAAAATTAAGTAGAACAGGCTGGGAACGTAATTCATAAATAATTAAAAAGGACTGTAAGACCGAACGAATTAACGAACGAATAATTTAGCCAGAATTACCCGTGGCGCAGTTGGTAATGCAATAGTATCCCGTCAGGGATCCCACTGCTGCAAAAATTCTAAAAAATCATTTCACTTTTGGTTAATATAGTTGACGCACTCCCGCCAAAAAAAATAAATGATTTTTACGGGTTTGAAAGAAAGTTTACATCCCACTATTGCAAATTTGTGTTAATTATACGAGTACGTAACTATTTCAAATTGCTAGTTTTCACTTCAGCCTCTCTATTCTCCTTGATGGAATTTCTCCAAAATAAATTGAACTCCCGCTCCCTTGTTAATTTGGCATATAAACCTGATTATAAACCCGTATCTCCGTATTACTTCTTATTTATGGAAATTGTTCTAGATCACTTCTGTCTAAGATCGATTGGGTCGAAAATACATGTCTCCATCATTACCTTGAAGTCCAAAAATCTACTCCTATCCCAGCTCTGCACGCTGAATCTCACATTCCCTTTGTTTTTCTTCGACGTTTCTACTTAGGTTATCGTTTCCTCGTTAAATGGTTGCCAGTTTCCTTTTGCTATATTATTCCTTCTTATTCCTTCATCTTACGTAAATGGCGCTTTTCTGCTAACAAAACTCCTGTTCTACCTCTTATCGATGGCCGTCTTTTTCAGTTTTCTCCGTATATCTACATTCTCGATACACTTTTATATTTCTCCTTCAATTTTTCCTCTTTATTTCATCCTATTAACTGCTTTTATTCTCCTATTCCCCCGAACCTATTTCTCATCATGTTATTAGATCAGAATTTCTACAGAATAAAAGCTCTTCTTTCCCCAACCATTTTTCGATCTTTACTGATGTCTTCAAAGGATACAATGGTGTTAGTAGAGGGAAAAAGCCGATTCAAACTCAAAGGATGCCGCCACCGTTAATTAAGGCCTTCGAGGGCCGTTTCCGGAGCGTCTCGGACCGCGGAACCGCATTCCATTTGATTGTCCATCCCTTAATTACCGCACACACATGCAAATGTATGTGTATATACGTCTGCACACATATGTAAAAATCACCATCATCATCACTATCGCGGTAAATTCGTACGCGTGCCATCGCAAGTGACCTTGTACCTGTCAATCATTTGGCCGATGCATGCCTTTACTTGTACGTAAATTACCGTTATTCGGTAGCGACTGGTTTTGGAGGATTACGCACACAATGATGTATATACGGTTACGAGCGTCCGTAACATATGTAAAATTAGTTATTATCATTATTGGATTTTGTTGTTATCAATATTATCAGTGGTCAGTCTGCAGGAATCGCGGTAAAATACAGGTTTTCGCCGTTCCGGTATTTCTAGGAATCGCGAAGATTTTCGTTCGGTCAGTTGCGTAAAACTCTTCTTTGTCTGATACATTATGTACGGGGGGGTAAGTCTATGTATCTCACACATCGCAAAAATGAAAATGCTTCTCTCATAGCGCTACACGTAAATGCTAACGCAACCGTTGAAACCGAATCTTAACATTCTTATACTTTCTATTACAGTCTATGTCATATTGCAGAGCCACACCCTACATGTACACACTAACACAAAAACACACACATACTCAAAGTCCTTGACTACTTTGTCCGTATACACATATGTAATCAACTTTTTCAACGGAACGACATTTTTTCTGACGTAACATTTCCACTGCCACACCCGATTTAAAGGTAGTCAATGAAGTAGATCGTTGAATGGATTTATTCGATCGCTCAATATTAATTTCTCGTCAAACGCATACACGTTCTCTAAGCAGTGTTCATCACGAGTTTTTAAGATTTCAATAACTCTTTTTTAATTTTTTCGTTTTTTTATAAAATTATCCATCATAATCATCATGAATACCGATGCCATTGTCGCGAACGATTCGAAACCAGTAAATACTGCAGAATTTATTCAACATTTTTTCGAATATGGTAATGATGATGTTGCGCAGAGTGGTTTTCCAGATACACATATGCCACCACCACCACCACCACCGATAATATCACAAAACCCAGAAAATTCACAAGAGGCAGAAAATTCATCACATACTCAATTCTCACAATATTTACATTCGCCACCGTTAACGCAAATTCCGCTACCACCACCATCTGAAGATATCAGTCCATCAAAGGTCGAACTTCCGAGAGAAATAATCAATCGACGTGCTGTAATCTACGTAAAAGATATGAACGATACGGAAAATAAAAATAGTTTTCTGTTTGCCATTCTGGCGAAGTTTACGAAAAACCCGTTCTCGATGTGGCAATATAATTTATTACAGAATGTGTACGATTTCAATTTCATACGATTACCTGTACGCTCACTGGCAGATATTGAAACCTTCGAACGAACGAATGGTGTATCTATTAACTTATATAAATTAATAGAAACCGATGGTGCCGATGCTGAAATGTGCAAATATAGAATTAAAGTCGTTTATGCATTCCGCAAAAACCATAGTATTTTAAATCACCGTAATCATACAAATATGTTGTACTGGGGTTCGAATGGTAATTTCCAGTTTGCCTGGATTAAAAAATTTAGTCAACTCATACGAATTCAATCGCCGAATGCTAAATTCTCGTGCTGGGGATGTCTGGATTCAATGAAAGACGAATTCGAACATAACAACAATCATCGTTGCGACGCGATCAGTTGGCGTAACATGAATTTTATGTAAACTATTAAAAAAATAAAGAAGTACATTTTTTTCTTTTTCACATATTTTGTTATTTTTCAAAAAACTTTTACAATGTTTTCTTTCGAAATATATAACGCATGTAAACTTTATTACAATATAATATATAATAATAAATAGTTTCATATATTTACATTTCTTATTTCATAAACTTAAAATTATTTTAAAATTTTAGATTTTACTATAGTTGATAATATATTTCCAACTCCAGTCTGTATTAAAGCCTCATGATCCTTACGTTGAATAGTTGAGTCAATATCATGTAACCGTTCGGTTAAATTATCAGTTTTTGCAGCTAGTTGAACCGTATCTACAGCATGATGTACTTTTTCTTTTTTAATTTCTTCACGAACTTTATCAATCATCTCCATAAAATGCTTTTCAATTTCTTCACGCTGTTTATTAATTATTTCCTTAAAACGTTTTTCTATTTCTTCTCTTTGTTTATCCATTATTTCCTTAGTAATATATTTATCCAACAATACGGTTACTTTTCCATTTAACTCATTTATTAAACCTCCAAGTATTTGAATTGTACTTTTCACATCATTTTCATGTTTTGAAACTCGCGTAGATAACAATGAAGAATCACTCGAAACCGTATTTAATTTATCCGTTAGTTTTTTAATTTGTTCTTCGTACATTGAAAACTTAAATATTGTATCATCCTTAAATTTTAACACATCTTCACTCAACATATCAATACTGATCTTATGAATCTCGATTTTCGAAATATTATCGCTAATTTTATCATCTAAATCTTTATGCAAAAACATAATTCGAGCGTGTAATGCAACATTTTGTTCCATAACAAACGAATTCAATTGCTGAACTTTTTCGTGTATTTCATGTATTTCCGCAGCTGTGAGAGTTTTTATCTGTTTGTAAGATACAACTTCAGACTCTGAAGGTTCTCGATAGATCGTACTAACGTTTAATAATCGTTTTCCTTTAAAGTTATAATTTCCGCTAGAATCTAATTCAATCGTTGTTGGTGCTCCAGAACCACCTTCTGGCATATATTTACCACTCTTATGAAGTGGCATTATGTAGTCTGCTAAATATTTACTAAAACTTTATTATTGATCCAGGAATTTTCCGAACTCGGGAATCCTAACCACTTAACTAATGATTTTCCGCCTCGTCGTTGAATAACACGTTCAATTAAATATACGTCAGGATAGGATGTTTTTTGTAATTCTTCAGCATAAAAAGTACCAACTAACAATTTACCAGTTCTATCTTTTAACGTATATGTCGTAGGGAAAGTAGAATTCACCGTATTTGTAGTAAATAATTCACCGGTCCAGTTAGGAGTATAACCTTTTTCCAATAATGTTTTAACTTTACTAATACGAACTATATCACCAACTTTAAATTTTTTCGATCCGCTCGGGGTAGAGAAGCGATCGGTTGCTTTACTACATTCCCTCGCTATATTTTCAACAACTTGTCTTTCAACATTCTTATTTACATCGGTAGGTGCAAATTTTATTGTGCGATGTATTTTTGTATTATATTTTCGGGTAAGTTCAGGTAAAACTTGTATCCAGCGTTTATTACGATTAGCGGTAAATTCTTTCCATATCCAATTCTTTATTGTTCGATTAAAACGTTCTACAATACTCGCTTTAAGCGGCGAATGAGTACTATATAAATTAATATTATATCGATTTAAAACAGCTCGTACTTGTGGATTATAAAATTCAGTACCCCGATCTGTTTGCAAATGTTTAGGAGGTTCAATACCTCTTTCAGTTAAAATTTTTTCGAATGCTTTAGCAATTATTGGACCGCTTTTTTTCTTTATAGGTATGGTCCATGCAAATTTAGAAAATGTATTTATTACGGCTAATATAAATTTATTCCCTCGATTGAATCGTGCGTATTGTGTCATATCGATCAAGTCAGCTTGCCATAAATCGTTCAATCCGAAAATCTGTACACATCGTGTCTGATAACGTTTTCGCGCAGGTTTATGAAGTTCATCAGCTATACCGCGTTGTAATGATTTCAATGTAGATGTTTGTTTTGTAGACATATTTTTTTTTAAAATCAGTACGGTAGTTGAATGTATCCTTCTTCAGCTAACTCTTCCTCGATCGCTAAAATTTCGTTGTCTACACCAGTATTATTAGATGCGTGTAGTAATTGCAATCGTTCAACTAATTCATTCGGATCATTCCAGTATTCGATACGTTGATTTCCGAGACTTACTCTAGCGTTGACATTATTATATATACGTTTCCTCTTTACATTCAAATGATTTTTGTAATAGTCTTCTCCACGGTGCTGACTAGTTCGAAACATTGGTCGAATTATATTCTTATATTTCGTAGTGGGAAGACCTTTCAATTTACCATCGGAACGTAAATGAGCTCCCGTAAATTCCAGTAATTGTTTATATATTTCCAAATCATCGCTAGTATATTCATTCTTATCTACATTCGTCTCCAATAATAAATGCATTAGACCCTCAGTGTACGGGAATTTCATACGACTATTCCCTTTTCCTAAATATATTTCTCCGCGATTTTTATTCCATGAAATTGTTGTTGTACCCAACATATACTCATCGGTAGCAGGATTATATTTTATTCCGTAAAATAAGTCTCTAGGCATAGGATCATCTCCGTCAATACGAAAAGAACCCATTTCACTTAGATTAAATGAATCATATTTTATTCCTTCATCTACATCAGTAATTCTATCTTTCCTGGGAGTACTATGCATCAATTTTTGTTTTACAACTGGAGAATCAGTTATTGTATCGACATCCTTTATCTTTCTTTTCGGTTTTTGTAATGCTCCACGAATCTCCGACAATGGTTTTGTAATCGGTTCAAGCACTGCGGCTGAAGTATTTGTAATAGATTTACTCTCTGACTTTAACGAATTATATTTATTCATTATATCAGCACGTATTTTTTCCAATTCCGTTTTAAGTTGTAATTCATCTTCGAAATTTCTTTTAACGCTATTCTTCGCCATCTTTTTCATCTTCAATCACTATAAACTCATCGAAACCACGACGAAACGGTCCTTTATATAGTTCACTCTCCTTATCAATCACCAAGAAACCGTGTTTATTCTTCCAACATGTTTTACAAATTTTTTTAAAAGTTTTAAACGGACACATACCATTAACATGTTCATCGTATATGTGACGTATATTTATATCATCTTGAGCAAATACAAGTATGAAATTAGCATTATCTCGTATCATATGTTTAGGAATCATTATGTATATTTCACACAAATAGAAACAATCTACGTTTTTATGTCGACCCATCGAAAAATATTGTTGCACAACAGGTTGAACTCTGCACGTCGGTATATCATCAAATATAAATATCGAATTTGGATTAATCGTGTCAGGTGTTATTAAATTTAGATCATCGGAAAATGTTTGATAACCAATGTTAGGCGTAGACTTGTATATCGTATCTAACAATTTATATTTCGGTTGATATAAAGAAGTACTGTAAATGTAGACATTTTCATAACGCAATCCATTCGAATGTGTTAATAATGTGAATAATGAATTTGTTTTTCCACACCCGCTCGGACCGATAATTAAACATCTTATATTATTCGGAAACAATGAACCGTGTTTATTACGCACTGATGTGTCACTAGGTTCTACCAATGACAACGCATTATTTATAGGCAATATAGTTGACTGCTTTTCAATTTTCATTATAACTTATTTATTCACGTAATAAACAACAACTAAAAGGTATAAATACACGTTTATACACATGTAAACCTCGAAAAAATTTAGTGAAAAAAGTATATATATAGAAAAATAATTTTGAAATGGCGAGAAAACAAAGAAAACAGCGAAACGTTAAAGCGTTAAAAAAGAGTAAAAAGTGTGGTCGCGGTATCGGTACTGTATTAAATAGAGTTATAGATAAGCTTCCGTTGCAATTACATTATCCGGGCTATAATTATTTAGGACCCGGTACAAAGTTAGATCGTCAACTAAGTCGCGGTATAACCGGTATAAACCCACTGGATGAGGCTGCTAAAGAACACGATATAGCATATAGTAAATATTCGGATAATAAAAATCGCGCTGAAGCGGATAAAATATTAGAAAATAAAGCTTGGGAACGTGTTAAAGCATCGGATAGCAGTTTCGGTGAGAAAGCGGCTGCTTGGATAACAACAAACGCTATGAAAGTAAAACGTAAATTAGGCGGTAGATATCGTCGTCGCGGTAAAAAACAAGCGGGGAAACGAAGAACCAAATCAAAATCCTCAAAAGGAAAAAATGTATATTTCAGAGACGTGTTAAATGTGGCGCGGAAGGCTGTTCGTAAAGAAAAAACCCTCCGAGGACGAATGAAAAGAGCGATTAAAGCAGTTAAAAAATTAAACCCTGCAGTAGCTGATAGTGAAAATGTTCGAATTATTCCGATTAACAAAACTGGAGGAGCTCTCCCCCTTATACCGTTATTAGCTGGTATTGCTACATTAGGAGGAATTTCATAATCTGTATCATCAATAGCAAAAGCGGTGAAAGATGTAAATGAGGCTAGAAAAAGTTTTAAATCAGGAAAGGGTCTACAAATTGATAAAAAGATCGGTAAAGGTCTTTATTTACGACCATACAGAAGCGGTCTTGGTTTATATTTGGCTCCATATAGTGGCAACGCGGGACGTAATCAGTTTTTTCGAGGTTAATTCTATACCTAGTAACAGAGCGTTAACAAATTTCGATATTTTATTTTACGCGAAAAAATTAAGAGTTCCAAATTTTAGAGGAGTTTACGATCGCGATGGATTGCCTACCAAACCTAAGAAAAATGAGTGTGCGATTGTTAATATGGATTCGCAAAAAGGTCCAGGAACTCATTGGACCGCCTATAGAAAATACGGTAGCCGTACAGAATATTTCGATAGTTATGGAAATTTATCTCCCTCCGCAGAGTTAGTTAAATATTTACATAAATACGATCCAAAGATTGAAATTCTATACAACAGACGTGTGTATCAACGTTATAATTCGGTTAATTGCGGAGAACTATGTTTGCGATTTCTAACAAATGCGTTACCTGCCCCATTTGGAGTTCAATGATGTCTTCATTAGTATATAAGCACGTGTGATTGTAATTTTTTTTCGATTATTGTAGATATTAGTTTTAATTTCGAATACAATATTTTTAAAAAATACTTCGTGTTATTATTATTTTTTGTTTATTTCAATTTGTGTAAAAACCGATACGGTCATGTCATACTTATTTTAGTTAAGCGGTAAAAAAGGTAATTTGACCAGTAACGTGTATCCACCACTATTATTATCGAATAATCGTCAGTGGAGTATCGGATTAGTATCGTTAACAACATACCATTCTATACATAATATCATGTCGGAATGCAATACATTGTATTATTACGATTCTGCATTGGCAGTTGAAAGAAACGAATCCCCGAAATCTATTACATTACCTAGTGGATGTTACGAAGTGGAAGATATTGAAGAATACTTACGAGAGCATTTAGATGATGGTATTATTATAAAAGGTGATGAAAGAACGTTAAAGTGTGTTATACAGAGTAAATATTACATACAATTTACCGGACCGCGTAGTATTGGTCCACTATTAGGGTTTGATGGCATGACAAATGTTTTACCACCGCAAATGAATTATACAAGTCCTAACACAGTACAGATTACACCGATAAATATATTAAATGTTTATTGTAATATAGCAACAGGCGGATATACAAATGGAGCATCATCTCATCTCATTTATAGTTTTCCTTTAAATATAGCACCTGGATATAAAATTTCTGAAAATCCAAAAACGATCATTTATTTACCCGTAAGTACAGACTACATATCGGAGTTAAATGTATATATAAAGGATCAAAACGGGAATATCGTTGATTTTGCTAGTGAAGATTTAATTATAAATTTACATCTAACTAGTTCTTCGTCTTAATAAAAATATATTAATATCAATTTTAAAATGCCATTTATATACACCAATAGAAGTATATATAAACACGTTCAAACACCGTTTCGAGCTGAAAAAAATCATATAAATAGAGGAAAAAAGAAGAAATTATTGAGTAGAAAAAGTATCAGTGTACTAAAGTCGTTGGGTTATAACGTGTTGATTAAATAAGAAAAAAAACATTAGTTCGATTTAGTTTACAATGGAACATATATTGCAAATTGATTCTGCAAATGCAGTTATTGACGAAACAATAGCAGCTTACGAAATACATACACATAAACCATACGCAAGTTCAAGATTTGGTGCTGGCGATGAAATACGTATACCTGTTCAACAAAAAGATGTTATTACTTTACCATCGGAAAGTTATTTACTTCTACAAGGTACAGTTTCACCGTCCGTAGATTTTTCAATGAATGGACCTTTATTTCTATTCACAGAGCTACACTACGAAATTAATGGAACTATTATAGAATGTGTACGGCAACCGGGAATTACAACTCTTACACATAGATTATTATGTTCAGAGAATATCAAATCAGATTACAACTACAGTACATGTGCTCTAAATACAGAAGAATTGAAAGTATTTACACGAGAAATTACTGATACATCAAGCCCCTCAACATCATCAGGTACTGGAGCTAAATTGTTGGAATTTCAGTTTATTATCCCTTTACGCTACATATTCAGTTTTGTAGAAGATTATAGACGTGCAATCGTACATGCAAAACAAGAAATTATTCTCATCCGTGCAAACAATGATAAAAATGGATTTACTGCAACAGCTGATAAGACAATTAATGTAACATTTCAAACCATTGCCTGGCAACTACCTTTTGTTAAACGGAGTGATCGAGCAAAAATATCTTTACTTAATCGAATAAAGAAAATAAAACAAGCACCTATACAATTTAGAGCGTGGTCTCTTTCACATCAACCATCTTTACCCACCATTTCCAAGCATAGCTGGGTAATCAAATCAACTTCCACTGTAGAACGTCCTCGCTTCATCATTATTGGATTCCAGACAAATAAACAAAATGATTTAACCAAGGATGCCTCTACATTTGATCATATTAATGTAACTGAGATTTGTGCGTACATAAATTCAACAAGGTATCCTTACGAAGTGATGAATTTAGATTTTGAATGGAAAAGATTTGGTAATCTGTACTTGTTATATGCGAATTTTCAAACAATGTATTATGGAAAGGACCCACCACATCCTGCAGTTAGTGTAGATTCATTTCTCAGTAAATATCCGCTTTTTATTATACCATGTAATTTTCAAAATGAACTCTTAAATGACGGTAGTCCGTTACAGATTAGAGTGGATTTTAACGTACCTGCAAACACTTCATGCTACGCGCTTATAATACATGATAAAACAACCGGTTATAACGTGCTCGAATTGTAAATAGAAAAATTATAAAAGAATGCTGTTCGATATTTTGCTTTTAGTATTATGTTGAATGTGTTTCAGTAATGTTCTTTAAAGTTGTAAGTTAAATTTTTGTTTTTACACGATTGTATTTATTTTTAATTAATAAAGTTTTTATTTCGTTAAGTTTTCTCTTTCTGTTTTCCACTACAGTAAGTAATATGCATGAAGTAATAATTGATTTCCAGTGTTTTAAAAATAATGATAACGCATACATTATTAAAGAGCTTGTGATATTAGCTTTAAATGGAGAAATAAAATTTCATCGAGTTTACAAACCACCGATCGATTGGAATATATTAACCACTAGTAAAAGACGTACAAATTTATGGCTCACACGAAATTATCATTCAATCCCATGGAATGCTGGAGATTCCAATTATAGAAATATATCTATAGATTTGGAAAATGTTTTAATTAGTTTACAACCTTTAAAAATTTATGTTAAAGGAGATTCCAAAATTGAAACTATATGGGAAAAACTAATGATAACGTCGCTTACGGATTATAAAATAATTAACTTAGAAACACATTACAGTATGCCGAATTTGAGAAATTTAAATAATAAGTACAATGCTATAGCGAGTACTGTAAAATGTGACGCACACTGATGGACGACTTAATGTATGCTCATTAAAAAACGCATTTATAATGATGAAATGGTATGATATGAATGTTAGACCTAAACAACAAGCGATACACAAGGCTGCTGCAGAAACATTAGTTTCCTTGTGCCCAGATAAAATTTGTGATTTTTATGATAAATTACCTGAATCATTAAGGAAAAACGAAGATATTAAAAAATGTTTGCCGCGTTTTAAGCATCACAGATTTGATATACCAGATTCATTACCACTCAGTGCAGCTCATCCTACCTTAATTAAAGATTGTAAACAGTGTAGACGTAAAAATGTAACCGATTTTTTGTGAGATATGTGCCCGGAAACTTTAGGAAAAGATTTTAATAATGGAGATCAAACAATTTTAGAAGAAAATATAGTTTACGATTGTGATGATTCTGAATCTACAACAATTCCAATTTCAGCTCATAAATTATATTTATCTTTTTAATTGTAATTTTTTCATATTTTAGTTGTAAATTTTTGAATAAATGTGTATATAATTTTCAAGATGTGTACTTTTTCTTTTTCTTCTTCCGCGCTAACATACATAGTTTATGTTTAATATTGAAATGGAACACAAATTATTATACTTATAAATAATATTAGGAAATTGTATGAAAGAAAATATAACATGTTACATGCTAATAACTTAAAATAACTCGTTTAAGATATAGAGAAAGTTTATCGCCTCGAGATATTCTAAATGAGGAATAAACCTTGTCTAATTAGTGTAATGTGTTCAAAATAGTAACAAATTATTAACATGAAAATCTAATGAGTTTTAAATGATTCGTTCGACACATTTACATTCCTGGAAAAGGTGAAATCGCTAACAACGGTTGTTAAATAATGAGTATATGATGGTGACTTGTTTTATTTTGCTTCGCCATTAAATTCTATATAACTAGTAGCATTAAACCATTTTTCAATCAGTTAAAGTTTTATTCAAAAAAGTTATATTGAGTTACTGTGTTTGATACAATTGTTTGTGTTGTCTTTAAGTCACAAAATGTCTGCTAATTTTTATACATTGAACGCAACTCATGGTTTTTTCTTGGATGTTGAACGATTTACATTACAAAAAGAACATTATGAAGTTACCGAATTAGCAATGCTCGCCATTGATGGTAAGCAAAATTTACGCACTTTATATAAACCTTCACAACGAGCATTTGCAGAGCTTGAAGACTATTTTCAAGGAGATAAAACGAAAGCCTATTGGCAATATCGCAACAATCCGTGGAATTATAAAGTCAGGGATATCACTCATCTCGGAAGTGATTTAGGAATGATGAATGAAAAAAATAAAAAAACACAAATCTACATACATGGGGATTGTAAAAATATACCATGGATGTTACATTTGATCAAATCACAGAATTTACCATTCAAAATTATTAACTTGACAAATGATTATAGTATGCCATCTATAGCAGAGTTACATAAGCAGTTCAAGAATGTTATGGAAATTATTCAATGTGATTTTCATAATAATGGAAGTGACGATAGCTTGTGTGTATTAAACAAAATGATGTTAATGAAGAAGTGGTTCGATCATATTGTCAAACCATTTATGGAAACAACAATGTGGGATAGTATTATTCAACTTTTGCAACAGACACCTCCAGAAGTAGTGTTAGCAAAATTTGGTGAAAAAATTGTAGATTATTATGAATATTTACCACCTGCTACACTCATGAATAATAAAGTACAGCCCTATTTACCATGTAACCAACATTTTCATCAAAGCTCAGATAAATATGTATTGGGTAAAGATTGTTACATATGTCGTTATGAAATGCCAAAAATTTTTAAAATATGATTTTTTTCTTGTTTCAAAACAGTTTTTTAAATTTGTTTCATATTTAATTTTCAATTTATCAATTTTTTTACATGTAATTTTCTATATTTTAGTTATAAATTTTTTTGAATAAATGTATGATTCATAAAATTAGTATTTTTCTTCTTCTGTGCTACTGTTACTTCTTCTTCTTCTATTCTTCATCAACCTATATAGTTTATGCTTAATATTGAAACAGAACATATATATGTATATAATTATAAAATTTAAATAAAAAACAAGTAAATAAATGGATAAGGATAAAAACTATGTATTTTCATCAAAAAATGATTTTACATACATATATAAAATGATATATACAAAAATATATACACACATAAATATAAATGACTAGTATGAATAAATAATAATAAAAAATAACATTAATAATAATACTAGGTAGGGGCGGATGTTACTTAACGGTTAGATAATAATAATAATACCACTCTCTCACTTAATCCACATTTATGTACATTTCACTCTCTCTGACTTGTTCTTACTTAAATCATTAACATCCATATCTCGCACAATCCCAAAATAAACTATTCTTAAATGTATGGTACATGTTTAGTTCATCTAGAACGAAACTAAACCTATTTTTGAAGTTAACAACATCCCTATAGCCTATAGCATATGTGTGGGAGTTGTCAGCTCCTATAATACGCTTATCATCCGCCCCTGAAATGGCCAATTTACTCTGTTTTACAGTGTACAGCAGATGCTTAAAACTACATATATTAAAACTAGTGAAATAAGTATTATAAACGGCTGCCTTATTTGTTACACAATAATAATAATGACTATATTGGATATCATTATTGACAATGCATCGGGATACACCCTTGCATTTTTTAATAATGCTATCTGCTAACTTAATGCTATACACCTTAGGACGAAGCCCAATAAATGCACATATAGGCACACCATTAAGCTCGTCCTTGAACTTACCCAATACTTTTTTATTAACTAAACTAAAACACTTATGACTAGGCGAGTAATCACTTGTATCATATATGTTGAGGTTGTTTTTCACATCCTCATAGAGATCTGCAGTCCAAATATTATATATAAAAGAGTCAGTGTCAGTGTATAGAAGCTGCAACCTCTCATTTCTGTACATGGGCATCATCACATTATAGTGATGCTTATACATAATACATTTACTTATGTCTAATATAGACATACCCACATATATCGGTTTATTAAATAAAAGTTTTGTAGGATGCTCATATATGGCGCACAGAAATGGGTCCTCATTATATAAGGTTCTATCCTTGAATGATGATTTGCCCACAAGTTTTGTAAATTTTACTTTATTGCAGACCAGTTTAATTTTGGGCCATGAACGTATGTTTTCCATCGTTTTACCAAATACTGCATTATTCAAAAGTTTAAAAAAGTTCTTTTCGAATTCATTTTTGGCCTGCTGCCGAAAAACAGTGTTCAAATCGATATATTTTTTTAACCACGGAGTCTGTTCAAATTTTATTCCTCTATGAATTTTGTAAAGTTTTAATCCATTTTGAATAGCCAACTTTAAATATGTATAAGGAATAATATATCTAGTTTTAATATAATAAAATAAACTTTAATAACAAACAATATAGATCAATAAATTAGATAAATACCTATTTAGAAACGTTTTTGGGCATAACCCATCATCAGCTAACACTAACTTAAAGGAAACTTAAAACATACTGAAGTGAATATAGGGAATACATGTATATTCACTTCAGTATGTTTTAAGTTTCCTTTAAGTTAGTGTTAGCTGATGATGGGTTATGCCCGAAAACGTTTCTAAATAGGTATTTATCTAATTTATTGATCTATATTGTTTGTTATTAAAGTTTATTTTATTATACCATTTTAACAAACAGGATGTATTCACCTACATTTAATATCTAGTTTTGTTCTCTAGTGTTGCTACTAGTTTCTTTACATTACCCAATCGTGAGACCACTTTAGACTCCGGAAGGAAAGGCAAATCATTGTGCAGAGAATGCAGCTCCTCCAGATATTCTATATCGACTTCAATGACATAACCCAATTGGGAATCATCAGGGACTTCCATGACGTCTAAATCATCGATTTCCTCTTGTGTGAGCCATTTAAACCCTTTATATAGTAAAGCCTCTGACATGGCAGTACCATATAAATTGTTGCAGTCGATATAAAATATATAGTTGGGGTCATCTCCACCATCACTACAACCAGATGAAGAAACAAGTGGATTCCATGCTTCGCAATATCGCATGACAGACTGGGTTAACCCCCCACGAATTGCCGACTCGAAGAAAAGATACATGTCGTAATCCGTGAGGAGCTCCATTTGTACTTCTGTAGCTTTCAGCATGGCCTGAAAACTTAATGCAGGAGCACTGAAGAACCAGCATGCGTCAAGACCATATTTTTGAAAGCAAACGTCACGAAATTGCTCAAAAACATCAACTAAGATTAGGACATCTGTCCGAAGTATAGACTCACCTAATGTTCCAACATTTAACGTGCTCCACACATTTTTCACATGATTGTAATCTTCGATAGAGATGTGGGATTTTGAGAGGGAACTATAGAAATCTTCCCGGGTTGGCAATGTTGTTTCATTTAGTTTAGACTCATCGCTACAGTATTCATAAGGAAAAACTCCTTTACAACACAGCAGTGATAACAGCGAAGGGTTGGGGATGTTGGCGAGAGTGTGTCTGAAGGCATCTTCAGGCAGATTCTGCACTAACTTCCCCAGACTGCTTGCCATAAACTGCAATGAATCAACAAATCTCAGACTGATGTTGCTAGACACTCTCTTTGTAAATCCTTTGTAACGTTCCTCTTTATTGGCCAAGACAAAGATATCTTGATCGTCATACCCTAGCTGCCTAACAATTAGGTGACTATCGTAGCCAGTCAAGTTATGTATTATCACTAGCACAAATGGAGGAAGCTGATACTGGAGATTACACTCAGAATGAGCAGCACCCCGGAAAGCTCCTGTTAGGTGACAATGATCAGCCACCTTGTCCCCTCTCAGCAGATCTCTACATATATGACAGTGGGAGGTATTTGAGAAATCTATTCTATCTTGCGGTGTCATGAACATACATTTTTTCACCGCATAGATTTTCTCAATTTCCCTTGCCTCCTGTACCAAACACTCTACAAACTTCTTTGCAGCATCACGACCACGGTACAACTCTGGCAATGTCACTGTATTGTTAACTCTATCAACAATGTAATAACAATAGGACATCGCCTTGTGCCGCTGTACCTTGACAGTGCTAGCACAGGAGGCGTTTTGCATTCGACGATGGAGAGATGTATTTTCTCCATCACCCAACACCACATCAGACTCATTGACAATCTGCATGTCAGGATTATCAACATCCATGGTTGTAGCCCCAACAGCACTCTGCATCATCTCATCCTCACCACCATCTTGGATGGGTACAAGCATACACTCGAAGTCTGCATAAATAACGTAAGGAATAAACTGTTGGCACTTATACTTGTCATATTTCAGAATGTTTTTCCCCTCTGCAGGTACAGAGGCTGCAAGGGGAGGCACATCTGCGCATTGCCTAATATGTTCCAGATACCTCCCCTCATTCCTCATGTATGATAAGCATCGATGACAGATAAACATCTGGTGTTGTGTTGAATTTATCTGTCTACCAACAAGTCTACTCAGGTTCCTTATACAGCAAAAGTGATGCTTCTCCCCATCCTTCAGGAGGAGGAGATTGTGATGGTGTTCCCTAATCTCTTTGGCAATGCATAGGGGAAAGATGATATTCTTATCATCAACACCATACACATTGACGGATGCTGAGGGGTTAGCTCGCTCAAAGATGTTTATGTCTGATAATGGTGTTGGGAAGGAAATACCTCTCCACACATAGCAATTACTCAATTCGGAGTTATAATTATATTGGTTACATCTTTTGGCATTCCGTGACACGAACTGAGCCAGGATGGCGTACTTAAAGCACTGCTCATCACTGGCTTCGGAGGGCCTCACATTCACCACTGCCTTCTTCTTTTTCAGGGGTGTGGGAAGATCTATGAAGGAGCCCGCCCGTTGAAGGATGTTTCTAAAATTGAGATGTACCTCGAGGTAGTCTATTTTAACAATTCGCCAACCACTCCCCGAGGCATTCTCAAATTTGTCAACATCACCCTTCAATTTACTGACGGACTCCTCATACCACTCTTCCACATCATCCCCTAACAGTAGTAAATGTGCGCTAATAGGGAAAAACTTTGGTGCTCTCACCACCTCCCCATTAGCGACCGTCTTTTCAAACTGGCATTGTAACAAAATGCTGACCTTAACACCAGTGCTAATCTGGTCTTCGATCTTCTCGATGGTGGCCTCTGAAATGTCCGATAGAAATTCATCAATATCCACCCACACTGGATTTTTGTTGATAATTCTATAGGTTGCCAGGCGGGTGCGGTATTTCATTGATATTTCCTGTACTGTGTAACTGATGTTTTGTTCAGCCATTTTTTTGTTTTTATTTGCTTAAACACAAGACTCTATATCAAAACAGTGAAACAATTACAATTATACTAGCAGTCATTGGTTATTGTAAAGGGTATTTATACTTGAATTTTATGTTTTTCTGAGTGGTAATTACAGTCATTTTAAAAGATCTCAAATATATAGACTGATAGTGTGTATGTAAAATCTCTTTTTTAAAAAGACATTGATGGATTACATATATAACAACATAACATATAGCATATAATTACATATTGCACATAATAACACAAAATAATATAATATATATTCATCATAAAGCATTACCTAGCATTTCTATTTTTAATTTAAAGATAAAATATATTTTTGTATAATATTAAAAATTTTTATGAAGAATATAATTTTGAGTGATTAAAAGAATAATTTTTCAGATGTAAATATCAGTGAAATACAAACCACTTATGTGTATATGGAAATGTGTTCATTATTCATATACATTTCCAAAAAGAAAAAGAAAAAATCATATTTTAAGTATTAAACATTTTTCTGATGTGTTTTTGAATAAATAATATTTTTTTCAGTTGTAAATATTGACAAAATATAGATCGTTCATGTGTATATATAAATATACCATTTGCTTACATTTATTTCGAATATTAAAAATTTTCTCTAAAAAAATGTGTTTTGAATAAATAATAATTTTTCCATTGTAAATAATGAGGAAATATAGATCGTTCACATGTATATAGAAATATCACATTTGTTTACATTTATTTCAAGTATTAAAAATTTTCTCTGAAAAATATGTTTTTGAATAAATAATAATTTTACCGTTGTAAATAATAAAAAAATATAGATCATTCACATGTATATAGAAATATCACATTTTGTTTACATTTGTTTCGAGTATTAAAAATTTTCTCCAAAAAATATGTTTTTGAATAAATAATAATTTTACCGTTGTAAATAATAAAGAAATATAGATCATTCACGTGTATATAGAAATATCACATTTATTTCGAGTATTAAAACTTTTCCCCAAAGAATGTGTTTTTGAATAAATAATAATGATGAAATATAGATCGTTCACGTGTATATAGAAATACCACATTTGTTTACATTTATTTCGAGTATTAAAAATTTTCTCCGAAAAATATGTTTTTGAATAAATAATAATTTTACCGTTGTAAATAATAAAGAAATATAGATCATTCACATGTATATAGAAATATCACATTTGTTTTACATTTATTTCGAGTATTAAAACTTTCCCAAAGAATACAGTTTTTGAATGAATATGAAATGGGAACTTGTAATTTTTTAAATTCGGCATAATCAGTTGTACATTTCGAAAAATTTAGTAAATAAATATACATTCATAGAATTCAACATTGTAAATATATACATAGAAAAAAGTACACAACACAGTTTTCGTTTATTTTAAAATACACATGATAAACATGGAGACAAATAAAAATATACCGCATTTGAAATTTTAAATAATGATTTGCAAGAAAGGAGGTTTTTTTCAATATGAATAGTAATAATCGAAAAGAAAAAGTTCGTAAAAGATTACTTTGAATGAAATAAAAAAGATAAATTATCGAATAATGTATGCAATGTAATAGATTAAGACACTTGTATTGAATGAAGTGTGTAATATACATTAAAACAGAAACATAAAATGAAATGGTTCGTGAATATTTTTTTTCTTTATGAAAATGTAATGGAAAAAGCACGAAAATAATAATTACTGATTGTTTTTTTTTGTAGGCTTCAAATGTGATATATGCTATGTATAAGTATAAAATATTTCAAGTACTTACTGAAAATAGAAAAGATCTGGAAAATTGAATTCTTCAACGGCTTTTTCAGTATTTTTCTGGTGGTTAAATCGTTTTAAAACTGCTCCATGTCCGATCAACAATTCCAGTTAAAGAAACAAATTAAAAGATAAGATTAGTATAATGAAAAAAAGAAAAAATAACACGATAAAATTTCTATCATATTCAAAATAAATAACTTCGCATATAAATGATTAAATAAAAATGTTCAATAGCTTCAAAATATGTGGAATAATTCAACATCGGAATATAGCAAAAATTAAAATAATAATGTTCCGAAAGTATAAATGTTTCTATCCATTTCAAAATAATTACATCCATGTGTAGATGGATAAAATAATAATTCAATTTTTATCAGTTTCAAAATAATTTTCGTGTGTGTGGAATGTAAATTAAAAATTTCTAATAGTTTCTAAATAATTTTCGTGTGTGTGGACTGTAAATTAAAAATTTCTAATAGTTTCTAAATAACCCCGTATGGGGTAATAATCTCTTTTTTTTAAATTTCAATAATAATATACGAAAAACAATTTTCTTTTTGGGGAATTGCATGGTAAATCATTCAATAAAAAGTAATATACAAATAATACATGAATGATATGTGAATTATAGTTCAATCCTAAATATATCATCTGAGGAATAGGAAAAATTTAGTGAGAATATTGAGAAATATGAGTAAATGGTGTATAATATAAAATCTGTGAATATATACTTTAAATAATGTGGAATGAAAAGTGTTTGAATTAATAATATTGAAAGAATCTTTCTGAATAATAGTTGAGGAAAATAAAAAAAATGAGAACGTTTACTTACCGATATGTATTCTCCTTTTTTTCGGAATCGGTGATATTCTGATCAAAAATGTACGGCTCCCTCGTTTTTGTTAATCGAAAAACAATCGCTAATGGTATATCAGGATACACTACATAAAAATATATTTATATGGAGAATTAACATAGTATTTTACATCACAACTTCTAAATTTAAATATTAATAGTAATAAATAAAAAGCTATTAACTAGTTTGAGGAGGAAGAAATATGTTGGGTGTATCCTTATATAATTTTATATTATTAGATTTACGTTTTTTTAAATCATGAGAAAAGATATAAAAAATTAGTAAAGAGTATTTGTTCCTTTTATCATATCTATCACTAATTTGTGAAAATAGAAATAATTAAATCCAATTTCGAGAGATATTATAAGACGTAAGAAAATAGATATGTTCCAATTCTAATATTTTTAACATGAAAAATCCATTTTATTATATGAATCAATCAAGTGAAGTAAATAATACCTGTATATATATTAAAATTAAAACTGTACTCGTCTTTGCAAAAATTCTCCGCTATATACGTCTGTAAAATCTATTATAAAAATTACGTAATTAAAAATATGTTATGGGGTCTAAGAAAAGAAAAGCAAAATTTTACGAGTATTGAATGAAAAAAAAACCAGACATTGAGCAGTGTACTGTATTAAACAGTGAATAATGTAAGGTAAGAGAAATCTTTTGGAATATTTGAGAAATAAAAAATTTTCGTAATGTGTGATGAAATATCTGAATCATTTTTGCGAATTCTAAAACTTATTAAAATGACGAATAAATGGAATAATTCAAAAGAATATATGAAAAAATAAAAAGTGAATAAAATCGCGGTAAATTTCGAAGTGTGTAAAATTTATCTGGGGGACTAAACAAAAAATGAATGGAATAATTCTAAAGAATAATTACATGCATGTATATAAGAATGAAACAATTAAATAGAATAGTTTAATAAAATATAAATGTATTATATTACTTACCGAAATAAATATGTTGATCGATGACCAGATTGGAAAATATAAAAGAAAACTTTGAAAATTTTAAATACTCCGAAAGAAGCAAAATGATGAATACTTGAAGACTTTAAGTTTTCAACTGATCGTCCTGCTCAAATTCTCAAATGCTCTATACATTCATCTCCGCGATTTCATTATTATTATTATAATTATTATAATTATGTGTTTAAACGAAAGAGGTTTTCAATGGTAGATTTAGATACATTGTTGAAATGTCATTTATTCGAACATTTCTCGAGTATTTTGACAGCTAGCACGTTCCCATATTTCTATTGTCGGTAGTGAACATTTCAACGGTAGTGATTTGGTCACCTCATTAGGGATGTTTTTACCGATTTTCCTATTTCACGATTCAACACAATGTTGCGGTTGCTTAATTAATTATCCATCGTGACATTTAAAAGGTTGTTCGTAAACGGTGATTTCCGCGATATATCGCTAGCCTGCGCGGTCCATTAGCCGAACGGCATTTTTGTCAGTCGTTTTATCGCAGGTATCGAATGTGTAAATATATATTCCGGTATCTGTGTAAAGTATTTTAACAGTCTTAAACTAATTTTTCATAATGACAATGGATATTTGCGGATATTCATAACAGTCTCCGCTGTAAAGTCCTGTTATAACAGAATACATACATGCTATCCCTGACATGTATCGGTTATCGTGGTTCAAATGTTACTATAAATTAACACTTTGACCATTTACACGTACGCACACACACACACACAGATCCTCCAGCAATATCGTACCGATACGTTTCTACACCTTTTCTCAATAATGTTGTAGACTGCTCATAGATGGCTCTACATATTTCGAAAAATATACACGCGATAGAAAATTTACAAATATAAATATAGAAAATAAAAAATGTATGAAGGGGTTGCGATACAGAAATTTCCTTCGAAATTTTAGATTCTTGATAAAAAGATTCGAGCGTTTTCAATGCTCACTGAGAATTAAATTCGATATTACTCGTAAGAAACCAGTAATTTTTATTATCATTACGATATTTAATTAATCATTCGATCGAATATTTTTTTAAATAAAAAATTAAAGCAGGAATACAAATCAGTTATTAAAAAATAAATAATATGATAGCAGCGACGTATACTTTGTATCATTATTGTTTACGATTGTTGTGTGTTCGGAGGTAAATAAATAAATAATCAAAAAAAAGAAGAATTACGAAAAGATTTATAAATTTACGATGTACTGGTAAGGACGGAGAATTTTTTAGAGCTGTAAAAATAAAATATACTTGTATTTATTTTGAAAATTCATACTAGTATAGAAAGTATAAGAATGTTAAGATCCGGTTTCAACGGTTGCATTAGAATTTACGTGTAGCGCTATGAGAGAAGCATTTTCGCTTTTGCGATGTGTGAGATACATAGACTTACCCCCCCGTACATAATGTATCAGACAAAGAAGAGTTTTACGCAACTGACCGAACGAAAATCTTCGCGATTCCTAGAAATACCGGAACGGCGAAAACCTGTATTTTACCGCGATTCCTGCAGACTGACCACTGATAATATTGATAACAACAAAATCCAATAATGATAATAACTAATTTTATATATGTTACGGACGCTCGTAACCGTATATACATCATTGTGTGCGTAATCCTCCAAAACCAGTCGCTACCGAATAACGGTAATTTACGTACAAGTAAAGGCATGCATCGGCCAAATGATTGACAGGTACAAGGTCACTTGCGATGGCACGCGTACGAATTTACCGCGATAGTGATGATGATGGTGATTTTTACATATGTGTGCAGACGTATATACACATACATTTGCATGTGTGTGCGGTAATTAAGGGATCGACAATCAAATGGAATGCGGTTCCGCGGTCCGAGACGCTCTGGAAACGGCCCTCGAAGGCCTTAATTAACGGTGGCGGCATCCTTTGAGTTTGAATCGGCTTTTTCCCTCTACTGGTGTTGGCGCAGCTTTTTTCTGCCCTTTTTTAAATTACGTCGGGTCCTTTATTAAACTTCCCTCCTTTATCTCAATCTTTTACGCCGAGTCTTCTGCTATTCTGCATACCCTTCTTTCTATCAAATCCTCACCTGTCTCTCTTAATATCCTTATCCTGTCGGATGGCCAAAGCGTGCTGCAGGATATCGCATCGCCTATTCCTTCTCACTCAACCGACTACGTCATTCTTCTTATTGGCTTCTTGGTTCATGATCTTTTTCTTTCTCACTTAATTCAAACTGATTTCTTTTAGATTCCTAGACATGCTGGAATCAAAGGAAATGAGTTAGTTGACTCATTCGCTCGGTTATCTTCCTCTTCTGGTATATTTCTTCCTATTTTCTCGTTTCCCTGTATTAACCTTCTGTCTGCAGCTGCTCATTCCAAACTATGGTTTAACCCTTACGTCTCCTCATTCTTCAACCCGGATTCCTTTTTCTTGTCTATTTAATCTTCTCTTTCTCGCTTCCCTTGGTTTCTTGAATTCCCTTCTATGCGTCGCTCTAATCCTTCTACGATTTTCCGCCTGCGTTTTGGTCACACTTTGATTCCTTCTTCGCTTTTCCGTTTTTCTCTCGTGCCATCTACCTATTGTCCACTACACTCCTCTAACATCCATTTCATTTGTGGCCCTTATCACCTCGTCACTTTCAACTGAGCAAACTTCTTTTTATTTCTCTCTCTTATCACACTGTATTCCCACACCCCATACAATGTTTCATTCATTCTCTCCCTTCCTTCGCCTTGTGTTATCCGAGCTCTTGATTCTTTTTTGTCGGCTACCTCTGGTCGAGTAAAGATCTGAGTCTCCTTCCGACT
Organism: Icerya purchasi; assembly: GCA_039619475.1. Taxonomy (NCBI): domain Eukaryota; kingdom Metazoa; phylum Arthropoda; class Insecta; order Hemiptera; family Monophlebidae; genus Icerya; species Icerya purchasi. The sequence continues at coordinate 62,885,200 of CM077116.1, read as the reverse complement.
CTTTTTCTTTACTCTTGGGCCAACGTCCATGTTAACGAACCCGTAAAGAATAAAAAATAAAAAAAAAAAAACAAATATTATTCCTTTTTGCATTTTGTCAATTCTGCTCTTTCCTTTTCATCTCCTTCTCACCATACACTTAATCATCTTCTGTTCTTCTTTCTTTAGACTACCGCTCTTTACATTATTGGAATGCGGATTAAAAATTTCATATTTTCCATCCTTTGAACGTCTTTCAAATTTAGACTCAGTATTAGACATAATTTATTAAACATATTCAATCAGTTATATTAAAATGGGAAATTGTAATAAGAAATGCCTCATGGTCGTCATTGAAATATAGCAAGGATTTAAGGACCTTATTTGTGGAATATACAGTCTTCTCAGGTGTTTACGACATAACATTACCCTATACAAGTAAAAATAATAATTTAGGTATATCGGTAATAATTGTTGATAAAACCTTAAACTTATTAAGAAATAAAGTAATTTCTCTGTAGAAAGTAAGGAAAAAGTTTTCGAATAAAGAGTATAAGCTAGATAAGTGTGTAAAATCGGCACCCCTCGTCGATTTAGCTGAAATTTGGCTCATATGTTTGCTATGTCTAAATAACTGCAATCCTGAAAGTTTTGAGTCTTGGGGCTCAAATTTCAGCCTCCAACCGCAAAAAATGTTGCGAATTATGAACAGATTTTGAAAAACTCAAGTCGAGGTTGAAGAGAATTACGAGGCGCACATAACCTAATCACGTATGGAACTTCTTGAAGCAAAAACGTAACCTAAAAAGTCGATTGAAAATTTCAAACTCACCCAAAAATTAACGCTATGATGTAATCGGATATTGAAGCTTATAAAAACATTTTATAGAATGAAAGTTAATACTGTGAATTTATTAAGATCTTTTATAGGGGTGGAAAATAGTAAAAAGTACAAAAAACTGAAATTTTCAGCGATTCTAGATGTTTTAAGGACTTTAATGTATACTAAACACAATTTTAGTTTCGAAAATGAGTTCAGCGACCTAAAAACTCTCTAATATAAATACTTAGTTCAGTTTGTCACAGTATGTGGCTCAAAAACACGAAATTAATCTCAAAAAGACCCGTTTGGCGTCCTAAAACAACGCAGATACTCATGGCGCATTTTAGGGCTTTAACTGAACGCAATTTTAATACCAAAAATGAGTCCGCTAGTGTACATACTTAGTTCAGTTTGTCACAGCATATGGCTCAAAAACATTAAATTAACACAAAAAAAAAAAAAAAACGAGTTTGACGGCCTGAAGAGATCCAGATATTTATTTTTCGACCTATCCTCTCGATTTTTTGTACTCAACTGTGATATTAACCTCAAAAATCTTTTATTAATAGTCACTAACATAAATATTTAAGCAAAGCTACTCATCCTGTATCCTAGTTTGCACAATATATATATATATATATATATATATATATACATAGAGTTGAAAGTAACCTTAAAACCATATTTTACTTCCCGGAGGGTTTTCCACAATTTGCGAGAACAAGCAGTTTTTATTTTTGAATCGGACAAAGTTAGTCGGACAAAACTTTTCATTTTTAGAATACATCAGTAAAATTTTGTTCAACTGATTTTGTTAAATTCAAAAATAAAAATATCTTGTTCTCGCAAATTGCAGAATAACCCTCCAAGTACTACAATTTGGTCGATTTAGTCACAATTCCTTACGACAATGCTTAAAATAAATTTCAGAATCGTGTTTAGCAATTTCAAATATCCTAATTTTCAAGTATGTATTTTCGAGCTTCTTTAAATGAAAATTTCGTTCCTAACGGCCACTTACAATTTAGTAAATTAAGAGCTCGAGTAAAAAGAAGTTAACTTGAAAGGCTAATTATTGTGAAATTACGGAAAACAGTATCTAAAAAATTTCGAATTAATTCTGGTCATACATAACTAATAAATGAAATTCAAATTTAAAAGCTACAATTTTAAAATTTCATAATAATGAACTACGGTCTAGTAGGGAAATATTAAATGTGTTTTCCAGATACTTCGTGTCGGTATACTACATATAACATATACAGAATGGCTTGTCAGTAAACGAAAATAACAACTACATTAATTTACATTATATTACTAATAACGAATATCGTGGCGCTACAAGAAACTTAAACAGCTAAAATGAACACTAGACTCGAACAATTTTCCATCTAAATACGCTTGTAATACTCTGGAAACCCCAATAATATATTCTTGTTTAATCTGATTATTAAAGCTAAGGTATTGGGAACGATTACTCCAATTTTTAAGTCTGGTGGCTGACAGTAATCGAGAATTACCACCCTAATACTGCATTATAGCTACTAGCATCAATAGTATATACAAGACTATACAAAAGAATAATATCCGAACAACAAGGCTTCGTGAAGCCTAAATCAACAACTACAAGTCAGTAGTATACGTATATGAAATTAACGAAAATACGGTTTTCAGGTTGATTGTATTTATACTGATTTTAATAGAGCCTTCGATAAGGCGTATCATTCGCTTTTAATAGGAAAATTAAAAGGCTACGGATTATCAGATAGTTTCATCAGATTAATAAATTTTTATCATCCCATAAATTATATGTACTTTATAATGGATATCATTCTGACAAATATGTAGTCACATTTTGAGTTCTACATACAACGCTCAAACCATGGTCCACTATTATTTTTCGACGCTGATAGAAGTAGCAGATTTCTCGCTGACAATTTAAAAATTTATACACTAATAAATACTGTTTCGAACTGTGAAATATTAGAAAACGATTTAGATAAATTAGTAAATTGGAGTAAGGCCGATGACTTAAATTTGAATTATTATTCTAAATGAGTTTGTATCGTACTTCGCCATAAGAAAAAGAAACATTTCTATAATTACTCGATCGAAAGCATACTAATAAAGAAAGATAGATGTATCCAAAGTTTAAGGATATATGTGGATTGTGCACGAACATTCTCGGCGCGTAGTCATTATGATGTGTTTATAAGTAAGCGTATAAATATTTAGGATGATTTATTATTCGTAATTCAGAATATTTCGGGACACTTGACTTTAGCCTCGTCAATAGAATATTACTCTTTAATTTTTGATCCGTATTATCGAAAGTACGGAGAGATTATAAAACAAATTTAATCTCGGTTTTCAAAAATCCATGATAAATTATATAACTATAGAGTATACCCGAAATGGATAAATAGTCAAATTTTATGTCACATTATAAATTTTAAAACTCTACAGAATAGCAGAAAAATAGTCAACAAAGGGAACATCAGAAGGGTAGCAGCTCACCAATTTGGTACAAATTTTTCCAGATGGCATAGTATTCGGAGTGAAAAACGAAAACAAATTTCACCGTTCTTTGCTTTAGCCCGTGACAGTTGATAAGAGCGCGTCTAAAATTAGCGAGCTAATATACGAAATGTGATCAAAAAGTAACGAGCATTTTGTAATTGCGCACCCCCCTTTTAACTAGAGTGGAATAGTTAATTACGAATTTTTACCGACTGGTGCTCGTACAGTGAATAAGGGGAGTACTACTTGAAAGTTCTGTGCACAATTTGCCTGAGATAGTCAACGAGCCGAACTTTGGAGAAACAACTCGCGGATTTTGCACCATGAACAATTCACCAGCGCATACTTGCTTATCCAACAGTGTTCGTGGCGGAACATATCTATAATGCCGTAATCACTCTATTCTCCAGACATGACATGTTTTCCTATTTCTCAAACTCAAGAAACTGCACTCAAATGGACAACGTTTTTCCACAACAGATGTGAGATATATGTGAAATCGCAGTGCGAGCTCAAGACCATACCTAATTCCAACAGTGTTTCTCAAAAGTACGGTGTAGCATAAGTACATAATATCAGAGGGTCACTACTACTTTGGAGGGAGCACGGAATAAATATATTAAAGATATTGAAGATTAGATAAATATTTTTTGAAAAAAAATTAAAAATTCTCGTTACTTTTTGATCACACCTCGATAGCTAGACTGTATAACTTTTGACGTGTTTTTCCTGAGTTTCACAGACTAACGCAAAAAACCGTGAAATCCGTTTTCATTTTTTACCCTCGAATACCATGCCATCTGGAAAAAGTTGGACCCAATCGATGATCTCCACTTCTGATGTTCTCCTATTAAGCCAAAATTTATGCGTAATATAATGGAAAATCAGTAGCGATTGTTTTTTTGCTTTTTTTTGAAATACTGTTTTTTAAGGTACCTAGACTCAGCGATATTCACGTTTACTTATGAATCCTCAATTCCGCACAACCAGTAGGGATACGCAAATCAACTCCACTAGAACAGTTTTGGGTAGAGACATACGTGTTCTTTTCGACAGCGGATATATATTCGCTTCACAACTCCAACTCCGCCGGACTTACATATATCATATCTGGTGTTTCATCGCAATCTCTGGATGCATATTGAACTCCAACTCCGCGTAGTACTTGGAACGCACAAAGCAACAGAACGTCCTTGAACATGATGCGCATTTTCTTCACGCAATTCCGATATAGCAGCACTGTTTTTTGATAGAATAGCTAGTTCGCACCACGTTAAATAGCACCTAGCATTAAATTCATGGATTACACTACTCAGCCAGATTTGAAAAAATTAAATCACACCATCACTATAATCCTCCTATACTACAATCTATGAACACGACGTTATCCTGTGAAACAGTAATGACAAAGCAAATTTTGACAGGAGCTGTGCGCGCAGCTATCACCTTTCGCAGTTAATATATATATATATATATATATATATATATATATATATATATATATATATATATATATATATATATATATATATTAAATCACCCCGACAGAAGTAAATTAAACTGTGGGCGGAATGACATTTGCTCGGGCTGTTTCCGAACGCGGATATATTTCTGAGGATATAACTATCTCCGGAGTTACTCATGCTCAACAATCAGTATGATGAACTCTTATTAAATTTGTTCAACAGAGCACTTGTACAGCACATTGGATATTCACTTTCATCACAGAATAACAGAATAAGTTACGTTATTTTTAAAAGCCGAATGGGCAGTCTCTTTTATTCTGATTATATTTCACTCTTTACTTATCAAGGTTGCGAGCATGCAGATATCGTCGTTTAAATAATAATAATTTTATACAGATCAATTTAGTTATCATTAAATGTATTTGTATGAGTAAACAATGTAAAGCGTCTGTTTTGTTCGCATATGTGTAAAATAAATGTCAAAAACAAAAGAAAAAAAGGAATTTTTTAATAAATCTATTCTATGCACACAGTTACATCTTTCTATGATACAAATACGCGTATAAATGAAAAGCGAATTCATTCCTCGCACCGTTTCAAAAAGATATTTTCTCCATTTGAACATCCCATTTAGGAAATAACCGTGATTGAGCGCGGTTTTCCTAACAAAAATGTTAATTATTGTTTAATGACTGCGCGATAAATAACAAATCGTAGAAAAAAGGGAACATCCAACTTTCTCTGTCTCTTTTTTGTTTTTATGAACTCGGTGATCATTAAATATCGAAACGTCTATTCACCGGTTCTTTCGAACGATTCTATCGAAGTCACGTTTGTTTTTTAGATGTTATTAAAATTTTAAAAAAAAAACGATAAATTGACAAAGGAAACAGAGAAGTTGTTTTCAGTAAATATTCTCTTAAGAGAAATTCGTGTACACAACATCTATTCATATGTGTATATAGAAACTGCGCGCTTATACAATGATTAATTTACGTCAATATGTTTATTTAAATTTTGAAATAAAAAATGACGATACTAGAATTACAAAGAGGGGCTTACCTAAATGTTTTTGATAATGTTAGTCGCGAAATGTATAGTTTGAATTTATACGCTTCGAGCAAGTACCAAAAAAACAATACTAAATACGATTATTTATTCGAGCATTTTTGTTCACATTAAGAATAATGTAGGGTTAAAGTTATGCCAAACGGTACCCCGCGGCTAAAATAAACTGAGAACGTTGTGGCTTAAATTTCTCGGTAAAGAAGAAAGAAACCCCCTCCGACGGAGTTATTAAAAGTGTAATTTAGTAACGCTACAGCAGATAATAAATTAACTCGTTTCTCTGTGAGTTACCAAACTAACCCCCCAGCTGAAATTGAATACGAAGGCAACTACAGAGTTTTCAAACAGTCTTCCCTGCCACATAAATAATTAAGTATTTAAATGGATAAAACGAATAATTTCGCTAGTTACTTGCGAATTTGTAATTAATATGAAGAAATAAAATTTCCGCTAAATATCACGGTAACATTTAAAAATATCACCTGCGCAAATCATTCCGCAGCGGTGTAATTAAATTTTTTTTATTATTCGCTTATAACTATTAGACTGTTCGTTGGAATTTATTTTAACTGATCGAATTGAACAATGCGACAGATTTAAATATAAATAGTACAAAATGTATAAACATTAAAATAGACTATGCAATAATATTAAACCTTATAAATATAGGTTACTTTCAAGCTTAATTTTAAATTGTTCATTCCGTTTTCTTAATTTCCAATTATTATTCTGGTTTGAATTAATTATAACAATTTATACATTTTTGTAATAAAAATGTTGATATAATTATTTATATATATATACATATATACACAACTTGGTCCTTTGAACCTCCTCAAGGAGAAATCCTCTGAACCGCACATGCTAGTTCTTTCGTACAATTTTAATTAACTACATTTTTCTCGATAAAAATAGTCATTTTATTATTTTCGAAATGTATTTATTTCTTGCTTATACGTTCATTTAATTGTACAGCGCAATTTCCTAATCGTTTTTATTGTCCCTGTACCTTCTTTTTTCGTATCAAGTAAAAGCGATAAAAAACGGAAAGAAAAAAAGTAAATGTCTCGTAAACATAACCAAAAAAACATAACAGATTTTGTAACTGAGTGCCGAAACTGCTCAGCCGCTCCGATTTTTATTCGTCACCTTCTACTTGACTGCTCAGGTACACTTTCGCAGAGTCAAAAATCAAAAATAAGCTTCTCCACCACATCACTCCTAGAAGACTGTCAGATAACTCTGTTTCCGCCCTATTGAAGTTTCTCCCAAGATACCAACCTCTACAATCAAATTTAACCCACCTCTCATTGTGTCGTGCTGCTAGCCTATGATGCTGTAAGCACGTATGAAAAAAATAAAATAAAGATTTTTAAATAACACAAAAAAGCTGGTAGCAGTTAAAAGAATGACATAGTTATCTGACTATAAACGCATTCTAATTAGCCTCGATCTCTTTTATAGGTTTTTACAAAACACATTTTTCTCTGTTTTCGGTAACTCTGTATATAATTAATTGCACAAATAAAAAAATACATTACCGTACACAGGTAAATTCGTATTCTGCTATTTCTTTATTAATTGCTCAGTTGATCCGGTCATTTTTATAAAGATTTTTTATAAAATTATAGTAACGTAATAATAGGAAAATTAACGTATGTGAGTTTTTTGTTTTTTTTTTCTCCACTTTGGCTTTTGAAATCTTTTAAAAGAAAAGAGAACTCAGGCTTTATCAATCATGGTTTTTCAGCTAGGTTCCCTCATCATTCTGTGTGTTCTATTTAATTATGATTGAGATATTTTCATATATTTAATAATAGTTGATATTTTTTCACATTAGATATTAAATTTAAATTTAATTTTTCACTACAAAGCCTACAAAACTTATAATTTTATGAAAACCTTGTTTATTAAAATCAAAAAAAATTTTTAACAGTAATTTACTTCTTTTCGCTTTTTTTCTGAAATTTTGTACATTTATGAACTGCATGGAAGAAATCATCAGCCTCTTTATTACAATCCTGACATATTCCTGAGTCCATGATTTTAAAACGTTTTAAATGAAAGCAGTCGATTCCACACGACCAGTTAAATATTGCGTAAAATGAAAGTTGCTTTCAAAATATTTCATTGCTAACCTCTTTCCTATGGACGGAATTATTTTATATGTTATATTCTACCTGTTAATGATTGTATCTTATTTGTCAAAGTTGGGCACTGTCTAATTTTAGTTTTTTAAAATTTCTTCTGCTCATTTTTTTTTATCATATAGGTATGTTGTTAGTTTTCTTTTTTTTTTGTTTTAGATTTTTAATGTTATTTGTAAATTGCAATTTTCAAATCAATTGTCATTATGCCTGTTATTACGTTGGACGAAACATAAGAAATTGTGCTATATCTAGATGTTACCGCTATTAAAATTTTCCTTTGTAGACCTAATCATTTTTTTTTATCTGCTTCCCTTAGTATTGGATAATAAACCGTAGAGCAATATTCTGTTATTGTGGCTCAACAATAGCTTTATGTAAAATTATTCTTTCTTTATATTTTAATCCAAAAGCATATTAGAATGTGTGAGTTCGATGGAAAAGCCTATTTTTAATTCTATCATGTTCTTTAATTTTAAAATTATCCGAGTATGCAAAGAGTAACAGAAATGGAAGATCAGTTTTTTAAAGGAGCCATAAAAACGAGAAAACTCTGAAGTTAATGCTAATGTGTTTACAGCTAGATAACCTGGTAGTTACATTACATATTGGCTGTTTTTTAGACTAAGGAACTTAGCGGTACTTTTTAAAAGTTTTTGTTTTCATGCGGATCGAACATACGAGTATCAGTTTTTACCACGTCCAGTAGATACTGATGCGTAATTCAATTATCTGAATATAATTCAAAGTTTACATAAACCGATTATTCTCTAAATGTAGAACTTGCCTATTTTGAGATCGACTGGGATCGTTATTTTTAACAAATTTCGCACTTCATACATAAAGAGCGCTGTTCAAACCAAACGCGGTTAATCTGTCACAAATGAGTATGTCTCCGAACATGTCCCAAATTTTCTGTTTTTATACTATTATATTTCCAAAATATTATTATATATATATATATAAAAAGTGTCACTTTTATCACAGGAAATTATATATTTAAAATATATTTAAAATATTAAAAATTGCCGACATGTTTCTATCGTTTTAACTTTTAACTTTATTTATTAATGCCATATGATTATGGAGTATGCGACTCCGGAACACGTCGGCAATTTTTAATTTTTAATATTTTAAATATATAATTCCCTGTGATAAAAGTGACACTTTTTTATATATAATATTTTGGAAATAATAACAGAAAATGGACATTTATAATTTAAATATAAAGAAGTATGTATACTATTATATTAAAAATATTTTTGTTCATACTACTTATCACATTTAAGAAATTAGAATAGAAACGGCGGCAACCTTTTGTCCTCCCTATAAAGAATGCTAGTTTACATTGATTAAAAGTAAACATCACAGTAAAATATATTTATTACCATTGCGAAAAATTAATATAAACTTATTTAAACACTTTAAGTCTGATTTAAAAAAAAGAAAAAGAAACAGATTAAATAGCTCTCGTTCCTAGATATTCAATATAAAAAGTTTACAGGATATTTAGTAGAAGATAAGAAATATACAAAAAAAAAAATATACACAGATTAAATATTACAGAGTTTTTCTATTGCGCCCCCCCCCCCCCCCGAGGATAAAACCGATGGTAGTTAAGCAAGTGGTAAAGTGATTTTTTTTAGCATGTAATAAGTAATGGCGTAGTAACTTTTAAATAAATTAGCCTTATCAGCATATCGGGCAATTTATTTTTCGCCTCAGTACGTTTTTTCCAGAATATTTCCGATAATTCTTGCCCAATTGTTATAAGTACTCTTTGCCACTTCTTAACGATTCGCAATCAATGGGCGTGTAACTAATATATTTCTCTCTAGTTCATATTTTTAATCTCATCATAATTTTATCAAATACTTTTCTCATTCGGTTGCCGGCGTACAGGTGCTAATGTTCAAAAATGCTTAGTGCCGAAGGAGGGGCCATATTTAAAATTTTTCACAATGGTCTAATTATAATCAGATACGAAAGCGACAGTAGGCGACCATTTCGTTTAATAATAATAATATTGCGTGCGCGACGAAAAACCTCAAATTTTGCAATAATGTTATTAGTATGCTTCGAGGGGAACTCGTGGTTCAGGGGAACAGAAATTGCGAAAAGCCGGAGAAAAATTAGACGGTCCGTTGTTAATAAAATATTACGGACGAAATTTATGTTTAACGAGTAGAGCGAAAGAAAGGCCCGATCGGGTATAAAGAAATGGATATGGTAAATTTTTAAATTCAATTCGAAGAAAAGAATAAATATTTAAAATGTCATTTCATCGGACTTGCAAGAGAACGGAATGGGTATTGAAGAAAAAAAGGAAGCATAATGAGCAGTATCTGAAAGCCGTAAATAGAAGAGGATGCCTTTGTTAGTTCTTATTTCCCTAGAGTTAACTGTTGGTCGGCTAGAACTGTGCCTCAGCCTTGGTAACGGTTTCGTCCGCAGTGTCATCATAGGCCGTGCGTCACGCTAGAGTCGGATAGTAGTCGCAGCGCTAGGATTTGTTTTCATTTTTATAACCATTTCCAGCGACGTATACGACTGATCTGTTTCCACGTTTCCGCCTCCAGGGACCGTAAGCGGCCGTCTCATGCATGTCGTCTGATCCATTTTAAGCTCCGACTAACACCGTCACACTTTCAGTTCAAATTGAAAATTATAGCCACCGCCGGCTGCTTCTAAGAGTAGCTGCTCCGAAACACGCCCTCCCTGACAACTAGACCAACATTTTTTTTCGTTCACTTGTTTCCATCATAAAATTCGCCCGTTACTTTTCCAATTCTAACTGTAGCCGTGTATATTTTCGCGAGAAATTTTCCATCACATATATAACAGTTATGCAAATAAAACCGGTTTAAACTTTCCTTATTAAAATTACATCGACACTGCCGCCGAGTAACGTACATTTTCGAATCACATTACCAAGCAGAAAAAGAACAACAACGTTTTCAAAACTGCGATTTTACTTCCTATTCCGTTGCTAGAAAAGAAGCGTTTACCAATAGCGTTCTCTTAACGTTTATTAATTCAATTTGTAAAAATGGTGTAACGTAATCGATTTTCGTGCCTAATTCGAAAATATTTTGCGCCTTATTAGGCGACGTAAAATGATTTCCTTCTTTTTATCTATATTAGTTTTTTCCTTATTATTATCAGTTTTTTCTCCTACTTTTTCCCCCTCGCCTCTTATGTCCCAGCTATGGCGAAAAGCACCCCCTGATCTAGTCACAGATTTTTTTTAGCTTCAACGTATTTATGTTTTTTAGGAAAGTAAAGTAATTATTTCCGATGCAATCATCCAGCTAGAATTTTTTTTTTAGCGACTTGCAGATAAAACTTATAGATTGATACATGGAGTGTGTGAATGCCGAAAAAAGATACGGTGGAATATGTTAAAAGTTGAGAGTCAGTGGGGTACGACCTACGCAGAATCCAGATATGATAGAACCACCTGTACTTTTTTTGGTTGTGCGAGTACGAATTTTTATTTGACGGGTTGTAAAAGAATTTATTGGCTTCAGGTTTGGTTACATATTGGGATAAAGTAATCATAAATGTAACGTTGAGAATATTTCTGAATGCTGATACAATGGACGTGTTTGTTTTTTTACTGATGTTATCAAGTATAATCGATGTTTAAATTCGGTAATATTTTCATTATTGTAATGTGCACGAGCCGTAATCCTCCTGTACATAATTATATTCGTTCTGCTTTTGAAATGAACTATTACGGATATAATGAAATTGTAGACCATGTAGAATTCCAGCTCACTAAACCATTTCATACCATATATATATATATATATATATATATATATATATACTAGCTGATCCAGCCACGCGTTGCTGCGGCTTAGTAGTTATAATAGATTAAATTAATTTTTTACTTATTATTTTGATGCAACCAAATTAATTTTTACTAATAAACCTGAAATTATTTAGCCGATTTTGAATCATACGTAGAGAATGAAATTATCCAACTAATATACACTTATTGAATTTACATTTTATTTATCTAATCTTTAACTTTAATCTGTAATCAATGACTTATTTACACAATATACTAAATAAATTAGTTACATAAAAATTAAATGTTATAAATGAGGAAGATAAAATTGGTTTCGAACTATTAGTTATATTATTTTGTAAAATTGAAAATTATCGAAGCACTAATTTGTGCACAATGTTCTTGGTCAACCTGTCTTTTGCTAACACGAATAGACTTGATGGTGTTTGCACACGTGAGCAGACAACATGCGTTTATTCTTGCAATTTCTTCTTCCGATTCAGTAGCTCTCATAACACGCATACGCCGTGCATTTCTGCTACGCGCATTGTTCAGGTTCGATTATCTCCGCGGCATTATCTTATACTGAAATATAAAGCAACTTAGATGTCCAATAATGTCAGGGAGTTGTATCACTGTCACACTATTGTTGTGGGAGTATTAAAATAATTTTTTTTTTTTTTTTTTATCAAGGCAGGACGTTTATTAAATACACTGAAATATAAATAAATTAAATGCCGCACAATATCGCACAATATTTTTTTTTTCCATAAACAACAACTCCGTAATAGCACGAACTTTTTTGTAAAAAACAGAGCGAAAAAATTTATTTCATCATTCATCGATAATAACGCCATGCGCCAGCGATAAAGACGGTTGCATTTCGATTAACATCCACGATACATAAAAGTCGCCACGAAAAGTAGTTGGTGCTCAAAAAATAATAAAATTGTCAAAATTTATTTTATTTAATATAACAGATATTTATGTAAATAATTAAAGCAAAAAGTAATAGCCAACAATTAAATTTGTTTTTTTTAATTGATTGATTAAATTATTTAATATAACAAATATTTATGTAAATAATTAAAACAAAAAGTATCCTATCTGTTAAGTTGGACCAAATTGCATGTACTTTCAAAATTTTATAAAAATCGGTTAAGTAAATTCCGAGTTTATCCTGCACAAACATAAAGACACGGGATTTTTATATATATATATATATATATATATATATATATATATATATATATATATATATATATATATTGTAGGCTTATCGTTAGCGAATTTTACAAAAATTAATGTAAAGCAGCTTGAAGAGAAACGCGGATAAAAAAAAGGTAACTCAATAGAGGTAAGGAGGAGACTATACGAAATTTAATAAATTAAGTCGTATCGAGCAGTATCATAGAAGAAAAAATGTCGAATTTCATGAATGGTGAAATCCTTATTGGCGCTAGTGTGACTAATATTGCAAGAGTAAATCTCGATGAAAATGATATCGAGGTAGCGTAGCCTGATCAGTGGATAAAATTTAATATATTACACTAAAGACTGAAAACTCGGACCGGCGAGAAGTACGAAAATTTCGTCTAATCAGAAAATTGAAACAAAGTGCACGGCTAATGCCATATTTCTTCAAGAAAATCATTTTACGATGTGCGTAGAGACATAATGGTCACGTGCTAATAGGATAGAATGATAGAGCACCTATTGTCAGAATTCTAGATAAATATGATTTAAATGTAGCATAAAATAATTATTTTTCATATGGCTAATTATAGCTTTAATTTTAGTTTTAACGATAATCATTAAGCGTATTCTCGAAGAAAAAATTATTTTTCATTTTTTTCAGACCGAAATAAACAAAAAATTAATTTTAAGCGAAATAGTCTAAACATCGGAAAGTATTACTTTAATTCGATGCTTCATAATCAAGGATAGTCTACCTAGCAACTATATAAAACATATCATATTAGAATAGGACACATTAGAACAGCGTATATCGACTAATTGTGTATCTCATCGAATCTGATAAATGCCGATATTTTGTAATAAATGAGCAAAATGTTAATTATTTTCACAGGTGCACTGTACTCGATTCTAGAAACAACCGAAAGAACTTATAAATAAATTAACTCACAAGTATCACACGTTATAAATACAATATCCATGCTTACAAGTAGGTCAGACATAACATACAAACAACTTTATCAATACTTTACAAAATGCAATATTGAAGTTTAATACTTCAATACGGTATTACATCTCTAATACGTAAACTGGCTAAAAGGTTAAAACTATACGAGGTCAAAAACAAAAATAGTGTACGTAACATTTCGCGATCTTCCTTTTTTCATAATGCCTTATCAATCATCGCTGTTCGCTAAAATGTAAATAAGATCCTTCAGTAGTTCTCTTTCACTTTGGCATTCCTAACTTATCGTGTCCAGTTATTTCTAATGAACTCCTCGCTAAACGAAGAACACGCACTAATGTTGCAGTTACAGTTACAAACAGGCATAGCTCGCAGTTAATTTTAAGGGGGTTGGTGTCGCATTTGCGGCCCTACCGGTAGATAGGTGAACTCATTGTCAGCCGACACTGCGGGCGCTGCTGTTGCAGTGTGGCCATAGTGTTGTGTGTAAATTCTGCTCATTTCCTTTTAACAGAATGGTAGGCGCTGTTTTCGCAGTCGTCACCATAATTATTATTAATGTTTCATAATTAAGAACTATAAACTTTGTTTTATAGTGATGGAGAAAGTCATTGAACTTTCGGATAATTGTTTACGGACGCTAAGCGCTGTGTTTTATATAACTGTGGTGCTTGGTCGCTCTAACTGCTTTTTAAACATCCCGTGTTTCTTCTTCCTTAATTATTTGTAGCCTGATTCCTTTGTCCGTTGGTACTATGGGCTCTGTAATTGCAGATGTGGTCATGGTATGAGACAGCTAACTCCTTTTGCTCTTACCTTCGGCAATGTTATTCCTTTTCTTTTCAGGATGCATACATTTGGCATTTTTCGACGTTGGTTGTTATTGTTTCTCCATCTTTGGTATAGCATTCTTTGTCAGATTCCATCTCTTGTTATTCCTAATTGCTGCTATGTACACGTGTCGATGGGTAATCGTCTATTATTGGCAAGCCCAGGGAAAAGCCCAAACAAGAAAAAAAAAAAATAGGATCCAAATGGTTGAGCGGTGCTATGAACACACGTATACCCCGGTCATATGCTTACATATGTCGAGTTTTTTCCTTATTCTTTTTTTAAGTGGCTGCTAGCAGATTATTTTATCAAAATGCACGAAATACAAAGAAAAGCGAATTGAATCAGAGACGTCATTAAGCGATAGTATTTCTAATGATGAAGTTTTTTGCAACAAGATATTTTATATGTTTCTTTCATATTGAGGATTTTTGCATTTTGACAATATAATTTCGAAACATCAGACCCGAAAGTAATCATTTTTGAAATTTCTTTAATTGGACTACACTTTTTATTAGCTCAATGGTTCGAAGAGGCAGTAAAATTTATTCGCGTTAGAATATACGAAGTGCGTGAAGAAGTTATCAGTGAGAAATCGGCTTATAAATCCAGATATCCATCATGGTTACACAAGATTAAAAACTAAGTTCGGAAAATTTTATTGAAAAGCTGGCAAGCGTACTGATAATGTTGCATTTAGGCGAATGAGGGCTGAAGTGGAGAGGGAGATTACGAAATCGTTTAATGATTATACTGCAACAATCAAAGACAGCATGAAGGAAAAGGCAAATAAATTCGTTCTTATGTTAAGCATAAAAAAAGAGCTATTGCACATTCATTACGAACAGTAGTAGTGTACAAAAATAATCATCTTACGCCCAGTAAGGAGATATCTAATATTTTTACTCCATATTTTGTATCGCTTCATACAAATAATCATTACATTTCGTGCAATACTAAAAGGCCATTAATTCGACTATTGGTAGTAATATTTTGGGATGTGCTCCAATATCAGTTGAGGAGTATCGTGAATCACGTTTTTAAATTATGTTTTTTCGGTTTAAAAAATCCAAAGAGCAGGAATCTGACCTAGTTGTGTCAAACTGTTAGAATTACTCCTATATTTCAGTTTTGTGATGATCATTTAATTCAGAACCATCGTCGCTAAGCTACTAGGATCTATACTACACATTAGGCTTTGTAAACATTTTCAACCTAAAATTATTCCTCAACAGAATGATCTTATGAAATGTAAGTCAATTACAATAGATCTAGTAACATGCATAACTCAATTAATAGAATAGATGAATTGTAGTTACCGGATTGATACTGTCTGCATTGGTTTTTTAGTAAAGTATTCGATAATGTAAATCATAGCGTATTGTTATGTAAACTGCGTAGTTCGGTTACATGAAATTACTTGGTTCTTATCTCTTCACATACTGGTATCCTACACAGCGCATAATGATTACTGTTCCAAAGAATATAAATCTACTACTTTTAGCATTCCTTTAGGGTCGAATTCAGATTTTTCGTTATTTATGATCTTTGTAAACGATGTAGGATCTGACCTTATTAAATTGAAATTTCTTTAATTCGCCAATGACTTAAAAATCTTCTCACTATTACATTCTGTACATGACTGTGCAATATTACAAAAATATCTTGATGAATTTGCGCTGTGGAATAAAAATAACACCTTTCCGCTATGAAAAAAGGTTCTTAAATGCTATTCAATCGTAACTGAATAAAATACAATTACAATTATCCTATGGGGATGTTATTCACTGTTGTATGCGTGATCTGAGAATTTATATTGACGGTGAACTTAAATTTTCGTTTCTACATTGCTAAACAGGTTCATCAAACATTAGCTACTATTAGGAGGAATTCTTCCAGCTTCCGTGATCCCGAGACTCTTTTCTCCCTTTACAGTACTTTAGTAAAGTCCAAGCTGGAATATTTGTCTGTTATATGTGATCTGTAAAACGATAAATACATTAAATCTAAAGTACCTGCCATGTTGTTTGACTGGAAATTATCAAAAATATGTGATGTGTGATTATTTTAACATTAAACTGATGCATATACGTAGGAAAATAAATAAGTTAAAGTTTGTGTACGACATATGTACTGGACTTGTAGGTAAGTTCCAAATATAATACCAAAATATGGTAGCAGAAGTGGTTTTCACGAACTATAAGCCTTTGCGAAGTTAAGGTTCAATGTCCCATTAAGGTCGACTTACAGAGGTCATTCATTATTAAGTTGGCATCCACAAATATATATTCATGTCAATAGTAGAATTATTCATCATAATTTATTTCCAATTTAATTTATGTATATTACTTCGTCATGTATTTATGCATATGAGTATATCAACAGGAAATACCTTTCAGTGCGTTATTTCCTAGAACAATCGTTTATTCACACGACAGATTTTACATTTCAGCGTGCAACATAATACTATTTTTTTCTTTTTCCTTTTTGGTTTTTCTTTATACTCCTATTTATAGTACAGTTGTTATTTTTTTATGAAATTTTACACCTTACATCTATTTTAATAAGATAATTTTTTTTTTATTACCATTATTATTTATGCTTTTTAATTACTAGTTAAAGTTTCATTTTAGCATGGATCGTGTTTTAGCAGTGACTTAACTAGCAGAAAACGTCACACTAAAGTGGAACGCGATTACGCGAGAGGTAAACACGAAGCACATCTTTCGATGGTTTGTTCCTCACGAATAAGAACAAAGATGATCATAAGTTTCACCATGCTCGTAGTAAAGCAAATATCGAGTTGCGAAACGGGTTTAATTGTTTGAAAAATCATCGACTTCACACAATTAGCGACGAGTGCAGAAAATTGTTACGCCGCGCTGGTCCCAAGGATTTGTCTCGTTACTCACACTCAACGTCCAGAGTTTGAAAGCACATAAGGAAGATTTGATTAGTGATTTCCTGTTGCCTGAAACCAAGATCATGGCATTAACCGAAAGTTGGCTTAATAACGACGACGAGGTTGGGTTGAGAGGATATTAATGTGTTACTCAGTTCAAACGTGATAAAGTGCGAGCTGGTGGAGTCGCCATGTAGAAAAAGTCGATTGCATGTTATTTTCAACTCCGCATATTTTGATGAGATTTGAGAAACAATCGCTGTCTATTGATAGAATCATTGCGGTCAGTTAGGAATGTAGGGATATTTGCGCCATCGAAAACACTATAAACAGTCAACGAGTAGCCAGGCCCTTCGATTGACGATATTGAAAATTTCTTCGAGTTAAATTTATTGGCATGCACACTCAAAGTAGCAGAAATTGTTAACGTAATCAAGAAAAGAGAATACGACACAATATCTATACTCAGTGGCGTAGCGTAAGCTAATCGAGAATGTACGTTGCAGTTATTTACCAGAAAGTTAAAATTTACGGTATTGTTTTTCTATGAATTAATTACGCGAGATCGGTTTAGAATGAGTTCATTGTGTTTTTTAATTGAATTTTTCAAAATACCGGCGGATATCATTGGGTTTTCTTTATTTATTTTACAGACGGTTCGAATTATTTCAATTTTTCTATCTGTCATGGTTTAGTGTTGTCTGTCTGTGCGCTACTGCACGCTTGTTTTTGTATCGTATTGTTCTTATGGAGCGAAGCGGTCTTATTTCGACTGTTTAGTTAAAAATTGGTTCTTCGTGTTTTAATTAATTTGTTTATCGACAAGAATTGTTCGAATTAAATCGGTTTTTAATTTTCCCTCAACTCCATTCGTGATTTGTAAACGTTTTTTAAATGTGCACTTTTATTTACGTTTCGGTTGCGTCCATTATTCGTACATTGGTTTGTCATGGTTTAAAAACCGTTTTTTTCTTTTTTTTTTTATTTGTTTTCTATTCAAGCCGCTGAAACGGTTGACAATTTTTTTTTCTTTAACTGCGCAGTTTTCAAACTGCGTGCGATTTTTAATTAGTTGGCCGCTTAGGCTTGAATGTTTTCATAATTTTTTCTGTTTTTTTTTTTAATGGCTAGTACGAAACGTTAAAATGAAACGTCAGTGTTTTCAAAAAAAAAAAAGAACAAAATTGCTTTTTTTTGTAGAATTTTGTTAAAAACCTGCATGTTTAATGTGTAACAAATCAATATTTGCAATGAAAGAATTTAATAAAAAAAAGTACTATGAAAGCAAGCATGTTGTTGTATTTGGTGAATGTAAACGTTAATTCCGCGCACGGTTAAGGTAGAGAATTTATGAAAAAATTGACCCTTATAGAACATAATTTAGATAATAAAACTAGTGTACATTAGTTTAAGTTATAGCAGGAAGATAATTATATTTTCTGGGGTCCACCATCGACTATAACCCAACAACTTGAAAGATTATATTATAAATTTTAGATTCTTAGGCGATGGAAAAGGAATTATTGAAAACCTTTTCCTGATGCTGAATTTGTGAAGCAGCGTATAGAACATCGTGAACAATTTTTTTCGAAACCGTGTTTATCTGGGATGACTATTACCAGAAAAATTAAGGAATTAAAAGAAGACTTCGAAAATTCTGAAAAGTAACGCGTGCCAGAAAATGTTTCGTTATCGATGAAAACACTGACGTAGTAATATCGCTGTATCACACATTGGTAACATTTATGAGTAAAATAGAAAAATTTTGAGAATGCAATGAAGGTTGTGAGTTTTATTAAACGAATTCCAGGTCTTTCTTTAAAAACGTCGATACACAATACAAATTTATTTTTCTGATATTCGATACTTTTCCGAGAAAAGATTTGAGTGTTTTAATTTTAAAAAAATTATTGTTACTTTTAAGAAAAACAAAGTCGCGTCTGAATTTTCAGATTCTGAATGGTTAGTTGATTTCAGAATAGAGACTGTTAGTCGGACTTGTATGAAAAACATCGACTGACTATTCTTATCTCTGCACTGCGTATGTCAGGCTTATTAAAAACATTTACACCATACGTCATGCTCCCGCAAATTGAAATAACAGTAAAATGAACTTTTTGTCAGCTCTGGATGATGTACCAGTCAAATATTTTCTACACCTTTATACTTGTAAAAGTTGCACCTAACAATTTTTTTTATTATTATTATTATTATTATTATTATTACTATTCTTATTATTATTACTATTCTTATTATTATTGTTTAACGAAGTGACTTCCTTTCCGGGTTTACATTAGTACGGTGAAAGAAGAAAAAGCTTCATACGAAAGCGTCCATCTTCCCACGCTCAAAAACGTTATGATTTCTTTAAATATCCTTCCTAATTATCAATCTTTTTCAAAGTAGAACTCTCCTTCTTTCTGCTCCTTCCTTTTCCGCCTCAAGGAAGGTCTTCCAGGACCTTCTGCAAGGTTCCTGCCTTAGCCCTACTTTATATAATCTATATGTTTCCAAAATTGGTTTTCTCTCCTTAAAATCCAAATCTTTATTTCTTGCAGATGATATCCTTGTTTACTTCTCTTCCCGTAATCTTCTAGTTGCCAATGAGGAACTAAACAGCTCCTTAAGTACTCTAGAAGAGGCCCTTTCTAACATTCATCTCTTCATTTCCACTCCTAAATTAGCAGCTGTAGTCTTCACCCTTCGGCCTTACAACCCGGGCTCATTTGAGATAAATCTAAAAAACCATTCCATTCCAATAGTAAGTTCTTTTCGTTATTTGGGTATCATTTTATCCCCTCGTCTGTCTTTCCATGAACATATCAGCGATTTTTATGCTTCCTCGCTTAATTTAAAGCTCTCTCACCTACGAGATGGGGAGGTGATCCTTCTGTCTTAATAACGTTGTACAAATCTCTCATATACTCTAGATTGGATTATTGCAGTTTCTTATATGGCAACTCTTCCAAATCCGTTCTCTACAAATTAGATCGTCTCCAAAACAGTTGCCTTCGGCTTTGTCTCGGAGCACTGAGGTCATCTCCTATCCTAGCCATTCTATCTGAATCCAACATCTGTCCTCTGTTCATCCAAAAATCTTATTTGGGTTATCGCTTTCTCATCAAACGTTTTTCCACTTCCTCGTCAAATATCAGTACCTCTTATTCTTTTATACTTCGTCACTGGCGTTTTTCCTCCAATAAAATTCCTATACTATCTCTTATATCGTTTCGCCTTTCTAAATTTTTCCCTTTTGTCATTTCCCATCACAAGCTTCCATTATTTTCTTACGTCTATTCCAAATTGTTAAAGCCACCAAATATCATCTTCATGCCATGCTTCCTTAAATCCTCTCCCTCTCATATCGTCAGTATGGAATTTAATAATACAATAAATTCTCTATTCCGTGATCACTCTTTAATTTTTACTGACGGATCGAAGAGCCCGAGCTGAGTTGGGGTGGCATTCTTGTGCCCTCAGTTCTTTTATTCTCAGTCCTTTAGACTTCTGTCCTTTTGTTCTGTCTTTACTGCGGAATCCTTTGCCATCTTACAAGCCATTATTCATATTTCCTCTTCTGCAAGTCCTTCCAAATTCCTTATTGTTTCTGACTCTTTAGGTGTTCTTCTAGCGCTATCTCCACCTTCCCGTTCTCCTTCCACTGATGCTATTATCCTTTCTATTCGTTCTCTTCTCCATGATCTATCCTCATCGACGTCTACCCAGATTGTCTTTCTTTGGATTCCTGGACATTCAGGCCTTGATGGAAATGTAGCCGTCGATCTCCTTGCTAAAGCTGCTGTTTCCAATCGAAATTTTATTAGCAGGGTTCCAGTACACAATATTCTTCTTTCAATTAAATCCTGCCATCTTATACTTTGGCACTCTATTTATGTTTCTCTTTTCGCTAATCCTAATTCCTTTTATCTCTTGATTAATCCTGTTGCTCCTTCTCGTCCTTGGTTCTACGAGTTCCCCAGTTTGTGTCGGTCCATAATTACTAAATTATTTCGCCTCCGCTTCTCGCATAGTCTCATTCCTTCTTCTCTAAATCGCTTTTCCTTATCTGCATCTCCTTTTTGTTCATTGGATCCTGAAGGTTCCCACTATGTTTGTGATGTGAATCACGTGCTCTTCGAGTGTTCTGGTTTATCTCGCGAGCGTGAGTTACTTTATTATCATCTTTTAAAGGTTGGTCTTCCTGCTCCTTTCAACGCCTCTTATGTTCTTTCTCAACCTATTCTTTCAGTTGTTCCTGTCCTAGGGGTGTTCTTTGATTCCATTGTCGACAAAATAAAAATATAATTTCTATTCTATTCCATGCATCTATTCCTTTTTTGTTGGGCTAATGCTCTCTGGTAACAAACCCAAGGGGGGTAAAAAAAAAAAAGAAAAAAAGAAAAAGCTTATCTTTTTAATTTATTAAATATACAAAGCAGTTCAAAGCAATTATTGGACATTTACAGAAAAAACGTTGGTAAAAGTCAAACTTCTTTCGGAATATCTGCACTAATAAAGCTTTTGTTCAATTAATGGTATTCAGGAACAAGGTGTTCGATGTTTGAACGGATATTTCCACGACAGTGTTGTCCATCTGGTTCAAGATTTTGATAAAAATGAAGAAAATGTTGATGACTTAAACTTGTCATGTCATATTAGTTCTTTTGTCTTCAAATGGTTTTGCTGTGATGAAATAGAAACGGTAATTGTTTCTCTACTTAATAAAAAATCTTTTAGTTCGGATGGCATTAAAATAAGTTACTTATTTTTTACAAACCCCTCGTCGTATATATTTAAACGAGGTGCCTTTCAGATAAATTGAGACCAATTACATCGAAGAAACCACTAATATACCAAATTCGATATACAGTGGCGTAGCTAGCATGGGTGGCACCCGGGGCGGATATTGTAGGTGTCGCCCCAAAACTCAATCAAAACTGTTAAAATAAAAAATAAAAGTAATAATAATTTACGTTTTATTAAAATATTACAAATTATTTTTATATATTATGTGAAACAAATTTAGTTAGTAAAAAATTAAAATTTCTTCCTTCTAGCTTTAACACTTGCAAGCTCCGAAATCTCGTCATCAAAATTTATATTTTGTGTTGCTTCATGTTCTATCGTTAAAATACCAAGATTGTTTAATCTGGTTTCAGTCATTGTAGATCGCAAGTAATTTTTAATTAATTTTAATTTGCTGAAACTCCTCTCACATGAAGCAACTGATACACATATTGTTATAAATAACTTTAGTGCGACCGTTAGATTCGGAAGAGATTCTGTAAAATCCCATTCCACAATTAATTTAAAATAGTCCAAAGTCACCCAATTAGAAACAGTAATATTGGCCGCTTTTAAATGTCTTCTCAGTCTTGGTATCTCTAAGAGAAGTTCTGTTCCTGATACCTCATCGTAAAGGCCAGTAAATTTTGATATAGCAAATTTTAACTGTTCAGTGTTTGCCAAAAGCGAAGTCTTTGACTGCACAACCTCAAATAATGAAGCTACATCTTTAATGGACTTTAATCTTGTTTCGAGTTCAATATTGAATCTGTCAAAACATTCTAACATGTCCTTTTGAAGTTCCGCTCTAAGTGTAAGTCCAGCATTGGTTCACGGGGCATGCGTTTCTTGTGACGAATTCGTCGTTCCATCGAAATGTTGTATTCTTCCAATTTTTTTACAGCAAAATCTATTGCCTCTTCTACTAGATGCAACCGTTTCTCTTCAGTGAAAAGACAAAGTGCTTCTAGTTTTACGGCTATTTGATCAACACTTAAGCCTTTACTTTGTAATGCAATCTGAGTATTGTTCACTTCCCTTAGCACATCATTCCAAAAGAAAAGATAGCAAAGAAATAAGAAATTGCACGCAGCAGGCATAAGGTTTTGTGCAGCTCCTCTGGTATCTAAATTTGCTTCTTGGTCACATAGTTCCTCAATTGCAGAAATAATCCCATCAAAATTTTCTGCCAATACTTTTATTGCAGCATAATGAGCACTCCAGCGTGTTGTCGAAAGTCTTTTAACAGATGCTTTGCTGTGACTGAGGAGCACTTCCCAGCAGCTTGTGGAAGCACAAAAAAAGTTGAATATTGTCTCCACTGCTCCGAAAAATGTAACACAAGTCACATTTTGTGCGAACGAATGTTGGCCACATAAATTAATTGAATGATCTATACAACCAATAAAAATTGCTTTGTTGTTTTTTTCTTTTATAATAGCTTGCACTTCTCTGTGTATTCCACTCATAACTGCTGCATTATCATAACCTTGAGAATGACACATCATAATATCTAAACCATCGTTTTCAAGCTTCTTAAGTATTTCAACGCTTAAATCAGCTGCTTTTTTTCCATGTAAAGGAAAAAATCCTAGGAATACTTCTTTGACTTCTACTTTTCTATTATTAATTTTCACGTAACGAATCACTTCAGACATTTGATCGACATGTGAAACGTCGGGTGTGCTATCAAACATGATTCCAAAATATTTAGCCGATTTAATTTCGATGACAAGCTGACATTTTATGTGATTGGCTAAAACATTTATGAACTCATTTTGTATTTCTGGCGATAAATATGTTACTTTAGGTGATTTTTCCTGCTCTGAATATAAGATATGTTCTTTCAATACTGCATCATACTTTGAGAGCAGTTTAATTAGCTCTAAAAAATTACCTTTATTTGAAGACCCTTGTCCCTCATCATATACACGAAATGCTACGTTTTGTTTAGCCAGAAACAAAGTTATATCCAATAGTCTAGATAAAAGATTTTTCCACTTCTGTTTTTCCGTATTCATTAATTGCAAGGCTGCGTCATCTATTGAAATTGGAAATGATGGTTATGACTGGAATTATATTTTTAGCGGTAGGATTTTGTGATTGTATTTAGCAATTTATTATGCTGGTGACACCTATTTAAGCTCACAGTGAAATCAAATTAAAACCCTTACAATACAATGGTCCTGAATGAAGAAAAACTTACCAGGCAATAGGCATCTACATAATTATTGTTATATAAATTATTTTATTAGTGGCGGTTATGCAATCTGCCACAGTTTTACGAATTTTTATAGGTGGCACTATAACTAATGTTCACAGTCGGGTGTCACCCCTAAGTGGGTGGTGACACCCGATGCGGGTCGCCCCCGCCGCCCTCCCCTAGCTACGCCACTGTCGATATATATTACTAATAATGGGAAAAATATTTGAAAAATATATGAAGAGGATTATTTTAAATTACTTAGCGCAGTTCTTCTTTTACAGTACTTTTTCACTACACCAAAAAAGCTGGTATGGGCCTAGATAAACCGCTTCAGTTCGATTTGGCTTCTTTCGTTCTCATTAATAAGTACAATGTTGATCCTTTTCGGTTTATTCTGTAACTTAATTGCTGTACGAATAACACTATCGATAAATTTGTTTTATATTCTACTGAAAATTACATAAAAATACAAATTTATACTTATAATAAGACGATCAAATATCGTTAATAGGAAGGTAACAGTGGAAGGGATAATAAGTGTAGAAGAAAAAAACAGGATATAAGGGGCACAAAAAAGAGCAGGAAATTCAAGACGCTCTACCGAAAGAGCCGGGCACTCAAGAAAAAGTGAGATCGGCATTACAAATAACCGCATCATTTGAATGGAGAGGACAACATGGGGCAGAGGCTAGAAGCGAAAGCAGGAGGAAGACAACAAGGAATGATTAAAACGCAAACGCACAATGGCGACAACAACAAAGCGAGGAGGTGAAGGAAACAGAATGAACCATGGATTGGGAGGAAAACTAGGTTGAACAGACAAATAAAAGGAGCAACAATTAGAAAAGGAGAAAGTGTTACATCCGACGGCAAGAGAATAGAAGGTGGGATTTTTTTTGAAGAAAAAGGAAGAAATAGCAACCCGAGCCAAAGAATCAGCTATCTCATTACCAGAGATGCTAGAGTGGCCGGGGACCCACAACAAGTCAATACGGATCCCGTGAAGAGAAGAAAGAGTTCGAATGAGAGGACGTATACGGAAAATAATAAAGTCACAGAAATGATCAGGAAGAGGAGAAGAAATGGCCTGCAGAGCACTCATATCGTCATAAATGATCAGAAATTGGGAAGAAAAACAATTAGAGAAGATAAAAATAATGGAACGTAAAATAGACCACCAGCTCGGCCGTAAATATGTAACAGAAAGAAGGAAGACAAAAAGATTCAGAAAAGTTATAATCTAGAAGAATAAAAGAAGCACCAACACCATCAGGCCCTTAGAATCATCAGTGAAAATGTTTACATGAGAAGGAAAGAGAGAATTGACAGTACTGTAGAATTCCTGTTTAATTACTGTTGGAGGAAGATATTTTGCAAGTGCAGGCAAAATAAATACTCTAGGAAGATGGCAGAGATCACTGAAGTTAAAGGAGAAATAGGGCAGACTATTAAAGGAAATTGTGTACGGCTAAAATAAACTAAGACGGAGAGAAATGAGAGATGAGGTAGGAATTTTTCTGGACACAAATCGCCAATTCCGGGAAATTTAAAGGTAGAAGAAAATGAGAGTAGAGGATGAGAGTGAAAGACGTTTAGCAAGGAAACAATAGCCTAAATAAGATCTGCGAATAGACAGGGGTGGTGTATTCGATTCAGCAAGCAGTGCTGGAATAAGAGAGTATTTAAGAACACCAAGATAGAGTCGAAGGCAAGAGTTTTGGATCACATCTATTTTAGAGAGTCGGGACTTGGATGCGCAGGCATAAATGAACGAACAGTAGTCGAGCTTGGAACGTACAATGGATTTATACAGAAGAATAAGAATGTAAGGGTCACCACCCCATTTAGTAGGAGACGGGGCCTTCAGCAAGTTCAACCTTTTAGTAGAGGAGGAGGAAAGATATTTGATATAGAAGGTCAGATGACTATCGAGAAAGATACCGAGATAACGGAAGCAATTAACACGAGCAAGAGTTGTACGATTTAAGGATAGATTAACAGAAGTGGGATTGTAAGGTTAAAGGATAAATACAACGTAGAAAGACTTAGAAGATGAAATCGAAAGGTTAATTGAAGCAAGAGCACTTTCAAACAAATTAAGGAACGAATTAAGAGCTCCACTGACTGCAACAATATCGTGTGAAGAGGAAAAAGTGGAATATCATCAGCAAAGAATAAAGAGTGCGAATTTAAAGGAAGCGAAGCGATACTGGAAGTAAATTATTTCTCATTTCAAGTAATTTTTAACTATATTAAATAGCAGTATGTTAAACGATTTTGTATTCATTTTTAACCGCTTATAATTTAAAATTACAATTATTAAACATTATGCACAATTCGAGTTCAAACGAATCCGAAATATGTAAACAGTGGTAAATTGGCGGAGCTAAGCAAAAATATAAATCATCATTCGCTATTTTTACAATTATTAGAAGATTTGTTTTATTTATTCCCGTGTAAGGTTGAATATTTTAAAATGAATTCATTTGTTATAGATCGATTTTTAACCCTGATTCACGATTTCTTTTTTTTCTTAATATTTGGCCAATATTAATAAAAATATATAGCTTTAAACTATACCAATTCCCATATATACATATATATATACATGCAGTTGCGAACGTGAAGTAACTGTTCAAGCTCTGCTGTTAGAAAATTTTTAAAAAATTTATCACAAACTTTAGTCCAGTTTTGCTGATGTACGCTTTTATGCATTTTAGAGCTTCTCTCAGTACTTCATAAAGGAAGCGTATGTTGTAAAATTTGTCGTAGTTCGAAAGCTTCTTAAGGAATATTGATTCATTCTAATAATAATCGATCTTGTCGTCACTTGATCGAAAATTATTCGATAAAGATAACCGGCGAAAGTTTTAGCCGAACCAAAAGGAGTGTTCCGTATTTTATTTTTAACTTACACTGTGAATTTGTTTTAATGCGAACTATTCATCGCGTAATATTATTTCCTATTATTATAACTGATATTTTGAAGGTTACGAATGATCTAAAATTAATTGCGTCACTTTCGTGAAAATAAACCTAGCTTTGGCTCTTGGTTTTCGATAATTTTTAGCTGTAACTTTTTAAAGTTCCTTTTTCGATTTTGTTACGGCTGTCTTACAATTACAATTTCACTATGGGTTGATTTTGTTTTTGTTTTTCTTTTTCGACGATTACCCATCAACACGTGCACATAGCAGCAATTAGAAGTAACAAAGAATGGAATCTGACAAAGATGGAGAAACAATGACAAGCAACGTCGAAAAATTCCAAACGTATGCATCCTGAAAAGAAAAGGAATGACATTGCCGAAGGTAAGAGCAAAAGAAGTTAACTATCCCATACCATGGCCACATTTGCCATTACAGAGCCCACAGTACAAACGGACAAAGGAATCAGGCTACAAATAATTAAGGAAGGAGACACACGGGATGTTTAAAAAGCAGTTAGAATCCCACCAAGCCCCACAGCTATATAAAACACAGAAACCGGTCGGAACCTGGTTGAAGTAATTAAATATATCGGGACAAATTAAATCGCACAACTATTTAATAAAGTTTACGACACCGGTTCAAAAAAATTTCTTAATAAATTGAAATTCAAGAATAAGGGAGGAGGATAACTATG
The DNA here is from genome assembly GCA_039619475.1 of Icerya purchasi. Taxonomy (NCBI): domain Eukaryota; kingdom Metazoa; phylum Arthropoda; class Insecta; order Hemiptera; family Monophlebidae; genus Icerya; species Icerya purchasi. The sequence continues at coordinate 62,856,892 of CM077116.1, read as the reverse complement.
CATAAGGCCATTTGGTCATTTATCTTGAGCATAGAAATTTCGAATTTTATCTGAAAAGCTTTATAATTTCACAAAAATAGATCGTAATCATAAGGAATTAGAATAAGTTTCGTATTTTTAATAATTTAATCAAAAAATAAATATAAAAATCTTAAATAACCTGAACAACGCCGGTATTTCAGGTAATATGGGGGGTAACTGCATAACAAACTATCTGTCAAACAAGTCAATTCAAGTTAAAATCAGCGCATCACTATCTTCTCATTTTCTTATGGAAAAGATTATTCCTCAAGGTTCTCCACTAATTGTAAGTGTAACACTATTTATCCTCCGTAGAAATGATATTGCGGAATGTAACTGTCGGTTACAGTTCGACTATTGATTGACAATTTTAATATATGTCCCTTTCACCGACACAACGCTAAATCCATCCTCCAATCCATAATGAATAGACACTACATTCGCGAACTGAAAATAGCCACCTTTCTCTTTCTCCAGGTAAAACACTGTGTGAAATTCCATAAGAAGCGCCTACTAAAAACCTATTTTCTTAAATGGTTCTCCCTTTCCATTCCCATACTCAGCTAAATTTCTTGGCTTGAATTTTGACTCAGGCCTCATACGGACTCTTCACATTTCTGATATCAAGTATAAATGCTATAAATCTCTTTCTATTTTAAAAGACTTCGCCAATTACAGATATAATATTAACCCTAAACTGCTTACAAACATGTAGTACGAATTGTTCTAAGCAGATTCACTTACGGCTGCCACATTGTATAAAATACTTCGAACCGATATCCATAACGCTGCCTTAGTGAATTATGCTTGGGACGTAGCAAACATCCCTGCATGAGGTGTCTGTATTCTAATAAGCGTGCCTTCGTTATTCGATATTTTTAATTTCTACATTTCCCCTGGCCATCTATACTGTCATCTCCAATACCAATTTTTCTTTAATGAACTCGACCATTCCTTCCTCATTCTTCCGCAACATTATTTACTCGATATCCTTTATTCCATCACTGAAAAAAGTATTATGTATAGCATTGTACTATTCATTTTTTTTCTAAAAGAACCAACGTAGGCTCATTGGTTGTACACTGCGTTTAATAATGATGAACATCCAGTTTTTTAGAGAATAATGGAGAAAATACAAACGCACGCACTTCACAAATACGTGTACACAGATGAAGCGAAAGCGGATACTCAACAAACGGCCTCATCGCATACAGCACGTGCCTATTTAATTTCAGGTGAAGTTCAGGCTGCGAGACTGCATGATTACTGTTCGGTATTTGATATAATTCTCAATGGTTTTATTGGAAGTATGCTTGTTGTATGAATCCATCTAATTATACAGTCGCTCACCATGACAGGTACTTTAATATGGAAAATATGAACAACGATACTCTATACCAAACTGAAACGCATGTAAAGTTTTTTTTTTGAGTTATAGCACATGCTGGATATTCGGAAATGAATGAGTGGACTTGGCGGCCAGTATTATCATTCCGTCTCCAGAAATAATATTATTTCTGTACAGGAACGTGCAGGAAAGACGAGATTCTTCGTAACCATGACAAGAAACCTTTCTAAGGTGTCCATCAAGTCCAATGTTGAGCCTTGCTAACAAGAAAAGAATTATCTGCCTCAATAGGGTACGTTTAGGACATACGTCTACGTCACATAATCATATCTTTGAACAGATCCTTCGTTGCTCTCTACATGCATATTTTATAATGTAGCAGTTACTATTCTCTGTCCTCTCTTCATTTTCTTAATTAACATAAAATACATATAATAAAGAACATTTATATTTTACACGGAAGTTTCTTATTTAGAAACTTAACTTAAAGTTTATTAATATAACTGCGTCATCAGCCATAATTTACTGTAGAACACATTACTAAACACACTGCGGCCAATTTAGAAGAACAAAGAACGGATCTGTAGGCTATAATATTTCATTTTCTCCGCGTAACGTAAAATGACCACACTGTAGTTATAGACGGTACGTGAACATATAATTAAAATAAAAAAGTAATAAAAAAAAAAACAATTAGATATTGAACATTATCTTTTTGCGATTTGTTAATAAAAATTTTAAAACATTATGGGCATTAATTGCGCAGATAGGACAAAAAAAAAACTCGAGAAATACTACTGGCCGGATGGATAAATATTTTAATGAGTGGACAAACTGGAAATAAAATTATGGAAAGCGGCCGAACGGTATTGCTACTTTCCGTGCGATTATTAAAGATTATCTCGTTTTTAATGCTTCTTTATAAACGTTCCTCAATTCCGAAATCGAGGATTCTAATACGGCAGTTGGACTAGAGTAATCAACTCTATAAGTAGTATATAAGAATAATATTAGTAACGACAATTGAAAAAACGAAAACAAGTTATCAAATAAAGGAAATAACCATCTCTTCGACATAAGAGCGTCGTAATAAGCATATATAGTTAATTACTCTACTATTAAGGAAATGTATAGATTGATTGAAATAAAAATACGGACGAGCTTTTGGTTCCTACTAATCAAGGCTTCATTGATACGTATTCAAAGTTATTTTTGTTTTAATTAAATCTTAATTAAAGTACATATTTCCCTGATCAGAGCAACGTTCGTCAAACTAAATTTTGAAATACGGACTTATCGATTTTAATAAACTTACTACACACCATTAAACAAATTTACTGCTGCTTGATAACCCGTTTTAATACTATTTTTGTTTACTTCGATTTAATTTAAAGCTCCGAGTAATTAAGGAAATGCGGTCGTTTATTTGTCATTTTTTCTTCTGTTATTCACATTTTGCAATGAAGTTTTCTTTTTCTCTTTATTCTTTTTTTTTTCTCTTTTTTCTGGGATCACCAGCCGGAGGCTTTACTTAGCATCAGTATTATTTTTCGCTCTACAAGGAGTTGCTAGTCGGCGACAAAGAATAAGTTAAAACTGTAAAATTAATTTCAGCAATTTACCAGTTCATATATTGATCGTGGAACGTGTTCAGCTCGAACTAAAAATAAAATCAAAAAAGCACACAACGAGCGTAACATCATCTCATTCACAAACAAACGGTGTTTCTTTAATGTTAGGTATAGATTTTATTTTTCCATTAAGTTTTACAGTTTTTTCTGTTTTTCTTCTTTCGTTATCTGGAAGTTTCTTTTTTTTTTTCTATCTGCCTTATTTATTATTTTCATTTTTGCGTTTTGTACGCAAATATCGTGCTCAAAGTAACGCACGCTAGACTATTTTTACGGTTGATCTGCTTTGTTTTTCTTAGCGCGGCCTTTCGAAGAGAAATAGAATAACAGATAGCGGCACGCACACAGATGCAGAATTTTATTTGAAGCGCCGTTGCCTAAAAATGTAGTGGGAAAATAGAAAAAAAAGAAAAAAAAAAAGAAAAATCGGCCGAACAGCGACTGCAAAGTTCAGTACGCAGAGTAATCCTTCTTTGTTCGTGCGTAAACTTTCATTTTAAGTAGCGAGCTGAATTTGTTTTAAAACTGAAAAAATCTTTTTTTTTAACAGTTAAGACTTGAAATTTTCATCTTCTTATCGTCTCATCTTGGCTACTTCTTTATTTTCCCGTCCGCGTTGCCGTTATATGATATTTTAAAGTTAGCAGCCTTTATTTTTCAATTTATTTCACGACCACCGTTAAAGCGATTTATTAAACTTTTATTAGATTAAACTTATTTTCACCTTTACCGTGACCCCTTTCCTCGGTCAACCGCCCATAAATGAAACCGGATTTTTACCCTTCTTTCGCCTTTTCACCTGAGCACAGCTTCATTATTTAACCGAACGCGCTAATTCTATAAAATTCCTTACACACGAACAATAAATAAAACTCTATTCGAGAAACAAAAAATTCCTCTTGCCTCCGATTAAACCCTACACCGTTCGTAAAAAGCGAAATTAATTTTTCGTCTCGTAAAAATACTTTGACCCGGTACCACCGTCCTAATCTATCATTTGAGATTGACGGATTTTTCTTTTTTTCTTCTTCTTCTTCGCTAGATGAAAAAATGATTATACACTAATTAGAAAGCGAAACATAACGTAATCCAAATTAATACGAACGGGAATCTCCCCCCCCCCCTCGGTTTGTGTCATTCATTAAATAATTTTTTAGTTCGTATTAATATGTAGTTTTTGTTGAAATAAAATTATTCTTTATGAATAATGTAAGGTTTGTACTTTTACGTTTCTTACGGTTAAAATAGTAACTTCATCCTTACGAAACATGTCCAGTTGATTGAAAAAGTTAGTTGTCCTCACTCATTAAGTCCCGTCAAAACAGCGTAGTAGTGTGTGCTGTTTGACAGTCTGAAGAATGATGAATAAAAATTTACAAGTAAATATCGCAATATGTACACATTCTTCTTATGTATGGAATAAAAATAAAAATGTTAAAAAATTTACAGCTTGTTGAATCAGAGTACGAATGATACATGAGAACCGTTTGTCAACTATATAGAGGTTGTTAGATCAAGATTCATCACCGCATTCGAGGGATCCCTGATTGGTCGGTGAGTGAACTGATTTGTGCATCGGTAGTCACAGGACCGGAAAAAACAAGTTCGAAAATGCGACAGATAAGTAGGAGTATATTCATCAAGTCGTTGAAGAATATTCACCCAATTTCGGAAACAATGCGTGATGTAGTCGGAATATATCCGAAATGATTCATGATCCGGTAATATCGTAAGATCGCTAATTAAGTAGAATATTTATAAATTCCGTATAAATTAAATTAAAATAAATTCCATTGCCGTGCCTTCTACCCGCTGCTACCAGCAGTTATATGGATTATCGACCACAAGACCCTACGAGAAATTAGGACCAAATCAGCGGCAACAGAATAACGTGGTTTGTATCGTGTAACTTTTAAATTGTTTGCATATATAACTGTTACCGGAATTATCTTTTTCAGGTGTCAACCTACATATATTGAAATATTTGTGTACCATTTATCGTAAATACAAACCATAATTAAAAGAATAAATAATTTAAATAGATAAATATTAATCCAATAAATAGAACTGATATATTGTCCCCTTTTATATTCGAGGTCGTGTGGACTTCTGTGAGAGCTTAATCGTAAATAACTAAACATTTGGCATTCCATGGTGGCGATAATCATTAAAGCACCAAAAGAATCAAACCTTACAATATCATTTCACTAATTGTTATGTAGTATACATAAATCGGCAATACATGATTTCACTTGCGCATGACTGAACTCGTTATCGTTTAAGAACTAAGTGAACAGAAAAAATTGCCACGAGTTTTTTTCTGAAACTTGAAAATGCATTTATTCTTTTTACTGTTGGCATTCCGAACTCGGCTCACTAAAATTGTATTCATTTCACAGAAACTTCTATCATTTTATTAAAAACCACGGCTATTTGGTTCCTATAAAATCCCGATTCTCTATCATGTTGCAGTCCGTGTCTCCAATTTTTCGCCTCATGTATTTCGCTACAAGTTTCCTCATTTTTCCCATGACTTTTTTCATCATTCGGCAGTCTATCAATTCTCTTATCTTTCCCGTCAGGATAGCTCTCTTCACACTTCAAATTAAAATTTAACTTCTCCATTTGCCTGACCTTCTTTTCTCTCTACTATGGCTTCAAAAATTAAAATAGCATAGAATGCGTTTACCTTCCCTCACTCTATTATTCTAAGTCTTTCAGGCTCTCTCCCTTCTGTTCTATAGTGAGTTCATTTTACGTGCCATCTGTTTTATTTCATCTAAAGAGGCATCGGTAAATTCCTCATCGTTTTCTGATTTCGAAGGTGTTTTTCAAGTTTCTCTTTCTCATCTCTCTTATACCCACAACTCAATTATTTGCTTTTTTTATTTCTAATTTTTTCTCATCTCGTTCTATTCCTACAGACCTTTCATGGGTTTCTAGTCAGTCCAGCGTTGGCAACAATGTGCAGCGGATTTTCTATCTAGTTTTGGCTACTCTCAATGGTCCCTTTTTCAGAAATTTTTCTGCTCAGACCTACTGTTCCTTTTTTTAACCAATCATTTCATACTTTCGTTAGGCATGAATCCTTTTTTATTCTCTAATCGTGCTTCTCATTATCTTCAAATACAGTCTGTCCCCTGCTCTCAGTCTTAGTTTCAGTCCATTCCTTCCTGCCACCATTCTACGATTATTTCCTTCTAATCATTAGAACTCTTCGTTTTGCTTTCAATTTCCTGTTTTCCTATCCTCATTACCCTGTTAATAATTATGTCTTTCATGTGAGATGCGAATAATATTTATGCTCCGCTTTCGTTGTTAAACATTCTCCTCCTATACTCCAAAATGTTAACTCCGAGTCTTCCTGCTCCTTATAATTTTTCCTTCATTCTTTTCTTCCCATTTCCAACTGCGATTTTTTTACTTCGGTCTATCATACTCTCCATTTCTAATCGTCTCTCGATTTAAATTCATTATCTAATCTTTCCAGCTATCGAGTCAAAGCCGCTAATATGCCCATACATAAGAAAAAACCCGATCGATGCTGTTAAAGCTGATTGCGTTTGGTTCATCCAGTACATTCTTTCAAGTTCAATTGGCATTCCTATTCAACTTTCCTCTGTAATAATTCGACTCTTTCAAGGGAGAACCATTCATCTTCCTACTCCTTCTTTTTCTGACTCTAGATGTGTGTTTCGTGGTCTTCCTCAAGGGTCATGTTTAAGTCCTACTCTTTTTAATATCTACTCGCTTGAATTAGCTCCTCTTCCCGTTTTATCCTCTACATTCCTTTTCGCAGGCGATATTCTCGTTTATTACTCCTCAAATTCTATTACCTCTGTCAATGATGAACTTAATAATTCGTTGAACATGCTTGAATCCGCTCTATCCAACATCCATCGAACCATTTCTTCCTCTAAATCTGCTTGTATGGTTTTCTCCTGTCATCCATACCTTGATTAATATCTCTTTAAACAACTTATCTATTCCACTGATTAGGTCTTTTTGCTATCTTTGTTTTTTTCTAGACAGCCGATTATCCTTTCGTGAGCATATTTCTTACTTATGTACTTCCTGTCGTAAGAGAACTAATTTATTAAAGGCTCTTTCTCTACTCAAATGGGGCGGCTACCCCAATGTCCTCCTTATTCTCTATAAATCTATTATTCGTTCTAAACTTGATTATTGTTCCTTCATTTACGGCAATGCTCCTAAACATCTCCTTTCCAAATTCGATAAAGTCCAGAATTCATGTCTTCGTCTTTGCCTTGGTGCTCCGAAATCCTCTCCCATTCCTGCAGTACTTTCAGAAGCCGACATTCATCCTCTACACATTCGCCGATCCTTGCACGGTGATCGCTTCCTCATAAAGCGTCTTTCTATTAAGTCCTCTAAATTAGTTTCTGTTTATTCCCACATTTTGGCTAATTGGCGGTTTTCCTCCCTGAAGATTCCTATTCTTTCTCATGTTTCTCGACGCCTTTCTCCCTATTCACCATTTATCTATACATATCATAAACTCCCGTTCTTTACATTCAGTTTTTCAGATTTTTTACATCCTCCTAAATTATTTTTCCTTCCTTCTCACACTAAAGGCTTCTCTCCAATCGCCTCAAGCGAGTTCAGCGAGGCTTTCAGGTCCTTATTTCCTTTTTCTTCTGTCTTTTTTACGGATGGTTCTAAGAGCTATGAGGGCGTCGGGGACTCCTTCCTTGTTTCTTCCCTTTCGCACTACGAACTTTATAAGCTTCCTCCTATCTGTTCTATTGACGTAAAACGTCTTGAAAATCGCTCGTGAAACGAAATTGCGCAACGCAACGACTATTATTTTTCACTGTATATATTTATATTCGCGATAACCTAGTTGCTAGAACACTTGGCTTCTGTTACGGAGGTCACGGGTTCCATCCCGAGCGACGACGAACTTGTTTAAAGAATTAAATAAATAAATAAATGCTCGTTAATAATCACGTGGAAGGCAATGGCAAACCACCACGTATACCATCATATGCGCACTAGTTCAGTACACATAGCAGACACACGCGGGACAGCACTTGTAGCGCGATAACAAGCGACTGCAATCAGTTCTGGGTGTGGTCTTGCGTGCGTACACTCGCGTTGCGTATAGCAATTGCCATGAACGCTGCCTATTCTGTACTGCTAGTGCACAAACAGGCAGTCACGACGCTCGGAATCGAGCGATACGACTCAGATGCTGATACGCATATCTATACATATCTGTATATATTTATATATATTTATATACATATTTATATATATATATATGTATAAAACTCGGCCATTTTGGTCTCGCAAAGGGCTGTCCCTCTTGACCCCTCTTGCCCACATTTCTATCTCTTTCTCTTCTATACTTTGTATAAAATGATCAAAATTTACAACGTAATTCTAAATCAGTCCATATGAATATAATAACATAATCACAGAAATCTTATAAAATATAACAAACGTTACATAAAATTAGGACATTTTGCGTTCAAAAATGTTATATTATTGCAGCACATTACTCATTGATAAACTCGAACATAGGCAGTTACCGACGAGAACAATAACGTACAAAACTAGAAATTGCGATAAACCTTGCTATGTATGATCTAGGAGGATTAACAGTAAAATAGACAATGTAGAGGAAGAAGTATAAATAAAATTAATGGGGAAGATACCAAGTGAAATTCGAAATGAAAAAAATCTGGAGAGGCAGAAAAAAAAGTTTAAAATCTGGTTGGTAGCATGGTGTAAAGAGCAATAGAAATAATAAAAATAAAAAAAAAAGTATTGGCTACGTTGACATGAGACTTGTTATTATCTCCAGTTTTTAAAAAAAAAAAATAAAAAAAAAAATTTTTTTTTACCAACTGAGCAATTTAAAAAAATTTTATTTTGCTCCTAATAAGCTCCTCTCCACAGAAATCTTTAGTAAAAGGCGAAAGATTTACCTGTAAATGAAGAGAAGCGCGATTTTTATTATCTCCTGTTACTTTCCGCCTTCACAAGATCTAACTAACTTCTTAGATTTGTTATCGCAATTTATTACTTTCCACCAGAAGAAATCGATTATCTTATGCGGTGACTTTAATGTCCGAAATAAGATCTGGGACAGTCGGGCTTTTCACTCGAGAAGATCTAACATTTTTGAACAATTTATTCTTAGTAATAATCTTTTTGTCGCCAATGAACGAGATGAAATTACTTTTTCTAACGCCAATGGTTTCAGCGTTATTGACTTGACTTTGATCCACGGTCGACCTAACGTAATCAGTGACTGGAAGGTAGATAATAAAGCAATTTATTCAGACCACAGTCCGATTCAGTTTAAATTATCAGTAAAAATGAATATTATTAATAGCTTAACGCATCGCATTATAAATTATAAGAAATTTAATAAAATCGTTGTAGAACATTCGCACTTAAACTACGATTTTAAAACTGCTAATGATTCCCACCAACTGAAAATAATTTTAGAAAATTTCCGTAACACACTTCATGATATTATTAGTAGCAGCGCTGAAACGATTCAATTAAATAGGAATTCGTGGTGGAATATTAATTTAGAGATTTTACGAATAATTCTAAGGAAATTGCGCAAACGGGTTCAACGCTCACACAAGCGGGGAGCTAATGATCACAATGCGCGCCTGGTTATGAATTTGGAACGAAAAATTTTTTATAAAGAAATGCGAAACGCGAAAACCAAAAATTGGAAAAAATTTTGTTCCGATTCGAAACTATGGGGCCTTCCTTACAAGACTATTTTCAAAAATAAACGCCAGTTACAGATTCTTTCGTATTTTTTAGACCAGAATAATCAAAAAATTTTCGACAAGAATTCAAAGATAAAGGCCCTTCTTGATCATTTTTATCAAGTAAACTCAAACACAAATGGGGACGAAACCTTCTCATACAAGTTGCAAGAATTCCAGAGATTTAACCTTAGCGGCTTTAGTTTTAACAGCGAACTATTTATTTCCAAAGCGGAAATTAAGGATATTCTTCGCCGGACTAAAAATAAAGCTCCTGGCTTAGACCAGCTGACGAATAAATGTTTGAAGATCTTGAATTTCCACTATCCTAATTTACTTCAGAGCTTATTCATCGCTCTGTTGAGGTTCGGAGTCTTCCCGGAAGCCTGGCGAGCAGGAAGGACAGTTTTTGTGCTAAAACCCGGACGTAGTCCTAGTCTTCCATCTTCGTACAGACCGATTGTCTTGTTAAGCGCATTAGCCAAGGTGTTTGAATATGTTTTGTTGAATCGGATACTGCCGGTTTTACCTCACGATGATCGGCAATTTGGATTTACTAAGTCCCGTTCCACGGCAACGCTTTTTGGCGAATTATCTAAGCAGATTGAGCGTGCGCTAAGTAAAAAGACTGCGATCGGCCTGCTGACGTTAGATTGGCGAGTCTTATTCCACAAAATTAGAGCACTCAGGCTCGATTATAGAATAATCTCAATTTTAAGACAATACTTAGATTCCAGAACTATTAAATTTATTTACGAACATCAAACATATTTTCGAAATGTTACTCGCGGATGCCCACAAGGATCGATTTTGGGCCCGATTTTTTGGAATTTGTATATTTCAGACTTATCGTTGATGGAGTTCCCGTCGGCAGTAACCAGATATTTCTATGCAGATGATCTAGCATTCGCGGTCACTTCTAACCATCGTCCCTCCATTTGTAAATACTTCAAGATTACAATCAACAATATTTTAACCTATATGGAAAAACATCTTCTACAGTTGGACGAAAACAAGACTAATTTATTAATCATGCACAGGAAACGAAAAAGGGACTACTACAATTCGCTACATCTCTCTATACCGAACTTGAAAATTAATATCGTCGAATCACTGAAATATCTTGGTATTACATTAGACTGTCGCTACAGTTTTAATCAACATTTCGAAAATTTGTCCAGTAAAGCTACAACGGTTCTAAATAAATTGCACTCCGTGTCTGGACGCACGTATGGGATGAGCACTAAACACCGTTTAATAATTTATAATATGCTAGTTGTTCCATTATTCACGTACTGCGTATTTATGTTTGAAGAGGCTTTAAAGCGTAAAAGCATTCAGGAAGTACTAGTTAAATCCCAAAGGAAATTTCTTTTGTTTATTCTCCGCGCGCATAGAACTACTTCCGGTGATGCGTTGCGAACAATAGCAGGACAATTACCACTGCATTCCGTATTGCAGCATAAAATTTTGTATTTCAAAGGGTTAAATAATCTCGAATTTGGAGTTGGATCTAAACAATAGATTTATTGAAATGCAAAATAGCTGGAACAATAGCTCAACTGGAAGATTAACATTTAGTTTCGTCCCCGAGGTTAAAACCAATCCAATCAAAATTAATAATATTAATACGTATGTGACGCAATTTCTTACTGGACATGGTAGATTTCAAAGTTATCTGCGCCGTTTCCATCTAGCAGACACCAATTTGTGTTCCTGTGGAGATGCTCCTGAAACTGTCACCCATATCGTTAATGAGTGCGCCAAATGGAAATTCTTGTTTAAAGACGTAAATTGTTTTCCATTAAACAACGATAATTTATCAAAATTCCTGCACGCGGCGAATTTTATCATGGCTTCCAAATATTCGGATGTTGAAGATTTTTCATTTAATGTATAATTTTATTTTAATTTTTATATTGGTTAATTTTTGTTTCTTTCATTTTCTTTTTATTGTTTCCAATCCATGAGGTGTTCATTCAACTGAGATACTCATGGCTATGTTTCAATTACTATGTATTTATGTTATTATTCACCAAATAAATAAATAAATAAATAAAATCTCCAGTTTTAAGCTACTAATGAGAGAGTGGTAGTTGTATAAAAATTATATTGTATTATTTTAATATATAAGTTAACATATTAAGGTATTGTAATAGGAAATATTATTTTAGATGACGGTATAATTGTAATATAAATGATAAATAATGAGAGTGTGGATTTTGTAGTATAGTAATATATAAGTTAACACTTTTTATGTGTTAACAGAAAGTAGTAATTAGGTTAAACTGATGTTATAATGTACAAATAAATGATATAATTATGTTGAGAACCCACGGACGAGCTAGTGCCTTGTGGGACCCGTAAATTATTATTTAAAAAAAAAACAAAAGAAAAACATAAAATTGGTACATTTTGCGTTACATAAAATTGGGACATTTTTTGGGGACATTTTTTTGGGACATTTATTCTAATGGGGGGTAGCCTAAAAATTACATTGTAATTAATATATATATATATATAAATACTTAAACCGATATAGGCGTTTCACGTTAAATCAACGGCCCTGTGCCTCAGCACAGCCACACCCAATTTTTTTTTACTGCAGAATCGTATGCAATACTTCGTGCAGTTCTTTTCATTGCCCTTTTCTCCTACAATAACGAGTACCTTATCTGTTCCGACTCGATGAGTGTCTTACAAGCCATATCCTTCCCTTTTCCATCCTCTACATGCGACTACATTATCCTTTCTATTCGTTTTTAAAATTTATTTTTACATTTTCTGTTATCAGTAAGAAATTAATGAATGAGCTAAAACTTGAGCCGTATTATATCCTTACTGAACTTGAGGAAGTTAAAATTAAAGAGAAGGAAATCCATTTTTTCCAAGTTAAATTTGGCATGTAATGTAGTAAATGGTGAGCATTTAAAAAAAAAAATGATTCAGGTGATCTATAGAGTCACCAAAGCAACAAGCGTACTATGGGCAACTGGCAAGTCGAAACCTACATAAATCGATTGCAAACTTATCATGAATGGAGAGAACCTACGAATTGTAGAAGTTAATATTTAGTTTTATCATTTTCATCCTTTTCTTTCCATTGGGATTTACACCCCCCCCCCCCCCCGGAGCCTTGAAACTTTTTAATCAACTGGTCATAATGAGTATTCATAGACACGTAATCATGAACAATTTGCCAGAAACCCACGAAAATTATGTTTTTTAATTAAGATTTTATTCTTGTTTAATAAAATATTATGCCTTTACATTTTAAAATTTTATTTTTCCTATAACTCATAATCAGTTTCTACCATCCTGCCCCCCCCAGGCGGCTGGTAACTAAAATTCGAACTTTAAAGGGTGAAAAGGGGTTAAAAACTGTTTTCCAAAAAACACGCAAACTGTAATATTTTTTGTACAGATGGGTTTATCAAATTGTAATTCCGCAAAAAGACACCTTTAGGTTGTAGTAAATGTGTCCAACATTTTTTTCAAATCCCAAAATTTTAAGGGGGAAACGGCAAAACTCCACTTTGAAGGAAACCAAAAATCACGCTGCAGTCCTTACGAATAGTGATTATCGCAAGTAATTTCATGTGAATATAATACATATACGGAAGATGTCGAATAAGAACGCTGTTCTGAAAATTCAGACTTTAAGGGGCGGAAAAGGGTTAAAAGCTGTTTTCAAAAAAATACACAATCTGTTATTTTTTTGGTGCAAATGGGTTTAATTGTAATTTCGTATGAAGACATACGTATATGTATATTAAAAGTGTGCAAAATTGTTTTCCTTCTCCAAAATTTTAAGAGAAAAGAATGGCAGAATCCCATTTTTGGAAAACCAAAAATTACGCTGCAATCTAAACGAATCAATGTAAATACAGTGTATATACTGATGATGTCAAATAATAACGCTTTTTTAAAAATTTAAACTTGAAGATGCGGAAAGGGATAAAAAATCATTTTTCAAAAAAATATATAAACCGTTATATTTCCCGTAGAAATGAGTTATCAAATTATAGTTTTGTTTTAATATTCTTTATTTTTTTAATAATTTGCTATCAGGAATATTAAAATCCTTATTCAACTACTGCAGTTTGCTGTTGCGGTAATAAATTAATTTTAATAAAAAGCTCGAGACAGAATGGTTGAAAGATATAATTGAAAAAGATGTTCTCTTAAATGTGTAATCCCTTGATCTCTTCCTGATAGGTAGGGCCATAACATCTGAATACAGGATTACTAAAAAACTTAACTTGGTTAGCAGCTTAGGTCTATTGCAGAACAATAACCTCATCAATGTTTTTGGCGTTACACCAACTGTAAATGTATTTAAAAAACACATTCATGCTGAGCTGGTCAATCGTTGGCAGCTACGATGGCTGGCAGAAACTACTGGCCGAAAAACGTTTACATTCTTTCCGAACATAACAAACAGATTCAATCTTAAGAACATTAAAATAACGTTTTTCAACTCACAAATTCTCTCTGGGCACGGGAAGATAGGTGAATATTTATATAGATTCAATATTGTTGACAACCCTAATTGTCAGCTCTGTGAATCAGGGGTGTATGACAATATCCACCACCTAATATTTGATTGCCCTGCTACAAAAACCATACGAGAAAAATTTTAAATTAATCATCAAACGCAACTCTCTCTAAACCAAAGCAATTACAATGGACTACTCAAATACTTTCACCTACTAATCAAAAAAATATTTCCACTCAATAATGCAACTGAATGAAATACTCCTTCTCATTATGAATGCAGATGTGAGTGTATTGTGCTTATACGAGTATATGAATGTATATATAATGAATGTAACTTAATATAAATAAGTGGTTAAAAATTTGATGTAAATATAAGAAATCTGGTTCATGTGTGGATATATATCTGAATACTGAATATGTAATTATTATGTAAATATTATTTAAGTAGAAATGTGTAAATAAATATATTGTTCAGCTGGCAAAAATGATATTAATGTAAGTAGGCTACTTTATTTTCATGTATATATGTATATGTGTACAGGTATTTATAAACAAATGTAAATGTAAATTTGTAAACACCTTATTTATTTCTTTTAACTATTTATATATTTTTGTTTTGTGTGAGCAATTTTAATTTTTGTAATTTCTTTAGTAAACTATTGACAATGAACTATATTATTAATTTAATAGTGATACAAATCAGGGTTTGTGACGCTATCTCTTATTAAATAAAAGATGAAAGAATCGTATACTGGACTGTTTTTAGTTGTAACAAATACTATGCACCAAATGACAAAGCTTTATCGGGAAGTTGGTGTGATTAATAAAATATAATTACTAAGTAAAATCCTTTTTTCTGTCAAGTGTTTTTTTTTTAAATTGATCGACTCCTTTCGAAAAACTGGCCTGGGTACGCCTATGTCTGAACTAATGTGATTGAAGTGGCAACCGGTCAAATTTGAACTATAACATCTTAAATTATAATGATTATAAACAAAGTTAAATTAGGTAACATTTGAGATGTATACTATTCTTGAACATAATTTTAACTATATTACAACATTAACGTTCCTGTCAATGTAAACCATTACTTCACTAATATGAGCTAAACTTATCATAAAAATAATATTATAAAAGACTTGTCCAAATGGGATATACGATTAGTATATATGTATACATATATAAAAAAAAAGGAAAAAAAAAATAATATAAATAAATTGAAGGAAAGTGAATTGATTATTCATTTAGTTCATTCAGTTATTAGTAAACTACACAGCGTTAACTTTGTCATTATTTTTATGACGTTCTTGGTAATTATAGCATAAATATTTGTTTTATCTCTTTAATGTATATCTTACCGGATTTAACTAACATTACACAGTTTTCCTAGTAGTGAAATATCGTATGTTACTTTAATAATACCTGGATAATTGTTACACCGTATTATTAATTTGATTTGATTTTAGATTTTCTTTTTTTTAAGAAATTTTACTTTTAGTCTTATGTAATTATCACAATGTTAAATGATATGTGCTTTACTTTACTTCATAACTTTATAATCAAGGTATGAACATGTAAACGTTATTTTGAACCAAAATGGACTTCAAAAATAAAATTAATCTTTTTATGTTGCATATTCAGAGTTTATGTAGATAATTCGATGAACTGAATATAAATGTAACAAGTGTGAAACTGAGTGTAAAATCACTGTCTGGCTTATAACTCAAATTTTCTAGGCTTTGTCTTAAAACATGAATGTAAATTTATTTATTTATTTATTGGTTTATTTTAGCAAAAGTGTATATAAAGGTGCAAGGACTAAGTGTGGAAATAGAAAATCGCAAATTAAAAAAAAGAAAAAAAGATAAATAGACAAAAAAACTACACTGAAGAAACGAAAAGTTGTGTGTAGATAGTCCTTGCAAGAGTACTTATACAATAGTAGAGGCAATGATCAGGATGACAACAACATAGTCCCAACCATAGCCAAAAGGTGATTATAAATTTAGTTGCATAATAAAGAAATATTTATCAACTATGATGCAGTAAAAATTAAAATAAAAACAATAAACAGTAATGGGTTCACGGTTGAATTAGTTTTCCAAAAAAAAAAAAAAAAAGAAAATTGTAAGTAAATTAGCAACTTAATAATAATACTGCTATCAACATTTAAAAACTATTATCTACAAATATGTTAGTATTATAGAGAAAAACATTTTTTATGGGGTATAAGATTATTTACCATAATGCAGCAGAAGTTGAGTATAGTTGTAACTAGTAAGTTTTCACTGTATTCTGTATTGTATTAACTGAAGTTAATAAATACATTAGTGAATGAGTTGAAACTTGAGCCGCATTGCATGTTCACAGAACTTGAGGAAGTTGAATTGATTTTTGTTGTTAAGGAGAAGAGAGTCCATTTTTTCAATATTGTATTTTGTGCGAAGAACCGCAAAGGCAGGGCATTCAAAGACTAATTTTATTAAAGTAAAACTAAAGCGGATGATAGGTACACTATATATTGATGAATCTCATTTTGTTAAAACCAAGATAAGATCACAGGTAGTGTATACGGGAGCTTTATTTTCAATAAACTTTCTGAAGTCTTGAAAACATATTTAAAAAATTATAAAAAGCGGCATAGGAAAATATTGACGTCATTCTTTAAACATGGAATCTTGATTACTTAATCTATAAAAAAACCTTTTATTTACTACATACCATACTGAGTATAGTTATTTTAAGTTTTAATTCAAACTGTTATTTGTTCAAATCTGCGATAATTTATCCACCACAATAGAATTTTAATATTGTTATATAATGTCAATATGTATAAAATAAATGAATTTAATATTACCTCAACCCAAGTGGCATAAAAAGAATCACACCAACTGTCAGACGTAAATAATACCTTTGAAACCCCTCAAAATAATATAAAACAGAAAAATATAATACATATAAGAACTAAGTACAGCATGGATTAGATAAGCGAAAAATAATTGATTTTATTACCAACGGTTCAATAGGAAATATATTAGTAAAGGAGGTGACAGTTTTATTTTTAAATAGTCGGATTACTGATACCATTAATCTGCTTTTAATAAAAATATTTTCATTATTCATATGAATATTTTTAAAATTTAAAAAGAAACAAAAAAGTTACTGATTAATTTCTGAAGATTTTTCACTTTGGAACTGCTGAAGATAATAGATCATGTGTATTATGCTCCACATTTTTACTTATGATTTTTCAATGTTTTTATTTAGTGATTTTAATACTTTTTTTATAAATATTTTTTGACCCATAAAATATAATTACTTTCCTTTTAGAAAAAGTATATTTCACGGAACACGGTTCGCTAGCTATAACGAAGTTGTGCTTTTAACTAGTAACATAATATATAATAAATTTAAGCGAAATTATATACTAAACCGAAAAGTTAGTAAGTGCATTTAGATACTTATTTATTTTATTATAAACAGTAATCAAAGAAGAGGTCTTTAATATTGTGAATCGCTCCTCGACAGAATCCGAGATATTCGGAAATTTCATGAATATCGTCCAAACGCCTCAATCAGAATATTATGGCACGGTACTGATTAAAAACGTCACCGCATTGTAAACGGAATTTATCGTAATGACGAAAAATTCGCAAGAAAGAACAATATCCGGTGTAAATCTGATTGCGAAGTTCCATTTGCATGTCAATAACACGGTGTATATGTATCTTTGAGTACTTAACGATTTATCGTGCCAGCTTGTTTGAAAAAGAGCGTCAGCGAAGCGTTCGTTCAATTTAAATAACCGTTCCCCGACACGACAAAAGTAGAATAACCACAACCCAGCGTACGTACCGTTCACAGCAAATCCTACCCACACATTGACCGACCGTTCTGCAACAACGACAGTGTGACTATCTAATATAAGTGAATAGTATTGCGTCATGTATCCCATTAGCATAGTTAATCGGAAAGCCATTAAGAAGTCTTTCGCATACTGCACCAACATACGATGGTGGTGAATACATTGCCTTACTAGATCGCGGTAAACTTCATCCCGAGTGTGAATCCACTGATCGTACAGCGTATAATATCGTTCGATGTTTTCACATATTAAAATCGGATCCGGCTCGAAACGCTTCGTTCTAGCCGCCACTAGAGCATCGATTTGTGCAAGTGCCGATGTTAAATCGTCCAGTTCGATAGCAATCAACTCGCCGAAATAATAAAACAAACCCCTTGTGCATATCGAACCGATATGTCCAGGAATTACAGTGGCTATAACAATTGAGCAGCTAATTACATACCGGAAAACTGCATTTACTTCCATTGGAACATAAATAATATTCGATATATAACGGCTATAGTTTTCGTCATTATAACCGGCACGATGAAATTTCACTAAATCGGACAACCATCCAAGCAGTGTGATGGAAGTTAATGTGATCACAATAATTGTGAAAACACGTTGATTTCTAGTGCGTCGCAAACGGTTGCGTGATTTTCGAAATCCTTCCAGTTCAGCATCGGTGTAATAATAAAGTCCGTTAGATTTCTCGTTTAGACGAATTATTCGCAATTTATTCATTCGCAGCCAGAAGTAATCGAAAAAGTACAACGCCGATACGATATTAGAAAGCCGATACAGGAAAATGAGAACGCTCCGCGAAGTCGTTATTTCATAACTTAAAACGATGTCCAAAATATTTGCGAAATTTGCGATCAGAAAGTAAAAGAACTGTTTATTACTAGATTCCGTTGTACACATACAGAATCGCATAGCGAAGTCGGAAACAAGCTTGAACAAATTATTCCAGTTTAATCGAGTACTTTGTGAATTGTTCATTGTATTTGATACTGGCAAAACACGGTTCATTGAGCGATTCGGTGTATCAGCGAAAGATCGACTTGTAGTTGAAACTGAAATTTGGGTAATTCCAATGTCCAAGGGGGACCAGCTGCGTGATGGTGGGATGTATATTCTTCAGAAAAAGACAGCGTAATAAATTCCCTTCCATTACCAAATTTAGACTATGTAAATTACTTTCGAATGTGTTTTTTCCCTGTGATGGGGCAGTTAAAAGAATTTTTAGCTTTCCTTTACGATAGGTAACCGTTCTGGTAATCGACGAAATTATTTTTTTATATATTAACAACGTCCTTCAGGAAGAACAAAATTTACGTTTTTGATTAT
Source organism: Icerya purchasi (assembly GCA_039619475.1). Taxonomy (NCBI): domain Eukaryota; kingdom Metazoa; phylum Arthropoda; class Insecta; order Hemiptera; family Monophlebidae; genus Icerya; species Icerya purchasi. The sequence continues at coordinate 62,837,440 of CM077116.1, read as the reverse complement.
AGTTTCTTGATGATGTTACCTATATTTAATTCATTTCGGTGATTAACTTTTTGTAATAATTCGTAACTTGCGCTATAATTAAACGCCGGAAAGCGTCATAAGTGCATAATATGAATTTGTTAGAAATTCATTGATTTCAATAAATTTTAACTTTCCAAGGTGAAGAATGAATAATTAATGTGTACGTTTTTTTTTTCATTTACATTTTGAGGCCAATTACACATGGAAACAAAATTTTGGCACAAGGATGTTTTACTGTGTTCCTATTAGAACTCTTTGCGCTGAATTCAAATATACATTTAGAATTTTCTTATCACCCAAGGTCTTTTTATATTTAAGAACTCGGTAGATCAAGGGCCCCTTGATAGAATTTACTATGGGCTCCGCGCTTGCTTAATCCGGCACTGCATTCATGTAATAATTATGAAATAATACCAACGCACAATGTAGAAGAATAGTTTAATTAAAAATATTTTGCAATTTACTGCTATTTTTATGTGAAAATTTAACATGCACTCCTCCTGCAAAAAAAAAAAGAAAAATATAAGAAAATGGAATTTTATTGTTCTTGTGTAATATTAATATGTGTAAAATAAGTGAATATACTACTTTAGCCAAAATGACATTAGAAGAATCACGACAATACCTTTGAAACCCCTCAAAATAATATAAAACAGAAAAATATAATACGTACAAGAACTAAGTATAGCATGGATTAAATAAGAGAAAAATAATTAATTTTATTATCAACGATCCAATAGAAAATATATTAGTAAAGGAAGTGATAATTTTGTTTGTAAATAGTCGGGTTACTGATTTTAATAGACCATTAACCTGCTCTTAATAAAAATAGTTTCATTATTTGCAAGGATATTTTTAAAATTGAAAAATTTAAGTTACTGATTAATTGCTCGGGATATTTCGCTCTGGAACTGTTAAAGATAATAGATCATGATTATTACGCTTTTTCTTCTTTGTAATAAGATTATAAAGTGTACGTAAGTAGTGTATTTGACAGACGGAGTCATTTTCGTAAATCCGAAGATAATAGAACATAATCCGTAAATTGCGATGTTGCAACTTGAAAGAATAATTATTTATAAAAATATTGTAATGTACATAGCTATGACAAAACGTTAGCAAGTTGTATTACAATTATGTAGGTACAACACCAATAATTTGGTTGCAGGTTTTTTAATAGATAAATATTTTTTCTAATTGCAGCATCCCAATTTACGAAATATGTTCTATCATTTTCAGATTTACGGTTATATAGATATGAAAAAAAAAATGATATTTTTTATTTATACAATTTACATTTTTTTAAAATAACGATTGGTGGCACATCTAGACATGAATATTCAATTATGTTCCATTTTATATCCAGATGTTTAGTAGTTTTTTGTAATGGATATTACAAGAAATGTTCAATCTGATCTACATGTAGGCGAGCGAAGCGAGCCTAAATAATTTAAATCGAAAATAACTGAGCGTGTAATTGCGAGTAATTAAAATACATCATCTTAACGCATCTTTCTTTTGAATTCAATAAATAGTAAAAATATTGTGATCTCTTAAAATGTGATTTTTTGTTTGTATCCGGCGTTTCAGCAACGTAAAAAGTGTGATCCACCCAGCGGTACAGGAATGCATGCGGGACAAACAAACAAAACAAACATTTATTTTTATATACATACAAGTATCTAGTTTTACTGAAAATATTATCTAGGATTTTTTCAAAATCATAAGATGCTGGAAATAGGTTTAATGTTGTAATTGAATGTTAATCGGAGGGGTAATGTCAGCACACACTAATAGACAGCCGCTAATAGTCCTCCGATTATAATTACTGAACGTGGATGGTTTACCATACTTGACCAATAAATTATTATCATATATCCGGTCTTGCAATAAAAGTGAATTAAGCTTACGTTTCAATTTGGTGCTCCATTTTAGAGAGTCTAGCATTAAGATCAAATTTCGGCATTATAAAAAGATTTGGAAATATTTTGATAATATGATCAAAATTATTTATTCACATATTCCCGAGCTTGTTTGGTGAGAGATAATAAGATGTTACGATAGATTAATCTGCATTTACGGCTACTGTATTATGCTTAATTCTTAATAGTTTATGAACAATAAAATTCTTAATAAAAGTACTATACTTTATTGACGTCCCGTTGATATCCCAGATGTACGGGGAATAGCATCGATAACTGAGTGTAGTTCTGACAAAATTTCAAACAACTATACTGTATTAAGCATCAACAAAAAAAAAAAAATCAGCTCCACCCTTAAAATGATCCAAAGCGAATAATATGTTAATTCTACATTCTAGACATCTGAAAATTAATCGAAATCAATAAACTTCTAACAAAAGCGTGTCTTTCATCTGTGGCACGTTCCATGTTTAATTTAGCGCGTGTACTAAATTATTGTAATAAATTAATACGGAAATGTATTTAAGGGGCAAAATAATTAAGGATACACAACTGGAAGGTTAACATTGATTGTATCCGAAGAACGCCGCTTTTGTAAAAATGTGTAAACAAATAAGTTCATCACTCAGACAGCTAACTACCGAAAAGGCAGGCGCTTTTTTAACTGCAACAACACAGGTAAACAACGTATTTGAAAGTAATTTACGAAGTCCTCATTAAGGTGAAGAAAGGCAAATTACACTGTTTTGTTTTGAACGAAATATATCCTGCCATCACAAAGGTGACAGCGTCGGTCATCGGAATTATTCTAATTTCTGTTCTTTCTACGAGTCCGTCTTTTGTGGTTGGTTGATCAATCAAAATGCGTCGCTCATCGAATTGTATTTCGCCTGTGTCGAATGGAATCGGAAATTCTCGAAATTCTCGTTTAAACTGGAATAATTTGTTCCAGCTTGTTTCCGACTTCGCTATGCGATTCTGCATGTGTACAACGGAATCTAGTAATAAACAGTTCTTTTACTTTCTGATCGCAAATTTCGCAAATATTTTGGACATCGTTTTAAATTATGAAATAACGACTTCGCGGAGCGTTCTCATTTTCCTGTATCGGCTTTCTAATGTCGTATCGGCGTTGTACCTTTTCGATTACTTCTGGCTGCGAATGAATAAATTGCGAATAATTCGTCTAAACAAGAAATCTAACGGACTTTATTATTACACCGATGCTGAACTGGAAGGATTTCGAAAATCACGCAACCGTTTGCGACGCACTAGAAATCAACGTGTTTTCACAATTATTGTGATCACATTAACTTCCATCACACTGCTTGGATGGTTGTCCACTTTAGTGACATTTCATCGTGCCGGTTACAATGACGAAAACTATAGCCGTTATATATCGAATATTATTTATGTTCCAATGGAAGTAAATGCAGTTTTCCGGTATGTAATTAGCTGCTCAATTGTTATAGCCACTTTAATTCCTGGACATATCGGTTCGATATGCACAAGGGGTTTGTTTTATTATTTCGGCGAGTTGATTGCTATCGAACTGGACGATTTAACATCGGCACTTGCACAAATCGATGCTCTAGTGGCGGCTAGAACGAAGCGTTTCGAGCCGGATCCGATTTTAATATGTGAAAACATCGAACGATATTATACGCTGTACGATCAGTGGATTCACACTCGGGATGAAGTTTACCGCGATCTAGTAAGGCAATGTATTCACCACCATCGTATGTTGGTGCAGTATACGAAAGACTTCTTAATGGCTTTCCGATTAACTATGCTAATGGGATACATGACGCAATACTATTCACTTATATTAGATAGTCACACTGTCGCTGTTGCAGAACGGTCGGTCAATGTGTGGGTAGGATTTGCTGTGAACGGTACGTACGCTGGGTTGTGGTTATTCTACTTTTGTCGTGTCGGGGAACGGTTTTTTAAATTGAACGAACGCTTCGCTGACGCTCTTTTTCAAACAAGCTGGCACGATAAATCGTTAAGTACTCAAAGATACATATACACCGTGTTACTGACATGCAAATGGAACTTCGCAATCAGGTTCGCACCGGATCTTGTTCTTTCTTACGAATTTTTCGTTATCACGATAAATTCAGTTTACAATGCGGTGACGTTTTTAATCAGTACTGTACCTTGATATTGTGATTGGGACGTTTGAATGGTATTTATGAAATTTCTGGATGTGCTGCTTTCTGTCAGTTAACGATTCGCGATCTTGTAAAACTTTTTTTTCATTGCTGTTCATTATATGTAATATGAACAATTTTTTAAATGCACTTACAGACTCTTCGTTTCGCTACATATAATTCCACAGCGGTTTGCTATATATTAAATTATAATTTAAACTGAACGTGTTCGAGTGTGTAATTTGCGAGTAAATCGTCATCGGAACGCGTCTTTCATTCTTTAATTCAGTAAATAGTAAAGGTTTTTGATCTCTTTAAATGTGACTTTTCATTTATATCTGCCGTTTTTCTGAATTAATTCATTATACCGGGGAGTGTGTCAATATTCTTCAAAATCGAGATGAAAAATTACTGTAAACTTAGAAATGGTAGATAAGTAGCTTCTTTATATATATATTTATTTTTATTTTACGACGCTCGACGTCTTGGTCACTTGCGTCGACTAAACATATTAACAATATCTAGTATATAACATTTTGATAATAATAAAGGTAAATATCTTTTTTTAACGAGTGTAGATCAACAATAACAGGCGAAAAAAAATCAATAAACGAACAAAAACTATTTTGCAACCTATATATAACATTTCGATAAATAACAAAGAAAAAGATTTTAGAAGTGTAAATGACTAGTAATATACGGGAAAAAACTATAAACGATCAATAACTATATTAAACTATAAACTTTGATTTCAAAAATTTGATTAGTTTTTGGATATTTTCTTCATTGTTACTTAAAATCATATCTTCTTCGAGTAGTCGTCCCATGCGTTCAAATCTTTCCTCTGTATATCTTGGACATTCTATAATGATATGTCTCGTTGTTAACACAGGATTTTGTGGATAGTTCGCGTAGTCGGTCTGTTGATGCTCTCACACTCGCTTGATATAACGTATGACTTTGTTATACCTTCGTGCGGTTTACTCGCTCTCTCTGAAACGTGGTTATCAAACGCCGATTGTGATAAATTTGAACTTGAAAGTTACTCGCTCGTAAATCGGCACAAACGCGACAACGGCAACATGGCTAGTGGTGTAGCGATTTACATGAGGGAATTGGATTCGGACGCTCTGAAGAGCTGCAGTTGGCCGCTGATTCGTATCAATCAGGAAAAAACCAGTCTGGGAGAATGTAACGTAATATCGATGGACGTTGGTGATATATGCCAAGCGGACACGACGATCGATGGAGAGCGTGTGTTACTCGTAGCGACGTACCTCTCAAACGGGACAACGTTGAATGATAAGATCAAGTTCTTCAAGCGTTACCTATTGCCGTACTCGATCAAGCTGAAAGGTCTGTTTTTCTTTATCGATGAAATACAGCTGTACGATTTACTGATCATAGTCTGTGTTGATTTCAACATCGATTTTCGTTTGAACGAGGGATTGCGATTGCGTCAATTCATGAGTGAAACGTTCGGTTGTGAGATGAATAATTCGGTGGACCTCTCGACAATGCGAAATTACATTGAGCCTTAAGTATCTACAAATACGAATACTTTTTTAAATGTAAACGCATTTTACCTTCCACCATTGAATAAATTTAAATCACGACGTCATCTACGGAAAATATTTATCAGTTTTCAAAATTTCGCACATGTAAGTTTCATAAACGATTCTTTTCTTTTTTAGATTTGATCTAATGCATTTAATTTATAATTAATAAAATACCAATGGTTTTCACAAGCTTTTTTCATTTTTGATAACAGATTCGCCTGTGCTAAAATTTGATGCAACATCAGTATGTTAAAATGATTGTTTTTTATCGGTTGTGGCGCCATCTTTTGACACAAACTAAAATAATAACTACAAATTACAAGCTATAGATAGCACGAAGTTGTGTAAATGAAATTTTTCTAAATTTAACCGCAACAGTTAGTTCCGTTTTATAAAGTGAAGAAAAAAATGACAGGGGTACAAAGATAAAAATCTCAAAAATTAGTAAATGAGTTGAAATGAATAAATTACTCAAGCAATAATAAAATTTAGTATCAATAATCAGTTAAATTAATTGCTAACATTAAAATTAAACAAAAATCTATAAATAATATGCCTACCAAATTTGTTAAACTAATGTAAACAATTTATATATATATATATATATCTTAAAAAACTCAGCACTTCGTGGCTCGCAACTGGCTTCGTCCCTTGACCCCGTCCGGGGACACGCCATGGCCCCCAACTCTAATATTTCTGTACTTAGTATAGAACGAAGAAAATTGGCACTTCATTCGTTCCGACCACGCGACAAAAAAAAAATCTTTATTAAATATCATATTTTGGGACAAATTTTTGTGACAGAAAAAGTAATGGTGGTCGGGCTAGAATGATGTTGTCATTAAAATGAACGTTGTTTTTTGAGATTGATTTATTATTTCAGAGAGCGAATTGGGTACTATTTCATGCAAAAGTCTCTGACTGTATCAGAGATCGATTTAATACAAAACTTTATTGGTCTCTGATACCTCTGTCAAGGACTTTCAACTATACTCCGACTTCAAATTTCTACTTAGCTCTCTATCGTTTCATCACAATAAAATTGCCCCGGGCGCCGGAGCTAAGAGGATAGATCAATGATATTTTTTTTCTTTGAGAAATTTAATGTGTTTCTCTGTGAGAAATTCGCAACAAAATGATTTATTTATTTATTTTTAAATGCTTATTAGTTATACTATACGAAATAGAAGTATTTATTTTAAAATATTCATTAAATACGACAAATAATACAAAGGAAAAAATATATAACTATGTTGTGTCTCGTAAGATGGAACCAGATTAATGTATACCGATTAATACATTACACTATATCTTTTAACAATCGTTAATATCTTCTCATGACCACACACGTTCGCACACCCACCTCCCGATAAAGTTTTGTCATTTGGTGCATAGTATTTGTTACAACTAAAAACAGTACAGGATACAATTCTTTCATCTTTTATTTAATAAAAGATAGCGTCACAAACCCTGATTTGTATCACTAATAAATTATTAATATAGTTCAGTATCAGTATGGTGAAAATATGCGCGTAAGTGAACTCTGTGAAAAACTTGGCGTCATCGCAACTGACATTTGGAATGATAGTTAATTATAGAAGTACGAGGATCCGAGCACTCAGTTAAGAAAATTTAGTGATGTTTCACAGACTTCCTCTAACGCAACTGTTAGCATCTTCTTCTTTTTCTTTGTGCAACACGATTCGGTTAAAGCTTAACTACATTTCTTGAGCTTCACCATTTGACGAAATGCGTCTCGATTTCTTGCTATCTGGAATAATTCTCCTAATTTTGTAACTCCCGTCCATATCTTAATATTTTGGAGCCAGGACATCCTTCTTCTTCCTCATTCCCTTTTCCCGTATTGTTTGCAGAAGGTGATACATATGTTGGTCCTCTCATAAAGTATCCGTAAAAATTGGTTTTTCGTTTTCTAATTATGTCTATTGGTGCGGGATCCGTTTTCATCAATTGTAACACCTCCGCATCTTTCATTTTTTTAGTCCATTGTATCTTCCAGATCCGACGATAACACCACTTTTCGAATGATGAAATCGCTTTTCCATATATCGTTTTATTGTCCATGCCCCGCACCCATATAGCAGTACGGACCACACATAACATTTTAACACCTTCCTCTTGATTTCCGGATTTAATCTTTTATCACAAAGTACATTCTTCAGCTTCATTAATACATCCCGGGCTGTCTCGATGCGCGTTCTTATTTCTATGTCAGGGTCATTATCTTCCGTTATCTAACAGCCTAGATACTTGTATTTTCCTATCCGCTCAATTTTCCTACCATTAACCTGGCGTTGGTAGCATGAAAAAGTGTGACACGGTTGGTAGCACGTGAAAATTTATCTCATGTGAAGGAAAATCTCACATGAGGTAAATTCCCATAATACTACTAATGGTATTTCGTTTTCTATTAAAACTTTTTTACTAGTTACATTATGAAAGTTTTATTTTCTCAACAAACAAAAAATAAAATAAACAAATTCTAAAAATTAATTTCAAAATGTTATACTTTACTTCGGCGCACCATGAGAGAAAATCTCACCGAACAGAGTTACATGGACAGTAGCATCGTTAGAATTATTCTCAATTCCGTTGGAGGATATTTGTAAATTGCACCGACTTGGTAAGCGACATAGCGATAACTCGGGTATTAATAATATTGTTACGAATATTGTGGTGGAATTTGTAAGCTACAGGTACCTAAAATGATTATTCGATAATAAGAGATTATTAAAAGGTACCGGTGTAATGATAACGGAGCGCTTGTCTTAAAATTAACTGTATCGTAGATGATAATCAATAGATTGTGATAAGATCACTGGCTGATTATGATAAATTGTTGCCTCGGGCCGTTCAGGATGAATCTTAAATTTCCCACCTTCCATGTTGCACTTTTTCGTCTAATGTTATCGTTTATATGTTTATCTATTTTTCTATATACATTTATGCTAAGTTATATTGAAGTATGCGAGTGTGCATGTCTGTTATCATTTCCCAGGTCAGCACCGCTAATTACGTCAATTTCCTTCATCTTTTTCACTTTACTCCGATCATATTACTTGATTTCTATTTCATGGTATTCTTTTATTCGATTTTTAATAAGTAATGAGTAAATTTTTTAAACATTCAAACTTAGTTTGTTTTTACCAAAATATACGGGGACTTAGAATTAGAATTAATGAACTGACTACCATCAGCTCAAATAATAATTATGACGTTATTGGGTTAACTGAGACGTGGTTGAATGCAGATTTTAATGATTACGAGTTGCTGGATGATAGGTATGTTATTTATGGCTAAGATCTTCTTCCGACTTGTTGCTCGATTCCAAGCATCGTGAATCATCTATGTTACACTGACCAAATGCAATCATACCTCGCAAGCATTCTTCCAGTCTTTTTCCTATTATTTCCGGCATTTGATCTATATATCTGTTCGGAGGTCGGCCACGGCTTCTCCTTCCGGCGACCTTCCCCGGCATAATAATTTTTTCAAGTGACTTTGGTCCGCGGCGCATAACATGTCCGAAGAATTTTAAAATGCGGCAATGGATTATTGGTAACAGTTTTTCTTGTGCCTCGATTTCCAGGTTGGTCAGTATAGACGTGTTTGTGCGCTTCTCTGTCCATGGAACCCTTAGCATATGACGCAGAAAAACATCTCAAAACCTTGTAATCTTTTTTTAGCTCCCAGGTTTATTATCCATGTTTCGCACGCATATGTGGCAATAAAGAATACCAGCACTTTGACTATCCTCTTCTTAGTAAACTTTGAGGTGTGTCTGTCTTTCCATATATGTATTGAGCACACTATTGCTTTCCAGGCTCTTGCTAATCTATTCCTAATTTCCACGTTATAGCCTCCCGTGTTCGATATGAGTGCGCCTAAATAGATCAGTTGATCTTTCACTTCGATCCCGCAGAGTGTCTTTGGTGGGGTTAGTGGCGGTAGTTCATTACTTCTATCCACAATTAGGATTTGACTTTTCTGTCTATTCAAGGAGAGACCATTTTCGGTGCTTAATTTTCCAACTCTTTCCAACAGTTCATTTATTTCCTTCTATGAGGATGCTATTAGGACTGTGTTGTCTGCATACCGCAGATTGCAAACTTTTTTGCCACCAATTGCAAATGCTCCCTTCCAACCATCGATCGCCCGACGAATAATCCATTCTCCATATATATTATATAGGAGTGGTGATATCACACATCCCTGTCGTACGTCTCTTCTAGCTCTAAACGATGTTGAGATTGATTTTCTGTGCGTATGTTGGCAGAATTTTCCTAGTATAGAGATTTCAATAACGATATCAAGTGTCTTGATTACAATTTAACTAAAACTAAACGTGGTGAAGGCGTACTAATTGCTGTTAAAAAATCCTTAAGATCGGGATGTGTGAATGATGTTGTAGCGATGAATACGTCGTGTGATCAGGTGTAGGTTAAAGTACATTCCGAAGCGTACGTACTTCTTTTGTTAATTGGAATACTTTATTTTCCACCTAACTCTAATAGAACAGTGCATTCAAATATTTACCATAAAATTTGCGATTACGTATTATGAACGAACGGTAGGTAATTCATTTTAATATTCTGGCTTTCCCATTAGATGGCTATTTAGTGTCAAAGACTTTCAATAGTACCGTTAGTGATTTAATGGAAGTGGTGGAGATTTGTAACTTAATGTCTTACAATAAAGTCTGTAATATCTCTGGTAGAACTAGTAACAGGAACGAAAGGAAATATTGAGGTTGAGAAGGAAGAGTTGTTTTTTCAACAAAATGATCGGTACCACCCTCCCTTACGTGTAAATGTCGATTTAGCCACTTCGGGTTGATCTAAGGGTATCCATGAGAAGGTGAAGCAAAACGATTTATTCGTGAGAAATTATAAGAAAGCGGACTTGTTATTGATGTATAATATGTTAAGAGCAATTGATTAGCGGCAGCTGTAAGAAACCATTAACAGCAATTACGTAGCACCTTACTTTGATAAGACAATTCAGGCTGTTTTAAATAAAACCGTATCGTGGATAAAAATAAACAAAAGTAAATATCCCTCCGTTGGTTCACTAATGAGATAATAAACCGAATAAATGAAAAGGATAAGTACCGGTTGAAGTTTAAAAAAACAAAATATCAACTTTTCAAAATTATCTTCAACAATTTACGTAAAGAACTAAAATCGAAAATAACACTTGCAAGAGTAAATTATGAATGTGCTGAAAAGATGCGAGCAGACCCAAAACAATTTTGGCTACATTACAGTGAGCGGGCAGGGAAGTGCACGAATACACGTAAATGAACTTTTGTATACGAAGGGCAAATTCTATATAGTTCTCAGCACATTGCTTCTGCTTTTGCTGCTCACTTCTCATCAATTTATACTACTCCACAGGAGTCGAATTTCAGCCTTCCCAACCCTTCTATTAATACCAACCATATTTCTGAGAAGAATATTACGAAACTAGATGTAAATAAGGTGTTGCGGAATTGGAGCATTTCCCGTGTTACTTTGCCAGTTTTTGATTTATCACATCTGAGTTGCCAGCGTCGTATACTATTTGAATTAATTTTATTAATCTGTTTTCGTAACTTTTTCTTGTCAAAAATTTTTTCTTCTTGTTTCAATGTTTTGATTTGGTTTACTGTTATTGTACTAAAACATACTTTTCAACTTGCCCATTCGACGATGGGTGATAGGGTGGTGTAAAAATATAACGTATCCCTTGCTTCTGTATAAAAGTCTGAAATTCCTCACCTGTGAATGATGTTGAATTATCTGACACAATCGTTTCAGGGATTCCATTTCTTGAAATGTAATCAGCTAAGATTTCTGCTATTGTATCTGCTTGTAAGTTACGGACTATTTTAATTTCTGGCTATTTACTAAACACATCTGTTATAAATAAAAAATGTGGTCCCATTTGGTCATCTGCACGATCTACGTGAATGCGTTGCCCTGGTCTTGTGGTTTCCTCCTAATGATGAAATGGAACTTTTTCTGGATTGTGGGAATTATAAGCGCATGCTTCACAACTTTTTACAAATTTTTCAATTTCCGCATCTATTTTACGTCAATATACGTATGATCGAGCGAGTCTTTTCATCTTTTGTATGCCTCGATGTCCCTCATGTAATTTTTGTAGAATCTCCTTGCGTAAAGAGTGTGGTATATATGCACGGATTCCACGGAATAAACAACCATTTTCCAATGAAAGTTGACTGTTTTGTGCACCAACCAACTTACCTAGTCTCAGCTTTTGCTCTAGCTTTCTGATTTCATTATCCTTTTTTGATTCCTCAGCTAAAATTGTACTTGTTATTGATAAATGAGATAGCTGTCGTAATTGGAAAATGGTAATATAGTCTGGTTTTTCCTTATTAATTATATTTCTTAATGAGAATTGTGATAAAAAATCAGCATTTCCATTTTCTTCCGATTTCCTATATTTAACATTAAAGTCAAAAATCTGCAGCTGAACCGCTCCTAGCCCCATATGACTGGCATCCACTGACAAAACAAGAGGTAGGTCAGTTTGATAGCATGTTAAGACTTGATCTGATGAAATTATTTCTTTAATTCTTGTTGCTGCTCTTTTTTTCCGGATAAATGGTGTATTTTTTTGAGTCAATTTGTATAATGGAGCTGCTAGATTAGCTAAGTTTGGAACAAATTTAACATAAAATGTGATCATATCCATGACTGATTTGAGCTCTGTAACTCATGTAAGTTGTAGTGCTTGAATACTAGCTGCTACTTTTTCATCAGTTTTATGAGTACCATCACCATCCACTTTATATCCCAAAAAAGGTTGAGCGATAACTGAAAAAAAAGTCACTTGTCTAAATTTAAGTGGATATTATATTCTTGGCATTTACATAGTACTGCCTCTAAACATTGTAAATGTTCTTCCTCTGTAAGACCTGTAATGATAATATCATCATGAACTATTTTACACGGCACATCTTTGAAAATTGTATCAACAAATTTTTGCCAAATTGCCGGAGCTAAATGGACGCCAAATTTTAAATGTCGAGGTCGTAGGAGTTCTTTGTGCGTGTTTAAGGTTAATAAGGCTGTAACCTTTAAATGCCAAAACGCAGAACGAACATCCAGTTTGGTACATTTTCTTCCCTTGCCTCCTGAAAGTGCAGCAAAGGTTTCTTCAAATCCTCGGAATGGATGTTTTACTGTATCAGCCTGTGGGTTAACTGTAATTGAATAGTCACCACAATTGCGTATGGAATTTGATTTAATAGCAGCCACAACAGGTGACGCCCATTTGGATGTATCTACCCATTCATACAATCCTTGTTGTACAAGCCGATCATATTCATGACTTAATTTTTCGCAAATTATTTTTTTATTCACTTCATTGATTAAATTCCACATGAGTTGTCTGAGACACATTAAAAAAGTTACATTAATTATGCAATAAAAAGCCCTTCTTGTGAATCATTGATAGAAACCAAAACAAAATCGATTCAGTTGTTTTATGTGAAACATTATCAACACATTGCTTAGTGATTAAAAAAAAAGAACAAAAAAACGAAAAAAAAACAGTACTTGCATTTATGCAGTAATTCAATACTATGTCTGCATTATAAAGTTGCTTGCAATAAAGTACACTTTTAGAACTTAAACCCTTCACATCGTATAGAACAAATAGTTATTACTCATCATTAGTCATAGCATTATGCCATTAGAAATGGAGATAAGAAAGCATAAAAGTCAATTTTCAATGAAAAATAAAATTAACATAATACATGATTTTATTAATAAAATATACGAAAAACCAGATTTTATTAATGGAAAAAAAACATGATCCGTGTATCAGTGTGTACACGCGGAGGAAGTAAAACTTCTTTGGCTTATATGTATTAAATTCAATAATAAAGTTTTATTTTAAATTAATTTTATATATAAGTAACACATTTATTCTTATCATTATTATTTTAAACTGCGCTTAAAAAAATTATTATGATGGAAAAGGTATCAGTATAAACAAAATTTTCATTTTCAATAAATAATAAATCTGTATACATTTATAAAAAAGTATCCTTATCATTGGTCTATTTCAGTTATGCTTATTACATATACCTACCCTACGTTTAACACGTAACGAAAATCTTTCCCTATCGCGCGATAAAAGGTTTCACTTTAATAAATGATTTAGATTAGAGCAATTTAAAAAAACAATAAATGAGTGGTATATTAACACTTTAAGCCCCATGTCTCCATATATGGAGACAGCGTCTGTTACTGAAATCACCTAATGATTTTGTTACAAAAGTAGCAAAAATGACAATTTGTAACATTTTTGTCAGAGCTTATACACGATACATTAATCACTATGGAAATTGTATTTTTGTTTATTAGACGTCCGTTCTCTTAAAAAATTACTTAAATTGTGTCTCCATATATGGAGACACATGCCCGTTAAATCCCAAATGAAAATGATTATGAAGATAGCATGAAAAGTAAACAATAACTAGTTAATATATTCAATGCATATTTTTATGTAATCATTATTTACAGAAATTTACAATATAATACACATATTAACAATAAGAATTAACGATATCTATTTGAATTATTTATGAACCATATTGAAACATGGCAAAGACATCGCGGGTTTATTTTATGCATTCTTGGCATCTCGTAAATACTTTTTTTTGCTAACTTGTTAGCTTCATCCCTCGTTTTACCATTACCTCTATAATTTTTATAACAAACCATACAGTTTGAACGTTTACCTTGTTCCAGTTTGTGTTTAACTTTACATGGTTTTTCAATATCTGTTACATGGTCCAGGATATAAGAGGCACGTTAAGGTTCCCACACGTGTAAAATCGGTTAGAATAAACTTGCGAGAGTGGGTGTGGTCTCATTTTTCAGTACCTATAGCATTTAAGTTTAAAACTAGTCCAAACCGCAATACTGTACGTTTTTTCGTTTTCGAGTTACGTGAATTAATCGTGAGTGAAATTGTGAATGTTGCCACGGACTATAAGGCGCGCTCAGTTATTTTCGTTCTTTAGACCACAAAAAAATTGCACCATTTTTTATATAGAATTGATGCATTCACAATAGCAGTGGTATATAGGCAAAAAATGAAAAATGTGATTTAAAGAATATATGCACAATAAAGGAAGGCACTACAACACGATAAAAGAACAGTACACAAACGTTTTACGCAACACAATAATAAAACCCTTGTTTATGATACATCAGTTCCAGGAACACGTGACCTGCTATAAACGAAAATTGTTTACTACATCTACTGATAACGTATTTTACCAGCTGTCTTATGCCAACCATATATGAGGACAAATGATTTTTCTTTACTTATGACCGTCTCCACATATGGAGATACTATACTACCCAATCAACCCTGGCTGTCTCCATATATGGAGACATTGTCACTTTTGTAAAGTTTCTTAAAAATGGCTTGGGGTTTAAAGTGTTAATAAATTCCAGTAAATTTATAATGAGATAGCATTTCAGTTTTTTCCAAGCATAAATAAAAGAATTAACGATAATATTTATGTACCAAATCATCTTAACTCACAGCACTCATATCATGTATCTAAAAAGACTCAGGTAGATGTATCAGACGTAATTTGCAGAATAATATATAGTAGGACGCATTTCATATGTGTGCAATAGCAATAACATAATATTTAATAGTATGAACTCACAGACAAACTTTTCAATGATTTTAATAAGTTTACAAGTAATGGAATCAAGTATCGTAGAATCAGTTTGATTTTAGCTTTGCCTGAGCATAATGTATATTCAAAATGTTAAAATATAATTTCCCGAAATATCTAATCAAATTGATTAGAAGTTACTTACGGAATGGAACTTTTTACGTTTCATTACAAGACGGTTAGTCAATGACCAAAACTGCCGTCGCAGTCAAGATAGTGTGCTGGGGCCTTTTCTCTTTTCAGTCTACTTGTCCGATCTCCCTAAGTTGCAACACACGAGTTTAGCTTTATATGCTGATGATACGGCTATATACTGTAGCTCGTATAGAACGTCTACTATTTATAATCGTCTACAGCTGCATAGTTTTCGGGTTTTAAAATTTTTGGAAAAATGGAAAATTGAAATTAATC
This sequence comes from Icerya purchasi, assembly GCA_039619475.1. Lineage (NCBI taxonomy): Eukaryota > Metazoa > Arthropoda > Insecta > Hemiptera > Monophlebidae > Icerya > Icerya purchasi. The sequence continues at coordinate 62,821,635 of CM077116.1, read as the reverse complement.
CAACTAAAACAGAAACAATACTTTTTACTCGTAGATATCCCACCCCTCCAAGACAATTGATTATTAATGGCACCAGGATTAAATGGGCTAATCATGTTCGATATCTTGGGGTAATTCTAGATAAAAGATTATCTTTTAATGAACACTTAAAATACGCTGAAGCGAAAACAAATAGAACCATTGCAGCTTTGTACCCAATTATCAATCGGAGATCTTACTTAAACACCGCAAACAAGCTTATTATCTATAAAAGTATTATTAGACCAATATTGACTTATTCAGCTCCAGTTTGGTGCTCGATTTCAAACTCCGATTTTAATCAACTTCAGTTGCTGCAGAATAGATGTTGTCGGTGTATTTTAAACGTTTCCCGCTGGACTAAAATAGATAATATGCATGACTGGTTACAATTGCCTTATGTAAAAGATTTTATAATTAATACAGCAAATAAATTTTTTCATGGCTGTTCCTACCATAGCAATATGCTTATCAGGAATATAGGCGATTATAATTCCGAGCAAATAACCCGGATGTATGTTAAATATAAGCATCGTCGGATTAAACACAATTTAGTTAGTTAGTGATATCTCTAGGCTGTTAAGTAATGTTTTCAATGGTAACAATTGGTTGTAATTTTTGATTATTTTGGGTTTTTTGTTATACTTTTTTTTACCCTTTGTATTTTTTTTTGTATAGTGTTTATATTTTTGTTAACAATACGTAAATATTCTATTTTATCACTCTAATGTAATGCGGTTAAGTCTCTTTCGAGCTGGTACGCATTTTATTTAAAAATACTGTATTACTGTACTTAGCCAAATATACGTTCTGTTCTGTTCAAAAGATTATATTGTTAGCTGATGATATAACCTGAAACCGTTTCTAAATAAAGTATTTTAATTTATTAAAGTATATTATTTAATATTAATTTTGTTTCTTAATAAGGAATATTTATTTTATTTTATAAATTTAACAAACAGGTATGAACCGATAACCTAGTTGCTAGAGCGCTTGACTTCCGTTATGGAGGTCACGGGTTCGATCCCGGGCGACGACAGAACTTATTACAAAGAATTAAATTAAAATAATCGCTAATAAATGGCAAACCACCACGTATACCATCATATGCGCGCTAGGTCAGTACGCAGTAGACACATGGGATTGCACTTGTAGCGCGATAACAAGCGACTGCAATCAGTTCCGTGTGTGATCTTGCGTGCGTACACTCGCATTGCGTATAACAAGTGCCATGAACGCTGCCTATTCTGTACAACTAGAATGTACCAATAGGTAGTCACGACGCTCGGAATCGAGCAATATACGACTCAGAGAGAGTATGGACTTATCTATCTATCTATCTATATATATATATATATATATACAGTATATTTAAGTCCTAATGTATTTAATAAATATGGGGGGAAACTTTAAATCAATTATTAAGGGTGCATAAACTCTATATGGCAATCCAAGTGGGACAATTGTAACATGGGTGGCAAAACTTATCAATTTTTTCCTAGTATAACAATTAGAGCTGAATTCAAAGATGCAAATATTACTTTTTATAGTGCGAAGGTGCTCTCTGGGCAAGGTTTGGTGAATATCTGCATAGTGGGCCAAAGTATACGCTTTGTAGCAGCTCTTTCGATGATATTAAGCACCTTGTGTTACGACTGTCCTGGTTTCAGTGCTTTACGTAGTGTGCATTGTATTTCCTCTTCCCTCAAGTTTACATTAATACTTGATGGTAATATTGAGAGCTTTCTATTATTTTCTGAAGCAGCCATGAAGGAGAAATTTCGATCATCTAATACTTAATTACTTATTTCGCCTACTATTGAAGTCAACCACGAATCCAAAATATGGAAAACTTACTCAATTCTGTGCTTCCTGAGTCTTATAATTCATCCACAACATTATATCATTAACTATAAGTATGCACATATTATTGTTTCACAATTTATTTTATTTGTCATATTTCCTTTTACTCTACATGTGTGTCTGTACGTGTCATTAATACTTTCTTATTTTTGTTTATTAATTTTTTTTACGAAGCATTTTCTTTTTTATCTAAACTTCAGTTTAATTATTTACACGTTTCTTTGTTTCAACGCATACTTCTGTACGTATGTACAACTTTAGCTATTTATAGTATGAGAGACTATGTTTTTCATCCCTTTTATTGCTCATATTTTTCTTTCACTTGGCAGAAAGTTTTCACACACATACACTAACTGATTAAATTTGTTCTTGCACAACTACTTTTAAATCACCGAACTTCCTACACAGTTAAAAAAAGAATATACATTTGTCTCTCTGGAGGCTACCCGGTGGGGCAAAAAATAATTGTTTTAATTATGTTTTATTTAGAGGAAATTTATTTTAATATTGAGTTCTCGAGTATTTTCTTTTTCTACTTCGTAAGATATTTAAATTTTTCATCGTTTCACTTTTATTTATTACGGATAGATGATTTTGTAGAATTACATATTTTATTAATAAATAGTTCTATGAAATGCATATGTAAATACAGTGTTATACTCAGTTTCTGAACGTAGGCGACTAACTATTCGTATATTCTAGCTGTACAGACATAGGCATAGTGTTCTAGACAATTGTTATATGCAGGGGCAGATCCAGAAGGACATTGGGAGGAATTATATAATTACGTAAAATCTTCTATGGTAGGCAGTAGATTTGAGAAATACCTTGTTTCATAAAGAAAATCATATAGCGACCTCTTTAGAAATTTAAAAATATTTTAAAAATACATAATTATTACAATTTTTAATTTACATTTTGTTTTATTTTTAGATGAAAAATAAAAAAATTATAAAATTCTAGCTAAAATGATAGTTTTGAAATAGTAAGAAAGATATTATTTTTATTAGACTTTACTTTTTTTTTATTTTTGTTAGTAATCCGATCCGAATTCTCTTTGTTCGTGGGCAAGTTTAAATATATATATGTTTCTCATTGAACTATTTTTAATTAAAATTACAAAATAAAAATTAAAAATAAATAAAAAAGGCAAAAGATCGATGACAGTTGCGTTTAAAATAGAATAAAAAAGGAACAATAATAGTCTTACTAGAAAACAGTATTAAATATTAATTATTAAAATCCGTAGGTAAAATTTATACAAATCTTTTATAGCATAAATTAAGTTTCTCTGTTATAACAAATTTTTTCACAGAGGCTTTGGTTCATTGGGGGTGGGGGCTCCCGTGAATCCGCCACTGGTTATATGCAACGTTAGTGTAGACGCTCACGACTGCACCAACGTTGCATATAACGATTGCCTAGAACACTACCATTGGTTAGTGCTAAATTAAATATTAAGATTGTAAAAATATATCTTCGATTAGATTATTGTATCGAATTCTACAGGTATATTGTTAACAAAAATTTTAATTTAAAAAATAACACTTTGCCATTTATTCCGAGGAAAAAAGTAACTTTTACGTGCATATTTAGAAAAAAATGTGGAATATTCTGAAAAAAATCTGAATCTGGAAATCAATTTTTTTTTCTTCAAATCCTTCAATAAACGACGAGGAAAAGTATAAAAAAATCGGAGAAATGTTCAATCGAATAGTCTTAAAAAAAGCAGATATTTAACTAATAAAAGAGAAATCTTGCATAGAAATATATATGTGTTTCCAAAGCTCGATCCAGAACAATAGGATTAATGAAACATGGATCAAAGTTACCTTTTAAATCTATACAGTTACCGGAAGGGAGTTTTCTATTATCAAAAACATGTGCATTTGATTCAGTTATTCGAATTATAGCAGTGTGTTATTGCAACAATGTCTACAATACGAAAAATAAGAGTTAAAAGAAAAAAAAATGACACCGCGTGAACTTATGTACACACTTTCACATGTTTATGTCACAAGTCAAACTTACAGAAAACGGTCAAATATTTTACTTAAATATCGTAATGCAGAAATGACGACATACTGTTTCATTACTTTCAGTGGTACAAGTCTATTGATACATTTTGTAAAAGGATATTTAAAGATGCATCAGTTTCATTTTAAATTAACCACAATAAATGTAAAAATATAAGGAACGAGTGCAAAATTGTTATAAATATGTTCGTATTAATCCAAGCATAGATGAAAGTAAAGTCCTGTCAGAATATTAAAATGAAGAAATAAATTTTTTCAAGATATGTATATTACGTTCTCACTCGGATGCAAAAAATATTACAGTAATGAAAAAAAAAAAAAATACAGTAATCGAACGTTTAATATTTAATAAAATTAGTTTGTAAAATATATTTGATTTTCAAATAAAATTATTTAAAGTGCTGTTAAAATATAACCGTAAATTCAGATATCTGTTATTTAAGAGGAGTAATTGCAATACCTAATAACCAAAGGTCAGCTATTTCATATACTATACTGTGGGACATTATCATTATCGAGAACCGCTAAATGTGTGACGACACAGAAGAAAAAGTGATACGAATGGTACTACTGAACGTATTAATATTCAGATTGTAGCATGTTCAAAATAGTCCACAATAGTACTGCTTATTTTCAAAGTAGTTTTATGAAATTAGTAAATTTTAATATTGTTCACAGAAAATTTCTTTTATTTATTGTTTTTTTTTTTTTATTATTATTACAGTAACCAGCAATTTTACCTATACCGATCATTTTGTTCCATTTTATATTTTCTCTTTATAATAACTATATGTTTTCATTTTATATATAAGGTCAATTTTTTTTTATATTAATAAATTATATAATACATTAAACTATTTAAATAAGTAGTGTCACAATTACATTTTGATATACATACATTGTTTTTAATCTTTTATCTTAATTTTTCGTAATGCTTCTTTAATTGAAACGTTTTATTTTTCTTATCTTATATATAAAAGAAAATGTTTCTCTGTTCGTCTGTATGTTGTTATGCATGAGGAAACAGCGTATTCGATTAAAATGAAAATATTTTAAATAAAATTATTACCGTAGTAAATATACATTAAATGTAAAAATTGAAATAAAATCATGATATTATAAATATAAATATAATCCCTAGATAATTATTAATTTCCAGTTCAAGAAAGAACACTCTTTTTTATTCGTAAAAATTCCTTATTTTGCCAAAAAATTAGCTATGTTTCCAAAATATGCTAAAATTTCTAGATCTTCAAATGAATCGCGCAGAACAAGAACGTTACGAGCTTCACAAACCAATGAGGAAAGGCAGGCAAGCATTAAAGCAGTTCGTATCCGAAATTCTGAGTCGCATGTGGCTGTGTCTCTGAGGAAAAATGGGAAGAAAGAGTTGACGTAGATGGAATACGAAGAGCACAATCCTGAGCAACGCTTATGAAGAAATAACGCGGATCGAATTCGAATAGCTCAGTCCTGTGCGGCTGAGTTTGAAAAGCAACCGGAAGAGACGTGCAGAGCAGATCGAGTGCAAAGAGCACAATCTCGCACAACTCTGTTTGATATAAAACGATCCCGAAGAAACGAAACACAACAAATGCGAAATTCTTCCGCAAGACGAACAATTTATGCTAACTTAAAACTTGCTGCATTTAACTACAATTCTGCGTCTGACTACAGTTTAAATGCAAGTGTGCTGACTGGAACAATGGAAAAGGTGTGCATTTATTACGGTGCAATAGAATTCAAAAATGAAACTCTTGCAATGTGCTGCCAAAATGGAAAAGTTAAATTACCAATACTGCGTTCCCTAATTCGGTCACTATTGTCATCGTTTTTAGGCGCATCATCTGATTCTCGGCATTTTTTGGCAAATGTACGAAAATACAATTCTGCGTTCCAAATGATTTCTTTCGGAGCCACAAAAGTCATTTAAGACTCTTTTATGCCAACTTTCAAAATGCAAGGTTAAATATACCATCCATGTGAGCCACAACATAACTTAATGAGCAAATATAATGTATATGTATATTCCTAGTTTATTTCGTTTGTTTTCCCCCAGATTATGCCATAGCAAGGCGTGGTTGGGCCGTCTACTCTCATATAAAAATAAGTAATTAAATGAACTAAATGCACACTTGTTCGTTAATACTCATAAATATAAAATAAGTAATTGTTGTACCGGCCAAATGTAGACGCTTTATAATTAATACATTTTTTTTGTTTGTTTTGTTACTGTTGTATCATATTTTTTCTTTTTTTAAATTGATTTCAAAACAGGAGGCATTTTAGTATGTGTCCGTTATTTTTTTAAAGAAACCGCGAATACATTATCACTGGAAGAATTTTTAATTCGTTAGATTTGTTTTTCTTTTTTAAATCGTTAGTGAAAACGAATAGAGGTTGCTGAAACTTAACAGATTCGAACTAATATTTATAATAAACTAAGAGAAAATATTAATGTCAAATATTAAAAAAGTAAATCTATTCATTTCCCAATAAATAAAAATATAAATAAATCAACAGCTTTTCAAACAATATTATTTCTGATATTTTTTTTTTTTTTTTTTTTTGTATTTATAACTATTTAGTAATGAGCTAATATTGTAACAACTTCGTTAGCCATCTTTTATTAACTTTGTCGAATAAAATTTCAACAGTCCCCGCAACCGCTTTTCTTTAATATCCTGGGATTATGTGCACCGATGATGGAAACTCGTACACATTTCTGCATTTATATTTCGACGAAAAAATATTAAAATTGGGAGCTGTCGAAATGGATTTTCAAGTAAGGAATAAGCGCAGGACGCCGTGACAACCCCTTGATCGCGCACAGAACAAGTAGTCAAAGGTGAAGATTTATCGATTTTATGTCTATGGGAGATCGTTATGTGACTAATTCGCAGTCGGCTGATGGTCCTAAATCGTAATAGGACGTTCCCTCTTCCGATGGTTACCGTGGTGTGAAAATACATAGGCGTAAGATAAAGAATTTATTATAATAATAATGATTAAAAACGCACAGAGTATATAAATGTATTTTTATTTTTTATTAAATATACACAATATTTTTTAGGACTAGGTAAATTTATTTACAAATTTATTTACAAAATTTATGTCGTGTAAACATAGGTAAACATAATATTCCATTAAAATGTATAGAGTAAATATAAATATGTTTATATTCACACATACGCATGTAGGTTTATCTATAGGAATATTATTTGTTAACAAATTGTTATCGATGTAATTTAGTTATTATATATGAGAAATATCAGTCTAAAATACGCGGAGGTAAATAATAAAAAAAGGGGAAAAAAACGAGGTTTTTATTAAATAATTATAAGGAAGAACTGGACATAATTCATTACCAACCGTGAAGTAAATGATTAATAAGACAGTATTTTAAATATAGGATGTTTTTTCGTGGAACTGATAAATAAAAAATTCTGGTAATAAGGAAAATAAAAGAAATATGTAGAAAAAAAGTTAAAAAAGTGAACCCTTAACATAAACCACTGTCGTAAGTTAATGAATTTGGGAAAAAGCAGAAATTTATCCGCTAATGTACACATACACTTATACTTTTTTTTCCCTCCATGTTAATCCTTTTAACTTTGCATTTATAAAAAAAAATAACTTCACGCAATGTACAAATAAAACCTAAAATAAAATATCTTTTCCCATTTTGCCACAAATTTAAAATTTAGACAAACCTGCTTAAAGGTTGAGGTAAATTAGTATAAACTGCAAGGGGGTTATATATTAATCAGCTTTACTGTCGACAGATAAAGTGATACCAAAACCGTAAAAAAAAAAAAAATAATAAAGAAAAAAAGGAATTTTGAATTCTTGATTTTACTTCTTTTTTTTTTATATTTTTATAGAACTATAATTTTAAAAAAATTATTTTATTCGATTTATAATATTTAATTTAACGAATTCGGTTAATTTATTTTATACAATATGCTTACATTTTTACAGTACACGATTACTTCTTTTGTCAGACTTGTTAATGAAATATCTTTTTAACAAGTTTCTTAAAAGCCGAAGGTTAAATTTCAAAAAAAAAAAAAAAAAAAAACAACAAAAAAGATATATAAAGTAAAATTACATGTATATAAAAAAAAATTAACCGTACTTACGAAATACAGGATATAACAGAATAAAATCGTGGCAGTTAATTAAAAATTTATAATATTCGATTTTAGTTAAAGCATATATTATTAATTACGGCTACCGTCATCTTGTTAGTGCAAAAGTCAGTTTAATTCCTAAGTAGAATAAAAAATTTCTCAGATAGATGTACATACATAACTTTAATACGCGTCCCATATTTACATATTTTAAATAGAGTTTAAACTGGTTTTAATAATGCAGTACTGCAGGAAATTATTAATTAGAATAGTATTATGATTTAACGTCGATTACAAAAACATTTTCCGAAAATAAAATAAATTCCGATAAAGTTCGGCGAATTTATCTTTTTGAATAAAAAATTTTTCAACGCCATAAAACGGTATTTCTTAAAATAAGGCAATAAAAAATACATCGATTTTCCGACTGCAAATGCTCATAGCAAGAATTGATTCCTATCAAATAATGCTTTTAATAACCACCGCAATCGTAATAATCTAAGTGAATTTTAAATTTCATGTTTTAGATTGATAGCTTGTGTAAGCAGTCTTTTTGCGACTTCCGTTTCAGAAGTAGAGAAAAAATTCCTCCTTTTTGTTACATCTCTTTTTCTTGTTCAAAGTCGATTTTAAAATATCTTCCGCCAAATGTTTAACAACTAATTCTTTGAAATGTATTTTGCTTAATTAAAAATTTTTAGGATGTTTTGGTTTTTTAGTAATCTAGGGTTTAGCTTATGCATTGCATATAGGAGAATTCCATGTTCAGGCAGCTTGAAATCTGAAAAAAGAAAAAAAAAAAAAAAAAAATCCCGTGTATATGGTACCATTGTCTTATGGATTTCAATTGGCCACATAAAAAAGGATAGTATTTAGTGTGGCCGCTTTTTCTTTGGAATTTTTTAATTCTAGTATTTGTTAATTTTTTAAAAAATGATTATTATTATTATTAATTTTTAAAGCATTTTTTTCTTTTATACTAAAGTTATTTAAAAGTAACCTTGGACAACAAAATTTAGTTGGAAAAATATTCATCAGCAAGAATCGGTAAATTATTTTTGCACATAGGGTTGGTCAACTAATCAAAGGTTTTGCAGAAAACGAAGTAGGCTTTTTTGCAAAAATAACAAAAAACATTAAAAAACAAGAAAAAAACAATTTATAATGGTGATATTAGGCGGAATATCATAACACCTTCCATAAAACGAAAACAAATTTTTATTTTACATTTTATTTTTATTACTGCTGTCATTTTTAAATAACGAGCCGAATAAATTAGTCTCACAAATAACAACATATACTCTCGCACTTTAGGAAGAAGAAGTAAATTATTCACTTAAAAATATAATGATAATCATAAATAATCAATAAATAACCGTTTATAAAGAGGAGGAAGAATGCAGTACATAAACAAATTAGAAACAAACAGATGAAAATTGATGGCGCACCAACGATGAGCCATATCGGTGGTCTGGTGCCGCCTGATGGTAACCCGGATTATACTTGGATTGGTTCGAAGGTTTCCGAATCAGGACTTCCATATCCGCTGGAACCATCGTCCCGATGTTGCTGATTCTGCAACTGATTATTATTATTATTGTTGTTGTTGTTGTTGTTGTTGTTAATGCCTGGCCCAGTTCCGTTTGTACTGGGATTTGTGGTACTTCCGATGCTATTGGGATGAACTGAAATAATCGGAACTAAAGTTGCTACCGAAGACTGACACGTTGCAGCTGCAGTTGACCGTCTGTTCGGTTCAGTATTTGTTGACGCTATGATGCCGTCCCGTGTTGTCGTCGGTGGCTATGAACAAATGAAACGCATGTATGTAATAATAATAATGATAATAATAATGATAATAATAATAATAATAATAATAATAATAATAATGATAATATTAACAATAACACTGTTAAATAATGTATATATATATAATCATGCGTGTGTGTAAATGTGTTGGGCGGAGAGGTAAGGCGGATTTTTCCAATTTTTAACATTGTAATACTATTTTACCATGTCAGAGGAAGTAGTGATCCAAAAAGGAGTGCGTCAGGGCTGTGTCATGTCTCCCTTACTCTTCAACGTATATGCGGAGGCAATATTTCAAGAAGCACTAAACGATAATATGGGAAATCTTAAAGTAAATGGAGTCACGCTGAATGATCTACGATATGCCGAGATGACAGTTTAATTCTTGCCTCTAGCGAGAAAGAACTACAACGGATGTTGAATAAAATTGTTGATAAAAGCCAAAGTTACGGATTAAAAGTGAACATCTCCAAAACAAAAGTGATTGTTTTTTCAAAAATCAAAAACCAAATCAGATGCAAAATCAAGATAAAGGGAGAAACGATTGAACAAGTTCAGTGCATTAAATACCTAGGAAGTATACTAGAGGAAAACTGTACATCAACTCCGGAAATACGCAGCAGGATTGAGCAAGCTAGAAGAGCTCTCACCAAAATGAAAAGCTTATTCACCCATCAAGACCTGAGGCTCGAACTTCGAATCAGACTGCTAAGGTGTTACATCTTCTCTATTTTGCTTTATGGTTGCGAGAGCTGGACCCTGAATACATCATTGGAAAAAAAGTTTACCGCATTTGAAATGTACTGTTATCGGCGTATTCTGAAAATATCATGGGTGAAAAAAATTACTAATATCGAGGTACTTCAAAGAACGGGAAAGACCCTTGAATTAATGCTTACCATCAAGAAACGGAAGCTACAGTACCTCGGACACATCATACGAGGCCCCAAATACGAAATTCTGAAGGTCATTTTGGAAGGAAAGATAAATGGGAAGAGATCGAGAGGAAGACGACAAAATTCATGGATGGACAATCTTATCAACTGGTTCGACTGTCCTTCTATACAACTCCTCCGATCGGCCATTGTAAAAGAAAATTTTCAATCGTGGATCGCCAACCTTCAATTTGGAGACGGCGGATAAAGAAGAAGAATACTATTTTAAAATGCTTTATTTTGAAACATTACATTCAAGAATTTTGAAAGTTATGCAAGTTTGAAATGAAGTTGAAAAAACACGAATGAGGTAAATAAATTGTGCACGTAATGTTTAAAATTAATTTTAATGTTCCGGAAGAGTAGCAAGGGAGCATCCAATAAAAATAATAAAATTTCACCTTAGACGTATTTTTTATTATTGGTTTCTCAATAATCCCGAGGTACACAAATAAGCATCCGAAATATATGATTTAAAATTGTCAAATATATACACATAGATATATATATATATATATATTATGAGAACCGGAAATGTAGCAGAATATAACGTTGTTTCTTTTTACAATATTTATGATATTTGAAATGACGTGTAAAAATACAGTATAAATACGTATATACTTAATGAAAAATAATGATACAATTTAACAAATTTCGTAAACTTCGTTTGCTAAATTGTGTTATTATTTTTTATTGTATTATTCTTCGTTTCAACATACCGATATTATTTTACCAATATGTTGCGTGAATAAAAGATAAATTTAAATTAACAAAAGAGTTAATAATAATCAACTTCGTCTTTAATCATTTCGAGCAATTTTATGCTTTTCTTCCTTAAATGCACATGTATTATTATTTTAGTCTAAGAAAGGTTACCGTAACATGCATTACTGTTTTTATGTCTAAATTTGAAATAAAAGCATAACTCGGATGAATTTAATAAAATACTACATTCTATGCTTTTGCACTGACAATTTATTATAGAGAATTTTATTTTTTTTGAGGATGATTTTTTTACGGTTTTATTTAACTTCGTTACATATGTCTGTCTAAATTAATCAAATCAAGTAGTTCAAATTTGAGCAACTCTCCGGTGTTTAATTTTTTTTTTTTAAATCGATTCGTCTGCTGGGGCAATATAAGAATGCATAGTGAGCTTTTAAATTTTCTATTAATTTGGTATTTATTTTATTATTTATTAATTCTGCGTACTATATATACCGAAAGATAGCGCTTGATAAAAGTGTTCCTCTGTGTGTTAACAGTTCGCTATAGATAGCGCCCGATATAAAACGGAAAAAAATATTCTCAACCGATTTTTTATTTCACATATCCATACATTTTATCAAAACTGGCGGTACGTATTGTTTTTTGTATCGTTTAATAGGTTTTCAACTCGCGAATATGTACAGTGTTCCACATCGAACATTTTAATGAATAAACAATATTCTGTATATGATAATTACTGTTTTTTTTTTTTTCATTTATATTATTAGCCCAATGAAAAGAGAAATATTAGCAGAAAAGGTAAATCTTTTTAAAGAACAGTAAATAGTTTAATTAAAATTTGTAGTCCAATCAAGCTGAAAGAAAAAGAAAAAATGAATTGTGTTTAACATATAAATTAAGAAGGGGTGGTAGTTTAAGTTCTTCAAAATGATTTCTTTTGTAAAGCACAAAAATTCTCCGGCTCATTCATTAAACCCTACCTTTGTAAAAAATGAATTCCTAGCTGTGCTTTGAAAATAATTATAAAAATCATATTATTATCTTGTGTTGAAAAAGCAAGTAAAATGTTCTCCTCCGTATTAAAATACGTGTGCGTATATGGAAAATGGTTAATTTATAAGTGATTTATTTATTATTTTAAGAGAAAATTAATGACTTCTTACGTTGAGGTTCTGTAATCAATAGTTTCTTTATCTCTTAAATAAATATTAAATATGGAAAAAAAAAGATAAACTTTGAAACTGATCGATGTTAAATTGGATCTAATTCGAATTAAGGCGAAGTCAAAATTCAAAGGAAACTGATAAAAGCTTCGGGAAAACTTTTTGTGGTCACTGAGATGGCTTATCCTCGTTAGATTTTAGATTTTTTTGAAATAATTTTAATCAAATAATAAAAGATGTTATTTTTCCGTTTGGGTATTTCATCGGGTGTGAAAATAAATTCGGTTTTATTAATATCGTCCGCATTAATGCGAAGAATGTTTAGGTCAAACTTTCAGGCTAGACAATAACTCGAACGTGATTTTAAAAATCGTAAACTAATTTCTGTTATTGTGATAACGTTAAATTTCGAAAATTTGAACGCGACATGAAAGACTGCTCGCACTTTCAAAATCTCTCCCTCAAGCCGTAAGTAAACAGGAATTCTGCACCATTTATTCTTTCCTTCTCATGTAATCTTTTTCAGCGATGGTGGTGTTGGTGCTTCTTTTATTCTTCCAACTTTTAACATTTCCGAATCTTTCTCTGTCTTCCTCCGTTCTGTTCCTACAGTAGAGTTGATGGCTATTCTATGTTCCGCTATTTTCATTTTCTATAGTAGCCTTTCTTTCAATTTTTTGAGTATTTCTAACTCCATGGCTCTTCCGGTCATTTATTCTCTCCTTCTCCTGATTATTCCTGCGATTTTATTATTTTCCGTATCGGTCATTCTTTCTTCTCTCTTTACGATTCATATTGATTTACTATGGGTTCCTGCCTGTTCTAGCATGTTCGATAACGAGAGGCTGATTCTTTCTTCTTCTTCTTCTTTATTCATTAAAAAAATCCCATCTTCTAACCTTCTATCGCTATGTAATAATTTCCATTACAGATATTGGTCGGATGTATAAGATAAAACTTTTTTTTAGTAGGCGCTCCTTTTACCCGTCTATTCAATCTAGCCACTCTTTCTTCACTTCGACGCTCCGTCGCCTGCGTTTTAATCATTCTTTACTGCGGTCCTCCCGCTTTTACTTTGCATTAGCCTCTTCCCTATGTTCATTGCTTTCGGTAGAGCGCTCGACTCTGTACTCCTGTTTATTTAGGTTTGAGATTCCTACTCCTTATTGTGCCCATTATAACCTATTTTTTTCCTTTTACGCACATTATTCTTCCCACTATTGTCTCGTTCTTACTCTGATCGGATCGGTCGTATTAATTTTTATTTTCACTCCCCAATTATTTCTGGGTGAACGTCAGAAAAAAAAAAAAAAAAAAAAGACAATAAAAAGAAAAAGAAAGGAAAAACGAAACTATTCAAAAGATGATTTTTTCTGTTTTTTTCTTAGCCGAAAAACAAAAATCTTTTAAACGAGTTTTTCAATTTTTGTTTTCAGTGCTGGCCAGTATTCTACATTTTTTTAAACAAAATAGACGATTCTAAAATTACTTTTTGCATTTACGCCAAGGAGTGTAAAAAATTAAGATTAAAATTTGACCTTTTTAGACGAAATTAATTCAAAAGGTAGTCGGTACAAAACCTGTTTTATACTTGAGTATTTTAACACAATAACAGAATAACACTAAAGGTGAAAGGGAATTTTTACTGCCTTTTAATCGGTATTATTTAATTTTCATTTTTACGTTTTTCAATTTATAAAAATCATCCTCGAAATTTATTCCACTTTTGGAATATTTATAGCTGGTGTATTAACACAACAGCGCCTGCGACATGCTGATTTTATCGGCTTTCATCTCTAAAGCATCGAGAAATGCAAACGCTATTATTAGTTAATGAGATGAAGTTTTCCGTCAGGTCTAAAATAGCGCGAGGACATTTTTCGTTTTTTTTTCCCCCCATTTGTTCGGAATAGTAGATGCTTAATATTCTCTCTCTTTAGGTCACCTTCTAATCGAGTTTTGTCATTAGAAACGACACACGAAAAGTAACAAGGTTGCCAGTTTGACCGATAAAGACAATAACTTTTCGAATATGACATTCAACTTCGTCTCGTGATTAGTTTTTACCAAATGAATAAATTACTTTTTTTTTTTCGCATTTTTCAAAATTACGAAATAACATCCGCGCTGAATTTGCTCGAAATCTAGCAGCTATGCTTCTATATCACCATTTTATCGACAGAAAACATGAGCCAAAAGTGAATAGCATTTGTTCATGTGTAAACATAACTCATAATTCAGATTCGCATATATGTACATATATATATATATATATATATATATATATATATACGTATATACGTATATACAGTATTTTTTTCATTTTTATTTTTTCTCGAATTCTCCGTGACATAAATTTATTATCAAATTTCCATTTTCAATTTTTAGAGTGGTTACAATAACTTGCACTGTGACAAAGTTGAAATTCGCGTAGTGCGAACAAAATTTGAAGCAATCAACATCAATCGGAAAGCAGAAAAGAAATTTTAATGAAAATAATATTTTAATATCGGGCGTTTTTAGTATTATGCTGAATGAATTTTTCAGCCGGTAATAATTTATGCCGCTATCTGGCGCTTGCTTGGTTATACTTGTGGTTTTAAATTCTACGCAACAGATGGCGGTACGGAGCGATTTCTTTGAAAATTCTAATTTTTATAAATGTGTGTCCGGTGAATTTTTTAGCCGTCTTTCTAGGAAATAAATGTTCTTTGTATGTGTGCGTGGTGTGTGCTAAGAAATCGTACCTGTAAATTATTGACTTGCCTTCTTATGTGAGCTAAACTGGACGGGTTGTAAGCCATGTTGGCGAATACCAATCGTTCCTCGTAATCGTATTCGCATAAAATTTTATTTTCGCATAAATAGAAACGGTCGCCAACGCAAAACCTAGCAAAACGAAAAAATAAAATTTCTACTTTAATATCAATGTAAACGTTTTCTTATCACCGCTTAGAATTAAAACTCGAAAAACAATATTTTATATGATCACTGGCCTCATTCATTTTTAACAGAATATTCGTAATGGGTTTATATACATTTCATTTTAATTTGTAATGTGTTTGAAAAAAAATGTTTATCGTTAAAATCGCTGTAATTCCTCATTAAGTCATATCTGATAACTAAAAACCGGTTACAGATGTAATTTGTAATGTAGGTTATTAATTTCATTCGGCTAGTTTATACCCATACGTAATTAACACTTAAAGTATAAACTAGGGGATTTATTTCGAAAAAAAACAGGTTTCGTTGTATTTATTTTTCGAGCAATAAATAAAAATACGCAGCAGTACTGAGACAAAAAGTACGGCTCGTTCACAAAAGTACACGAGCTAAATGTTATTTTTATATTCCATTTCGTGCATCGTTTCATACATGCGTTTCATTATTTTGCGAATTGTTCTAGCTTATTTAAATTCTTTAACGATGTTTTCTTCTTTGTCCCTCTTACCAATTTGAAATGTTTTTCTTTCGATTATTTTTTTTTTTTTTTTAATTCTAGGAAAAGCTGGAAGTCGCATATTGTTCAATCTGCCGGGAATAAGTGCACCGATCTAAGATCAGGGGTTATCTCAGCTTGGAACTTTTTTTACTGCTATAAAAAATAGTAGAACTGGATGAAAAGTAAAACTTTTACGAAATGAAATTAGTTCCGGTTAAAAGCGTGTTTTTAAAAATAACTACACTATTCGCCATCAGGAATTCTATTTCTGTCATTATCGTTTACCCTCAGCAGTAAGGTGCAAACGATCAAGAGCAATTTAACTAAATACTCAATGAAACAACAATCGTTAAATTTACTAGATTGTTATACCTGACCGGGCTACTAGTTCCAGTTCATCATTCGACAAATACAAACTCGGATTCGAGAGTATTTGAAATGATTCTTTACCCTTTATTATCTTCACGATCACATCGCCAAACCCTATTCAGTACATTAAAATCTCTCCCCCTCCCCATCAAAAAAAACCCAAAAAAACGATATCGTTCCCAAACTAATTAGCTACTTTATCGATTCTCTCTTCTCAGTCAATATAATAAGTCTCTTACATCCTCCTAACGTATTTCATATGTCGAGTTCTGTTAGATTCCTTTCTCACTTCATAGTTAGATCTGAATTTCGCATGGTTTTAAATTCCTTATATCCCAATCATGCCGTTATTATTACTTCTTCTTCTTCTTCTTCTTTAGCCATTATCAGTCCACTGCTGGACGAAGGCCTCCCCTAATTCCTTCCAGCCGTCGCGATCCTTTGCCTCTTCCCGCCAGTTCGACCTAAATTTTCGTATTTCATCCATCCAGCGTCCCTTCGGTCGTCCCAAAGCTCGTTTCCCATCAGGTTTCCAGAATGTCAATAGATTGATCCATCGGTGCTCGGCTCTGACCACATGACCGCACCATCTCCATTTATTGGCTTTAATGATACTTATTGCGTCATTTATTTTTGTGGTTTGTCGGATACGTTGTTTTGTCCATTTGTCTTTCAGGGTAACACCTAACATAGACCGTTCCATTCTGCGTT
The DNA here is from genome assembly GCA_039619475.1 of Icerya purchasi. Taxonomy (NCBI): domain Eukaryota; kingdom Metazoa; phylum Arthropoda; class Insecta; order Hemiptera; family Monophlebidae; genus Icerya; species Icerya purchasi. The sequence goes on along the minus strand of CM077116.1, from coordinate 62,804,427 downwards.
GATTTGTACTTATCTTTTGCTGTAGTTTTTTCGTTAATACCCATGTTTCGCTGGCATATGTTAGAACTGGCAGAACACATTGGTCAAAAACTCTTTTTTTCAGATTTAAGGGTGTATTAGTATCTTTAAGTATATTTCGTAGCTTCGAGAATGCCATCCAAGTTAGTTGTATTCTTCTAGTTATCTCCTCTTCCCAGTCATTATTTACTTTCATTAATTGTCCTAGGTAAATGAATTTATCTACTTTTTCTATTTCTTGTGTGTTTATAAGTATACTACCGTTTTTGTCCGTTACCAGTACTAGGAATCTGCATTGGATCCATTTGAATGGAACGGAACCGGAATAATTTGTAAATTAGATAGTGAATAAAAGGAACGAAAAGTTCAAAAGAGGGCAATGATAAGGGAAAAGAAATCGCCTAGTAGACACTTTCAAAGTCAGTTATTAAAAGGAACTTATCGGAAAGGGAAGAAGAGGAAGAGATGAAAAGAATTGCATGAAGTTTGGCAACAGATTCAGCAGTAAATATAGAGCAACAGGAAGAAAGTTTAAAGGATTCGGAGTAGTTGTGAGAAGGAAAAACAAAGGAGGTACCAACCTCATCAGTCGTCTTGAAACACCCATAAGTAAAAATACAAGTAATAATGCCTCAACATTCTTGTATTTTTACTTATGGGTGTTTAAGACGACTGATGAGGTTGGTACCTCCTTTGTTTTTCCTTCTCACAACTACTCCGAATCCTTTAAACTTTCTTCCTGTTGCTCTATATTTACTGCTGAATCTGTTGCCAAACTTCATGCAATTCTTTTCATCTCTTCCTCTTCTTCCCTTTCCGATAAGTTCCTTTTAATAACTGACTTTGAAAGTGTCTACTAGGCGATTTCTTTTCCCTTATCATTGCTCTCTTTTGAACTTTTTGTTCCTTTTATTCGCTATCTAATTTACGAATTATTCCGGTTCCGTTCCATTCAAATGGATCCAATGCAGATTCCTAGTCATGCTGGAATTGAGGGTAATGGGCTGGCTGATTCTTTGGCTCGCTTAGGAGCTTCCAAAGGGCATCTCCTTCATAAATTTTCTATTCACAATATTAATCATATATCCAGACAGTTCCATTTAAATTGTGAAATGATATTTATTTTTCCTTTTTCTCCAATCCGAATTCCTTCTATCTTTCAGCTCAGCCTGTACCTTCTCGCACCTGTTGTTTTGAAAAGTTTTCTTCTCTTTGTCGTTCCCTGATCACCCGCGGTGTCCTCTTTACCCTAACGATTTCTTTTTTCTGTGTGATGTTAATCTCATGTTTTCTTCGAATGTTCGCTATTTTCCTCTCGGAGGGTGCTCTCTTCTATTCTCAACTTTTGTACCTTGGTTTTCCTACTCCATATAATGATTTTTCTATGTTCTCTCGTTCCCTTTCTTATCGGATGTTCCTGTTCTAGCTTCTTTCACTCAGTCTATTTTGCACTAAATTAAAATCTGATATGCTATATACTTTTTGAGCTATTCTCTTTAAATTCCTTGGTTGATTAGGCTGTTGCTCTTTGTTAGCGTACCCCACTTCCTCCCAAAAATACCTGATTAGAAGGAGAAGATGTAAGGAGTAAATATTTATTAAACAAAATACTGAAGCTAGACAAAAAAAAAAGTGTACAAAAGTACCGAAACTGCGTAAAAAAGAATAAAGGCCGAATATCGAAAACATAAAAGAAATAAAAATTAAATTTAAGAAAGAAGCCGCTTATTTAAAAGATAAAAAAAAATCACTTGATACATATATCGTCAGATTGGCCAGAATTGGTTCTTCTATTTAATGGATGAAGTTATAAATTACTAAGCCACAGGAATACGAAAATTACTTGCACGATTAAAGTTTATCGATTTCTTTATTTCAATCTCTTCCTTAATGTCTTTTTCTGTCATGATTCAATCGCGACTGTACTATTATCGAAAGAAATTACTCAGCTAATGCGGATTTCTCAGTGCGATTATATTCGCAATCAGCTATACGCTTCTTAATCAGAATATTAACAGTCCGGCTAATTTGTCTAATATAGGTTAGGTTGCAACCGAGACGCCTGTAACTCAAGTAGCTTATAGCAATTTTCCTAATACGTACCACTGATTTTGCTGCAAATAACAGTCCGATTTTTTTTTTCTTTCTTAAAATTCAACTGGTTTTCTTATTAATGTCTTTAACAAATCGACATCTTTCTATGTCGGCTTTTGTTTTCATTACTCTGATTCCGATGACGGTTAGTGTAGGCTGCCCGAAACGTCGAACAAGGTTATTTTTAAAAAACTTGGTGTCTTTATTAATATGAATTTACACTGAAAATTGGCTCTTTGTTCTAATTCGACTTTTTTATAATACAATCTAATAATACGAATACGATGATCGTTTAATACCTTTTTGAATTGCACTACGAATAACGGAAGAAAAAATAAGCCCATCAACAGGCTTTGAAACTTTGATTTGTTCGCCGTTTCATTTTTTACAATCGTCGTGAACTAAAAAACTCTTTTAGGACATCGATTGACTTTTCGTTTCGGGGCTATATCGGGGATTTCATTACAAATTACGTTTTTCGGAAAATTCGATCTTCAAGAATAATTTGACTTTTCGGCGAGAAATTTTAGAACCACATTAGAAAACATTTGTAAGTTTTTTTCATTTACATTGTTATGTAAAGTTTATTGAAATGTTTCATTATCATCAGTTTCAATCGTATTCTCGACCGTTTTTGGTGTTCTTTTTTTTTTTTTTTCTCGAATACATCGATTAATTTTTAAGATGTTTCTTGAAAATTTCGACATGTATCGGAAGAAGAAATTTCGAGTTATTACGTTGTTCACCTTTTTTCGGATTTTCACGATTTCGGCTTGAAAAATGAAATTCAAAACAACTGCAAGGTGCAGCGAAAAATAATATATTTTAATTCGTCGTGGATAGATCTCTTAGTTCATATAGGTAATTTCGCCAAACTCGTTATTTTATAGCCGCATTTTTGTACTTTTAAAATTTTGAAAATAGAAACCGCGTATCGAAAATGCATTAACAAAACCAATTTTAAAAAATATGTTTAAGTATACGATTTTGGAACTTCTAGTATTTCCCATATTGTAAATGCGCGTAAACCGGTGGTGATATCTCATTTATCTTGTATTATCGTTATTGATTTATTTGTCATTATTTCATTAACGTAGAAACTCCTGAACAACTTTTTAAAATAAATTTAAAAAAAATGTAATCTGTTTTTTTTTGTTTTTTTTTTGTTGAAATTCTAGTTTCTTTAAAGCCCGGGAACATTGATAACCAACCTATAACCACAGCCCTCCCTTTTTATGATTACCATTTTGAAATAAATCTTAATCATCGATATTTAACGCACATTGGAAAGAGTAAGAAAGAATCGTATTTTTATGGTATATTAACGTACGATACAACTATCTCTGGTAATTTTTTGATTATTTTAAGTATTGATACTAAAATAAATTTTATTTATCAGACCTTCACTAACACGTCTTTAGTAATACTACAACTAACGTCACAAGGGTTATATAGCCTTCGTTAGAACGAGTGGTTTGACGGAACATGTAAAAGTTACCTCCATATATGTGCTGTAATGACATTAGTAGTTACAAACGGCGCATATAAAAAAGGTGAAGAGGAAAATATATATAAAAAAAAAAACAAATAAACACGCCTTTAGTGAAATACTTTATAATGAAAAGGACCATGAAAAAAAGAACCGATGTTTGTTTTATTGGTTTTAATGTTATAAATATCTTTGTACGACGTTTTAAATTTATGCTTTTCCCTTACTAATATTAATGGAGATAATAGTTTAAAGTGATACACCTCGTGCAAAGATTAATATATCCGAAGTAGTTGATATATTAAGAAGACTTAGAAATGTGGAATATTTTTTAGTATACGCATACACCGTGAAGAATCGATTTATTAATAATCAAATTAGATTAAAGCAAACCATTTATTATTATTATTATTATTATTATTGACATAAAAATCAATAAATGAATAGCGGAGTCAAAATAAAAAGAAAAAAGTAAATGAATAAATAAATATAAATAAAACCACCTGTGGTAATACAAACAAAATAGATAAAAAAAAAATAAACGAAACAACGGAAGCAATAATAAGTTAAATATACGAACAAAATGAGGTTAAATAAGATAAATCAAAGATACTGTGTGAATTTATAACAAATCAGACTGAAAAGAAAAATCAAAATTAATGATACTTTTAGAAGAATAACGGAAATAACTGACATATACATTAAGGGCATTAAAAAAAAAAGTGAAAACAAATAAATATAAAATCAAGTCAAATCAATTTATTATTATTACTATTGTAAAAATTCCATGTCATCTCGGAATCCGCAGTGGTAGAGTTTCTTTAGCAATAATGCAGTGTTTACCATGCATCAGATACTTTTTAAATATCAAAGTAAATGCCTCCTACTGATCTTCTCTTTTCTAAGTGTTCAGAGGTGTACGAAACATGCTCAAAAATAGCTGTATCAGTATCTACATTTTGTAAAAACCCATATATTGATTTAAACTAAAAAAATATTGTCTTGTAAAAAAGTCGCTATAACTCTCTTAATAGATTTTTCAAAAACTTTTTGGTAATTCTGTAATACATATTGGTCTGTAATTAAACATTTCCTATTTTCGCTTTTGTACACAGGTGTAATAACTCCTGTTTTTAGTTTATCAGGAAAAATTCATACTTTTACAGATTCATTAAATAAATAGCGTAAAGCTTTTATTATAAAATAATCTGTATTGCTTTTTATTATTTTTAGCGATATATTCAGTCAAAACCAAAGCAGAATTTATTCGGTAACGACATTATCGGTCTTTTAACACCGTCTTGCGTAAACTCTACGAACGGCAAATTAATTTAATTGAGACTTAGACGATATATCAGATGTTAATGATTTACCTGACAGTTGCTTAACACTGTCCGAAAAATATTTATCAAAACTTTGCCGAGCTAGATATTTATTAGTATTACAGTAATTTTTTCATTGTCAACGTTTATTTCTTCATACTATATCTGTCCGATTGTACTCCTAATAGTACACTAATAATTTTTTAATTTCGATTTATATCCGGTCTAATTTTTGTGCTTCTTATATTCTGTCTCTTCCTTCCCCACTAGTTTTATTCCTGCTATTTGTTCCTTTTTATCAAATATTTCTGATCGAGTTAACATATAACCGACTTCTTTCCTTTCTCTATTTGTATCTGGGCGAAGGTCCTTGGTTGACGAGCCCAAGTGTTTAAAAAAAAAAATAAAATCATTTGTGTAATATTTTATTTTAACTTTTTTAACTTTTTGTTACATTCTTTTGATGCAGCTTTGGAACTGTTTAACGATTTTTTTTTTTCCGGCGAAATTTTATATAAATTATAAGTTTTCGTTTTTATCAATTGTTTGATATTACTATTTATCCATGGCGATCGCTTACTCTACATTTATAATTTTTTCTTTTTCTACGTCGACTTGTAATTGTTTAAATACAATAATAATAATAATAATAATAATAATAATAATAATAATAATAATAACAATGATAATAATGATAAGAAGAAGAAGAATAGATTTAATTTGAATTTACTGAACGGTGTCCACTATCTTTTCAATCCGAATAGAGGCCGTACGTAACAAAAAAAATTCGAATAAATTGTAGGGCAGAGGCTTTTGAAATCTGGTCTTGTTCGCTATGTGCGCACTGTATACTATTAAGTTCGTTACATTACCTTAAATTGGAGATTACAACTTTCACATGGTTCAGCGTAAGAGTCCGGCAGTATGATTAATGCGCTGTTGGCTGAGTAAAGAGAAGAACGGTTTTTAAAGTGAACTAGCATAGGGGACAAACGATAAATACGAGAGATAGTCTTCGTCTGCCATTGCTAATTAGCATAGCAATCGATGAGATCGTAAAGTATGCTCGAATGGAAATGCACTGTATGCGGGTGACAATTAGATAAAAGTAGCAACTTGTAACATCACCGTGTGCCTATCATTCTCTCTGTATAGGCTGTGAAATATGCTGGTAGCAGCGAAATTGCTAAGTGAATTGTCGGATAAAATCCATTAAGGACAGGCGGCAGCATTAACGCGTTTTTCTGTGCCGGAGCATACAAACCGAATGAATAAGTACACTACTAGATAAGCGAATAAACAGAACAATGATGTAAAGCGCGCCGATAGCTAAGTGTGTCGTCTAACTAATAGCAAGAACGTTTTAATAACAAGTTATGTGCATACCTGTGATTACACTGCTGACAAGCAAAGCATTCCAAATGGTAGACATTGCTTTTCGCTCTCATTACCATTTCAAATGCCGGTATAACTTTATTACACGCTGAACAATAGCCGGTCGTGCCGAATAACCTAAAATTACACACACGCACACGTTCAGTTGCGTTTATTGTTAAATTTCAACAAGTACATATTAAATTGTAAGTATTAATGTGTCCCCCCCTGTCCCACCCTTATTTCCCAAAGTGCTTACCGAGAAGAAGCTAAATGACAGAGATATAATACGTCCGACAAATGGGGATACCGAGATCGAAGGACAGTAATTAATGCAAACAAGAAAAGATAATTAACCGAATTTTTTTTACTTTAACGACTAAATTGAACGCAAGAAGAAAAACTACAACTATGTCAACTTTTCGTTCGGCAACAGTACTTTTAATACGCTCATCGAAGCCCGGCAATAAACAAGAAATGTTGTGTGTTCGCCAGTGATGAAAACAACAACAACAATAACCGTTGATAGGTTTATCCCCCCCCCCTCTAGTTAATATAAATTTGAAAAACTTGTGCCGAATGTTAAATGCTGCAAATGAATAAATTTACATTTATATATCACTTTCTCTTCGAAATTTCACAAGATCGAAAAATGTGCGACAAGAAAAAAAAGATAATCACTCGTCTCCTCGTAGGATAATCGAGATGAAATATAAAATTAATTTAATTATAAAACAACTGATATATCTGAGACGATAGTGTGAGGGGAGTTTGGAATTTTTTTTATTGATGTTAAAAACAGAAAGGAAAGAATTGCTCAAAAAAAACGAATAAAATAGAAAAAAAATCGGAGAACATAAAAAATAAATGCTCTTTTAAAACTACTTAACTCTAAGAATTGACTTTAAACGAATTTTTAAAAAACGCGCATAATATCCAGATTTTTTGTAAAAAATTGTTTAAGACCAGCTCCGAAACAGTGAAGAAGGCTAAAAAATTATCATTACGTTTGTTATTGCGAAATAAATCGCGCTTTAAAGAATGTTATTAGCATTTACTACAACTAAGGATAGTAATTTATTAAATTGAAAGTTATAAACATTTTGGCGTTCATTATGATGACCTGTAACGAAATTTGTAACTTTTTGTGTAACGGTTATAAGTTAATTTTTCGGAGAATAGTTAATTAATAATATATCACACGATTTTCAAAAAAGTAAGCCAACTATCGTAATACTGTCGAAAAAAAAGCATTAAGGTTAATTATTAGAAACGGGAGAAGATTTTTCCTAATGCTATATAAAGGAATATTTAAAGCTTATCACCGGTGATGAGGCTTAATTATTGAAATATCATTATTTATTCCGGATCAATGGAATCATTAAGTTTGCTGAAAAAATGTCTAAATCGGACTTTTGAAATGCTTAATGTGAATAGAGATTAAGATTCGTTGTTCGCGCATTTTTGACCTCTTATCGCAATAGAATTCGAATTTTTTGGAATTTATTTTTAAACCGTCGCAATCGTTTTAATTTTAAGAATAAAAACAAACGATCATTTTATATAATTTAAGCCAGGACTGATCAATACTGTCCTACAGATGTGCAATTCCTGTGACGTAACTGAAGTGACTTCGCTTGAATCGCAAAAGCCGTACACAGCCGGAATCGTATTTTTGGAAAAACATTTCTCGCGTAGCCCGAGTCGCCTGTAATAATTCCTATAAATGTGAGTTTTTTTTAATTTAACGGCATAGGCCAAACCATCGGGGTTATTGTTCTATCATTGAAGAAGAAAGTGAAGAAAGTTGTGTTAATGGTATCGAAGCGAGCGGCAAATTAGTGAACTAGACTCGTTTCCGGATAGCGGAGAATTCCTAAATATTTTTGGCAAAGACGCTTATGAGTAATTCAGGGCTTCGGATTTATTTAAATATCGAACACAGTTCGATTATATTTTTAATGAAAGTGAACTGTACAACTTTCTAGGTCGCTCGAGTAAAATAATTTTAACATTTTCTATTCTTCGTAACGCTGCATTATAAATTAATTAAATACACAGAGCAGCTAGATATATATATATAATGTAACATTCTAAACAAGGAGGCTAAATCAGAGCCGTACTAAGAGATGTTTAATGTTCGGTTAACACGTTTAAAACAATATACCAGTGGTTTAAAAACGTACTAACAAAGGCCACGTGATTGAATAAAACTAAACGAAAAATTTTAAACAAAGCGAAAATACTTTTATAATATTTAGGAAATTATTAAAAATTTGTATCTGTTCATTTTACTACACATTTATCTGCCTTCGTGATATTTTGCAATGCAAAATTTGATTTATAATGAAACTGATATACCAATAAAAAAAAAAAAAAAAAAATTTAATTTGGAAGATACGCATTTTAACGATTGCTGTATGCGTGGAATTTTTATGAAAAAAGAAATTACAAACGAGAGCGAAGGTAGCTTATTCGAAAAAAATTCCAGCGAAATCGGACAAGTAACAGGCAAACAGGCAGAATTAATTTTGGATATTCACTAAATTAACGCATGTAATGGCGATTATGAAAAATTCTTCATTATAATTACAATTTTGAAAAAAGTTACATCTTTTAAAGTTCTTTCTGAAATGCTTAAACTGACACACTAAACGGCAAAAAATCACCATAATTTTCTAAATTTTTGATTGAAAATCGGTTATTGTTTATTTCGGTATTGAACGATGGAATATATATGTTTCCACGATCGCCTCTTTATATATGCAATCTGATTGACGATTTTATTTGAAATCTCTGAAAAAATACTAAGTTCAAGTATTGTACAGGGCAACAACCTCCATCCTTTTTTTCTTTTTTTTGCGCAGTATTGTTTTCTCTCTTCGTTTTTGCTTTTTTAAATATCCAATTCTGAGGCAGAATATAACGAAACAAAAATTATAAAAACGCACATTTTTTACAACCATATTTCGGCAATTTCTGACTATTTCACGGTAGTTTGAATTTTTTAACCGTATTATTTTGAATTTGTTGTTCAAAGAATTTTTTTTGTTAGCGCTCATCGTGTTTTCTAATATGTTTCTTCTTTTTTTCTTAATCCAATGAACAGCCTTGAGGTAATCGCGCATATAAATTGTAGAAAGATAGCAGAGTGACTACTTTTACTGGTTCCAGTGCACTACTGTCGAAATTTCAAACTACTTTTGAGATTTCCCGTGGGGCTTCTTCCCGGGCACCGGGCAATTGTTGTTCGATTCATTCGTGAAATTCTATTGATTCAATCGAATCGAGATATTTACATACGTATAAATTGTATTCGGACGTGTTTTCTAAGCCTTTTTACAGAATATTTCCTGAAATTTTTGATTTCTCATTCGGAAGCTGCTCAGCCAGTTTCGGTTCTTTTAGTTCGTCTAGGTGCCGTTTTTATAAAGATTACAAACATTTTATCGCCAACCTTATACCTAATAAGCAGAGATCATAATGTTGCCGCCGGCAACATTACACCAAATGCCATGTCTTGCGATTAGCATCCAACTTTGACTGAAGATGTGGTTTCGGCGAATGTGTTCGCAATGTGCTAGATCCTAATAACGGTTCAAATGCTAGAAATTCGCTGCCGCGCAAACGAACACAACGACAATGAAGAGCATGTTCATTTACCTTAAATAATCACGTTTACAGAGTATAAGATTCGCTTTGGTGTAGAGCGTTGAACCGACTTCGCCCAGCCGACAATCGCAACATCCGCATTTCAAGCAATCTTCGTGCCAAAATAAGTCTAGCGCTTTCAGCAGAAATCGTTCAGTTATCCTTTTGCCGCAGTTCGCACATTCTTTCACCGGCGCAGGTCCCAACATGTTTGAATTTGCCGAATTAGGCAAAGTAACGTTGCCCGTGTTAACTAGACCAGTTCTATCTGGAATGCAAAAACGAAATATTGTAAATGGAATTATTAAAAAATGTAATCATACCTCTGCTTGTGTTAATACGCTTATAAATACAAAAAACAAATAAAAATACCTCGATAATAATAAACGAAGATAAGTATAAATTTATATTTTAATAATTTAAAATTAAAATAACCTCAATTTAAGGAAACGATTTCGGGTTATATCATTAACAATACAGAGTGATCTCAAATAAAACTATAATATATGCCTTTAGAGTTTTATTTGAGTTCACTTTGCATAGTTAATGATATAGTCCGAAAACGTTTGCTTAAATTGAGGTATTTTAATCTTAATTTATTAAATTGTAAATTTATACTTATCTTCGTTTATTATTATCGAGGTATTTTTATTTGTTTTATATTTATTATTAAAAAATGGCAACATTTCGCGAATGTAGGTCGAAGGACAATGTCCTGGTTGGTTTAAAGTGGTAAATTTGCCGTTAGTTGTGTTGACGTTCACTTTCGCGCCGCATAAGAAAAAAAAAAAAGAAAAAGAAGCTACACCTGTCGGAGTCACTGAACATTTAAACGCTTTTAATTTCTAAAATACATTTCTCCCGTTCACTATTACATGCATTTTCCTTTCGTTAAAAATTAATTATCAAGTACTACAAAGTGGAATAGCAAACGATTAACGCGACGGCCTGGAGATTATAATTTATTTACCGAAGATGATCGACAGCAGCTTCGCGGTCTCAGTCCGAGCTGGTGACGGTCTAGCGAGATGTTAACCTTCCTCATTTAAGTATGCCCGAAAAGTTAACGCTTATGCACAAAGCAGTGGGCGTCTATAGAACGCGTTTAACGCAATTAGAATCTGTTAATTTTCTAAAGCGCTCGACATTCGATCCCAACGAATAGCCCTTAAGTTCGGTTCTTTAAGCCAGCGAAAGATCTATTTAATTTAATTTCTAATCTAAGCAAAATTGCTAAAAAAAAAACGAAATATACAAGCTAAATAAACATATCAATTTATTAGTTTTAGAGGAAACTATGGCATAATGAATCTAGAAGCTAATTCCACGCAAGTCTCACCCGATTAAACTTTTCGATAATTACTTAAATGGCGGGAATTTCTCTGCGCGCTGGCAACCGATATCGAGTTCCGTGTCAATCATTTCTTCAAAGATGGATCTGAGGTGATCGACGACAGTTGTTTTATCGTTATTCTGAATTGCGGACCTACTATTTTTCTTTTCGTAAACTTCGGGTTGATCACAGTCCACGGCTTTGGTGATTCTAGGTACGACACTTCCAGACATTTCTTCACATAATGATGCAGACATTAAAAAGAATTTGACTAATGATCGTTTCAGATTGTAGCTTCAGCTTCTTGTACGCAGACCGAGTGGGGGAAGTTCGTTACGGATGCAAATTCGAACCGGGTGCAGGGCGCAGAAAGAGCCAGTTGTCGCACAGTGTGTACCGTGATAGACGACAGGAAAGGAAGTTTCAATAAGCGCACGATGGAAAAGAGAAGTTACCGTTTTTAATATTCAATTTCACTTAATAAATGTTACACGGAGGCAGGTTGTTATTTTTCTTTAGATCTTAGCACGGAGAATGTGATACTTTCAAGTGATTGATACCAACCATTATGATAACGAGGCAGCGCAGTTATTGATATGATCTACCGATCACACGCTTTCGGTACTTGCAAAAGTGAATAGATTTCGGTTTCAGTGCTGAGAACGTCAAACCATTTTTCGTTCGACCACCTTTGAAGACGGGAAATGGTGCAGTGTCATTAAGCGATGCAGTATGACAGACACGATGCGTGCATAATCAAATCATCCTCCGGGACTTTGACTGCAAGTTTTACTTCAAATAACTGCCTACCTCGAGAAAAACCGTTGATTACATTTTCCATATCTAGGTGATCTGTCATCATATAGTGACATATTTAATTCCTGAGCGTCGACGACACCTAATCGTACATTTTGAGCTGTACAGAGACATAGGCATAGTGTTCTAGGAAGTTGTTATAATCAAAACGCGCTGGCGTACACGCGCAAGACTACAATTGCAACTCGTATTGTGATTGTTTGATTTATATCGATATACGAATGCAGTTCCGTGCGTGTTTGCCGTGTACTAACTAGCGCGCGCATATGATGTACGTGGCGGTTTGCCTTCCACGGGAAACAGCGAGTATTTAATTTAATTGTTGGTAATAATTTCTGTTGTCGCCCGGGATCGAATCCCTGAAACTGCCGCAACGGAAGCCAAACGCTCTTGCAACTAGGCTATCGCGAACAACGAATTTTTTGTGTTTTTCGAAGGAACTGATCGCGTCAATAAGAAGTCTCTCCGTTTAAATCTTCGACAGAGAAAAAAAAGTATGGATTTAAAAGATGACTTTCGCTACGTACAACCGATTTGAGGAACACTTCAGCAATGCCATTACGAAATTCGTCCGTTCCATGGTAAGCAGTGAGCAGGAGATTCCTTGATATAAGTGTATTTTCCAGTTTGACATTGACCATTCGTTCCATAACCTTGAGTAACACCGAAGTCAAAGATATTGGCCGATAGCAATCTAAAAGAAGCGATATTTCTTTTAACGAAACAGGAACGCGCTAACTTTCTTCTTCCGATTATACTCGTCGTTGTTATAGTAGTTAGAAAAGCATAGTATTTTTCAAAAAAGCTGGAAAAGTAACTTGTGTACATTGTGTAGTCTAAAACAGTGTAGTCGTTCACAACTGAAATTGGTCCCTTGCACGTCGGCGTTGTTTGCAACGTGAACACTTTAATCATTCGATCAAAAAACATAAAAATCGTGGAAAGAGATGTGGAAAGAGATGTGGAAAGAGATGTGGAAAAGAAAGCATCAAGGAGCTTTAGTGTTTTCAGCGACGGGAAAAGTACACGCTAGTTATATGGCGGCCACGAAGGCCACCGAAATAATAATCGCAAATAGCTCTTAAAAAGCAAGAGCTATTTTATCGTACCTCTTTTGCGTCGTCCGCCGAAGAAAGTTTTAAATTAATCACGACCGCGGCCAAACGTTATTACAATGCGTGCAGTAGAGAATGGCGCTGGGTCGTTAAAAGCTTTTGCTCCCCGTCTCGCATCCTCCATCTCTCGTTCTAATAGTTTCGGAACCGACGAAATTGAATTATCTTTTCCGAAAAAAGTCGATTCGCAGACATTTAATAGAACTCCCTAATTATACCGCGGAGATAATAAGTGAAACGTAAAAAGCTTGAAAAATGCTGCGAAAATACTGATGATAAAGCGTGTCGTGTAAATGACTCCGGCAACGACTTGAACACTTCGCTGCTGCCGATAAAGTTAGCATACCGAATGGAATAAGAGAAAAAAGGAACACCTACTTAAAGGCTGGTCAAAGGACATGAAGGGAAAAAAGAGGGAGAAAAACTCGTATGTTCGAAAAAAAAAAAAAAAAGGGTATTGGACAGTGCCGATATCGTAAGTTTATTCCTGCACAATGAAAGGTTGAATAGTTTTTACATGTAACACTACTATATATTAAGTTTGCAGTTTAATAATATCGATAGAGATGGTAATTTTATAAATGTTTACTATAATAAAAGCTGATTTCACTTATGAAAATAAATAATTTACGCTTGATAAGGTATCATGGATTGTGAAATGTTCGGCTTTTCATAGTATTCTTAAGGGTCTAGTGAATTCGAAGAGAATTTTCTTTCTGCTGGCCACCTTTCCTTTCTCAGATTTCTGCGGTACAGCTAATATTCAATTTCAAATTAGATATATACCTGGGAAGAACGAAAGAAAAATAACAGCGCATAACATTCATCAAGAATTGTACTGAAATCGATTTATACTAATATCGATTTTCGTAAGTAAAATAAGGTTTATTGTAGTGAACATTTATAAAATTACTGCCACTTATTATTTGTAATGGATATCATTTTCTTTTTTACAACCATTAAAATTTCTTTTCCACGTAAGTGAATGCAGAATACAAAGTTTACAGACCTCCAATTATTATTATTAAATCGTATAGTTCACGTCGGGAAACATGGTATATTCAGAGTATATTTATTTAAATTTAAGTTTTTAAGTTGGCAGAATAATCGGCAAATTATACAAAAAGCGATTCATGTGCCACAATAAATCAAGGGTTCATATCCATAGTCGTATTAAATTCAACTGCAATGCAGATTAGTGAAAAAGTGTTATATTTCCACTGTGAAAGAAACAAAATGTAGAAAAGAAAATATTATAAGTTATATCGATAAAAATTAAATATAAAGATTAACGATTTACGATAGTACAAAATAGAATGGGATTTCCATTAAAACTACTTTGTCTAACTTGAACAGGATGAACGTTTTATTTTTGTTTTTTTTTTTGAAGTGCCGGAAAGAGAGAATTGACGCGGTCCGAGATTATTTTATTTTTGGAGAAAATTTTGGTTTCGTTTTTAGAGACTCGCCGACAAAGGGCATTGACGACCACCGGTGTGTGTTGGACAACAAAAAATAACAATATATTATTTAAAGTCGTTTGCGATCAGCGACATATTGATGGGGAACCAAAGGGAGAAACAACAGAGAGTTTTGATGGAAATGAAAGAATACATAAACGAGTAGTTTAAGGAATCTAAGTAAAGAAGGAAACGCTCAGTAGACAGAGCGGAACATTCGAAAAGGGGTGACAGATCGACGGGTTATGATTAAAACGGAACCGACAGAACGAAAAAATAATGTAAGGCGCCGTAAAGATGGGGAAAGGTACGAAACCGAGAATAAGGTGGAAAAAAGGATTAAATAAAAGAATAGAAGTGGAAAGTGATTAGAAAAGCAGGAAAGAAGTCCGACAAATTAAGTGCTAGAAGTAAGTTACTGACAGTGTATTTGTCAATGAGGAGTTATTTTTCTGCTGCACCGTGGTCCGGAGCTCAAAGGAAATCAGTCGAAATGTAATAAGTTTAGAAATATGGTTGTAACTGAACGAATACGAAGAATGATCGGATCATAGGAAGAATGGGCTTGTTTGGAAAACACTTTTCGCATCGGAAATGATTAGAAATTGCGGATGTGGAAAGAAAATGGTTCGCGATATCTTAACAGACTCTATTAAAGGAAAAGTCTAAAACTTTCAGAAAAGCTGCGATATATTTTTTGTTTCTCTTTTAATATTTCACCTTAAGAAAAAGTTTACATAATTTCCGGGCCATCCGAAAATCATTCTTCTTCCGAATCGACCGTAGACATCACTCTATTTTCTGTCTGCGAAAATGAAAAAAAAAATAAATAAAAAAGCAAAAACCTCTCCGATTGAATGAATAATTGGACGGGTTTTCATCGCTAAAGGAAGTGTGCAGTCTTCTAACGAAATTAACAAGTATAGACCACTGCGAGAGAACTGTTGCGTATCTGTCATTTAACAACGCGCGTTTTACGTTTCTTGTTATAAATTTTGGTATGCAAGGTGACAAAAATAGACGGGAAAAAATAGCCGTAAAAGAAGAAAAAAAGGGAAGCGAATATGAAATGGGGATTAAATAAAGAAATAAAAAATGGCCCAACAAACCGACTAAGAGGCCATATAAACGGGATAATTGATGAGTTCGACGTTTGTTAAACGCGGCCGGCCGCGTTTTATTATTGTCGCGCGCGTTTATTACAATAGAAAAAGTAAATTCGGAATTTTCCGAAATAATCACGATAGTATTTCGACGTCGGAGATTAATCACTTTGAGCAGTCGGTTTTTCAAATTTTCCTTAATTACATGCGTTTAAGTAGTTATTAAATCGCGCTCACGGAGTTCGTTTTTCTTCTTCGTCTTCTTCGTCTTCTTCGTCTTCTTCTTGGCTTGCTTGCTTTATCTGATGTTATTTTCGTTTTATTGCTTTCAATCGCTTTCAGCTTTTCTTTTTTTGTCCTGTTTGAGGTGGCGCGCTGTTTCTTTTGTCGCCGAACTAATTTTCTCATTTATACATCTCTTCTCGACTGGTAAGCTGATTCAGCTGTTACAGGGTAGACGGGCGAAGAATTTAAAAAGGACAATAATCGAGATAGTCCGTCTTCCGGCGGATTACCAACGCGCCACCATTCCCATTATTTATAATTCCCTTCTATTACCGCTATTCCGCTTTGCGTTAATCTTTATCCGCGAATTCTTCGCTTATAATTTGTTCTTCTTCGCCCTCTCACCTTCTGCGCGGGTTGGCCGTATTCTTTCACCGTTTTCCAGCTCTCCGCTCTCTCGCGCTCCCGTTCCCTTTCGCTCTACACGTTAATTATAATTAAAAGCGACGGCGCAGCGAGGAGCGCGGACTAGTCGGTACAGTGCGCCATTTTTTAATATCGCAAAGGGGAGCAGGAGCGGTCGACCAATGGGGACGCGCGGCGCGCACAAGACGCGAAAAAGAAATAGAAAATAATAATGAAACGTCATCGGAATACGGTTCTCGGTAATATATTGCATTAATTACTTCGAGGAGCCGTACTATTTCGTTAATCGTTATCATTATTATCACTGCACTGCGCTATTGTTATTAAACAGTCGTCCTGCGATGAGAGGAAACGATGCGGGCACCGGGCCGGACGATGGCCGGACACGAAGCAAAGGGAGCCGGAAAGCGAAACGGCGGCGGCGACGAGGGAAAATGTTATTACCCGAAATGGGAAACTCATCTTGATAAGAAAAGAAAAACTAATTAAAATAATATATCTTCTATATAGTAGCGGCGACGACCGGTCTGGCAGGGAAGCGGCGAATTAGATTTGTCGGCTCCGGGTATGGGGAAAAAAAGGAACATTGTTTAATTTTGAGTGGAAAAGCGAGATTAAAAAAAAGGCCAGCGAAAGGAGAAAAAATGATAAAAGTTGGAGATGAATAACGGCGGCGGCGGCGGAGGAGGCGGTGCGGCGAGCTACGGCGGCGCGCTGGGTTTAAGTATAAAAGGGAATCGGGGGAGGGGGCGACGAGGGATAATAGATGGATTGGAAGAAGAAACGCTATTAAAATTACCAAAAGTTCTGTTCATTGCTTTTCCGCTTTACCGGTCATCCTGCTGCCGGTGGCGGGCGGTGGAAGAGGAAGAAAAAGAAGAAGAAGAAGAAGAGTGCGAAGAAGAAGATCCGGCGATAGGGCAATAGGGCGATAGTAGACGATCGTAGGTAGGCGGCGGAAGAGAAATTGACGAGAAGTTAGCGCGGAAAATCGTAAATTTAAGCAAAGTCTTAATTAAAAGTTCGATTGAGCTTTATTCGTGCGACGCGCGCTTTTAATGCTCCATATTACTCTCTCTCTGCGCCCGATCATCCGAATTCTGCGAATAAAAATCTCTATCCTAATCGCGGCTGCCTCCTTCGAGCTGCCGCTGCTGCTCCGCACGGCGCTCGAGGTGTCGAGCCTTTATTTCCAAATTGGTTTTCGCGGCCGAGTTCGCTTTCTTTAATTAATTTCCCCGGCCGCCCGTGCGCGCTACCGCGTTCCCTGCCCGCCCGCAAAATGGCTGCATTATTTCCTAGTTTTGCCCGGAATTTTCGGCTAATTCATATTCTTGTCGATCGGCGATTTCCGCTGATAATGTTGCACCCGACGACCGCGCTCTATAATTACTACGTAGGAAAAAAGAAATAGCGCTCGAGTTTGACCGTGCCGAAAGAATACCGGAACAGCCGCGTCGCCGCCACCGTCGCCGCCGCCACCGCCGTCGCCGGATGATGAAATTAATTTGGAAAGAAATTAAAAACCAATTTTCCGGTTCGATGCTAGTACGAGTAGTGTTCGCGAGAAGGGGGCTGCAGTTCCGATCGATAGATTGCGAAATATTCTCTAATTAGTTCGGTTGCAGTGTACAGCTGCGAAACGAATGATATTTCAACATTCTTTTTTTCTTCTTTTTTTTTCGTTTTTTACCTATTGATTTATGTAACTTGTCGAAAATTACACCTATACACACATTCCCCGACGCTCACTATATACACGCAGAATACAAACATCGAGTAGAAAATGTCGCTACTAAATCATTAATACACGGTTGTTCTGTTAGTCCAGATGCAGTCTTTAAAGAATGTATTTTTTAAACGTGTCAACTATTTTCCAAATAATACAGTTTACACAGATTTATCAGATACATTTAATTTAAGACTCTTGCGAGTCGCAGACGTGTTGCTGGGATCTACTTCTTGTATAAAATACTTCATGGTAAGATAATTTTTCCATTAGATAGAACCGGTATTAAAGTTTCATCACTTAAATGCCGAAAAAATGTGTTTTTTCACATACGGAAAGCTAAGAGCACTTTTCATGTTCTTCAGTGAATGATTACAACAACATGTTAGATAAGTGCAGCGTGACATGCTGCGTCGCCATTATTTTAAAGATGTTAGTCGACTGCTGGGCACTATAAACTGAACTGCAACTCTATTTTTCCATTCACCTATCCACTGAGATATTGCTGAGACGCTGAGACTATGTCGTTCGTTTGCTTAAGATAAAATTGAATAAGCTCGTTTTTCCAAATTTTATAATTACTTGCCAGCTGGAGTTTTTGGGGAACTGGAGTGTTAGTGCGTATATACGGGTTTGAGTAGGTGTACATGACTAAGTTTGAATGTAGATGCGACTGCAAGTTTTGAGGGATACATGACGGCATATTATAATACTTACCACTATATAAGTTCGTTCGATCCCAACTAGTGTAGATTTATGTAAGTTTGTCTCACAGCTAGATTAATAATTTATATAACAGGCGTACTCTCAGCCAACCCTTCCCTATTTAAATCTCTTGATCCAGTGCATCACACGACTCTTCGCACGATACTTGGCGCACATAGAACCTCCCTGTATGTTAGTTTGACAGCGCCCTTTTAGGTGCCCCCCCCCTAAAGTATTTCAGAACCTTTTATTATCACCGTGAGATCCTCGCTCTTTTTTCTCGTAATCGATATCCACATAAATGCTTTTCCCATTACCCCAGAGGTGGTCCTTTCCCCGATCTGGCACCTAACACCGTGATCCCGCCGTAGGTCCCTTTGAATATTGATGTTGATTTTTCCCCGATAAAGTATATTAAACCCCTGCATCCGAATATTATTCAGTTGACAGCAGCGACAATTCAAAAACACCCCGATCACCTCATTTTCTTCACGGATGCTGCCAAGGCCACCCCAGCGGCTATTTTTGAAGCCCGCGATGCGATCCGAAGCATTCGGCTGAATGATAATTGTTCGGTACTGGATGCTGAGGTATATGGAGTATTTTTCTGTTTGGAATATTTTCGTTTTTCAGAGCCTGCATCACTGAAAGCCCTGTTGGCATCTGATTCATCCGCGGCCCTATCGGCAATCTCTAATCCTCTCACCAAACATCCTTTAGCAATTCGAACCCAGCAGGTATTATATGAACTTATTAAGAGAGCGTGCTCTATTTCCTTTTTATAGGCTCCCAGCCATGCTCGGATTCCTGAAAATGAACTCTTCGAGCAGCATTACACTGCCCCTTGCCTAGCAACGGTCCTCCCCCACCTTATCTAGCAAACATAACTTTTAATAACGCCACGTCCTCGTGCTCATTGGTCCTCATGTCGGACTTTCTTAAGGCTAATCAAACCCTCAATTGAACCACGGTGGCCAGAAAAAAAACATTTCCCGTAGAGATTTCTGTGTCCTTCATCGCTATAAGAACGGGCCACACAGCCTTGTCGCATAACTTTATTTTGTAAAGAACCCCACCTCCTATGAATTGTCCTTTCTGTTGCAAAGGTGTTGCCCCCTCAACGTCCCACATACTATATTGTGTGACTGTCCAGCATTCTCACTCCATCGGTCTCCTTTTATAATTAAAAAAAACTGTCACTAACATACTTGAGAATTCCCCCAATGCAATTTCATCTATGATACAGTTTATTAGAATTAGCCGGAATAAGCAGTTATCTATAAATAATTAATTCGGTGGTTTACCGTTAGGTTTTACGGTTAATCTCTAGCCGTACTTGCGATGTTATGCAGTCGCCGATGATCTCGTGAGGTTACTGTCTGTTAGTCTGGTCCACGCACGCCACGTGTTTTTTTGAAGGTTCTGATCATCTTTTGAAAATCGTAGTCGCCGTTTATGCAAAATTTTTTGGCCGCTTTTTTTTTTTTTTTCTCGAAATTTTCGGTAAAAGTTTATTCGCTTATCTAGTCGCATCGAGCACCCGCGTTTGTTTCTATATATATATATTAGCTGCGACTTTTTTGGTGTTTCTTTAAATTGAACATGTGATTTGTGACCACCGTGTATTCTGAAGTTTTTCCTTCTTCTATTCCTTTCTTAAATCGAGTGAATGGCGTTCTGCCGAACGAGTTATCCAAAGTGCGGAATTGTCACTGGTGCCTGTTTCTGTGTAAAAAGGGAAAAGAGTAGAAAAAAAAGAAAGTAAAATAAAGTAAATCAGATTTCCGAAAGACTTCGAGAAGATCCAGATCGAGTAGAATAACTGAAATTCGTGTCAAGTCTCGTATCCCCGAAGTTAATTAACAGAACTCGTAACATCGCCTGCCGGAAAGAGAAACAGAAAATTCGTAAAAAAATATTAGGCGCCTCGTTATCGCGTATTTCAGTTGCGACGAAATCAGGTCTTTATAGCCAAGAGAATTATTGAAAATAATCCTCTGTCGCTTATAGGTGTAGAGATAATTCGGCTCGACGAGGAACATCGGAACGTTTGATGCTACACCATACCGTCTATTAGAAAGCCAACGCGATCCGTTTCAGAGAGAATAGCTGCCAGAACTTAGACTCAAAGGTATCGTATTCGGTTCGGGAGGGCTGCGAACTTTTAAAAGAGGTACAGACTGAAGGAACGACTTAAAAAATGCGAAACAAACCTACAGCAACTCTTCCGACAATTCTTATCGGCAGACGATGAACATTAGGCGCCGGCTGTCGTCGTCGTCGTCTTCCATTAACTTTTTTCCTTGAATGACATAAGTTTTTCTATTCGCTTTCGGTACTAACCAAAGAACTTTTAAGTATAATTTCGTCAGCTGTAATATCATTTAGAACTGGCGCGTGCGAAATGTCGATAATTAACAATAAAATCCAAAAATTCAGCTACACTTTGAAAAACGCAAAGACCGAGACTGATTTGTACTAGTGTTGACTCGGCGGTTTGCGGGGAAGCAGCGATTTTAACACAGTGATTGTTCAGCAGGAACGGGGAGATTATTCGGATAGAGGAGACGGGTTCGGCGGGCGTTCTTATTCAAGACAAGTAGCGGAGCATTATTAAAATTAACGTTAATCGAAGACAGTTTATACGGTAGCGCCGAGTTCCGCTTCGGATAGCCGCTAAACGCTAAGCGGTCTCCGTTCGCGCGATTAATAATAGAAACTATGAGATATTCTGCGCGCCGATCCGGGTCCTGGCTGGGCTCCGGTCGCAGCGTAAATTTCGTTCATTTCCCGAAGACTAATAAATTAACGGAGAGTAGGCCGGCGTGCGCGCGCGAGTGTATATGTGTGTAATTATCGTCGGTAAGTAAATTAATAATAATTTTTATTTATCTCTTTCGGTTTTGCGGCTGCACGGCGGAAGCTAGGTTAATACTGCGATTGGCCGTAAGATGCCGGCATATCGTGCACATCGGAGTACCGCATGCGGAGTCTGGATGCGTAGCAGCAACCTGTCAATATATTCTGGTTGCACAAACATAAGGACACCAACCGACGATAAAAATGTAATTATACCAAACCGTCATTATCATCATCATTATCAATAATGCGATATTCGTATTAATCGCTCGCACTGTTATTATTCAGCATCAGCATCGTTGCCGTGTCCATAAATCAAAAGCGGTCCGTCCGTCCGATCGAAGCGTGTAATTTTATTAAACTATGTATCTGGAATTGGAGAGATGTAGAAGGCGGAATATGGAGGAAAAGTTCATTGAGAACGGTTTCGAAGTTAAATTGGTTGCTCGTTAGTCAGATTGAAGGAGTCGTCGCTATGGAAGCGACCGGTACGGTAGGCGAATATCGATGCCACGCTGCGAATTCGTTCTGGCGTACCGGCCGAGTCGGTTGGGGGCCCGATAGTTTTTATATTAAATTAAACGAGTCCGCGATATCTGTTCACGTTAATTTTTGACTTCTTCTTTTCCAGCGATATAATAAAATACCTCGCTGGAGCCTAGCATTTTCCTCGATTAGCATAATGATATTCGATTCGTTTTAGTCCCCGTACAGAGATCTGTTCACACAGTAGCTGCTTGTTTTTTACATGCGCCATTTATGGTAACGGCGTATTTTCTCGAAACGCGATCATAAAAGCCAATAATTCTTAGAATCGGTTTTAATTAATACCTCGTAATTATTAGACGCGTGCAATTAATATTAATAATAATAGTAACGGCAGTAGTAATAATAAAGCCCTAAACTCGATAAAGCTCCTTCTGGCCACATCTAAATCGTAATTAATTTCACGTTGACAAGATATACTATAAAAAGAATAATCGTTATATTTTATTAGGTATTATTATTTGTTAATTGTTCATGGAAATCTCTATTCCGGGAATTCTACATCGAACTACTACGAGTAAAACACGATAACTTATCACATCGGCTACTTCCAATATTATTAGTCGTTATTTTATCTGGTGTATCCGCGCAGATCTTACTAGAATGTATTATATCTAGATCATAACAGATCGTTTTACATTTTTTTCTTTTTCTCTGCTTCGTTTTTAATCCCGTGCAACTAATTTCAGCATCTAAAGTAATGAACTAACAGTAACGACGATTATTCATTGCCCTCCGCACTCGTTCACATTTATCGCGCTCTCGATTAAATTTAGTTCAAAAAAACAGAAGCAGTTACGAACTTCATGAAACACAATCGACTAGAAAATAAGTGCGTGAAGCGGTCAATCGAAATAAACGAGGTTAGCGTAGTTCTGATTAATTTGTAATTTTTTTTTTTTTTTTTTTATCATTATTAAAAAATAAGTTGTGGGTCCCGCAAGGCATACTGCCCGTCTGCGGGTGCCCACACGCTTATCATCGTTTATTAACGTGTAACAAAAGTTCTTTACTTATACTATTAATTTTCGTACTTATAAATCAGTGGGAAAATACAAAAGCTAAAAATAGAACAATAATAATAATAAAACAAGACTAAAAATAATAAAAACACAAAGAAAAATAGCTACTTATCGTTATACAATTTCATAACCACGTGTTCGACAAATAGAGACAAGTAGAGTCTTTCAATAGCATATCTTCTGAGATAAATTACAACCCTATTCCGAGCTGCAGCTAAATCGTGTCCGGCTTGTTCATCGTTCGTTGTTCACCGAGGTCAGTGCATCACATCAAAAACTAATGGTTACTGTACAACTAGACCAGTTGCTGAAGACGTAAAACCTCTTCTAAATGTTCATCATACTGATAAGGACATATTTTAAGTGATTTTCATTTAACGGAACGGTTTTTAAAATCTAATTGTTCAAAATGTGTATTTTTTTTCTTTCTTTGAAGCTTTGTTCCCTTCGTTCGCCGCCTAATGAAAATTTATCTAGTTTTTTTCTATTTTTTTTTCCAGTAGTTTCATAAAATGAATATTTGAAAATCACTTTTACCGATCAAAAGATAATAGGTTCATTTACAATATAACGATCCCCCCTTTTTTTAACCTGTCTTTCTGTAATCGGAAGTATAAGCAAAAGCGATGTATAAATATAGTGTAATGTTGCGAAGCATAAATTAGGAATGTGTCTACTAACTACGCCTTGCACGTTAACAGTGTAACGATCACGATCAGCCTAAATCAGACCACTGTTAGACGTAGGCTTTACTCAGTTTCTTCCAGTTATTCCTATCTTGCGCCTCCCGCATCCAATTCTTTTCTAACGACATTAAATATTTAATTTCGCGGCCATGAGCGTTTTAATTTATGATTTGTTTCGAATTACGCGAGGGGTTATTTTTTGAGTGTTAATTTTGATCCTCTTGGTTTTAAGCTATAATTCAAACGAAACGTATGATGCCTTTTATTAGATCCAGTAGAAGAAAGATATCTGCGGACACATTATACATTTATCGTCGGCAAATGAATATGAATTTGGCGTCCCGATTTGGAGTATCCGATGTAGAATCGGTATTCAGGAAAAGTCCTAGAATCTTGCTGCACTACTGCAAATACGGTTTTATAATTGAGCAGTCGTTTATCTGAAAATGTAAAAATAAGTGATGTCGGTAAAAGATCAAAGCCGTGTAGGTAAAAGTGAATAAAAAGTTTGATCCAAATGTAATAGATGATAAAACGAGAACATTTTGTTACGATCGTAGCATGATAAACACAAGGAAAGAAGGAAAAATAGTGATTAAATAATAATAAAAAAAGAAAAAGGAAAGGTCGAAATTTTTTCGGACCAAAAGATGTGTCAATCTGTTACACAGTTAAGGAACGCAAATATTTTGGGAGAAAGAAACCGATCCGCAAACATCAGCTGCGTGCTAAAATGGTTAATGTACGAAAATGTAGTTTATCGCATTCAATGTTAGTTCAGGTGAGTAAGCGGTAAAAGTCTTGGAAATTAAAGTTTTGAACTTCTTATAAAGAGCTCATATCAATTCAAAGTAAACTGAACGAATGAATAAGCGAACGAGTCGTCGGAGGATCGGCTAAATATGAATCGTTAGTGAACGGGTCGTCTAAATTTGATTTGTTCGTTCATCCGCCAAACAGAATCAATTAGTCGTAGAATTAAGCAGTGTTTATCGTGAACACACTCCTATAAGATAAAAATAAAATCCCGCACTAAACCAGATCGGGACGTCCAATTTACAGTTCGTTTTTGCATAACAGTGTACGATTAAATATACACAAAAATAAACAAAAAAAACAACACACGGAGAATCCACCCCCAACCGATCATTTTACAAAATCTCTCCGTCGGCATAACAAATTTCGATCATTTATTTTCGTGTATATTTACAAATCGTTATATTAATTTATTTTGGAGTAATGTAAAAGAGAAACGTAAATTGTAATATTTCCCTATATCACCTGAGCGGAGGTGCAACGTATGCGAGACAATAAGACGTGTAATACGACACGGTGTTCCATTCGTATTGATTCATTTCAATATTAATGGCGTTATCATTTTATATTTAAGGGTAGAATGCTCGTTTAAATAACGTTCAGTCGAGGAGTTCTTCATCCGTTATAATTGTAACTGAACTCTAAATACATAGCTGCTTTGTTCGGACTGATAGTATCCGATCGGTGAATTTCGAATTTTTTCAGGTAGTAACTAATTTAATGTCTGTTCATTTATGCACGAGAATGGCAATCGTCAGAATTTAGCCTCACACAAGGCAAGTTTCTCCTTAGCACTTTGTGTGCTGGTGACTTTTTTGATGAACCAGAAATTTTAGTTGCGTTTTCCCTTAGTATAGAAATTCCAACCGGATTTTCTTAGAAGAATTCTTCTGCAACGGAAAAAGTTAACTTTAGCCTACTTCCTAGTTCTCTTACGTTTTATTGGTACCTCTTCTGTGATAAAATATTACGATTTACTTTCAACGAGCCTTCCTTAGCTTTCGAAGACGGCATCAAATCTCTCAATAAGAATGGATCTCGTTTGCTTTTTAAAAAAAAAGTTAATATTTTTCCTTTTATCGTAAAAAAATATGAGGGGAGGATGCGCATACTTCATCCAGAGAGAATAAGGAATAACGTTAAAGAAAATATTAATAATAATAATCGTATTTTGTTGGTTTTTTCGTTTTACTTTACGATTATTACACATCTAGTTAAACAATTTTCAGCAGATTCATTGTAAAATTATTCGAACGTGCAATGCTTCAACGATAAACAATAAAACGGTAGAAATTACTGCATTTTTATTATCCGGTCCAGTTCTTTTACTACATTTTGCGCAAACTGCTCGGCATTTATTTATCGAAGGATCGTAAAGTTTATACTTCAACTTTTTTAATATAAATCTCGCTCCGTTCGAAATAAATCAAAAATTTAAGAACCAAAATCACGAAATATTGTCGGGGTGTTACGTTATTAAAATCTCGCCCTTCATGTGAAGTATAAAAATTCCTTGTCAGACTATTATTATTACCCCCCCCCCCACCCCTCCCATTCCGCCCATTTTTTTTATGATGGTTATTTCGATGCAGCTTATATAAGAAGCTTTAATATTTTCATTTCAAAAGTCTACTTGTTTTTTTTCCGTTTTCATAAATGATATTTCGTTGCATAAATTTATTATTGGAAATACCACGACGATGCAATCAACTGAGTTAATGCGGAATTGCAGAATTTATCTAATTATCAATGGATATAATACTACTTAAATTTTTACTCGAAGCTACTAATGTAAATGAATATTTCTTTTTTCCTGTTTTATTTATTTTGTGGTATATTTATCGAATCGATTAAAATACTTATTCACCGTAACTGATCCGCGTTGTAATTTAATTTAATATTACAAAATTACACATCCTCGAATTATCGTATATAAATCGTTTTGATTATTACGTATTTTACAATTTTACAACTCTGCCAGCTTAAGTCTAAATAAATATACTTCGAATATTCTCCCGATATGAACTAAATAATTTAATAATATTTGCATTCTTTCCCGTGTAAATGTAAGCATTTCGCATTGATTAATACTAATTAAAGTAATATTCATCGAGAATTGTTTTAAATCGTATGGCACGTACTAATAATATCCTACATTTATAAAATAAGGTTTACCATAAGTTTAGAAAAAATTGCGACCTATATTGATATTATTTTTGATTATAAATAAATTGACTAGTTTTCGTATATTTTAAATTCAAGTAAATCGCAAATAGCTGGTAAATAACTATTTATTCTGTACGGCTTAAATAGTTTTATGGCAATAAGTCTTTAGCTATTTCAAAGGTTTATTAAATATGTTTTTTCTATATCCACCACCATAAATATTAGAATCTTGCCGTTT
Organism: Icerya purchasi; assembly: GCA_039619475.1. Lineage (NCBI taxonomy): Eukaryota > Metazoa > Arthropoda > Insecta > Hemiptera > Monophlebidae > Icerya > Icerya purchasi. The sequence continues at coordinate 62,777,234 of CM077116.1, read as the reverse complement.
AATAAAAATAATAGCCCTGTTAGCGGGAAATAATAATTTAGTTCATAATGTAGTCGAATTATTAAAATTAATACAACCCCTTGAGAAAAGCTGGTACACTCTAGTTGCATACGGTCACAATTAAAAACATGCTACACTGATATAAGAGTAATTGTCGAGTAAAATTTATAATAAAATTAAACAGATACAATGTATTTTTTGTTAAATTAATTTTTTTTTAGTTTTTGTATCGCGCATATACTACAAAAATGTATTTTGATCCGAGAAGTTCGTGTCATTAAATTTTAACCGCGATATTTGACAAAATGGAAAAAAAAATAATAAACGGTATTGGTCAAAATCTGCATGCAGTAATATCTACGAGGTGTGCTTTTTTTTGTTGTTTTTTTTTTTTTTTTTTGGTTTTAAAAAATAAGTTGTGGGTCTCACAGGGCAAATATGCCCGTTCTATGAGTGCCCAACACTCTTATCAACGTTTATTAAAATAGATATATGGTACAAAAAAATTACAACTAACTTAACTTATTTCATAAATAACAATAATAATAAACCTAGCAACATACATATTTAAGTAATAGTATATGTATGCCAATAAAACAACAATGCCGCGTAATACGCATCTGTACACCAATACATGCAGACAGCTTAATATTTAGAATTGAAGTAAAACATGATCTGTGAAAGCCTAAAATCCAGGAAGGAGACGACAAAGTCAAAAACCGTGAACAGAGTTTAACCACTAAAGTATTGCCTCTAACGCTAAATAAACTGTCCACTTGCTGTAAAAATTAAATTCCCGGGTTTGTTGTTCAACGTCTATAGCGATACCAAAGAAAAAAAAAATCACGCAGGCTTGGATTTGCTGCGAATTAAACTAAAAATGTCTCACTGAAAAAAATTTGACAAAAAAGCTCGATGAATTTTGAACCGTTGGTCGTTACGTTTCTCTCTGCTACAATTTTTGGTAATGTTTTTTGCCCTATACCCTCTCCATAACAAAGACATTTTTAACGTCGACAAAAGCATTTAAAAATTATCCCGATCCTCAAATATAGGAAATACAAATGTAAAAATTTTCCCGATGTCTACGAATCGTTAGTCTTGTCTAGAATTAAATGTGGGTGACAGGTCTATTCTTCAGCCAGTAAACGCATTCTAAAATCTTTAAATCGATTACTCTGTTTTTTAACCTTTTCTGCAAGCTTATGCTCATTGGCAGGCTGCGTGCTTGAAGAATACTATATACATCAATAACATATATTTCATTCCAAAATCCCTTTCAAACTATATTCACTTAATACCGGACTCTCTCGAGATGTACATATATATTGATCTATCTCTATTGAAATATAGAAAATTACCGCACCTTGTCACTTTACATAGAACAGCATTTGACACGGTTATTCCCAAATACAACAACTATACATCTGCTGCGGATATAGCTTGCAGTCTTATGATAAAGTTGGTAATATAACACTTAAAATATTATACGGAATCTATCATTAAATAAACCGAAACTTAATCTATCCAGCGGGTTCTACTTACGACAGACCTCTGAACGTCTCTATAGTATTTACGCCGCCCCGATAGTGGAACACGATAATTTGTTAAATTTAACGCTACACACAGATACTGTGTAGTATCGCTTCTCTGGATTCTAGGCCATGTTCGAGTACCTGCAAGTGGCAGAGTTGATATCTAGCTGCACGCTCAGCCTTTGATGTATCTCAACAACAACTAATCCCACATCATTCTGTTTCGCAATAAATTTTCTTAAGAAGCATCGAACAATCGACCGATCCTTTTGGAAACATTAACGAATCGTTTTTGTGTAGTACATGTACACTTCCCGTGTCTTGTTAGGATCCTCGCTGAATCAACTGTGCACATTGTCAAAAGTTCAAATATACGACTCTTACACAAGCCTCGCATGGGACCCTGCGTAATGCTAGCACGGCGATTACTAAGCAAATTTTGTCAATATACGTGTCTAGACTATACTCTGTTTTCCGATAAGCTGCAACAACTTTAAAATAAGATGTTCGAAGATGCGGTAAAAAAAAAAGATAAAAACTATATCATTAAATGTTCGAAAGAAGTATTTTCATGGCGATAAACATAAATTTTAATCCACATTTCTTAAAAGTGATTTCAGTATCTAATGTCTTTCATTTTTATCAGATACTGAATTCTATCAGCATACCCTGTCATTTTGGCTATCTTTGTTTCCTTAAGAGTTTTAACTTAGTATAAATAAAGCACGAAAAAAAAGCACGAAAATACTATAAATAAAAATCAAATTGCCAAAAAGGAATAAAAAACTGAAATGCTTAACTAAAATGTTACCACGGCCAGTCGTTTTTGTTTTTTTTTTTTTATCGAAATTATAATGAACGTGCAATAATTTTTTAAAACTGTTTTCATCATATTTCAGTGTAATTATTACGAGTTTTCTCGATTTTTTTAAAAAATATTCGCGCTATTCTCCTAGTATTTTCAATTTTTAAAGGTCGAGTTTAACTTTTTCCTCTTAATTATTTATTTTATATTTTATTAATTTTCCAAAGTTTATTCGATATTTTGATCCTTTTATATTGGTTTTCCATTTGCTTTTATATATGAAATTATAAGATATTAAAAAATTCTTAAAAACTGTTAAATTCGGTTGCACACGTTATATTTTTTATTATTACACGAACTTAAATACGTTCAATTTGCACAAAATATATAACGTCATTTATCAAATATATTACACGTAATAAAACATTGAAAATTAAAAAAATTTAAAATATAAAATTAGTCCGACCGGTTTCGTCTTCGACATATTCATGGACTAATTATTAAGTAATACGTTTTTTTTGTTTTTTTATTTTTTTATTTTTTCCTATTCCGTATTTATAAAAATGCTGAAAAAAGTCACTCCCATTTTTTATATTACATTTTTCGAATGTCGATTAGCTTCGTTTTTAACGGAAAGCGAATTATGCTGCGGAGGATCGCTAGTTTTTCTAAAATTATCAATCTTTGTGCTGATCGCATTCTTTGATTTTTTGAAGTAGTACCTTTTTCCTTGTCTTCAGAAAAAATAAGTATTATATATTCGGCGATGTAGTTACAGAAATTAATAAAACGGCAATTGATAAAAATTTATTAGCGTGCCGATAAAATTGACTTTATAAAAGTGTTTACAATTTTTATTTGCTTCAGGCTGGAGAATTATAACGCGTTTTCCGGTATTTAAAATTTTTAAAACCGAAATTACCTTTGAACTATATACGGTACGAGCCACAAAATTAATCATCTTTCCCTTATTTTTTCTTCTAAAAATAGAAAATTAAAATATTTTAGCACGCAAAAAATCAATTATGAATTAAAATAATAATAAGCCATATGCGAATTTTGCAAAACAGTTTCGCTTTTTACGAATTAGAAGGGAAAAAAATCCATCCTGATCAACACAATGAAGATGAAAAATTCAACTGTTCTTGAAACGAACTCATCAGTTACGCGATATTCTCAGAAATTTGTTTTATTCCGTAGCTCAAAAAACTGATCTTGAGACTCCGAGTGAATTGTTGGGAATAAATAATTCTCCTTTCGCTACGGGTTACGTACCAGAACAGAATGAAGTTTGACACGTTACAATTAATAGGTTTAACTTCCAACTCAACGGTGAGATTGCGTGAAAGAAGAGTTTAAAATGTTATTTTAAATTTCCACAAAAATATGAAAAACTTTGGATTCCGATTAAATTTACATTACTTAATGTGCTTCGGAAGCAAGCGAAAAATCATTTATTCGTGATGTCTCAATTCGACTATACTAGTTTGCGAGTTGATTTAACCGTTATTGCTATTTATAATTCGAACAAAATGCATGTTACAACGCTAATCTAAAATTATGAAAAAATAAATCAAAATTTTAATTTCTAATTAAAGAAATATTTCAACTGATAGTTTTATTTCGCCTCTGTTCCTTCATGAAAACCAGATAATTTTGATCTATGAACGTTTTAGAATAAATTTAAATCGGAAAATAATAATAAAAAAAAAAAAATCCCGCCTTCAATTGGAAAATGCAGACGTTTTGAAATTAAATTGTGGAGAATAATTAGTTTAAAATGGGTTGTTCCAAAACCGCGTGTATGAACTATTAATTTTTGTTCAGATTCAGCTTTAATTTATTTTTATCAATTAATATATCTTTTATAACAAAGTACTTTAAAACATTTTTTGTTAACCTCCTCTTTTAAGTTGTTAATTAGTTAAAAATCAGCACGCGATTTTATATCATGTCGTAGTGTATCAACGACTTATTCTTAATCTTCATTGTCGCGATAATAATTAATAGAGGGAGGAGAAGGGGCTAAAGGGAAAAATTTTTAAATATTATTAACGGATCGTTACTTTTGGTTAACTATTTTGCGTAAAGTGTAATCGAAAAATTTGCATTCGTTCTAATAGTACGTCTTTAATCACACAGAAGTCCGGTGAATCTACACGGTGTCGTCAATCGGGTAATAAATAACGAGGAATACTTAAAAATTACTGCATATGGGCTCGTCCTACTGTTCGGATTATGTATTTTTTTTTTTATATTTAGTAAAAATAGAATAAGAAAAAGAAAAATACCAACTAAAATTTCCCTTCAAATTAAAAAGGATCGGTCAGTATATATCTGTATCGAGTTTCGTTTGACACGTTGAATTTCTCTCGAAAACAACATTTACCTGTAATTTTCTTATCAACACAATTAAGCCCCAATAAGGAAGTCTCGAGAATTTTTAGCCCAAAAAATTTTACATAGAATTCATATAAATTTCGACTTCTTCCCTTATCATCAGCTAGGTTTAAAGTAAAACACTCTCTCCTCAACATGCGTCCTGTTTATTCTGATTTGCAAAAAATTTATTATTTTTATCCTTAGATTTTCCACAGAATTTTCCTATTACTGAATTTTTACGTACGGTTACGCTCTGATTTCAGAATTTGCATGTAAGAAAATGAGTTACATTTTTCAAAATTACCTACTAATGTTGAAGAATGTTCCGTCTTCACCGCGGAAACGTTTGCGGTAGTAAAGGCTCTCTTCGTTTGTCCAGTGACAACATTCTAATTTTATCAGATTCGTTAAGTTGTCTTAATGCCATATCGAACTTTTCTATTAACCAAGAAACGCATCTTATTTATTCAATTTTCCAAGAATTATACCGGCTGGACACGAGAAATATTACGGTCAACTTTTGTTGGATTCCGAGGCATGTTGGGGAATTTTCGGGAATGTATTGTCCGATCAAGCGGTAAAAGCCGGGACTAGCATGGACAACTTACGCCCTTTCATTTCTAATAGAGATTTCCGCGTTGATGCAGTAGAGATGCCAAGCTGAATTCTGATTGGGTTGCTCTCCATCAGAGTAGAGTTAACGAGTTTTACCGAGACATTAACCCAATCTCTTTTAAGGAACCGTGGTTCTGTCGAGATGTATTCAACGCTCTGTTTGTATGATATCCGTATTGACTCGGCTTCATTTGAATCATTGCTGCCTACCTTTGCATAGAGTTGGTCACGTAGTGAATGTAACCTGTTTTCACCCAGACGATTTTGTGATACAGATGGATTCGAGTCGCCTGTACTTTAATTGTTCCCAGTATGCGGCGCAGCAGCCTGACCTAATTAATAGGCTTATTTTCTTATCGGCCTCCGTTCAGCTTGCGATCCCTGCTTTCCTCGGTTCTTTGGAAAGTGTACTCTTGCTTGTATTATAAGTTTATTATAGACTGTAGAATTAGTTTATAAGTTTGTAATTTTGTAATTTTGTCTTGGACTGATTGGTTTTGCCAAAGTTCAATAAATAAATAAATAAATAAATAAATAAATAAATAAAAATGTCGAAATAAATTAGACGACCGAGGGAAAAAATAATGTCCGAGTGGAAGTATTGGCAATTAGAAATGGCTATAAACAGGAAACAAAAAAAATGTTAAATTGAGAATTTAGCGGTGCAACGAGTGGTCGTTCAGTCGTCAAGAGCGAGGGTTAATGAAGTTTTGCTTCCATCTCTAGATTCTTGAGCTCGGTGACACAGCAATAAGGACGGAACCTATATAGGATTTTTTAAGAGACCTCAAGATAATTTCGTTCAAACGTATATAGGATTTTTTAAGAGAACTCGAGATAATTTCGTTCAAATAATCGCAGCGAAAACAGCGTGAACAACTGGATAAAGAGGAGGTATTTCGAGTAAGCGCGCGAGACTATTACCTTAATGGAAGAAGGGGGAGCAGATTATACTTAATCCTTTGATAACACGAAGATCCGCATGTGGGTTCCTAAACACCGGGGAAGCTTGAAATTATGAATGCTAAGGCCGCGTGTGATCAGGAAAATCGTTTAAAACAAGAAAACATTTGAAAAATCTTCGATAGAGGCTCGTTTATTAAGTAATTAGATATGTTTGAGAGACAACGATTCTATTGGTATAAATGAAAACGCCAAGCCCCAATCAACGTCTGCTCGAATTGAAATCGGCTGACACTGAAGATAATGCGACAACAATAGAAGTGCTTGTTAGCGCAGACTTTCAAACGGTATTTAGAAAAAGAAAAAGAAAAACAACTAGTCGAATAAAAAGAGTACGACGGAAAATTTCTATTCAAGCGTATATTTCGAATCTAGTTAAGAGATTTTTATTGAAAAAGAACACGCGCAAAGAAACAAAAAAAGCTAAAAAATAATTCGATGATAGCGGTAATGAAATGTGATTTTTCTTGAAAATTTGAAATGGAAAATTAAATGCAATTTCCCGGTTCTACGTCTTTTTTCACCTCTTTTTTCCGGCGAAATATTAAAGGAAAAATTCTTAATTAAAGGGAAAAAATGAAAAAAATATCGCGAAAATTTTAATTACATTGTCAGCGAATTTAAATTATTTCAATTATATGTAATGGTAATAAATCCCTGGAAAACCGAAATTAACGTAACAAAGAGAAAATGTAAAAGAATTAATTAATGAATTTCCCTCTTCACCGTGAATAATGAACTTTCCCTTCCTCGCCCCGTCGACACTCGTCTCTCTCCTAGTAACCCTCTCGCTCTTTCACCGCCGAATCAAAAATTCCCCATTACAGGCGAGCTCTCTATCCTTTCTTCCTGGCGTTAGCCTTGTCGCATTTTTCTCTATTCTTTTCCTGCAACGGGCGTGTATACTGGTCGACAAGAGCAGCGGAGTGCGATGGCTCCGTAAATCTCTATCCGAGCATCGTTTATCCGGCGCGTTTTATAAATTCCTTCGCGAAGATTATAAAAAAGAACTTTTCGCGATAATGATAATGATAACGAGACGACAATTTAGCGATAGAGATTATACAATAGGCGACAGTGTGTATATACACCACCGGTTGTTGAAAACGTCTAATGAGCAAACAGAAACACACAAAAGAGGCTATCAGAAGGAATTATGATGTTTTTTGCTTTTATCCCCGATCTACGGCGGGATTAAATAATCACCGTGAAATTCGTTAACTACCTTAGCCGAAAATTAACTGAGAGCTCGTGATTTTTTAAAGAGACGAAATTCGCAAGACGTCCCGAAACACTACGATGCACAGCTAATTTATTCGCTGCGCCGAAATATACATTCACATCGCGAATACGATTAAAAGAAACAGTAATACTTACACTGATAATAAAAATAACAATAATCATAATAATAACAATAACAATAATAATAATAATAATAATAATAATAATGATAATAATAGTGAAAGAAATAAATGAAAAATAGCACCAGTGAAAAAGTGTATATGTAATAAATACGGCTACAGAAGTGAAAATAAATTAATACAATTATTAGATACTTCGTACATTTTTCGAGATAAAAAGGCTATGTTCTATTGTCGGTTTTCGAAAGAGACAATTAAATCAGTAATAAAATTTAGATTTGAAAATATTGTTCTCAAAAGTGAGCATTATTTACGTCACGTCCTTTCAATGTTTTTTTCTCTGTTTATTTATTTTTAATTATTTAAAATTCCTCCGCCAAGTGAAATTATGTAAGCACACTAAACAACAACTTCTTACCATAGATCGCTTCTACGTCTCTTAAAAGTCAATTGCAGCTGGTTGGGCAGCATGTTTCATTCGGGTAGAATTCGGATTGAATGTAGCTAATGTCGAATACACGGTACTAGATGAGATAGCAAAGAAAAAAACAGGTACGGAAATAACTTTTGTACAGAGCTACATATGTCCTACGGATATGATGCGTAAAGTTACGATTGCGCGTTTCATTCTCATATACGATCTTAAACTGTTGACCACAGTTTGAATATTTACCACGGTGTAAAATATAAAACACTTCCTTAGGCTACCGACTGGCTGAAAGTGAGAATGATTATAGAATTTTGTGACGCTTCTTTGTGACACTTCTTCGTGCGCTCTTTGTGGCGTTTCTTCGTGAGGGAAAACATTTTAAATCGATCCTAACCCATAAAATCCATGTCTAAAAAATTAAACAAAGCACAACGATTTTTGCTAAATTAAATTCCCGCTGTTTTCTTTTCGAGCTATACTAATATCTACTGAAACAGACTTTAAAATCACCGTGATGAATTCAGTTTAATCAATCGATCAAGAGAACTGTAAGTTGTAATCAAAAACACTTTTTCGGGGGAACGACGGAAATATAAAACGGAGTTAAATTAAGGCTGAAAAGTTTTAATTTTAAATTTGTTAAAAAATTATGCGACTGAAACTGTAGCCGTCAATTAAAGCGAACATTACACCGTGTTTTAATTTTCCATTCTAAACGTTAACAGTTAAAATTCAAAATTTCGTTAGCAATTTGAACGATAAACGAAAATTATATGTAATTAAAAGAAAGTACTTGGCTACTAAACTAGAGGTGTTATAGGTTATCGAGACTTGTCTCGTTCCAGATCCGAATTGCTCCCGAGTTTATAACTAATCTGAAATAATTGGGTACCAGAGAAATCTGGGAAAGTAAAGACGGAAGAAAGGAACTGGCCCCAGTATTCTCATTAGTGCCGGGTTGGACTTAGTTCATTGTGAGTCTTAACAATCCCCGACGCCCTGTCAAGGTTATGAGACGTACTTTTTACTTTACTTAAAGTTAACCCACGAGCTTTTGGCAGAATGTCGGAGATTGCGGAATGAAGAGCTATTTTCATCATGCACTTACGGGTGACCTGAAAAGAATACTGAGCGAAAATTTTATCCTTTTTCGGGATGATCCACAGTTATTTCTCAGATCCTTCTGACACCTAATTATTTTCAGCTGGATAATATTAATAACAATGTCATTCTTACGCGGGGAGTAATTTAGAAAAACCGTTAGGGAGATTCGTAACCTATTTCTGTTATTGATTTGCAATAAAAATCGAAATGAAATCGAAAGACTTGTCTTATTTTTTATTTATTTATTTATTCACTATTTTTCGACGAAGCTAATTTAAACACATCTTCGATAAGTATTGTAGGAAAATCAGTATCTGAGGAGGTTCACGGTGCTCGTATATATGTGTCTATATTTATATTTACACGCTGTAATTTATTTTTCACAACCAAAAAAAGAAGAAAAAAAAACTTTTTGAAAGAAAAGTTTAAAATACTTAACAACAGCCAGCGACGAATTAAATTTTTACATACCACATTCACATGTCCGAGTATCAGAATTGGTTTACGTAACTTCACGACCACGGAAATTACCGTAAACATCGCTAAAATGGAAATTAAAAATTTTACGATATGTTTTGAATATGGCGAAAACTTGAACAAATGGGTGTGCCACTTCATGTCGTTCGACGACGGGTATTAGCGTGAAATGGAAACCGTTAAATTCTGAGAAAATCTGGTCCAAGGGTTTTTTGTTAAGTAATTTAAGAAAATGTTAAAAGTGATTTAGCCATTGCGTAAACACTAATCATAGCACTTAGTTGAGTGTGATGTCAATTACCGCGTTTTAACGACAAAAAATGGAACATTAAACTTTCAAAATAAGAATGGAAATTAAGAAATAAAAAAAAAAAAAAAAGAAAAAAAAGAACACGCTTTTAAAAAAAGCTATTTATAGATAGAACCCGCGCGGATGTACGATATATTCTCGAAACATCCACCAAATTTTTTGACCAGTATGTAATCAGAAAGTTAACGTTCTTTACCAGCAACTTGTTTATTTTAAAGCAAGCAAAATACGGTGTTGCGGAAAAATTGTCGGTTTTTTGACGAAAATTTAACTTTTTCAAATTTAATTCATACCATTGACGAAAGTCTGTATTAAGTAAAATTTTTTAGCAAAATCGGTTTTTGGGATTATTTGCTAAAAAAACTCGTTCAAGTCCGTGTCATTTAGTATCAGAACTGGTAACGTAAATAATTGCACGAAATTAACGAGAGAACAAACACGATACGCTGACAAGCTGGTTTAAAATAGAAATAACGAGCTAACGAAAGCATCGTGTAATATAGCGGCCGATTAGCAGGAATGTTGTGTGTTATGATGTAACAGGTTCCTTTCTAGGTCTTTTTGTTTTTTTCCAAAATTTTTCTCGTTATTAATTTAGTCTTTATGGTGGTAATGAGTATATTAAAGTGGTAGCTAAGATTGCAGAATTTTTGCTAAAGCTGATTTAACGGTGGTACTATCATTTAGACCATTGACGATTAATAATAAACGGTGCAAGGTGGCAGGTAATGTTTCGGATAATAGAATCGACGAGATGGTAAGATTTAAGGAATCACACATTGTTAAGCTTTTTAGAGTTAAAAAATCGCAACCGAATATATCATACGACGTCGAGATTTATAATACTTCTTTAAAGCGTATCTAGCATTTTTTTATTGATTTATTTATTTATTTATTTTTTGGTGTGTACACCGGTTTTATCTGCTTTAATTACGTTACTGTAATAATCAACAAAAGTATCACAAACACTATACGAGCAAAAACATTTTTATCGTACGATATGAAAACCGATGTTTTTGAACATGTAAATCTCCAAAATATAACAAATTAAAAAAAAAAAAAAAAAAAAAAAGAAAAAAAAATTAGTACATTATTTTAATAATTAAATGTATATACATTTTGTAGTTGAGGTCGGGACTTTTTTTAAATAAGTAAGGTAGCTGCTAATTTCTGCCCTGTTTAATGTGTATCAAAGAAATATACATATTTTCGCTTACTTTTGTCATACTTACATTCCGCGTAAGTCGCCATATTTAATCAATTACCGTAGCCTAATACCGGTTAGGCGGTAGCGTCTCGTTCAGGTAATCTTCTTACCGCCCAACTGCCAAAGTTTCACTTGTGCGCTGGGTTTATGTCATAAAAAGAACAAAAAAAAGAAAATACTCGTTCTATGCATTTTTTACGTTCCTTCACCCTTTTAATTGCTTTTTTTTACAACCATTCCTCAAAACCTCTCTTTTCTCTAAACATTTTCCGATCTTCACCAACAGCTCTAGAGAATCCGCCGAGTTGCCTTTTTCGGTCCTTCTCTTAATAAACTCTCTTTCGTTTGACCAATTTTCTACGTCAAGGGCAGATTTCAGCGCGCCATTCTCTTTATATTCGCTATTCTCTCAGTATATCCTTATTGTACAAGATTTTCAGATTGGGGCCATTTCATCTCTATTTCCTTCCCACTATATTGTGTAATCCTTTTCATACGTAACTCATCTTTGTCACTCTGTTCAAATTCACCTCTTATGGATGATACCTGAACATTCTCTCGTTTAGCTTCTTCTTCTTCTTCTTCTTCCTCTTCCGGTAGATTTATTAGCGTTTTTGAATGCCACAATATACATTTCTTTCAGTAGCCGCTCATTCTAAATTACGGTACAACTATTATTCCATTTCATTCTGAAGTACTACTGACTCTCATTTGTCCACGCGTTGAACACAACCTGCTTCCCTCGTCATTTTCATGCTTTTCACTCATATCTTCTCTATTCTGTCCATGTGTGTGGCGCCGAGTTATATTTACTAATGCACCTTTTTATCCCTTACAGCGCGTCTTTCATCCCCTCTGCCGGCCTTTCCTTTATGTCTGCTATTTATTTTCACGCAATACTGGATGGACCGAAGTGAATAGCGCGAGTGACACACTTAAATATTTTAATGGATAGTAATTTCATTAATCGAAATAATCTGTGCACTCTCAAATTACCGCGACCAAGTCAGCCAGGTAACACCATATTTCGCCCGCGTGCGGTTGCGATCCAATTCTGCCCCGGCATACATTGCGAAAATATAAAAAAAAATTACATAATGTTACAAGTTGAACATTTTTCCCACCAAAAGAACAAAAAAAAAAAAAAAAAAAAAAAAAGCATTAAAATAAAAGAAAACTAGAAAAAATCTTTAGTTACATATCTCTGCGGTAGCTTCTGATTATTTACCTAGAAAACTGTACGGAAAAAAGCAGACTTGTCATCAATAGCGGTTGCGCCTAAAAGCGAAAGGTATCTTTAAACGAGTTAGCGCGCCTTGGAAAATCCATCGGTTCGTCAGACACGACGTTAACGCATGGCAAAGAAGTGGATAAATAAAATGTTGTTCGAAATTACTATTCAAAACGATAATAAATTCGTGAATGCCCTTGCCTTTCGTTAATTGCAGTTGTAAACACAGTTTTAATATCGTCTTATGCGCGCGGAAAAAAAAACGAATGCGGCAACGCACCCCATCGGAAAGGGACAGCTCTAGGTTACAACGGTGTAACAAGAAAACCGTGGGTTAGGCGCGCGGTAATGATGTGTATATATAAAGTAATAAAGGATTATAATCAGGAGTAAACATCGGCGAGGCGACCAGAAGGGGTCGGCCGACGGCGGAAGGGTAGGTTTGGTGCGGGGGCGTTAGGTGGGGCGTATTTTAATTGGAACAGATCCCGGAGGGTGATTAACGGCGTTAATTAGATCGCGAAAAGCCACTTATTGTTTCTACTTTCATTAAAACCGTATAATAATAGGATAACGCCTGCGCGCCTGCTCCGTCCAACGCGTATCTAAATCTATTGTAGTCTGCAAACAAGGCAATTTACTAGATTCCCACTTAAACTTTTAATCTATTTCCATCTACTGCGCTGTCTACATGTATATAGGTGCCGGCTACACTTAGCTAGCGCGCGTATACCTCAGACGCAATTCTATAGTTTACTCGTTTGTTTGCTGCACACTCTTTGCTTTAGAAATGAATTTTCCTAATCTTCGGCCAACTGCTCCGCGTTCAAATATAATACGCACCCTCGCAGCAATAAATAACTTTCAGGCAAACGCAGACGGAAAAAACTAGCAAAACCGGGAAATTAATACATTTTTATACAATCCTACGAACGAACACGGCTGCTATTATTTGAACGCTAACGAATATGCTCAACGCTTCTTCAGACTGCCGAAATATACGTTTGAATAGAAACAAAAATGACAGCCGCGTCCGACCAATTACTGCTGCGATACCTAAAAACCTCCCCAGCGCCGGTTGCGTAACACCGAACGAGAATATTTGCACCCTATATTCCTGCTGGCTTACGTTTGTGCCATCGGAGAAGGTTTGGAAAAACATGCACAACAAGCCAGCGTGCGCTGTTTCCATTGGAAACCTGTACAGATTGAACATTACGCATGTAAAAGCAGTCAACTTTTAAAGGTGTGTAATTATAATTCATATAATTGCGCAAACCGTTTAATGTTGAAGCAATTTTTAGATGTTTATATTAAGCTCTCAGGAATACCACTACGGTCTCTAACTTAACGTTTTTAATGATTGCTGTTATTATTGTTATTGTTTTTAGAAAATATGTATTAAAATTGTTTCACACCGATATTGCTGGAACGGCCGACCGCTGATTATAAATACGACCGAATATATATTTATATATATACATATATTTATTTTTATTTATATATATATATATATAACGAGATTATTAAAAAAAATAAATGAAAATTCTAAGTATCATTAGTTGTCGGATGGGTTGTGATGAAGATGATCCGCTTTCCATTAGCGTTTCGGCTGTTGAATATCGACGACGGAACAGTTAATTCAAATACGACTTTTTCCAATGGTTTCTCGACGACTTTCATTTCTAATTAATTGAAATATTTGATGGTACTACTCTTCCTTACCACGAACCGATTTTTTAAATGTGAGCGAATATGACTCTTAACTATGAGAGCGTTCGATTCGAAACTTACTGGACGTGTTTCTCTTTACGATCGACTTTCCCTGTTTTCAAAACACAACTCTGACTGACTTGTTAAAATTTCTTTCCGATTTTTTTTCGTTTATTCCTCTTCCGATCGGATTTGATTCGAACGAAGATGCGCGCTTCGCATGCGATAGTTGATGATTGATTATTTACCACCGACCGACAACAGGATCTTACACACACACGCGCACACTCTCTCTCTCTCGCTCTCTTACCATGTTTTCCGAAAAATTTAATTTTATATTATTTTTATTTTTATCCCGTAATGGATACATTAGTAGAACGTGTAATCGCGATGATTATTCGTATTTGAATAGATAGGACGTAGAAATTTAGGTAGATGTTTTGAACTCAGTATATTGCGCGAATCTGGTCGGAGAAGATTAAATATAATCTGAAATAAAGTTGATATTTAATAAGACACGCGGAGGGTGACTGTGTTTTTATGAATTATTCGCGTACTTCACTAGAAACTATTTGCGAAAGAGAGAATAAGTAGCGTAATTGAAATAATTTATTTTCCGAGTTCGTTAGACCGGTTTTTAAAATAGTGTTTTCGTAAAAAAAGAACTTAAATTGATAAAACATAAACATAAATAATTACATAAATATATATAATTCGGCGTCTAGTTTCCGTTTCAGTGAACTAAAATTATGGCATTAAATTAAACCAGTCAACATTTACTATGAAACAAATATAAACTGGTTTGAAAGTAAATGAAAATGATTAATCGATAATATACATACATATATTGAAATGTTATTTAAGTGTTTTTCCCTACCAGGGATGCCAAATGAAACGTTATTTAAGTGTTTTTGCCCTAGGAATGCCAATCACGAGATCCTACTGAACTCGTCGATTTAAAAAACTGATAATTTATATTATTTGGTTATTTATTATTATTATTTCCAGTATTTTTATGTAGATTATTAAATAACGAGTTTGAATTTTTTAACGATATATTTGCGATACTCCACACCTATTTTTTGTGGTACCGATCGACCGCTGAGAAACACTTTATTAATTACGTATAGGCATTCAACGATACAATAATGAAAATTTGTTTAAATATCAAATAAAATTATACGTATCACTGTTGTCGCTAGTTGGCGGTCAGTTGGTCTGATGTTGCGTAGAGATCGTAATCCTCTGTAATCTATAGCCGAGTTTTTAGACGTTCAAATTCTGTGAATTATTAAGCGAGCCTAACGTTTGTGTTCCGCGATTACACGTATCCGAACTTACAATTTTGACACTGGAAGACTATTTCAAGCCACTACGCATAAGGCAAACGGATATTCAGGAGGACAGTAAATCGCGACCCTTTTGCAATTTTCACTTTTTTGTCTGACGGTGCGGCTACGATCTATGACTAACTGCGTTAAAAAATCATTCTCCGACTTTTGTCCATCTTCTCCCGCTTTTCTTCTCGTGATTTTAAATATCTTAATAATTTCCAGACTGTGTCTTTTGTTTTGTTAGTAAAATAATGTCTTCCTAGAATTAAATGTTCGGCAACTTTTTATTTCATATCTGCATGCGTATGCGTTATAAGAATAATCTTTTTGTTTTTAGTATGAATATATCTTTCTTCTTTTTATTTTTTTTTTTCAGGTATTGAAATGTTACATTAAACGTTAAGTTTGGCGTTCGTTTTTAATAAATTTCATTTTATACCTGAAGAAAAGAGCGATTAATAATAATTACAAGAAAAGTTACGAGTATTTACTCTTTACGAACTTTTCTAAACTATAAACAAGATGGACCAACTAACGAAATCGGAATAGAGATAATTGCTGTAATCGGAACGGAAATTAATCAGAACAAACATATAACGTAAACAGTTGCGTTAACAGTGGTGGAACAGATGATGTAATTTTGACTCTAATCACTGATAC
This sequence comes from Icerya purchasi, assembly GCA_039619475.1. Taxonomy (NCBI): domain Eukaryota; kingdom Metazoa; phylum Arthropoda; class Insecta; order Hemiptera; family Monophlebidae; genus Icerya; species Icerya purchasi. The sequence continues at coordinate 62,761,107 of CM077116.1, read as the reverse complement.
GACTTTCATCAAAAGCAATCGGTCCGAATATTACGGCAGATGAACTTGAACAATGTTTGCAAACTTCTTTATTTATAAATTTTATTTATTATAAAATCGGTTTATTTGTTTCGAAAATAAAAATTTATTTTCAATAAGTTGTTACGATATGTGTACACATATATGTAGTTAGAATTCTGGGAATAAGCCTAAATCGATGATGTTAAAGAGAAAAAAATTAAATATTTTACGTAATTTTCAGATTACAAGACAAAAAAATAAACCCGCAAAAAAAATAAATGCGCTGGTTTTCGCGAAGGATTGAAAGCAAATAGAAAAAAGACTCTGATTATTATGCCTTTGCGTAGATTTAAACCTAATTGTTTCCCCCTAAACTGACTGTACCTTTTTCATACCCCTCATTCATAACTCTACTCAACTTGATCGCTTACGGATAACTGGGAACTCTGGAATCGAAGACAAAATGACCTAGCGCGCATCTACCAGCCTGTTCGTGTCTATCTTCTTCTTCCGGTAGATTTATTAGCGTTTCCGAGTGCCTCAATACTAAATTTCTCTTCGCAGCGGCTCATTCCAAATCACGGTATAACACCTCTTATTATCATTAAACCTGATATAGTTATTCAACCGGATTCTCATCCTTAAAGCTTCTAAACTTCCTTTCTTTGCAACTCTCTCTGCAACCTGCCGTCTTTATATTGGACGTAGTTTACTTCAAATAGTCGTTTTTTTTCCGTTTTCCACTTATATTTCCTCCATTCTGTCCTCTCTACCTTTCAAATGTGCTGCTGTCACATCTTATCCGAATGTTATTCGTTCGCTGGAAAACGTTTCTCTTTTTATTACTCTTCACTTTTACTAGTGGATCTTTCTACACCTCAGAGTGCCTGTCTTTTCCTTTTCCGTCAGGCATACTGGACCACCCCGGTCCTGTGCCCGTCATCTTTGATACGTGTAAATATCTGACTCTATATTCGTTCCTTTTCTTAGTTCTCGGACTAATATTCTCACGGATGAGTCGGCCCGAAAAAATGGAACAAATAGAAAAAAGAGATGATCGATAAAATGAAAAAGCAAGAGTAGAAATAATGGACAAAGAAAGGGGAATGAAAGAAGCGCATTACGTACTGTAGGTAACTTAAACGTCAGCGAACGAGACTATATTGGAACGTTCACCTTTCAGGAAAAAGACGGTCGGGGTAATTTTGAACGCGTGTTATTTTTTCACGCGCAATGCTTCAAAATATTCTCCACTAATATTCCGATTCGTTTGTTTCCTGTAGCATGTTTACGTATCACGGCGATATTGTCTTTATTGGCCGCGGTAAATTAATGGAAATTAATTATTTTTACGCAGGTACATATATTTTAATCCGACCCAGTTTACCGAGCGAGATGACAGACAACAAAAACATCCGGATCAAATTTAGTGTCTATTTTAATAAATGATCGATTTTCAATTCGGTGTTCGGTATTTCACATAACATGTACGTTGAAAAAAGCGTATAACAGCTGTCGTGCGAAAACCGGTTTTTGATCAGCAACAAGTGTATTGAAAACTTCTTCGCTTTTCGACGCAATACCGTCGTCGATCTAAATGTTCTATGCAATTTACACAATTCGGCCATCGGTCGATGTGGTTAAATGATGTGAAAACGACGTGAACCTTCGGAAGTGCTCTCGCTGCCGAGCCAAAGCGCGAGGTGCAAATAATCAATTAATTTCGCATTAGCCGAGCTAATACGGAAGCCGAGCAGAAACATTAGCTGGTGCGATGTGGCCGGGCCGGGAGTTCAACGGAAACGGAGCCGCGAGGGATTTTCGGAGAAAGTTTGAACAGCGACCCGGCAGAAATTTCAAGAGGGCGACGCGGCGGGCTGGACAGAGCAAGGGCGGGCAGGGGCGAATGGAAATTCAGAAAAATGATATAATGGAAGTTGATTGCAAATTGGCTGACTTGACAATGATTTAATGTGCCGCGGAATAATAGCAAATACATGTAGCCGTCTATTAGACAAAGGAATTTATTTTCATCTAAAACGACCAGCGCTTGGAAAGCTGCTTCAAATGGATTCCAGATGTATCTGAAACTTATTCGGCTCGCAGTTCGCATTTCATCTGCTACTTTTCCTTATTACGGCACGTTGTAGCTGGCTGCCGGTCCACACATCCACTCCATCTCGGTCTGCAACTGTGTCGTTTAGTTTGCTTTTAAAGTCGTTTTCTAAAACATTTCAATGGCGCTCGGCTACGGCGAAACGAAATCCCTGCCTCCCATTTGCTCCGTTCAAAGGCCACTCCATTCTATTTCGCTTGACAAGCCACTTTCAATATCGCACGCGCTATAGCTATACCGGCGAGTTTCGTGTTCCGGCGACGAGACTGAACGCCCTTTGGGAGGCTGCTGCTAGGCTTTTACCGCTGCACAATCTATCCGTATAAAAGGTGTGTGTGGTACACTTTTATATTAGCTGAAAAAGTTTTTCATGTCGAATGCGACTTTCGGCTTTTTGCTTTCGCTGTGCCCGCTCGCTTCCTTATTTTATTCATTTAACGCCGACAAACAAACAGACTTTAGTAATAAAAGAATTCGCCAGAAAAAGCGTGCCCCGAACGAGCGAGGAATGCTTTTAAAGATTTACCGTCGTCGCGCATTTCCCGCTCCAACCAGACCAAAGAAACGGTCACCGTTTCACGGCGCGCCAATTACGCCGAGTTCATTTTTAAAACGTAATTTACACCGCCTAATCAGCCACAGCGTCCGCATCGGCGCCCGCTGCTCACGTGACAGCGCTTCGCTCATCTTTCCCGCTCAAAGTAGCTAATAGCCAAGCGGCCTGACGTGAAAATTGCGCTTAAATATTTTTCTTAACGCCGGCTAATTAGCCGAATGAATCGTTTCTTTCCGAAACGTAGCCGCTCAATTGGCTGTTTTATATTTTTCGAACGTACCGAAAATTACCCCAAACGCGAGAGGTAATTTTTTTCCCTTCGAATAACCCTCGGTAACTTCTAAATGTGATAATCGGAAATGCGCAGGTTTCTCTTTGTACTACATTATGCTACAGCGTAAAAATAGACTGGCGTAGGAAGCTTATTATTTTTGCGTATGTGCGCTGGAGCGATGAATACACACAGTTTTTGAAATTAAAACAAGTAATAGAATGCTAACAAAACGTTTAAAGTAAACAACAATTTTTGCAAATTCCATTTCTTCCTTTTTCTTTTTTCTCTTTTCTTTTTTCTTTGCGTAAAATTAGATTTATCTAAGTTGTATTCTTCGTTGCCTTACGTGTTGTCTATCTAGAGCAACAATCCTAAGGTTAGATCGAGGAATTTGACCGATTGAAGAAGTTGCCGCTAATGAAGAGATAATCTTTATCTGTTCTTAATTAGTCTCACCTTAGTCTTTTTCTCGAATAAATCTTTTTATACTGCTTTTTTTCCACCGTCCTTGTAGTAATGGTACCCTAGCGTACACTGATTCATCTAACATCCCTATTCCCGTCGTAATTATGTCTGTTATTTTCGAGCGTTTCCCCTAAACGACCGCCTTTCTTTTCATGTACACATTAACTACCTTTGCAATTCCATTCCTAAAAGACTTTTAACCTTTTGGAAGCCCTATCTCCGCGAAAATTCGGAGGTGATTCTTCGTTTCCCCTAAACCGTTACAAATCTATAATTCGTTCTAAACTCGATTATTGCTCCCTCACTTACGGCAATTCCTGCAAAACTCTTCTTATCTAAACTTGACAATATAATATTACGCTTAGTGCACTAAAATCCTCTACTCCTGCTATTCTATCCGAATAAAATATTTAACCTCTCTATATTCGTAGATCTCTCTGCTTAGGTTCCGTTTATTCAATGTCTCCCATCTCTTCTTCCAGTCTTTTCTCCTACTATCTACATATTAAAAACCTTGCCTTCTTTTTGTTACCGTTAAAATCCCCCCCCCCCTCCATGTAGCTGTTTATGAATTTTCTTCCTACGTTTTTCCCTATAACGCCTACTTTTCCTACGACTTCAACAACGTACAACGACATCCAAACATTTTTTCTTTTCTTCCTCTTAGTAGTAACTCCACCTCTCGTAATGTAATCAAATCTGAATACCCACACATGCTAGATTCCTTATTTCCATATCATTTAACACTTTTTACCGATGATTCTGAAATTGCACACGGTATTATAGTTTCAAATTCATTAGACTCCCTATCCTCCGCTCTATTTTCATAATCCGGTCAATCTTCACTTTACCTGCAATTTCGTAATTATTGGAATTGTCAAAAACAACCACCTCGCTGCTTCTAACTGTAAAGGCGTTCTTTAGATTTCCTCCGTGTCTGTCATTAATTCAGTTTGATTCCTCGTCTCTAATTTGTGTTATTACCACGTTTTATTCTTACAGATCTTCTGTAGGCCCCGGTCATTCCGACATTACGGGCACCGACACAGTGGATTCTCTAATCCGGCCGGGGTCGGCTTCAATAGTGTTCTTTCTCCGACAATTTCCCAGACATAATTCCTCTATCCTTAAACAAAACTATGACCTCTCCTTCTATTCTAATTTTTTGGCCTTGGACCTATTCATTTTCTCCGGTCGTCATTTTACTATTGTTTCCTTAATCAGACTAAAAATCACCCTCTTCTCCCGGCTTCTATCTTCTTCTTCCTATTCTTTCCTCCATTACATTGAACCTACTTTTATATGCGACAAAAAACCATATTTACTTTAAATTTTCAGCTCTTCTTGAGCGAACAAATTTTGTATTCCAAAATCTTAGACCTTACAATACTTCCTTTATTTCTTCCTCTCTATCTCCATCAGTAATTCCGTTATTTTAGTTCTTTGTGTTTTCCATTTCCAATCGTCTCAAAATTTAAATTTATGATATACTTTTTCAAGTTGCGGGGTTGAAGCCGACAGCTCTCAAAAAAAAAAAGAATAAATAAATATAAGACTTAACGTAGAAAACACAGTCATTATGTAAGTCAGAGTGTAGTTTTGATAACGAACACTTTCATAAAATAGATGAGTGATGGGAATTCGCAGAAAAATCATCTTTTCAGATGGGAGTCTTTTCTGTTTTCGACGTAATCATTCGATTTATTTTATTGAAAAATGTGCGTTTTTTACTCGTTAAATAAGAAGTTTCACTTCAAAACTAAACAATCGAATATAATTAAAGAAGTCGCAAAATGAAATTAAATACTTTGAATGTTGATTAAAAAACTATAAAAATCGATCGCAGTAAGATGAATGATGTCATTTAGGAGCGAGGTAAGAGAGCCATGAAATGTGTAGCAGAATGTCACGCTGTTAATATAAAAAAGCGGAATAAGTACTATATATAGATACATCTTCATTTCAGACTGCAGTTACAATCAAGCAAAAAGACAGCCATGTGGAAAAATTCGGTTTAAGTGTGCTAACTTTTTAACACGTACTAAATAGAGTGGCTGGGGTGGTATTTCTGTATCCGGAAGAACTCCTAAAAGAGAATACTAGAATAAGCACTGATAAAGAAAAACTTGTACGATACGTGCCATATTAGTCAGATACGATGCAAGTGTACATATTTAGAAAAAAAATTTAAAAAAATGTATGTCTAATACGATAGATATGTATATAAAACTATACAATATATTATGCTAATCGAAAAAACGAACATAAAACATATAAAACACCGACTAGTTTCGAACTATACCGTTGTTCATCATTCGATTACGATAATATATTGTATGTTTTTATATCTATGCTATTAATTGAGTGAATATATTTAATATGTTTGTTAAAAAATAGTACTTACGATTAAAATGGATATTTATCAGTTTCTTTTAATGTTGACATGTTGATTTGTAATCGTTAACGAAGGTTAACTCTCTTTGATAAAACTTCCGTCAAGCAAAAGGGAAGACTGCGGAAATTGTGGTCGTATGCAATAGTGAATGTGTGTGTATCCTTAGCCGCGAGGTGTATAGAATTTAGACTTGACCATAAGTGAAATATGCTTGAATGACATTTCGTGTGATATTATTGCTCACTGTTATGGCTTCAAGGGTGATTTCATTTTTTCCAAAACGTTCTTCACGTTGTTTCTATTATTTACATTGTCGACACTGGTTGTACATCCATAATGTTTATATTGTTTACGTTTCACTCACGAGTTTCATCAGATGATATTCAAAAAGTATTTCAACTTACGTGAACAATATCTTCGGCTAATAAGCAAACAAGCATAGGACTTTAATTAATTCCCACTATTTATACCATAAGTAATGTTTACATAATCAAAGCATTAAAGGCTCATACAGCATTAGGTAGCTGGGGATTGACTGGCCGTTAATTATTTTTTACGAAATCTGCTGGTGAATCTGCGATTAATTTAGCGCGGTTTTTAGGGCGGAGTGTTTTTCACGAAAGTTTTCAAAACGGTCATTGAAGAAAAACGACCGTCAGATGTAAAGACACTTTTGCTGCAAATTAAAGTCGACTGTCGGTCGAAACCAGTCGCAGACGATTTTGAACAGAGAGATCCGGATCAGTCGTAACGGTTTCCCCGATGATCGGTCGAGAAATATTACTGATGGCTGACACTGGAAAGAAGTGTCCGTAAAGTGACGTGTGTAGTTTTTCGAGCAATAGCGGATTGTCGTGATATCGCGCGATGCGAAACAGGAGTAGATGCGTAGTAACGAGAACAAGCGAGCTTTATTAAAGAAAGTGGCGCGTTAATTTCGCGCTTGAAAGAATATGAAAGGAAAAAGAAGAAAAAGGAAAAAAGGGAACAAGGAGGAGAGCAGACAAAACGATTTATATTTTAATGTCGTAATGTTAATTTTAATTTTTTAACGATTAGTAGCAACATCATCGGATTTTCGCGGCAGGCGTTCTAATGGAAGTGGCGGGCACGAGTATGATATAATTAAAAGTTTCTGAAGCGTGTTATTTCACAGTTGTTCCGGCCGTTATTGTGCGACGAAAGACACACCACTACTTTCGAAGAATTCGCATCAAGATAAACACCATTTTAATTAAATCCATTTCGGAATTAATTTTTTCCTTTATTTATTTGCCGCTTTTTTTTCCCTTCTTTTTCTTCGTCCGTTTTTTATTTCTGCTTTTCATTTGAAAACAAACATGCGAATAACACGGCCAAACAGAAGAGTGAATTAGAAAATAAAGTGAATTGCTGCGGCGGCGGTGAGGAAAGAAAATGGTCGGCCCTCGGTCGTACTCGGTTCGTGTACTTGACTGTTCCGGTGCGACCGAGAGAGCAACACGCCGTTTTTTACGTAAATATGAAATTTCGAGCCGGGCAAATGAAATTGAAATTAATATCTGCTCTAGCAGCCAGCCAACAATAACAAAAAATTTTAAAAATTATTTATGATTCGCAGAAATTTTAATTAACTTCTCCTTCTTCGCTGCCCCTTCGCCAGTCACATAAGATCCACCGTGCTGCTGCTCTCCTTGCACCGGTCGCTATTGAAAAATTCCCCCGGTCGCAACTTTTTTCACCATCTCTGGCGCTGAAGAAATTTAATTAAAACGAAAAATAAACCGTTCTCATATTAAAACAACTTCTAACATGTTTCGCTGCGAAATATTTTTCATAACTATTTCGCAAACGCACAGATAGCATCGATGACGTCACAGAGATCACAGCAGCTGACGACAGCGATAGACACATATGTAGTTGCGCTATACGCGCGGTCGAATTGTAATTATAAATTACAACACAATTAAAGAAGACACGACCAAAACGGCAGTGTGATAATTAAACGACGTCTAACACGGCAATCTAAAAGATATTATAACTGTACGCCAGCAGCCTGGCCTAATCTTTTTCCCGGCTAAATTGTCTACGTCGCTAAACGTGTCCGGCCTAGCACACGCAAAAAATAACGCTAGCTTACGATATAGAGTTACTTGAATCGCCTTCTCTCAAGGCTACTCTATTTATCACACGGCCAGAATATCCCTTTAATTGTCTCGACAATGAGCTTTTAAGTGATTCGCGGACAGCGGGCGTAACATTCTGATGATCACACCTATTCTCTTCCTTTAAGTGATTTCTCTGCAGAAGTTTTAAAATCGTTCCGATGGTCTCTGCTGCAAGAGCGATCATGATATCTCTCCCAGTTGGGGCTGATCTGGTTTCGGCCGCTTCCGAGATTAATGCACAGACCTGCGCGGTGATTACGTATAGTCAGAAGCAGCCGGAATGATTTTGCATACGTACGACTACAATATATTATGCGTAAGAAAAGATGAGAAAATACGAATGAAAATTAAATATTCAGTTTTAATAACGGCCCTATAATAGTGATAATTTTCGCGGATATTCTTTGTTAAACGAAGGCTATTGTGAATTATTCGGATGGAAAATGTTTTTAAATTTGTAAGCATTTTCATGAAAACGGCACAAAAGGTTAATGAAAAATGCAGTTTAAAACTGGTCAATTTTTAACTTTACCAGAAACGCATTCAGTATAAACATTTCAAATGAAACATTCTAAGCTGCAACAAGTACGCAGAAGTAGAAATTGACCATTGATGAAACGAGGGTATGGGACAATTCGATATTTTTAAATATCAGCAAGTAATCGTTTGATACATAAAATTGGACTAAAATTTTCTAAAATTCACTATTGAGTAAAATTTCAAATATACACATATATAATAGATTCCATTAATATTAGCACACTGCAACAAAGACGTGTAACCGTTGTTATGTACATTCTCTATACACTTTACTTATCGTTAGTCGTCATATCGTTTCATTTCTTCTTTCGGTGATTTCGCAGTTGCTACGGTAGTGTAATTTACACCGCTGATTCTTGACTAGTTCGACCTTAATATGATCTTTGACGTGATGAAAATCCGACGGTAACAAGTTATTGAAAAAAAAAATTGACAGTAAGTCGCAGTTTATGAAGATCTTTCTCGGCCGATCGATGATAGGTGCGAATTCTACACTTGATGCATCTACGTGCAAGGCTGAAATAACCAAAAGAGCAACTTAATAGATGTATTTTCGGTCAAACATAAACACATTAACAAATCAAGGATAGTCGCAGAAATACCGGATATAAAACTGTTTATTTGCTACGATCAATTCGCATCTATTTGGCTCGCTAATTTAATTGTACCTGCATGTTGACAGAAAAACGTGTAATTAATTCGATAACGCGCGAGCTAGTGATAATATCAAGTGAGATGCCGATTATAAACAGTCTCGTTAATGAATTTCGGATTATAAATAAGAATAGGGCTTTGTTCTGTTTTACGGCGCGAGAAAGTTGTCAGCGGAGTTATTTTCCTCTTATTATCGGATTTTAATTTTTCGATAATCGAGATATTGATTTTTTTTTTTTTTTTTGTTGGTTTTTGATGTTCCCGATTAAATTCATTCTATTCCATTCCGTTTAATAATCAAAACGCTGTAGGTTGCTACAGCCAATAGTATTTATTATTTTCCATTTGATACCGCGGCGGTGTTGTCAATTTTGTTAAATCCGGTAATTCCGGCCTATATTGGTGAGTTTAATTGCGATATTGCAGAGGAAGTTGAGTGAACAATTTTGAGCTTACGTACAGTGCGTATATGACTTATACGTCTGCGTTATGATGCAATTCAAACACTCTGTAACTTTGATATGCTCGAGTTGGCGGCCCTTCTAATATGATCAAAGCAAAATTAAAACGTAATCCGTCGGGTGGATTGATTAAGAAATCGTAATACGAGCAAAAACGAAACTTCATTAAAAATGTAATTAGATACCGTTAAATTCATTTTTTTTTTTTTTTTTAAATTGTCCCCACTTTGAATTTCATAAAAATTTTAGTCCTATAATCGGGGTAACAACTATAAAAAATCACATCCTACATTTCTCCCCGCATTTATCCGTGCGACGGCAACTATAACAAGATTTCGATCTATATGCAAACAACTCGTTGAAACGCTGCAAAAAAAAAAAAATAAATAAAAGAAGAAAAATACTCATTTTTACTAGAGACGGAAGAAAAATTTTAATTATTTATATATGTTTTCACATCAAACGTACTTCTGTAAAAGTCTGGAATGATATGCGACATTTCCGTGCAAGAATTTTACGAACCTCTGTCGCGGATTTATTTTAAATTCTACGTGTATATTATCCTCTTCAGAATTAATCCATCATTAACGCGATACTATTGGAATAAAAATTTTCTCCCTCCTTTTTAACATTCTGAATGGCAAGCCCTCTCCTAGTCTGAAAGCAGGGTCAGTTTGGTGTCATGCTTGCTTATATGTAGCAACGTGTATTTTCGTTATATGCAGCCCTCAGGGATGCCACTACGGTCTCCCAATTACCGTAGACGTAGAATTAAACTATTTTGTTATTATTGTTATTATTACTGATACTTATAATTACAGACCTGAAAACGTATTGTCCCTATAGAATATCAAAAATATTTGAAAAGTGTATGAAACGCAAATTTTTAAGTTATTTATCTCACAAAAGTGATTATATAAAGCAACATTACGGAGGACCTCGGGAAATAATAATTTCTAATCTATTTCAATGATTTGCGCAATTTGGAAGTAAATGGGAAAATATTTTGTTACGCGGACGATACTGTGTTAATGGTAAATTCACGAAAACAGTCTATTCTACAGGATCTTTTACAAACCGACTTGACGATTATCAAAAAATTGGTTAAATTTTGACCAACTTTTGATTAATCTAAAGAAAACTAAATTTATTATTTATAGTACCACAGTTTAAGAGTCGAACGATTTCAAAATTCTTTGGGATAAGTTTCCGTATTGGAGAGAGTATATGAGATAAAATAGCTCGGAGTTCACCTTGACTATAAATTGTTTTGGGATAAATATTCAATTTACCTTCCAGCTAAAGTTGGAAACCTAAATTACATGTTATATTATTTTAGTAAATTTTTAAATAAAACGCATCTGCATAAATTGTATACTGCATTATAGCAACCTATATTAAGTTATGAAATTATTCATTGGGGCAAAGCTGCGGATTACCATCTAAAACTGTTGAAACTACTACAAAAAAATGCTGTCAGGCTATTTCATGGAGGTAACATTACTGATATAAACAATAATACATTTAACACAGCTGTATGAATTGCAATTTTTTATGTTTGTTTTGAAGAATAAAACAAAATTTAACATTTCAATCGCTCAAATCAGAACTGCTGAAGATGAAAGAGCAGTTTTGCCGATTACTAAAATACATAATATCCGAAATGAGCCTGCTTACATGGTTCCCCTTTGCTCTTTAATTCTTTTTCAGCATTATTAAAACAGAGGTTGAATAATTACAAGAATCGCTGAAAAATTCTTGTGGCCATACGTGTTATCCCAATCACATTGACAGATAAAAAAGTTAGATCTCGATCTACCTTTATTGTCGCTCTATGTATAATGGGTGCTCATTAGAATGGAAATATTTTCCAAGTCCTTCTATTTGACTTTGGTGGAGAGATGATACATCTAGGAGGCCTCTTCCTCCTTGTTTCCTTGACAGGCTTATTCTTTCGATACATGAATTACGGTGTAGACCTGTGTTTGGTGAGTTCTGATCGGATTGACATCTTCGAGTTCTATGTGCGACTATTTGATTATTCCAAATGAGTACGGTAATATCGGTACTATATATGCGTTTATAGCCTTGAAAATATTTTCTGAATTAAGACATGCTCCAAGAATAGCTTTTAATCTCATTTTGAATTTGTTTTTCAGCTGACATTTTATATTTGTATGATCTATTTTTCTGTTTTGTTGAATTCCGAGGTATTTATATGTTTCCTTTTTGGATTTAAGGTATGGAGTATTCTATCGTTAAGTGTCTCACTTTTTAAGCTATTTCGGAATTATAATGTTTTACGAAATCTATAAATATCACTAATTATAAAACTGAGTTTCGAGACGACCCGGTTTACCTTGCTGGATCGAACTTCTTTCGGTTGCCAGACGAACTGGTTAGTTTGAAAAAAAAAAAGGTCGCTATTGTTCCGCGACTTGACGAAGACTGTTCTTTTACTTAGATGATTTTTTACAATTCGGCTTTTTCTTTCGAGCTATGTCTCCTCCCCCACAACTTATGTGCCAATCAGTTCATTCGCTGACCAACCATCACGCGCACCCCTCAAAGACCAAATCAATCTTTTTTTTTTTTTTTATTTTTTGGGCGCGCCAGCGGCATTGACCCAACAACAACAGAAATTAAGGAACGGGTTAAATAAAGAGACGATTAGAAATAGAGCTTAGGAAAGATTGGAGTACAGGGATTATATCTGGAGATGGAAAGGAAAGGACAAAGGAAGAATTATACGGAGCAGGAAGACCCAGTGCCAAGATTTTCGAGTACAAAACAAAGCGCTCGGAATCAAGGGCAGGGCATTCGAAGAAGATGTGGTTTGCATCACATATGAGAGGAGAGATGGAATTATGAAGGGGACAATCGGGAGAAGGGGACAGGGAAAAACGAAAACGTGAAGAGGGTAGAAGTGAGTGATTAATACGCAGTCTGATTAAGGAAATGATCGCGGAGCGTTGATAAGAATAGGATTGAAACCACGGCTGGGAAGAGGGAACCGGTTGAATTTGAAGATAATGAGAGGCGGGATTAGAAAATAGAGAAGGATAGATGTCCGACCATAGTCGGGAATGATTTGCTGAGGAAAGAAGGAGGATGTCCGAGGTAGGAATTTTGCAGAATAAAGGACCATCGCGGGCCGCCGAACGAGCTAAAAAGTCCGCTAACTCGTTGCCCTCGATGCCAGAGTGACTTGGAACCCACAGAAGGTCAATAGTAATGGAACGGGATGAAAGTAAATTGGATATAAGAAAACGAATTAAAAAAATGATAGAATTGGAGGAATGAGAAGGAGGAGAAGAGATGACTTGAAGAACACTTTTGGAATCGGAGACAATCAGACATTTACTGATCTCTCTTATGGATGGAATGAACGAGACTGTGCGTAAAATGGCGATAGACTCCGCTGTGAAGATAGAACAGAAGGAAGGGAGCTTGAAGGACTCAGAGTGATTAAGTGAGAGGGAGGTAAACGCGCCGCCCACCCCATTTTCGTTTTTAGAACCGTCAGTGAAGAATGTTAGATGAGAAGGAAAAGATGTGTCCAGCATGTGGAGGAATTCGGCTTGGATTGAGGAATGTGCGATGGAGCTGGTTTGGAGAGAGAGAGAGAGAAGAGATTAATAGTCTGCCAAATGCTGGAAAAGTCATGGGAAAAGTAAGGAAGCTTGGAATAAGAAAAGACATAAGGCGAAAAATTGGAGACTCGAGCTGCTACGAGAGAAAGGATTGGGATTTTGTGAGGAGCGAAACGCCATTGGTTTTTAATACTAAGATAGGAAGAGATAAGATTAGATGAGGACACAGAAAGCCGTTTAATTAGAAAATTATAACTAAGCTGCGATCTGCGGATAAACAGTGGTTGCATAGCAGATTCAGAGAGGATAGCAGGAATGGGAGAAGATTTTGGCGCTCCAATGCACAATCGAAGGCAGCAGTTTTGAACTTTGTCCAGTTTGGTGAGGAGAAATTTAGAGGAGTTTCCATAGATGAAGGAGCAGTAATCGATTCTGGAACGAATTATAGCTTTGTAAAGGATGAGGAGAATGGAAGGGTCACCACCCCATTTGGATGGCGATAGGGCTTTCAGGAGATTGAGTCTTTTGAGGGAAGAATTGTAGAGATAGTTGATGTGTTCATAGAAAGTGAGTCGGCTGTTGAGAATAACACCAAGATAGCAGAAGGAGCTGACGAGCGGAATCGGAATGTCAGATGAAATAATATTTACCAAAGCTTGATTGTAGGGACGGAGGGAGAACACCATAGAAGAGGACTTAGAAGGAGAGAGAGAGAGAGGTGAATTGAGGCGAGGGAGATACTAAGGATAGATAAAGAGTTATTGATCTCTTCGTTGGCGGCGGCCACATCATTACAACTGGAGTAGATGAGGATATCGTCTGCGAAAAGGAGAGAGGAGGAAATCGTAGGGAGGGAAGCAATATTAAGGAGATAGATATTGAAAAGAGTGGGGTTAAGACATGATCTCTGAGGAAGTCCCCGGTGGATGCAGCTGGAAATGACACGGGAGAGAGGGATCTATTTTGGAACAAGTTTAGGATCAGAAAGATGAAATTAGATGGAACGTTAAGGCCAAGAAGCTTGGCGCATAGAGTAGGAAGGTGGACATTATCAAACGCAGAAAATCAATCTGGATACGACAACCTCCAGCCAGCAACAGGTTCCCATTTACTCACACGCTATCGCTCTCTCAATGCATGTGATATATTGTTTGAAAGATCGCTATTTGTCGAGAACAAAACCATATTTTATTTCCTTAGCGAAACTTTCAAAGTTAACGAAAAGTTCAAAAAAGCGCAAGAACTGATATGCAACCCCTTCTTTGCGACATGAATATTATAATTGAAAATTTTAAACAAAGTTAAAAGAATGCGCACCCCCGTATACTTTTCTAGTTTAGAATATCCGGGTTTCCAACTTTAAAATTTTTGCCTCCAAGACGCTGAAAGCTTCAAGATTTCGAAAAAATATTTTTTTTCCCGGCATGGGATATATTGTTTGAAAGATCTCTATTTGACGCAAATGAAACCATAAGTCATTTCCTTAACGAAATTTTTGAAGTCGACGAAAAGTTCAAAAAATCGCGAAAGATGACGTATGTCCCTTTCATGCGACGTGAGTATCACAGTTAAATATTTTGAACAAGGTTAAAAATACGTACCTACATCTCCATATATTTTGACGTACCTACATCTCCATATATTTTGCTAGTTTGGAGCATCCGGATGATTTCCAACGTTAAAATTAGGTCCCGGGGGCGTGGAATACTCGACATTTTTTTTTAAAAAAATTTTTCTCAGTCATGTGACATGTATCGATTGGCATGTCGGGAACGATACGGTATTTCATTTTCTTAACGAAATTTTCGAGGTGGCGATAATTTCAAAAATCGCAAAAAATTACGTTCCTCTTCATCTTTGCAGCGGAAAAATCAAATTCCTTCGTTTTGAATTTAGTATTATGTGAAAATAAATATTACGGTTATCTATAAATTAACATACGGAGTAACCCTGAGCGCATGAAACATCATGCTTGATTGAACTTTTTTTTTTTATGCTTACATTATTGATCGGGACAAAAGATGACCGTTTTTCGTTAAACCTCCCGTAACTTTTCGAAATGTTCTTAATACGATGAAGAAAACTAGTTGTTCTTATTCATTTCACATATATAATTTACAATTTCGCAGTGAAATTCAGCTTCGCAAAAAACATCGTTAATTATATTTAAATTCATTAAATTGCACTAACGATGTTATTTAAAAAAAATAATAGTAATAATAAAAAAAAAAAAAAAAAAACAATAAAAAAACAACTAACACTCTTTTTACATTGGTCACTCGTACAAATATATTTTTATACCGTTCTACATAAAAATATTGCATTTATGATTTCCACGCATTCCACTCATCGTACACTCTTAAATGTATTACCAAATTCCATTAAAAGATGCGGAATAATGTGGTAGATCAAGGTTTTGGGCTTGTTAGAACACCAGATGTAACCTCAAATTTTTCAGAATGATAACCTTTTATAAACTACATGCGATTTACGGAAATGAAGATAGGATTTAATTAATCTGATGGAACTACGCAATATGATTCAACTCTTTTGCGTTTTTAAATATCGCGAAAATACACGATTTCCATCGAGGGCCGCGATAGTCGTATGCGCATGTGCGAGCGAGGACACAGCAAATTCCTGTTATAGTTTACTTACTGAAACGGTTAATTTTGAAAACACCAGTGTGATATGCCATTCGGAAACGAGTCACTGTCGTCGAAACAATCAAAGCGGATTCTTAAACAGCTTGCGCCGTCTCGAGCGATAATGGAATCTTACATAGTAGCTTCACAGACAAAGGCTGGCCTGGCAGTCGAACGAGAAACACGCTGTATGCACGTGTTTATATTAAATTTCAAACTTAAATTCGGTAATATTTCACGTATACAACATATTAAAATGGAATTCGCGGCATATTATTCTTTTAGGAGCGGAAAGAGCATTCGTGATATATTAGGACGTGCGTGAGCGTTTGAAATATAATAAACGTACTAGTGTAGTCGCTGGAAGGAAAAAAATTGCACAAGCGATTTTTCCATAAAAAGGCGCGTCGAGTATTTGTCAAATTTCGCAACCGCTTCTCGGCCCCGAATGATAATAATAACGGCTGTAGCAACAATGCGAACGAAGCGCCAGCAATATCAGCGATCCGAATGGGTAGCAGATAGACGTAGCCGGCAGACGAAAAAAATATCTATACGGCCGAACAACAATAAACGCTTCTTCCACTATATCTGGCCCATGGAACATGACTGGGCTCAGACTGCTCCTTCCTTATTTAAAAACGTACAACTCTGCAACCGCTAATATCTGATTTCTCGCGCGAAACACCATTATTTCGCCGAATTGAATTAATTTTTCCTTTTTCGCTCTTTCTGAAAACAAGAAACTTTGCCGTGTACTTTAGACTCTCGCAAATTGCCGATCATTCTGTACTGTTACCAGAGCTTGATAATAGAGTTATTTCTTCCGGGGAAAAATGAAAGATTCCATCGTCGGATTATTAAACATTTTAAGGCTGAATCTTAAATAAAATACTCTATACTGTTCGTGAATCTGTCTTTTTTTTTTTTTTTTTTTTGGATCGTTAACTGTAAAATTTAACCCGGCGCAATCGGAATGTCTGCTATTCAGCTAGAAAAGAAAAAAGAAAAAGAACTGTGGTAGATTTGTCGCTAAAGGCTTACTAATGAAAAGTCTAAAAACGAACCTGAATAATAATAATAATAATAATAGTAATAATAAATAAGTAAATACAGCAGCTTAGCCACTGAAATAAAAAAGTTATGGAAACAAAAGAAGGTCACAGTAATACCACTTATAATGTCAGTAACCGGAATTACACCAAACACATTAATGGAAGGTTTTAAAACATTACAAATTCCAGGATATATACATAATAACATACAGAAAGCAGTCATATTAAGTACCAGTAACATAGTGAGGAAGTTTTTAAACCATTAAAATATAATAAAATAGTTGTGACTCGATGTAATCCGTCACAAATTATAGAGTAACCGGGATATATAGTAAACCCGAAAAAACAATGAATAAATAATAATAATAATAATAACACATTTAAACGGAAAAACGACATTCGAAAAGAGTGTTTAATGAAAAATACTGAAATTTTACTCGTGTTAACCTCACGTCCATTAATAATTACAAGTTTAATTCGATTAAAAGCTGGACTTATTACGTTGAGTTTTAGAAAGTAAACTTTTAATTTTTAAAAAAAAAAAAAACATTTATTTAATTCGCAACTGAACTCGTCCCAGCTGAGACTTAACATATTGATTGGCCAGAAATCGAATTAATCAGAACGCCGAAGATCATATTAGCTTTTAAAAAGTTTTAAACACTTTTCACTAATTAGAACAAATTTCCTCTTTAAAACTACACCGGCCTACTTATAATCGAATTAAATTATTTCGTCATCGTTGGTTTTTTCAAAATTTATTATAGATAATATTTTTTATGCCTAATATTTACATTTTTCCCGTACTTCTCCCCTTTTTTAGCCTCTTTTTTAAATATTCTTGTACTTCATATTAGCTAACTAGCGTTAATATTTTTTACATGTACGCTGTGTTTTTATATTCCAATTGCGATCGGTCTTTCACACTCGGACATCTCGTTCTTTGTTCTCCTTTTTCTCATTTTTCTCAGGCATCTTCCTTCAAGCACAATACACACTTGTATTTATCTTTGTCAATGCACGTTTTATTTGTAATTCCCGTCACTGAAAAAAACATTACTAGCGCATATTCTATTTCTCATATTTAGTCTTGAGATGGTCACATTTTTAATATTCTCGTTACAATTTATCGAATAATGTTGGTCTCGTAATCGCTTGTAATAAATAGCTTATGAATCGCTTCCGGTCGAATCGTGTTATGTATTGCCAGAACTTAATTACATCTGTTTTACACCGCAAAGATGATTCGATTTTATCGATAAAAACACTCGATTATGTTCATTTGCCATGCTAATAATTTTCCTTCTCAAACTTAAACCCATGACGACGACCTTTCTCCGCGCATGAAACGGAAGTGTTTGAATTCCTCGTTCCTTTCTCTTCGGATCCGGAATCTGTGGTTAAAAATTATATTTCCATGTTTCCGGTTCCAGCTACCGTGCCGTCAGATCAGTTAATTGTGTTCCGATATCCCGCTGCCACACATTACAACTTCTAAAAATTCCACTTATACTGGATTATAATAATGTTCGTAAGAAAAAAAAAAAAATTACTTCGGTCAGCTGATAAATTTTGCTTAGTTAAATTTGCTATACTAAAATTACCGGTGTGTAAACCGAATTTTCGTCAGACATCGTCTAGTGAGCAAGTGTGAAAAATTCATTCTTCAATGGAGCTCGGAAGGGGCGCACAGTGGACTCTATATGTTACAGAGTGGTTGTCAATCCTGAGCTACAGGTGTAAAGCAAGTTTTCACTAGAACAAATCTCGGTGCTACACATAAAGAAAGAATATTAAAATTTAACCGTGCAGTTCATGTTCGAAATAGACAGATGGAGTAATGAAAGACGTTCAATGAGTGCTCATTAAATTAGAAATATATATATACATGTGCATGTGTATTCTTAGCGTAATCCCATCTTCCTCATATTTCGAAGATACCTTCAGTCTTTTTCTTCTCAGTCCATCATGAAGGGGCATTCTCAAAAACAACATCAATTTTAAAGTACCTTCAGTGTTACAAATTCAGCAAAGACAAAGTTGCCTCGTTTCATCATCGATGCGGAAAATTGTACCGCTGATTTCCATCTCGGCTACATCTATTCCAGCTGAAATAGAGGCAATACCGCGCATCTATCTATCATGTATTTATTTATTAATTAATCAAGTAAATATGTAATTTATTCATTTATTTAGGCTAGTCAACCGCAGAAACATCATTATTTTTTTGTGCTTTTTAATGTGCAACATGGTTTTACACGATCAGAAAACTACTGACGCGCCATGGTAGTTGGCTTTGCTGCACGACTGTAGTGATGTTGTAGATGTAGTCTTTTCGTGAAATTGCATTCGTGCAAGCTATACCAAGCTACAACAACACAGACGCGTGCGTGATGCGGATGGTTAATTCATTAGCCTTGACCGGTCTCGTATTTTCACGGCGCCTACATCATCCTCCACCGGCTAGAAAAATATTTTCATTTTGCTGCACGATCTTCATTTTCCCGTTCTTTCCGTAACAGCTCCTAAATAGAGTACCCTTCGTGAATCCCCCCAAATAAACGTGCTAGCAAAAATTTTCAAACACCGTTAAATCGGATATCTTAGAATGGTGATTCGCGTGATCTTTTTATAACTCGGCTTGTTATTTTTCTGCAATTCAGTCGGTTTTGGAATTTTTCTAAAGTGTTTTCTTTTCTTTTTTGTTTTTAATTTAATAATGCCGAGAAGTTCTTTAAAGATAATCATCGATTCAGTACTACCGGTAGCTTGTATGTAATGTTTTTGTAATGTCAAAATACGAACATATTCATTTCCAAACAACACGAAGAATTTTCGTCACTCGCTCCATTTGTTTCCGTTTTTTTCTTTTTTGTTTTCTTTTACTAGGTGATCGGCGGTTAAATTGCTAGTACTATTCTACGATATTACATTTTCGACCGATATTCATCGAATTCTTTTGTTTCCTTTCATTGGTTTTAGCAGTTCGCCGCGGTCCACCTTCAATAGTCGCAAGCAGTAGCAGGCATATTTTAGACTGGTATACGAGCACATATTAGCGGTGATATCGGCCACCTTACTTCATGAACCGGCATAGGACGAATTCGGTTACGTTCTCTTTATTTTTCTACCTACTTATACTTTCTCGTTGCCTTTTTGAAATTAATTTTGCATGTCTGACAAGAAGCTAGAAAAAAAATAAAACCGGAATAACTTTTAAACCGAGCAGATATACTCTTTCGCGATTTTTAATTTACCGGTTTGAATTTTAGGAGGGCCCCTTATCGGAAAATGTTTCATCCGGTAATCCTTTGTGCAGCATATGCGACAGCCGGGTTTGTTCAAGATTATTTCTTAATAAGATGCAAAAGATGTAACGAATGAGGCAGAAAAAAGAAAAGATTATAGCATGTTAAAAAGAAAACTTATTACACGGGGGGACTGCTGCTGATGACAGCACATCGGTGGACATGTGATTTTACGCATAAAATTAGTGTGTCATAAACAGCGTTCAATATAATCCGGTCCGTTTGGCGAGGGAATGCGAACAGGTTAGAGCATCCGAAGAATCATTTTACGTCCATTATAGTTTGTCTCTTACAGCAATATTCTATTAGCGATTACATTTTGCGTTTGCAAATTCGAAAAAAATGTTATCGTCCGTTATATTTTTATTTTTTTCCCCTTTAGGTTAGAGATTTAAATAAAGAATGTGATGACTTCGTATTTGTACTTGCGCGCAAGGGCAATAGTATGTGTACACAGACTGTACGAACAGATTATTATACATGCGCTCGTATTAAGGTGTATGTATCTACATATTTTCGGAAAGCTTGTTTGCAACGTAACTGTTTCTATTAAAAACCACCATAGTATCACTGTAAAACAATTCAAATAAAATCTAGTAGTAAGTAAATATTTGCGAATTCGATAGGCGCGTTTAATATCTCTTGTATATTTGATTTAGCGCAGAAATGGTATGGTAACAATTTTATTATGGAAAATTTATGAACCAGCGTCATTTGTAGTTTTATATTTAAACTGACGAATATACGTTACGTGACATTTATTCGACTTTTTATATCATCACACTA
This sequence comes from Icerya purchasi, assembly GCA_039619475.1. Lineage (NCBI taxonomy): Eukaryota > Metazoa > Arthropoda > Insecta > Hemiptera > Monophlebidae > Icerya > Icerya purchasi. The sequence goes on along the minus strand of CM077116.1, from coordinate 62,740,112 downwards.
GTTTCCATCTCTGTCAAGAGTTAAATATTCGATATACTTTTAAAGACGATTTCCGAATGGTATTAAAAATCTCATACAGAAAGTCTAGACCGATTTTTGAATTTGAATGAGTTTTTTTTTTTTTTTTTTTTTTTTTTTGGCCAGCAAACTACGACACGACTAGATATTAAAAAATACTAATAATAGAAAATTCAGGAAGAGAAATTTCATTCATTCTACATTATGGCCGCAACTGCTGGCAGTGCCCACAATGCTCAATGAAACAAAACAAACACAAACAAGATTTTTTCATTCTGGAAAAAGGAGCAAAAGAAAAAATAGATAAATAGATAAATATTTCTATCTCACATTATGACCACAGTTGCCTGGCAATGCTCACAATGCATTATGAGAAAAAGGAGGTAGTCACAGCCACACTGGACAAAGACTACAATGTAAGAAAAAAATAAGTAAAATAATGGAGAAAAAAATAAGTAAAATAATGGAGAAAAAAAAAAAAAAAATCAAACAACAATCCTGTTTCTTTCAATAAACCTAAAAAGGACAAATAAAATTTTATCACTGGAACAGAGAAGATGAAAAATACACAATGGAGGATAAACACCACAGGACATGAGGTCTTTAGAAAACGCAAGTCTCGTGTTATCGAACTGGGAGCAATTAAATAACAAAATGTCTTCTCTAAAATTTTGTCGACAATAGATATTACAACCGGTGCAGTGCCCGGTGTTTGAAAAATTTAAACCCAATCGGCAATGGCCGGAGTGGAGCCTACACACAACGGTCACAAACCTACGGGTCAAACTAACTGGGACACTAATGCGGTAAAACCAAGGTGTGGACGGCAAAGATGGTTGGACCATATGAAAATATTTACCAGGTCCTTAATTTGAATGAGTTAACAGCATTTCCTTACATATACATATATATATATATGTATATACTTATAAGATGAATGTTCATGACATTTCTATTCAAAAAAACATTTCTGATAGATTTAAGTTCAAAATATAAAATCAACTTATTCGAAACTTAATTGTACATACAAAGAGTCTTTTGGAAATTCATCTAAAAGTGCATTGTCTATGATATAACATTGTTACTATGGTATCCTATCCGGTTTTTAATGAATTAACGTAATCAGCGCTGTTTTAAATAACAATTCTTCGATAAAAATTGAACAATAATTTATTAAATGTATCTTTTTTCTTTCTCCAAATAAAATGCCGTTAAATATCGACTATTAGAACAAAATGCCATTAAATAACGAGCAGAACTAAAGTATAAATGCCACAAATCAATCCGTCGTCATATAGGTCTTAAATTCAAGCTAATAGAAAACCTTGCCGGCCTTTCCCGTTTCTATGGCATCTGGAAGAAAATATTCATTCCTGAAATTTAGTCCGTTTATTCCGGAAATATAGAAATACTCTTGCGTACGTTTCAAGATAATTACTGACATCAATACTTTTTGACATTCAGAAAGCGTTATTGTCCACAGCTGTAAAATAATCGTACAATAGCTGCTGGAGATGAGTGTAGGCAATCAACCAAAAACTTTTTCTTTCAGGAGTTCGATGTTATCGTTAAGATTTTACTATCGATAATGACACGCAAGGTCTTCGCGGGTTTAAGTACTGTCAGCAATTACGGCCGATTTTTGCAGATGATTTCAAAAAATCATCATCTATATAGAGACCTTCGTTACGTTTAAAGCCTTAACGCGGAAATGTCTAGATTACCGGCTTACAGTTTTCTTTCCGAAAAACGATTGTAGCTGGTAAATTCACATTTGGTAATTAACAACATTAAAGTACTGACTCCAAACCAACTTGATAAAATTATACCTACGCACTCAACCAATTCTTATCAATCACTATAGCCATGAGAAATATTGGACCACAAGCAGTTCTACGTTACCTCCGATATATACTATGCCCTTATTCACGCTAGACTGGATTATGTACACTCATCAGCCAGTCAGCGTGTCTTCTAAACATGCGATACGATTTAAAATGTTGCACTTCCGCCGGAAGAAATCCTTCTCTTAACTTTGCCATACGGCTTACCTACGTTATTTCAGTGGTTTCGACTGCTTTGTTCGGACGAAAAATACTCGTCATCAAATATGCACTGTTTACTAGCCAGCAACATTTGAATCATCCACATATTCAAAAACATCTATAACAGGCGGACTGTAGTTTCCTTTTGATATAACCTCCGAGTTATTACTGCTTTTTTAAATTAAAATCGAAATCACTAATAATGTTTAAGTAACGTTGTAACATCCTTAGGAGAAAACAAATGTTTCTTATTTTTTAGACGTCATAATGTAACCTAAAATTTTGTATTTCGAAGTGGATGATGAAAAAGAAGAATTTCTTTTTCAGAAAAAGCGAGAAGAGTTTTTTTTATTATTTTAACGCAATAATCGTAAATTACTCAGAAATGTGTTTACCGCCAACATACGCACGAGTGTAGTAATTTTAATAAATACGTGTATATTAATTTAAAAATATATAAAACAAAAAGAAAAAAACGAAAACTGAAAAAGCTTATCGTGATTACGAAAATTTGATAAATCTCTGATTATTTAGATTGGCTTTCAAGGTGTTAAATGCGAAAAAAAGTACTTTGTTTTTATTCTTTTACGATACAGTGCGACTCTTCGCGGGCCATTACGAAACAAGAAATGGAATCAGGTGGAATTTAAAAATGAAGATTATCTGCACTTGTGCGCGATCATGTCTATCGCAGAAGGCGGTTTGAATGTGCTGCAACATTGGCGTTGCAGTTAATTGCCGAGAAACCACTACAGAAACGATGCGACATTAAACACGTAATTATTGGTTGCAAACATGTGTCCCAGTTGTAACTTCAAAAGAACCAAAAAACCTCTCCAGTTGATAGCGAAGGGTAACCATCATCGCTTTACGTGCGACTTCAAAATCACAGTTGGTCCAATATAAAACTGGGGGAAAAATGTTGCACATTTCTTGGCGTAAGGCTAGTCTTACTGTTGATACATAAAAATTGTACCTGCGGCAATGATGTAGGCCGAAATAGTTCAGGACTCGATTTGATTAATCGTAGTGAAAAATAGCTAATTCGAAAAGGGTTAAAAGTTTTACATTATTTAGCATTAATGAAATAAATAACGTAAATTAAAATTTTCTCTTCGTGATTTTACGTATAATTGTTGTTTATCTTTTAATTGTCGCAATACGAATTAAAATTCTTCTTGGAGTGGATGTGTGAAACCCATAGTGACCTCTGACTTAAAACGATATTGGTTAATTAGACTTATAACGAATATTCTGAAAATTATTATCGATTCGACCTTAATATCGCATAGCGAAAAGTACAGTTAAATATTATTAACCATACGTGTATATATATATATATATATATATGTATATTAAACTGGATCCTTCGAATTTCGTTATAGATGACTCCCAGATGATGGTATTCCATACATCTTATTGAAGACCAGCAATTAATTGATATTTTTCGCAAAATAATAACCTTCTTTTTTCTTCATTATAATCAAAAAAATGAATAAATAAATAAATAAAAAAAATATAACCAATACTTTTAACCCTTTGCATGGAAATTTTTATTACAGTTTCCATAACTCAAAAACCTTACATAATTTCTATCATATAAATAATGCGAAATAGTAACAAGATTTCCAAATAACGCAAAAACGTCGCAGAATTTCTTAATACTCTCTCAATGTAAGAATGACATAGTTATTATAAACAAATGTTGATTCTTTGAACTTCGTCGGAGGGAGCTCGCCAGACTTCTCCAGAAACTCTAATCTTCCATAATTCGTATAGAAAAGTCGAATTGATTATATCATTTTCCGTAAAATGAAATAAATGTTTTGTATAATGTTTAGCATATGCTCGTGCATGTAGGTTAATCTCAACAATTAGATATTTCAGCTTTCTTTTCTTTTTTCTTTTTCTCTAATAATACATACTTTTAGCGCTGTTTTTAATACAACACCGAGAAATAGAGTTCACTGATCTAAAGAAGGAACCTTGCTTAAGCAGAATGATTTTTAGTGGTAAATAAGAAGTTTTCGGAAATGGTTTGCGTTTAATATAAACATAGAAAAGGATACAAACTGATAGGGGGTGAATGGACGGGAGTAGAAGAGGCATGCTTATGTGATGCTTAACGTCCAGCACTGTTAAGGAGTCTTAAAATGTCAGCAAAACGTGAACAATAATTATCCTTGTTTTGGCCGTCTAAATTCTCTCTTTTTATCCTTGTTCTAAGCAGCATTTGTATTTTTTCGTTTGCTACGTTATTCTAAGAGAACGCCTTGTTGGCGGATAGGTTGTACGCGTAGAAAATAAGCCAAGAACAAGGGGATAAACAGCGTTTCACTGAAAAACAGTCGGAGACGGTAGGTGTGTTGAAACTTCAGCGTGGCTTTATGTGAAAATCGTGTAAGTGTCGCGCTAGAACTGCTCGCAGAGTACGAGTACATTGTACGGCGTAATTCTGTTGTCTGAACAATGGACATTTCACGGCATCTTTGCTGACTATAGTTCTACGAAGTCGATTTGGCCATCGTAAAGAATACAGTCCGATGAAGTGAAACGCATTTATCTTCGATATGCATTACTCGGTTCGTTAGTGTATTTAGTCTGTCAGTGGCGACATTTAAAAAGCCACTTTCGAAGCTGCGTTCAGACTGTCGCCTGCACTTACGGAATGGAACGCGCAACAGCGATCCATTAATCTTACCTTGAACGAAACTCACGGGCTCGGTGAATCGCTGCCATCAAATGCGAGCAAACGGCATTTTAGGAGGCGAGCCGCACTTCTAAAATGTCCGAATATATGCGACCGGGGGGTACCATTCGGAATTAAAATGATCGTTTCTCAAAATGTATAAACGAAGCAAGTTGAAAAACATAAATTACAGTTAATGGCGACGCGTGTAAATATTTCAGGCAACACATGTGGAGGCTTGCATAGGTTAAACGGTAACAACAACAATTGTGTAATCTAACGCGAGGCAGGTGCATGTCGGTGTGCGCGTGTCGATGAATAATAATGGCGATGTTCGGCTGTAGGGGCAATACAGTGAAGAAGCCTTTCCAAATTGAGTTCTATTCTTCGACAATCAGAACATGTATTTTCCGACGAGCGAGCATCGCGGCCCACATGTTTCGCAGACACCTAATCATTTCGAAAACAATATAATTATTAAGATGAATTTTAAATGTCGCCCACGCACCTGTTATTTAATTAACCGTTTGCAGAATTTGTGCGGCAATTTTTGGCGCAATCTTTTCAAAATATCGATTTACACCTCTGTCAATCAGTACATCATCTCCCTGATATTGCTTCACCAACCAACCAACCAACTTTAGTACTTTTCAGTCTATTTCACATAGGTGACGTGAAAAAACAAAGATATTATTTGAAAACAATTGAACCTGGTCAATTCGTTGATTAAAATTTTATCTTTTTTTAGCAAAACGGAATTGTTCTTAATTTTTGAGCTTAAACTGGAAAAGTCGAGATGCGAAGACTCTTGATATAATTTGTAAATTACAAATTTGAAGTAAGGAGGCATTTTTAAAAGAAATAATAAATATAAAACAAAAGTAGGCAATTTCTAAAAAAAAAAAGAAAAAAAAAGCAAGTGTATTTTATAAATAAACAACATAATGTAAACATTCCAAATAAATAACGTATTGTGCATGTTACTTGCGTGGCTTAAATGAATAAATTTATTATCAGTAGTGCGAAGGCTGCTTTTTCTTTTTTTATTTATTCACCTTTCTTTAATGGCGAAAAATTCGTAGAGAGAGAATTTTGCCCCTAATTAGAAATACCGATAAAATTTAACATATTTTCAGTTTGCATTACTTTTATTTTTTCTCTCTTCCCAGAGGAAAAAAATAAAGAAGAAACCCAAAAAGCAATTCATTATCGTTTCTTGCTTGTTTTCATCTTTATTCCTCTTTTTCTTTTACACTTTTTGTACATTGCATTAGTTGATATAACTCAGCGACGGTTTTTCACGTATTGTGCTTTTCTGTAAAACTTTTATTTTTTTGTTTTGTTTTGGGCGCGTCGGCACATTTACCCAACGCAAAGGGTTGGAAGAATGATGAGACATAAGAAGTGTCGCGTTATATCAAGAAGAGATTAGAGACAGATAAAATGGAGGTAGCAACAAAGGAACAATACAAGCAGATGGAAGAGCAAGAATGTAGTGGGCACTGTATTGAGGAAAAAACTTTGTAAATCATCTTCACCGTGCGTTCTATATGTAACTACAGTGCTATATTATGAAATTCAGGAAAGGAAACGGAAATGTAGATTTCGTCTTATACCTGAGTCATGAATTTATAATTAATCCGAGGAAATAGTAATTGGTAAAATAGATTATAATATATATATATATATATATATATACATATTATGTATGTATTGATGTCCCTTTCACGTCAAGGGTATTATGAAAATTTTGTATCGATCAGATAGCACGTTTCTGTGTAACGGAAGTGAAATGACGACGATTAGAGTGATTACTACGCAACTCGTAAATTTAATTCAAATTGATTCTTCTGTAAAACTATAAAAGACTTTTGGATTCAGGCGGTGTCCAATACATATTCATGTACACATACATATATATATATATACTAAGGGAGTGAGCTCACCGACCGTTTCGCAGCCCAAACCTTTGCATTTTTAGTTGTTTTACTTTATGAATTTTCAAGAAGGTCTGTAACGTTTACTTAACACTTATTGAAAAAAAAAAAAAAAACATGAATACGACAATTAAAAAAGTGAAACTTGGATTAATACATCTCAAAAACCAAAATTGCTATCAAGGCTATATGTGAGCGGAATATTTATTTTTAAAATTCGCTAAAAAAGGCCCCAAAACAGCTGAAATTTGGAACTTTACTCATGGTCGAAATATTTTAATCGAGAAATTTATTTAATTTATTCGAAAGAAGCCTACTTTTCTGTTAGTTGCTATGTCAAAACGGCAATAATAATAAATTCCGCCTCGAATAATGAAAAGGAGACTAAGATTTGGATACAAAGATAATGGTTTTTAAAAACATAATCACAAACCAGAACGACCGGTGCCATTTTTTTTTTTTTTTGCAAATCAGTTAACGACTTCGTTGAAAATAGTACCATTTAAATTTTTTCCGTCCTTTGCAAAGGGGTCTCTGCGCTTTTGTATATCGAAACAATATTCATTCGGCGACTGCTAGAGTATTTGAATAACAAAAGCGTGCAGCGGTCGGTGAATTACTATTTTAAAAAAAGCCAAAATCATATTCGGCGTACAAAAATCCTTTTTACCTGGGCGTGAAAAGGTCCGACTTTTAGAAAGGTGTCTTTCTGTTCTTATAACGAGCAAAAAATCCGTATTTTCTCGCCTAACCTAAAGATATTATTATGACGGTTATTTCCTAAGAGCTGCGCCGAAAACCGCATTCGTCCGGAATTAGAATAATTACTGTACGGGGAATTTCGTCTTAGTCGAGAAATTCACAATGGCTAATAAAGGAGTCGTAAACAAGCTAACAGCTTGCGAGAAAATACACATAATTATGCATTTTGTGTTCAGAAAAGGAACACCAGCAAAGGATGTTGACGGATATAATTGTTTCTGTCATTCGTTCGTATAGTATAGTATCAATGAAATAAAAAAACCTAGTTTAACTGTTAAAAGTAAGCCATTCATAAGGATAATATTGTTCGCTGTTAATTTGTTGAAAATACCCTTTCTTTTTAAATTTTTCGCGCAGACGTCACTTATGATAGCACATGAAACCTAAATTGCAAGAAAAAAGTTGGAATATGTTATATAGAAGTTTTTACTCTTTGCTTTTAATGGACGTAAAGAAACATTATTGAACTATGAGAACAGAACTAATTATCAATCTCCGACCGCAAATGTGTTTGGCCGGTATTCGAAGAAGTGGAAAAAAAGTAAAATGTATTTCAAATCAAATCAATATATTTTTTACAAAATTCCACACGTGCCCAAAATAACGTGAGTAGTGGAGTACAGTAGAAGTGTATCAGAAGAACATATTGTAAAAAGAATGTTTTACATTAATTTCTAAACTTAAAATTACAATAAAAAGAAACAAATTGTACATAAACAAATGAAAATAACTGTAAATAAGTATACACAGTTTCATATACCACCCGTTCATTGAACCCTCAAATTTTACATTTCATACATACATTCAGCTGTAATAATTTCCCATCATATGTAGATTAATACTAAGCGTCACGAAAGTATTCTAAGTACACACACACACACACACATCCACATATACTGTGTAACAAGCAAAGTAAGTTTATTAGAACAGATCACTTTTCCCATTTTTATTTATCTATTTGTAAATTAATTTATTCTTATTTATTTATTTATTTACAGATTACTTGACCATAAGTCTTCTTCTTCATTCTAAAAGCTTAGCCTTGGCGGTGCGAATTTTAATTCCCATTCCTCTCTTTCTACTGCCATCCTCTTCATATTTGAATATTTGTTGCATCCAGCAATTTAGATCATTTGTTCCACAAACGTCTTCCTCGGTCGACCTTTTCCTTTCCGACCATTAATTCTTAATTCAATTATGTTCGTTAGGAACGAATTGTTTACATAAGGTCAATATTTTACGCTTGTATTTATGATTATTTAGTAAATTTTTTACATCTGTCGATAAAGAGTTATACATAACAGTTCCAGAATACTTTATTTGCATTCTTGTGTGAAATTTATAATATCTGGGAATCTGGGCATAATAAAGAAGACCTTGTTGAACCAGCTTTAAAAGTAATCTTAAATTTACTTCTATTTGCAATCACGTGCATAAGTAATTGCGATTTATATATATATATATATATATATATATATATATATATATATATATTACTTAACTTCAATAACGAAAAAAGTGAAGTCGATTTATAATTTTCAGAACTGCTTCCTGTAGAATTTTTGAAGGTTTTAAATAGCGTTTAGCAGCATCCCCTCGCAGAATATGATTCCATATAAAATGACCGGCTGGTATAAAGCAAATAAATTCTACGTAAATGATAGGGCGGAAAATATTGCGATAAATAATAGAATAAAAAATTTAACTTTTTTAGTTTATCATCGATAAATAACGGGTGCAAAAATCAACTTAATTTACTGTCAAATTTTATACCTAAATATTTAATATCCAACACTATCAATCGCTAGTTTGCTTGTAATTTTAAGATTTATACTTTCATTTAACAAATAATTATGAGAGCTATACAATATATATATATATATATATATATATATATATTTCGTCTTTGATAAATTTACAATTAATCTACTATGGTTTAACCAATCAATTGCAGGATCAATTCCCGATTGAGCAAAATTTTGCGGGATATCTAGATAGCGAGAATTAATTAATAAAACTGTATCATCGGAATATATTATTAATTTACCTGGGACATTTAGATTGCATAATTCATTTATATAAATCAAAAATAGGAAAGGATCCAAAATGTTTCCATGGGACACCCCAAAATTCTGGACCACTTCATTACTATATACAATACATTGTTAATTTTAATAACATATCTCCTACTCGTTAGGTAAGATTTTAACCAATTTAATATAAACCCTCGAAAACCTGTATTCTCCAGTTTAAGAATTAACAGTTCATGATTTACGGTATCAAATGCTTATGACAAAGTGAATGGCAGCAGTCTATCTAACTGCCTCCAAGTTTTCTATAATATGGGATACATATTCAAATAGGGCAGCATCCGTTTTCCGATTTTTTTTTTTTTTTTTTTTTTTTTAAATGGGCACGCCAGCACAGGACATTTACCCAGCACAAAAGATTAAAAGAATAGAAGGACATATGGAGCGACAAGTTATATCAAGAAACGATTAGAGACAGAGGAAATGAATGCGGATAACAAGGGAACAACAGAAGGAGATGGAAAAGTGAGAATATAGAGGGCACTGTAAGGTGTAGGGAGGCCAAGGCTAAGCAAATTGGAATAAAGGATCGCGCGTTCAGTAGAAATAAAGGAACATTCAAATAGTACGTGATTTGCATCACACGAGCCATTGAAGGTTGGAGGATGAAAAGGACACAAAGGAGATTGAACCAGAGCAAAGCGGAAACGAGAAGCCGGGAGCAGACTGTGATTAAAACGAAGGCGAACTATGGAAGAAATGACAGAACGGCTGATACTGGGAAAATTATTAAACCAGGGAGAAACGGATGGAGAAGGCTGTAAAGCAAGGTAAAAGGAGTCAGGGTTGAAGAAAAAGGACGGATAGAGATCAGTCCAAAAGTCACGGTGAGAACGAAAAGAGAGAGAGTAAAGACATTGGGAAGGAAATCTGCTTATGAAACGACCACTTACTGCGGCCGAGCAAGCTAACGAGTCAGCAAGATCGTTACCAGCTATACCACAGTGGCCAGGAATCCAAAGCAGGTCAATATGGATAGAACGGGAGGCTAATAAATTGAAAATCAAGGAGCGTATATAAAGAATAATAGGACAGGAAGAGGGTTCAGGAAGGGGAGATGCGATAGCTACTAAAACATTCTTCGAGTCGGAGCATAGAAGGAAATTCACTAAATTAGAAGTTGAAGATATAAAGAGGACCGCACGCAAAATAGCCGTGGATTCGGCTAGGAAGACAGAAGAGAAGGAGGGAAGTTGAAATGATTCAGAATAGTTGAGAGCAGGAAGAATAAAAGCGGCACCGACCCCCGAAGCAGATTTCGAGCCATCCGTAAAAATCGTGATGTGAGCAGGAAATAGAGAGGAAAGAGTGTGATTAAATTCTTCGTGAATGGCAGAACGAGGAAGAGACTTAATATTAGAAGGTAAAGAGAATAACTTAGGCGGATGAGACAGTTCAGAGAAGTTAAAGGTAAAGTATGGAGATTTGTTCTGGGAGAGGACAAAGTGAGAAAGTGGAACGAGTCGAGAAGAGATGAGAGAAAGAATTGGAATCTTACGAGGAGAAAAACGCCAGTTGACCCGGATATATCGATAAGAATTCATGAGTTTGAAAGGAGAGATCTGCAGACGTCTAATCATGAACCTTTCACCAAGGTGAAGTCTTCGAATACAAAGAGGAACAAAGCCAGTTTCGGACAGAAGAGCTGGAATTGGAGTCCGATTTATTAAAAACCCGTAACTGTTAGATAATTCAAGGCCTGTAATGGGAAACTGTTGCTTTTACACCACTTCTATAAACCAGAACAATAACCGCCGATTTAAGGATTTCAGGAAATGTTCCCGCAAAAACAGGTTAATTGAAGAAAAACGTTAATGGTCGTACAAAAAAGTTTTCCTTTACTAGTTCAATTGAAATTTTATCAAACCCAAATGATGATTTATCTGGTACGAACAAAATTGCATTCTTTACATCATTATAAGAAAATTTCGTAAAGACAAAAGGATTTTTATTAGTTGTCTCAATAAATTTAATTCAACTCTGTCATATTTCTACATGATTTGTCGCCACTTACAACGTTACATACGCCGTCTTTAATGTAAATATTAAAGTCTTTTGCTACTATGCCCTCATTACCATCTACTGATAATACATTTTTATTTATATTTATTTGCTTTAATCTATAGGCGTCTTTACCAATAGTTTCATTTATAATTGCCTAATATTTTTTTTGCTTGCGTTGATATTTGTTTAGAATGTTATTGTAATAGTCAAACTTAAATCTCCTTACTGCCTTTTGGACTTTTTTTGAGACAATTTTAAAGATTTATTGTAAATTTTCATCTGAAGGATTTATTTCAAAGCGCGACGAGAGATATCTCTTTTTTCGAAAGTTGAAGCACAATATTGTTAATCCATGGGTTTCACACCTCCGTTTAGTAGTTTTTATGACTTTATTGCACCTATAGATGAAGTCTGCGATATTTGAAATAAACCAATTAAATTCTTCATTTACGGATGCATGACTGAATGTAATAAAAGAATATCACTGACTACGCAAATAGAAATATGAATGAATATCTCCAAGCAGTGCGCTTACAATTTAATTTCTTAGTTTATACATTTTGGTTTTATTTTAAATATGTATTTTGTTAAATTCAGTTTATTTCATACCGGTATTCATTTCCAAATATGAATATAGATTTTAATAATTCCATTATTAAACTTCTGATTTTGTTTTAAAATTGATTTTCTTTTTTTTATCTTTAATTGTTTATTTGAATTAATATCTACGTCTAATTTATTCAAAATTCACATGCGAAAATGTATCACTCGCTTTAAATGATAATGCTGATAGGTAGATACAAGAAACTTATTTGCAAACCGTCGTCAAGTTATGACTTTAGAGTCGAAACCAAAATCTGAACGTGTGTAACGCGCTTCGTTGAAAATCCCATTCTCAACGAAATCGGATTTTTTTTACAAAAACTTTCCCTAAGTTAATAAATTTTCACTTCATTAGCAAATTTCATACAAATATTTTAAAATTTAGAAATTTTATAAGTCAATTTATAATAATTTCTATCAAAATTTCACTTGTCGGTCAACAAATTACTCGAGAAAAGTATTTTAATGGAGAATTTATAAATTTTAGAATCGAACGTAATAGTTTAAACATTATAAGTATCATTTTAGCCAGTTTATTTTATTTCACGCTTAGCAAATGACTAGGCGCAATTATGTATAAAATTTTTTAGACCTCAGTCCAGCTAAAGAGTAAAGTGCGACGATTCTTGCGGCTGCGATAAGAAATTCTCTGTGTTAATTGATAAAAAAACAAAAATCAAAAAGAAAAAAACGTTTTAAATAAAATACAAAAATTAATTGACACGCTTTGACACTAAATATAGTATTGTTTTTTTTTTCAACTTCAGACGATATTAAATAATAATTTAATATTCCTTAACTGGGTTTATGGCCTCCGCCGGGGAATGCAGTTTTAAAAATTAGTTCATCAACTTTATTTTTTAGTAAAATTCGTTCTCGCAAAAAGACAATTTTAATTTAAAAAATTAGCGCAGAACTGACTTTTTAAGTATTTCTGTCGATACTTTTGGTTCGTTATTCTTTAAGAAAAGTAATTAATTGAAGTTTCTGAAAATAGTGCATTTAAAGAAATATTTAATGAAGGATAATGTAAACTACTTAAAATGATTTCTTTTAAAAATAATGAAAATCTTGATGGCTTGTGTTGAAACTTTCTTTTTTTGGGGGGATGTCAGCAGTAGACGTTTACCCTAAAGCAAAGAATTAGAAACGATCGAAGTTGTACAGAGAAAAAGTTCGAAATGATGAAAACAAAAGAAGCTAATAACAAAGAAAACTGAAAGAGAGAAATGAGAAATGATAGGAGCAAGGAGGCAAAGACTCAGAAGGTCAGGAATATAAAGAATCATTGTTAAAACTTATTCGAATGGAAAATTATATTCGACTGACAATAAATATGAAAACGGGAGAATAACTTCTTAAGACCAACGAACAAATTTTTTCAGTAAAATCTAGAATCCAGATCGATTTTCCTTTTTTTTAAATTAGAGTTTTTCATAATCACTAAATTTTTTGAGGCACATGCTTTTTTTTTTAAAAGCAAAAAATTAGTCACGGTGGAAAATTATTGCCAAGATCAACTCATTTTTTCAGAAAATTTTTATCGAAATGCCACTCCGTTAAATAAATTTGCAATCAGTATTTCAAATTTTTATAAGAGGAAATAATTTTTTATGCGGTATATGAACAAAAAAAAACATTGAAAACCGTTGATTTATTTTTTAAGCAAATTAATTACTAATTTTCCGAATTGTGCTTTTTTTTTTTTGATTCAATGATTATTTTACACCTTAGATGTGACATTAATTAAAGAAAATAAAAATCAAAAACTCACTAATACTAAACTAGATATACTCGGAAAAGGGGAGAGGCCGAAACGATAGAGATCTTTCTTTTCTTACAAAAATTTACCAACTTAATTTATTTGCTTACATACGGCAAGCGCTGTCTTGTTTATAACTATTTTCTCGAAGGTTAATTTATAAGATACTTCAAGCAATGTGTGTAAAATTAAGCGAATAGTCATTTTCCAGCCCAAAGTCTTCTTCCTCTTTCCTTTCGTTGCCACCGCGACTGTTGGTCTGATTTCTATCCTTCTTCATTTTCTAATCGCGCTTCCTTTTACTTATCCATACAACCCATTCCTCCTCTTTTTCCGTGGTTTCTTAATTTCCCCAACATGAGGCGGTCAACTATTCATCCATAATCAGACTTCGGTTTAATCACAGCTTGCTTCCTGCTTCGCTCTTCCGTTTCTCCATTATTCAGTCTCCTTTTTTTATGCGTTTGATCCGTCAGAAGCAAACTTCGTTTGTGATGCGAATCACATTTTGTTTGAATGTGTTTCTATTCGTCCTATCTCACTTGCTCCCTGTTTAAGGAAGCTCTTTGAGAGCATGTTAAATAAACGGCTTGTCTGGTTTCTCGAACACAATAACTTAATTCCTAATAATATGTTCGGTTTCCGTCCCTGTCTTGGTCCTCCTGATTGCATTAGTGTTTTCCTTTCTGACATTTATAATTCCTATATATACAAAAATTTTACTATCGCAGCCTTTATTGATGTTTCCAGTGCATTTGACAATGTTCACCTCCCTACTCTCAGAAATATAATGCTGTCACTGCATCTTCCGGACTGTGTTGTTTCCCTTATTATTAATCTCTTCCAAAGCCGGACTGTACATCTATCCACTTCTTGTTATTCCACTTCAAGAAAAGTTTTTTGTGGTCTTCCTCAGGGTTCCTGTCTTAGTTCTACTCTCTTCAACATCTATACTTCTCATATTGCTTCTCTTCCATTAAATTCATCGTCTCTATTCTATGCTGATGATATCCTTATTTACTCTTCTTCTCGCAACTTAACAGATGCTGTCTTAGAACTAAATAGGTCATTAGCCACTATAGAAAATGCTCTTTCCAATATTCATCTTTTTGTCTCTCCTCATAAATCCGCGGCCATGGTTTTTACTTTCCGTTCATATAATCCTTCCTCAATCAATCTAACCTTAAGTCATTATCCTGTCCCTCTGGTGGAGAGTTTCTGTTATTTGGGCGTGCTTCTTAACGGCCGTCTTTCCTTTCACGAAAAGGATTAATCTTTTAAAATCACTCTCATCGTACAGGTGGGGTGGTGATCCTTACATTCTTTCTTTTTGTATAAGTCTCTTATTCTTTCTAAGTTGGACTACTGTTCCTATATATACGGCAACGCTTCTAAATCTCTTCTGTTAAAGCTTGACCGCATTCTAAATTCCTGTCTTCGTCTTTGTCTGGGTGCACGTAAATCTACTCCAATTCCTGTCATCCTCTCTGAATCCAAATCACTCCCTTTGTTCATCCGCAGATCCTATCTAGGCTATCGTTTCCTAATCAAACGCCTTCCCTCCTTTTCCTCTAGAATTATAGCTGCCTATTGCTCTATTTTTCACAACTGGCGTTTTACTCCCAACAGAATTCCAATTTTATCTTTCATTTCTGTTCGTCTTGCCAATTTTTCTCCTTATATTTTCTCCTATGATAAATCTCCGTACTTTTCTCTTAATTATTTCAGTCTCTTACATCCTCCTCACGTATTTCATTTGTCAAGTTCCGCCAAATTCCTTCCTCACTCTATAGTTAGATCTGAATTTCACATGGCTTTAAGCTCTTTATACCCCAATCATTCCGTTATTTTTACTGATGGTTCTAAGAGTGCTGATGGGGTTGGTGCCGCCTTTGTTTTTCCTTCTCACAACTACTCCGAATCCTTTAAACTTCCTTCCTGCTGCTCTATATTTACTGCTGAATCTGCTGCCATGCTTCATGCAATTATTTTTATCTCTTCCTCTTCTATCCTCTCTGATAAATTTCTCTTAATAGCTGACACTGAATATGTCTTGAAGGCGGTCTCTTCTCCCTTACCGTTGCCCTCTTTTGATCCTTTCATTCTCCTTATTCGCAATCTAATTCACGAATTATTCCTGTTCCGTTCGATCCAAATTGATTTATTGTGGATTCCTAGTCATGCTGGAATTGAGGGTAATGAGGTGGCTGATTCCTTGGCTCGCTCAGGAGCTTCCAATGGACATCCTCTTCATAAATTTTCCGCTCACAATATTAATCATATTTCCAAACAGTTTCACCTTAGATTATGGAAGGATATTTATTTTTCCCTTTTCTCAAATTCGAATTCCTTTTATCTTTCCGTTCAGCCCTTACCTTCTTTGACCAGATGGTTCGACATGTTTCCTTCCCTTTGTCGTCCCCTGATCACCGCTATATGCCGTCTTCGTTTCGGTCATACCTTTCTTCCTTCGACACTTTATCGTTTTTCCCTCGTCTCTTCTCCGCGGTGCCCTCTTCACCCAGAGGACTCCTTTTTTCTGTGTGATATGAATCACGTCTTCTTCGAATGTTCCTCACTCTCTTCAGAACGTTCTCTCTTTTATTCTCGGCTTTTGGATCTTCGTCTTCCTACTCCATACAATGACTCTTATGTTCTCTCATTTCCTTCCTTGTCAGTTGTTCCTATTCTAGCTTCTTTTATTCATTCAATCTCGCACCAGATTGAAATCTAATATGTTATTCTCCTTTTGAACTATTACTTAGATTCCTTGGCTGATTGGGCTGTTGTGCTATTCGTTGGTGTACCGATAAAATAAAAATAAAAAAAAAATAAAAAAAATTCTTCAGACGCGCGATTCTGTATTCCGGTCTTTTGCGTCTTATCCTACGCCTTACAGTGCTTAATGCTTTCTTTCTTTTCAGTCTCCCTTGGTTATTCCTTTGTTAGCTTCATTCATCCATTTCTAATAGTTTTCCTTTATAATCATTAATGTTATCATATCTTTGGATTGAGTAACGTCCTTAGCCGACATGCTCAAAAAAAAAAAAAAAAAAAAAAAAAAAACGAAAAACTATTCCGTCCTACTATATTACATTTTTTTTTTATCTCACTAGAACTTTTAGTTTCGTGCGTCTATTAATATTTGCTTTACATTTTTCCATCGCATGCTAAAATTTTGCGCCTTCCTTATCATTTGCATGGTTATTGAATTATTTTTTTGTCATTAAATGTACTCCGTAAAATGTTCGCATTTAATAATTTATATCCAAGGGTGTTATTTTATAAATACTAAAATATAATTTCTGTTGTGTTTATTACTGTGATTTAATACGTATAAATTTATATATATTTAAACATTTTCACGTTTTTCCCGAAATATAAATGTGTTTTTATTATCTTTTATTTAATTTTTGTAAACCAGGACTACCGCCTTTTTGTGTACCGTTAATAAATCGTCCATAAAACCTTGTCGACGGTAGATCAGTAAAAGTAAAAATTTGGCTAATGCCTCTCTGACAGCTCGACCAATTTGTAAAATGAATGTGCACTTTCGACTGAAGACCGAGCAGAGATCATTGAACAGCATACGAATTGATCGTTTTCGAACGATATAAAATTAAACACTGATCTTCCTTCGCGCGTTTATTTCACGTGCATTGCTTTAAGTCGTATTAATCTATATGTCCGATTTGTTATTCTGGTTCTGCCAAGCTGATCCGTTGCTGCACGAATGTTTGCTCATCTCCCGTTCAGTGTTCCACTGTGTCCACTATTCCCCCACCAGAATGGAACATAAAATTATACTACTAAAGAACTTTTTCGGGGAAAATTTAAAAGAATTTCCCCGCTCTTGAATCGCAATAACTGTATTAAAAACGACCGACATTATCAGAAGTTTTTATAAAAGAGACGCGTTCCTGGAACATGCGAACGTAAGGAAAGATGAATAAGGAAGCGGGAAGTTGCAAAACGGGAAATAACAGTTGAACAACGAATATGCAGACGGGATTATTTTAATCTTATTCTCTTCCGAAAAGGCAAAATGGGCTGCTCCATTTTCTAATTCAGTTGTCCACCAATTTCGGCAAGCACGGTGGGCGGGTGGGGGTGGAAGAGTTGTTTGCTATTTCGCTTGCACACTGCTGTCAACGTATTAACACCGAAAGATTTAATTACGACGAAGAAATAAAAGACTGTTCGCAACATGATTTCCACATGGGTGGAAAAAATTAATTAAGCTCGCGGATATTCGCCGTTAAAATTAACTAACGATTTTCGAGGAGTCGGTAATTTTCGCGGATGAGGAGAAATTTTTTTTTAAGAAGTTGTAAATATTAAGTGCAGCAAGAGGGAAGCAGTAAATTTGCATGCCGCTAATTGTCAGAAACGTTAATTACGTTTAACTTGCACAGTCAGTTCAAACAATGCACTAATGAGCGCTGGCAGCGGCAAAGCTGGTTTTTAACATTTCGACCAATTTGCGCTAGTTTATTTAATTAATACGGCGGTAGTCGCGTATTTTTCCTGCAACTTGCTAATTTTTGCATTTCGACAGTTTTTCCGCGCCATGTTAACCGTCGCCAGTTATAATTATTTCGCAAATAGGCCTTCCCCGGTTTGTTTATTTTCGTTGGCGTTGCGGCCTTTTCGCTTCGCCTGACCCGTTGCTTTTCCCTCCTTTTTCTACGACATTTTCTACGGAAAAGTATGCGGTCACTTCGTCTCGGAAATCGCAAATAATTACTTTCTTCGACCGATAATACTTTCTTCGACCGATAATACTAACTTTGACCGATAACCGGTGAACAGGAATCAGACGGTCTGCTTGAATATTTCTTGACCCTTCAGATGTTTTTACTTTCTACTTTTCGTGAACCTTCTAATAGTATGTCGATTAATAATCTGCTAATAAGGAGGAAATCAGTCGGAGCTGAAAAGGGAAAATACTAATAATCAGTATGCTAAAAATTCCATTAACGAACACGGTTTTGTTACTTGAGCAGTCGCGTAATAGTGCGTCAGCAGCGGGTAGGGATATTTAATATTCAATTTTTCTACAATTACAATTTATAACGACGGTGTTGAGGTGGAAGTATTTTGTGCGTAGATGAAGTTGATTAAAGGTGTATAACGGTTCCGCGCACCTTCTGCGCGTGGAATTACATTTTTATCGGCCAGTTTGCAAAGTTTGCTGTGAATCCATGAAAGAGAATCTCTACCACCGCAGTATAAATATAAATACGAAAATTTTTTTTGAATGAAATTTCTCTTAGTGAAAGCTTGAACTTGTCACCAGGGTAACATTTCGCGGTATAAGCGCCGGAATAATGTTATTTATAATTAAATGCGCGCGAATTATCAGGCTCGTAAGAGTTTATTGCGAAACGGGTAAAAAATTAAGTTAATTTTGAAGGAACCGAATTTGATAAAAAATTAGCTCGACAATATATAAATATTACGAACGTAATAATATTATGTAGATCCCGATTCAAAATAACTTTATTTCTTTTTCCTTTTTTTTTCCCCCCCGTATTCGTTACATTGTGCGTATGTACGAAAAATCGTGTAGCGTTTTTTGCATATCGGTTGAATGTAACCTTTCCGTTAAAATCGGCTTTTCTATAAGAATTACAGTCAACTACTAAGGCTTTAAACATATACATTATCATATAGGCGGCCAAAAATCCAATTAGTTCGATAATAATTATAAGAAATCATCAACGCGCAGCTAGGCTTAATATTTCCCCGTCGGATCCATACACCGTTATGAAATAAGAGTGAACCTCTCCGCACAAATTTCGCATAATACATATATTGCCGTATAGGTGAACATAATTACGTGCAAACGTAGGTGATATTTCAATGTGTGTAACCAAGGGCGTTGCCAGTCGATGAGCCAGGGATGGGCAAAATGATAGAAAGAGGATATGAGTTATAGGAAAAATAAAATTTATAAGTTGTAAAGGCTTAATATTTCATTAAACAAGAATAAAATCCTAATTAAGAGACATAATTTTCGTGGCTTTCGGGCAAATTGTCCACGATTACGCGCCTATGAATACTCATCATGGCCAGTTAATTTAAATATTTAAGGCTCCAGACGGGTGGGGGCAGCTGCCCCCCTGCCACCAGCCGGCGATGCCCATGTGTGTAACTATATTAGAAACAAAATCGAAGCGAAAAGTAACGCTTCCAACATGTAGTTCAAAATTCACACGTTAACAATCGAAACGCTTTACCGAATTTTGAAAAAAAATTTCACGCTTCGCGACATTATTCACATACATCGAAAAACATTTTATTATTAAGATCAAATTTTTCTGGCGTAAATTTAAACGCATCATTCGAAATTAAAAAATGTATTCGCACGTATAAAATCGACGAAAATCAATGTTAGTTCTTGTGCGTTTTGAAGTACTTGTCGCCGAAGGCCGATATTTTAAGAAAATTTCCCCGCGGCATTAATAAATTTCGAGGCGAATTTCGGTGTCGGTTCGGGTTAAAAACGAGACAAAAATCACACACTAAATTGTTTATTCGGATGTTTCATATCACATATGTATATATGTATGTAATCAATTTCAGCAGATAATCCAATCCATACATGATGATTAAGCAATACCCGAATCGGGTGGCGCGAGAAGAAGAAGAAGATGTAATAATGGCGTAATTTCAACTTATTTAAATCAACTTACTACTTACTCTGGCAGAGGTGTCATGTATTAATTTTTAAAATGTTGAAAAAAGATAAATATAAAAAAAGTTTACACGGAACTCTGTACGGGCATATCGTGAGAAAATTAGTCCGGACTATGATCACACATTTAACGAATGTAGGACGGTGACGCAACAGAAACTTACTAAAAAAAAAAAAAAAAAAGGAAAAAAAAATCATCATTATGGAAAAGTGTAACTTTTAACAAATAGGGATTGCGCCAATACGTATTGTCCGAGAATCGCATCAGATTCGGGCAGAAGAGATGTAAGTGGCATACAGAAATTCGCAAAAATAAGCGAAAAAAACGGTTTTTTGAATTCGTTGGTATATCGGTTGCGCGTTACGATTGAGAGACTAATGTGATTAATGAAAATGCAATTGAATTCGACTCGTGTACTTGGTAAAAATCAATTACACTTTTCCGAAAATAATGAAAATTTCATATAGTTACTTGTCTTGTTCCAGATCCGAATCGTTCGCAGGTCTCTAATCTGAAATAGAATTGGGTAGCAGAGAACTATCTGGTGGAAAGTAAAGGCGGATCCCAAATTGGAAGGGAACACTGGCCCCAGTATTCTCATCAGATCCATTAGGCTTAGTACTATTATGGAAAGCTTAACTTCACAATATCCGTTATACTCTATCAAGGACTTACTTTACTTTTACGTCGAAAGTGTGTATACACCGTCAAAAGTGGGAACACATTCGGAAATTTGAAACTAACGAAAATTACTGCGAACGTGTCGTGAGGCGCGTAATTGCGTATTAAATGTACCCGAGCAAAACCGTTGTCGCTCGCCTTATTTACGATATGGAATTTCCTAAATTATTAACAAATAATAAATCGAATGTAGAACAGAAATAATAAACCTCGAATATAAAATTCTACTATCGGAAAGTGAAAGAAAATAACTAAAAATTTCGAAGTACCATTTAAATGAAGGACGATTGAAAGGGTTGACCGATTTTTCTCCCGTTTATTATGCACTTCTCATTCGTAGTGATAAAAATAAATTTCGAAAAGAACTGTACAATCTCGATTATCATTTTCATATCCCCATCGCGCGTCTACGTTCTCGACATGGCTACTTTCGAGCATAAATACTGTACGGCTTTTTGTTCGCTATCAAATAAAAAATCCGAAATCAATGGAGGAAGGGGAAGATGTTTTTTAACTTCTTTAACGGAAGAATGTTTATAACTTTACGTATAGTTTTAATAACAGCATCCGAAATAACTTCGGATTTTTTCCCGTAGTAGCAATTGTGTTTACCTATAATATTTTTTCCTTTTTCGCAATTAATATCGCGCCGAATTTAAGCAACGCTAGATAATAACATTCTCGGTTTTATTCGGCTTTTAAGCTCCTTTTTAAGGTGACTTTACACGATCATTAGGCTTTCGTTTGCTAGGCCGTAATCTTGTTCGAAAGCCCGATTAAAACTGGAAAAATATTCGTTATATCCGAAGTTAAATTATCGTCGTGCGAACAGAATTCTTAACGAATGTTTCCATAAAAAAAAAACCGAAAAAAAAAAAAGGCAACAAAACAAACGAAACAAAGTAGAAAGGGTTTCTCATGATTTTTCGCCTTTTTTTCTTTCCCTTCTAAGATAAACACAGTTCTGTAAAATAAGAAGCGCTTCGTATCAGAATTCATCCGGTTACCATGACCTTAAGTGCGTGTGTGTATTCACCGAGAAAAATTTCATTTTCAGAGGACGGAGCGCGGATCCGGTAAATTCTTTTTTCATTTAAGTCTGCCGTTCGATCGAATTAATTATATCGCTCGGAAATCGAGTGCCTTAAAAAGGCAACAGGCGCGCGCAGTGTGCTAAACAGAATTCTGAACTGGATTTCTCGCTGCAGACGTTGAACTGTGTTCTTCACAGTGGCGTATCAGAGCGAGCGAGATCTGGATGGCTCACAGACAGTCGCTTTTTCAACGTCTGCTCTGCGACCTTCCAAATAAGTCGAGATTGATGCCGGTAATTCGTCTACCACTATAATGGCTAATATAATTCCGATTAAATAGAATCGGGTTCACTTGCTTCGCGAACCGCAAATTATCGATCGCAGTTTCCCCGTCTGGCCGCCGCTCTTCTTATACGTGATGCTGCAATGAAAAACGACCAACGTTTCTGTCGCTATCTCTTTTTCCCGGTAAATAATCCTCTTTCTTATCGGTCGCGATTCTTTTTTTATCGTGTTTTTCTGTTGCTTTTTCTTTTTTTTTCTTCTGTTTTCATTTTTACCTAAAGCATTGCAGAGAAGAAACGGACACAATAGATCGGTCTGATTGCTAATTAGATCGGTTTCCGAACAGTCAGCGATGGTCAGACATTCGCATCATCCGTTAAAGTGTTGCAAAGACTGCTGCTCCATCAATCACGTTTTCCGATGATTAAACACATGTTCGAACCATCCCTGACTCTACTGCTACTGAATTAGTTAGCGCGATGGCGGCTCATCTTATCTCCTCATCGCCATCCGGTTCTCGCGCTGAGGTCGAAAAGCAATCGATAGCGGAAAGTCGCCTAGTACAAGAGCAGAAAATTAACGAGAGACGTTTCTATCGATTTCGCAGCAGCATATCGCGTACTAGTTTTTGTAACAGACGCGATAGGAAATTTTTCGAATAATTCGGGAGTTTGCTTTAATTCTATTCCGTCGATGATTATTTCCTTTGCAGTACCTATCGAGCGTTCACACTAAAAACAAACAGCTAACCCCCCCCCCCCCTCCGTGCAAAAAAAAAAACCAACGGAAAAGGAGAAAAAATAAATTAAAAATACAGAGCAAATCACTGTGATCATGGAAATGGGTGTAATCTAATTTTGACTAATATCGCTCGTGCGAAAAGCAAATTACTCGGAAAACGAGTTTCCCTATATCGCTGAAATGAAAAATTACGTTGAATTTTCGATTTCTTTTTTCCCGATCATTCCACCGGTGTAACATGCCATATGTGTATGTTTCGAAATTTCTACATACTATCGATACGGATTCTCGGTATATTTGGCGTCATCTATTGATGACGGTATCATTCCTCGGTCTAAATCATCATTTTCGATGATCAATATTATTCGGTTAAAACTAAAAAAACCCGTGGCGCACCTTCGTACACGAACGATCGCATCGGTTTAGTGGCTGAGTAGGTGTCTGTCTGGGCGGGGGAAAGCAGATATGTGACTGCCCGCAAAAGCGGGTAATAAACGAACAATCGCATCGGGTACAATCTGAGTTGGTGTCCGAAAAGCAGGTGTGCCTGCGGCAAAAGCGCGTACAAGTCGTATTGAGTCGAAGGAAAATTTCATAAATCCGGCTACGTACAATTCTAGAAATTTTCACGTAGCCTCTGTTAATTTCTGTCTCGTGTGTAGAAAGATAGTCGTCAATCGGAAACCGTTGCCGTGTATCGTCACCGTTTTGGAGCGTATAATTCAGTCGCCATATTCGTTAAACTGTTTAGTCTAGTCGCGAGTAATTTCTGAAATACGAGTAATGCGATTTTTTTTTTTTTTGATTTCAATAATTAAATAGAGAGAATTTATCCGGAAAATTTCATTGTATATTTTCGTAAATGTTCCTATCGAATTCGTAATCATGGTGTGAGATCTTCTGCTCAATGGAGAAGTGGTTTTCCGTGAATTTGCATTTTTATTCCTTCCATTAGTCAAGCCCCGAGAGTTTTTTTTTTATTAGCGCAAAAAAATAAAATAAAGAGAAGCCTAATAAAACCCGTTTTTTGGGATATTTTTTTTCTTTTTTTTTTTTTTTTTTTTCATTTATGATTTTGGCTGACACATTCAACTGGCCTGTGAATAGTCTTCGAAATTAAGTAAAATCCGTATTAACCGGCTTAAACAATTCGAAATCTTCATTAAAGTGCATTTCCGTATCACTATTTAACTGAGCCCACGGGACGAGTACACACGGTTTACTTACTGCATCGGGAACTAGTCCGCACAGTGAAGACCAGGCAGCTTTACTGTTGAATCGCATATGATTTGGTAATTCTTATCCTCTTGACGCGTTCTTTTATCGCTTTTACCGTTTTTCTCGACACAACTCACATCTTTTAAGCGGCGATAAATTGCTCCTGGAAACTACGGATGTGATCGGTTCCGCTAAATTCGGGTGATGCCCGTTTTCGTAAAGGGAAAATATATTATTCGAAATTCAGAATAACGTGGTTTCCGTTTTCCTTTTCAACCGGTCAAGAGGACACCCCCATAACGATGAAAAAGCTACAGAGAAATTTGGCTAGGTACTAATAATAATTTCATAGAACTCTAATATGGAGAAGAAAAAGACGTAGCAATGAAGAGTCGAAAGAACGTGATTTATAAATGTGGAACAGAATTTATGGAAAAAAAATTGGAAAAAACACGATAGTAGACATCCAACGAAGGACAAAAAACGAGAAAATGAAAGAAAACTGATTAATGACGAACCGAGGAATACTGAAAGAAGCAAATAATAACACTAGTCTGCAACGAAATCCTCCTTTAAATAAAAATATGATGAATATGAGGAGTTTAACACGCTGAATTCAGCTTTCCATTTTTTGCTATCACGTATATTTTAAAATTATTATTTTTTTTTTAATAGTTTAAAATGAAATATATATATATATATATATGTATATATATATATATATATTTTGTCTGTCGTTCTTGCATTAACGGTGCTTTATTCGGTTCAGATCGTATTTATACACACAAAAACGACACTCGTGCCGATAGAAAGAAAACGATATCAGAGACGCTTATCCTACACTTAGTCAATCGAGTATTTCCCCCCTACTTCTGCATCATTATATACAGACTTAACAAAACCTCGTCTTCTTAAGCAATCTGATTTGAATGACCTTGTTCGCGATTTAGGACTCTCAAAATCTAAAGGGCTCAACTTGTCGGATCAAGATTACAACAATGGAATTTGTTAGATGAAAATGCGAAGGTCTTATATTTTCGTAACAGACAAGAAGATTTTATGAGTTATTTCATCAAAGAGGGTGATTTGGTATTTTATAATGATAACTTCTACAAGAAATGGGTTTTCCCGAAGGATCGGAGGAATGGCGACTTTTTATTGATTCGTCCATAATTGGTTTAAAAGCTGTATTACTTCACAATGGCAATAAATATCCTTCAATTCCCCTCGCACATGCAACAAACATGAAAGAAAATTATGGAAATATGAGAAGTTGTTATTGGGAAAAATTCAATATTCACAGCACATGTTGGACATCGGTGCTGATCTAATAGTTGTAGCAATGTTAACTGGATTGCAATGAGGATATACTAAATTTTGTCGTTTTTTTTATGCGAGTGAGACAGCACTGCGCAGTGAATAATTGACCAAAAAGAGCGAGTTTGATGTCTGGAGTCAAGCATGTAAAAGAAAAACCTTTAGTTCAAAATGAAAATATTTTTTTACCACCACTCCATATAAAACTGAACCTTATGAAAATTTATGTAAGAGCCATGAACAACAGAGATAGTGAAGGCTTTCAATACCCCAAAGTCAAATTCTGTCGAATCAGCAACGCGAAATTGAAAGAAAGAATCTTTGTAGATCCCTAAATACGAGAACTTTTGAAGGACTCAAATTTTATAAGTGCGTTGAATAAAACTGAAAAAAGAGCATGGATCGCTTTCGTAGAAGTGTGTCATAATTTTCTTGGAAAGGAAATCATCCAAGAATTTCTTTCTGCATTTGAAGCTCTGAAATGCAACATGGTCCTTAAAATTCGTTTTTTAGACTCTCACTTAGATTTCTTCCCCGCAAATCTTGGAGCAGTATGAACATGGCGAAAGGTTTCATCGAGACATAGTGCACATAGAGAGGCGCTACAACGGAAAATGGATAGAAGCAATGCATGCTGATTTTTGTTGGTCGATTCGTCGCGAAACTCCTATAGAAAATATGAAAAGGAAGAAAACTACAAAGTGAAATACTATCAGCAGCAAGTAATTAGATTATTTTTATTGGTTTTTGATGTTTTGTAACAAATTTTGTCGCAAAAAAAAAAAAAGAGTTTTATTGAAAAATTACATTAAAAAAAAAAATGTATACGCTGTATTTTAATTTTTTATACTATAATTCAATTCAGAAATACTAAATTTGTGATAATTATGCATAGAAATCAGAAAAGGAGAAAATTGTTTTTTTTTTTTTGCAGACCGTCGGAGGAATATAAAAATTCGTAGTGGAATCAATTTTTAAATATCTATTTTGGGTAAATAAAATTACGTTAGAACGTACAAAAAACAGGCGAACTTGAATTATAAGGAACGTTTTAAGTAGTTTATCAGAGTTGTCTGAAATCGTACTAACTACAAGTATTTATCGAGGTGCATTTGATATGCAAATCTAGGCACTTTGTAATTATTTATATTTCCCCGGCCGTTTGGTTTATTTAATCATGCATGCATTAACGCAACGGTGTCGATGTGTCCATTATAATTCGCTCTTTTAATATCACGTCCTGTGAAATTTTTATCGGAACGAGGAAAAAAATGTGCACTTAGCTGCGAGAGAATAGTATAGCCCAGTTCGGTTCTTTTCGTTAAAAAAAAAAAAAAAAAAAGGTATTTTATCCGCTGTTTTTTTTTTTTGGTTTTTTTTGTAATTTGAAAGTTGTTTCTATTCTTCTCGATTAACGGCAGAGGCTTTCCAATTCTCGATCGGACGCCTTTTTTTTAATGTCACGTGGAAAATTTCAGTGAAAATTCTAAAGTGGAAATCGGAAAGCGTAAATACCGGTGAAAAGTTCAGCCGTCTAGGGAACATGTAACGTTTAACAGGAGTGTCTTGATTTTTCGCTATTCGGCGTTGTTCATCGGAATATCGAATTTCTTTTATTAAGGCGTCCGAAGTGTGATACGAAGCTGTTAGTCCTTTAAGTGCACCACCTCTTTAACTAATTTCGCACAGCTTCTACTGGCCGAGCGGAAACACTTTTAAAAGCTTAGAACACATTATAAGTTTATCCATAAAGATTTCCATTAATTTTTGCCATTACCGCCTCTTCACATTATTAATCCGATTCCAAAGCTCTTTTTTCTGTTATTGCGATTATTTTTATATCGCTTAGTATGTTTATTAATATAATTATCGTCGTTCGTCGCCAGCGTTAATAATTATCGTGATTCGTTAAATTTGAAAATTCCCGAAGTGTCTGTCGTTTTTAGTTTCATTTTATTCCGTTCTGGTTTACGTGACAACAGATTTTTTTTTGTAATTTTACGGTTCAAAATTTTATTATCAAACTGTACTCCTATTTTTATTTTTTATTTTTGCTTTTTTCCTTGCACTATAATCGTTTTTACGTAAGAAATTTAGTATTATCGTAGAATAACTCTTTCGTTTAAATGGGTTTTTTTTCATAAACTTAATAAAGCCTAGTGGTTGAGGTACACCAGTACTAGAACCCTGCCGGATATTTATTTAGTTTCAAAAATAGTATAAACGATTCTGGTAGCTTTAGGAATTTTATGACTAGCGCGTACCTTGAAAACCGAACGGAAAACTCATCAGCGCACACCGATATGTATTTATAAGCTATTCTTAAGTGACCGTTATGCGTAAAAAAATATTCAAAATAAATTTGCTATTGAGCCAAAATTGCATACGTGTAATTAGGACACTTAAAAGGCATCTGCAACTGATATGTAATTTAAATATTTGCTAAGCGTTTTACTATATGCTGGCGTTATAAAAATTATTGCAGAATTCTATAACAACAGATGACACCGAAGCGCATATAAAATCACCCTCATACAAATTTCGTATCTGGCCCATTAACCATACGTGCGAATTGTTTGCATACTTTTTTCATCGTCTATCTCTTCATTGATATTTAAATGTCTTTCTCGTTCTCCTTAATATTAGTACTATCCCATCGAAGTTGATGTCTTTGCCCTATCCGAATTTAACTGAAAACGAGCAAGATCAGAAGAACCTGGTTCGGCTTCTAGTGCAGAACAAGCAATTGCTTTTTAAGGTGTAGCTTCTGAAAAAGTAGAGCCCAATTAAGAGTTCTTTTCGGAAGATAAATCGAAAAGTAAAAAAGACGTGCCAGTATTGCGAAGGAGCATTATTAGGCGGCATTTAGTCGTCCGGTTGGTATTTTTCAAGAATATTTCATTCGGAAACTTATGGAACGGCCGTTCGTCATGAAATGCGGTAGAAGGAGCGGGTCTCACGAACGTGCTGACCGGCTGTCGGTTAACGTTTATATGAGAGCCGGAAAAAGCTTAACTAAAGAGGTTATCATTAAGACGATAGATAGATCCGGCGCGGAATACATTTAGTTTCCGCGATATATTTAAATTTTCCGTTTTATTTTCCCCCTGCCCGTTACACAGAAAAAGCTCCGAAGTTCAGTCGCGAACGAGGAGAATAATAATAAAAGTAATTAAAATAACAATAATTAATAATAACAATGATAAGTAATAATAAGTAGTAGTAATAATAGTAATGATAGTACAGATAATGAACCGGTGAACAAAGTAAAATAAAACAAATAATAAAAATAGCATTATGAAAATTAATTATAATACACAGGGCAAAAGCGTCGAAAATAGAAGACGAAAAAATTAATGTAATTATACACGCGCTTGCACACACACGCACACGCGTAAATACGTTTAAATACGTGCATCACGTATTAAGGGTTTGCGGTTGGGGGTTCTAACTCGGGATTTTATTTAGCCAAATGAAAAAGAATACGGAAAATAATAATGATAATGATAATGATAATGATAATGATGATAATAATAATAATAATAAAAATAACGATAATAAGAATAATAAAAAATAAAAATAAATAAATAAAGCGAGAAAAAGCGCGTTGAGGGCGAGAGCCGAAGGGAGAAAAAAGTTTTTTGAGTTGCTGCCGCCCGCATCGAGGCAGCAGTTATTATTTTCGTTGTTGTCCTGTATAATATAAAAACTAATTTTGAAAAGACAGTTGTTAAATTATATTTCATAATGAATTTTGTCCTCTTTTATTACACAGAACCAGCGACGCTCCAGACAATTTATGGCATTTTTCGCGAACCGACAAATTAAAAGATCTCTCTATACAACGAAATCACTCTCTCTCCAGCAGGCGCGCGTTCCAGTGCTCGTTCCTGCGTGCGCCCGCTCTGCGGTAGCCGTTTTATTGAAGCTGGCAAATCCTGCAAACTGTTCCTCATTATTTGCAAAGCCCGTTTAATCTCCCTCCGTTCCGCTACTTCTCCCGCTGCCCACCGCGCTGCACTTCATAAACTACATCCGACTACATTTTCAACTGATTTCCTATCGCGACCTCGGCTAACTTTACACCTTTCAGACGCAGTCGTCTCCGTACGCATAGGTCTTCTGGATAAAATACAAGGCATTTTTCTGTATACAGAGTGAACGGGTTCTTGGTGTGGTGGGATATTTTTAATACCGATTTTAAATCGAAAGATGTTTACCGATTTATAGGATTTCCTCGAACTGAAGTTCGGCGATAAGTTTTTCACTTGTTCCGTGAGCACTTGAATGTAGCGAAAATTTTCTCGCTTGCGCTTTGTTCAGATTAACTCTGCGCTTTTCAGATACATCGATACACTGTCGAGGCAAGTACGCTGAACGCGAGGTTCAGACGAAAGAAGATGACTAAGAGAAGGCTCGCGTTCATTGTCTCTATTTTCGAGGAACGGCTTATTATTAAACAGTTATGCCCCTCCCCGCCCACCGTGAGAGTTTTGGCAAGCGTTCGTTGCGCTTTTCCAGCCGGGGATTAAAGAGAGGTCTACTAAGGTCGATTGCGCACAATAAACTTTACAAGCAGTGAAATAATAACGAACGAAAGAAAACGGTCATAGCCGATTTCAAGCTGACACGTCGTAGCACGTGTCTAGGCTTGAATATAGTTCATATGTGTCTATATTCTGTTGAACTATAAATAAAAATACGCCTGTCGTGTATGCATCTTCCCGTTTAATTGCGCCGATCGAAAAAAGTATATTCTCGCAATTTTATTTGAATATGTTTCAGAATATTACGCAATAATATTCAGCAATTTAGTTTTACATCAAGCAGCTAACATGAAAAAACCTTGTGTCGGTAATCAGGCCTGTAAGACATTTAATTTCCACATCAAAATCTCCTTCACGGCTAACAATTATAGAAAACAGGCGCCTATATATAGTGGTCATGATATTCTTACGCTGGATGTAATGGAAAAATCTGGTAATGAAAACACTCGACTAATAACTTACTCCAAGAGAGTAATATGGAAAATTTAGCTTTATGATTCTACATCCTGTGAAGTTGGCTTCCTATATTTTTTGCAGAAGAGCTTTTCAACTGATTCACGACAAACGCGATAAATATCTTATAGAAACGTGAAAAAAAGTTACAAATTTCGCCGAATGACATATTCGAACGCGACGCAAAGGTAAAAATGTGTTTATACTTGAATTCATACTTTATTACTCAATATCTACTTCGACATTCAATATACTAAAGCTCATGTTGGATTAAGAGCGGGCAACTTTTGTTATAGTGGCGGCTTGTATTATTTTTCGTGACGTGTAACTTTCGTTACCGTTGCAGAGAAAAGGACCGCATCGATGTATAGAAAAAGCAATTCATTCGATATCTTCTGGTAAAGGGACAGCGTGCTTGCACTAGTGTCGCACACCCTGTTTACATTACGGCTGCCGAATGAGGAAAGACCGCTCTATGTATAAATATAACTCTTGCTGTCTCCTTCGAAGCCACCGTTATTTTCAGTTACATTCTTCATCAGCCTAAATTCGGCTTAATAACATTCCGTCGTCTATAAAGCGTGCTGGTTTCCTTCTATGACGACGAGCTTCCTCCTTTTGTGCAATTGGCCAAAGAGCATTTGCCATTCTTAAAGAAATCTGAATGCGTTAAAAGCATCACGGATTTGCAGAGTCATCTCTGTGCGCAAGTTTCGATCTCCGTTTAATTACTAAACATGAAATCGATAGAATCCGATAGGCCGTCTGCGTAGTTTGTGAAATAGCCGGAAAGAAAAAGCGGAGAAAAAATAAACACTAAAAAAACAGCAGCGCTTTTATTATTATTATTATTATTATTATTATTATTATTATTATTATTATTATTATTATTATTATTATTACTCTTATCGTCGACACATTTTTCAATTAGAAGCGATGCTTATGATTCCGCTTTTCAATGCGACACGCCTACGATGAAATCGGACATTTCTAGACATGCCAACAGCTCAGAGGTATTTTGCGTAACATTTAATCAGTGACACACGCTGGGTATTTTTCGGTTTTAAGTTCGCGCGTAAAGTTACTCATACACGCTTAAACACACGACCGGAACTTGGGCTAGCGCACCACCGATTCCGTGAGAACTCGCATACCTTCTG
This sequence comes from Icerya purchasi, assembly GCA_039619475.1. NCBI lineage: Eukaryota > Metazoa > Arthropoda > Insecta > Hemiptera > Monophlebidae > Icerya > Icerya purchasi. The sequence goes on along the minus strand of CM077116.1, from coordinate 62,708,065 downwards.
ACAAATTACGTGCGTGGTAGCCTCAACGAATTTTTCCCAGTTTGGCGTTGCGGTACGAACTGAAAATTTTCCGGCGACTTACCACCGGCCGATTTTTAAGTACGGCGCCCGGTGCTGCTAATCCGGCAAAATTGAGATTTGCATCGCGCGAAGGAGCGAGAATCGGCAAAGATTGCGACAGTGGACACTTGGCGGCGATGAGAAGCGGGATGATCGGTTTAGCGGGCACACAATAGAGCGCCCGAACTTTCGATGTCTCTGATAGACAGCGTTCCGATCCAAAACGGATTGTAATTGCGTTAGTCAATTGTTTTCTCGCTTGACGGAAGGAGCCGGGCGCAAAAGAAAAACGGCGATAGTCGAATCGGGCCGCTAAAGCGAAACGGGATAATACAAGAGTTGAAACGGAAAACAAAATAAACAGCGGAGCGTCGGCGAAAGGGGGCAAGGGCGAGCGGGGGTTTCCGAGTTTGCAGTAATTTATCTTTGCGCGTCTGCGAAGCCGATAGACGCGGAGTGGAGGGGATCGAGGGGGGGAGAGAAGAGAATTTGATTGAGAGAAAAGCTATTTCGCAGCGACCATTTCCCAGAGCAAAAAAAGGAAAAAAACCTCAGCGGCAGCCATTTCACTTATTTCCACACATCGTGTTCGTCAGCGCGCACGCGTCTCCGTCTTGATCTGGCCGCTGTTGCGCTGGTGTGTTCGAGTTTATTTAGATGAATCGGCGCTGCCGGTGAACTGTGTGCGCGCCCGGTCTATAGCCTGCATCGACGGTCGGCGCCGCGCGCCCCGTCCACGGCGGCCGGATCAGATTGCCGTGGATAAACCGGGCGTAAAATTGACAATTCGATTTCAGTTTGGTTTACACCAGGCTGGAAATAAGAAATTGAACATTCTCATCCGAGTTCTTCGCAGTCGCCCATCCACTCAATCCCACATACGTGTTATTCGATTATTTCCTTTTCATTCTTTTTGCCGCCAATTTATTACATAAAGCGGTAGCGGCTGCGGCGGCGCTGCCTAGCGACTCGCGTCCAGCTACCGGCTCTCTGCCCGTATCCAGCCGGTTCGGCGTTCCGGGCGGACGGGAGCTGGCCGCGCGAGTCCCGTTCGCCGGCTGGGCGAGTTGCGTACGCGCGCACAACAGGCAGTCGGTGGCTTTTGTCGCGCTAGCTAGTTATCAACAGCTCCACTCGCACGTATCAGTCGCCTCTCGATATTTCCATCTCCGTGCCACTGCCATATCGATTAAATAACAATATTACTTTTCCGTCATTCGAAATTGCTTTTCCTTCTTACCGGCCGCCCGCCAGCCGCGTCCCGCCCGGCCCGCCCGCAATATCACCCGTTCGACGGCCGCGCCGCTTTAATAGTCACACGCACCGACCGCATCCCGTCCGCCGGTGCGCCCTAAGCAGCGCCAACAATCGGAAATAAAAGTTCCGAGCGATCGCCGGTCGCGCACTAAATTTATTTACAGTTTTCTAATAACGGCGAAAAACTTTTCAATTTTCTTCTCCTCCGCTACTTATATATAAAACGCACCTTATTATTATTTCCTTAACATAAACTCGTCCTCCGCGTTCCACTTCCAAATCCGCAACTGTTTCGCACTTTAAGTCGTAACTTTCGGCCTTCGTCCAACTGTGCTGCTGCTATGCTGCTAATGCCGCTGCTGCTGCTGCTGCTGCTGGTCGCCGAGTCTCAGCTGCAGCTAATGTTTGCCGGTAGAGTAGCCACGACGCGATCTGACCAGAGCGACGGAAAATTCGCTTACTCTAGACGGAATTGGACAGCCTCCCTTACAGAGTAGAGGGTGAGGCGTGATGAAATAATCGTGAGGATCTCATCCTTTGAAGCGATCGCCCTGTGTGGGGTTAGTAACGAGGCTACTTTGCATTACTGAGTACTCGGAAAAAATTTTCCTATATCAAATGTCGTTTTATTACTGTTCTCTTTTAGTTGTTTTTGGATCTTCGCCTATCGATTCGAACCCGTTTAATTTCGTGCCAGTTCCATATCTACGAATATCTATGAAATACCCGAATCTTATTGTAATCTTTAAATTTTTATCCGTTAAGTGTAATCGTATAGATGTATTACATGTACGTAATGTTGCGTATATATATTTATATAAAATATACATTTATAAATCGACGTCGTCTATTTTCACTCGATTTCGAGTATGAGATATTATCTTCTAATTCGGAGGAGAATTAGATAGCCGCGCAACTGAGAATCACGTAAGCAGGAGCGCAGCCTAGCTTCCGTGCTGCCGACAACGTGAGAAAGGTACCAACGGCGAAGCGAACCTAGCCGACTGGCCTTTATTCATGTTGATGCGATTGTTCGCCGGTTGAATATTTTGATGCGACTTTAGCGCACTACTCGGACGACTACAATTGGAACTGACTATAGTCACTTGATTTATCGATATACAAATGCAGTGTCCAACTGTGTCTAAACTGCTGTGTACTAAACTAGCGCCGTATATTTTTGTCATCGCCCGGTATCGAACCCGAAACCTCCAGATCGGAAGTCAAGCGCTCTAGCCACTAGGCCAAACGCGACGACATATATATGTATAATATTGTAACGTTAAATTTGAGCGTTTATGAATTCAGATCTGCACTAGGGTTGCCAGATGTAATGTTATGTATTTGATTTAATAGCCCTCGGGGATGCTAATTTAGTTTATGTTATTTTTTAGCTTCTTCGATCGAACTTGTTTCGGTTATCGAACGGACTGATTTGTTAATAAAAAAGGTTACTCTGTTCCGCGACTGGACGAATATTTGATGGATATTTGACGAAGACTGACTGAAGACTGACTGAAGACTGACTGAAGACTGACTGAAGACTGACTGAAGACTGACTGAAGACTGACTGAAGACTGACTGAAGACTGACTAATACGGAATCTTTCCTTTCAGATTTTTCTATCTTTTCCGTTTTTCCTTCGAACAATCCTCTTTTCATTGCTGCAGAAGATCCGTTCCTTTGCCGATCGATCACCGCGCGCATCCGTTAAAGATGGAATCAACCTTGAAGCGGCAACTTCCAGACAGCAACCAGCTCTCATTTACTCAAGCATTTACTTGTTCAACACGTTATAATTCATTTTTATTTCTTTGTTTTATTTTATTTTAGAATTTTTACGTTTTTTGTTTGTTTTTTTATAACTATATAATGTACGCATTACAATATATATATATATATATATATATATATATATATATATATATATATAAATACACATATATTAATGACTATACCATTTTTACGTCAAGAACAAAATAAACATCCTTCAACATTCAATCTGCAGCCGTTTTTGTTTTGTTTTTTTTAAATCGTTCTTACAAACAGTTATTTCTTTTTACGAAAAATGAAATGATCAGCCAAAACAGATTCTTCTATAAAAATTATAGATCATAGCATCTAGGTAGTTGACAAGTTGATTAAGATATACACGCATGCATATATGATATTCATTGAAGATCCATCGTACCGTCCAAATCGATTCTATTTACTGCCTTAATCGTTTTGTTACTTAAGCGAAAGTGTGCGTTCTCGATGTTGTCGCATTTACATTTTCATTCGAGGCTTTTTCTTTTATAGAGGACTATTTTTCTTCCAACGTTCCCTTTTGATTACGTAATTCCCACACCTGGAATGGTACGAAGAGCAGCTGTGTCAAAATAATGGAACAGGCGACGTTTCGGCGCCCTAATTTTGTTGGCCCTAGATTTCGGTTTCTTCACGGTCGGACCAGAAGCGTGCACTCGCTTGATGCTGCAGAAAAATGTTGAGGGTGGTTCGATAAATGAAAAGTATGCTCTCTGAACTTGACAGAGACTTTCCTGATTATCATCAACTTTTTCCAGCGCCCGTTGATGAAAATGATTCCGAAGAAAGGTTTTTTACAGCGAATGAAAATTAGATGAAAAATCTTGCGGCATGCTGTAGATCAGTTCAATGACGGTCCGAGACGAATCAGGTGTATTTTTGCGTTCAGCCAGCCGGCTGTGATGATGGCGTTACTTTGTGAGGAATTTTTTTTTCTTTTTTTCTCGTAACCGGATTAGAAACAAAGTTGGGTCGTTGTATTTCTTAAAAATCTGGCGAATCTAGTTCTTTCTTTTTTACCTGTATATGGTGTTTCCATGTCAATCGGCTGTCTAAGTGCAAACCTTAATACCTGCCGGTTGTTCGCACAGACACATTTATATTATTGATCCTAACGGGTGAGATTTTAACTTTTCGGTTAGTAAAATGGATATTCACCGATTTACTCTCGTTTATCCCGATTTTCCATTTTTTAAACCATGTTTCCACGTTTGTAAGGGCTTTTTTTTTTGTAGATTATTGGTAGCCATCTTCGGATTTTCATGTAATGAAAGAAATGCCATGTAGTCCGCAAATGTATCCACCTGTACATTCTCTGTAGCAGTAAAATTTGATATGTATAACAAATACAGCATGAGGCCCAACACAGAACCCTGGAGAATGTCTGCTAAAACAAGATATATTTCTGAGTAGGTATGTTCGTAACGCACTTGGAAATGTCGATCTTCAAGGTGTATGACACTTTAGCAACAGGTGAAGATTACTCAGGAGCAAATATTTTAATTTGTATATTAAGCCATTGTGGCAAACTTTATCGAAAGCTTGTTGAACGCTGAGAAATGCCGTGCTACATACTGTTTTTAGTTTCTAAACTATTTTCAATTACACTCCGTATACAATTGATCAATCGTGGAATGATGTTTTAAAAGGCGGAACTGATGTTGCGAAATTACATTATTTGACTGTATATATGTAACCTTTTTAATATTAATTTTTCCATTACTTCGATAAAGTAGGCAACAAGGAAATCGCATATTAAGATGTTACGGAGTAAGGATCTTTATCAGGTTTCAGAATCATTATGATTTGCGTAAACTTCCATCGTACCGGGAAATATTGTACGCGAAATATTGCGTTACATATAGAAGTGAGCAATACTATAGCTCTTCGCGCAAGTTAATAATTCAACGCTTATTAAGTCGAAAGCTGGGCTTTTCTTTTTTTTCAGCGTTTTAAATAGACATCCAAACTCGTGAGAAGATGCTGACTTTTTTTTTTTTTTTTTTTTTTTTTTTTTAATTTTTAAATAAGAAAGTTGTGGATGATCTATATGGACTTGTTATAAATGCATGTATTTCCCTGTCCGTGTTTTCCTTTATGTCCAGCTTAAACACGGTTGACCCAGGTATTCAGCAAATAAATTCGACTTCTGTTCATGATCGTTCGCCCATGACCGGTTACCATGTTTTACCGTAGGAACATGTTTATTCGGTTGCCCAATTATTTTTGGTACACTTCCACAAGTTATAGTCTCATCAATTGCCAAGGGTGATAGTATAGTTAAATAATTATTGAATGTTTTATTTTTGGTTTCTTCTAAAAGTTATTTTGATTCTTTTATTTTATTATTACACAACTTTTTATCCGAAGGGTTCCGCCCGTTTGGAACCACCTTCTTCTAAGCTTTCTCTTTTCTACGATAAGTTGCCGGACTGTGATATCGGATAATTTTTGTTACTTTTTTTATATTTAAGAACAGGAGTACTTAAAGTAGTTGCTAATTGCATTTCGTTCGCAGGATACTAAACGGCATTCTCGATGTCAACTGGGCTTTTTAAAGGAATTTTTAAGTTTAACTTTGTATCCAAATAATACCTAAATGATTCCCAGTTTGTTTTATAATTATACAAATGTAATTGTTTCTCTCCGGATATAACCGAATTACTGAAAGTGAAAATGACAAGAAGAATGATCTGAAAAAAGGAATCGAAGGAAGAATTTATATCTGTATAGTAACTAGCGCGCTACAGAATTGAATAGAATAAAAAACCAAAGGGAACCGCTCGAACTACGAGAATTATTTTTCGAGTTGACGGCGTTATGTTAAAAGGAAAAAGGTAGAATTTCCCCTTTCCCCTTTCTCCATTCCGGAGCATTATTTCCTCTGCGAAGCTCTTTTTCCACACCCTTTGGCCCCGCTTTTCATGTTATCACCCTCGGACTACTAATTTTTAGTTTTTCGTAATCCGCGTCGGCTCCGTAAGGTCAATTAAGATGGGCGCCTGGCTTTACGAGATCGGAAAGAAATGAAATGAAATGGAAAAAACAAACAAACATATGTACTGCCTGCAGGCAGAACGACGACAGCTGGGGAAAACAAAAAAAAAACAAAAAAACCGTTCTACATCGTGATCGTAAGTTTTTTTCTTTTTTATCTTTTATTCTTTTTTTTTTTGGGATGGGGTGGGGGGTCAACATTCCTTACATTTATCATCGTATAGGACAATTGCAAAGTGTACTTAAAATTAAAGTGACGAACGACGATGAAATAACCGAACACACGACATTAAGACAAACCTGAAATTTTAAGAAACGAGGATGCATGCACAACGTCGAGCGAGAGAAGCTTTTCCGTTAAGATGGAACCAGTTATTCGCTCTCTATTCGCTTTACGGGTACTTTCCGTTCTAATTCAATCACAAGCATGCATTTCTACTTCTCATAATTTCACGAAACTCCGAAGGTCGGGATAGAATTAGCAGAATATGACTAGAGAGCCTATTCTCACTTTCTTTCAGGGCCTCAGACAACCAAACGGAAAGATGAGTTTTGCAACAAAAAAAAAAACCGCAAACGATCAAATTTACGGAGGATTATACATAATCGAAATTTTATTGTGTATTTTTAAACTTTTTAATTTTTCAATAATAACATAAACTATACGCTTTTGTATTTTTCTTTCTTTATTTCATGTCGTTCTTCTACATATTCCGGTCCATTTCGTTCACTGTCCCTTAGTTTTTATTTGCACCTTTTATACTACTTCAGGATGTGTCTATACGCCTAGATCGGACTAGCTCATCATCGGAGGAAATCCTGGGCCTCGAGGTCTATAAAAATTAGTGAAAATAAGTAATCGCCCGCAGAAGGTCAAACGTGTGCATATCGTCATAATGAAGATAACATCGATATACGTATGTAGACAGTCTACTTGCATGGTGACGAAAAGAGAAATTGCGTAGTCTTCCATACGCACATTTCTATTGCGTACCGAACATTGTCAGCAGTGTGTGCCATCAAGAATGTATAAATAGGTGATATGCCGATAAACGCACCGGACTAAAATCACCTAGCGTTTATATGTTTCCAAGCATCGGTGTTCTCTTATCGTTTTGTGCAACTTACCAAATTGAAGAAGGGGCTTTTCGCACGACAAAACCAGTTTTCGCTATTATTTGTTTTAAGGGATTTTGTTGGATTGAAATATTTCATTTTGAACGGTCAATTTGCTTAAAACGAAAATCGGAAACGAACTGAAACAATTTTAAACGGTTATAAAAAATTACCAATAAAGGTAATTCCGCGTGGTAGCCGCGCCTAAAAATACTAGTTATCATCAAATGGTAATTATCATTTGTAAAATCGAATCAATGATAATCGTAAATTTCGAAAATTAAGAAATTCTGTACTAAAAGTTAGCTGATTGTATTTGCGACGTGATTTGTACGGGCGAAAAAAAAAAAAAAAATTGTATATTTAATTTTAAAATTCGGCAAAATTTGAAGTAAATTTCTGTAAAGCAGCGAAAAAAGAAAGACGCTGTTGACTTGTGACTAATGTGAATTGTGGCTGTTTTATTTTAAATTTGGTAGAGGGTTGTTTTTGTTGTTTTTTTTTTTCGGTTTTTTTTTTTGTGTTTCAAGAAAATATGAAGAAAATCGTAATATAGGCAACCAGCCATTCAATGCCACTTAGAGTATGCGTACGGTCCAATGTTGAAAAAAAAAGTCAGTAGGTTTAGACGAAAATCGTGTATGAGCTTCGTCTGATTCTCGCAGAGCACATTTAATTTTGTAACTCATGTGCGCGCAGTTTAGTTAGTCATTGGCGTGTACCGGTGCAGAAAGACATTTTTTCGGGAATAATTAATTATTACTTCATTTTTATAATTTAATTTTGTTACAATTTAATAAAGTAAAGGTGCTTGGCTACTAAATCAGGAAACATGGGTTCAAGACTTGTCTCGTTCCAGATCCGAATCGTTCCCAGGTCTCTATACCTAATCTGAAATAGAATTGGGTACCCCCCAGAGAAATCTGATTAAGTAAAGGCGGATCCCAAGTAGAAAGGAATTGGCCGTCCTATTCTCCTTAGTACATTGTGAACCTTAACTTCACAATCCATGATACCCCCTATCGAGGGCTGTGACCCACTTCAATTTTACTTTACAATTTAGTATTTATTAATTTTCACATTTTTATTTAATTTAGTTTATTAATTTTAATTGGTTGTCATAGAGAAATGTTAATATTCGACAAAATTCGTTTCGATATCGAAAAATAACTGGCCAGTAGTTTTTAACCGTTGTATTTTAATTTCGTTTTCATATGTGTTGTTTTTCTTCATAATTGTTGAATTTAACACGTAACAGTAGCCCATGTATGATTAATTCAATTTAATAGACATATTTAATTTTATTTCATTTAATTTCATGTACGCACGATTGTTCATTGTCGAGGAACACAAATATACTAGATTATAAACATTGGCTATAAAATTATGCTATATTAGTTTAGAGTAATTAGCATAGCTCATGTATACTCATTAATATTTTCGCGACTCGCGCTAATTGAGCGCATCTGCAGTTTCATATAATTACGATTTTCTATACATATATATTCCATTGTACACATATTCCAAAATATATTGATTGATTGATTGATTGAGTGGTAGATTTTAAAAAAGGAGAAAAATATTATAATTCAACGTTAAGATGTCCTGTGACGAATTTACTTAAATTTATTAAAAGTAAAATTAGAAAATATCACCTTCCCTAATTTTTCATTTCCTCCATGGGCATTCCATGTACTATACCAGTTTTTTTTTTGTTTTTTTTTTTTGTTTATTCTCGAAATAAAAGTCTTTAATAGCAGTGAAATTTTTCAGCGGGCAAAATAGAACACCCAAAAAAAAGTACAAAAAAAACTTAATTTTTTTTTATTACCCGTACAATGTCGTCGCGATAGCCTAGTTGCTAGAGCGCTTGACTTCCGATATGGAGGTCACGGGTTCGATCCCAAGCGACGACGAACTTATTACAAGAATTAAATAAAAATAAATAATCGCTAATAATCACGTGGAAGGCAGCGGCAACCCACCACGTATAATATGCGCGCTAGGTCAGTACATAGCAGACACACACGGACTGCATTTGTAGCGTGATAACAAACGGCTACAATCAGTTCCGAGTGTAATCTTGCGCGTGTACACTAGCGTTACATATAACAATTGCCAAGAACGCTACCTGTTCTGTACAGCTAGATTGTACAGATAGGTAGTTTAGACGCTCGTAATCGAGCTAACGAACGAACGATAATGATGTATATTCTTTAAAAGTTTACGTGAATTTTCAATTATCTCTCCCCCGGTCCACCCCTTTTCAGAGTTCACGTAATTAATGGATGTCCCCTTAAACATATATGTAAGCTAAAAAAAGTTCGTATCTCCCGCATAAATTAAGAACATACTCGTAATTATTGATATTTTTACAAATGTGTACACATTTGATTAGCATTATTAATGGTAATTGGAGTAATAAATTCAAACAATTTTTTTTTTTTTTTTTTTTTTTTTTTTAATTTAACGTCACTTTTAACGAATAAATCAAAAGTATATTTGATTCGATCACTGACAGCAGTCCGAACTTTTTTTGTGTCCATGTATTTCGATTATTGTTTTCAAACTACCCTGGCTATTTATAAAAACAGTGTTTACTAGATATAACCATGGAAATCTGTCAACGGTTATTGTTCGTGCGCCATCTCTATTAAATAATTTTAGACTGAGCACATTCAAAATGATCCTCAGATAATGAATTCATTAGCGTTTATAATGTTTAATTTTGAAAATTACGCTATATTTCAATTAAAACCATAATCATTAGGCTAGCTAACAAGCTAGTCCGTCTCCGCCGCTCGCGTTACTTACGTCAGCATCCGATTACATTATTATGCCATTGTTGTTAACTGTTGACTCTCAGGCGAATTCGCATTCGAGGGATGTTCACGTATTCTAATAATTTTAAATAATCGCGCGGTAATATTTAATTTTAACGGTCTTTATTAAATCAGCTTTGATTAACGTTGCGTGCAGTTAAACGTAAAGATCTATTCATTCTAAAGTTGTTTTTTCTTTTACTTTTTTGAGCTCGCCCTCGGCATTGAATCAACCACTTTTGAATTCATCATGTTAGGAAATTAGATTTTGAGGCGATAGGAGATGGAACGTTCTGAACATAAAACATATTAGAAAAATAATTCTACCTTACAACTAATAGACAAAATGGGAGCTGGCTATAGCGGAGAATCGACCATTCGCATTTATCAAAAATGTAGTACGGAATTGTTGTATAACCATAAGTAGTTCCTTTTTGTTTGCACTTCTTTTTATATTATTATTATTAGTAGTAGTATTATTATTTTGTTTCATTACACACCTTGTGTAATTATGAAAACTAATAGTAATGAAATATTATAACGTATGTAACGTATTTGTCGAATAAACGATAATAAGCGTGTTGGGCACCTGCAGACGGGCAGTATGCCTTGCGGGACCCACAACTTATTTTAAAATAGAAAAAAAAAAATAGAACTCTAACACTTTGGGCACAAGACGGGAAAAGCAAATTCTTAGTTTGCAAAATAACAATTTTTTATTTTTTCTGAAAAACTACGAAATTATTTCAAACGATAAAACGAAGCTGTTTAATTTTCACTCGGTCTCATCGAAAGAAGTTAATGTTGAACACCCCCTTAACTTCAAATACACTTAAAGAATATTTACCATGCGTCTACTGTTTTCAGTAAAGACGATTTCTGTTTTCGGATAGTGTTAAACTAATCATCATCAGATATAACAAATCAAAGTAGGAAAAACCCAGACTTTAAATCAGCAAACAGCAATCGTGAATGAGCTGTTGATTGTTTAATTACGGTTTCTTGTTCAACTTGACCATTATCACCGCTTTTCAATGCGAATCAATTTTCGAATCACGATCTGTGTTAAAAAGTTCGTACTTTTGCGTTTTTAATCGCTTCTCAACCGTTTACCCACATTTTCGACCCCGGCGAATATTTCATTTCGTCATGAAACTCTAGAGCAGCGGATTTTTCGACTTGTTTCTTTCGGCGTGATCAGCTTCGTGTTCATATATTCGTACACGTGTAGGCCCCCCGCATCAGTTTGTCCTACGTATAACTGACACCTCACGAATACGTATATGTCCTGTGGATCTAGATTAAATCATCTTTGTTATCTCTTGAAAGATTTGTCTGTCAACTTCGGATACCGGGCGAATTTTTTTTTTATTTCAAAATCTGACTTGATGTAAGGTGCGAAACATTTGTGAATAAACTGGTCGTTTCTGTTTTCATAATTATCGTCAAAATATAAATTCACGGCGAAAGAGGAGACGAATAGCACTGACGTTTTTAGAGGAATAATATTTGGCTCGTAAATTCTTCGGCGTTTCGCAATAGCCGCACTGATAAATATTTTAACGAAGAATCAGATCACTGTCCGAACAAAACGTGTTTTTAGAACAGTGATAAGGAGGTATGCGGTAAATGAAAAATTGAAGCAAAAATAATAAACCTTAAATAATGCGACAGTAGAAAATGGATATAAAAAAAAAAAAAGAATTTGGTAAAGACAAAAACGGAAGAAAAATAATCAATGAGGTTACCACAACGTTACATTGCCTTATATTGAAAATGTTGCCGGCAGAAATGGTCGGCATCTTAAAAAAAACAAAATTTAGAAAAATTAAATTATTTTAAGAAATAACAAAGGTAATTTTTTAGTCCAGTTTCATAGTGCGCAGGTGTATAAAATTCCGTTATCGCGCGCTATGAGAGTTACACGTAGGACAGACAGTGACGGAGCTATACACATGTATGGACATAGAAACACGAAGCAAAATTCACATACGAGTCGAAAAATCCGTGATAGCCAGACGGCATAATGCAACGAAAATTAAAAGGATTCACGATGCTGAAACATGCGTCGAAAACGCTAGTCTTGACAAGCGATTGAAATCGAACAGTGTAAAAATTTTAATAGAGATGACGATTTGAAAATTGATCCGAGTTGGAAAAGTCGGTGATTGGTCAAGTTAGTACCGGTAATTAACCAATCAGTAGCTCATCCATGATTGCGAGTTTTTAAAGCCAATGTTTCCCTCATCCGTCCTACCGGGTTTGGTTCCGATGATAACTAACGTGTACACCACTCTATTCGAAACGATAGCAGAAATGATCTTTATCGAACACACTAGACGCATGGTAAGTCAAAACCGCCGCGAAAATTAAAAATTATTCTAAAAAAAGAATTGCTAAAAGGCAGATTTGCAATATTAAGATCAGGTTATTTATTTATTTTTATCTTTCGATTAATTTTATATAGGTCCATCGCTGTTTAGCTTTCTTGCATTTCATTTATTTTCATGACTGATTTTCAATCAGTGCCAATCAATTCAATTTTCAATATTAACAGTTCTCATTTATCGTATAGTGGCGATTATCTGTTTTTCAATATCGGTATTTAACCGTGTCAGCATCCGGTAGTTGCGTGGTTATGTCCGTTTTTAATAATCGTCCATTTTCGTTAATTCAATTCCCATTTTTAAAATTATTCGTCCCTTTTTCCTCGTTCATTTGTCTAAAATTCCTATCGTTGTCGTAAATTCCATCTGCTATCTTGGTTTGTTTCTGAAGGGTCGCCGCTTTTTTTACAACCATATTAACTGTCTCTATAGCACCATTTACAAGCAACTTAACCTTTTAAAACCTTCATCGCCCAAAAAATGGGGAGGGGATTCTCCTTTGATTTTCCCAATCCTTTAACAAATCCGTAAATTCGATTGCTGCTTCTTCATTTACGGTCATTTTTGCAAAACGCTTACATCCGACAAAATCCACTACGCCTACCTCCGCCTTTGTATTGCGGTACGTTAAAATCTTCTCTGATGATTCCCGCAGTTTTATCCGAATCAGATATGCGTCTTCTCTTTCCCTCTTTTTATTCGTTGATCTCTGTTTGACTATCGCTTCCGAATTGAACGTCTCTTCATATGCACGTTCAATCTCATCCTTCCCCATCTTCATATTAAAAAGCGCCGGCGTTTTGCTTCCGATGATACCCCGATCTTCCCTTTCATCACGGATTTCTGAATTTGCCCCCTTTTTGTTTTTTCACTAAATCCGAAATTTCTCCATTCGCTGGAATCCTCATTTTGAATATCATTTTTACTGATAGTTCGGAAATGGAGGACAGAGTAGGCGGTGCGTTTACCACCCGTTCTCTTCATCATTCTGAATTCTTCATACTCTTTTCCTTTTTTTTTTTTTTTTTTTTTTTTTTTGGGCTCGTCAACTGGGGGGACCTTTACTCAGAAACAATTAGAATAGGAAGGAATCGATTGTATCTTGATACGGTCAGATATTGTTAGGAGGAACGAACAAATAACAGGAACAATCCTTCGTTTGAGTAGAACGATATTGAGAGGCAACCAACGAAAAACGAAAACGGGAGGAAGATAATAAAGTATAGCTTAAGAGCGCAAGCGAGAGAACGACGAAGTGAAGGAAACAAAGAGAAGCACGTACTGGCAGGAAGACTAAGTTGAACAGACGGATAAAAATTGTTAGAGAAAGAGGAAACGTACATATCTGACCAAAACTCATGATGAAAACCTTTGCACAGCGGAAGGAGATTAGACGATGGGACTTTTTAAAAAAATAAGTAAGAATAGGCAGCAACCCGAGCCAAGGAGTCCGCCGTTTCATTGCCGAAGATGCCTGAATGACTAGGAACCCACAGAAAATCAATTTGAATGGAATGAAGGGAAGAAAGAACGTGGATAATTGAGCTTATGCGGAGTATGATAAAATCACAGAAATGATTAGGAAGGGGAGAACAAATGACCTGAAGGGCGGTCATGGAGTATCTATCTTTGCAGCTAAGTCATTTGCAATTGACGGAATTTTCAAATTCCTTATTGTTTCCGATTCTAAAAGCACCCTTCAAGCGATTTCTTTTCCTTTTTCTGATTACTTTAATCAGTCTGATCTTTTATTTCCAACTCACTAGTTCTATTTTTGTAGAGCTTTTACGGGCTCTTAGTGTCACTTTCAAATTGAGGGCAATGACACGACAGATTGTCTAGGTCGGACATCCTCGATACCCTTTGTCTAGCAATTTTCTAGTTTCAAACTTAATCATTATTATTTTTTCAATCAACCTTTCCTGACTCTTATTCTCTAATCGCGCTTCCGACTATCTCCTCATGCAGCTTTCGCCCAGTCCTCAGCCTTGGTTTCTATTCATTCGTTTCAGTCGTTCGTCTCTACCATTGTCTTTTTAATCAGATTAATAATTAATCATTCTTTTCTTCCCTCGTTTCTCGTTTTTTGTTTTTACCTCTCTCCTTCTCCTTATCGTTCCCACAGAAACATTGTGATCCTCCTTCTGAATGTGACGGAAACCATGTTTGCTTCGAACATTCAGCTTTTATTAGTGTATGTGCTCTTTCGTATTCGAAAATCTTGGCGCTAATACTGCTCCTCACAGTGCTTCCTTTATCCTTTTTCTTCTTCAGCGATAATTCTCTTATTTCAATCCTTTATGCTTTCCATTTCCAATCACCTCAGAATCTGATTCCGTAGCATAATACATTCAAGTGGCCAGGTCAAAGACAACGGCGAACCCCCCAAAAAATCAAGCCCTTTAAAATTGTTCCTGTTAATTCCGTTTTTACAAGTTTCTTTTCCATTTCTAATTTTTCGAATATCCGTAGCTTAATTTGAAGCACCCCATTTCAGGGCTACCTTAACGATAATATCTTTGATTTACCGCGCTTTGTTATCGTGTACAATATAGTTTCTCCCCTTTTTTTCTTCTTGCAACCTCTTTACTCGTTGTTATTAGTAATCGTTTGATTATTCGAGGTTTTTCTGAATAATTTTGTAATTACTTTAAACGAAAATATTAATGAAAACTATTGAATTAATTTTAATACGTATTAAAAACAAAAACAAAAAAAAAAAACAAAAAAAAAAACAATAAAAAAAAGACATTTTTTCATAGGAACGAAATCGATTTCTTTATGCGAATGGATACATAAACCGAAACGAAAAAGGTTAAGCCGTTCAAAGCCATATTTTCCGATACGCATACATCCGTCGCGCTCTAATTGCTGAAAATTAAACGAATTAAATCTTAAAAATTACTGAAAATAACACGGAATAATCATAGAAAGAAAACGGAGTTCTTCGATGTTATTAATTTTTTGAAAAAATTCGTGGGTCACTAACTTAAATTCCGTATAAAAAGACAAACACCAAAATAGAGTTCATTGTCAAGTGGTTGACTGATTGATCAAAATTTATACGGTAGTTATGGCTGACCGAGTTTATCACAGTTACCGCCGAAAGACAAAAAGATTTTACGCTGCAAGCGAAAAACAAAATCCTCAAAATCTACTATGCGATTATTAAGACTAGCGAATTTTCAAAACAAACAGCAAAATTCGGTGTTAGAAATTAATGATTTCCTAGACATACTCTTTACGAATTGGTAATAAACTTCAATGTTCTAGATCAACGAAAAGAACCATACAAATTGGGAAGGCGTGTTAAAACTTTTAAGAGGTCGTCGTATTTTCTTTTCATTACAATTGCTAAGAAACTCGAAATGTATAAATTGTAGACCACCTTCTCTAACTTCCACTCAAATGTCTAGCCTAATTGCGGTGAAGATGACGACAGGAGTAGAAAAAGTGCTTGAAACGGTTGCCCTAGCAAGAGGCCCGTTACCTTTTCGCTAGTAATTCATGTTTTTCACGGTTAAACCTAAAAGAGCCGGCATTTTACATCTGTCATTTTCCTTTTCTATGACTATCTAATTTTTGCCATTTTTTTGTACTTTCATTTTATTTATTCGCTCGCTTAGCTTCACTCTGTCCTTGATTTTACCTTATCTCTTCTTTACAACTGCTGTTACTATCGCAAAATTTCTTACAGCCCGTCAAAACTAAATAAACGTTGTCCACTCGGTAATTGCAACATTGCTTTTTTTTTACCTGCACTGGTTCATAAAAAAATCGTTTTATCGTTAATTCTCTTACCGAGAACAAGTATTTCCCGAACTACTATTTTTAAATGAAAATTGTAAAAGAAAGGGAAAAAATTAATAACGCACGGAAACAAGTTTTCAACAAGATAATCTATTATTAAAAAGATCGCTGCACAAGACCAGAAATATCTGCTATCACGAAATAATAAAAAAAGCCCACAATCCTTCGCTAACGACACCACCCTTGAATCCACACCACCCTTGAATCCACACAGATAATATATAGAAGAGTAGAGTCAATTTTAGTTGACTACATCA
Source organism: Icerya purchasi (assembly GCA_039619475.1). Taxonomy (NCBI): domain Eukaryota; kingdom Metazoa; phylum Arthropoda; class Insecta; order Hemiptera; family Monophlebidae; genus Icerya; species Icerya purchasi. The sequence goes on along the minus strand of CM077116.1, from coordinate 62,691,550 downwards.
TTTATAAACGTTTCATTACTTTTTTTTCATATAGTTACAGCTTCGGTACTCTGAAGGTTTTTAACGTTTCTCGAAAGCACAAGTAGCTCTCTATTTCGTTTCAAATGTTGAGAATATTTGGAATGATACTCGAAAGACCGTTACTCCAAAAAAGCAGATATTTTCAAATATTCAAATTCGAATCCTTATAGTTATTATTTTAAAAAAGTAACTAATAACTAATCATCGAGCCTAGTGAACAAAAATGTTCAGCGTTGTCTGAATAATTCCCCCCCCCCCCCCCCCGATAAGGAAGCTAACCTAAGAGGCGAAAATATCGGAAAAAAATTCTATTTTTAGCGTATAATTATTTAATTTTAATTGCACTAATGGTGTTTTTAAGGCGGATTGGGATATGTTTTCAGTTAAAGTAAACGTTCCCAGCGAGCCATCCGAATCTTTATCAGAGAACATCAACTCCTTTATCGACGCTATTACGAATGCTGCTCTAGCATCTATTCCTAGGTCTGTCCCAACAAACAGATCCCGACCGGTCCCATGGTGGTGCCCCGAAATAGGAACAGCCATACGCCAACGTAAACATGCCCTTAGGAAGTTTAAATCAACAGGCTTATATCCTGATTTGATCGAATTTAAAAAAGGCCGTACAGCTGCGAGGAGCCTCATTAGGCGCAAAAAACAGGAATCTTGGCAGCAATTTATGCATTCAATCTCCTATAAATACTTCTGGTCACAATATTTGGCACAAAATTAAGGCACTGAACGGTATTAATCGTGCGACCCCTTCCCCACCTCCACCTTATCTCTCGAACATAATCTTTAATAATCTCACGTCCTTGTGGAAAACCCATTGGTCCTCGTGTCAGACTTTCTCGAGGTTAATTAAACCCTCAACCGAACCATGGTGGCCGGAAAAAAGCATTTCCCGCAGAGATTTCTGTGCGCTTAGCCGCTTGCGCACAGGCCATACGGCCATGTCGCATAATTTTATTTTGCAAAGAACCCCCGTCTCCTATGAATTGTCCTTTCTGTGGCCAAGATGTTGCTCCCTCAACTCCTCATATACTATGCGACTGTCCAGCATTATCACTTCACCGGCCCCCTTCAATTAATAACAAAACAGTCACCAACATTCTTGAGAATTCCCCCGATGCAATTTTATCCATAACACAATTTATCAGAACTAGCGGAATAATCAGATATCTATAAAAACAAACTGCGCATCGTCGTACTGTAATAGCCACAGCAGTTAAAAACGGTAGTACAGGATGCCGCTTTCACAAAAAAAAAAAAATTAATTGTTGTTTTTCTAATTTTAACTAAGCAGTACATTTAATAGTAGAAATTAAAATATATTTTTCGGCATCGCATTTTTTAATTTATCGTTCAATAAAAAATTGATGAATTTAAAACTAAAAACACATTAGTAAATATCTGATCAAATGTTACGACAGTCGGCTTGAGATAAAATTTTACATATTACTCGGATATGAAAATCACGTAGTCATTAATATATTACAAGTAATAAAGATTAGCACACACGCATGCGCACAAGTAAAAAGAGAAATAAATCTTTCTTATATTAGAATGTTGTTTTTATTTATTTCTGGACTTATTAGTCGTTTCCTGTCATGTATCTTACTTTATCGCCTTTCGCCTTCTTATCAGGTATGTAAATAAATACGACGGAATTAAATAAAAATTCATCGAATGCCGAAATGAAACGCTCCTCTTGTTTCACATATACCTGGAGAACATTTTCCAGCTAGGACTACAAACTGAGAAATTCGGAATAAACAGTCAATGACAAAAGAATCAGTAACTTTATGGTGATGATTCGGTAATTTTTGCGGAAAGTTTTCAGGAGTTATGTCAGATTAACCATCATATCTACTTTAGAGATAAAATCACGGTGTCCGAATTATTAATGTCTCAAAAAATTAAAAGTTACGATCGTTAAAAGAGGCGATCAAAATATAATGGGTCATTAAATAGTTTAGTTGAGAGAGTCGCTAGTTTCAAATAACTTGGATCAATAATAAATGAGAAATTAGACAGCTATGAAGAAATAAAAACTAGATGTGAAACGGCGAAGGAAACCTTCCAAAAAATGAAAAATGTGCTACTCCTGCCAATGATTTGCCACTCCGGATATGATTATAAATTGTAGATTGTAACGTTATTTCAGTACTTTCGTACGGAGTTGAAGCGTGAACTTTGAAAGGCAGTTCTATTAGACGTTTAGAAGATGCGGCGCTTCTTAGAAGACACTGCTACGAATTTCATGGATTGAAAAAGTTTCAAACACGAATGTATTACATGTATCCTTGATATTAAGGTTTACAATGTGCTAAGCCCAACGGCACTAATGAGAGCAGCGGGGTCAGTGAAAACTTTTAAACAATATTTTAAGAGAAGACATATCTAGGTTACACGTTAGGAGGACCAAAGTATTAAATTTACAAGGAAGAATCGGTGGGAAAAGACTAGCTCGTAGAAGAAGATATTCGTGGATAAAAAATATCAAAGAAGGCAGGAACACTAACGATATTGGCTTACTCGTTAAGCCAGCAAAGGAAAGAGATCTGGGGAATAGCCTACGCACAGCATGGTGTTTGGTACCAGAAGTCATGGGCAGCTGTGATATCCTATCAATTAGTACAACGGTTAGAATAACAGAATACGCGATTTTTAGGTCGAGCCCAGCGAATCGAAAGAAATTTAATTTATGGCAGGGTAATTAATTTTCTGTATTCAATTAAATCGGTAGAAAATAATTTTTTGGAAATGCTGGTAAATTTTGCTCGTAAATTACAAAAGACAAGAAAAGTCGGAAAAGTCTGCGAGTTATATGTTATTAGGATATATGTATAGAGGGAGCGAAAGTTTTTTCAAACGTTTTTATCGACGAGATGGAAGGATCGCGGTGATTTGCAGTGTGAAATATACGTTTTCTGTAAGAATCGTTGTCGATTATGAATGTCACAAGATAATCGGAAAACGACAGAATGTTCTTAAACCCGACGGGCATTTTCTTCTGCGCAAAATTCAATTAGCCGACCCAAACACATTCGGCACCGCGCGCTGTTTGCAGGCATTTTATCGTGCGTGTTCCATTTCTACTTCTTTCGCGGAGGTAGACGCGTAGACCTTATCGAGAGTTTATTATTCGGCAACAATAATAAATGTAAACGTGTTAAAACCACATTATGACGCTAAACAGATGTTTCCCCATCTGCTGCTAGTAGCTGTATATTCATCGTACGAATAGGAAAATGAATCATATAAAGTTGCAATAATTTCAGCAAGCGATTTTAGCGTTATCTGCAAAGAGCATCGAACTTGGGCCAGACAGAAAACCGTATTTGAAATTTAATCAATAAATACGATAGATTCGGATGGGTTAATAAAATAATCGGAGCGTTAATATTAATATTAGTTAGCTCGACATTTAGAATGGGTTTTGTTCTTACATTGTTCACAGTTACGATTGCCACGAAATTTTCACATTTTTGCACCGATTGCAGGGGTAATATATATTAATAAGCGAAGCATTTAATATTTTCTTCCTACTTTATAACTATTTTTCTTTTTTAATTTTTTATATTCTTTTTTCGTTTTTCAGGTTGATTTTATTTAATATATGCAATTGGTAAAGGTTTTTTTTCTTTTCTTTAAATTCAGATAGTTGCCTGATTCCCTGCTATAATAGACACAGGTTCGTTGAATTTAAATAAATTTCGTCAATACGAACGATGCGACAGCACGTCGATTTTCTTGGCGAGCGATCATTTAATTGTTGCTTTCGTTTCATTCTTTACAATCATTGCGTGTTGTTTCTCTTCGCCTTCCTTTCATTTCTCTTCGTGCAATAATTTCGTCTCCCCATTAAAAGAAATATAAAATACGATCGCCTCTAATCGCGAATACTTTGCATATAGATTCGGCATTGTTATTGGTTTAAATTTTTTTCGCTGTTTATGTCGACAAATGCGTTTGTAATAATCTGACATCGAAGTGTGTAGGTGTTTTCAGTTCACGCGATTCAATTCGAATTACACGCTTTCAATAAAAATCACCGCAATTTCTGTGTTGCAAAACTTCTTAATGTATTGCATTTTTTTAAATTTAGTTTTTTATTATTTTCTTCCCTTGCTCCGGAATTAATTTCGGAAGGCGGCCGCCAAAAGTTTCGCTCCAGTGAAGCATATCGCACTATTTTTCGGCGAATGGAAGCGTGTTTTTTGCTTTTTTATTTTATTTTATTTTATTTTATTTTATTTTTTTCCCCGATGAAAACCCATTTTTGTTATTACGTTATGAAAATGACAGCATTAACGACAATGCACCATCTTCTCAGCTGTCAATCGAAAAAAATTCAACAACAAAATAAATGCAATAACCGACACCATTACACAAATACCGGTCTCCTCTGTAATGCCGATTTCACAGAACGTGTTTTTTCCCCCGTTACAAATACATCCATATATATTATGTGTGTACGTGCATATACATACATACATACACTATATACATACATATATATATATATATATATATATATATATATATATATGTATGTATATGTATTTATATATAACATACGTGAAAACCTCGCATGTAATATAATACACGTACGTGAGATTAGTTGTAATGTATATTTTTCCGAAGTATCGGGTATTTCGTTTTACATTATTTTCACTTCACATGTGTGATTCTTATTAGTATTTTTTCACGTCGAATAAAACGCTACACTTCTTCTGCGTGCATAATGTGCTTTGCATTCTAATTATTGCGGACGAGTTAATAAAATAAATAACCGCGAATACAAAGGGGAATTCTATTTTTTCCGTCAAATCTATAACCTCAGCACCGGAATTATTCATTGACCGTTACTACCGTTTGTCTGTATATAGACGCCTATTAAGACAGATATTTTTATCTTTATCTCTTTCCTCGTGTTCGTTACAAACCGAAATTGTCTTTCGCTTTGTCGAGTCCTTCAAGTTTAATCTCTGTTTGGCCAATTCCTCTACGTGGCGCAAGTTGTAGAATCTTTTTGTTCACCAGAAAAGTAAATTTGTTTCTTTTTTTTTTTTTATTTTACTATTAATGATTTTAATCAATTTGACCGTGTAAAATAATTTTCCAGCACTATTATTCCATTTGAATTCATGTATCATCAGCAAAATTAAATTTGCATTATTATTATGATTTACCGGTTTTAATTAAGGGTAAATGAAAAAGGTTGCACTAGTCGCAGAATGCTCCGTGTACCATGATAATTTTTTTTTAATAGGTCTTCTAGTCTTCTAACTTTCGCTGCTTCTAAATCGCTAAATTGTTCGCTAATTGTTCAAATATGCAGAGTAAACTGTGGTGTTAATTTTTTTGTCGTTTTTCGAGAAATGGTAACTTTCAATAATTCTGCACATTCTTCTCTTCTGAAGATTAGTCTCTCTACAAATTCATCGTAAAATTGTAATGTCTCAAATGCGCCAGTCTATTATAAATCTTTAATAAATTACGACATAGTTGTTTTGTAAACTTCCAACACATACCGCGAGTAAAATTTACGTTGCCTACTAAATCATCATCGACATTATACCATTTGAAATTCTTCTTAACGTACGAGCAATATTTAATAAGCAGCACGAATTGCAACAAACGCTTTTCGTTTTCAGTTTAGCACGTATCTATCGATGGTGGAGGGGAAAAAAAGATAAATAAAGAAATACCAGGAATAAAAAAAAAGAAAAAGGCGCAAAATTCACTTTAGTATAAGTAAACAATTAAAACCGTAGGTATTGTTCAATTTATATAGGAAAGAGCGCATCGGTCGTTTGGAGAAAGGGAAGACGAAGACGGAAAATAAAAGAAGTTGCAGTCGAAGGTAAAAGCCTATTTGGTAAATAAGTAAATAGCTGGTTCCCCTCGGCCGTTTCACAATTTTAAAAAGACGACGTTTTAATGTTTGGAGCGAGACGGAACGATAGCGGCACGCCGAGCTACATTGGTAATGCATTACCGTCGACATTACCTATCGGCCGAGTCCCAGGATTCCCACGATGCATTAGTAGCCGGCTCATGATAATGTATTCCCTACTCGCGGCTCTCCTTCTACGAAAGTAGTAAGCCGTCTTTATAAAAGCCCCACCGGCACCGGAACTAAAGTAACATAAAGAAAACGTTTAGAGAGGTGAAAATTAAACTCGTTTCTCGCTGCCAGATGATCGATCTTTCGCAAATAGACCGCGCTGCTTCGGAAGCCGTTTCGCTAATTGAAACAAAAAAGAACCGATACCGCGTTAGAGAGAACTGCCTGCAATCTCCGGTTAGTTCAAAAGCAAAACAAAAAAAGGCATAACGAAAAAAAGCGAAATATTATTGGATAAATATCCGTTTCGGCGAATTACAGACCATTACGGAGCAATAGAAATAAGCCGTTCGGGGACTTATTCCAAATAGCCGACTACGTATACGATTAGGGTTGGCCGCAAGTAGTCAAGACGCGGGGTCTGTGATGATAGTTAGCGGGGGGCGGAAGACGGAAAATTTGTAGCCCGTCTCTGGACAAGATTGGATTAAAAAAAAAAATGTTTAGCTTCCAACTGGGCGAATTTGATCATTTTTTCGTCGTTCTGGACTTTTATACATTACCAATTTGTTGTTTTTTTTTGATTTCTCTTATTTCTAGACATACATTTTATGCGATACTTGTGTTTTCGTAAAAAATACGACTCTTCGATTACAACGAAAAACGGCACGCTACTTCCGTTGGACGGGTTAAATAATTGTACTTTGAATTTTTCCATTTTTGGTTTTTATCGCCGACAATTTTTTTTTTTTTTACGCGCAATTAATTATTTCGAAAATGGAGTTGGAATTTAAAAAAACTTTAAAATCTCTTCGTTGTCGGGGCGAGCTATACAATAATATTGCGTTTTTTAATTTTCCTAACGCCTAGAGGACATAATACCGCGCTGTTGCTGGCCGCTCTTCGACAACAATTAGATAATTTCACGCGAAAATCCGGAAAAGAGCGAATGATCAACGATAGTTGGCAGAAATCGTAAGAATGCCTATGTGAAATGCGTACGGGCTTTTATTGTGGCATTCGCAGATTGACAGCTGACTAGCCCGGTGTTCGCACGATATCGAAAAGTATGTAGATTGACACTACTCGTATCAGTTCCGTTTCTGTCGCAATAGTCTGAAATGTTTCCAATGACGGGCCGTTTCGTTTCGAGATATTTCCGAAATTTGTGGTGTTTTAGAATGGTGAAATGTACTCGCGAAAATGTTAAAAATAATATTTTTATATATACATATATATGCTTATGTATATGCGAAAACAATTATATCTGTATAGCGACTATAATTAAAGAGAAATATTTTAAGAAAATTATTCCCTTTTTTTTTAAACGATCTTTTGATGAACATGAATGGAACTACTAATTTCAACGTTTAGCGCGATTTTTTAGTTAAAAACCCGTATAAAAACGAAGAAAATATGTGATTTCGGGAATATTTTGAAACGAAACGGCTCCTCATTGAGAACATTTTAGATGCTCCTACCGTTTCTGTTTGTTTAGGTGTGCATTCTTTGCTCGCTCGAAAATTATTAAAGGTTTTACTTTTTTTTTACTTTCTCCTCTACCGTTCGCGCGAAATAACATACCTATATGCGAAATTAAACGCTTCGGCTGATTTTGAAACATTTCTAAACATTCTACTATATTCCGCATTTTAAATACGGAATTGAATTTTGGAGGAAAATTTTTTTCAGTCGCCACTACGACCGCTTACTAGGAAATTACCCCGATTCCTACTGAAAAAATTATCCCCTGAAACTATACACGCACGTAAAATATCGAATATATCAGAGTAATTAATTAAATTTAACGTAATTTCGGTTACGGCCAAGACAGGAGAAAGTTTTATTAAAGTTATTAATTACAATAAGTTAGCGGTTAATTTAAGAAAATTCAGTTATATAATTGATGCACACGTCACTTGCAATGGCACAGAACAAATTAAAAGTTGATTGAATAGTTATCAAGACTATGTCAACACAGTTCTAAATAGTTCATATTCCATCATCCGGTCAACTGTCTCTATTGATGGAATATTAAATTACAAATAAAGAAATTACTGGTAAATAATTTATACAAAAAGTATCGAAACTATAAAAACGCACATTTTACATTACAGTAATTATAAAGTAAATTTTAAGTAATATAAGTTTACGATTAAAAAAGTTAAGTGAAAAGCGTGGAAAACATTAAACCGGAAGACAAAAATGTCTCTGGATTAAAATACAGCATATTAAAGAAATAAAAGAAAAACGTATTAATATACCAACATGAGATAATTACTTAACGTAAAATCATTTAAAGCAGAAGTACACGAACCTAACACATATCGATTACTAAAGAAGAAGTTAATGTAATTATTAAACCACTTAAAAATACAGTGTCAGCAGGGCTCAATATCAAATGGATTTATTAAAAGATTTCATAATTCGTTACCAGAAGCAATATCGAAAGCTATTAACGTACCGTTTAAATATGGTTATTATCCTCAAGAATGGAAATTAAGTAAAACGGTTATAATACCTGAAATGAATAAAAGTTCAAGCTTGTCTACTTCATACAGAGCTATATCGTTATTCTATAGTTTCAGTAAAATTTATGAAACATGTATTCTTAATAAATTAAAAGAACTTTGTAGGAAAAAACGGAATAGTACATGATAACCAGTATGGCGCATTACTACTACCAGGTAGATCATCTGAATTGGCTATACACAATATTTTACAAACAATAAAAATGTACAAAAATAAAAATTACCCCGTACATGCTTACTTACTCTTGATATAACACAAAGGCTTTCGACAGTTTAGACTTTAATAGATTACTCGCATTATTAAAGGAACTAGCATTACATAATAGCATGTTGAACATTGTAAATCTTGAAAATCGCTTCACTCTATTACAAATCTCGGTAATTATTCAAAAAAAAAAACAAAAACCGTTGTGGGAGTACCGTAAGAGTCTGTTTTAGGACCGTACTTGTGGAGGAACATAGTTTTCTCTCAAATGTATAACATTAGATTACCCACTAATGTAAACATTTTCACTTTCGTAGATGATATTGCAATAGTATAATAGCCGATAAGAATGAAAATGTGTTGGAAAATAAATTTTACCAGGTTTATACAGAAATCGCGAAATGTTTAGAACAATTTAACTTAAATATTAACGAATCTAAGTCAACTTGCATGTTTTTTAACAAAAACTTAAAGGATAAAAGATTAAATTTGCTCCAATACGGATTAAATATTGGTATGATTTAGTCAAATACTTAGGTGTATTAATAGACAATAACTTAAAATTTTATAATCATTTTCACTGTATCATTAAAAAAATAAATATATTTTTAATTGTATTTAACAAATTATATAATAATAATAATAATAATAATAATAATAATAATAATAATAATAATAATAATAATAATAATAATAATAATAATAATAATAACCGATTAAATTACAAGAAGGGACTAACCTTATATAAAAGCGTAATATTGCCTAACGTACTTTATGGTAGTGTAATATATATATACATATATATATATATATATATATATATAGACATTTCAAAAGAATTTCAAAATTATTAAAAGGTTTTCAGAGAACTATTGCAATGATTAAAGCTTATAGAACTACCAGCTACATGGCAAGCACGGTCATTGCAGGTATTAAACCCCATTAGCTAACGAAATACAGAAACATATTGACATATTTTTAATAAAAAATAATATAAATTTAAACCATGAATTCCATAACGTACAGTATCATCAACCTTACATCATACACGAGCAATGAACAGTTTAAAAACTTATAATATTAGATAAGTATTATAATAATAAATTTCGGGTACAGTGGGACGAATATAATGGTATAGCTAAAAAAACATTTTCAACCATAGATAATAGACTACATAATATGGTATTTACGCCAAATTTTTTTTAATGTCCAATTTCTTACTGGACCCGGCCTATTCAAAGATTATTTACACAAACGTAAACTTGCACACTCAAATAACTATGTAACGTGTAACTTTCCCGATAATAATATTACGCATATCCTTTCCGGCTGTTAGTAATACAGATTTTAGCAATATTAGCCCTGATCAATTAGTGTAACTAAGCTATTTAAAATATGTTCAATAGGTTTACGATATAGCCGAAATAAATCGCCGTAAAATACAGGGTGCGACGCATAAGTTCCTTTTTTAAAATGCGCTTCTTTTTTTTTACTAATTTTTTTAAAGAAATAACAGAAAATCGATATAAAACCGCAAGGAAAGAAGCATACATATTGTCAACTAGAGTATGTTATTTCGATTTTCTGTTATTATTTCTTGAAAAAATTTATTAGAAAAAAAGTGGAACATTTTAAAAATGCTGCCGCACCCTGTACATGTACACCTGTATTAATATTAATATTTAAGGAATACTAATTATTATTAACATTGTAAAACAGTCTGTCAGGGTTCTATAAACTTAAATGGACGGGCTCAAAACAGACCTGTTATTTATATAAATTATTGATATAAATTCTCTGAATATATTTATCCCATCGTATTACGAATTTGGGACCAAAAAAAAAAAAAAAATCAACTAAAATCGCAGACTGGTCTTAAAAGTCATAATCACGGCAATCTTCACATGTTCATTATCAATTACTTCCGGTAATTTCTGATACACATACTTCGACACCGCAGCAACCTAATGTTACATTAGAGGTTGTTCTTAGCGTTAAGAAAAGAAAATTTTAATTATATCGGCCAATAAACGGAGATGTATTAAATACGCTGATGCTTCGGCATACAACGTAACATCAGTTAAGGAAAATTTAACTGCGGTATACTTGGTCACCCGCCGTTCTTTTCATCTGCTTCTTCGACGCATTTTAATCGCTTTAAAGAATGCCACAATTTCCCTTTCGCTATTTCCTCATCTAAACATTCATTCCGATTTAACCCCGGGCCATGGTTTGTTCAACGAGGAGTCAAAACGATATTGTGCAATCCGCAGTTGCCAAATTTGATTCTGGGCTGGCAAGGAACGACTTGTTTCCGACAGAGTTTGATCGACGAACGATACTAGTCCCCGCCTACCTTTAAAGTCGTTATTCTCGACTGGTTAACACCACTTCCAGCCATTATCGTAATTGAGAATTTTACTAGTTTTATGCTCGCAGAACGAATAGAACCTTTTCTTCTTTCCCGTTATTAGAATTGTACTGAAAGGAAAGAGGCGTTAAAAGTTAGCACAATCAAAAGTAATAGACAAATTTCGAATGTGAAAACGTAAAACCGCGAAATGTCTTTTATGTGCATTTTGACATTAGGTCGAGCTAGACGCGAACTCGTGAATTTAGACTTTTGATTACGCGATCGCGATGATGAGCGTAACACTTTCGCGTAACGTACGCATTTTGCGAAGCTTCAGCCGTGCGACATACCGGTATCAAAACAAAAAATTAAACAAATTTAACTTTCCCGGTGACGCAAGAAGTTCAACGCTTATTTATGTCTCGCAACTATCATCTATGTCATCATGCTGGGAAGGCGAACTCCGCGCTTTTCGAATTACTTTTTCTTCGGGACAAGCATATATCCGGATGATATCTTCAAAAGCTTTTTATTGTTATAGCAAAATATCACAGCAACCGATCATACGTTTTGTCATCAGAGTTTACGAATTTCGTCTTCGCAATTCTCTTGATATAAGGGGGGTGCACTCTTTGTTTCTTAAACATCAGTCGCAATCTTATAGTAATAATCGTAACTATTCGGGTTATTCCTTGCCTATTTCTTGAGTTTTCATATCTATTTACCTACAATTGACGAAGCTGATAAGAAAGTTGCTGTACTGCTATCATTATCGTTCTAAGGAAAAGTTAATGGAGGTCTTCAATTTAAAGAATACACTCGGAGTGATGATGTGATATTCTTGAGTTGCAAAGCATTTCGAAGAAACCGCAATATATTGTTTGTGCTGAAAACACGCGAATTTATAATATTAGTGGCGGTAGTGGTTTTTAGGGGTAGGCATCTTTTGAATCCCCCCCCCCCCCGGCCATTAAAAAATTACAAAAAAAAAAGAAAAGAAGAATGGAATCAAAAATGAATTTATTTGGATTTCGTTGCGAAAGCATTAAAAGTGAATAATGCGTTTGGTCTTCAGGTGAGGTATGTAAAATATCGTGCGCTACGTGCACCGAGACTAACTGGAAGAAATTAAGCGGCAGTTAATAGCGCGATGAGGGTGTTGTTGTTCGCATAATTCGCCCTTTCCGAGAATGCTAATGCACATATTTATGCAGTTCGTCATCTTATCCACAGAGCGGCCGGCATTTTATCGGATAAGAGGAATGCCATGTTTCCGTCCGCTACTTTGCGACTACTTACATTCTGACTCAACTACGTACGCACGAATGTCGTTGCATAATGCGTTCATCGGTCCCGCTAGCGAGTCTCATCTGCTCTTACGAGAGAAGGAAGAATCACTATGTTTACCGAAAGAGCTGCTTTTTCCGAGAAAATCACGAAACAGCGGCTCGACGCTACATGTACAACTGCGAAATAATGGCTTTCTTTTCCAGTTCGACTTCAACTTCGGAAAAACTTTCTCAGAGAAGCCTGCGCCGATAATTGAATTTTCATTCGACGATGGCGCTACTTTGCTTTTCCGACGTAACATAGCTTTTCTCCAGTCAGCGAGCATTTCTTCTTCATTAATCATTGATGTATATTCCGCGCGCGACCCATTTTCGAAAAAAATTTACCAACGGCGACATTGCGAATTTTCCGCAACCCAGTAATGGCGTATAAGGCTGAAAATTCGACTTAATTCAACGCCCGCCGTCAATAAACGCTAACTTGAAAAAAGATCTGCAGCTGGATAATCGGTATCAATTGATTAAATATACACTTTAAGGCATTCAAATAATTCGTATCCTCTAATACTCGCATGTGTTGTATATGTGTACGTGTGTGGCTCAAACGGTATCCGCGACAATAGTTCTCAGACTATTGAAATGTAGATATTAATCTCGCAGAAGGGTAACATTGTTTTAACAGTGTAATTTTCCAGAGCGTCGTCCTGCGTGAATACTTATATGCATAATTGTAGTAAACAAACCAAAGTGCAGGAATTCTACTTAAAAATGACAAAAAATCACACATCATCACCATGAACATGGGGTTATTTTTGATTCGGTGACTTTTGGTGTATTTTGTATCTTTAAATAAAATTCCTTTTTTTGAAACTTATTTTTTTCCTCGTTAATTAATTAAATTAAATTTTTCCATTCATCAAAACGAGATGTAAGTGATACATATTCGGCTAGTACTAAGACGATATAACAAAAATAGGACTGCCGTTCGAATTTTATTTACATTACGGTAGGCAATACGTATAATTCTATGGGATTTTATGCTTCCTCGACCGCCGGTAGCTAGGCTTCGATGACGGTTTTTGCCAGACGTGGTCACATTGTTGCACATATCGATTTTGTTAGATTGAGAAATTCGGAAAATTACAGTCGCGTCCATAGTTGACGAGTATGAATAAATGAACGAATAAAATAGAATCGTTCGAACACTCAGAATGCGTACTGATTTCCGCGGACTGAACTAGTCGATCACAGCCACACGTTCGCCACATGGAAATTAACATGCAGTACTACGATATTTAAGAACAACTACGGCGCATAATAGATTTTCAAATATTAATCAACATTTTAAAAAACTTCGCCTTACTGCGAATATACAGTGGCAATGGAAAAAAATTATGATTATCATTATTATCATTATTATTGGTTTTATTCTTTTATTTATTTTTCGAATAACTAATATTACTTATATTGTTAAAGTTCGGCTTATTCTCTTTATTGTTTAGTTTTTCAAACGACTGCTTTCGAAGTTAATAATTATTTTCAGATTAATTCGTAATAAAATAAATTTTATACGTAAATCGCTCGCGTTGAATAAGAAATACAACGTGTCGGGCAAGGATGTATTCCCCTTCCAGATCCGGTTTTAAAGATTTTTCGGTTTCTATTTTTCAATGGATTCGTCAACGAGAGCATTAGACAAAAAAAGTGGGAAGGAGGAGAAAGTAAGGTTATATTCTTAAACGATTAAGTATAGAGGATAAAAATAATTTGAGGGCAGGAAGTAGAGGGAAATGAGAGCACTTATGAGCAGATATACCTTGTTTTAGTAGAGAAGAATAGGACACGATTGCCCAGCAGAAGAGGTCGCTCATTCAAATAAAATATTATGTCAGAGTCACAAAAACAGTACGTAGAAGGTGCCTGAAAAAGACAAAATAAGGGACAAGCATGTGAAAACCGAGAAAATGATGCAGGAGGGAGGCTCTGATTAAAGCGAAGAGATTGCAGAGCGTTTAAGAGAAAGCAAGTGTCTAGAAAACCGCCGGTGAAAAGAAAGAGGTGGTTAAGTAGTAAAGGGAGCCAAAATTGGAAAATGAAGAAACATAGAAATTGAGCTATAATCTGGAATGACTATCATGTAAGGAAAGAAAATCAATATTATGAGCTAAAAATGCGACTGAAAATCTAAACGAAAGAACGGGGACTAATGAATACCCGCTAATTCATTGCGTTCAGTACCTAAATGGCCAGGTGAATTTACAGAAGACCAACTAACAGATGAGAGTATGAGAAGTATTACATCATCGGAAGAGGAGATGAGATAGCTTGCGGGACAACTTCAGACTGCAAGATTGTGATCGTTTTACGGAAAACAAGTGATCAGGAAAAAGCATAGCAATAGATTCTGCATAGAAAACTGATCAAAAGAAGGGATGTTTAAAAGTCTCAGAATATAACTGAGGGCAGGATAAGAGGGCAAAACCAGTTCCACTTGGAGAGAATCGTCAGTGATATGTGCAGTAAAGAGGGAGTTTAAAAAGCATTGGAAAATTCAATTCCATTGGAAAATTAATGTTGAGGAACAGATCTAAAGAGCAATAAAGAAAGACATTTAACCAGATGAACGGAAAAACTGAAGGAGAAATAGAGAAGTTTATCATGACTATAAGTGTACGGTGAAAATGGAAGAAGACAAGCAGAAATATAATAATCGCAGTTCTATTAGAGGTCAATCCAATTATTGGAGTATAATCAGGAACCGTTTTTAATACAAAGTAGCGCAACAGCATAGCTAAGGTGCTTGGCTACCAAACTGTTGTAGGTTTTCGCTAGTGGTCTCGTTTCAGATTCAAGCTGTGTCCTTAACTTGAAATTGAACTAGGTACCAGCGAAAACTAAGACAAAAAAGCGGATCCGGTGAGAAAGAACCCGGTTCGCAATCTAAAGATGGGACCGTAATTAAGCACACTGAGAACTGTAACTTTAAAATCGTCGTCACTCTGTCGAGGGTTGGCGATTCACTTTAGTTGATAGCCATTTCACAATAAAAGACTTCCAATAAAACAAAAAGTCGCGTTTGACGCGGCGATAATTTTTTTATTTTGGTCCAACCTTTCCCCTCGGTGTCTGACAGTTGTATATCTCTATCGTTTTACACGAATTTCTCGTTAAATTTCGATTTTTTTTTTTTTTTTATTTTGAA
This sequence comes from Icerya purchasi, assembly GCA_039619475.1. Lineage (NCBI taxonomy): Eukaryota > Metazoa > Arthropoda > Insecta > Hemiptera > Monophlebidae > Icerya > Icerya purchasi. Next base: position 62,675,873 of record CM077116.1, on the reverse strand, counting down.
AAAACTTTTCCAATAAATAGTTAAGCTGTTAAAGTATTTAAAAGTTAACTCGAGCCCGAATCCGACAGTCCCTGTTATTAAGCCGAAAAAAACCCAGCAAATAGTATCTCTTAGCATAGTTCTGTATTTTATAGTACTTTTTTTTGATTAGTATTTTTATCCTTTTTTTTTTTAATTTACGGAACTCACAAGGGGAACATCAAAAGTATGGGTCATCGATTTGGTGCAACTTCTTCCAGGTATTCCGGATGAAAAACAAAACGAATTTCACAGCTACTAGTCCGTGAAAGTCGAGAAAAGTGCGTCTAAAGTTAGCGTGCTAGAGGTGTGATCAAAAAGTAACGGGAATTTTTAATTTAAAAAAAAAAAAAAAATTATTTAACTAATCTTTATTGTTTATTCTACGGTTCCTGCAAACTAGTAATGCTCACCACTTTGATATTATGCACACTTATGCCACACACCTTAGTTTCCAGAAACACTGTTGGAGAACCGCCTTTTTAGGCGTAGTACCTATTGTTGAGAAAAACAATGTCCTTTGAGTGTCTTCTTGAATTTGAGAAATAGGAAGAAACACGCGGTAATAAATAAATTAAAAATGTTTTTTCTTATTCAAATTTTTCAATAAATATTAAGTTTTATATATTTTTATAATGATATAATTTTTAATGAGTAACATCAAATTATATACTACATATAAGAATCACATGTTAAAAAAAAAAAAAAGTTGAAATTGATGAAGGATTCGAACATTTGACAGCTCTAAGATTTGCGAAGTGTATTGGAAAACTGCGCACGCTTTGACTGGGATGTGATTAGTTTTCATAACGAATTTTTGACGCGTTCCAACAGTGCTTCTTGAAACTAAGGTGTGGCATAAATGTGCATAATATCAGGGGGGGACTGGCTGCTTTGAAGGGGGATCATGGAGAGAACAAACGTTGAAGATTCGGTAAATATTTTTTATAAAAAAAAAAAGTTAAAAATTATCGTTACTTTTTGATTACTCCTTTCGTATGGCTCACTAGTTTTTTCCAAGTTTCACCGACTAATGAAAAAATCGGTGAAGTTTGTTTTTCTTTTTCACTCCGAATACCATATGGCACACATGTGGAACGATGTAGATCAAATCGGTGACCCACATTTCTGATGGTTTCCTTGTCAATTCGGAACTGAACCAATTTTGTATATTGTGTAGCTTGCAATTTTTATTGCCGCGGTAAATTGCAAATGGCCCCCGTCCAATCTCGAGTTTTTTTATTGCGCCCAATAATTACCCTCGTAGCTTATTGTTTCGCAAACCGTAACATAAAAATTCGATATAATCTACCAGCGTCGTAAGGGCAGTTGGTTAAACACTTCTTTGTAAAATCTTAATAAAACAAAAACATTTAATCTCGGATACTATCGACTATAGGATAAATTTATTTATTTATAAATAAATAAATAAATAAATTTATCCTATAGTCGATAGCATCCGGGATTAAATCTGATAACAAGCGCATCTATATTATTAGATTTCGCCAATTATCAATGCTCACTTCATTCTGTTTTAAACATAAACAATCCCCTATAAAAATCTATGTATGTTAAGCGCTGCTATTACGTCGTACCGAAAAAGAGTAAAACAAATTGGTTTTCAATTTTTCAGTAAAGCAAAACGGATCTCACGTTAATTTGGAAATTTTAAGAAGAAAACTGTAATATTTAAAAACGGCATTTGGTTGTCCGCGGCGACAAATTCATACGGGGGTGCGGGCCCAGGAGTAGTTTAAAATTTCAATAAAAGGAAATAATAGTACAGACAAAAAGCATGAAAACGAAAAAAACAATTTAACGGTGTCCAATTTAAAATGACTAGTTTGTTTGCGTTTCGAAAAAGTTATCGTCTTTGATTAGTACGTGTAATTTCGTATAATTAGCGGCCAACTGTGTAATTTTCCGATGATTCAGTCGCGTTCGCTGCTGCTATTAATTTATGCTATTTAGCTCTCTATCTTCAATCGGCTAATTAACGAGCATGCGCCGGCCGCGTCTATGTTTGCGGTATATTATCGCTGATTGAATTTCCCTCGGAAGCTCGTTTATGCGTCTGCAGCCCGTTTCGCCGGGCCATCCGGTTCCGGTACGTACAGAGAAATGCGACGAATGATGCGAATTGATGGTTGCGCCAAAGGAAATTGGCATTAGGTGCAGGCTGTGTGTTAATACGTAGACGGATCCGATAAAGAACTGACAGAAGTAAGTTATTTACGATTCGTTAAACCGAAAGTTGCACCCTGCCGTCGCTCTACTAATTCCATACCGGGCCGTCTTCTTTACTTCGTTTGATGACGAATAAGCTCTTTCCCACTCACTTCGTTGCCCGACCGAAACAACCTTTTCATCACTGATCGACCGAACGCATCATGTTGCCAATTTGTTGCCAGCTTCGTTAACCCGAAACTACTTTTCTTCGTTCCCCCAACACACGGCTTACCCACACCGTTTACCCTATGCCCCTTTGCTTTTAAACGTTCGCTGATGAGGACAGCAATTTACCCGTCAACTTCATTATTGAATACGTTAGCGGCGCTGCGCATCGACAGAATACTTGACTTGAGTGCCAACCGAAGAACCTGGTTCCGTGTTTTTTTAACCTACGCGCGTGCCTTTGTTCCGAGGCGCGCGCTTTGTAATTTCAACTTTTACTCTAGTAATTTAGTACCAGCTGCCGCTTTCAGTTCAAAGCCTAAACATCATTTTCAGTGTCAAACCTCTCGCCGGTTTAATTATTTTTAACGAATTTAGAAAACAGAATGTCCCCGTCAATCGGTGCTCCACCCTTTTTTCGTTTTTTCTCTCCCCCCCCCCCCCCCCCCATTTCCTTTTTAATCTTCCGTTGCAATCGTTACACGTCTATTCGCACGCGCATACATACGCGCATAGTAATATTTTCCAACAACAGAACCCTCAGAAAAATCTATACCGAAATACTTTGCAATCGGATAACATGTGCTTCGGCAACTGAATATTATTCATTATTCGATATTTATGAAACGCGATGAAAACACGTGATAGCACTATGTGCACGGAACAAACTTGCCAGCTCCTAATCGCGGTTATTCGTAGAAACCGAAAAAACTTCGGCCATATCTGACATTTCGGATAAAGCTATATCGACTTCCTAGTTTCCGATGTAGCCTATAATTATGCGCGCGAAATGTACACTTGTTAGAGTCGCTCCTAGATTATACAAGACTGGTGTTTTAACGGATTGGAAATTAGCCCGAGAATTGAAAAAGAAGAGAAAAAAAAACAAAGAGAATAAGAGTAGTTCGGGAGCAGCGAAATCGGAAGTAGAACGAAACGAACGGAGAATATGTAAGAAGCGCTGATAAAAGGAGCGGGAATACTGAATTTCAATAGAACTGAACGATTGTTATGCCGAAAACGCTGTGAACATTTAGCGTCACGAAGAAAGTGAGCGGAAGAGCACGATAAAAAGTGGACTATCACCAGTTTACAGTTGAAACGGTGGCACAGGAAAGAAACTACGATCCAATTAGTCGGCAATGTAGAACATCTTAGACACAGTGCCCAGCACGAACGATGAGGAAGAGATGGTTGAATAGAGGGACACTGAATCGAGCCAGAGCTGGAAACCGAAGAAGAGCAGTTGTACAGCGAGTCGTTTAAGATTACGAGCCGAAAAAGATCTAGCGCTGGAAATGGAAGAACGGACCCCAAAGAGTCTTCTTTAATCGGGTAAAACTGTGCTCGCAATCCGAATTCGGAATTAGCCTCCGGTTCCATTTGACAGTTGTCCCGTCTCGTTGAAAAACCTGTACGATCTTTTAAGCTTTTTCCCGGTTTTTGTAAGTCTTTTTTTTGCGAGTTTTTTAATTTTTTAAAACGCTTTACCCAATCTAAAATAAATCAGTTTGGTTTTCTCATCTTTCTTCTTCGGTTTCGGACGGGAGGAGAAAATAAACACGATCTATGCTTTGTTTTATTAAATTTAAATTGGAAACGCCAACTATTCATTAGTACGCGCACTGAATTTGAACAGAGAGTCTCGGGGCATTTACATCCAACGATCGAAACGAAAAAGAAGAAGGAGTGATGGTGAAGACGAAAGAACAACCAATCGGAGGAGAAGAATCATCGGGCAAATCTTGTCGAGCTAAAGAATACTACGGAAAGACGAATATTAGGATTAATATGTTTACTTCCTTATAAAATTGTTCATATATAATGTTAGTATGTGATCGTGTGAGTGTGTGAGTGAGAGAAAACCCGTGTGGTTAATTATATGCATACACATATACGTATATATATGTACGCATGTATGTATACGTATTGCTGTAATGATTTGAATTAAAACATATTGTAATTATTTAATAGCGCTATTTAAGCAAATAAGAGAACAGAGTAACGCAATACTTTTCTTCTTTGAGTAATAGCGACGAAATTATTCGACTAAAAAAGAAAGAGAACTGCGAGAATTCTTAGGTTTTCAAAATTCAAAATATCTAATATGAAACAAAAAAAAAAAAAAAAAGAAAGGAAAAATACAATTCTTTGTTAATTACCCGAAGTAGGGGAAATCGTTCTCGAAATTATTTTAAATTACGTCGAGTTTCTCAATGCTAAAGTTTTCTAGGATCTCGATAATGAGGTTGTAGAGAGATAAATGAAAAATTTCTAAATTGAAGTTCCGAAAATAATTTGTAAGAAGGTAAACTGATGTTAATAAAAATGATTACTATGGGGAGTTTTAAAAATTGAAGTTTACGAAATACTTTTGCTCGGTTTCAGAAAAACTTATTCAAAAAAACTATCAATTCCTAGTTACCGAAGTTTTTGTTTATCGTATCTTTGAACATTCTTTGTCGGAAAATTTAGAGCAATCTACAACTTTACAAAACATATTCAGGTTAAAAAAGTGAAGTACAACGCTTTACGGAACGTGATAGTAATTCACTACTAGGATATAATCAAATTCACCATTATTCTCCCGGCTGGTCAGCATTTTACGAACAATATTTTTGTATACTTCTATATATATATATATATATTGTAAAATCAATACACGCTGCACGTGACTAATATATTTTAAAATTAATTCTACACGCTCCGTTTCTGATAATACAGATTAATTTTTCAATATTTTCTACAGAAAGAACTGCGAAACGAAGTTGTCTGGAAATTAGCTAGCTACCATGTGTGGCATAGTTGGTTAGTTAGTTGTGTTTCGTTCGGGTAGAATATCTCGCTACAGTTCACTGGCGTTTTCAAAAATTTCACTTATACTGGATTGTAACGTTCGTAGTTGACGCGCCGTAGAAAGAAAAAAAAAAAAGTCTGGATAAGGCCGTAACTGATTACTGGAAAAGAAGTTAAAAAATGATCAGTACCGGGACAGAACATCAGAGTTTCGATTGTTAGATAAACCGGTTAACAGTTCTAACGAGATGGGCATTGAAATTGATCAGGTTAAAGTAATAATGCGAACTTTTTTAAACGCTTTAGGTTTTATTAGCACTTGTCTTTTTGTTGATGCGGCAGAATGTGGCCTCTTGCGCAACTGCTGCATTTGACATTTGTTTTTCTACGCTAGTGGTTAAGAAGGGTGGCTGAGAATACTTTCATCATCTAATATTAGATAAATGCACGTCTGACATTTGCAACATTACATATATTGTTTTTCGATAACCAAAGATGGAATAATATACATTCGCTTTATTAAGCGCTTAATTTTAGTAAATGTAATAAGAAAAATAGAGGTTATATTGTGTAACGGTTTTTGAATTTAATCATTTCAGCAAAATGTTCAAGTTCGGTTAAAAGGAAACGACCTCTAATCGGTATTTTTTGTTTGCGACGAGAAGATATAAGGAAAAGAGGTTTTTCGTTCCATCAACCATTTTTCTCGCTTTGAGTGTACAATTTTGCTAGGGCTATCACAGCGTACGAAAATTAGAACTGTTGTCACTACCGGTAGACTAGTAAAGGCTGGATAATATGCGTATAGATGCCGCCATCGATGTTTACTGCAAGATTGGTCGTTCTATATCGTTAACATGGTATATGTTGCGTACTCGGGTGCAGAGCCTGTTGAACATCGGTCTCTGTTTGAAGTGGGAATCGTTGACTGTCCGATATACAGGGCGCTTATTAATTACTGACCATACCGACCGACGGCAACCATCAGATTGAAAACCGGAAAACGCATCGCGTAGGTGTAATGGATATTATTTGGCTAAGAAGATCGACATTAGCTCGTATACTGCGCTTCTAACTTGTAACAAGGAAAAGCGAAATGTTTTTTTTCTAGAAAAATAGCGGACCTCTATTAGCTGGCCTATGTGATATTGGTCTATAACGACATCTAAAAAAGACAAAAAAAAACATTTTCATCAGACTTTAAAATAGAGCGCGATTGTTGCAGCTGATTTTGAGTTTTTTGATACTGAGCCGAATTTTTGCACAGCTGATTATTTAAATAGAGACATTTTAACCGGGAACGGGAGATTTATTTTAAACGGAAAGAGAATATACGCCAAATCTGGGAAGGATAAATTCTTGCCCGTATTGCGGATTAAGTTGCTCCAAGTTTGAAAAGTCTACACATTATACGGAGGTGTTGGACATTTTTTTAAGGCGGCCAAGTAAACTTCGAAAAAGTAAAACAAAACAAAACATGAAACACATAAGTCTTTACGTTAAAGACCCGCGCATTATTGGCAAATGAACATTGTTCAGATAGCGAATCGGTAATATGAACCGGTTTTGTTCGCGAACTATTTCCCCAAACTAAACTGAAACACTGTAGGTCGGTTTTTAATCTCGTTGCTGTATAATTTGTAACAGTCGATAAAGGCTTTTATTAATTGAAATTATTACGTAATTTTAACAAATGTCCAGCGTTAAGAGACAGGTAGTAAGAATAGGCCATGATTCAGATGTAAATTGAACGATTATTCGATTAATTCCGAAACGGGAGGTGTTTTCTAAGTTCGACGTTTAAACGAAACCGCTGTCCTCGTCGTCTTCACACATGTTTAAGTCGTTCGGAATAATCTCAAAATCTACGGTTACGTTTAATTTTATTTCTCCGATGATAGAATTTCGATTTTTTTCCCCCATTTTGTTTTCGTCATTTTTAAACGTTTTCTCTTCTTCCGGTGCAAAAACGTTTCGTGCTTTTGATCGTCGATGGTCGTTGACGAACGCGAAGTGTACTATCCGAGGGCAGTTTTTAAATCTCTTCTCATTCGAAAACGCATTTTTTGTGTAATCTTTGTATAACACGAATTTTTAATGTTGGCGTACTCCATTTTATTTACATAGTAATATGGTCGGAGCGAGATAATTTCTAAATGATGGTCGCGGTGAAATGTTTTACACACACACACACACACACACACACACATATATATATATATATATATATATATATATATATATGTATATATATATTGGTGTTATATTAGAGAAAGACTACTACGCAAGTTTAAAAATTGAAGTATGTGAAATACTTTTCGTAATAGGGTAATACGTATAAACGAGCTTTTTTAGTATCATCAGTAGAGGAAGGCGGACAGTAAAAGTACTTCTTTATCGAACTTTTCTTGGATACTTTTTGATGTAAGAAAATTTGGAATGACGAAACATGTTCATGTTTATTCAAAAAAAGAAAAAACCTTTAAATGGAAGTTTGAAATTACCTTTTTTGTCATTTAATTTTTTTTTTTTTTTTTTTTCCACACCTAGCTGCTAGAGCTATCAGAGGAAGTTTTGACTTTAAATCACTTGAACGGCATTCCTTCCAGCAAAGGGATACCTAATTATTTATTCTACTAAGTCTAGTGGTTTTATTCTCCGCAACCGTCGTACTTCAGTTGAATTATCGAGCAGATTGACTGCTGTCCTGTTTGGGTGATCGTGTAATCGCATAGCATGTTTCGTCGCTTCTTCTCTTATAACGTCAGCAACATACGAAACGGTTAGATCACTGTGAAGGGTTTTATTGGATATAAACCAAGGAGCATTTGCCATTATCCTTAATATTTTATTTTGAAGCCGTTGTATTACTGCTAAATTTGTCCTGGCACTGCAGCCCCAAATTTGACATCCATATTTCCATACTGGGGCTAAAATGTGTTTATAGATTAGCATTTTATTTTCTAATGATAACTTAGAGCGGCGTCCAATTAACCAGTACATCTGCCGTACTTTTAATTGTAATTCATTCCGTTTAGTCTGGATGTGTTTTTTCCAGGTTAATTTTTTGTCAAGATGAATGCCTAAGTATTTGACACTGTCACTTGGTGGCAATATTTTATGATTGATGGTAACGTCCTTAGGTAGGATCTTTCTGTTGGTGAAAAGTACACGTTTTGGTTTCTCCTCGTTGATTTTTATCCGCCACTGCTTACACCATGCGGATATTTCATTGATTGAACTTTGGAGATTGTTGCAAGCAGCATCAGGACAAAGGTTATCACAAAGTATGGCTGTATCATCCGCAAACGTCGCTACTAGGCTTCCTTCGAGCACTGGGAGATCTGCGGTATATATTAAGTAAAGGAGTGGTCCCAGCACACTCCCTTGTGGGACTCCAGCAGTAGCTGGATGGATGTCGGATACTTCATTTCTAATTCTTACTTGGAAGTGTCTTTCTTGGAGAAAAGAATTTATTAATTTATAGTACGGATATGGAAATTTTGCTCTTACTTTGTGAATAAGTCCTTCGTGCCACACCTTATCAAACGCTTGGCTGATGTCTAGAAATGCCGAGTCACAGACTTTCTTTTCCTCCAGGCTGCGTTCTATTTTTTGGACAACTCTATGTATCTGCTGAATAGTCGAGTGATTTGTTCTAAAGCCGTACTGATGTTCCGGTATTAGTTCTTTTTCAATTATAATTTCAGTTGTTCTTTTTAATATCAGCTTTTCATATAGCTTTGAAATTATAGGCAATAGCGCAATTGGTCTGTAAGATTTCATTTCAGAGGGGGATTTGCCTGGCTTCTGTATCACGATTATCTGAGCGAACTTTAGTTGTATAGGATAGTATGTAGTTTTTATCATTGAATTAAAGATATATGTTAGCATAACTAGTCCTTTGCGCGGCAGTTCCTTTAGCATTTTTGCTGTTATTAGGTCATATCCTGGAGCTTTTTTGGTGCTCATGTTTTTAATAATAGCTTTGATTTCTTGCGGAGAAGTTAGCTTTATAGGACGACTCATATCCATATTGGAGGAGGTCTGTGGTAGATTATCAGAGCCTGGAAGTGGGCTGAACACAGCGGCAAAATATTTCCCAAGTTCATCAGCCTTCTCTTTATCGCTGTGTGCCCAACTGTTATTTGACTTTTTTATCGGATGTGATCGTTCTTTGGGTCTTTTAAAGTTTCGTGTAGCTTTCCACAACGTGTAATCATGAGCCTGTGGAGATAGTGACGACACGTAATTTTTAAAGCTATCGTTCTTGAATTTGGATAGTAAGATTTTAACTTTTTTCATTTGCTTATTTAACTTCGTTTTAATTGATGGATCTCTGTTAGATTGCCAAATTCTCCTCAGTTCTTTTTTTTTTGCTACCTCTTTTAGTATTTCATTAGGGTAGTGTATTATCGGAGATCTAATTTGCTTGTTTGGTGTACTTATCCATGCGGATTTCTGTAAGATTAAGATTAAAGTTTGAAGCGCGTTTTCTATATCTTCGCCTGTCTTCAACGGGACTTTTAGGTTTATGCTCTCTCCAACTACTCGTCTGAAAACTTCCCAGTTTGTTTCCTCATTGTGTAGTTTTGGTTTGGGATGATTCTTAATTATGCTGGTGCTTAGTATTAAAATAATCGCTGAATGATCAGAGAATAGACTGTGGTCGGGCTGTGTTTCCATGAATCTTGTGTCTAGTCCTTTGGTTATGAGTCATTTAATGAGATAGGAATAATTATGAGATAGGAATAATTATGAGATAGGAATAATTAATCATTTTGTAGTGCGGGGAAACTGGTCTCCGTTTGAAATTTATTTAATCCCTGAAATCCGTTTTCCCAGCGCTTAATTATTTTATTGCTCCGATATTGAGATGTGTCCTCTGTACATTATTCTGCAGGCACGATAGGAATTCCGCAGTCTCGAAAACATCACAAGCGCAGTTACATTGTTACGAAATGTTAACTGCGCTTGTGTACCATTTCCAGTCTACTATGTCATATTGCAGGTAGTGGGGCTGCGGGAAGAAATAGAATGAGCTAATGGCTGAAAATGCGAGAAAAAAAAATAGTTCGTATTTCAGAATGGGACAACGACAGAACAGACTAAAGAAAACGCGGTATAACAGTAGACATGACCTAGGCAGATAAGTAGCATATATAGGGGGATCCGTTGAGTAGCTACGATGGAAAACAAAAGTGGCAAAAATACGAAAGGCGCTCGAAAAAGGTGACTATGCAACTGTAATGAAGTGTTTACTACGTGAAGTTGAAATATGCTCAAAGGAAGAAGACGACGGAAGAGCCAGTTTCCCGGCCGGACCAAGGGTGAGTGGGAAATTCCTACTCGTGGCCGGGGGGGGGGTGTTTAGTAAATTAAAAAGACGGCGTATGAACGTGAGTAATAGTGTTCGCTTTTGAATTTCAGCGGCGCCATCAACAAGTATCGTATCGAGCTGAATTCTTCGACCAGCATTTAGACTGGCTGACAATGGCGCAACGCGGCATACGCTAGACGAGAGATATTCCGTGAAATCCCGTTCAAGCGTCTTCCCGCTTCCTCTTCGAAAGAGAGCCGATATTTTTTAATAACAAGCAAGTCGGAAGAAGGCTACGGAATCGGGAATTTCGCGGTAAAAGGTGAAAAATAAGTGCGAAGGAGCGACGAGGGATTTTATTCAATTTTTTTCGTTCGCTCGGTTCGCGACGATGGCAAAGCCGTTAAGTTGAATTCATTGTTACGAAATCGGCGGTGGCACGATACTGGAACCGCATGCCAGCGAGCGTGCTAGTAGTGGAGCCGGGTCGCGCAATCTGAAACGGAAATTCCAGATGGATAACTAACGGCTCCTTCTGCTGCTCATCTAAATGGGCAAAATCGAGCGAGCGATATTCAGAAAGGCACTCAGATGCTTTTACAGCGAATGAATTGCCGGCCGACCGCTTTATCCGAATTCGCTCCCTCGCCTTTCTCCGAAAACTACATTATTCCCCGCAATAATAACTTTTCCTTCGTCGAATCAGCAGTAGCCGCCGCCGCCGCCGCGAGAAAGCAATTTCCAGACTAGTTTAAATGGTAGCGAGCAATCCGTCTAACGCGGTGCCTAACGTCAAACTAGAAGAGCGGCAGACGCGTAACACTGCGAAACCGACAATGTTCGCGCGATAGCTTTGCCAGGAAGAGAGGAAAAAACCGGCAAACTCGAATGAACCGTCGCTGTCGCGATCAAATTATTATTATCGCTACTCGAGCAAACGAATCAGTCTCCAGCCAGACAACTTGACAGACTTGCAATTTTCTCAACAGCAGCCCGTCTAGGAGGCGAGTTCACTTTTTGGCATTTTCCCGTTTTCTTTTTTGTTCATTTCTTTCTCTCTTTTTTTCCTTTTTTTTATCGGCGAAATGAACGAGAAAGTTGACGGGTGAACGATGACTGTTATATCGCGCATTAGGTATTTTTGAAAAATTAACCACTACACCCAAGACTTTGGTTACTCTTTTGTAGGTAGTAACACGGTTCCGCGATAACTTTGGGAGTTTTAGCGTTTTGTGGCTTTGGGCTTGCTAGGACGTCGAAGTTTATCTTGTCGTCCTCTTGAGTTTCTGCACAAAAAGGTTTTTAAGAAAAAGGTTAACGATGTTTTAACGAATTAATATCAAGACCCGCTGCTGTTACCGTTATTGCATTCGATAAATGTATATAATAAAAGTGCCCAAAAAAAAATCCGAAATGATTTTTTTTTTTTTTGTTAATCGACGTCAAAAAAGTGAGGAAAAGCTAAATTTCAGGCATATCAAAGTTCGAAAAGTGTACGCATCAAGTTGTAAGAAAGAAAATTGCAAGCTTGTTCATTCTACCTAAAGGTTACTTGTGTCTTCCGAATTACGTCGAAACATCATCGTGTTAATCTTTTTAAATACCTTTTTTTTTTTTTTTTTTGCACATATATGTGTACAAATAAGATGTTTGATCGTCACATCGTATTCCTGATGATATTTATAGGAGCGCGCGGGAAAATTATTAAATTGTTGCAAGAGTTGTCGTCACAGTTGGAAAGATTTTAAACCTATAAACAAAAATTTCAGCATTGTTCTGCGTTGTTCTTTTCAAATACACCGGAAAATCACAGTTTTCGTATTCACAGCCTATACATTATAATCTGTCCTCTCTGTTTGCAAGTAAATTTTCAAGTAAACATTTCTTTTTTCCATTTTTCTTCTTCTCCGAAGCGAACATTTTGTAATAAGCAACACTTTCGACGCTTAGCAACCGCCACAGTGACCAAATATTGAGAATCGATATTCCTTTACCGAGCGAATTCGGACAATTGTGAATTCCGTCGATTTATTAGGTATATAAAGAAGATTTAAAAATGAAATAGTACATGCAGGAATTTTTCCGGACGCTTGCTGAGTCTAAAGGTGTGTATGACCTACTTTGAACGTTCCATATCTGCATTTAAAAACTTTTGCTGGAAAAAAAAATGTTTAATACCTGCTATCAGAACGGACCCCCCCCCGCCATATATTGTAAATCCACTTTAATTAGTTTCAAATTGGCGTTTTCGATTTTTTTTTTTTTTTTTTTTTTTTTTGCGTCTCTTAACCAGGTTCAAGCTGGTTGACAATTTTCTTTAATCGATACCATCTCTTGAACATGGAGTTCTCTGTAGCCTACACTTTTAATTAAGTGTTTCTTCGATAATGATTCAGCAATTCAAACCTTATCGCATTTTTCCTTCGAAAATAGCTCTACGTATATAAATGTTTTTGGTTCAAATTGAGAAACAGCACCGGTGGGTGTTAGGCGCGCGGCTTCGACGAGGAATCGGATAAATTGGAAGAAGCGACAACGGTAAAAATATAAATAAACGCGGAGTGATGAATGAACGACATATTCTGCTTTTCGTCCTATTCATTACATCTTGACATATTGAAAAAAGTTCTAATTAAGCGCTGAGCTAGATTTAGCAGTTACGTACATGGTAAGATGCCGTTTATTCGAAAGTAGCGCGCTCGCTTGAAAAATGTCACCGGTATCGACCAGAAAATTGCCGTGTTTATAAATAATTTGATAAAAAATACGCCAAAAATCTAAGAAGAATTAAAAAGATGGAGCGATTTTAATAAGTGATACGTATATAAAATAAATTTTAATTAACGTCGAATCTTAATGAACTTATTAAAATCATATTTCGAACGAATGCATTTTACATCGAATTTTATTAATTCTACAAACTGAAATATTGGAACGGTAATTAAGATGGCTATTACTCCGGAGTAATACCGAAGAATTTCTTGATTTTTCTAAAAGTATCATTCTAAACTACTACCGCTTATTTATTATAATCTAGTGTATACGAATTCAGATATTAACTTCCCAGAACCCCTATTTCACGTTCTGTTGTGTTCATTCGACGGAAAAAATAAAATGACGGTAGAATGTTCGAAATGTGATCCTAATAAATTCACGGTTGTCCGTGTAAATGTGATTATAAATTCGCCGTCGTATTAATTAATTTAATCTTTAGTACGTATTACTGAAGTTTCTTTTCTTTTTTTTTTTTTCCTTCAATTTATCTTTGACTTTCGGAATTTAGTCGACTTACATGTATCTAATTATTTTCAGATAACTTTCGAGTCGTACAGTTTTTTCCAAAACGAAATCTTAGCCATTCTGCTACGCGGCGGCTAAATATTCCAGCTAAAAATATATCAAGATACGATTAACGAGACTTAAAAGAGACCAACTTACACCTGGGCTTTGCACCTTATATCGATAAAAAAAAAGAAACAACAAATGAGACAATTTTTAAGAGAAAACACTCTAAACCACTTTGTTCCTGATTGAATTCTTTCTACTCTTTTTTTTTTTCCCCGGGTGTGGGGACGACGTCAATTTTTTCCTCTGAAACAATAAAAAGAAATAAGAGTCAGTTATATTGCTGGCTGATAATGGCTTGCGCGAACAGATAAAAGAGGGGCAATAGATATATTCCGAATCGAAATTCGGTAATCACCCGAGAGTTATATTAACTTTCACCCCGTCGGATACAAATGTTTTCGACAGCTTTCCTTTTTAATGGATTACACTGGGGGGGTTTTCTCTGTTTTCAGAAGATACCAGAACGTGCTACGAATTCTGTCGAGTAGAACTATTAAATTCTGATCTGTCGACTTTAGCGAAACTTTTGCAATCACCATTTGCACATCTCCAGCGTGTTGGTATCTTGACTGTATTTAAAGTGTTATGCAGTGCAAGAAGAAGTTCTGATTTTTCACTGGAAGCTCCTATTATGCTGATAACTGTTATAATGAGATTTGAAAAAAAAAAAAAAAGAAACGACTAAGGCAATGGGCGAAATCTACGCTTGTTTAAAGTGCAAAGAGTAGTCTTTCTGTGATCAGCTTAAAAGCGTTGCTTTTATAGATCGTTGAAAGCATCCTTTCGGAAAATCACTGAACAGTAGCGATTTATTGAATAATTACTTAAGACTGTTGTCATAAAACATTACTCGCATTATTGTGTACGGGTATATCTACATTATATATAACTTCTACTCTTAGATTTACTAATATTATAATTTATGAATAAGCAAGAATCATTTGCATTTTTTTTTTTTTGAATGAACGTTAATTGTGGAACCTGAAATTTATTAAAAAAAAAAAAAAAAAATCGCGATTTCCCCGATGATACAGATCCTTTGTTTAACTCCACATTCGTGGGTAGATTACTTTTGACCACTTGGCGCAATACCACCATATTGTCAAAAAGGAGTATATAACGCATTAAGGGGAGATAGCTGGCTCAGTTATTTTTTCGTTATTACATCTCAAGAATCGTAAGTCCTCGAATTTCGAAAAAACTGTAAGGCGGTTTGCATGCACGCGCGTGTAAAAAACTTTGCTTTATTCTCCGCGAGTGTAAGGTTTTTCCGAAAATCTGACGAAACGGAAAGTTTAGTGGAAACAATTCGTCTTGAACATTTGCCATAAGAAATTGAAATGAGTGATCATTTTAACGATGAAATGATTTTTTTCGGTATTGAAAACAAAAAACTCGATGATTGAAATTAAGGAAATGACGATCCGAATGGCTCCCCCAGGTTTATCCGACCTGAACTAATTGGGTACCAGAGAAATCTGAGGGAAAATAAAGGCGGCGGATCCCGAGTAGAAAGGAACTGGCCTCGATATTCTCTTCAGATCCATTAGGCTTAGTAGTATCATTATGAAAAGCCTAACTTCACAATCCCCGACGCCCTATAAGGGTATGGGACTCACTTTACCTTGTTTTTTTTTTTTTTTGCTCTCCGTACGTCTGATTAGTGATCATAATTTCCAAAGTCGAACAAGCAACACTATCGCCGATTAGTTTTACTTCTCAAGCTAGGCTGCGCGCATACGTGTCCGTAATTTATTTAATTTTTTGTTGTTTTTTTTTTGACGAAGATTAACTCTGTTGCGTACTTGTTTTTGCAAAGAAAATGTTTTTCTTCTCACTTTCGTTTATTTATTTTTCAAATTGCATTAAAATAAAGTAAAAAAAAAGAAAAAAAAGTTAAAAAAAGGCTATTAACCGCCTTTCGTCATTTTTCATCAAAACTGTTTTACGGAACAGCCATTTCCATGTCGAAACCAGAAGAAATTCCTTAAAACGAAATAATTTAGTGTCCTAACGAAAAGTTTCTCACGTAGCAGCTCAGAAATGGGGCAAGTTTTATTATACTGCAATTTATCTATGCACACTTTTGAACTAATACTTCGAACGTGGAACCTACATTACGCATAAACTTATCACTGTGAAATATCTCCGATTCGTTAATGTCGTTCGGCCAACTAACTTTTTGACAATCGCTGTTTTCGACTAATATTAAGGAAAATGTTTTTGCCGCGCTCCCTCATATTTTCCTTTTCCGTGTCGCGATACTCAACAAAAACACTTCTCTTTTAAGTATCGGAAAAAGTAATACGCTTTTTCACGTTTTGCTGAACAAAAGAAGCATAAGATCACGTTGCATAGAAATTTTCGTACATCGGCTACGATTGATATGCCGAACATATATGTTTTCATTTGCTTCTCTATTCGAAGCAGAACTTTATGGAATTACGCACACTGCCACCATCACCTCTTCATGACTAACGATAAATAATCCAATAATACCTTATCGTTAATGATTTCCTCCTTACCGTTTTTAAAAAACCAAAAATACAGTAATCCGCTAATACTAAAAAATATACTCACTGTGTTTACATTAACTGCATCAAATGGACAGTCACGTGACATTAATGTTCTCGCACACCTGTAAAACGGCACATGACGATGAAGATTTCTCGCAGGCCGGTCAAAAAATTCGAATGGTACGCAGGCGAAAAAAGTTTTTACTAAGTGATTATGCTGGTATAATATGGCGTATGAAAAAAAAAAGAAAAAAAAAAGGTGCAGTCATGAGGACTACCGACAGAAGTAAAAACTTAAAACTATGAAATAAGTGTTTTTTTTTTTGTTTTTTTTTTGAATTTCCAGATTAATTGTAGTACCAAAAATTAAAATTTCATAATTTGTAATTTTTGAAATTATTAACATCAGACTGGTTTTCACAACTCACTCTGAAAAACATTAAGGTATAAAAATATTCACTGTTGTACTGCACTGTGATCCTACAATTAAACAATTAAACAATTAAACAATTAAACAATTAAAACAATTAAAATAATAAATACTTTCACTGCTACGCAACCACTTTAATAATAAGACAATATCGACAAAAACAGAGACGACAATGTCAATAGAAGATTTATTATTTTATGGAATTATAGTGGTTATAGAATTCTTACAATATATACTTCATTATCAAATAATGTTCACAATAATATTTACTGGAATTATAAACTTTTATTATTCCCCAATTAGTAGTAGTCTTTAAATATAATTAATTAAATTTTCATGTCTCTCTCCTTTTGTAGTTTATTACTGATTGCACGGTCGTCGGAGTAGCGAGGGGTGGTAGAGGAGAGGCGTTAGCGGTTTTATTTTTCGCACTAGTCGATAGCATATTAGCACGTCCATGACGCGCGTGATGTGCGTAACGTGAATCCATAAGTTTTTCCGCTGTTAAAGAACTTTTACCCTTCAAAAACATCCCACAATTAACACTGGAAAAGGAGAATTTAAGCAATCAGACTGGTTGCGTAAATTATGAAGATCGCATTCCGAAGAAGGCAAAACAGTAGACAGAATTTTTTCTTTTTTTTTTTCGCTCGGAAAGTAAACGTTATAATTAATTATTTAACCGCATTATTTTAACCGCTACTTTTGCGATAATATTGAGTTACTAGCCTATGTCGTCAGCAATGCTCTACCGTCACCGGTGTGTGTCGTTCGGCTTTAGAAGAAAGAACTCTTCAGAGTTTAGTCTAGGAAAGATTTATAGAGATAGCGGCTGTGACCGGAAATCTGCTCGAGAAGAAGCGGGAAATGTGGAACTGAAATATTAATGCGAACGCGTCGATTTTAATTTAAATGCTCAGTTAAGAAGAACCTTTTTAAGAGAAAGAAAAAAATTAGCTTGGCCTATGAGCGCCTTTAAACAAACTTTTCATCTTGGTATATTTTCAGTTTAAATCGGAATCTTCGCGGTGTAGGCGATAACTAGTCGGACGACATATATTGATAACACATGGCTCCGATCGATTGCGCCATTCGAAATTTCATAATTCATCGCAGTCCGTTAAAATAGGAAGATTTATATTAATTCGAATTCTGTCTGGCCGGTAGTCTTATCAAGCGCGCAATTCACACACGCGTCTATCGTTTAAAAAGTGATTTATTCAAACAGAAGGGGCCACACGCGGACCGACGATAAGAAACGTATAATAATTTCGCGGCAACGAATTTTCAGATTCGTTCGGATTTCTTCAATAAATTTCACGCAGAACAGGTGCTACGTAAACGCAATGCTTAATGGCGCTCTGTTCCGATACACTGAGATCAATATATCATGCTAATATCGCTAAACGAAATTCGAACGTAAAACAGTGTTCGCGCGCGCGCGCGCCTGTTACTTCTGCTATCGGAAGAAAAGAATGAATCGGTCACGGCGGGCAGCCGCGGAAGGAGAGGGAGACACAGAAAGGATTGCAACTGAGGGCGATAATTCCTACAGCGAATAAAGCCGAACACAAACAGTGTTACGAGGCTTTTGTCGGAACTCGTAACGTAAAAAATCACATCAGCTTCCAGCACGGCCAGATGCGCTGCTCCATTCGTCGGTTTTTGCAGATTTTTCCGGCTCCGCGAAAATCGCTGCTGGAAAAATATTCACGAATCGACCGGAGGATTTTCTAAACGGTATTTCCAGCTAGGCAGATGTTTTCTCGTAATGTACACCAGCAGCGTTGCGGGGGCACCGTTCGCCGGATGCTAATGATTAAATTAGATGATGCTTAAGTTGTTTGTCTGCCCGTTCTGTTGACTATCTGGCGCGGATTCCGGGGCCTCCGAAACAGGTTAAAAAACCTGTACTCTCCCACTTTCCAAGAAAGAAAACTAAATTTCCAGCCTAATTTCCAGAAATTAACTCCCGTTCATCTGTTTCCGGATCTTCCGTGTTTATGAATATACTCCTCTATGTTCAGTTTTTGGAGATCTTCTCTTGTTCCGTCGGTTTTCTTTTTCTTCCGATTGCAACGAAACTGGAAGTCATCACAATTTTTCCCGTTCACCGCTTTATTCGACACTTTTTGCGATATCCAGTAAACACTAGCCGTTTCGCTCTTGCTAAGCGCAGTTTTTTCTTCGTGCAATATTATCGGTCTGCATCCTTGTACACTAGATCCTACTTTGCAGCTGAGCTTAGTGCGTGTGAACACCTAATACACTTCACTCGCTGAAACATTAGGTTACAAATGTTTATCCCCTTATGCGGTTGCGCCCGATTCTTGTCTAATATGTGTACGCTGCACTATTTCCCCGTGTAACTCTTCAACTTTTACCGCTCGTACCACACACTGTCCGATCCATAAATTTCTTCTAGCAGCATTCGACGGCTGCATTCCAGAGAAGTTTGAATCTGTTCTCAGTGTAATGTTTAATATTTATTCCATTCGTCAGTATAATTACGAATAAAATTGGAAAAGCGTTATAAGCATATTTAGAATGTATAACAAACATTTACCATCAAGTAGTATTTGAAGTTTATACGCGTAATTTACTGCACAGGTACCGCGTACTGTTGCAGTTGGTCGTTGAAACCATTTGGAAAAGTACGGTTTTTACATTTTCGGCAGTTTCAGAGAAACCCCAAATATTATGAAGTCTGTGAATACGTAGGCTGTTCTTTAAAATGCCATTTATACGAGAAAGATATAGGCAGCGACGAAAAACGGCGTTAGTAAGAGCAGTTATCATTCTGATCAGTGATTAGTGTGTTTTCGTTGAGTAACCGGTGACATTGTCGATTGGGAAATTTAAAACGCGAAGCGGATACCGGAACTTGTAAGAAAACGGAGCAGTTCTCCGTTTAATACGAAACAGTTGTCGCGGCCGGCTAATTTTAATAGCGATAAATTATATCGGTTCGACCGCAACCGCGAAAAAATTCGTTCGCTTTCAAGCGACACTGTTTTTCTAATCTTCTGTCGCTACATCTTCTGCTTTTGTCGCTACTCTTCGTCGCTGATCGTCATCACCCTCATTCTAATTCTCCTTAACAAGGATATCATTCAGATCACCGCTAGCAATAGACGACGGTAACATATTAATTATCTAGATTGATGCGGCCAAAAGTCATTTACACCGACGAATTGGAAAAAAGCGCATTTTGCGACTGTAAATACCGCACCCTGAGTCTATGTTGAAAGGAAAACCCCGATTTGATGGCGAATATGGACTTTGGTAGTTCATCTAGACTTACTGACTAAACGTCGGCATTTTCAAAAAATTTTGAAAAATTCAGAAATTTCTTTAAAAATTTCGGCGTAAGAATTAGAGGAAAAAGATAAGAAAGGAGAAGACACGTTGTAAAAGGTGTGGGAGTAAAACTTTTTTTTTCCTGTTTGTTTTTTTTTTTTTTTGTCTAACATCGCCTCTGTAAAACTGTAAAATTGCGAACGGAGTCGACAGTAAAGGTAAATAAAAAATACACTTTAAAGAATTACCGAAAACTATAAATTACGTTAAGGTGCCCCCTTCGAAGATATGTATTGCACACTTTTTTTTTTTATTAATTTTTCAGTTTCGTCCACCAAACAGCTTTGTCGAGAAACAAGGAGAAGGAGGCATCAGTTAAATTTTTATTCGATTAAATATAAAAGAACTAATAGCTGGGATGATGGGAAGAGAAAGAAAGGACATGACGCGAAATAAGGAGTAGGAAACGCGAGCTTCAGCAGATGAAAATATAGAACAGAACGTTCAGAAGAAAGGGATGGACATTCAAAGTGATCAGCGTCGGAAACCTAATTCATTCAGATGAAAAGGGTAATGTGGAGAAAAAACTAAGGAAGAGATGGGAATTGGAGGATGGTAGAAGATTAAAACGTAGACGAATAATAGAAACAACAACAGAACGGAGGAATGTAGGAAACTGGAGAGATAAAGTTGTACAGACGGATAGAAGAAACAATCGTAGCAGAAAGAAGAAGTGTAAATATCTGACCAGCATTTAAGGTGGAATTTTTTCCATAGTGACAAGAGATTAGAAGATGGGATTTTGTTGAAAAAGGAGGAGGAGAGCCAAAGAATCCGCCGTCTCATTACCCTTAATAATGGCTGGGCACCCACAACGAATCAAGTCGGACGAAGTGACGCGAAGAAAGAAGATGGGTGAGACATCGAACGCGTAAAATTATAAAATCGCAAATATGAGAAAATCATAAGAATGAGTTGGAATGGGGGAGCAGATCGCCCGAAGGGCACTCATGAAGTTAGAAATGATTAAATATAGTTGGAAGAGAAACGATTAGACGAAATGAGAAGAATGGAACGGAGGATTGTAATTTTTAACGAGATCGAAACCGAATGAACAACGACAACCATATTGTCGTTTAATCACGGATAATTAAATCGATAAACTCGATTGATAAATCTTAAAAAAGTCAAACTTGATAAACTGGATGAATTACGAGCGCGCGCATTTAGACTAACAATTTTTATTAACAATAGGCAAAATTCGATGAACTCGCTAGACGTTCGTAATTCCTATAGAGGGGGGTCGTTTTTATAGGCTTTTATTTAACTCGGTTTGTTCTTCTATCTGTCTGTCATTCGGTCTATCATTCTGTCTGTCTGGGGAGAATCTTGCGAACGATTTTTCACCTGCTTCCCGATGAATTAAAAAAGTGTCCTTTTGCGGAAATGATTGTTTTAGATGGCAATACAATATTATGCAATATTCGGGTTTCCAGCTTTGACATTAGACCTTCGGGGCGCTGAAAGTTCGAAATTTTGGATTTTTTTTTCCCGGGCATGTGCCATATCGTTGAATGTGGGGAACAAAACCATATTGTACTTCTTTAAAGAGCCTTTCAAAATTTACGAAAAGTTCAAAAAAGCGCGAAATCTTCGCGGCGCGAGTACTATAGTTAAAAATTTTGAACGAGGTTGAAAATGTGCACATGCACATATATTTCTTTGCTTTGAAACATCTAGGTTTCCAACTTTAAAATTAGTCCCTCGGGGCTTCTAAAGTTCAAACTTTTGGGGAAAAAAAATTTTTCCGGGCATATGATATACTGTTGGAAAGGGCGCTATATTTCGGGAGCAAACTCGTATTTCGTTTTCTTAATGAAACATCGGAAGTTTACTAAAAGTTTAAAAAAGCACAAAAAATGACGTGTAGCACCCGCTTGTGGCTCAGCTTTATGGCTAAAAATTTTGAACAAGGTCAAAAAAATGCGCATCCTTGTGTATTTCTTTAATTTGTAACATTTGGGTTTCCAACTTTAAAACCGGACCTTTAGAGTGCCGAAAGCTCGAAAGTTTTAAAAAAATATTTGTTTCCCCGGTCATGTGATATATCAATGGAAAGATCGCTATTAGTCAAACATTGTGTTTCATGTGCTGAGGATTCCGTATGTATTGCATGAAAAACAAAAGACATAATTAAAAGAGTGCGATCGATTATTTAATAAGAATATGTAACACAAATTTCTGTAAATGTCCTATAATGGAGATATTGAATAAAACAAAGCAAAACAATATTCAATTCTAAATTTATTGTTTTTTTATTAAAATACATAGTAAAACGTGCAGACTAAAAAAATAAAAAAAATATATATTTTTTTTAAAAATAGCCTTTTACGTATGCACTAAAAGGTACAACTTGATTAGTGTGCGACTATTATATACGCATCTTAACATTAAAATCTGAAACTACAAAATACTATTCTGAAAAATAAAAGCGGGGGCCGCGAATTAATAATTAAATATTAGTATTATAATACATCCTAAGCCAAAACTACGATCACTATTTAATGTTGTTCCATTGCTGTGCTTCACAAAACCACACACACCGAATATTTTTGTAACTGAGGCCACCGCTTTTATTTTTCAGAATAGTATTTTGCAGTTTCAGATTTTAATGTTAAGATGCGTGTATAATAGTC
Source organism: Icerya purchasi (assembly GCA_039619475.1). Taxonomy (NCBI): domain Eukaryota; kingdom Metazoa; phylum Arthropoda; class Insecta; order Hemiptera; family Monophlebidae; genus Icerya; species Icerya purchasi. The sequence goes on along the minus strand of CM077116.1, from coordinate 62,653,055 downwards.
GCACACTAATAAAGTTGTACTTTTTAGTGCATAAGTAAAAGGCTATTTTAAAAAAAAATATATATATTTTTTTTATTGATCGTGGCATTCTTCGAAAACAAACGTCTTGAAACGATTATAATTAGCACGGCATGCGAATAAAATTGCCATTTTAGGCAGTTATTTCGTTTCCAGATTTTCACACCATCTCCAGCCGAAAAACGACATACTCAATAAAATCCATGCGACTGAGCAGGAGTCAGCGTAATATCATGCACACCAACTTCATGCGGCTGCATAGGTTTTAGTACGGGTTTCCGTGTTAAGACGGTAAGAACATTGTACCGCATCATTTTAATATCTCTTACACTGATTAAAAATAATACGAATTCTGTGACGTAATTAATACTTTTCTTCTTTATAAATTGACATCCCCTTCGGCGATGTCACCATATCTCTTGTACCTGACACAATTTACATTCATCCGGAGCGAAATAAGTAAAATAATTTCACGTGGAAATTGTCGAGCTTTATTGTATCTAAAAATTTCCGATAATCCGTTAGAAAATAAATGAGTGCACCGCTGAGTTAAATCGAAATTTAAACATTGCAACGGCCTATTTTTTTTCTTTTCTTTTTATTGCAGAGGAGTTTTCTGATTCGATTACGAAACACTTCAGATACTTCTGAAAGCAAAAATGATTGCAAATAGGGGCGTGGGCGCCAACTGGTAACTATTTTAAGATACATACGAAAATGCTTCTCTGAGAGTAATTGGCCAACTGGCAACCGGAACACCCAAGCTATCCTGACCGACTGGTAACTAATAGCCGACCACCACCAAGCAGCCAACAGATCGTGAATAATTTTGTACGTTTTCTCTAACTTATACCGGACACTGGCTAGGCAACGTCCATTCGTGTTTATTTTCGTCTAAGACGGGAAAAATTCATTAATAGGTACAAACTAGAGGTGACAGTTCAAATTTCAAGCGGCTATGTCAAAAAATACGAATTATTAATCACTTTTACTAAAAAATATGAAATTATTAATCGCATCATCTTCATTTACGTAATTGAGAAGACACGGTACTTGTTTTTATAACAGAACACACCTATATGTAAATTTAATTTATCGATGAGAAATTAAAAACAGTTAGGAATAAAAATAAAAGTTAGATAATTGAATAAGATCAATTAAACATTTACATTTGCGTAGTAATAAATTCAAAACATTCCCATTCTCATCCTGATGGTATATATTTTTTTCGCAGCACTCGTTTAAATATATATATATAATATACTCGAGTGCTCAAAAATGTTTGCGTCATTATCGTTCTTTTCTGAAATTATTTAAAGCTCAGAAAGTTTTTACTTCTTATTCAAATTGAATTTTTATTTCCTATATTAATATCAATCATAGCGGCGCGCTCGAAAATAAAGAAAATACTATCTGATATTAATTTTTATTTTTTCAACATTTCAACGCGATTGTAAGGCATTTAGTATTACATTGAAACGATGCCGTTTGCTAATTTGAACCTTCAGGGATGGCAATCACGAGATCTTTTTGGACTCGTGGATTTTATTTTATTTCGTTATTATTTACGAATTTAAAACTGAAATTTAAATTAATTATTTGTTATTTTCCAGTAACCTACAAAGATCTTTCCTTACCGATAGGCCGAAAAAAATACACAATTGTTATACATTCGACGTAAAAACAATGATTATATAATAATAAACACTAATTTGTACGTTTTGTCGGAAACTGTTCTGGAACGCTGCGATGACGGATTCCAAGAAAACGATCATCGGTTACCTCCTTTATTCGTGCTGAACAATGGAGGGAACTTAGTTTAATTCGAGCTGCGTAATTTGGTAATTTAACAATTAATCTCCGGCTAATTTAAATTTTAATATATGTGACGGGCGATCATTTACTACTTTGCGCTGCAGACGGTTGATTCTTAACCCAAACAATTTCTTTGTTAACGGAGATCGTTTCGGCGACTCATCACAGGCGACGAACTAAAACTGTTCAAAAATGCTACTAAGAAGGTTCAACTGCGACTGACCGCTATCTGGCTTCCATTTTCTATCTATGCCCTCATACTTTTACTTGTCCCAACGAAGACCAATCATCGCCATTTCTCCTGTCTGACCGCGTGGTGGTAGTCCTTTTAGCTCCGACCGCCAAACAGGATTTCAATCACGCGCACATTTACTTTCGTACCGCCTATTCTAAATTGTTTTTTTTTTTTTATTTTTATGTTATTTTATTTCTTTTTTATTTGAAATTTACCCTGAGCTCGCGTAATGTGCACATTATAATATCGATAAAATTATAAATATTCCCGCCGCATTACGTTATAGAATTACTTTCGTGTCGTGTAGGTTTTCTTATTTGTTTTAATTAATACTAGTGTCCGTAAGCGAATCATTGATTTTTACCGGCCGAGAATAAAATGATCCAGTTGTTCTTAATAGTCCACCGTCAAAGTACGATAAAAGAAACGTTAAGAAGCACTGGTGCGGAGATTATTAGGCCGTCGCCGGTTATGTATCTGTTAAAAGGTGGCAAAGAAATTCCCCGAATTTATTTGGTTACGAGTTGGCGTGTCTCGCTTAATCACCTTTGAACTATTTATGTAGTTACCAGTTGGTCAATTCTTTCAAAAATCTACGAAAACTAACAAGTTTTAACATTGTTTTGAAAAAATGAATTAAAATCTCCCGATTAAAAAATTTCCATTTATTTACTATGAAAAATATCGTTATTTTTTAAAATTCTTTTTCTTCAAAATATACACACCTTCGCGACTGCCTCTATTAAATTTTTACGCCGTATAGGCAGCCGATTCCGTATACGATATCGACGCACTAGTACACAAACCAAAAGCGATCTTGGCGCAATTTAAAAATCGAGTTACGTACTATGAGAAAAAAAGAGCTAATAGAGAATACAAAAGTAACGGAACAAGGAAAACCGTCTTTAGCGATAATGAAGTAGTACTCGAAATTTGCCCATATTGAATAAGAAAAAAAGGCGAAAACCTTTTAATACTCGCGCGAAGAAATTTCCTCCAACATTTATAAATCATCATTCGGGTTTCCGGATACAGTTATTCGAAGCGCGAAATAGATTCGAATAATCGCTGAACGAGAGGCAAACTAACCGCTGTTCGCCCCTCTCCCGTCATGGTAAACATCGCTACAATATGGCTTACCTGCCCATACCTTCTAAATGTCGCCTTTCCAGGTAGAATTTTTCGCAGAGTTCTCAGGCGGCAATATGAATCGATTACATTTCGACAACTTTAATCATTGCAGAGTGCATACACATCTGATAACAAAATTACAATTAAAGAACGTTTTCGGTTTAATTTTAAAAAATGCATCATTTCGACGTTCGATAGAAGAGAATGTACGTTCGCGTTGGCCAACCGCCAGCACCGCCCGTATACCACATCCGCGTGGCTCGTTACTGATAAGAGAGTTCGCGGAGGCCCTCTCTTATCGGCCACAATCGACGTTTTCAAAATGGCCAATCTATAAGAACGTTTGAATAAATACGATTAATAATTTTCGCGTGCTGCATAATAACATGTCGTTGCACTCGTGTGCACTAGAAAAGAGTACTCACCCTGAAATACAGGCGTTATTACGCGCGTGCCAGTCTAAACGGGTATTATTCCAGTTAAGTGCTTTTTTACTATTCGAAAAAGCATGACTCTCCCCCTCAGCGCCCCGTCCTTTCCGATACGTATCCTATTCTCCGTTTCCGCTGGCGTAATTCAGTTCATTTCCCATAACTCGGCAGCTCCACATTCATCTGGCTTAGCACGTCATAGATGATCATCACTCGAAACCGGACCAGTAACTGTCTCCCTCCACGTATACAGTAAGCTTCACCCTTATCCGAAAGAACAAACTACCTCACGGTCACGTGGCGCAACCGACAATGTCGCAAACGCGTGCTAATTCAATTACTAGTCGGAATCATACAAATGGAAGAAAAAAGAAAAGAATGTACACATATATGAAACAATATGCGTGTGTGTGTGTGATTTTTTTTTACAATTCGTCCGTAATGCATGTTGTTATCGGCGGCATACAATGCATCGTATAATTAGACGTTTCAAAAAATAAATTTGTTGTTAAATCTGGCGAGTAAGACTACAAGCTGATAGGATAATAATAATTCATCGTTGTAATGCACATAGTCGAGCGTTCGCGCATTAGCATCAACCGGAGGACTGATGAGATCCAGTTCAAAACTAGTTCTGTAAACGTCGAAAACTTAACCTTTTTTTTTTTCACATTCACTAAATAAAGTCAATCAGGGGTCGTCTTTTTGTCGCTAATTTTTGCTTAAAATGTAAGAAGAATTTATCAGAATTTAAAAAATAATTGTGTAAACAACGGAATTTATCAGCTGATTGATAAAAAGTTTATATCTAAAATTATTATAAACAAAATAGTTTTTTTTTTTTTGTCATCTGACGAGTGCAAATGACGTAAATTTATAAATTTCATTAGTAAAAAAAAAGAAAAAATTAAAAAACTTACTCTTAAAATAAATAAAAAGTCCTACCCCTCGAATTGGAAACATCGCTAACGCGAATTTTTTTATATTTTTATTTCTTTCCATCTACTAAAATTCTATACGCATTCACTAATATAAATATGCAGGCTTTCGCGTAAATATATATTAAAAAACTGGCATACGCATATGCGAATATTATGATTTTTCGAGAAAGTTTTAAGTGATGGAATAGGAGAAATTTATGTACGTCCAACATTTCCAGTACGGTGGTCGAAATATATAAAACACACGTTGGGAAACATTAAAACGTAGAAAAAAAGTAAGTGCAGGCAGTAAGACTGCAATGGGCGGCGAATTTGTTCTTTTTCTCGAAATAAAAAGGAAATGTTTAATTTTTATTCGATCTCTATTTTAGAAATACTTCGATATTTTTTATTTGTTTTTGCTTTAATCGGGCAGAATTAATAAAGTTTTAAACAATTACAACATCATTTTAAAACGAAAAGAATTACATTTAAATAATTACATATATTTTTTTCGAATATCAAATGAAATTGATGCACAGTGATGTTTATGCAAAATTCGCTTTAATTCTACCGCTAATAAAATCGTGAGTGGTACACGCAAACGGTATTTCGTCAAAAATAAAGCAATATGGGAAATATCAATGCGGAGAAATTAGCGTAGAAATGATTTAAAAAGACAACAAATAAGGGTTTAAAAACGATACCTTTAAAAAAAACTTCCAAGAAGCAAAAAAAAAAAAAAAGAAAAACTCAGTAACATTAAAACCAACATTGTTCTTTACTTATTCTGAGCGGGAGTTTTTATTAAAAATGTGTTATTGCGTTTTTTTTTTCAATGATTTTTCCACGATGTAATTCAGCCGGAAGTGAGAATTTAGCCCGAGGCGAAGGTGCAATTATGTATATTAATTAACGTGTACTTGTTTTTGTATCCAGTATTATTTAATTTTATCACTAATTTTCAAATCTGATACAATTTTATATATATATGTATGTTTGTATAATTTCAGTTCCTACATACGGATTTCATAAAGAGCTCTTACATTAAAATAGCCCAGACAAAAAAAAAAAAAAAAAACAAAAAAACATCGAAATTAAAAAAGTGTAAAAATGCCATAATAATAATCAAAAAAAATTATTCACGCAATTTTCTCGACACGGTCAAAAATACGCTTATATTATTAGCTAGTATGAGAAAATTAAAATTGAAATCGATAATTTCGGCTCATGATTAAAATTAAATGACGTCAATTAAGGTAGACAGATTTAAATTAATCTCTGTTGTTGAAGCATGCATAAAGTGAACTGTTGAATAGTGAAACGTAGTTTTTAGGTAAACATTTTAATCGTAGATTTCTTGCTATTCTTAAAGCTTTTTAATCCAAAGACCACACAGAAAAAACAATGCTCCGTCTCCATTCGAATATTTAAAATCACCTAGCATGATAGACTTTTATAGCACCATTTTCCGACGGCATCGCAAACAAATTCGTAGACGCAATCATCTGAAATTGCCCCTCACTATCGTCAGTGACTTAAAGGCATTAGATTGAAGAGATTTTCTTTTGTATGCGCCCCCTTTGTCACCAGCAGCGGTTGTTGCCTACAAAAGGTGTTTCGTAGTTTTGCAATTTGGATGATTTTTTCAGCTATCCGTATGATAGTGTAAAATCGAAATGTTCATATTCCCGGAAAAATCAGTGCACTGTTGGTGTCTTAGCACGCGCACACACACACACACACACAAACAGCAAAAAATAAAAAGGTGAAAAAATTACACATTTGATTGTGGTGGTAGAAAAAAATAGGAAAAGAATTTTGCAAGAAAGTATTAACGACATACGTACAACTACTTCATTCAAAGGTCATCCATTTTATAATCTAATTAACCGTGTAAAAAGAACTCTAAATATTACGGGGCAGCGCAAACCGCACAAGAATTAAAGTATGTAATTTTCAGGCCTCTTATACGACCATAAAAGTTTGTTTTTTCTTTATTCGTTTTTCTCAAGAAACCTTATATAAGTTAACCTTTTTTTCCGGTACATTTTACACATTCCAGTATGCTTTCCGCTTTTACCGCACTAGAAAAGCCGATTTATTCATTTCGCTTGTTCCGTTGTCCCGGTCGGAATAAAAAACGCAGCTATAACCTCTTCGGTTATTTCAATCGGTATTTACTAGCCGTTTTCTACCGGCGCAGCTGTAAAATAAAGAGAATTAGATATGTAAATGAAAAGGAGCACCGTGATACAGTAAAAGGAATTAGAAGCACAGTGGAAAGTCGAAATGTTATAAAGTGATCGGCCGATTCGGAGGAAAATAAAATGGGTACTTTTAATTTCTACAAATTCGATACTTTAAAAGAGTTTTGTTACCTACGCGGAAATATTTATCGCGCAGGGTTTTTTTGTTTCTTTTTTTTTTTTTTTTTTAATTTCACCAAACACGGGGAAAGAACGGAAAGTTTCACGCGTAAATTTCAAAATAATTTGTATCATTTTAGGAATTTTTAATTTTTCGAGTCCCCATACTATATTCGACTTTTTTATAGGCTTTTATTTAACTCGCTTTGTCATTCCGTCTGTCACTCTTGTCTGTCTGGGGAGAATCTTGTGAACGATTTTTCACCTACTTCCCGATGAATTAAAAAAGTGTCCTTTTGCAGAAATGCTTATTATAGATGACAATATAAAATATTATGCAACATCTGGGTTTCCAGCTTTTAAATTAGACCCTCGAGGCGCTAAAAGCTCAAAATTTTGGAAAAAAATTAATTTTTTTTTGGGCATGTGATATATTGTCGGAAAGATCGCTATTCGTCGAGAACAAAACCGTATTTTATTTTTTTAATGAAACTTTCGAAGTTTACGAAAAGTTCAAAAAAGCGCGAGATCTAATATGTTGCGACGCGAGTATTACAGCTAAAAATTTTGAACGAGGTTGAAAATATGCACATACACGTATATTTCCTTGGTTTGGAACATTTAGGTTTCCCACTTTAAAATTAACCCCTCGAGGCTTCAAAAGCTCGAACTTTTGGAAAAAAATATTTTTTTTCCCCGAGCATATGATATACTGTTGGAAAGAGCGCTATTTGTCGGGATCGTATTTCGTTTTCTTAACGAAACATCGGAAGTTTACTAAAAATTTAAAAAAGCACAAAAAACGACGTATGGCCTCCGCATATTCTAAATTTATTCCTTTTTATTGAAATACATAGTAAAAAGTCCAGACTAAAAAATTAAAAATAAAAAAAATAAAAAAACCTTTATAAAAATAGCCTTTTATTTATGCACTAAAAAGAAGCATAAAGTAACTTTATTAGTTAGTGTGCGACTACCAGATACGCATCTTAACATTAAAATCTGAAACTACAAAATACTATTCTGAAAAATAAACGCGGATTAATAATTAAATATTATATAATACATCCGAATAAGCCAAAACTACGATCACTATTTAATGTTGTTCCATCGTTGTGCATTACAATACCACACACACGGAATATTTTTGTAACTGCAGCCCCCGCTTTTATTTTTCAGAGTAGTATTTTGTAGTTTCAGATTTTAATGTTAAGATGTATAACTCTGGTAGTCGCACGCTAATAAAGTTATCTTGTACTTCTTTGTAGTGCATAAATAAAAGCCTATTTTTAAAAAGTGTGTTTTATTTTTTTATTATTCTAAATAATTTCATCGTGTAGATCTTGAAACCGAACGAATGCCGGAAGCGCCATAGAATTAATCAGCTTTTTTTCTTTTTGCACAACATTTAAAAATAATCATTCTTTTTTTTTACCTTCACACTCGGTAAGAACGTTTAAAATATAAATTACACGTCGTGGCACGATAAAGTGTTGTCGGTGAACAAACTCTGTACTAAAAATGTGTCAAAATCGGCCGGGTAAACTTTTATAATTTATCCGCGGAATGTGATAAGATAAAAATGAATAACGCTCTTCGGAGAAAATACTTTAATGAAAAATAAGCCATTAGTTTTTCTCAACTTACATTTCAGAGCGCGGAAAAATTAAAAATTCGCCTCCTTGGAATGTGTATGCAGCAGCATTTTAGGAAATATTAAAAAATAATGACGTAATTTATAGCAATCGCTTCAGATTAATTTATTAGCCGTTGTAAACTGGTACTTTTATGACACTTCTAGTCGAGTCTTCATTTATAATTTTTAATATTCTAGCAATTATGCGCGCCATTTTGAAACTTCATTAATATACATTCTAATCTTTACTGTTCAGATCGCAACCAGCTTCTGTGTGTTTTGCCTTGTTGACATTTAGACGATTTTACTTGAGTCGTATTTTTTATCGCTACTAATAAAATACCATATTTATTAGTAGCAACTTTCTATCCTTCTTTATTCGACATTGTCGCGGTATTTTCAAATGTTTTTAGCTACAGTCAGTTAAAATTTTTCTCCACACGTTCTTCAGACTTCGAATTTTTTGCTGCAGTTTCGGTCTGCATAATACCTATCGCATCGACGACCCCGGGTAATATAAAAAACTCCTGCGAGGAAATGTGTATCGTTTTTACGTTTAAAATGTGTGATATTCTCACGTCGCCTGGCGCTAATGCGAAAATCTTAAAACGAAGTCTCCGTGTATACTTAACGTCACGCTTAAAAAGATAATTAGGCCGGGAATGATTTTAACGCGTGAAATTGCTCAGCAGTAATCGATTATTCAAGCGTGAGATATTTAAAGTCTCAAAGGTTTTGCTATTTCGTATCGAAAATACACAACGATCGAATTGAGTATAAAAATGAAAATTTGTTTAGGCATCGCTGACAGTTGTCATTGGGGCAACGGAGGCATGAAGCATAATTGACATTGCGCACAAGACCTTCTGAATAAGTTACCCCAGCTGCGGAGATGTAACCTTTAAAAGAAATTGTCGAGACTTTTGCGAAAAAGAAACGGCGAAGTAATTCAGAATGCATAAAGGAGGTCGCTCTCTTAAGAGTTCCGAATTTATCACTAATTGCATCCAATATAAGACGAAATAGGCAATGGACCCCGAGTTACTAAGATGGTTTAGAGATCGCATAAAAGTGCAGTATACCGAATTCCGGAATAGAGATTATCAACTCTTAAAATTGTACACATAAGTAATACGATGGAAACAACTGCTTAAAGAACGTCTTAGCATATTACTCCGGATGCTGCTGGAAAATTGGAAAAAGAGACCATCAAGAATATGCAATTTGAAACATTTAAAACTGTCTAAAGCAAAATTTGAAATCATAAGATTTTCATAACGTAAACGTATTTACGATAACCAAAATTATTTCTTCCTTTCTCCGCTATCACTTTAGTCTCGAACGAAAACAAAAAAAAACTCTCTTTCCGTAAGCTATACTTAAAAAAGGAAAAAGAAATCACATCTTAAATTAAAAATGTGTACTATCAAATTCCGATCGTCAGAACACCGAAATCCAAAAACAGCTATAAAAGGCTTGCTGACTAACGGAAGTATATTTCAATCCTTAAAAAAAGATTAACAGCAACAATATGTAAAAATCTTTATCAAGTGGGCATCAGCTTTTTGGAGAGGCATACTGTAATAATCGTTCGAGCGTTGTTTTGAACATTTTTTTTTTATATACTCGTATTTCACATCTTTAAAAGTCTTATGCGCAATTCCGATGCGGGGATTATAGGACCTTTTTCGACCCTCGGTTAGGATAAAGTATTTCGGTGTGCCAATTTTATTCTATTTCGTGAACCCCCTCATTCAAGTTATGGATTCTGCGGATCTCGTTCTGGTCCGCAAGGATGATCGGTCAGTGTATATGTATATAAAAAAACGAGAAGAAATGAAAGAAATCGGTAAATAAATTTCCGCATTGCGGATAAAATCTAACTTTGGAAGATCCAAGCCGAGTTACATTAATGAGAGTTGTTACATTAAATCATAATAAACACACATACGTATAAAAAAATAAAAGAGTATTAATCAATATTAATTATAATTCAAGTTCTACAAATTTAATCTTGACTTATATAATCTGGGATTTTATAATTCATTTTAAAAACGAATTTATAAAACACGGTTGAATTAAATGTTTATTGTAATTTTTTTTATTATCGTGTGCGTGTACGTATATTTGTATAATATTATGCAAGTAATTAATAAAAAATATTAAAAATCGGTCGTTAGATAATTTAAATGTGTGTAAACATTTTTATTATATTTATGCTGTTATACGTAAAGAATTAAAGTAATTAGGTAATAAGAATTAATAATAAAACAAAAATTATATATAAGCATGAGTAATAGATTTGAAATTTTCACTTTTGTCACTACACTGACAAAACAAATTCAAAGTAACTTGTGTTTTTATACTATGTAAATTTAATTAAATATAAAATTGATTTTTTTGCATTACTTTATTATTTTTTAGTAATTGTTTTGTTTAATATTCTTCATTTTAGAATATAATCGGTCTTTCGAACCATTTTCATAAGGTAAACATAATCCGGAATTTATCGCATAGTTCTGTCTAAACGGCTACGTATATTATCCGTTAAATGCGGCTTCTAAAAATCGAAAAGGCGCATTCTAATACTATTTTAAAGAATTCATATAGACTATAATGGTCTTCTATCGATCTACAAGATTCCATCAGAATCGGTAGCTCTCCTTGTGAGTAAAGAGTTGAATGGTGAAGTATTTCACACATACTTCATAGCGTGCGCCACAGCGAAAGCTTGTAAGAAGAATTCGCAAACAATTGGCGAAAATTTAACGGCTAGTGTAAAATTGTGCGCAGATTCGAGTGTAAATGTATTCGAATTTCGGGAACGGAGTTGAATTTATCAGTTTTATAATCTGTCGCGTAAGAAAACGCACTTACTCCGTTTGTCGGTTAGCCTTTAGTCTACGACTCGATCGAAAGATTTCCCGTTTGCGATTGGGAAAAATTGCCGGAGCCGAGCCGGGCGCGCTAATCTGCCGATGGCGCGGCAGCACAGAGATGCGCGCAGGCATCGTAATCTTCGGAATCGGAAACGCTCGCGCCTTCTAATCCGTTCGCAGACATGGACTGCGCGCAGAACGATTTACAGTTGCGGAGGTAGGGAAAGGTTGCGAGTTTTCTTTTTATTTTTGCCAACAGAAGACAACATTTATGTGTAGAGGCAATATGTGAATTATAGACGTACTGTATAACAATAACAATATTATGATGTGTACACGTTCAGGATGGATACGTGCAACATATAAACATACTTTCATCCATCCATCCATATCCATTCGGTGCTCTTTACGTTACTTTATTATTTCCCGGTCTTCCCCCTTTTTTCTTCTTCTCGCTGTTCGTTTGACGCGAGTTCCATTAGGCTACTCTAAAATCCATTAATGATGCCCTCCTTTAATGGATATGGAACACTTTGCTTCACATTATGTCGCCCTCCCGTTCGCCCTCGCTGCGTCGCTATAATACGCCTGTGTACAGACGGAATTATTATTACCGACAACAAAGTAACGACATTTGTTTCGAGATATTTTTCTACAACGAACAAATCCGCCGCCCGACTTTTTATTATGCGCATACAAATGCGGGCCGCTTTCAAAGTCGATGTTGGCAATTATCTCCCAACTTGACAACTTAGGCCCGGCCTCGTTCATCCTTCTTATCCTTTCCTCCGTTAATGCGCTAATAATGTCGTCGCACTCACTGCTCCAGCCAACTCTAGCTGCCAATTGGACTAGCACCTCGTTTTCTCGTTCGTTACCGAACGATCAACACTGGCCGCAATAGTTTCGGCCGTAATCTCGTATTTTCCTAGGAGAATTTCGGGCGCGAGCCTTATGTTTTTGTTTTTTCACATCAGTCGTTGCTGCCTCCTCACCCTCTGAGGGAGGGAGCGTCTTGAAAATCGAATTGCAGAAAACGACACAGCGATTAGCTAAACATTTTCCTTAAAATCGGTCCGAATGACACGTCGAGCGGATTTTCAAAACATTTCTCCTCCAATAAGAACGTTTTTCGTGAACTTCTTCCGCATAATCCGATATTATGTTTTATTTGAGTGTTCGAGATATTTTTCGCTGACGGTTCTCCTACTTTTTCCTATTAAAATTTGGTATCACTACTTCCCTTAACGGTGCTTCTTATCATTGCTGCCCTCGAGTCTATTCTTAAGAAAAACAACATTTTATTTTCTCGTTCTTTTTATTTCTCGGGTTAATGTCCTCGTTGGCAAACTCATTAAATGAGACAAAAAAAAAATCAAAAAAAAAAAAAGACTAGATTTTTAACTCTTTTTTCTTAATTATTACGTAGAATAATAAGTTTATTACGTATTATTAATATTTAAGTAGGATAAATAGTGTGTTGTCCTTATGCCCTCACAGTTTACCGATTTTCCGCCACAGACTGGCCACAGCTTCCTACTCTGCACATCGTAGCGGCGTTAGCCCGTTTCCTGATCCATCACGCAAGATAACTGAGAAGAGTTTACACTAATAATAATAATAATAATATACTACGGCGAAGATCATCTCAGGAACACTGTTACCGAAGGGGGAAGGCATTTTTATAAACAGCAATTATACGAATATAACGAAATAATAAAACAGAAGCAGACCGCTCTATTCAAACAAATATTATTATAGCCCAGTTAATGATATGTACAAACAATTATTATTCATTAACCTATTACCGAACATAAATCTAGTATAAGTATAGCCGTTATTATCAGCCTAACCGTTTTTTTTTTTTTTTTTTTTTTTTTTTTTAATATTTACTATGGGTTCGTCAGCGAGGACATTAGCCCAAGAAATGGGAATAGAGAAAAAATCAGATTTTTATGAGGCGTGAAACATTCAACAAGAATGTATCAAGCGCCTGGATGACAGAAGGAGAAGGAAGGGAAAGAATAAATGCAGCACAATAGGGAGTAGGAACATTGTTTGATAAGAGAGAGGAGTAAAAGGAAGATTGTTCAGATGAAAGTGATGAACATTCGAACATTATGTGATCAGGATCACATACATGTTGACTGTTAAGAGGATGTAATGGACAATACGGAGATGCCGCGAGAGAGAATCGGAAAAGCGACGAGGGAAGCCAGCTGTGCCCAAAGCGGAGGCGGCATATTGCCGAGATGCTGGAGCGACGCATAAAAGGGAAGTCAAGAAACCAGGAACAGAAAGGAAGAGAAGGCTGGATGGACAAGTAAAAGGAATCCGGGTTTGAGAATGAGGAGTAGTAGGAGTTAAACCATAATTGGTTGTGCGCTGCAGAGGACAGAAGATTAATATTGACGGATGGAAAAGTAGTAAGGAACCTGCCGGAAGAAGAAGCTCGCCGAGCTAATAAGTCAACTGACTCATTTCCTTCTATTCCAGAATGGCTAGGGATCCAAAGGAAATTAACCTCGATTGCACAAAAAAGAAAGAGGTCATGGATCAAGGAACGTATAAAAAGGATTACATAATCAGTAGAGTGGGGAGGCAGAGGAGATGCAACAGCCTGTAGCACGCTTTGAGAGTCTGATAGAATAAGGAAATTACGAGAGACCTTCGAAGATCTGATGAAGAAAAGTGCATGGAGGATAGCAATAGACTCGGCACAGAAAGTCGAACAGAAGGAAGGAAGTTTAAAGGACTCAGAGTGATTTAATGAAGGACAAAGAAAGGCTGCACCAACTCCACTTGGGCTCTTGGAACCGTCCGTGTAGATTGTAACGTGGTTAGAATAGTGGGAGTTTAAGGTATGTAAAAATTCCGATTTAACGGCGTGATGCAGAACGGCTGTAGGGGGAGCAGAAGAGTAAAAGCAATTAATTGGATGAAGAAAGGAGGAAAAGTTAAAAGAAAAATATGGGAGCTTATCGCAAGTGTGAATGTATGGTAAAAATTGAAGGAGTCGAGTAGAAATAAGAGACAGAATTGGTGTTTTATTGGCACTAAATCGCCAATCCTGTAGAATGAGGGAATAAGAAGGAATAAGTGAGGAAGAGGAGATAGGAAGACGTTTAATAAGGAAGCGGTAGCCCAAATAGGAATGCCGAATAAAGAGTGGAGGAATGTGGGTTTCCGCTTGAATAGCAGGGATAGGAGAAGATTTCTGAGCTCCAAGACAGAGGCGGAGGCAAGTATTTTGGACGCGATCGAGCTTGGAGAGCAAAGACCTGGAAGAGTTACCATAAATAAAACAGCAATAATCTAGAATAGAACGGATACAGGATTTGTAGAACATGAGCAAAATGCACGGATCACCTCCCCAGTTCGTATGTGAAAGGGACTTAATAAGGTTGAGCCTTTTTAGTGATGACACGTATATATAGTTAATATGCTTGTGGAACGAAAGACGGCTATCCAAAAATACTCCTAAGTAACGGAAATGGTTAGCCAGGGGGATCGGATTACTATTTAAGGAAAGACTAACTAAGTAGGGGTCAAAAGGACGAAGAGTAAAGACAACAGCAGAGGATTTCGTTGGAGAGATAGACAGATGAATATTAGATAAAGCGCTTTCCAAAATCGTTAAGTAATGTTGCAGCTGGGAATTAGCGGTGGAGATACTACGATGGGTGGAGTAAATGAGGATGTCGTCAGCAAAAAAAAGGGAAGAGGAGATTGTTGACAGAGAAGCAGTTTTTATAAGGTAAATGTTAAAAAGGGTTGGACTTAGACAAGAGCCCTGCGGTAGTCCACGAAAGACCAGTCTAGAAATAGGTTCGAGCGGAGAAGAGAGAAAGATAGTCCTAGATTGGAAAAGGCTAATGACAAGAGCAGAGAAGAAGGGTGGAATATTCAAGGAGAGCATGGAATCGAATAGGGTGGGAAGGTGGACATTATCGAAGGCAGCAGAGACATCGACGAAGGAAGCAATGAGGAATTTTTTGTTGATAAAAGATAAATACACATCTGACAAGAAAGTACTGATACAATCGGGAGGGCCGCGTCCAGGGCGAAATCCAAACATATTATTTGGCAATACTTTATTGTGCTCAAGCCACCAAATTAGCCGTCTATTAATTATACTTTCAAACAGCTTTCTGGCACAGGGAGCAAGTGAGATTGGTCGAAGAGAGGAGGAGTTAGGTTTTGGGATCGGGACAACAATGAAAATATTCCAAACAGATGGAGTAGAACCAGACGAGAGAAATGAATTGAATAAATTTAAGAGGAAACGAAGAGCGGAATCAGAGAGACTTTTTAGAACGAGAAAGGGAATTCCGTCTTTACCAGGAGAAGAATTAGAAGAATTACGTAAGGCAGCTTCCAATTCAGTGTAGGTAAAAGGAGTGAGTAGGAAATGAGAGGAGGTGAGGGGAACCGGGATGCGACAGGATTCTTGGAAGCTAGGAACGTAACAAGGAGCTAAGGAATTCATAAATGGAATTAATTTGTCCGGAGACAGGATATGATTTGAAAGATGTTGAGCTGAAGAAGATTTGAAAGTCTTCGCCATTTTCCAAATGTGAGTGAGAGGAGTGGAACGGGAGAAAGCGGAGCAGAAATTTCTCCACGAGTTCTTTTTTGCCGTTTTAAGAGTATACCTAGCTTTGGCATTGGCACTTTTGTGAGCGAGAAAATTGGAGAGATTAGGACAGGAACGGAATGTTCTAAAGGTGGATAAACTTCGATCAAAGGCAACTTTGCACTCTTGGTTCCACCACACAGAGGAAACAAATTTGGACCTTTTATGTGTAGGAAGCTGAGCAGGAGGAGAAGAAAGAGTTAAGGCGTTGGAAATAGATTCCATAAAAAGGTCGTATTGAGAAGATGGATTTAAATGCGAAGGAATTAGAGACAGTGAAGAGTCAACGTAGGAACGAAAGATGGGCCAGTCTATCTTAGAGAGAACCCATCTATGAGATTGAGTAGGATTATTCAGAGTAGAATGAGAAAACTGATTTAAGGAAATGATGATGGGAACATGGTCGCTTCCAAAAGTTCCATCCAGAGTGTTCCATGAGCAGCTAAAACCAAGATTGGGAGATGTAAAAGATAGATCAATGGAACTAGGAGCTAGAGGGTTGCTGACACAGGTGGATGTACCGTCATTAAGGAGAAATAGATCATTTTGAAGAATGACATTTTCTAGGATTGCACCATTATTATTATAGTTAGTGCAACCCCAGAAAGGTGAGTGAGCATTCCAGTCTCCGCCTATAATAAAGGGAGTCGAAAGAGAGTTAATGAAAGTAGGAAACGGAAAATCGCGTAAATCAAAATTAGGAGGGAAATAAGCGGAGATGATGTTAAGTGGGTTACCAGAATCATTAGGAATTGAAACGTGAACCAGATTGGGGAAAGGAGGGTTGGGAGGAAAGGACGGTTGGAAGTTGTTATAAGTAAGAAATACGATGTCATTTCTAATTAGGATAGCTGCGCCTCCATAACCGTCCACGCGGTTAGAACTAATAAGGGAGAATCCCTTGAAATGAAGGTCAGATGAGCTTTTTAGCCATGTTTCAGAAAGCAAAGCAATATTAATATTATGTTGATCTAACAGCCTCTCAAGAGAGGGTTTGTTAGCCCTAAGGCTTCGGCAGTTCCACTGAAGGATTTTAAGTTTCGGAAACATTGTAGGGAACCAAGTTATTGGCCATCAACTTAGGGAATAAAATGGAAGATTGAAGAGAGGAGAGTAAGAAGAGAAGAAAAAACTTAGAAGGCTGAAGCAGTAGTAGAGGAAGATTGGGACAATAGGAAATGAGAAAAGGGAGAAGGTGTTCGCCACAGAATAACGCAACTGGGGAAAGATTTATGGGAAGTGTAGGCAAAGGTGAAAAGATCCACCGCTCGAGTAAATTATAATGAGGCCGGTGTCGCAGAAGAATATTACAATAGACATGCCAGTAGGCATAATATAACAGCACCCATCGCTCAAAGCAATCATTGCATCTGGGACCTTGTATGCTATCAACCAACTTAATTAAAAGAGGCAAGCAACACCAAAGGAACGCTGTGTAAAATTTTAGAAAAGGAACAAGAAGCTTCCATCGCTCAAATAAATCCTTGCGAATGGGTCCTGGTATGCTATCAACCAACCTAGTTAAAGGAGGCAAGCAACACCCAAGGAACGCTAAAAGAAAATTATAAAAGGAAATAAAAATAGAAAGCTCCCATCGCTCAAATAAATCCTTGCAAATGGGTCCTGGTATGCTATCAACCAACCTAGTTAAAGGAGGCAAGCAACACCCAAGGAACGCTAGAAAAAAGTTGACAAGAAAGACGTAGGGTAAAAAATATAACTTATTATGTGTGAACAGCCGAGAAAGCGGCAAGCGATGAGGCGCACTATGAAAAATTGCGTTGAGACTGAGGTGAATGAAGAAATCAATAGCATCATTTAAGAGGATAAAGATAGAAACAGAAAGACAAAAGGAGGAGCAAACCGTATAATGGACTGGAAGAAGTGGAAGTACTTCTGCTTCAATATCTATGATTGTAAAATCTGACATAAAGCCTCTAATTTATCTTCTAAATTGGGAATGTCCAGTCTGCCAAGGGCGGTTCGTAGTGTAGCAGCTATAGGGTTGAAAGGAGGAGGAGGGGCGGAGTCACTGAAGGAAACATTATTGGCTGCTGGAGCCTTTACATTGTTGACGAGAACAGAGGGAGATACTGTAGGGGGATTGGAGACCTTCGGAGCACTATAACGATAACCTTTAGTGCCAGCATTGAGCGTTAAACTTGAATAATATTTGTTCAAGGGATTAGGAGACGCAGAGTTGGAAAAGTGCCTTTGCGTAGGAAGCCTGATATAGGAGGAAGACGAACTGCTGGAGCCTTTCTGACGTTTCCTCTTAGGGATGGCAGGAGAGGAATTCGCCAAAGCGGGGAAGTTTGAAGAATTTGAAATTTCGGCAAAAGAAAAGGCTGGAGACACTAACTTGGCTTGGCAGATATTTTTTGCCTCGGAATATGAGACATTTTGCAAGCTAATTATTTTTTGAATTTTGACTTGTTCTTTAAAGACTTGACAGTTGGGGTCCAAAGCGGAATGATTCTCTCCACAGTGGACGCAAAGATAGGAAGAAGGCCCACTTTGTTGCGTAACGGTGCATTCCGAAGATGAATGACCACCCGCACACAAAGAACAAATGGTTTTGCTACGACAAGAAGCGCTGAAGTGCCCAAAGCGAAGGCAATTGCGGCACAATTTGGGTCTACGGATCAAAGGCTCAACCTTAACACGATAAGAATCATAGAAGCAGATGTGGGAAGGAAGGAAGGAGCCCTGAAACTTAACTTCTATTACGGGAATAGGAGTAAAGGAATTATCTTTATCGAGGGACCTTTTCTGCAACCTACGAATACTAGAGATGGGTACCTCCGATGAACAATTGGACAATAGTTCGTCAACAGAAATATTGGACGGAACGTCACGGACTACACCAAGTCGAAATAGCAGAGATTGCGGGATGAATGATCGAATTTTTAATTCTTTGTGTAATTCTTCCGAAAGGATGAAATTGTTGGCTTCGATAACAGACGTGAAAATTAATTTTACCAAGTTTTTTCCTGACCTAGAAATGGAGGAGAGACCATTAATTTTTCTACAAAACATTCTGGCCAAAGACATGGGGTGGAGATAGGCAATATTCTTGTCTTCCAGGCTCTCAACAAGAACAACGATCTGGCCTTCGTAGTTGTTTGGAAATACGTTTAAAGAGGAGGTAGCCTTCATTTGATTATCGGTATTAGTAGGGTTAGACGGAATGTTATGTACAGATGAAGTGTCCATGACTGTTTGTTCAACAGTCGGGGACACTGTCTGCGAGTTATTATTAAGAGAAGCAGTGGAAACAGATTTAGAAGAAGACGGTGAAGAATGATTAACAGATGATTTAATTTTATTCGATGATTTTGTTACATCGGAAGCAGTTTTGGTAGTAGAGCGGGAATTAGTCGGGGGAGGCTTACCTCCCCCGTCGGACGCGTCTGGCATTGAATTCAACAACTGAGAGGAAAGTTAACGATTAGCGATATCAGCGATGAAGCTAATACTACTAATAATAATAAAAGTAAAAACTGATAAGAATAATAATACGAATCCGCTTTATCGATAAAATAAAATAGACGAAATTATATACAATAGAGGTAAAATGAACGATCTCACCGATAAAATCAGCAAATATACGAACGCAGCACAGATAAACCACTTTCAATAAAATAACTTGACTAAATCAGCCTAACCGTTAATGATAATACTATTGCGATTACAGTTTATAAATATTATTATTAGTACTCTAGCCATTGTAATTTATTTTACTTACTTTTATTTTTACTGTAATTCTAGTTCTACATTAGTAATCAATTTTCCTTTATGACTGAGGTTCCTTCCAGGTACAGAGGTTTGGGGTATGAGTGAGATTAAACTTATTTGTATATATTATAGTTGTTATGTTAGTTTAATTTTTATTATATCGTAAAATAAACGCTGTAATTCAATATCAGACATTGTAAAGCCAATCAGTGTTTTCTAAAGTATAAATAACTTTATTTCGATGGTGTAAAAACAAAAATTGGCCTGGGTCACTATATACGATTACTATCGCTAATCGTGCTGCTTCAGCGCATAAGCGTATTTACATATATATTGAAATTTAAGATCTGATTTATTTAATTTGTATCGATAAACTTGATTTTATTTGATTTGATTTATTCACGTTATACTAGAGTAAAACATGTTTTCTAAAAGCCGATTTAAGCTATTGTTTAACCCGGCAGTGGGAACGTTGGGTCAATCTGACCTAGCGTCATCTATGGAGAGCTCTACTAACAAAACGAAACTAGTTCATTATTTATCCATCAGTCTACCTTCAAGGTCAATCATGTTAATCAGCTTACACTCATTATTTTGATTTTATCACAGAAACGTGTTGTGTTATTCCAGTTCAAAGTTGTTGATGGGTCAATCTGACCCAACGTTCCCGTTAATGTGATTTTTTTAAAACATGGTCGGTATATCTAAAAAGTATTTTAATTTATCGGATGCGAAAGATATCAAATTTTTTTCAGCTCCTGAATATGGCAGGAATCAATGCCCTTATTATACATAGAGCAAATAATAGCATTAACAAAGATAGACGAATTTTCAAATCATGGTCGGATACCTACATTACCTCCTTTTCCAATTCTCATTCCTTTTACAAACTCTTGCAACCTCTTCCTTCATCACGTTCCTGGTTTGCTGATTTCCCTGGTTTCAGTCGTTCCGTTATTTCCTCCATAACACGTCTTCGTCTCAACCATAATTGTCTTCCTTCGTCTCTCTTTCGTTTTTCTATTGTTTCTTCCCCATACTGTAATTTTCATCCCTCGGATCATGACTGTGTTTGTGATGCAAATCATATCCTTTTTGAATGCTCTCTTCTTGTACAGCAGCATTCCCTCCTCTACACTAAGCTTCTCCACCTAAAACTACCTACTCCTTTTTGTGCTTCCTACATACTTTCCTTTCCTTCACCAGATGTTGTTCCAATCTTAGCGGAGTTCATTTCCTCTATTTCTTTATATATCAAAATTTAATCCTGTTTTCGTAATTCTTTGATGATGGGTCATTGCCCTTGGTTGGCGTTCCCAAAAAAAAAAAAAAAAAAAAAAAAATCCTGAAAGAATTAGGTACTTTATTTGGATAAAAATTACAAAATACACAGCCATATATATATATATATATGAATGATTTTTTATAATTTTAGGAAAAATATTAATTAAGAAAAACTTAACGACACAAGCCACCAACAGATATTTAGATAAACAGACACGGTTATTAGCACAAAAATTGGCGAAGTACGATCCTCGAAAAGAGGATCAACCTGATCCAAAAAAGACGGGCCGGTGTATTGACTGCAAAGACAATAAGTCACAGCATTAATGCAAAAAATACTTCCGAAATGTTTGTTTAAATCATGCAGACATTTTCTGTCAATATTGTAATGGTTAACTCGTTTTACATTCTCATATGTATATATATATATATTTTTTTATACTTCCACTACACCGCTGTATGCATATGTAAGCATTAAAAAAAAAAACATGTAGTATATTATGTGATTTATATTAGACTAGGGGTTTAGTGACAAGTTTTACTTAATAATAAACTAATAATATGTAATTAAAGTGCTTTAAATTGCCTTTAATGACTAATGGGTCAATTTGACCCAACGTTCCCACTGCCGGGTTAAAAACATACTAGAGGGTAAGATGTAAAGCAATACTTTCCATTTTGTCAGAAAGAGTTGTGAAAAAATGCTACTGCTCTCGGGTAATTTTTCAAAAAAGTATGTAAAATACTACTCGCCGGTACTTGTTCGACGGCTGTGATGCACGTTGATTTTTGAAAGTTCTCGGAACGAAATTACCATGCTTTTTGTGTCCAAGATCAGGAAAAGGAGTAGAATAAAACAATAGTACGATTCGGAAGAGATCAGACAAACTTTCGTCTTTTATTTAAAATTTTACCAACTATTACTCCATCATAATCAATTATAATCCGTTAATCTAATTAATCCTGCCGAAAGTTAACCAATCTTCGGCCCCGTAAATCTCACGCTGTTCGGATAAATCGTTCAGCGAATAATAATCGAACACTTCTCTTCATCGAAGCGTATTACGCATAATAAAACAACGGAAAAAATTAAAAATACTTTTCGAATACGATTTAATGGGAAAACTCGTTCACTGAAATCCAAAAAGAATCAATCGAAGAGTGTTGTTTTTCTTTAGGCATAAAAGACGTTAGCGATTTCAAAATTTGTGATGATTCGTACAAAGTGTATTTATTTTTTTCGTTTATAAATTTTAAAGCAACTCGTTCGACGAAACAATATTCTAAAGTGAAAATTTTATTTACTCGGCGATACCAACAAAAAATTAAATTAAAAAACCCGCTTTTACACCAGTTTTTTTTTGCCGAGAAATTTTCGATTTCTCGTTTTAGGAAAAGTTCTATTAAAATGTGTCTCTTCTAGAGGTTATTCGAGAATAGTTGAAAAATCTGCGCGTATTAATTTGTATTTTGAAATTCATCGCTGCGAATCAGTTTTTTCGCGAAGAAAGCTTTCGGTGTATGCAGATTTTTCGTAATCTTACGCGCACAATTGTATCACCTGTGAAAAGCGGAATCGTCGTTGATTGCTCTGTCTGCGCACATATACACATCGCCGTCTGCATGGTTAGAAGAGACCAGCCTTTTTCTAGACTACCAAAGCGTAAAAGATTGCGCCATTTTTTCAACGGTAAATATTTTTTTCTTTTTCTTAAATTTCGGCATTTTAGGCAACGTGCTTTCGACACTGAAGGTGATAAAACGAGTACACAACATGTAAAAGTGTCGACAGCACATATTGGAATATTTCGCTCGGGACATATATCGCTGAAAACTAATTAAGAGCCGTACGGTAGCAGTATAATTAAATAGTGCCGGCAGCCGTGCTCACTGATTGGAATTCCAAATTACTATAACGAGATTGTTGACTGTAAGTTGGCTCGGTTAGTTTGCTAATTGCCGCTTTTCGATCGAATCCGGTTCGAATTAGCGCACCATCGAATCCAAATTTTCGACTCCGCGTACTACAGACAAGTATCTAAAAATAACAGTTTCTATGCTACTGTTAACTGAACGCGCTCCTACTCTAATGGACACGATCAACCGCCAAACGGTTTTCCATTTCTGGGTTTTAGCCCGATGATCGTTTGTCGCTTTTTCGTTGGGCAGTAATAACGATTACGAGAGGTAATAAAACTGCAAATTCGTATTATCGGTTATTCTATTAATACTTTTAATGCGTAAGAAAAATTCGTTTACCGCATACTACACTGCATTTTACGAGCACGTTCGCCGATTCGGTTGTTTTCGTCGTCTAAAGTTACATCTAGCAATTCCATAAAATCCATTACTTACCTGAAACAAACGAGTAATTAGTAAAGTCTTATAATGTTTGATCGCGCGTCCTACTACCGAACAAAAAGTTTACTTTATTCACGAAACTGACATGGAGGTCTCATACATGAATATATAGTATTATACTGGAATAAGTGTGTGTGTGTGTGTGTGTGTGTGTGTGTTAATTCACAAATCGATCGCGTGTAATCTTTTTAATATGAAACACGATTGCCTACATTAGTAAAAAACGCGCATTACGCTAGTGTCGAACTTTTATTAATTGCCGCGGTAGTAACGATAATAAAATGAATTAGTGGGCGATGCGTGTAATTCCTCGCAGCGCATTTCGACAACATTTAACGGTTGCCGTAATTTTATAAATTACTCGGAACTTTTCACATAAGTCCGTGTTTGAAAACTTTGTATCGTTTTTATTCTAAAATCACCTTAAGGCCACTTTAGAATTTCGGTTAGTCGTGGGGTTTTTCTAGCGGCAGCTTAATCGTCTTCTTCTTTTCAAATTTCTCATTCCTTCATGCGACATCCACACTACCGGTCAGGATCTGAGTCTGAACCGAATAATTATTACATGAACTTTTTAAAAGCGAATTCACTACTTTAGGCTAAGTGTGGTCATAGGCAATTTTCATTAGTGCGCCGACCGAAAACATCTATGTATAAGACGCTTGCCTGACACAAAGGGGGAAATATTTCATTCCCAGCAATATGTACACCTATTATCTGGAAATCGAATAAAGCCATTCGCTCGAAAACTTTTCAGATCAGACAACAACGTCACAGAATGTTCAAGGAATTTAATTTCAGATTTCATTTTCGTTCATTAGAGGTCAGAGATTCGAGACTTGTATAGTCCCGGGTTCAAATTTACTCAGCCTGAAATGAGAAATCTGGGAAGGTAAAGGCGGATAATCCAAAAGTAGAAAGGAACTGGCCCCAGTATTCTCATCAGGTCCATTAGAACCCCTTAAGTACATTATGAAAAGCTTAATTCCACAATACTTGATACTCTATCGAGGATACCATATGGGACTTACTTTACCTTTTTTACTTTTATTACGTCGACGCGAGGGGTAGGAACTGGGATCATTCTTACCTTTTGAATGGCCCTCATACTATATTTTTCCGCATACTACGTTAAAATAATCACAGCGCATCCTTGATTTCTCTAATACGCTAAAAATACGCTTCTTAAAATGTTTTTTGGTAATGTCGTTCGGTTCTTCAGCACATTTTTTCATCTGTATGCCTCGATAGATGAGCTAACGGTGCAACATGTTCTTTAAGCGGTATTTAAAATGTCCAATAAATTGTCATTATTCGGAAGTCTTCAATTTTTTGATTATTTACGGCCGTTATTTCATATTGAAATAATTTTGAAATTTTTGAACCGATCGCAAAAATTGTTTAAAAAAGAGGGAAGACGGGGTTACCTATTAAGAAAGCACACATTAAATTACCGAGGATTCATCGGAGTGAGGGTCGTGAAGGTTGGCGTGTGAAGCGCGAGTATAGGCGAAGAAAAAAAATTTCGCGTGTTCGGAACAAAAACGAATAGGCGTGTGGGAAGAGAGAAGGTAAACAAAGTCTAGCAATAGATAATCGGCAAGCCGGAAATGATTATTTCGATTATTTATTATTTTTCCGCCATGTTGTTGTCCGAAGAAATGACCGATAGAACGATTTTGGTTTCGCGTAATAACGAAAAATACGTGTTATCAATTCGAAAATACCGGATAAATTACCGGACAATAGTGTGTAGTTCTCTGTGGGGGGAAACGATGCGAGCAACGAAAATACCAAATTACGGTGTACGGAAGAGTGTGTTTATAACCTCTTCTCCATGCTCATCACAAATTTTCCAACTTAAAATCGGCATTGTCCTATTACAAAACTTACTACAGACAAAGTTTTAATAAATTTCCTTTTAGTCGATAGTCTGAAAATAAAAAAAAAAAAAAAAAAAAAAAAGAACAAATCGATTGCATTATGAAAATTTAACTGGTCATAAAAATTTACATCCGCGAATAATACCGGCTTAAAGAATGACACCGATATGTTTTTTTTTCCGTTAGTAAAATCCCAGAGTTTCTCGGGAAAGGAGGCCTAATTGTGGAGGATAGATCACGTTGTAGAACTAAAACTGGAATAAAGAATCGTCACTTAGTCGTTGTTGAAAACATTGTCTTTGAAAAAGCATCGATTTCGACATTAATTCCATTTCTTAGTTAAAAATAATGAAATAAAATTAGTCGCGTATTGCGAAGTGAATAAAGGTTGTAGGCTCGAGCGAAGCGTATATATACATATATATATATATATATATATATATATATATATATGTGTGTGTATGTGTGTATTTATTAATTTTCATCGTTTTCTTTTTTATTGCATTTCCAAAACAAAAATTAAAAAAAAAAAAAAAACAAACAAGTAGAAGGGTCTACTTTAAAATATGTAAATATCGATTAAAGTAGCTTGTTTGTTTATATTATTTTTCATATTTACCTACCGCGGTAATTTAGAAAATTGAAAATTACACACGAGAACGGGACAACTAATTAAATCTTTCACGGGACGATGAAAAGAAAAAGGTGTTAAGACAGACTAGGTGCCGGTGTTACGAAACTATACCAGCATGTCGGGTTAACGTTCCCTGCAAGTTGACGCACATGTAAACAGCATGCTTGGAAATTGAACGGTCTAAAAAATGGCTCGTAATTCTACCGAATTTAATAATGTAATAATCGCGTATCGCGATGAACAAAAGTTAGCATCGTTCACGCGGAGCTGCCGGATAATTAAAATGCACGGACAATCTAAACGAGGCTAGAACGTGTTAATATAATGGCCGCGTTAAAAATTTATTTATAAATTCGTTAGAATCGTTAATTGTATTTTTCTATTCAGTCGACGAATTGTGGCATTATTAGTGGTAAACAAAAAAAAAAAAGTACCGTTCAAGGTTGCTGCACCTAATCTCATTATAAGGGGCCGCATGCACATCCTCCTGCTTTTGTCTAAAATTTCTTACGCGAAAGATGACATTCTTTACCTTCGTCGGATCATGCGTGCCATAGTTGACTTGTCGCATTTGTTATTCACGTTATTTTTTTCCATCGTAATTTAGCTCTAACACATCATCGTCATAGAGAGGCTAATAAAAACATTGCCGTTACTATCTTCCAGCGTACTGGACCAACTGATAATCCGCTTATTAAAACTTCTTCTATAATATGTTCTTTGTCGCCTATCGCCGATACACTAATCTACACGAAGCTATTTATTAGCTACCATTTCATCATGGTCAATCTTCGCGAAACTCTTTGTTATTATTTCACATCACAACTACTTCGATCTTTCCGAATAAGATGACAATAACGCATTAAAAGTGTCAGAAAAATTAATTTTCAGTGCGATTAGTGAAAAAATGCTAACGTTACAAATAAATGGGCACGTTCTGAAACTAGAGTGTTTCTAACCCGGTCCTTCCTAAATTCATTTTCACAATTATTATCTTGAAAGGAAATTCGTCGATCACGGTAAAGCCAGCCGCATCAAAAAACGTAAATCAGAAATCAATGCGGTATAATTAAGAAAAAAATTATTAAGAGCATGAAGAGACAATTGCAACGCTGTCGTGGACTCGTATAATGTCGTAAACTAACAGAACCCAGGCTGAGACTTTGACGGTTTTTTCGTTTTTGTTATTCTGATATTTATCATAGTTAAGCCATATAATTTACTTCCAGACCAAAATAAAAAAAAAAAAAAACAGCACTTCCTCATTATTTACATGCTACTGTAGTGAATGGTCATCGTCCGAAATACGTAATTTTGGACTTTGTTAGAAGGCACCCCGACCTTGACAATCTTGAATAACTCTTATAGCGAATAGGCGGTTTCAGTCGACTATAAACATTTTTTGACAAAAAAAAAAAAAAAAAAGCATCAAATCGATTCAAGAACGTTAAACAAGAATATTACATGGTTTTGTATAGAGTCGGTGTAATTAATAATTCATTCACACGAGACAAACTTATGTCGTTGAAATTAATCCTTTGCCGCCGAACAATTGACAAAGTTAATAATTGAGAGGCCGCACAGAAAGTTTCGATCAATTCTATAATTAACAGGCTGAACTGGATTTTTTTAATCCAGGCCGGTTATTTTACTTCTTATCAAATGCCCTTTTTTTACGGTTTTATTTAACTAAAAAGATAAACCAAAGAATCATTTTTGCATCGTTTACCTTGAAATTTATTTATTTGTTTCCTTTGAAATGTATTATTGTTCGTTGAATTTTTATATTTCATCGAAATAAAATACACTTTGCTTCAACTTTTTACATCTTTCGAAAATGGCAAAAATTTATTATCTTTTCGTTCGAGTAAAAGTCGATGCGTGTTATATTCCTTAAGTGATTAATCTTAACTGTGAACGTTATCTCAGGAATATTAGAAAGAATCTACCCACGTGTTTATATTTTCAGTAGCACATTGAAATAATTCATTTTCAGTAAATCGGTGCTAGGCGGAAAATTTTTAACCGCCAGCCAATGTGGAAATCTCAGTATTACACTCAGAAGCGAAGCGAACGTGGAGGAGCATCCAAATGTTTGCCGAACATTGATCAAAAAAAAAAAAGAAAAAAAAATAAAGAAATAAAAGGTATTGTAAGCAAGGGGAAAAACATCTATTTTTGCGTCTACGCGACATACAATATTCGATAGCCAGTTACCGTGCAGGTTGGTTAATCTCGTTCGGGTATAATATCGCGCTGCCATACATTGAAACTTTCAGAAATTTCACTTGCGCGCCGGGTTAATATTCATAGTTGACAAGCCCCCCACCCCCCAAAAAAACAACCAATAAATAAATTAAATAAATACAAATTTCGATTTTTCTACTACAGCTGATTCATCACGAGGCTAGGAGCAAATAATGATAAATCGATTTCGTTTGTGATTTTTAATACATCATACGGCACCGCTGATTTCCGATGGATGCCTTAATAATAGGTGAACATTTTTACGCCATAAACATCGTCTCCGGTATAAAATATACTATCATTTGGAAGATGTCCTTTCGTAGGAATCATTAAGGAATAACACTTTTAACAGAGAGTTCAATTCGTACGCGGCATAAATTAACGCGTAAAAATAATTTCTTTATAAATATATAGATAGATAAAAGCTCTGATCTTGCCGGCGAAAATAGTGATTAACAGCAATTAACGATCGTAAGCGGTAGAGGCTATTAATCGTAAAGGGGGCTACATACAGTTATAACCTTCGGATCATTTTAATTTAGGCTATTCTTCCGGTCGTTTTATATCTCTTCAAATTAGCAGCGGGGCAACTGACTGAACGGAAGAATACGGAGGAAAATTAACTGGAAAATTAATTAGTTCAGCGCAAATGCGACACAGTGAGGTAGACGAAAGCGGTTAAAAATTCAGTAGCGATGTGTAAAAGACCGCGAAGGAAAAGTTCATCAAAACGCTCGCTTCAGGCAACGTGGATTAAACGAAGCAGGCAGATAGGTTGATTTTTGTCGTTTTATCGCGAATTTCAACAATTGCCTATTCGCCTATTCTCTCTTCAAATAGGCAAAAACAACGGCGCTTTTAACGGAGCTTTCGCCGTCAAAAATCCTCCTACCTAAAGGTGAATTTTATCTTTTTAAGATGATTCCTCACTAATAGCGGCTAATTTTCAACTTTCACGTAAAAAAAAGTTACATCAGAAAAAGCAGAATTTTTCGCTTAGTTCTTTTCTACGGCACATTCAAGATTAATTATACACGCAAATAGCGTATAAGTTTTTAAAATGGCCTTTTCTAATTACAAAAGCAACATCGTCTGATAACCGACAGAAGCCGGACACAAAATACACAGCGGAGGCTGGATTAACGGTTTTCACTAAGAGGGTAATTTCGACGAAGTTTCATCGTACATTTTCAAAACATTTTAATTCCATGTTCGTCAGTCAGGCTAGCATAGCCGTGCTTATGTTTAGCCGCAGAGAGCGTTCTTTTAATTTTTTCTAAACATGTATAAACATTGTACAAAAATAAATTTGGATTGAAAAAATTGTCGGAAAATTATCGGAAAATTATCGGACGCCTGATACATGTTTTCCTCTTTTTTTTTTCCAACTTTCACTCTTAAATCCACCATTTTCTTCAATAAATCGTATCGCAATTAAAAGTAACTTTATTGAAACTTTTTAATTTTAATAAGAGAATAAAAATTAAACTCTTCCGATAGTTTAATCGCCGCTGAATTTACGCTTATTATGAATAATCCATAAAAGAATTGTTCCATTTTTCCGACGTGGATAGTGTTTTCTTCGCTTTTAGAATGTACAAGTTGCTAAACATTCGTATTAGTCTGATTTTAATGAGCCCCCCGAAAAAACGAAAAAAACAATTTGTTCTGATCTATGCCGAAGAAAGCAACTTCATTCTACTCTGGTCCATCGCTCATTGTAGGAATCCCTCTTTTCATAGCGGATAGCTGAATTCGGTAAAAGTGGATATTACGTATCAAAACTTGGAGAAAAAAAACTCAAAAAAATTAAAATTAAAAGTTGACGGTAAATAACAAAATTAGTAACGTTTGCAATAAAAAATCCTTTTTCGTTTTGAAATATACATATTAGCCCACCACACGTTTAACAGCGAAGAGAGGCACTGATATAGAGAGACACGGGAAAACTATTTTTCATCACGATATCTAGATGATTTCGGTAATTATTCTAAGCGTAATCTATATCGTGAAAGACACAAATTCGGGGAGGGAGTGGGGGGGTGACGAAACAGAAAAACAGAAAAACAACGACAATACAAAAACAAAAGCGAAGAAAAAAATCGCCGAATCGAAATCCATCCGAATAAATTAAAAAAGAAGTGAACGCAGAGGGAAAGAGAAGAAAGCAGCTGATGAGATTAAACAAAGAGCGCGCGATAGAAATACTAAAGAATAAATTGATTGCTTCGCTTGTGTTGTTATTGGCCGACCTGGATATTTTCCTATTAAGTTAATCCTCTTAATTAATTAATCCGATTCATTTTCAGCGCCCTCTTACCTAAGATTACATTTTTAATTAAAATTTTTTCCATTACCGACCCCCGCCATTTGCGCCCATTATTATACCGAAAGCTCGCCATCTTGCGCGCTTCGCATATACATATGTACACTGGGATATTGATGTATGTGTGTGTATTGATATATACGCGCGTCTCCCTATGCGTGTGTGTGTGTGCGCGCGCGGGACGCGTTTATTTAATTATATACAACACGAAAAAGACTACTCGAAACGGATTAGAATACTCGTTAATAATTTCGACAATAATCAACGTACACGTTCACACATACACATCGACACACACACACACACAGTTAACGTTCACGCGTGGAGAAGCAGATATGAATGAAAAAACTAAATTAAATGAAACGGAACGCTTGTAACAGAGACAGTTTAACGGCATTATCAGTGTACGCGATAGCGAACAAGAGGAAAAATTAATCCTTCGCCTAACGCCGAATTAATTCGAAAAACTACGGAGCGGCGGTCCCCGGAGGCATTTGCTCATTTAAACAATCGGAAATGCAGAAAGAAATTATTAAAATTTCCATCGACGATGAAAATGGCTAATTAAATGATTCATTAAACAGTGCATTTTCGGAAAATTATTAAAAACCCGCCTACATTTTGTGACGCGTATGTGTGTCTGTGTGCGCGCAGAATTTCAAAGGAATTCCCGCTCGTAATTAGCTTTTTTCTGAATAATTCACGACGCGCACGATTGTTATGTTATTTCGATCGGTGCACCGTTAACCTTTCATTCTTTGTCGATAATTAAAGGCAGAACTGCATGCACTTGGCAAAACAGATCTGCCGCCTGACTCGACTCCACTCTTTGTCTAATGATATCCGATTGATCTGCCTATAATCATTGCCCCCCCCCTTTTTTTTTCTTTTTTTTTAAATTTATTCCTCGAGGCAACTCGTGACGCGTAATTTTTTTTTTTTTTTTTTTTTTTAATTAAATTACTCTGCGGATTTTGATTATAACTCGAGAAATTACTATGTTCCTATTTGCGCGCCGGATCTTTTGAAATTTTCACTCTTGCAAAACATAAAATAACATCCACAGTGGAAGTGTCTTTAAGTTGAGACTCATCAGTTACCATCATCATTTCCTTCCGTCATAGGCTCATCGTCGAGGGCATTTATACAAAACAGCTAAAAGGGTAAGTAAAAAAAAAATGCAAAAAATTCGAGTCATTTGCATTATTAAAAGGTTATTTCTGTCTCGATTAAATTCTATTTTATTCGTTTTATTACACTGTTTAATTGCGTTTCCCGCATTTTATTTGTTGGCAATCCATTCCGATCAATTTTAAATATTGCTAATTTTGGTTTATTGTGTGTATAGTAACGATTATCAATTTCGATCGTATGTAATAACTGTCCGCTTTTTAACAACAGTCGCTCGCTCATTTTTATTCAATTTCATTCCCGCTTTCAATTATTCATTCCGGTTTCTATGCTTCTTTAAATTTTACAAGTTTTCTTTCTGGTTTCGGTTCTTTTTCAATCGTTTAATTTGTTGTTTTTTTTTGTTTTTTTTTTTTTTTGCGGAAGCAACCCTTGTCTTTTACCGCGTTTTATTGTCGACCAAAAATTTAGTTTGCTTCGTTTTTATTTTTTTTTAAATTTTGATCGTTTTCGATTATTCAGGTTTTTCTGATTAATTTGAACGTTTATTATATTCTAAAAAACGCTTCTTCGGCCAAGAGTGTATTTTGAATACCATCGAGACACTCCTGGGGTCGCGCATTAAAAAGTAAAGTAAGTCCCATACACTCTTGATAAGGTTTCATGGACTAAGCCCAACGGCACTAATGAGTGTAGGGGAGGGGGCAATAACATTTAAAAGTTCCGTTAAGCACCGTATAAAATCGGTAATTAACGGCTTTAGAAAATTAAAATAAATTTCCACAAAAAAATGGGGGGGGGACCAGCCTCTGTAATAATGTGGCCGTACGGAAGAATGTCCAAATTATTTACTTTCTTCGATATTCGAGGCTGTATTCTACGAGAGATTGCAAACTCGGCCGGATTAATGCCAAAGTATGCGCCGCTAAGAGAGGTCACTGAGCTTGCTAAACGTTTAATTGGCGCCTTTATTTTGAGCTGTTGGCCAAAATTCTGTTTTTCACTGAACGTACAAATACGAGCGTGTCTTACTGATTATATGTTTATAGCGACACGCTGGTGGTTTCGTTCGTAATTGACCAGTATAAAAATCCGTACTGCTTTTCTTATTACGGTAACATTAAGTAATAAAATTACTAACCCCTATTACAAATCAGCATCCGCTGAGAAATCGGTCAGAAGATTTTTCGCTCTTTTCACAATTAATTAATCTATCAATTCCGCATCCGTTTGAAAATAGATTCGATATCACACATCGTGAGAGAGAGAGAACACGATTTCCGTTAAAAAGCAATTAAAAACAAGTCGAATAAAAGACTTTTAACATAAAAACATTAGTAAAATTTCGCAAAATAAACCGGGACGTTTTCAGTCTCTAGCTTAACAAATATCAAATGTACGTTTTTCGTTATGCACCCCATATGATGTCTGACGGTTGGAACTTTTTGAACAGAATGATTTAAGTAATTTTATACATAATTTTATTTCATGCTCGTAAGGTAAACATTAAAAAAAATAAATAAATAAATAAAAAGAAAAAATTGTCAAACCGCCGCACCGTAAAACAAAAGGCGTTGTTATTAATAGGCGGTGACGGATTTAGGCCTAGTGATAAGATCTGGGCTTAGGACGGCGCAACATTTGAAGGGCGGAAAAATTTAAAAGGCTGCTAAAATTTAAAAGGTTCCTGAGCCGAAACATTCCAGTCGCTTAAAAGTCGAAGTTGGTGAATTTTTCTGTCAACTGTGAGATTGACTATTTTTACTCGCACTATTAAAACCAAGTATATCGAAAAATTGGATTAACTCGAAAATTATTTCAATAAAATTTCGTAGTATATTTTCTATTTGTAACACACTAAATCCATTTTTGTATTTTCTGCGCGGTAAGAAATAAAATTAATTTTGTAATTCATTATATTAATTATTTATTCTCTAATTATAAGTCATACATTACTGGTGTTGATAATATCTGTTGGATTTTAAGTATCAAAGAATAATATATTTTTATCGTAATTAAAGTAAGTTTCATTTATATGCATGAATTATATTGATTTTGACTTTAAAAACTGCTATCGATACATATTACATATATATATACACACATATACATATATTTTACTTTACAAGAAAGGCGGCATTACGAGCCTAGCCATCAACATCGAATCCGTCGCTGTTAGGAGGCAGTTCTCGGGCAATTAAAATTATTCGATAAATCGCGAAAGATTACCAGCGTGTTACACCACTGGTTTATTTATTATAGACGATAAATTTCGGAGAAGAAGCGAAGAAAAATGGTACATGCCTACTACACATCGATCTAGCAAACATTCGTTAATTTTCATTTAACCATCGTGAAAATTTCTGTTTTTTTTTTTTGTCGTATTAATGGCTTTTCCGCATTTCTATTCAGCCATGCTTCCATATCGAGGCTATTTTTCATGCAACGCAAAAAAAAAAAAATGAAAATATACGTATACAGTTGCGCATTCGCTTACATTTGTTTAGCACATCCCACAAAGGAATTCTCGTCTTTTTTTTTTTTTTTTGTTGTTATTATTTAGTGATGGAGGAAATCCGTTCGATCTAACGTTAATCTTTACTGATCATTTCGAGTGAAAAAAAGAGGTACGGTGCACGATGCGTATTTGAGGCTGGAACCGAAATGTGAGCAGCCAGTGTTTTATTGATGGCCAGCCATCTTGACGAGGTAGTTTAGCTAGGTGCGCGGATTGCGTCGTGTGCGTGTATATAATTCTTCATATTTGTCCGTTTTAGTTTTTCCAGAGGGACCGGCGAATCTATGGAAAATATTTCGGCCCAGCGCGCCCGAACAGCACGCTATTATAGAAATGTGCCCGAACAGTGAGAAACGATCCGAGTAATTAGAAGGTAGCGAAAATGCTTATTTTTTGATATTTTTCGGAGGCTGTCCGGAAAATCGTCCGTTTCTGTATTATTGCAGAAGACGCAGCCTTTTCCATTAGCGCGTGTGCCCAATTACGACCTTTATTAGTAGAAGAAGAAACATGCTGCACTCAATCGGAAGGCTGAATGTTTCGCATTCTTTCCGTTTTTTTCGCCGCGGAGAAGCATTGCCGCGCGCGCATTGTACTCCGTATAGCTTCCGGAGGAGCGTCTTTGTTTAATCCCCGGTACCGGGCTGCTCTTTGTCAGTAATCTGCAGTAAAGCCGGTGGTGCGCGCATTCGTTCGTATAATTAAATTCCAGTTAATTAGAATGGTGGCGAGGAAATTAATTTAATTTATTTATTAAAAGATAATCGGTAAATTCGCTGCGGCCGTTATGTTAATACTCATTCGACGACTACTCTACGACTGGAAGCGATTCCGTTTCGAACGCCAGTGTCAGACCGCTGCACTTTGCAAATCTACTCACTCTGTAGCTACGCCGTGCGCCGTCTCTTTCTGCGCCCGTCGAAAGATGGAAATAGCATCGCGCGACAAAAGAAAAACAGAATGCTTCGCAGCATTGTTACTGCCGTTTGCCCTAGGCGAGCTCGTTTTGGCCGACAAGAAGTGCCTCTCCTCAGAAGCGGAAACTAATTAATGTCTGCGTAAGAAAGATGAGCAGAGGCTACCGTCGTTATAATTGCCGCGGCCTCTCTGCATTAAGGGCAACTTACATTTTCCCGTACCGACTACATATGCGTCTAATTTATCGGATCGATCCGCGACCACTTTAATTGCCCGTTGTAGGCGACTATTTCGGGTTCTCATGCGCAGCTTGCCAGTAAAAAGCATAACAACGCAATCTGTTATGCGAAAAAAGTTACAATTCAACCGTCTTCAGTTGTTTTTTTTTATCGAATGGGAAAAAAACATATCCAAACAAGTAGAAAACTCGACGACCGTTCGACGTTAATTTAAGACATTTTTCAGGTTAGTTCAC
Source organism: Icerya purchasi (assembly GCA_039619475.1). Classification (NCBI taxonomy): domain Eukaryota; kingdom Metazoa; phylum Arthropoda; class Insecta; order Hemiptera; family Monophlebidae; genus Icerya; species Icerya purchasi. The sequence continues at coordinate 62,617,470 of CM077116.1, read as the reverse complement.
ATTTTGAACTTTGTAAGTTTAATCGCGCAATCTCGCTAAGACCACCGATTGGCGGCGAATTTTTCAATATTACATACACGGGAACTTTTTCGCTAGTGCTGTTTCATGTGAGTAGAACTCGGTTTGAAAAAAGATCATCGAGCCCGATTGCATATTAAAACTCAGTCCATCGAGTACAGCCCCCGCCGGGTTAATATTTTTCTGCAATTTCTGTAGAAGAGTCAGTCAGTGATAGGCCAAAAATAGATTCGGAGTAGTGATCAGAAAAACATTGCTCACTGCTCCGGCTATTACTCCGACTACTGCTGCTCCACAACGACAATAGCTCCGAATATTGCTCTAGTTACAACTGCCCCAACTCTACTTGAGTGCGAAAACGGCGTTGTCTCTTCTGTTAAATGTTGTTCCACTGTCTCTACCCATTTATGTGCACACGCATACACGCATCAAAACACATAGCTGGAGGACGAAATATGCACACCAATGCTGGTGCAGCACGTTTTTTTTTGCTGTCACAAAATTTCCATCATAATCGTGTTTCATCTTATTTTCCGAGAACTAAAATGAATGATACATATATGAAAGATTTGAAATTTTTCCACTATTTTTAAGTATTGTTCTTTGTTTTGTTTTTTTTTTCATTGTTATTATACATTCGAACAATGTCTGTTTTAAAAAAAAAACAAATGTCCAATATTAAATAATTAATTGTTTATCCTAAAAGATTGGACCTTATTATTATACATTCGTTTTCTATATCAGCGGATAAAGTAGTCGTCCTTTAGGAAGTAGCAAGTATTCAAAAATACATTACTAGACATTTCGGATGCGTAAAAGTAATTATCGAGAAATAGACTTCGTCGCATCTTGCTGCACACGATAGAATGCGTACTCTATCGATGTCCGCTTGAAAACATCTCGGTCCTTTATTAGGCGCTCATTTCGTCTCAACCACTTTTCTATCTTCTATCTCCTCGGGAATAGTGTCGGTAAATTATATAAATCTCCAGACAAAATATCATATAACTAGAAATTCACACATTTTTATTTATACATATATATATATACATATATATATATACATATATATATATACATATATATATATACATATATATATATATATATATGTAGTTAAAAATAGTAATTTTTATATTTGCAGCACTACCGGTGATCAGGAGAGAGGTTCGTAATACTCAAGAAAAAGGGGATCGGAAAATAAGTCAGTGGAGTCGTACAGATTCTTGGAGCCGCGATTGAATTCATATTCGAGTCTATTTTAAAGGAGAATAGATTTTAATACATAGGTGATCATCACCGCTGCAAATCTCTGATTATCAATATGATCGTCCACTAAAGTAACGGCAGCGTCGTACGTCCTGTTTCCGGTAGGTTGAGTTTTTTAAAAAAAAAAAAAAAACAAGAAAAACACACAAACTTCGTTTGGATAAAACGTCAAGAAATTATTACGAAAATTAAATTAAATAACCGCTGATAGAATCATATAGAAGACCATATGCATAAATATACGCGGCGTTAGTATGCAACCAGACACAACTGGGGCTGTACAATATCTTCAATAAATCAAACATACACAACATCAATATGAAGTGACTGCGTGTTGTACATTCACGTTCTGAATAATTTTCACAAACGATAGATCGGTACAACTAAAAGAAAACAACAAATATACAAATAAATGGTACGTCGAGCAGTACGACACATAGGGAGAAAGGGTGTAGTGATGTACAAGAGTTCTTCACCGTTGAAAGCTTTCCCTTTACGTGCAGATACTTTCTGTGCTAATTTAATTACAGATTGGAATGTGCGTTACGAGACATATTTTAGCCATCCGGAATATAGCACACGCTCGTCATTCCCACGCGTTATTATTAATCATGGAAATCTTCAACATCTGGCGCCAAGTACTTATCGAGCCGATCTAGCGAACGGATTGTAATTTGAACGAGATTAAACGGAATGCAGAGTCGAATACGCAGCGGGGCAGTCTCTCGAATGGCGCAATAACTTTCCGAGCAGGCAATGATGCCTGTTTCATCTGATTAATGCGTTTACGTCGCCCTGCTGGACTTGGTGCGAAATTTCGGCATTTTTATTCCGAAAAGCATTCGAACCGGACGATCAATCCGGTTTTATCAACTTCGATGTTGCGGAAATTCTCAACAAACACAGATCCGGCCTGCTACATTTCCGAACTTCCTTCCGTAAAAATAAAGAAACCGTTTAAAATCGTTATACAATAATAAAAAAAAAAGAAAAAAGCAACAAAAAACGGGAGAATAGCGAAACGAGACAAAAATGTCTACTGCTAGTGGTGAATTTTTGAAAACAATTCGCGTCGTTAAAAATTCACGACAGAAAATTTCTCATTAATTTTCCAACTTAAACGAACACGTTCCTGGCGCCAGGCGGAATAATTAAAAATCAGCCGGTTTCGCAACGGGTAAATTAGAATTTTTCAAAATTATCTGCGGGAATTATTATGTCGCTCGTGCGACCAGCACCAACACGCCGGTCGCACATGAATGATATTTTCAGAGACACACCTTCGACGAACAGCAGAGGAGACTTTTAAGTGGCGCACACGGACACACAGAGAGGACGCGAGCGACTATTACGACGGCGTAGAATCAATTTAATTTTCCATTTCATTAGTTTATTATCGGCTGCTGCCCGCTCTCCGATAATAAATCCCATTATAATGCACTAGTTCTCTCTCGTTCAATTACACTTAACCCCCGATTCGACCGCAGCCCCGCGCCCGTCGCCACTTTTCCGGTTAAATACGAGCGCGTCCAGTAACGCCGCCTTACATTTCGTTAAGAAGAAGAAGGAAAAACCCGGCCGCCAACTGCTCCGACGGATTAGTCGCTATATCGCGCTTTCCACGCGCTCGCCGAATCCCTTCTTCGAAAGCCGTACTAATTTCACTCGCAACTCGTCAGTCAGCCGGGCTATTCTCCCATTTCCGGTTCCTGATAGGCAACCGGTTAGCCGGCGACGAGCAGGCCCCGCTTTTCACCGGGTCACCCCCGATTCCGGTTTCGTAGTGCGATCGGTCAATAAAAATTTTTTCTGTTTCTCTTTCGAAAATGCGCTCTAGCAGAAAAACGCGCCAAAAGTAAAAAAAAATAGGTGTACGCGGTTCCGAAAGACTGTTTTCCCGTCAATCTCGTATTCTCGGCTCCGACGGTACTCCCGTAAACGAACCGGTAATAACTATTTTCGGACATTAATATTCTGTTTGGCAAACAATCCGCTTGCAGTACGAGTTAAATTTTACAAATTTTAAATAACAATTTTATTTCGGCCATCAAATACGACCAGCCCCTCGATTAGCCGGGGAAAACAATTGTAATCGCCCCATCTTCGCGTCCACCGCTTGCGGAACTAAACAAACGGATACTAATACGGGCTCTGCATAGTTCACACGCCGCCTTTGTTAAATATTGTTTTACTACTGATCCGTCCGTTGCGGTTTAGAGAGGGTCCCCGAAGTTTTCTGGCCTGTCTCGCATCGAGACAACAAACAGAACGAGATATTGTAGCGACATGAGGGACAATTACGGACACTAAAACTATTCTCTTCATAGTCGTTTCCCTTTTGAAATTTTCATTCGCTTCCCCGACAAAGAAAATGATCAGTTTATTGTTTCTTCTCAAAGTCGATAAATACGTTCGCAGAAATACTTTAAAAAGAAGCTTTCCAATTGTCGCTAGATGCGGTATTTTAATTTGTCTGTTATTAAGGCTTGCAAACCGGTTGCTCTAACACTCCGCTTCTTACTCGAGCGTTGGACGACTTCCCTAATGCGTATGTTTCACGCAAGGCTTAATGAAAATTTATTACGCGATTTTCTATAAAGCTTTCCTGTATTTATTTTTCATCGATTCCATAGAGAAGTTTTTCCCCCATTGGCATCACGCGCCGCGACCTACGCATTGACAATATATTATTTTATGCAGAGTGCGTGATTTCGGCATTTAAAAAAATTTATTACCGCAGACGCAATCCTAAATGCAGCCAGTGATGGCGCGCTACAAATTTTGACGCGACCTATTAAATGTACAGTTGCATTAATGCGTGTGTGCAAAGTGATGTTAGGGAGCGATAAAAAAAACAGCTGAAATTTTGTTCATGCAAAATCTAAAATTAATAAAAAAAGAAGAAAAAAAATATTGTGTCCAATCTCTTTTTGGGGAAAAACATCGAGACAGGAAATTCAAAACTGACACATTGAGAGGTAGTAAGTGTCCGACCGATAACTTGCGAGGTCAGTCTGATATCCATCGAAGACTACAAATTTGTTCTGCATGAAAATATTACTTTAAAATCGTGTTCGATGAACATATCGCTTATTAAATACAGTAACGTCATAACTGAAAAAATAGCGAATTTGAGTTATGACGTTATTGTATTTAATGAGCGATATATAGAAAATCGGAAAAAAACTTATATTCATAATTTGAAAACGTGTTTTACACAGAAATTCAATATTTTCAGTGATTTAGAATTTGTTTCTGATCACACATAGTGTGAGCTGTGTTCTTAGCTGATGATGGGTTATACCCGAAAACGTTTCTAAGTAAGCCTTTATGTTATTTTTAAATTTGCTTTTATAACTGTATTTGTAATAAATTACTATTTTTAACCGACTTCAAAAAAGGAGGAGGTATTCAATTCGACTGTTTTTTTTTTTTTTTTATGTGTGTTACCACAGAACTTTCTTCTAGATGAACCGATTTTGATGATTCTTCTTTTATTTGAAAGGTGGTGTTTGTCATGTGGTCCCATTTAAATTTGATCAAGGTCTGACCGATAGTTTTTGAGTTATCCTTAATAATGCGGGAGATTGAAGCTTTTTGGATGCTTTTCATTCATGATTGTTTTCACCGTCGGATTAGATTTTTGACTTAAAATACTATAAATTTGCCAAATTACCATGGAAATGTAGCTTTTGGTGTTTTTACCGTGGAAATAAATGTTTTAATTTAATTGAATAAAAATGCACTAAAAAGTAAAAAATAAAATGCTTTTTTACAAAAAATAAATACCGACTTCAAGGGTTATTATAAAAATTTAAAAATGCACTAAAAATTAAAAAATAATTACTCCCGATAAGAAAATATATATATCAGAGTGATATAACACTTAAGTGGTGATATCGTAATTCTTATACAACATTAATTTTTTGGAGTTGGCATCAAATTCATATTAAAAGAATAATTAAAAACTGCATTAAATGTTGATTAAATTGTTCCTAACATGAATTTAATTCCAACTCCAAAAAATTAATGTTGTATAAGAATTACGATATCACCACTTAAGTGTTATATCACTCTGATATATATATTTTCTTATCGGGAGTAATTATTTTTTACTTTTTAGTGCATTTTTAAATTTTTATAATAACCCTTGAAGTCGGTATTTATTTTTTGTAAAAAAGCATTTTTTTATAAATTATTTCAAGAAAATATCTTCGAATAAATCTTGCATAAATGATTGGTATACTACGTGGATTTTAAATAAATTTGTACGTATTCATTTTTCCGAAATTGTTACTGTTCGATTTTTTTCGGATCGAACTTTCAACAAAAAAGTTATGTATAAAGTTATAGTAAAACAAGGCAGCGCGATAGCCTAGTGGTTAATGTATTCGGCTAACAAACCGGAGTGTCATGGGTTTTCGGGAATTGCCTCTTCCAGATCTAAATCACTCCCAGGTTTACCCAGCCTGAAATTGAATTTGGTACCAGAAAAATCTAAAAAAGTAAAGGCGGATCTCAAGCGGAAAGGAACTGGCCCCAGTATTCTTATCAGACCTATTAGGCTTAGTACATTATGAGATAATTCCACAATCCCTGTCAAGGGTATGGAATATATATTTTACTAATAATAAAACGTTGAATTTAAAAATCTTTTTAAAATAATATGTAACATAATAATGATATAGTATTATTTTACTTTTAAAAGCATGTATATGTACGTATATAATAAAACTCAATCCTTCGGATCCTACCATCGGGACACCGCCCTGACCCCCAAATGACAGTCATGTCTAATTCTTTGGAAGAGTCGGTTTATCTTTTCTTTTTTCGTTTCCCATGGAAACACTAGGAAAACATTACAGAAAAACCAAGTAACCGGCTTAACGTTTTGTATGTAATGGAAAGTTGCGACGACGGAAATGCTTCGTGAAAACAGCGTAAGCCATCAATTGAAAAACATCAACTAAAACCGGTTCTTTGTGAAAATTTTATATGCTCCATGGCAAGGTCCGAAGGATCCAGTCTATATGTATGTAAAAATAAACGGTACGTGGTACACAGAGACCAAAAAAGACCTGGATGAACTGAAGATCACGCCTGAAGATATAGAACAGCGATCAACGTTAAAGAAGAAATTATTTGACCGCAAAAGATTCGCGGAGAAACGTAAAGGAAGAACTGGCGTTTTATGGACCGAAGAAAGAAAAAAAAGACACAGTGAAAAAGAATGAAAGCAGTATGGAAAGAGAGCAAGAAGAATGGCAGAACCAGTTGACAACGTAGTCCACCAGTGGCTAATTCGAAATAATAATAATGTTGTATATGCGTACACAGGCGTACTACTATATCCGAAAAAACAAAAACAAAAAAAGAACTAACCAAAGAGTGAGCGAACGGTAAAATATACCGAGTATAATAAGCATAAATTGTTTGTAATTTTAATTGAACTACACCGGCTGCTGCTGACACTATTTCAAATGTAATGCCAAATATGCTTGGATTAATAATTAATAAATTTTTAATTATATTATTTTAGACTTTGAGAAGTCCGGAAATTATTCAAAGTACGGTAAAAGCACCCAATAAAATTTCGTCCGTCCGCAGATTTCAGCCGACAAGCCAACATTCGCATATTTTTAATTTACCGTCAAAGTTTGAATTTATTTAAAGAAAATAGAAAGCAAAATTTTTTAATCCGTGAAAACATGATATTACAAAAATAAAAAAAAATAGAACCAAATATAAATAAAATTCAACGTTTCCAAAATAAAATTATGAAATATTGAAGAAAATATCGAAACGAAATTTAATTAATTAACAACGCGAAAGAAAATGAAAAGTATCGAAATAGAAACGAGACAAGGTAGTTTATTATTCGTTTTCGAGCGAACGCAGTAATCAATTTCTGCGGTTATCGCAGCATTGTTACGCTGTTTGATAATCGATTAACGTAATCATTGAAGCGTTTAACGGTTTCGGTTTTGATATTTCGATATAATAATATCGACAGTGTCTCCCCAAAACGAAGATCAAAAAGAGAGAAGCCTCGATTAAATAGGCCCATGTAATTATTTCTTTTTTATTTATTTATTTTTTTTTTACTCGCCGTAGGTTATTTCGCGGTTCTTTTAACCAGTGTCCGTGCAATGCACGGATTGTATTAAGTGAACCGAAATTACACAAATAATTATTTAATTTTTTTTCCAATTATTTATTCATCGACTTTTTTAAATGAATTTCTACTTATTGCAATCGAATATGTTTTTCTTTTGCTGCGCTAACGCTAGTAGTATTATATTTTTAATCGACTCTCTCGTAATACTTTCATCGTTGACTAATTACGAATCTGGTTATCCGAGGTTCGCTTTGCAACCGTAGAAAAGGGAGGAGAGTTAATTTTTAGCGATCGTGATGAATGACAAAGATGGAGCGATGAGTAGAAAAAAGTGCTTCGAAAAAAACCGTTTTCAATTAATATTCATTCTCTAATTCAAAATCGCTCTCATACTTTCTTTTATTACTAAGAATATCGAATACAAAATTCGGTTTTCTTAAATTTCACTTTTATTTTAATAATTAATAATTGATAACAATGATAATAATAATAATAACGATAACAATTACAATAATATTAACAATAACAATAATATTAACAATAACAAATATAATAATAATAATAATAATAATAATAATAATAATAATAATAATAATCAAAACATCTATTTATTATTATTATTATGCAATATATAGGCATCGATGCGCATAATTGCGCGAGTGATAGTATTAATAATTGAATGACAATAAACATTTTTTTAAATGAAAATAAAACATCTCAATCCAAATTATTTGCGATATATATTAATAGGAATTTCATGAGTTAATAATTATTTAGTAATAAATACAATACGAAAGTTCTTGAAATGTAAAATAAAAATAATAACACGAGTACCTAAACGTAATAGAATATGACTTAATATAAATATGACGAGTATAACATATTTCCGAGGACACTGTGTATACATAGAGACTTATAGTAACATACTTTTGTAGAGATGAATCACCCATTCGAGTTTCATCTATTTACAGACTAAGCATACCGAAATATTAAACGAGTAACTAAACTAGACACACACGGAAATTTACATAAGCATATACACATAAGTACATACGTACTCAAGATTAAACAAGCATCAGTCGAAGTAAGATACTGTATTAATTATTTATCAAAAAAGAGATAACAATAATAATAGTAACAATAATAGCAATTAAAATATTTCTTCTCCTTAATATTCAATTGAAATAAATAATCTACACGATTTACAAAACTTAATTAATATAAATCGTGAAAATGAATTAAACTATTATAATTCAAATTTCATATCTACTTAAGTGGATATATTTGTCCGGGTAATACAGTAAAATTTAAAAATATATACAGCAGCTTACTTTTAGGTATACGCAAGGGCATTTTCATGTAAATAAACGCGTATACGCTTATTAACGACACACATGTACACCGAAATCCTCCTATAAATGTATACATATATATATATATATGTGAAAGTAGTGTACTAAGCCCAAGGGCACTGATGAGAGTAGGGGACAGGCCGGTTCCTTTCACTTGGCCGCATTTACTTTCTTAGAATTCTCTGGTGGTACCCAATTATTTCAGGCTGGGTAAACCTGGGAGCGAGTCGAATCCGGACCGAAACAACTCCCGAAAACCCAGGACACCTCTAATTTGGTAACCAAGCACCTTAACCACTGGGCTATCGCGCTGCCAATTAATATATGTATGTATTTATATACACTCTAGGCGGCTGGGAACACTTTTTAAAATAGAAAAGCACTACAGTCAGTGAAAGAAATATTATGAGACGTTAACCATGCTTATTTCTTGATATCTACGTTTCAACAGTTGTTTAGATTATAATTACGGTCTGCTTGTCGCTTTTGTTTAATTTATTTTCTTTTTATCCTTTGATTTTTGATTATTTTTCATATTTTTATTTCAAAATTTAAATTTGTATAACCGTTGCAAGTCAATTAATAAAAAAAGACGAGTCGCTAACCATTATGGAACGGGACGTGAGTTTTTTTTCTAATTTTTCGTCTTACAACTTGGCGCTGCGTATTTTTTAAAATGTTGGCCTTTAATTGTAAAATTTCGGATGTTTCGTACTATCTATTTGGTAGAATGAGTACAGCGCAATCGAAAAGATGCGCTTCATTACGGCTTAGATCGTAAACTAGCAATGATTTAAAAGTCAGTGTAAATTTTTAGAATTTTTAAAATTTCTATTTTAAATATTAATTGTCTAATAATGTTATTAAACGTTCTTTATTTTTCATTTTTTCGAATTCTGCTCTATTTTCTTTCTTTTTTTTTTTTTTTTTTTTTTAGAGATGGTACTAACAGCGTACTAGCCCATTAACATAGAGGAGGCGGGATGATGATACAAGAACTACATTTTTATTTTATCAGACATGCAATTAATGAAAACGCTTCTAGAACAGAAATTTTTTTTTTTTTTTTTTGTTTTTTTTTTTTTTTTTGTGCCAAATTGCTCCTAGCTGATAACAGCTATCTGGCAATTTTAGTATTAGAGCGTAACATTGAGTAGCACTCTATCCAGCGATAGGTGCAGAAGATTATTTTCCTTTTTGTTAGGCTAAGTCCATCGGCTTGACTCTGTCAAGCCGCCGAACTTCCATCGAATTATCCAACAATACGATCGCTAAGTAATTTGGATGTATCTCCAGTCTGCTAGCATACTTTTTTGCATCATTAGTTATTACTTCTAGCACGGTCTTGATTTTTAGATCTTCATGTAGTGTTAAGTTGGTGATATACCACGGAGCATTGACTATCATTCGAAGGATTTTATTCTGTATCCGTTGGATGATCGCTATATTGCTCTTTTTCGAGCAGCCCCATAAGGGGCAACCGTACCGCCAAATTGGCTTTAGGATTTGAGCGTATATTAATAGTTTATTTTCAGGAGATATTTCTGATTTTCTGTTTAATAGCCAGTACATTTGCTTCAGTTTTGCATTTAGTTCGATCCGTTTTGCTGTTATGTGTTTCTTCCATGTTAATCTTTGGTCGAGATACATACCAAGATATTTTACATCTGTGTGTTGTGGAACTGGAACATCATTCAGGATTATATCTTCCGTTGGCACAATTCTTCTGTTAGTAAAGATTACTCGCCTTGATTTGCTTTCATTAGTTTTAATCTTCCATTGGCTAAACCACGATGAGAGTTCAGTAACAGCTTCTTGAATGGTGTTACGCGCTTTAACCGGGCATACATCCGAGCATAAGATCGCGGTATCATCAGCAAATGTTGCTACCTGCACGTTGGAGGGCGTAGGAATATCTGACGTGTATATGAGATAGAGTAGTGGCCCCAGCACACTTCCCTGCGGAACGCCTGCTTTTATCGGATATATATCTGATGAGTCATCTCCATACTTCACAAAGAAGTATCTTTCGTGTAAGTATGACCAAAGTAATTGATATATTTCATGGGGAAAGTGACGTTTTATTTTGTGTAACAGACCGTCGTGCCAGACTTTGTCAAAAGCCTGGCTTATATCTAAAAACACTGCGTCACAGTACTTTTTCCCTTCGAGGGATGCCTCTATAGTGTTAACTATGCGGTGCACTTGTTCTGTTGTACCGTGCTTAGCTCTGAAACCGAACTGATGTTCCGGTATTAACTCTTTGTCGTTAATAATTGGCATTAACCGCTTCAGCAACAGCTTTTCATAAAGCTTAGAGACTACGGACAGCAAGGAGATGGGCCGATACGAGTCCGGTTCTGTCGGTGGTTTAAGCGGTTTCTTAATGACGATAATTTGTGACAGTTTTAGCTGTATCGGAAAATACCGTAGCCGGAGCATCGCATTGAAGACATATGTCAGAAATATAAAACCTTTTCTGGACAATTCCTTTAAAATCCGTGCCGTAATTAAGTCATAACCCGGAGATTTATGCGGATTTAAAGTTTTTACTAAGTTATTAATTTCCCCCGGAGATGTGAGTTTTATTGGTTTAGAAACATCATAACAGTAAGCATCAGGGGTCAGCGTTGAATTTCCAGGATATGGCTGAAATATGTTTGCGAAATGTTTTGCAAAGACTTCTGCTTTTTCTGAGTCCGTTTTAGCCCAAGTTCGACTTGATTTTCTTAACGGATGCACCGCATGTACAGGTCTTTTAAGATTTTTTGTTATTTTCCACAACGAGTAGTCATGTTGCGGCAGGGGCGATAGATTTGTTAACCTTTGTTTTAAGGATTTGTTTTTTAAATCTTGCAATAATTTCTTTAAAAACTTCGTCTGCTTATTTAATGCTGTTTTATGGGTAGGGTTTCTCGATAATTGCCATTGTTTTCTCAGTTTCCGTTTTAACTGGACCGCTTTTTTAATTTTATCTGGATAATAGATAACAGGCTCATAACCTCTTTCCTTTGGTGTGGATTTCCACGCAGCTCGTTGTATGACTTTAATGAAGTATTCTACCGCTTCATCTATTTGTTTTGCAGTTTTCAGCGGTATTTTAACGTTCATTGTACGTTCAAGCTGCTCTCGAAATGCATCCCAATCTGTGAATTTATTATGGAGTTTTGGTTTCCGCATTTTTCTAACTATATGCTGACTAATTGTTAGTGTAACCGATGAATGATCTGATGACAATATTTCGTCAGTCCTAACATCAATAAATGGGGATGAAATTCCTTTTATTATGAAGAAGTCCAAGAGATCCGGTGTTTTATTAAGGTCGGTTGGCCAATAAGTAGGTGTTCCCGATGAATAGACCATGCTGTATGTTTCGTCCATGGATGATTTTAATTCTTTCCCTCTGGGCACTGTCAGTCTTGACCCAAAGTGAATATTTTTCGCATTGAAATCTCCTCCTACAATGTATCTGTTACCTAAAGTTCTGAAGAAGTCGGTAAAATGTTTTTTTTTTATAATATGCCTCGGAGGGCAGTATACTGCTGAGAGAGTAATATTTTTATTTGGACCTTCAGTGATTACTACACTGGTCGCTTGTAGGTAATTGAATTTATATTTGTTCAGTTCATAGTGTTTTATATTACTTTTTATTATAACACCAGTGCCACCGTGTGCTGTATTATCTGGATGATTTGTATAATATGAATTGTATCCCGGGAATGTAATATGTCTTGTGTTAGTGAGATGTGTTTCAGATATTAGAAGCGCATCAATATTGTTTTGCAAAATGTACATTTGTATTTCATCGATATGATTAAGAACACCGTTAGTGTTCCAGGTAACTATTTTTAAATTCTTCATTTTTTATTAAGTAAAGCAGTTGTAATAGTCTGTATAACATTGTTAAGCACCTGATTTTGCTGTTGCATCATTTCAAGAAAAAGGGTTTTTATTTCAGTTAAGAATGTATGTAGCATTGTTGCAATGTCATTATTATTACTGTCATTGACTTCAGAAGTTCTATTTATTTCTCGTTTATGCCGCTGTCCTGCGATTTGCGCATAAGTCAAGCGCTGTGTTGAATTAAGACCTTCAGTTTGATTTGTCTCTGTATGTTCTTGGAGACCGGAAGGGGGCAAATGTCTGGAGTTTGCGTATTTGTCTAATGTATTGTTTCTACTTTTTACTGCATGTTGCTGGTGATTTCTGATATTTTGCAGCTTTTTATAGACGGCACATCCTTTATAATTTGATGGATGATCTCCATGACAATTGGCACATTTTGGTGTTTCGTCCCGTTTTTTATTACAATTGGTGGATGCATGGTTATTACCACATTTGATACATGCATACGCCCTGTTACAATAGGTTTTAGTGTGGCCATACCTTTGGCAGCGAAAACACTGAGGGATAATATTCTTTTTATGCGGAGATTCTATCTTAACTTTCATATGAAGTAATGTTTCAATTTTGTATATATCAGAATTGTTTTCGTGCGGTTCGAGGTCTACAAAGAATAATGGTAAGGGTTGCTTAGTTACCCTATGCTTGATATTAGTTATATGCCTAATTTGGTGTCCATTTTCTTCTAGGGCAGTCTTGATATCATTTATTTCTACCGAGTGATGTAGGTGTCGGATTACTACCCGAAAGCTTCTTTCAGATTTAATTTGATATGTGTGATGTTCTATTTCTTCCTGACGTAGATATTTAACTAGTGTACGATAACTGTCTATACTGTTTGATTTAATTTCGACTCTTTTGTCTGTTAGGGATCTGCAACGTATGTCACCAGTTGGGATGACGCTGGCAATATCTGACAACATTTTGGTATAATCTACTACTCCATAAATTGTTATAGCAGGAGGTTTTAGTTCCTTTTTGTGCTGTGTAGGTTCTATATCTTCGTTCTCGCTAGAATCATCAGATGCCAAGCAAGCAAACCTGTTTTTATTTTGCTTAAGTATCTTTTTCTCTACTTGCTCCGAGGAAACACTTCTAACGTATTCTCTTTGCCTTTTCCTCTTATTTACGATCTCTTGCCAGCTGTGGTCTTTTACTTGAATATTGTCAGTTTGCATGGAGGCTTGCAGCGAATAATTTTCCTCTGTTGGGATAGGAGATAATACATTGGTATAAACAGATTTCGGTTTATCTAACGATCGGTTTTTTTTTGTATTTGTATTTATTTTATTGTTAGAATTGTTAGTATTATTATTTTTCGTCACATCACCGTTAGTGCATGCGAACGGAGGTAAAGGAACGAACTCACCGCCGGTTTGCATTGAGCCGTCATTTTCTGTGTCAGGATTTTCGGAAGCATTATGTGTGTAATGATGCGATGAAGCAGCAACATCTTCGATTTGTCGGTTGTTATCCGATTTACGGTTTAGAATAGGCGAGCGCATGACCATAACGGTAGTTTACGCAGAAAGCAGAGATAACAAATACCGGCTTGCTGATAAGCAAGCCGATCACTGTACCGTACTTACGATAATTATACGCGATTAGAATGTAAATACTGTCAAGAGCAATTGAACGCGAACAATGAACAAACCGATTTTGATGATTCTAAATTTGGAAAGAACAGAAATAACCGAGAGATTAAGAGAAAAGATATAGGAAGCAATGAGACATTTTTAAGAGTTGAGAATGAAACAGTACTTAATGGGTAGATAAGAACCTTTCTTGATGGGTAATTGTCCGTTGCTGACAAACCCAACAAATCTATAAAAAAAAAAAAAAAAAAGAAAGAATATGGTGGCCACTCAAATATAATTTTAAAATTCCTGGTTTATTCCCGGTTTTCCCGGTCCAAATCCTCCCGATTTCCTGATTACTAAAATTATACAAATATAAGAATGATAATTTTTTTGTTACTAATGGTAATTTTAGACGGCCGCATCATATTTTATACGAATAAAACAAAACTTATTAAAAAACGTATTCATTTTTCACTTCAAATGATTTTTTTTAACAAAATTATCGTTTGGCTATTTTAACTTTTTCTCCCAGTTTTACAACAAAATCTTCGACTTATTCCCGGTTTGGAAGAACAAATACTGTCCATCCTAATTCTATTCTTCTCTTTAAATCTTCCTTATTTCCCATTTTGTTACTAGTCAATTTTTTCACCAATGTGACTTTATTTTTTCATGCTATTATATAGATTTTGATTTTTCAGTATTACGTCGAAGTCTTTTAAAATCTGGTTCATTAACCGTTTGTGCTAGGTGCAATGTTTATCCTACAGATATTAAGTTTTATCGCTGGAGATAGTGTTCAGCTATTTAAATGCTAATGCAATAAATTTCAGCTCTTTCAGCGAATTAAAAAATATGTCGTTAAACAGTCCAAAAGGAGTGGCATCACCTAGTCCAACACCTCTATTAATAATCAGTCATATTACGTAGGTGAAATGATATTACTGGATTAGGCATTTCTTTCTTAAGTTCCGTATAATCTGTATGAATTCTTCGTCTGCTTTTAATACAATGAATGGCACTTTTCTAGATGCAAAATCAGATTTTCTCGATTCATTGATGTAAAGTACAATGGAATATTCTCAATATTTCTCAATTAACGGGTTTAGTGTCTCCATTTAATACGAAAGCCTTTTATCATTTCCCCTTAACTCACTTGCTCATTCTGAGAAACCGGCTTCACTTCTACTGTCTGTCTTTAGAAATCGATTTTCCTTTCAGATAGTATCCCTAATTTCAACTCCGTAAACATTCAACTATTAGTAGAGTTCTTATCTACGTCCGTTTGACTTATTCTTCGTAATATTTAAACTCTCCCGATCGAGCCATTTTGTTAGGCGCGACTTTGAAAGAATAATTCTGTCAAATCCGATATCGAATAATCTTTTTTTTGATACTCGTTCGAATAGAACACCATTAGCTAATCAACTACGTTGCCCCATTAAAATTACTCGATGTTTGCGACCAAATACGCACACACACACACACACACACACACACACACGCAAAAAGGAAAGGTATAAAAAGTTAAATAACGTTTACTGCCTGTTTCTAACTTTGCTTCAGTCGTCTGATTGTATAGTAGAGGCCTTAATGTTACCATGTTAGAGAATAGCGTTTTTCCCGGTATTCCGCTTTCCACATCTACACCGTAATTGACAGCTACCTTACTGATACAGTCAGTGTATCAGGATGGATCTTTTGCTATTTTTCTGGCGTTATCATTTTTTTTAAATCATTACACGGCTTGAACATTTTATTTTGTCCCGTTCGATTTTTGTTTATTTTGTTTTTTTTTCAAATGGACTTATCCAATATGATGCCCGCTACATATGTATGTGCGTTAAGGAGCAATGATAACACACTCTTGTCACTACTCGAAACTTATTGAACATTTTTATCTGCATATTGTTATCCATTAATTGCCACACTGCCATTCTTGCCAGTATCTTCCGAAACGCGTCGTATACGCAGAAGAAGAAACTGAAAAAAACCGTGGATAAACACGGAAATAATTCACAGAACAAAAAGAAATCAAAGCGGAAACTTCGATGGATTTCTCGTAAAAATAGTAAGTTCCCTCACGAGCGACAAAATAGCGCAACTAGAAATACAAATAACTATGTATGTCAAATATTTGCGTATAAATAGGCATAAAAGTTCTCTAGAGAACGATCGCAAAGTTCGCTAAAACCAAATTGCTGTTAGTAAAACCGACAATGATAAAAGAAACGTATACCAGCATTGTTCAGAAACTAGTCAAATCTTGGTAACAGGTTATTATCCCGGAGACTGGAAAAATTCGGTACATATAAATATACTTACGTACATACACACACACATAGCCCTCCCCATATATACATACATATATATATATATATATATATATATGTGTGTGTATGTATATATGAGCATTTGCAATAATTAGTTCACGCGAAGAATGTGGAAACTATCGTGTGATTGCAATAATTATTTTCTTCTACACATATATATATATATGTACAAAACTCAGCCCTTCGGGCCTTTCAAAGTGGCAAGCCTCTTCAGCGCCAATCTTTTTCCTTTTAAAATTCTTGAAAATTGTTTCCAATTGATTGCGTCATTCTTAATTTGGACCAGAATACTGCATTAGTCATTAATATAACACGCATCCTGAATTAGTTATCAAATATACACCTACTTGTTAAATACAAGTCGGACAATTGAAAAATCAAGTCCTTGCGTACTATTTTCTGTTTTTTCAGTCGTAATTAATGTAAAATTGAGTTTTCTCCAGACTACAGCTTTTTTTCAAGTTATATTTCTTTAATTACCATGCGGCACCATCAATTTTTAAATGACCGACTATGGCATAAAAAATGGTCTGACGTATATAAATGAAAAGTCGCAATTTTTGATTTTAAAAAAACTGTTTGCGTTATCAAAAATTTCCTTCGAAAACTTTTGATAAATGTTTTTGAAAATATTTGAAGTTAATTTTTTCCAACTTCCAAGAAGTATATGGCGAAATGAATATTAAAATTATTCATTATATATAATGACGGTGTAACAAGAGGAAACCGGCGTTGATTTTTGCATTTTAAATAAATCAAATATCATTGGAAGAAAAATGTGAAAAACACATCTTCTAGAGCGCGTAAATTGTTACAAACATCTTTCTCCTTAATTTAATTTAATTTAATTTATTTATTTTGCATTATTTTATTTTGGTTTTATGTTTTGAGCTCAATGAAAGCTTCGTTAATTTTTGATTTAGAATTCTTTTTAAATTCTGGCTCGTTTCGTCGATTATTTTCATATCGCCACAGTGTGCCTTGTCTACTGGTGCGTAAAACTACATACAGCCGAGCTTCGGCTTCACGCGACATTTATTATGAGCGAATTTCGAATTAAGCATAAGAAACGAAGAAGAGCACACGGCAAATACGAGAAGAAAATAAGGAAGAGTTGCAATTAACCTCGAGCGAAGGCGAAGATTTGCAATATACGTTGTGCGGAACTGATTGAAAAGTGTAAAAGCAATATAAGGCGACGACTTCGGTATACTGCAAAAATGCGAAATTTTGATATGGGTTCCGAGTGCGGACAAGAGAGCGGGGAAGATGGGGTTCGTCAATGCACGCGTACACGGACGCGATGACGGGATTTTGCAATAACCGGCACCGTCTACTAGTTAGCCGCAGTAACGGTTATCGCAATAAGGAGAATATTTTGAGAAAATGGAAATAGCTCGACGCAGCCCAGGCCATTCGCTGCGTATCGGAGAGGGAAATAAACAATAATGATAATGATAATGATAATGATAATAATAATAAAAAATAATAATAACAATAATGATAATAATGTCGGTGATAAGATACGAGATGAAGAATGAGGAGTGGTCGGTGGCTAGTAATATTATTTTTTTAATTTAAAGTTATGACAGGTGGCTACGTTATATAAGATATTAAAAAAGAAACGGCAGCATTGGTCGGCGGATGGAAGTGAGTCGGTGGTCCAGCAGCCGTGTCTGTTGAGGGCTGCGATGTAGGGGCGCGGTTCGTGGGACTTCTCGACTTTATATTACACCTTCGCAGACCGGACACGTAGGGGTTCGCAGCGACTCCAGTTCGGCCGGCACATTCAAAAACTTTAACTGCGCGCACTCAATGCGGAACCGGGATGCCGATAGCGGCGCAAGTCCCTCTCTCTGTCGTCCGACGCGCAGCGCTCTTCTAATATTATTAATCTGCCGACCGATATGGAATAGGAAAATGCAAAAAATCCGAAAAAGCCCAAACAGCCAACCCGTACATCATACGTGGCGCAGCGGCCGGCTTCGAAATGTGCGTACGTCGACGTCGACACACCGTTACTGCCGATTGCACACTTCTACGCGGATAGTAAAAGTTATAAAGGGCGCCTCTAAGGCCAACTTTAAGATAGACCAACTTCACCACCGGAGCTGTTTTTCTCCCCCTTTACGCTTCCTCTCTGTTAAGAATTAACGGGGCACACACATGCGCCCCCCCTCTCCAAAAGGCTACTTATCCTACAAAGGCGCACTTTTTTCACGTGATGCTAAGACAACACACGAGCAGCTATTCGATTTTGAAACAGCCACGCTACTTTGCAATTCATACAAAAATATCTTACTCGAACAGATATTCTACTTGTAGAACCAAGCGAAAGAAACCCCCCCCCCCTCCCCCCGATTATCTTACCGAACTTTTCCCGTCCCCTCTTTATTAATATCGTATTAAAAAAACAAAAAAATTTCCTTTCTACCTCATCGAGCTGACCAAACGTCAGGAATAGAAAGAGAACGAGGCTGAAGAGAGAAATAAAGTTAACTCCATATTGTAAGGGCTACTGAGGAAATGTTCGCAATCGCGTTGTAACAACATTCAGGAAGAGGAAAAGCGAAAAACTTGCAAAGAGACTTTCTTCTTTGAAATTCGAGATTTCGTTCCGTCGACAGTCCGCGTCAAAATGATGTCTGATAATCGGTTTTGCTTGTGCGAATAAAAGTTACAAACTGAGCGATAATCGAGTTTAAGGCATGACCGCTGGCCGGAAACTCAGTGTCGTCCGAATGCAACTTTGTTCAAAAGTATAACATATCAGTTCCGCATTGTGATTGAATAACGTCGTTTCCATTTCGAATTATCCGCCGATTCCGGCTAATCTGCAGGTTCGGCTAGGTGTGACAACTGTTGCGCTAAAAAAATGTTAATCACTCGCGATGACCATTTTTATTTTACTTCTACCTTTTTTGTTTTGCTTTCATAGCAGCTAGCTTATAATCAGTCTGATGAATTTTACCGTGTATTCGACGATGGGAAATTAAATTATAAATGTTCGAAAATTTATTAAACACCGACAAGCGAAATAATTCTAACGGCGACAAAGTTAAAAAGACGGTTTACACATACGCGAATACAGTATACATGTTTTAATTGCTCCGGCAATAATTAACGCAATTTTATTATTTTAATATTCTGTTCCGGTTTTTATATTAATTTGATTATACTTACGAGAGAATATATAAACGGTTGATAAAAACATTGTTTCGCCTCAAAAATTTTATTACACTTTGCGAGAATTTTTGTAATAGTCATTACAGACACTTACCGCGCGTTCAATGTTGCTTTTTTTCCACATGCAGTAAAAATTGGTTATATTAAAAACGATAACATTGCCGATATTCGATAAAATCGCACGATATAATCTCTGTCGCATTATAACGACACTGATTATAATGAAAAATAGGGTTAAAATTAAAATTTTTGAACGCGGATAAATAATTACCGCTTATAACGACGTGACACAGCATGTGGAGGCTTTGACTTTTAAAGTTTTTCGTTGATTTAATTGATAAAACGTAAAAAAAAATCAATTAAAATACAGAAAGGGATTTTCTACCGGTAAAAACTTGCGAAGCACTTATACAACGTATTAGAAAAATACTATACTCTTTCGTTATATTAAAAAAACAAAAATTACAAATTTCCCCAAAAATAATAAATAAAACTGAATCATTGATGGTGTTTTATGTTATTCCTAAACCCGGGTTTACTTTTACGTAGACATAAAAAAACTGGTATTTTTACTTATAAATTTGGCAAAAAACTGATTATATGAATAAACGATTGTTTGTTCGAATTAGTGAAAAGCTATTCGGCAGAAACTATTTCATAGAGGTTTTATAACACGGAGTAACCGTCGACTACTGACGGTAAATGCTTTAAGAAATCAGAGGAAAGCGACGAATTAGAACGACCAGACTATTCACGTCATTCAATGTCGTTCGATTCCGCCGTACAACGTGGATATAAGCACATTTAATGACGGCGTCATTTTTGTGTCGAAGTTAATGTGAAAAGATCACTGCGAAAATAACGTCTTTAATAGGAAATAATATTATTTTGTTCAAAAATTTACTCTCCTATAAGCATTACAGAAATACTATGTATTTATCTGTGGGTCTATGTCTCCGTGATCCAAAAGATCGAATTTTTATATATATTTATCTATCTATCTCTCTCTCTCTCTATATATATATATATATGGGGGGGCGTGGGGTGTGTGTGTGTGTGTATATATATATATATATATATAGGTATACATACATGTATATTTTTTATAGGTTATATAATTTCCTTTTCGGAAAATAATTTAGAGCTGAAAAAATTTGAAATTTCGATATTTAAGAGGTTGGTTTGATAAAATTTTGATAAAATCCAGCCCAAATGTTGTGTGACAAAAAAAATACTCCAAATCAATTGCCCATATGAATTTTCAAAGCAACCTTATAAAATCTTCTCAAATGATAAAACGGGTGAAGAATAAACGAAGCAGCTGAAAAATACGTCGATAGTCTTCTGCTGGTACTGCCACAAGTCATTCCCTGGTTCAATCTGAAACATTCGTCAAGCCTGCTAGACTGTGAAACGATTCAATAAGTATTTCTTACGAAACTGACGTAACTTTTAGATAGTTACACGAATGCACAGTACTGCGGTAAGAACCTGGCCACCCTGTAGACATCCGGTGCACCACTGTGAAAAACTTAACACACGAGGCATGCGCGTTAATATTAAAATTTGTTCCGTATTTAGTTCTTTCCATTTTTTTTTTCTTCATATATGCCGCTTTCAAAATTTCAAATCACGTTTTGAAATATTCTTTCACCCGGGGGGGGGGAGGTTGCTTGTTGTCGGTTTGGTTGTATTTCGGCTTTTCTCATGGTGGCCGTGATTTCCCCAATCCTATCGATCTTTCGAACGTTTTCTTTTCAACAAATAGAATAAAAGAACAGAAATGCGCATTGAAATAAACAACACATAACCAACGGTGTTTCGGAGTCACTTGCATTTCTTGAATTTTCATCTCTAAAAGTCGACCTTTTCATCGACCGTTTTCCTAATATCTATTTTTCTTGTTAAACATATTAAGCAAAATATGTATTATATGCATTCTTGTGTTACGTGTGTAAATCGAACTAAAACTACACGGAAATTACAATTATATAATCATGTTATTTACAAAAGCGACATGTTTCGTGGTACAGTACAAACTACATAGCATCGTAGTGTGTAACATAATCCATATTGTGATTTTCTATTCTGCTCTACCGGGTCGAATTTAGTTAGCAATTATAGCTAGAGCTCTCTGCTGTAGGATAGAAATATTCAAGTTTAAAAGCCAATCAGATCCAGTTTAGTACGTTTTTAGGCTAGAACTGCTCGCAGCGATGTGTTTAAGTATTTCATTACGCAGTTCTGGCCGAGCAGTTTTTTTTCCCCCGAACGTGTATTTATATAAAATATTTCTACGTATTTACGTGTCCATGTGTGCGAAGATATATACCGAATGGTCCTCCGTTATTAATAAGGCGCACACGCGTAAATGGTTTTATTTGCTTAAGAATAGAAAAAAGTTAAATTAGTAAATGTTGTGGTACCGTCAAAAAGCAAAAGATTACTACGTCGAGACATAAATGAAATAGCGAATATCCAGATTTTTAATAGAAAACATTAATTTTTTAAAATTTATTTTCTTGTTAACCGGAACGGTTGCAGTTAATGTCGCAGGTAACTGATAACGACGTTAGTGGCGGGAGAAGGAAAAGATAAGACGTGGTAAAGATAAACGACGATGTTTTAGCGATGGGGGAAATTTACAGATAAGAAGACTAACAACAAAGTCTAATTTAATAATCGTAATCATCGTACAGCATACAGGTAGTGTTTGGAAATTTGCAGAACTCATTTGAATTTGATCGACTTGAAACTGTAAAAAACGTACTCTACAGCAAACGTTTGATTTTACCGAATTAATTCGCCGTTTCTTCCGGATTCCGATGAGTGACCGTAACGTGTGCGCCGCACTAGGATAGATGGAGTCCGCTGTAAAAGTTATTTTGCAGCTCTTCGGATGGGTCGAGTTAATTTTTGCATTTCCAACTTGGGGCAAGATGCGAAGAAGCCGGTGGATGATTAGGAAGGAACGACTTTCGAAACGGTGGCATTTCTCGAAAACATCGCAAATGGCCAACGATAAACAGATGTGCGATGCGACGTCGGTAGAGCTATCGAAAAATCGTTCGCCGCACTAATCAGGTGTTAATCTGGTTTGTTTGACTAGGCGCATTTTAACCGGATTTCGACGAGGACGCCGAGCAGGAAAACCGACAGAACCATCGCAATCTGCACAGTGCCCCGTTTGGAAACAGTTTACATCGTTATATATGATTAGAAGCGGCGCGGGTAGTTCTTGTTAAGTGCGACTAATGGTGCCCTAATGGTCGATCCTTGTACCTCTCGGACGGAGCGGCTTAATTCAATTCATCCGTCTGTTCTAATAGAAAAATCTCCATCTAGAAGAGTCTGTGTTTGCTTATAATAAATGTAAATAAATTCGTTCGCGTCGATTACCCGCGCTACCCGCTGCATAGGTGCGTCCGCTAGCCAGTTCACTTGTGTTAATACAAATGTACAAGAGACGCGGCTCGGTAATAACGGTTCGTAATAGCGCTGCTAATGTAGTTCGCGTCGCGGACGGCCGTGCACTGTCATTAGGGCCGTCGGCAACAGTTCAGGTGTGCTATTAAATGTGGCTTTATAGC
This sequence comes from Icerya purchasi, assembly GCA_039619475.1. Lineage (NCBI taxonomy): Eukaryota > Metazoa > Arthropoda > Insecta > Hemiptera > Monophlebidae > Icerya > Icerya purchasi. The sequence continues at coordinate 62,594,121 of CM077116.1, read as the reverse complement.
GTGCCAGTGCCGTTTCGAAAGTAAAACAGAAGAGTGCGAAAGCGGATAATTGTCAGATTAATGGAACTGTAATCGCGCTGAAACATGTACGCGGCAGGCTACCTGCGATCACGATTCAGCCGCTAGTTAAGACGCTCATTTCGCCAGCCCCATCGCATGCTGGACGACGCGACGCGACAATTAACGCCGAAGCCCATGTGACAAATGAAGGGTTTTTTCCCTTTTTTTCTGTAATCCTCCTAGAAAAGGCTCCCCCGGTGACGTCGAGCGAATTGACAACTTTTTTCCCCTACAACACTCTGCTTCCCAGGAGAGAGAAATAATTCTAGAGTAAAATTAACCAATTAGTTTTATGCCGGATTTTTGGTAGTTGCCTGATAACGCGCTGGTGCTTAATATCTGAAATCAAATCGTATCAAAAACTTTCTGGCGAAGGTGTAAAATTTTCTGCTGAAGGTCTTCATACCAAGAAGTAAGAGCGTTAGCGCGATATGGAAACCGTCCAATGTCACACAATATCACATTACCCGGTTACACAGAGAGCTTATATCGAGGATTACTTAGATTTATTTAAAGTCGATGATCGGTATTAAAACGTGCAAGAATCGAAGTTCTAATGTCAAGCGACAAAAAATTGTGTCGGCAGCATTCAAAGATCGTAGCGTTAGATTTCACAGTTGACAAGCCCTTCACAGTTCTGCCTCTTGAATGTGCCTTCTCACCGTGAGAATACTGACCCCGCGCGATTAAAATATTAAACTTTCGAAGACTGCGCGTTTTAAAAGCCATTCTCAAACTCTGTAATCCGTCACGTTATTTTATCGATAATTGCAGTTGAATAATAAACTATATGCGCTAAATGTAAATAGATTGTAAAACGTTATTTCCTTTTTTTTTTTTTAAATTCAATAAATTATTTTTCTGCTAATTTATTACTACATCTGTTTCTTAAATTTTAAAGTTTTTCTGTAATCTACGTGTATTTTTGTCTCTTTTTCAGGGCAATTACGAGTATATATAACAAGATCGTAATGATATTTAGAAATATGTGTAAAATAGGTATTCTTTCTTTTTTAGTTTTGTTAATTTACACAAATTGCACGCGCCGTTGATCAATGAATCTCAACCATCTGTTTCAAAACTTTTTTTTTCTTCCCTTCTCCCAGTCGCAACTTATTTAACGCGTGCCTCCTTTAAATCATCTGTCATTCTTCGCCTGATTTTTTTCTCGCACTTCATTTCAAAACGGTCTATCTAATTCATTTCTTCTTCTTTCGTTCCCTCATCTTTAGTGTCCACCTCGAACGCGAAATCTGTCACTTCCCCTCGAATTGTAGACGCTTCTTAATTGGTTACAAAATTTACAAAGGAACCATTTCAAATGAAGCACATTTTATCAGTCTTCTCCTAAAGTTCATACAGTCTCGCAACTGTGTTACTTCACTGTTTGAAAACCCTTCTCGTAAAACTACGTTAGATTTTTTGGAACTTTAATCCTTCATTAGCATTCCAAGTTTTAGCTTATTTCTTTATTTCGTTCACTACTTTTCCGTTTACATATAATTATGTTTAATGTGAAATATGTTCGCCACTTCCATTTCGGATTTAATCCTTCATTGGCCCACATCACTACTTCGCTACTTCTCCATTTACAAAAGTTGTTTTAACGTGAAAAATATTAATTAAAAAAAATCAAGCGGGTTAATCATATTAAAAACCGTTCAAACGGTGTCGATTATTTTATAGCATAAAGCGCGCAGCATTTTACATAGAAAACAGTTTAGCACGTTCGATTTTAATTCGCCCGGTTCTTGTTGACCACTGTTTTTCAACGGTAAGTTTTCATTGGATTTTACCCGTTCCGGACACAGTTTGAGTTCGTACTTTTTACGTTCTGTGCTCAACAACTCTTCACATCGTTTATGCACACACACACACACACACACACGTAAATTCAACAGGAACATTTCATCGCACATGGCACACAGGTACACATCTCTGTACATTCGTAATAACGGAAGTGGCAAGAGCGGCTAAGCTAATTTAATAGCATGTATAGCATTGTTTATGATGGAATAAATGCCGTTGTTAATTCGGATGATGGTGCGATGCTAGTAGATTTAAGAACTAGTAATTGTTTTGACAGTAGCGAGAATATGCATACCAATAATAGACTTGATCTGACTCAGTTTAGTAAACAATAGTCATCTTGGAATAATATCCGAGACATTGATAGAAACGCGTCTAAAAATGAACGACATGTTTTTCGTTTTTGTAATAACGGCAATCGATTAACATAGAGATAACATCGACAGAGAAATATGCACTTGTATAATGAATGCGACGAATATAGCGAATTTAAAGTACCCGTTCAATCCATCGATATGAATAGTTCATTATGTTTAGCAAAAAAGTTTTTTTTTTTTTAAATAATTCATATCTACGTAACGTTTTAGAAATCATATTAATATCGTCAGAAATGAAGCACGGGTTTTTTTCATTGATAGGGAATTAATTACAGATGAATAGCTAAAAGAAAGCAGTTCTTAGCCATTAGGTAAGAAGTAATGGTACGAGAAGGGTAGATGAAGATATTACGGAAGAAAAAATGTTTGCCGATGTAAGCGATCAAAAAAAAAAAAAAAAAAAAAAAATCAACCGACCAAAACAGTAAAAATTTACTCCAGCGGAGAAAAAAATCCCACTGGATATATATTTATGAATAAAGATTAAGTGTTCAGTTTATGTACAGTCAAACGGTGTGTGCTATTTAAGTCTAAAATTTTTTCATATAGTAAACTAGAAGCACTCGTTATTCGATAGAAGGACATATGATGGGGATGTACCAGTGAACAGTACCGTGTCTCAATTGTTCCGAAATGCATTTTCTTTTTTATCTATTGCGAATGTCTGGAGAGAGAAAAACAGTGTTATACGAAAAAAAAAAAAAAAAAATTAATAGCACAACAAAATACAGAAGTTATGTAGAGGCTTCGAAGGAAATTCCTCTTCCTCGCCAAGAAACTTTATATTCCTTTCGATTTCGAACTCCTGTAATAAACAAACTGATGATCAAATTATGAGCTGCTTCATTAACAATGCTCCTTTTTAAAAATATAAAATCCGCCTATCTCTACTAAAGGATATCGAATGAAAATAGTAAAAAAAAAAATTAAAACAATGTTCTGTATCAACTTGCCTTGCCCACTTATGGTAAACGAACAAGCAATTCCAACAGAAGATACTAAAGTACCTGTTATAAATACTGAAAAGCTAACAATTAAACTAAAAACATGAATAATGCATCTCCAATCGAAACAATAACAGCCCCGTACATAAAAGTATTATAAAAAATAATAATAAACCAAATTCCAATTTGCAAACAGCGAATAATAATGATAAACCGATCTAATTTTAAAAGAATGGAGGGAGAAAATTTAATAATAATGAAGAAAATGGGAAAAAAAGAAATAGCAATGAGATCGAATAATTCGATAAAAAGCAAGTGGGAAAATTTTAGAGAAAAAATAAACGATAATTGCAGTTTAATTAAGAGAAAAAAAATATCCGAAATTCATTCCGAAAAAGTCAATGTTTTTTATCTTCCTTCGATTTCTTCGTAATTGTTTCGTTCGTCTAAAAAAACATTTCCTTATATTTTATTATCGCAATCTGGTTTCGTGAACTGGTTTTAATGCAGACTCTAAGCATATAAACATTTTTTTTATTTTTTTTTTTTTTTTTTTTTTTGGGCGCGCCAGCGGCATTGACCCAACAACAACAGAAATTAAGGAAGGGGTTAAATAAAAAGACGATTAGAAATAGAGCTTAGGAAAGATTGGAGTACAGGGATTATATCTGGAGATGGAAAGGAAAGGACAAAAGAAGAATTATACGGAGCAGGAAGACCCAGTGCCAAGATTTTCGAGTACAAAACAGAGCGCTCGGAATCAAGGGCAGGGCATTCAAAGAAAATGTGGTTTGCATCACATATGAGAGGAGAGATGGAATTATGAAGGGGACAATCGGGAGAAGGGGACAGGGAAAAACGAAAACATGAAGAGGGTAGAAGTGAGTGATTAATACGCAGTCTGATTAAGGAAATGATCGCGGAGCGTTGATAAGAATAGGATTGAAACCACGGCTGGGAAGAGGGAACCGGTTGAATTTGAAGATAATGAGAGGCGGGATTAGAAAATAGAGAAGGATAGATGTCCGACCATAGTCGGGAATGATTAGCTGAGGAAAGAAGGAGGATGTCCGAGGTAGGAATTTTGCAGAATAAAGGACCATCGCGGGCCGCCGAACGGGCTAAAAAGTCCGCTAACTCGTTGCCCTCGATGCCAGAGTGACTTGGAACCCACAGAAGGTCAATAGTAATGGAACGGGATGAAAGTAAATTGGATATAAGAAAACGAATTAAAAAAATGATAGAATTGGAGGAATGAGAAGGAGGAGAAGAGATGACTTGAAGAACACTTTTGGAATCGGAGACAATCAGACATTTACTGATCTCTCTTATGGATGGAATGAACGAGACTGTGCGTAAAATGGCGATAGACTCCGCTGTGAAGATAGAACAGAAGGAAGGGAGCTTGAAGGACTCAGAGTGATTAAGTGAGAGGGAGGTAAACGCGCCGCCCACACCATTTTCGTTTTTAGAACCGTCAGTGAAGAATGTTAGATGAGAAGGAAAAGATGTGTCCAGCATGTGGAGGAATTCGGCTTGGATTGAGGAATGTGCGATGGAGCTGGTTTGGAGAGAGAGAGAGAGAAGAGATTAATAGTCTGCCAAATGCTGGAAAAGTCATGGGAAAAGTAAGGAAGCTTGGAATAAGAAAAGACATAAGGCGAAAAATTGGAGACTCGAGCTGCTACGAGAGAAAGGATTGGGATTTTGTGAGGAGCGAAACGCCATTGGTTTTTAATACTAAGATAGGAAGAGATAAGATTAGATGAGGACACAGAAAGCCGTTTAATTAGAAAATTATAACTAAGCTGCGATCTGCGGATAAACAGTGGTTGCATAGCAGATTCAGAGAGGATAGCAGGAATGGGAGAAGATTTTGGCGCTCCAATGCACAATCGAAGGCAGCAGTTTTGAACTTTGTCCAGTTTGGTGAGGAGAAATTTAGAGGAGTTTCCATAGATGAAGGAGCAGTAATCGATTCTGGAACGAATTATAGCTTTGTAAAGGATGAGGAGAATGGAAGGGTCACCACCCCATTTGGATGGCGATAGGGCTTTCAGGAGATTGAGTCTTTTGAGGGAAGAATTGTAGAGATAGTTGATGTGTTCATAGAAAGTGAGTCGGCTGTTGAGAATAACACCAAGATAGCAGAAGGAGCTGACGAGCGGAATCGGAATGTCAGATGAAATAATATTTACCAAAGCTTGATTGTAGGGACGGAGGGAGAACACCATAGAAGAGGACTTAGAAGGAGAGAGAGAGAGAGGTGAATTGAGGCGAGGGAGATACTAAGGATAGATAAAGAGTTATTGATCTCTTCGTTGGCGGCGGCCACATCATTACAACTGGAGTAGATGAGGATATCGTCTGCGAAAAGGAGAGAGGAGGAAATCGTAGGGAGGGAAGCAATATTAAGGAGATAGATATTGAAAAGAGTGGGGTTAAGACATGATCTCTGAGGAAGTCCCCGGTGGATGCAGCTGGAAATGACACGGGAGAGAGGGATCTATTTTGGAACAAGTTTAGGATCAGAAAGATGAAATTAGATGGAACGTTAAGCCCAAGAAGCTTGGCGCATAGAGTAGGAAGGTGGACATTATCAAACGCAAAGGAGACGTCAACAAATGTAGCAACAGTGAATTTTCTTTCTATGAAAGCTTTGTAGACGTCTGATAGGAAAAGACTGATGCAGTCGACCGGGCCCAACCCCGGGCGAAAGCCAAACATATTGTAAGGAATTAGATCATTGTGTTCCAGCCACCAGACGAGTCGATTGTTCACCATACCTTCAAACAGTTTACGAAGACAGGAGGCTAAAGAAATAGGACGGAACGTAGATTGATTTTTTTTAGGTATAGGGATGATAACAAAGTCATTCCAAGATTTAGGTGTAGATCCGGAGAGTAGGAAGGAGTTAAAGATATTCAGAAGAAAATGCAAAGAAAGCGTGGAGAGGTTTTTAAGTATAAGGAACGATATACCACCTAAACCTGGTGAGGAGTTGGAGGATTTATTAAGGATAGATAGTAGCTCATCATAACGGAAAGGAAGAGATAAGAAGTGAGACTCTGAGTTGGGTGTAAGAACAGGAAGCGAGATTTCCTCAAGGGAAGGAGCGTAGGCGGGCGCGATAGAATCTAGAAAGGAAAGGAGATGTTGCAGTGCGGGAGAGGGATGTACCGGGCGCTTGGAAAGGGGAGAAGTAAAAGCCTTAGCCATCTTCCAAATCTGCGAAAAGGGCGTGTCTTTAGAAAAAGCGGAACAAAATTGTTTCCAAGAATTTCTCTTAGCCGCTTTAAGAACAAAGCGAGCCCTCGCATTGGCTTCTTTGTGAGCAAGAAAGTTGGACATTGAGGACCGCGAACGAAATGATTTGAATGTAACAGTACTTTGTTTGAAAGCCTGTTTACACTCTTCGTTCCACCAGAGTGAGGAGGCAGAGGGCGCTTTTCGGTGATGATTATTGTGAACAAGCGGAGAGGATGAAGAAAGGGACGAATGAAGGGATTGAGTGAACAAGTTGTATTGGGCTATAGGATCAGAATTCGCCAGGATATGAGGGAGAGAATCGTCCATCAATGAACGAAATTTGGTCCAATCAGTTTTGGAAAGAATCCATCGAGAGGAATGGAGAGGCTTGGATTGGGTAGGAGGAGAGACGTCATTAAGGGATAGGAGAATGGGAACATGGTCACTACCAAAAGTGCCATCAAGTGTTCTCCAGGAGCATTTAGGAGCTATATCGGGAGAGGTAAAGGAGAGGTCCACCGAACTTGAGGAGAAAGCGTTTTTAAAGTAGGTGGGAGAATGATCGTTGAGGAGGAAGAGGTTATGATTCAGGATAAAGTCTTCCAGCACAGAGCCGTTGGAGTTGTAACGAGTGCAGCCCCAAAGGGGAGAATGAGCGTTCCAATCTCCACCAATGACGTATGGTTCTGATAGGGTTGTAAGGAATGAGGAAAGCGGAATATTGAAGAGACTAGAGGTGGGAGGGTTGTAGACACAAGCGATATGGATAGGCTTTAGGGACAGATTTAGAAGAGAAATATGGATCATATTGGGGGAGTTAGGATAGGGAGGTGGAAGGAAAGGAATAGTGTGCGATTGGTATGATAAGTCGCTCCTGATTAGGATGGCAGCTCCACTATACCCGTCCACACGATCAGCTCGAACTATGGAAAAACCTCTGAAATGGATGGAGGAGGATGATCTCAGCCACGTTTCAGACAGCAAAGCGACATGAATGTTATAGCGGTCAAGTAGACCCTCTAAAGCTTGTTTGTTAGCTCGTAGGCTACGACAATTCCATTGTATAATGTTTAAGGACGGAAGCTGCGACATAGTAGGATAATGACAAAAGGGAAAGGAAAGACGAAATCAGTAAAGTAGGATACAAAGAGGGAGTAAAATGCCTTAAAGGAAGTGCCGCATAGGCTCACTTCCAAAGTAGAGGAGCAGAAGGGAGGCCTATTCAAAATATGACATGGCCTCTTATGAAAATAGCATATAAACATTAATACATGCGTGTATAATAATAATAATAATAATAAAATATATTTATATCTACAATGTAGCCTCGACAAAATTAACACTTTTCATACGGTAGTAAATTGAAATTTTACGATGGAAGTTCACCGAGCGCGGCTAAAACCAAAATCGATATTCTAGGTATCGCGAGTTCTAAAGATCCCTAAGAAAAAAACGGAACTTTTTCCGGACACTAACGATTTTCGTAGGCTTTCTTGTTGATAAATTCGAAATTAAATGCAACATCAAAATTAGAGGCGTCTACCCGAAAAGCTGGGTCATCACGCACATGCTAAAAAGCAAGAAAATACAATCAATGGAAACCGATGATGCATAAAGTAGTGATCTTTTTTTTTTTTTTTTGTTTTTCTGGCCTTAACCTCTCCAACGAACGATCAATTTCATTAATTAAACTACCAAAGCGAATCAGAACAAGCTGTTTTCGTCAGATGAACTACACGCCGTTTGTGTCGCTATTCTAGAATACGTTCAATAGGCTAGGCAATAAATTAGCTTTGTTAAAATTATGCCAATAAATGCTCAAAAATATTGTTTCTAGAACAAATGAACGGTAATAATGAACAAGGGAAGTACTCGCTTTTGCATAATATCATTTTTCTTTTCACTGAGGACCGAAAAACGATGGCATTGGCAAAGTTTATGTGTTGAATCAAACGAAAATGGAAAAGTCCTTTTGGAATGTGCATGACATACTGATCACCGTCTAATTTGACGACCGCAATTTTACAAGTCTGATGAATCGTTTTGGACTTTGACGAAGTGAACATTGCATCCGGGCGGCAATCTCCACCATGGTTGCACGCCCCTTTCTTATGAAATGAAATCGCGCTTATGAAATAACGTGGATAAAGCAATTCTAGCAAACTTTTCGCCACTTATTTCGTTCCGTATACAAAACACGGGTTTCCATTAAAATAACAGTCTGTTTACAATACAGGACACATGTCGTTACCGAAACAGTTTTATTGTACAAAAATTATTTGACCGCTTAAATTGAACGGGGCAATAAAACCTACCATAGAAATCGTGCTCATTGATGTTATTGCCCCCTTAATCGGATTAAGAACTAATCATTCTCGTTTTTTCCTATCTCCTTCTCCGTTCACTCCATAAAACACTGATCTTCCTTTTGAATGTGACGGAAACTATCATTTCTTTGAATGCGAACGTGATTTTTTGTATTCGCAAATCTCAGTTCTAATCCTGCTCCTTACAGTGCTTCTCTCTTTCCCATCTCCAACCATAATTTCCGTACTGCAATCCTTTCCAGTCATCTTAGAATCTAAACTTGTAACACAATATGTATACTTTTTTCAAGTGGTTCGAACAAAGCTAAAGGCGAGCTCCCCTCGATAAGAAAAAAAAAAAACCAGAAGGAATTCAACATTATCAAATCTGTGGTCGTATTTGTAAGGTATTTGCGGTGCCGAGTCTGTCCGGTCATTAGCATTATCCCCTAAAAGCGAAAAACCTATCTTAACTATTTCTTCCTGCAGTTTTTCAAAATTGAAACTTCAAACTACGTGCCCTAGCTTGTTTTTATAAAATTTTAACTTGGAAGAACAAGAGTTTTCTCGAGAGAGAGGACGAGATCTAATGTACAATAAAAAATAAATAAAAAGAAAAAAAACAACACATAGGTATAGAGAGAACAGTGTGCAACTAATTAGTAGAGTAAACAGAATGAGAGCATGTAATTTAAACGATGTTTCTATTAGGGGACATACGGTAGCGTAAACACATTTTAACAGCCGAGTGCAAATGAGTTTTAAAACTAATTTTTCACAGGCGGTAATTAAGTTCGAAATATTTACACATGCCGCGGATAATTAACGGTATCGGAATTGGTATATAAGCTTTCTTGTCTGTACATATATGTGTTTAAAATATGCTAGCGAGTACAGCGAGCTCCAAAATTTTAGCGGTGCACGTATCAGAATTCCTAATCGGTTAACTGTTTGACAGCCTAAGAGAAGTTTAGCATCGAGTTACTAGGACAAGCTTCGTCAATTGAAACTATTGTGCTCTAAGGAATATACAAAAATGTCTTAATCCGGTGATTTATTCTGTTCAAGTTTAGCCATTTTCGAATTAAATCGAAATGTTCCCTTTTTGCTTTTCAGATGAGACAAGACCAAAAAACAAACAAACAAGCAGTACTGTTTCGTTGCTACATTACGCTAACGGTCTTAATTCGTATATATTGAAAATTACTTTACCGGTTCACTGTAGTTCGCTCACACTTTATGTTGAACAGCGAATCATAAAAAAATCTTTAAAATTTAGAGTATATTATATAAAAATCAGACAATTCTGTGGCTGTTCGTAGACTGCATGAAAAAGACCAGCTTATTCGACAAAAATAAGAAACCTGCGAACAACTGATGACTGCCCAGCCTATTAAAAAGGATTCTCGAATTTACTGATCGTGAAATGAATAGTTTTACGTAACATATTGTGAGCCATTTCGTTTTCGACGTATTATATATGCCTTCATTTTATGTACCATAATATATAATTACTTTCTTGAAGTAGAAATCTACCTCAAAAGTTTTAATACGGCGGAGATAGATAATTGTATTAGATGTGACACAAAATTTGGGTGCGGCTGTGCTGGGGCACAATGCCGTTGATTTAACGTGAAACGCCTATATCGGTTTAAATATTTATATATATTTATATATATAAATAAATATATAAATATATATATAAATAAATATAAATATATATAAATAAATATATAAATATATATATAAATAAATATAAATATATATAAATAAATATATAAATATATATATAAATAAATATAAATATATATAAATATAACTATATGCCGTGAAAAATAATAGTCGTTGCGTTCCGCGATTTCGTTTCATGATTTCGTTTCACGAGAAATTTTCAAGACGTTTCACGCCAAAATAGATGTAACGTTCTAAGCAGAAAAATAATGGAAAATTGCAGTGAACCAGTACGGTAAAAATTTAGTATGTTTAATGTATTTGTTAAGAAGGAATTTTAGAATATCGAAAAACTAATAATAACTTATATTAAAAATGCATTATATTAACGTAAATATTAAAGACTGTAAATGTGGAAGAGAGTAATTCAAATCTTAATCGGCTGAGAGGATTTTAAAGGAGAGATTACTTCGGTATATAGAGGAACAGAAAATTCTACATAATGATATGTTCGGCTTTAGAAGTCAAACGGATTCTGTCGACTGTGTGGTAACTTTGTCAGCAGATATATATACTGCCTTTACTAATAGTGAATATGTGTTGTCCTGTTTCAGTATTGTTACCAAAACTATCGCAGATATTAAACACTTTGGGTTTCCCTAGTCAACTTGCTTTAGCCCTGTGTCACCTATATCCGAACAAGACAGAGTAACATTACGTCATCCAGTATAGGGAACATATAGAAGAGTGATTTATAAAATGGGTTGTGTCAAGGATCTATCTGAAGTCCGATTATTTTTAACATATCACGGCTTCGCCCGTGTATTAATGCCCGTTTAAATCTGTACTTGGAAATTCATTAAAAAATTTTTGTTTTATCTGGAATTGTATTTACGTAAAGATTCTTTCTCTCTCTTTTGGGTGAAACATGTTTATCACCGTCTAACAAAAAATAGTCTTCATGTTTCACGTTTAGCTGAAGATTGTCGATTTTTCTATAACCTGTCCGTCGTAATCTAGCAAAAAGTTTTGCTCAACTAAATAACACACACAGCCATCATTTTGAAGAGGCCAAGTTATTCACACGGTGATCTCCCATAATTAAACGTTTAAGAGAACATCTTCACTCATATCTTTCAACCACTTTGTCTCGAGCGTTTTATTACAATTAATTTATTACCATAAAATCAAAATAACAGTGTTGAGTAAAGATTTTAATATTTCTAGTAGCAAATTATTTAAAAAAAAGTTAAACGGTTAATTTAAAAAAATTTATACGGCGCTTTTGGCCTAAACGTTCGAATATTTGACATATCAGTTAAATACTCTATTTTATTTTTATATGTTCCCCATTAAGTTCAATAGTATATTGTTTAAATCTCTTCCAGTTTTTACAAACATATTGTACGATACATTTTCTTCTACTCCTAATAATTCATTATTATATAATAAATAAGATAGAGACGAAAACAAAGATGCACCATCCCTATCTATGTATTTTACATAATGGGAAACTATTGCATCATCAACACATATTAATTCTACATTCATAATTACATATAACACGAACTTTTTTGTAAACAACAGCGAAAAAATTTATTTTATCATTCATCGATAATAATGCCATGCGCCAGCGATAAACATGGTTGCATTTCGATTAACATCGCACGATACACAAATGTCGTCACGAATGTTGGTGCTCAAAAAATAATAAAATTGTCAAATTTGTTTTATTTAATTGATTGATTAAATTATTTAATATAACAAATATTTATGTAAATAATTAAAAAAAAAAGTATCCTATCTGTTAAGTTGGACCAAATTGCATGTACTTTCAAAATTTTATAAAAATCGATTAAGTAAATTCCGAGTTTATCCTGGACAAACATAAAGACACGGGATTTTTATATATATAGATATATCGCACATAAATAAAATTCAATGTTTCGACAATTGCCGCATTCTAACATTCGCAGATGATATTGCTGTCCATGCACGATATTCCAACATTTCAATGGCTAAGGAACATCTTGAGATAAATTTATCTCAAATAATTGAGACATTTCAACAATATCGCCTAAGTATTTCCCCTCAGAAATGGCTCCCGGTAACATATTCTTATAGAAGGGCTAGGCCAGAGGAAGGTAGAATTTCTATAGGAGATGTCCATCATATCCCTACTCGTTCTTGTCACAAATAACTAAGGTTCTGGTTAGATAAAAAATTTCTATGGCATTAACCCTTTTAAATAGTACATATGGTAAAGCATTCAAAAAAGTCACTATTATGAAGTGTTTGTACAATAAAAACCGGGGAGCTGATTCCGATACTTTGAGTTTATTATATAAAACACTAATAAGGAGCACGGTAGATTATGGTTGTTTTTTGTTTGGCTCTGCATCCAGAAGTCTTCTTTAGAAATTGGATATTATTCAAAACCAGTGTAATCGGATGATAATAGGAGCCTTACTACCTAGCTCCTCGTTTGTTTTGAGGTTAAAACTAAAATTCCACCACTTGCAATAAGGAGATCGCTCTTATCAGATAAGTTTATACTAAAATTTTGTTCCTTAACAGGCAACGTGATCTAGTACTTAAATATCAAGGAATATCTGATCAATGGAGGTTGACTCGACTCCCTATGTTAGCGATCGGTTTCCGTCGGCTTTGCAAATTTCACCAGGTAGGAATCAATTTTTTACCGGAAAAATATTTCTTGGATCCCTTTGAATTGAATGAATTAGAAGCTGAAGTCCATCTATCAGAATTTGACATAATTAATAACTGTGCAAATAGGCGTTCAGTAAATAATATTTTTAATAATATTCTTAAGAGCAGATAGCCTAATTATCTCTCTATATATACGGATGGTTCAAAAAAGGAGTATGTAGTTGGTACGGCATTTGTCATTCCGCAACTAGGAGTCATTAAAAAATCTCTTCTACCTTGTTTGGTTTCAATTTATACGGCGGAATGCACAGCGGTGGTACGAGCTTTAACGTTCATGTTAACTTCTACTAAAAGCAAAAATATTTTGATTATATCGGATTCGAAAAGTTGTTTGATGTCTTTATCAAAAATGACATTTAATTAGGACATAGACAAAATGGCTGATGCAGATCACATGTTCTTAGAATGTTCTTATTTTACTTCGTACACTTTTGATCTTCATTAAACGTTATTATTACTGAATATCCCGTGTCCACATAAACATAATATGAATTATATCCCCTTTCACTACCGATTACATATCACGCAATCTATGATTTTGTAAGAAGGATATTGGTATAGTTATAGCATAACAGACAATTGAGATTAATAAGTGAATGAAACAGACGATGGGTGGAATTTGAGTTTAAAGCCCAAAAAAAAAAAGAAAAAAAAAGTGATATTGTATGAGTGATGTTGCATTCCCAAGGTTCGATAATTTAAAAGAGCATATAAAAATTAAAATACGGTAATTGTACAATTATCAAGAGTTTATATTCATTTCGAATGTGTAAATTATCGTCCGCGCGTATTTTAAAGTGCCTTTTTAAACAATAATTTTCGAAAAGAACCGTATGTATGCCATCTACTTTTACAAACTTAAGCGAGCTATAAAATAACGCACTAAAATAGAGAATCCCGAATATTACGTGTGAAATGTGACAATGAATTTCTTAGATCGCTAATTACAAACTGAGCGCAAGATGATCAAAGGTATTTAATAATTAAATTCTGCTACTGTTGTTGGCAAATTTACGAACTCGACGAATAAAAAGAGAAAAAAAAAAAAAGAAAGAAAAAAAATTATTTCTAAAAATTTGCAATTTCTAACGGATTTATGAAAGATGCATTTATAAATTAAAAATAATCTGTTAAATAACGATTATTCATAAATATGGCTTTCGACGTCACCACTTACTTGTGAGGAGACGGATATCTCTACTTGTATGAGTCTCTTGCCGTTCAATAGCCTCGGGATTACAAGCAACTCACACAAAGTTGCATTATATAATAAAAATTCTTGCGAGAATTTTTAAAATTTTTTTCAATAAATCATTAAAAATAGTCCGCAAGACAAAAATTATACATTTCTTTAATTTGTCTGTAAACGTTACAAATAAAACTTGTTAACAACTCTGTCTGTATAGGTTAAGAATTTCGACAGATTTCGGATTAAACACCCTTTTGGCCGGTATATTTTTGTTTCTCTTTAATAAATTAACAAAGTAATAACGGACGTTTAAAATTTACAATAATTCCAGGAACCCGCCTTTTAATCGGCACTGCTTTTTCATGAGTTCAATAGTTCTAAAGCAGACTGTGAGAAAATTTCATTTTTGTTTTCAGTTTAGACCTTCGTGTACACTTTTATAACGATGAAGTGGCGTATAACACATTGACGGAACTCTGAAAATATATTTATTATAAGTGTTCGCTGTTGGTGGTGTTATTCTTAACGTCGCATTACTTACGCTGCAATATTTTGGGCCCTTTTAAAGACGACTCTACCGAAAATAAAGTTTAGATATTCCAGCCATGAGCGTAGAAATATTTTTTTTGTACCATTTAACGTTCCGATTTCCATCAGGGTCCGCTATTAATTTCATTTTTAAATTTAAATTTTTAAATTAAAGGTGGTCATTTTTTCTTAAATAGACAGGCGTATACGTTATAATTTAGCAGAATTTTGCCACGGGGAAAAACAGTGAAGGTGAAAACTAGCCCTGATAGAAGGAAAAAACTATAATAATGCAAACTAATTTTCGTATAAATGAAACGTTCTAGCACGCGACAGTAAATAATTCCATTCGAATCGTCTCCACATTTTTAATAATCTCGCCTTTTACACGATATTCGCTATATCATTTTCCTCATCTCATCTCGCAGTTATCGCACCGCCGAAGAACTTTTCTGGTCGTCAGAGAAGTCGTTCAGAAACCATTCGTTTCCGCCTCTTTGCGAGCGGTATTTCGAAAGAATCTTCTGATTAGGCGAGGCCAACCGGAAAAACTATATCTTTGAAGATATTATTACCTTGGTAATGCAATATAATGTTTATTACATTACCCAAGTATGTAACTTCACTTCATTAACTAAATGCTCTATATAACTAAAGTCAACAATAACGATGCGATAAAAACAAAAATAGCCAGGATTAAAAGAAAACGTGAACTTCTTTTTTTTTATTTTCAGGTACACTAAGGTGAAAATTTCGTCTTTGGTGAACGTCAACTAGATCAACCGGTCACTTCATTCTACACCTAACTCTACGACTAGCTAATTACACTTAAACGATAGTGACCCAATTTTTACTGGTTTTGTAATAAGAATTTAAAACACTTTCATTGTAATTTTACAAACTACAACTTATAAATCATAAAATACAGCTCAATAGGTACTAAATCAAAACACAACGGATTAAGCTGGGGGCGAAATAGGACCGATAAAGAATAGAACGACCAGATAAGGGAAGGAGAAAATAAACATAAGAGTAGGGAGATTATGAAAATCACAAAGAAGCTTTTACGCTGATTCATCGTTGGAAAGAAGAGAACGCTGCCACCGCGAATGAAAAGGGAGAACGCGATATATAATCAGGAAACGATGAAGAGAAGTAAACTCGTAAAAAAAAGGGGAATAAAGGTAAAGGCGGAATAATGGAAACATAAAGGAAATTAGGAGTGAAGGAGGATTGAATTGAAAATGTTTAAGATGAATTAATGTTGCGAATATGATATTTTCGAAGATGAGAACTCGCGGGCGAGCCGAAGAATCGGACATTTCATTTTTCGAATATAACTCTGGAAAATCAGATTTGAACAAGGATACATCTCGAAATATAAACACTGATAATAAAAAGAATGAACGGGTAAAAAAAAATTGAACGAACGGTGGCTGTAGATTGAGAGCGGTAAGGGGAGAGTCGAAAGAGCTTGGATTCGGAATACTTTTTGTCTTAGGAGGAAAAGCGAAGGAAGCGTCGACCCCATCATGAGTCCAACCATCGGTAAAAATAATGGAATGATTGAGACGAGTGGGAAATTTAGAATTGTATAAAATTTAGTATCACGAAATTTTGACGTAGACAGTATGCGCGAGGAGTGGAAATGAAACATAAAATCGGAATTTATAGTTTTAGAGGAAAAAGACGGAAGTCGTTTGAGAAACGTTAAGATATAGGCAAAGGCAGTGTGATTGAGTGATTTGGATTCAGGAATTGGAGTAAATTTACGTGTAATAATAAGAAGACAAAGACGAGAATTTTGTACGCCATACGAAGGTTTAAAAGAACACAGTGTTAAAAGATTAAAAAAGATGTCGTATAAAAATAGAATAAAAGACAGTTCTATAGCGAGGTGGGAAAAGTGCATGCTATAGGACGAGTGTGATTTTAAACGGGTTTTTCTTTCTTTTTTTTTTGAGATGATAATCACGATTCATTTTTTTCGGAAGCATGAACAACCTTAAAAAAAAGAAGTACATCTCATAAGAAAAGCAATGGACAAACAGAGCATCATTAGATTGATCAGGGAACGATGGTATGGACGAAAAATAAAAACCGCGAAAGAGGATTTAATAAGAGAAACGGAGAGAAATTTATTCGTGTCAAGGGACGCGCCGCAGCGATAATATAGTTGTAATTGTAATTGGGTAGAAATTATCGTTAGCTGGGATTAGGCAGACCACTTAATTAACAAAAAAGACAATCACGAGAGGACATTGAAAATGTATACAATTCTAATTATTAGTAAAACATTATTAGGTACATTAATTAACAGATCCGGTATTAACTACAAGGTTGACTTTGCTATCCGGAATTTAGAGTGCTGACCGATTAATCTCTCGTTGGGTCAATACTGCTTTTAGCTTCTTATGATTTTTCGACGTCAGCAAAAATCGGAAGAACCAAATCGATGATGTGTTTCTTGTTTCGCACCTGTCCACTATTTCACATGATCGACTGCGCACTTTCTTCATTCTCCACTGACCGCTGTTCTCTGCTTGGTGCGTTCGGCCATTACACTTGCATATTCTATCCTCAGCTTGTTATAGATTTTGAACTTTGCGCACAAATACACATCTCACGTACACGTTACATTTCTAGTCATGGATGTTTCCGAGGGAGCTCGGAAGAATGCTTTTGCAGCAACGTAATTTCCGATAAATCCCGTTTGACGTAGATAAATACGCAACCTAATAGAGCAACGTGGTCATTTGGCCGAGAGTTGGTCAACGAAACTAGATTACTACTGAATGAGATCGTCAACGATGAAAATGTTAATTGGGCGCGAAATTTCCGTTGCAACATACTAACTGTCTGAAACGGGGTTTCTTTAAACTCGCTTCCAAAAGCGCTCGCCCGGCTAGCGACCGGCGATTTAAATTATATTGTCGCAATCGCAGCGCGTCATGTACTGCACTCCTATTTTTGCCGCTGCCTTTTCGTTCGCCTAACACGTTGCATTTACGTGATTACGCGAGGAGCGCCCGAGCTACTACACAGTTCCCGATGAGTAATTAACATGCCGCTGTAGAGGGAGAATCAGAAAACTAGAAAAGAATCGAAAAAAAGAAAAGAAAAAGAAGAAAATTTCGTAACATTATTTTTTTGGGCTAAGTAAAAGTTTTAAAACGATACTAGATACAAAGAAGAGAATCAACACAATCGGATAAGAAATAATTTTACACCAGTAATACCTCATGAATTAAAGGGGGACCCCTTAGGGAAGGAAGCAAGAATAGGAAATATACCGGAATCTAGGATGGAATAATTTTTTTTACACAAAGACACGAGATTAAAGATTTCTTTGAAGAAAAAGAACCGATAAAATCCCATGTGGCTGGAACCCACAGCACAAATATAGGATTAAAAAGTAAATAATAAAAAAACGTCAACACTCTTTCTTTCCCTGTCCGAGTACAGTTAAAAGGAAAAAGTTCCTAGTACTTTAGGCGTACTATTCATTTTTCCTTTCTCTTGCAAATAGTAAAGGTAAATGAGCAGATCGCGTTGTTCAATTGAAAAAACAAAAAGAAAAACAACAAACCCGTAATTTACATTCGCCTAACGAAAACATGACTATTATAGCAGAGATTGCGCGTGTTTTTGTTGCTCCGAAAATTGTCTTCCGGGGGGATAACAACATGTGACCTGGGCGACGGAAAATTTTCAGCCGCGGCAGCGCCGATTTATGCAAATTCGGAACTACTGCATGGAAACAGGGTCGGCGCAGGCTTTATTTGGTGGCGCGGGAAAGGCTGGTCGCCGCTGCATGGTTGCATAGGAAAGGCGACGAGAAGAATAAATTCGAACAATGGGCCCTGTGCCGCGCTGTTGAAAGAAAAAGGTAATCGAACAAGAAGATCGGCTAAAAGTATAAGAAAAAGATGCGGCGAGTCAGATAGCGGAAAAACTCGTTAAATCGGCAACGGTTAGTCATTGTTTGAAGAGAGAAGAAAATGAAACGCATGAATAAATCAAGCGGTGGCCCTCAACGGAATCGGCCCGGGCCGGGCGCGGGGTAATTCATTAAAGGCAGACTAGGACAATAAGCTGTCAAAAAACAGAGCCGAGCGCATCGCCGCTTATCGTATAAATTCATTTTTCGCCGGCAGGGCCGTCTAACTAGCGAACTGCGTAACGGGCAGCGAGGGTGCGGCGACAGGAGGGCGGCAAAAATTAGCGCAGTCGGCAACGCATTTGAGGGATGAGTTTAATTTGGTTCGGAGCGGTGCAGCAATTGCTTCGTCTTTAATCTGGACTGTCCTCATGCGACGACGGAGGTCGCTGCAGATGATAAGCCCCCTCCGCTGCAACGACGCGGGAAATAACAAAGCTCCCGCGGCCAGTCTAGGTTCGCACATGCGTGCCTTCGCACACAGATGCGGCGACGCAAAAACACTAGCCAGCTCCTCTTCGTTTAATGAGAAATAATTTTCACTTCGATAATTTTTCCATTAACTTTTTCTCCGATAGGCTGACCCGGCGCAAAGAAATGACGAGCGCCCGCCAACTCGCCAACTCGCCAACGCTGCCTACCGTCTACACACTGTACTCTATTCGCCGTGGGCCAGACTGAGCGGAGACGGGAAGCGAAATCAGCGACAGAGAGAACGATTCCGCTGCCGGGAAAGAGTTGGCCGCGGCTTTCGGCGGCTTCGGCGGCCGTGAACGGATTCCGGCTGGTTATTAAAAAAAAGGCCGTTCTGACGACCGACAGCGGCGAAATTTTCCTTTCTCTGCGTCGCGCCTGTTTTTCCTCGTCCGGCCGTCTTTCTTTTTTCGGCCGCCGTCCGATGTCAGCTCGGCACCACATGCGCGCTCCGGGATTCCAATCGTATCTGGAAAGTTAGGACGGTGCCGCGTTAAAGTCCGATCGGAAGACGATGCCGCCGTGAAAAGTTTACAAAGTCTCGACAGGCTGCTGCTATACGCGATCCTCTCGGCAAGACGGAGGAAATTTAGATGCGACCGAGCTGATAAAAATAATAGCGGAAAATTCGAACAAACAACTTTCCAAAGTGAAATTCCTATCTAAAAAAGCTACTGTTCGGGGTTTTTTTTTGGTTTTTTTTTTTTTGGTTCACTTCTTCGCGGGCCACGTGACCGAACGAAAGGAAATAAACTGTCGAAAAATAAATTGAACGCTAAAATCTCGTTTTCTTAGCCGGCGAACAGAGTCAATTCCCGCCGTTTGATAATTATCTTTGCAGCGCCATCGACCGGGCTTCTCTCGAAGCCGGCTGCAGCAGAAATCGATTCTGCCCGCGTCCGCACCGGCGGTAGCCCGGATGGGAAACGCATCGTCAGCGATGGTACCGTGAAAATTCTGACTATTGCGACCTGAAACGCATCGAATCAACCAGCGACCGCATTCGAACGATGACGCCGCAAAAGAGTCGCACTGTGTCATCTCTCAGGTGAACATTTCTTGCAATACTGAGACCGTCCGGAAGCAGGTTTAGAGTTGATGAAAGCGATTCTAGGCGAGATTTCAGAGTTTTTTGATGCCAACGAGCAAAATATTAATCGCCAGTTTTCTGGTGTTTTGATTTCTTTCGAAAATATCCACGATGCCCACTGAAATATCGCACATCGCCGTTAGTTTTGTGACTTAAACAACGAAGTGATTTCCGTTTCAGTCACGTCTCCCCTTCCGATAGAAGAGGTGCCCGCACCAAACAGCAACTCGTATTTATTTCCGACTGGGAAGCAAAAGTCTTTTTTGCGAAATATTATCCCCTGCCGCCCCTCTTCATTCAGTGTGTAAATCACCGGTATACAACTATAGTAAAATATTCGGACGCATGCGCGTACGCGATTTAAACTGTTTCGGATTCTATCTAGAAGACCGGCCGTCCACCACACCCGTTAGCTAAGATAAATTCCTATGGAAAAATAGATATAGAAATCGGAGGGGGAAAATCTTAATCGCCTAGAGATATCGTTTAGAAGAAGAGGAAAAATCAGATATTTTAATTAGTTTTAATTGTCGCTTTACACTTTTCGCCGAGAGGAAGACATTTAAAAAATATCAGCTAAATTAATAAATATGGAACGCTTCTTCAAATGATGTCGCTTACATGGAAGAGAAATAAAAGAACACCGCAAGCCGGCTATCATTTCGTCGTCACCGGCTTTATTGCGAATCTATCGGCCAGCGTGACCAGATATTTGGACGACTAGTAAATTTTTCTTGCGATAATAAAATAAATTCGAGGACGCTTAGCGCGGAGAAAGCCGACTTGGAGACAAAGAAATGCTGATATTATTAATGAATTGTCTTAATGAAGGCACGTTTAATTATCTCTAATTGAATGAAATCGGCGGCGCTAGGTTCCGGAGGCCCGGCTGGAATCGTCGCGACAGCTAGAGCGCATTTAATTTTTGTTCGGGCCAAGTTTGTACGCGAGCTGTGTGCTTTCTGCGGGTGACAAACGGTTATCTGATTTTCGGTTAGATTGATTAATTTTGATAAGGGCTCCTCCGCTCGGCGCTTCCGAGAAATAGAATGAAAACGCCAGAATCGGCTTTATAATTAAATTCTCTCCTCCTGCCGGAGGCACGCGAGAGCGGGAAATTGATTCATAGCCGAACAATCTACTTCTTCCCTTCTCTTCTTAAAGCTGTTTCAACTGTCGCCTGTTTATTGTTTGTTTCGCGAGTTGTCCGCGCTCGCAATTACTGATCCGTATCGCAAAAGTTTTCCACGATATTACTTTTTTCCCCATTATTTATTTATTTTTTTTTTTATGAAATAACAAAATAATAATAATAATAATAATAATAATAATAATAATAATAATAATATAATAAAAATAACGAAAATTTTTACTTACATATGCGTGTCTATGAATGCGTCATCTTTTTAAAATACACGTGCCTATCGATCGAAAATCAATCACGTTTTCACCATTCGGTGCTCGGCTTGGTTATAGTAATAATCAAACAAAAAAACACCATTAAAGTAGTGTTTAAGAAAAGACTGCATAAGTGTCCTTCGAATCTCGCTAAAGAGTTCTCCCGTATGATAATTTCAATTAACTATGTGCTATTTAATTCTTTTAAAGGCTTTTATTCAATTCGAACTGTTTATATTCTAGTATTCTTGCAAATACTAGAATCTCAGCAACGACAACTTTAATGGAAACTGGTTCCTAGATAGAGCCGGATCCGTAGTAGAAAATTTAACGAAAAAAAACAAAAAACAAATTGAACTAAAAATAAAAAATTGCGCTTGTTTTGTACCGAAGATCGTGCTGATTGTGTATTAGCAGAAATTGAGCTTGAGCGGCTAAACTGATAGTGCCCTCGAAATATGAACATTTATAGAAATATCCCGTACCGAATTGTACTGGTAATAGAGCATTTTGCGTCACTACCTATCCGGATGGATAATTGCTATGTCATTTAGTGTTTTTTGAGCGCATACATTTACATGCATTTAAATGCATTCACCGAATGACTTTAATGTCAGTTCCAAATCGGTTTTGCTTTAGTCGCTTAGATCTTACTTATTTTCTATATCACACCTTAAACGATACTTTTTAAACGGTGGTTTCTCCATCACACTCCTCACGATGCAAGTTGTGATTGGTAGAATGACAACGTGTAATTTACAAAAAAACATATATATCTTCTTTTCTCCATTATTTCCGTATTATTCGAATCTAGTTTATGGTCATTGTTATTATGTATTATATTAAAGCCTGGACTGTAAGTCAACCCGAAAATTATTAACACGGAAGGAAAATAAAGAAAGGAAATGGAAACAATTAAAGCTTATACTGGAAAGAAAAAAAAATCTTTCAAATAAAGCAAATAACCGCGTCAAATTACAGAAACTATCGACAAATGCATGCAACATATAAGTGAGAGACTATTAGCAGAAAATTTCTAGTGCCGCTTTAAGTTTAACGAGCATATTTTTAAAGATAAAGCGGTCGCTATCGGCAATCTACCCCTTCTTTCATTATTTCACGATAACTTATTTTAAAATAAAATTTTGATGAACTTTTAACATTTTTTCGAGTGTAAATCGGAAAACGCGAGCAAACCAGTGACATACGATATCGACAGAATAATTCTTCGGATAGATTGGCTTTTTGGAAAATTTTAAATCTTAACCTTCGTTAAAAAGATTCTTTTTTTTTTTAACACAGAACTCCTTGTAAAAGGGTGCGGCATAAAATTTTTTTATCATCAGCGCAATTCAACACGAAAATATTACTATCAGCGGTACGATTATTTTTTTAAAAAATCTTCATATTTTTTTTAGGGCTTTATCGTCAAACCTCGCTCAATTTTTTCTAATACTTCGTGTTATGCTTTGATTCTAAAATTTTTTTTTAAATCTTCAATTTTTTTTTTTTTTTGGAGGGGGCTGTCGTCAAGTTATTACCTAAATTTTTGTTAATACTTCGTGTTATAGCACAGCACAAAATTGTTAATTATCAGCACAATTCAGAATACAAGACAATCAAAATTTGTTTGGTTAAATTTAATTTTGAAATTCCGTCATGGGAGGGCTGATTTTTTTTTTACTTAAACCATGTGCGATACCTTAGTCTCCACCAAGTCAGTTGACTTGTCGGCGGGTTCACAAAATAAATACACGTGAGTATATTTATTTAATAAATAAATATTACATACTTACATAGTTTCTACAACTTATCATTATTCATCTATAACTATTTAAGCATAAACCATTTAATATCTATTCCTCACATATCATCAGAAACAAAGTAAGCCTTAAGTAGTGACGTACCCATATAAACTTTTACCGAACTAACTTATATATATATATATTGTAATGTGTCCATTACATGGAACTTATAAAAATTTTAAAAATAAATAAAGGAATAAATAAAAATAAAAATAATTTGGAATGTGTGGTGCGGGTGCGAGTGTGCGCGTGCATGGAACTGTTGTCGGTGGGACCAGCCAATAAGCATCCCACAGGAAACAAAAAGGATCTACCTGATTCGGCCAAGTCCAGCGGTCACGGTCGAGTAGGCGGTCGGAATTTTGGAAAATCGATATGAAGATTTTAGCGAGAGTGGCAGCCTCATAGAGAGTCTCAGTTTTTACCTTCGGTCAGTTAGTCTCAGTTTTTACCTTCAGTCAGTTAGTCTCAGTTTTACCTTCGGTCAGTTAGTCTCAGTTTTACCTCCAGTCAGTTAGTTCTTTTTCTACCGCCACTGAGTTGTGTTTCGTACCTCCGAAGAGTTCGTATTATAAGAAGTTTTTTACCTATCGTTGGTTAAAGTGTTCGGTCGTACCGGTAAAGGTGACAAAAAACCGTGAATAACGAAATTTGTGAAATTCGGAAAAAACATAAACGAATCGTGACTATTGGAATTCATCAGCCAGTCAACGCACCGCAGATTCACGGACCACAGACCACCGCCGGCAACAGTGTTACGTACCATTTTGTTTTATCGTTTATTAATTCTGTATATTATTGTTGTTGCCGTATTCATAAATTAATATTGTTTTTCAACGGTCGACCGGCAAAGAAAGATCGGTGTCCATTTTATATAATATATTGTTCATTTTAAAAAGTTCCGAAAGTAATCTGTTCAAACCCTCTTACTTTTAAAAATTTGATAAAACTAAAAAATAAAGAAAATCCACGAGGATAAAACCTCGTGGTTGGCATCCCTGAGGACCAAGCTAACGTTTAGAACCGTTACAATATATATATATATATATTGTTGTGAACCACGAATGCTGGTGTAGTTATTTAAGAGCGATTTATTATAATTAAAAATAAATGAAAAAAATTAACGTAAAATCTGGCTAGGTTGTTCTCTGTGTTATCTTTCAATTATAATATTCATGCGGGAAAATAACGTAACTTTAAAGTAAATAACAATGAAAACAGGGAACAGGTTAACGTAAAATCAATAATTAAGAAATTCCATACTTTTTTTAACCGCAGATGAGACGGAAATTTTACACTGAACACTTTCGGATATTAAAGTGATTATTATTATAATTAAATGTTTATCTGCGATTAAATAGCTATGATAGCGGCGTTGAACAGCGGCGATATCACAAGCATCGACCGGGGTAAATCTGTCTGCTTATGATAGTTGTCTACTTGCTGTCGGACGGTGTGATCGCTGTTTTTGCCGTCAGCGTAAATTCACCGTTGAGCCAACTTCATCGTTATTTTCGTAATTTTGCGTGTTTTGGAAAGAAGTATTTTTTTTATTGAGTCGTTTTGACGGCTCTGGCGTCCGAGAATTAAGATACTTGTATAGTACGGAGAAACAGGGTTGTTGCTTACAACAATATATATACACACACACACACACACACATATACACACATATTTGTTGTTAACTAAATTTTAGCAGCAGTGCCTTTATTTTAGTTTTACTTGTTTTATTATTGTTTTGCTGTAATATATTATTTACACCGGTAGTATATTATTAAGTAGTAACTTTGTTAAAACCATTTGTTGTAGTTTGTCTTCATGTTTATTAGCGTGTCTACTGTGTCGAAATTCATATTGTCTAACGTTAAGCAAACTGTACTTACATTTATTTCTTGCTATACTGATTTCTTTTTCTAGATATTTAATTAGTAATTTATCATTTTCGGGGTAAGTATGTCTTTTTCTAATATTCGAAGAATTTACATTTGAGAGAGTTTCATATTTATTTCCAACACAGACTTTCAATTTATATTAACGCAATGAAAATAAAGAAAAAATAACATTTGTTGGTCCATTAAATTGGGATATTTCTTAAAGCAGTATGAAATAAAGGTGTCGGTCTAAAAGGTAACATTTCATATGTCGAGCAACAGTTTTTTATCTTAGCCCTTTTTAAAAATATCCAAATTTGCTAGACGAGAAAAAATGATTTTCCTTATTCTTATTGCATTAATAAATAAAAGTCTTTCTTCAAAATTTTTCATATTATTTTACTTATTTTGTGTTTATTAGAAAAAATGAATATACCTCTTTTAGTCAAAATTTTGGTTTCTATCGTACAGCGATTACTTTTTTTAAAACGTAACAAAAAGGGAATAATGATATTTCCATATTAGCTAAATTATTGTATGTATATTATTGTAATACTTTTATTGATATTTATTGTTTTTGTTTTTCTTTTTTCTATTAAAAATAACAGAAAGGGCGCAACTTTGAAATGATAGATCAATATTTATCTTTTAACCTCGCAAAAATAGCGATAATAATATTAGGTTACCGACTAGTCAGAAGTTTGTTTATAGAAGGAGGACGGAAAAGTATACCGGAACGGCTCGCTACAATCGCTGATAAATAACAATTTAATTAAGTGAAAAAACTTAGCCGATTAAATTTCAGCGAGCAATATCGGATTATTAAATAAACGATTTTCGTATGTGTCTAACAAATCGTTCTTTGTTATTACTGAAAGTTGATTATCTTTTTTGGAAATTTAAAGTTTTCTGTATGCGTTTTTTTTTCTGAATTTTATTATTTCTTCAATTCCCTACAAATTATGCATTCTGATTTTCATTCTTTCTTTATTAATACTATTATTTCTGAAATTTTGTACGATGGTTTTTTAATCCGAACTTTAATTTCAGTTTAACGGTTACTTACGTAAAATTTATCGAGAGCATTAGTAGGAAGTTAGGTTTAATGCACGAAAAATGGTTATAAATATTTAAATCAACGCTTCAATATTTCCTCTAGTTTTGGTATATTCTTAAATTTTACGTTACGATTTTCTAATTTTTTTGTTTTTTAGGGTTCGTCAACGAGGACATTAGTTCAAAAAACTGGAAGAAAGAAGAAATTAAAAGGAGAGAGGATAATTCGAAGGCTGGAATAACAGAAGCAGAAGGAAATGAGAGAATATAAATTTATAACGGAATACATCAAGTTTTAGTAGAGTAGAAGAACGACTGTTCAGCAGAAAAGGTCAAGCAGTCGGATAAAATATAGTTAGCGTCACAATGTAGACGGAAAAAAAAAAACAAAATGCAGGAAAAGGAGGCTATGATTAAAGCGAAACCGACAAATAGTCGAGATTTCGGAGAGTTTAAGTGAGAGCGGTAAGTATCTAGAAAGCCGCCGGTGAAGAGTAACAGATGGTTTAGTAGTAAAGGGAGCCGAAATTAGAAAATGAAGAAAAATAAGCAGTTGAGCCATAGTCTGAAATAAGTAATTTAAGGAAAGAAGAGCACAATATTGTGAACTGAAAATGTGTCCAAAAATATCTGCCACGGAAAAGAACAGGCTAATGAGAATATCCGTTAATTTTTCGTCAAACTGAATGCCTAAATGACACCGGGAATCCACACAAAAGAACGCTTTCGATATCGAGTGAATGAGGAAAAGGAAAATATCGTAGAAGATATGGTAAGTATTACTTAATGAGAAAAGGGAGTAAGAAAAAGAGATGTGATCGCTTACGGAACACTTCTAGAATTCGAGATTATATAAGCACATTACGGAAAATTAGTGATAAGGCAAATAAAGGGGGAACAGTGTGTAGAATAGTAGCAGATTCCGCAAGGAAAATTGAAAGTAAAAGAGGGAAGTTTAAAAGATCCAGAACGTAAAATTGAAGGCAAGATAAAAAAGAAACAAAACCAACTCCATTTGGAGAATCGTCAATATATGTGTACGAAAGAGACAGCTTAAAGCGATAGAAAATTCAATTCTGGCGACAAGCTGAGGAACAGATTTATAACAACAGTTCGGTGAAGAAAGACATTTAATATAAGATGACTGAAAAAACTCAAAGAAAAATAAGGCAGCTTGTCGTAACTACATAAACGTGCGGTGAAAATTGAAGGCTCATTAGAAGTAAATCGGCATTTATTAAAGATAGAGGAGTAAGAATGAAGAATAAATAGGCAGGCGCTTAATCAGAAAGCGATTTGCTAAGTATCATCTCTACAAATGAAGAGAATTACGCGATTCAACAAGGGTAGCCGGAACCAGATCTTAGCCCGGCAAGAAATGAAGGTGTATTTTGAATGCGATCTAATTCTGAAAAAGGGAGACCTGAAGGAAATATCATAAATAAAGCAGCAGTAATCTAAGATGGAGAAGATATTTATAGAGCACGAGTAAGATGCAGGGTTCGCGTTCCCAATTAGTGTGATTGTAAAATGAGAGACGGCTGTCAAGAAAGATTACTAAATAGCGAAAACAGTTTATAACAGCGATTGCACTACTCCGTTTAAGACTAATCGAAGATAGGTCAAAAGGATGAACAACCGACGAGAATTTAGGGTAAGAAATAAAGAGATGAATATTAAAAAAGCAAATTATTCTGATTTAATTCTGCTGCTTTTTTTGGGTTTTTTTTTTCACGTTGCCAGACTAAAAACGTACCATAAACGTACCATGTACACTTACCGGCAATTTCAACTCTTTCTTAAAAATATTCGCGAAAGTTTGCGCTAGACGAGAACCCATTGTCATATCTTTTTGCTCGTAAACCTTCCGGTTAAACGGAGCACATTCGTACGAAGCACAGTAGTTCGGATTAATTTTATTGTCAGTTTATTTATCTCCATTTTTTCCCTACTAATTCAATCGTTTCTATTTTATTGTCACATTAGTAAATAAAGATATCACGTCGAAGCAAACATTTTATTCGAGTGTTATTATACATTTAATAACCCCCAGTGGTAAACTCAGTCGTGTTCTAACTATGTTTCCTACGAACTTCATTAATTTCGCAGCGATATTGTATCCTCCGACGAAGTAAAATGGACTATTGATTGAGCAGATTATCGGCTTCGTTGGACAACCAGTTTTGTGAACTTTTGGTAGACTATTGGCATTATAATGACTGCGCAAGCGGAATGAGAGATTTTTTCATCGTTCACTTCAAATTTGAATTTTCCTCATTAATTTCTTTATTTCATTAGACACTATGCGCAAAGGTTTCTTATTTAGTTCAATATACGGTCACGCATTAGTGTTCTAGCAACGTCAATTTTCATACGCCTGCTTTTGAAATTATAACGTCACTGTTTTTCTTCTTAATTGAATACAGTGCCTTTCCTGTAGTGTGACGGTATCGGTACTACTTTAACCTAATAGTACTTTCGCCGGACCATCTAGACAGCCTCGTTCTATACTCTTTTTAGCCCATTCGATAGAAACCGTTTAGAGGGAATTATAGTAGTAAGTGACATACAGGCAAGCACCATGATGCGAAAAAAAGAAAGAAAATGAACACTAATAAAGTTCATTACTTCATTAATATATAACAACACGGAAGATAGTGTGACGCGTGTGGAAAAATAAATTAGTCTTAAAAGCCGAAATTTTTCGAAATTGAGAAACAAGTTAATAGTTTTTAAGCGTGAAATCTCAACTACCCTAAACTCCATATAAAAGAAGTTTGATATATTTCGAATTCGTCGAGTACCGCGAAGGTAAATCACACAGACCGCTAACGAATTTTAACGTAAAAAATAGGAAGAATATTTTCATTGGTTTATGCGAATAAAAATATTATTGTTGCAAAAACTAGCCAACGTGCACGACGAAAACTAAAAGAATGATTTACTTTTTATTGAGTTTGGTTTTTTTACTTCCAACAGTCGCAGCCGTTAATTTTTTCAAAATAAATAGACGAAATAAAAAATAATTCGAACAGATAGAGGAGCGAGTAAATCGGGGTGCAGCAGTTGACTCTAAGCGGCAGGTAGGTCTAAATGTATTTTCTTCGATAGCTGCGCGGAAATCGAATTAAATTGGCCGTCTAGAATGTGAGCTGCGTGTTCGCTGGGGGCACAGTACCGGCGCGGGGCGAGAAATAATTACAAATCGGTATCGGTCTTCGGCGCATTCTTATTCTGACGGCGAGACGAGGCGGGAACTCTATGTGCGTCATGTATCGAAAAAGGAGACCATTTTATCAGTGCGCGATGATATCTACGTAATGGAACGGGAACGAGTTGGGGCTCGGTAATAAAAAGCCATAAAACAGAATCAGATGGACCGGATCAGCAAGGCCCGGCCAAGTCATTTTCGAAAGAGGCTAACGGAACAGCGGTTAGTAACGTTCATTTAACCGGGATAGATTCGAAAGCGGAAGCCGCAGCGCCACACTAAATTTGAGCTATACAAATAGCTTCTGCGTATTCGACATCGAGCAACAATCTTAATTAGATCGACGGCCGTGGCCACCGAGTTGGCGGAAATTTCGTTCGAAGAAGGGCTCGCGTTTTCGAATTAAGCGACCGAATCGAGCAATGATAGCTGCCCGATGCGCGATGCTACAGTCTCTACTTTTTTAACGTTCATCGTGTCCCCCCATTGGGTAAATTTCTTTTCCTCGCCATTCCTTACGGATGGCGTGCGCAGATTTTATCGCTGTAGCGAAAAAAAGTTTCTATCCGTCCCCGATGACGGAAAAATCGGCGAAATCATTTTGGAAAATGTTTAAAATTTAAAAATAAACGTACGATTATTATTATATACCTTTTAAATGAAATGTCTATACGTAAATTGGCGATAAAAAAATCTACGCGACCATTTTAGACGCACTAATGAAGAGCACGCTATTTGCGCTTTTCGATGCGCCTAAATAATTATCGAAAGGGACGATGATAAACATATCCAAGATTCTGACTTTTCAGAATCTTTTCGTCTGCCTCCTTTCCGCTCCGTGTCCATAAACGAATTATTGATTATCTTACGTTCTATTACTTTCGATTTCTTCTAATCGCCTTTCCTCTAAATTCCGAATTATATCAGATTCCATGTCCGCCCCGTCTGGCTGTTCTGCACCAACCTGATCATTCCTGCGATTTTATTATTCTCCGCATACGCTCGCTTATTCACGTTCTTTCTTTCTTCCATTCTATTTATATTGATAAATACTCTTCGGGTTCTTAGCCATTTTTTGCTAATGAAGCGGACTCTTTGACATTCGGGTTTTTACTTCTTTTCATCTCTTTTCTCAAGAAAAATCCCATCCACTAATCTCCTTCTGTTATGTGTAAAAGTTTTCATCTTAGATTATCGTATCCGATATTTACGGTTCCTCTTTTTCTAACAGCTATTCTTTTTGTATCTGTCTATTCAACCCAGTCTTTCTGTTAACCTATGGTTCTTTTTGTTTCCTTCACTTCGCCGTTCTGTTGTTGTCGCCATTATTTTTCTGCGTTCTTACTCTATTATCTTCCTCCGGTTTTCCTTTTTTCGTTAGTTTCTTCTGCATGTTGTCCCTTCCGCCTAAACAAAGAGCACGTTTGCGATACTGATCATGTATTTATTAAGTGTTCATCTGGCGCTCGATCGAGTGATCTGCTTTCTATTCCCATTTGCTGCGATATATCTTGGATTTTCTCACTTCACATATCGTGCCTATGTTTGTTCCGTCCTACTAAAAATATCTGCCCGCATCAAAATGTAACTGATTCATTTCCCTTTCTAATTGTTTCTGGATAAAGGCTGGTTGATGAGCCGAACAAAAAAAAAAAAAATACTAAAAGGGTAATTTAAAAGAAAATATTTCTAACCTACTTCCGCAGTTAATACCACCGAAGCAAATAGAAAGGGGTCATTAGCCAATGAAGAATTTTTACTACTTCTAAAATATGAGAAATCGAAGTATTCTTAATTTTTTCCATTCGAAACAGACTTTCATTCTCTAGAAATGGTATAAAATGGTTTCTTTTTGATTTTTTTCGAATAAAATTTTTTTATTATTTAAAAATAAGAGTCATTATATCAAACACACTGGGCACATAATTGCTGCGATAATCGGCGTTCTCATTAATGAGTCCGGATGCGAGATAAACTATTTAAAAAAAAAAAAGATTACACGTATTATCGGAAAACAGTAATAAACCAGTGCAGCAGCTGCTAGCACATACGCATTAGCTGCTACTTGGACTTGGCATCGTCGTTGCAAAATGTGTATGCATAAGTGTGTTTCGAGTCGAGCTGTATCGTAAAGAAGAACTATCGAAGATGCATCGTCAATCCGGCAGGAGGGTAAGAGGTGTAATTTTTTTACATGTATAAAATTGTACAAAGAATCTACGATTTCCTTAACGACCGATTTAATCGTGTCTCCCAGAATTGTGATACTTCTGAGTCTACACCAAGAAGTGACGTTAAATCTAGTGCAAACCAACCGCGCCGATTTGCTATAGTCTTTTTATACAGATTCCGATCATAGCTTCTTTCCCTTCTTCCGCTTTCGGTTTTTGTTCTTCACCTACACTCCCTTTTGCCTACAGCACTCGCCGAGTACCAACTTTATAATGCTGATCGTGCGTTCCTTCAAGGTGTCTATCTCACGAGCAGTCTCTCTTATATGAATCTTCTTAATTTCCGTCTCCCTACAGTGTTTCCTTTCTTCTTACGTTTCCTCATCCTTCAGTTGCCGAAATATCTGCTTCTTTTCTACTATCCTCGATGCCAAGTCTCATATTCGATATTAATTAGATTAGAATAAGTTATGCGTCCCCCACTCCCAAAAAAAAAAAACAAAAAAAACAAACTTCGCAATAATTGACATCTACGAAAGGTATGAAATAGTTTATTTAAACTTTTAGTTTCGAAATGATAAATAGTGTTTTATAATTACATACAATCATCATTATCTACGCTAAATTTTTTATCTTTTGCTTCAATGGTACCGCTGCCTAACAGTTTATTCCTGCTTTTGTTTGGTTACATTTTAACGTGTCCTATACGGCGACTTAGGGGCACAACAAAAAGTTTTACCACAATATAAATTCATGAGATTTGTCGCTTTGAGCAATTCGAAGAGTCGAGAGATTGTGATGAAAGGAGTGATAACTTCCTAGCGTATCGTTTTGCACTCGGGGCAGCCAATGAGACGGCACCGAATGGATCACTCGGCAAAGAGCAGTTTCTTCTCTACGATTAGATCTTACCGAGTTTTGGACTATGACTCTGAAGATTGTTTAATGCTTTTTAGTTTATTAGAGGAGGAGACCTGCAATCAGGCGTCGTAGAAGTTTCATACATTCCCGCCCTGAATCGTATTTATTCAAGATATTTTCGAAATACTGTTGAATACTTGCGTTAACTGAAGTATGTATGTATACTAGTGTCCTTTTAGAGGTGAATAATATTGATTCGAATTTCGCGATAGAAATCACCTCAAAACAAAAGAAAAAAATAGATTAAGAACACGGCAACTGCGTATTACTATGAACGGATATAATTTATGGCATTATCTGCGGATACAAGTGTTACTACGGGCAATTTTCGAAATCAAAAATTCGTTTAATACGTTTTTTATACATCGCCTTCGTTCCTGCAATAAGCAAAGATGAAAAGACGAATGCCCGCGAAAACAAAAAACTATATTCACGACCTTTTGAAAAATCACACTTAAACCAAATATATATATATATATGTACATAAAGTTTACGAAAAGCCGAGGCTACAAAAGAACGAGTCTACTTTGCAATTCGAAAACTGGTTAGCAATGTATATTCAGACTTGATCAGCTAGCATTGGAAGAAAAATAGAAATTGTCGCGGTACCCCTTATACCACCCCAAACTTAAACATCTTACGTAATAAACGAACAATAGTGCTTTTAATAATTTCAAATTTTAATCAATCGCCTAGGTAGCAATTACTTTTTTATTAAGAATTCATAACGCATACGGAAACATATTCGGAAACACATTGAATAAGTATTTCGAGTAATTTTATCAATTTCTTATTATTAGGCACACGTGTTTTTTTGCTTTTTTTTTGATTATTTTTTTGCTTTTTTTTTGATTATTTAACCGTTCTTACACAAGGTTCAGGTAAAAATTACCCGATCAACCTTCGCATTATTATTGCGCGGCATTGCGCTGGAATTTGGCTCTGGCCGTTTAGGAGTCTTTCGTGACGACATTTTCTTTATGTTGATACTGATCACCTTGCATCCGGAAAAAATCGCTTTGTTTACAAAAAAATGCTATTTATTTGCACGTAGTAATGTCTAGTAGTCGGGTAAAAAATACCCCCATGTTGCGTATAACGATATAATATTTTTCAAACGTTCAGTATTATTTCACAGAGATTTCAGCTGTTTCTTATGTTCGTAAAATCCTAGGTCTCGTTGTGAAATTAAATTATGTACCCACATCGGGGAAAATATTCTGAAGGAATCAGAACAACAGCATACTGAATCCGATTTAGAAGAATCATACACTCTGAAGAAGATACGTCTTCAGATAAAACAATGGTTTCATTCACTCCAAGAAAAAATAAAAATGTTATTCTACTGTCAATCATGCACTTCACTGCGAACATTGATCTCGCAATTCAAATGTCGGATGTAATATTGTTTTACAACTCCACGAAATGTGGTGTAGAGATTCCTTTGATCGATTTTGTCATGAAAAATCGACCAGACGAATAAACCAACAAGAGGTTGACCACTTCGATTTTTTTACGGTGTATTCGATTTTTGTGGGATCAACGCTTACAAAATTTATCAGTTTACTCAGCAAAATAAAATTGCCAGTTAGTTGCGAGAACTTCATATTCTTGCGATAACTTTGGTAGAACCTCATGCGAGACTCAAAGCCGTTGCTTACCTGCAGAGCTTCGTCGGATTTGTATAAATCGGCTTTTAGAAACCACGTCTTCCGTTCAGTGTGAACCACCGTTCACATCAAAGAAACTAACCGAAGATGTGATTTTTGTAGTAAAGCGAAAAATCGTAAAGCAGATAAATCGTGCCATTATTGCAACAGATCAATATGTGGAGAACATTCATATGTCCTGCTTGTATTTCAAATGTAGAAATACGAGGTATAATAATCCATTATATTTTTATTAAATTTCTAGTTTAATTTTGGGTTATTCTTAAATTTTGGCACATGCAAGATTTATTGATAATCTGTGATATCTAGCAAATATATTATGTGTTAATTTTTTTAATAAGGAGTTATACTATATTTTTTTGTTTTTTTTTTGGTGGGGGAGGGTGAATACGCAATGCGAGAAAATTTGATATTTCGATGGTGCCCAATATGTATGTTCCTAAAAATTCTCATTAAAAATAAATACTCGTGTTCGTAAACAAATATGTTTGTGAATACCCGTCTTGTGTACTATGCTACTACAACACACCTTGTGTAAAAAGGGTTAATATATTTGGGTTATTACTGGTGTTTTCGTGTTATTCGAGTAGAGAAAAAAACTGTTTACGCAATCGGAGCTGATCGGTGTGTCAAAGTTTTGACCAGAATTAACGGTCTGCGACTGGCGCCGGGAGTTCTCATGGACAACGCGATCTTTCTAACAAGGTGTGTTGCGCAAAATCTTTCGATTATTTACATCTTTTGTTTTCCTACGATTTCAGATTATACTTTTACGTCTGTCCAGATGCAAATAAGAACAAGAGTTAATCATTGTCAGAAAGTAAAAATAATCTTGAAAAACCTATATAAATCGATTGAAACCGGTAGTGATTTCATTATCTTTGAATAGGCGCATTACCGCATCATTTACTTCCCAGAGACACACTCGTACACGCTATCATATCGTTGATTTCTGTAGAAAATTTTCCCCCGGTAATGAGATATTTGGAAAAATTGTTACCTAGAAAATTAGAGCCGGGGAAACTGTTCTACGTTGTGCTCAGATTTAATCGCTGATAATAGTTACAGTTCGGAAAAACTATAAAAAACTATTCTGACAAAATTGGAATTATCTTTTTCAGAAAAACATAATACAAAAAACAGTACTTTTTAGATCACCAATGACGCGAAAGTTTCAAAAAAATCAGCTAAAGCGAACACACTGATTCCGGGTCATTTGTCCGAGAGCAAATCTTTTTCCATCGATTATTACAGGTAAAGAGAGACACATACGTAAGTGCGCATCATCGCTCATCGGTAAGTCTGTCGTTGTGTGGATTGCCTCTCGGAATCTGTCTTGAGCGGCGTGAAAGGTAGAGCTTTCCAGATTTTCGACGATTAACGCGAGGCCGACTTGTGCCGGCCGGAGGATATATTACTTTTTGATATATCATTCGGAATAATAATAAAAGAGAGGCTGTCGGTTTTTCGGGGTAAAATTTTGCTTTAATTCGTTTTCGTATTTTCGGCCAGATGACACAAAACGAGGGGAATATAGACACGTAAGATGAGCAAGCAGTTGTGGGGACGGAAAGTTAATTTTGGCCGTTGCGAAAGAGAAATGTAAATGGTTATTTGATTGCATCTGTTTTTTCATCGCTCACCCCGCGCCCTCTACCGCCCTCGCTTTCATTCTGTTTGTTTGTCCGCATTGTTCTTCTCTATCGTACACCATTAGTAGTACGTCTCGCAGGATGTGTGCTATCAGTCGTCGAGATTTCGCTCGGTATCGCGAGTAGCCTCGGAACTATGCGCGCAGAACTTAAAAACACTAAGCGGGGTAGGATGTGTAATAATAATATAACGACGTTATTTTCCAATTTAATAACAATGAAATATAGAACGCGAAACCCTCACCACTGTGCGTAACTCGTCTGCACTAGCCCGGTCGCTATGCACGCTACCCTTTCCGGACGACGACGACGACGACAACGGGGACAAGGAGAATTCAATTACCGCGCGCGATACCATTGCAATGCGCATCGTGACAGTGCAATGTCGCAAAAGAAAAGCGAACGCTGCTCGTCGAAGAGTGGCTGACTGCTGGCAGTTGTGTAGCAGCCGAAAGACGAGCTGGGAGTTTGACGATGAGGGTGACTGCAGTATCGGACGATTCGTCAACGATTATTCCGTTATTATAATATTTCACGAAATCAGGAATTTAATAACGAAATTTAATATCGCGGATGAAAAAAATGAACTCGGACCGAACCCCTGACCCTGACTAAATCGTCAATCGCCGTATCATATCGTCTAAGTGCACTTGTCGGCCAAATGGAAATATTCTCAACGAAGATCGCCTACTCGCTGGCAGCTGCATGGATCGCGACAGTATTAGCAACCGCTGCTCGTCGACTCCTATGCAACGTTCTCTTTAAATGCGCTCTAAGCGGTGCAATGCGAACATAGTGTGTGTGTGTGTAGTTTCAGAAATTCCGAAAACCACTTATTTCGGCTAGAATGCTCGAATTTAAATCCGAAAGAAGCGGATAACGCCGTTTCTTCCCCAATTTTCAATTAGAAGAAATACACGTAAATGTTTGGAAGAGCCAAAATTCGGTTTAACAGTTAACCCGGATAGGAGCAAATTGAGCAAGGTAGACTCTAAATTAAAGAAGAAGAAGTATTTTTAAAATTACATACAACAGCGTAGAGACTGAAGCGTAATAATGCAGCATTACGGAGGAGGATAATGAAAAAAAGGTGAATCGTTCCGAGGAAAAACTAATTGGCAACCAGAAATATACCGGCCGAACGGAAATAAGACGTGGTAGGTGTTAAGTAAAAATGATCGTAAAGTCGAAAGGCAAACTCAACACCTCAATTTTTTTTCTATAATCTTGGAATTTATTTATGATATATTTCAGCCAGAGTCCCTTGTTTTTAATGGTTCAAGACTATGTGAAATTGAAAATGTGAAAATTGAATCAAAATCTTCACCGAAACAATACATTCGCTCTCACAGCTTTGTTCCTTGTCACAGATTTGAAAATATAGAAATACTACTCGATTAATTATTAACGAGTTTGTTTTTGTTTTTATTCACTTTACTTCATCATAAAAAATTGGTAATTTTACTGAAAAAATTAAAGTATCGAAACTTAATCACGTTGCGGTATTAAAAATCGACCAAGTAAGAATTTTGAAAATGTTGTTAAGTGCACTATTGGGAGAATGAGCTGTGAGCATTCAGATGGACGTTTGCTTGGGATTCTAAAAAAACCATAGTAGAACGGTATATATTGAACTATACAGTGTTTTTATTGATTGTATATATTACCGGGGAACATTTTAAACATTTGAAAATTAAAGAAATGATGTAATCTAGGAAGAAGTTGCTGATAGTAAACAGAGCATAAGTAGCGTAAACTTTTTCGTATCCAGCTGACAATTTTTTTTTTTTGTTTTTTTTTTTACACTCTTGTTAAACACCTCTTCATTTTGGTCACGTTTTCCTTAGTGTTAGAAAAAATATTTTCGCAAGCTTTTTCGACAATCAGCCATCGTCGTGATATTCAGGCCGTTTGTACGATCGTTCGCGAGGTAAACCTATAACATTTTTAAATTTTCACTTATTAATATATTCAAATTCTTTCAATTCTCTTCGCTGCTCTCGCATTCGTAATGTGCTGAACAGCGTCCGGTTTGAAATTCATAAAAAATCATCATTTAAAATCCGCAATGGACTAGGAAATATAGTGGAATATGTAGAATCAGCCGAGCACCAGATACTCATCAAATAGTAAAAAAAAGTTACACTTTATTAAATTATGTAGCGGAAAAATGTTAAAACTTTGAACACGTCTCGAAGTTACATTTGCTTAATGTTGACGAATTTTAGGGTATGTGTTCCCCCTATATATGTATTACATAATCATAAATTAGAGAATATCTCAAACGTGATCTATAAATTTTAATACGTCGAGTTATATTTTTCTTTTCGATTTTTTACGTAATCTATAGTTTTGATTTTATTTAACCGACTGAAATAACACAGTCCCCCCTAGGTGCTTAATAAAGAGTCTTTTTATTTATTATCTTTTTTTAAATTAATACCGCGGTGTTATTTAGCGAAAAAAAAAAGGGTCTTTCAAGTTACTTTCTCTCTCTCTCTCTCTCTCTATCTCGTTCTTGGTTGTCTCTGTCTACGTTTTGTTTATACGTTTTTATTCATTCATTCATTTACTAATTTATTTATTCATCAATTGTAAGCTAGCGCGGGTGAAATTTTATTTTACACTTTCAGTATTCGAACCAGGTGCTAGCCGAACGAAACAGCGTACTATATTATTATATATTAGTGTACAAATAGTAAGCTTCTGTGGAAATGGCTGGTGTAGTAATTTCGGCTTGTAAAAATCGATAATATTTCACGTGAAAGAAATATTGTACGCATATCAAATACGAATGAACGCTGGAATATGTAGAGGGCAGCGGAAACGTGATAGCTGCGATAGCTGGATCGCGGCAGCTGATAGGCACCGAAAGACAGACGGAATAGTATAATTTGCTCGAAGTGCGTCGTTACCGAGTTTTGTTGTAACAGAAATTTTATTTCTCCGTAAGCAACGATGATAAAGCAGCAAGAAATTGGTTAACCTCGTACCGCGCCGAACCCATTCGAGCGCCATCGATGTATCGCGATACGTATACGTGCATGTGTATATCGACATCGATGGAAGCGAATATGCGCGCGTTGAAAAATGGTTATTTTATGTATGGGTGTGTATTTACACATAGGTACAGCTTTCATTTTATCTGCCCATGCATATATACGATGTATTTTTTGGCGGTTACGACGATATATGTTTTGAATGACAAATTGGGTATTTCCGATTTCATTATAACCGAAGAACGATATTATTTTTTTCACACCTTCCGCGCCGCTCTCCGGCACAATCTTTGCTATATCGACTCGGAACGGCCCGGCTGATCCGCCCCGAGTGTCGGATATTACAAATTTTTATTTCTTTTTTCCGCCTTCCTCACCCGCGCCGCCGCTTACCCGTTTTTTCTCCCGCGAAAAGACGAAATTTGAAAATTCCTTCCGAGAAGTACGTGTACCTTTCTCGCAAATAGGTTGATTTTTGCGGGCCCTTCCAAGCCGAAATGGAAACATCGCAGCCCTGCGAACGTCGCGCTGCAAAATTAAATCTTAAATTCGCGTTTGTTCGCCGCTTTGCTGGAATACAGGTGCGACCTTTTTTCCTTTAATCGAGGCGGGCCTTTGCAATAATTTGACGTACATACTTCGACATAAAAAATTATAATAATTCGCTCGGAAAACGGCAACGCCAGTTCGCAGATGCGAAATTCTCCGTTACGTCGATGAAACAAGCATAAAACGCTCTTCTAACGAAGCCTTTCATCGTGGCACATGTTGATTATTTAACGGGAAAATTGTTCACCGGCTTTTAATGCCCCACCCCCGACTGACCTTTGATATTTTTCCGCGCGCCAGTGTGATTTTTATTCGGACATTAAGCAAGCTCTAGCGTATTTTGATTCCGGCGAAATAAGCCGCGCACTAGTAAAGCCGAAGAAAACGGACAGTTCCGGAAACGGCTCGATGTGCGTCGAATTTATTTGCCTCCATTTCGAGAAAGTCTAGAAATCCGGATCGTGAAATTAAATTTTACGCCCAAGTTTAGCAATTGATGCAAATGAAAAGAGACACCCATCCGAAAATACTGCGGACTGAGCATTCCATGCGGAAAAGTAATCAATACGGAACCAAAGCTAGGGGTGCCATATCTTTTTTTTTCCTTTTTGCCTTTTATCCTCTATAATCAAAGAAAAATCTCCGTCAAAGTAGCATAAAATGAGGTCTTTCAGATATATCGACTTTATCAAGACAAGCATGAGCCGTTTAAAATCCGTAAACGGATGCTTTACCATGTTAAACACCCCGCTTCAGTCGCGGGATGCTGTGAAAATCTCTAGACAAGTTTGACAAAAAAATGCGGCAGACTCCCCCCTCCCAGTTTGTAAAAAACTGCATATGGGAAAACGATTCCTAGAAGTCCCATAATATTAATCTCCTCTCCACATCAGCTCATTCCAAGCTATGGTTGAATTCGTATTCCTCCTCATATTCAAATACGGATTATTCCTTTTATCATCCAGCCTAATCTATCGTCTTATCCCTGGTTCTTCAATTCTCCCTCCATGCGGCGTTCAACTCTTCTCTCTGCAATCTGTCGCCTTCGCTTTGGACACGATTTCGCTTCTCTCTAGCTCCCTCTCCTCTCTATCCCCTTCACCCCCCCAGCGTTACAGGTGATGCTGATCACATTTTTTTTGAGTGCAATAGCTTCCGGACGTTCCTCTTTCTACCCTTAACGTTTCTTAATCAATCTTTCAACTCCTTAATGAGCATATTTTATTCTCTTCTTACCATCGCCTTCAGTCATTCCAGCTATCTTGAATCTTGATCGCGGAAACATCTGATTCCACCTCTCATCCTTTTCTCACTTCTTGGGCCAATATCTATTTTGACGAACCCATTAATTAATAATAATAATAATAACAATACTAATAAAAAGTATACGGACTTCCCTCGAATTATCCTGAAATCTTAGTCGCAGGCTAAAGCACGAAGAAATAATACAATTTTACTCTCTTCTTTTTTTGCACGTTCTCATGTTTAAATACTTATTTCTCAATCAAATTGGGTATTTTTTTTATTTTAACCATTTCTTTTATCGCATATTGCTTTTAGATTGGTTTTCAGAAATGTCCTTCGTACAATTCCAACAAAGAAATTAAAATTAAAAACGTACTGTTTTTCCTGTTCGACCGCTTGAGTTTATTTTTTCCAGCGATAACTAAATACTTTTTTTGACCACTGTTTATGTATATATACATTATATATATATATGTGTATGTATGTATACGTATGTATGATAGAAGCAGATACAATATTACGCGTGTATCTGTTTACAAATCGCGAGAAAACAACGAAAGAGAAATGGAAGAGGATGAGAGAGAAGTTTAACGTGTACACGAACGCAAAGCGGCGTGCGTATTTTCTTTTTTTCGTAAACGGATGATAATAATGGCAATAAATTGATTTCTTGATTCCCTCGTGAATTCGTTTATTTTTAATTGAACTCGAAAAAGACAGAAAAAACAAACGGCAACGGAAGAAAATTAGAAAAATAAACGATAAAGAAGAAAATCGGATAATCCTAAAATGAATTAAGGGAAAAGGCGGGTTAACGAGCGGAAGATGCACGATAGAACGTAGCGAAAGAAGTAAGAATGCGAAAAAAAAATTAAGAAGGGGGAGAAAGGAAAGAATAGAGGAGTAACATAAAAATCGCTGTGGAAACAGCGAACACTCGTACAAGTGTCCACCATGGTCGATTATATAGGCTGTTATTGAGCAAAAATGGGGAAGATGATATCATCGGACAATTTAAAATGCGTTTCCTACTTGAATTATACCGGAGTGCTACATTCTCATCTCCCAAAGTGGCCTACCTAGCACTGCGCTACATGCTCACCTTCAATCTTCAATTTAGACCTATTGTCCCTTCACCGAACCTCTTAACCACAGTTCAACGTTGCGAAACAGACCGTGCCACCTGTATTCACTTTTTCTGAAGCGTGCATTACTTTTTCTTTTTCTTTCTAATTAACGGTAAGTTCCGGGCGTTGTGAAAACTTTTAGAAAAGAAAACAAACTGAAAAAAACCGAAAATGTAAAAGTTTCAAGCGGGACACGCGCAAGTTAGATTTTGGTAAAGGAAAAACACGATCGTTGAAAGACGCGGGTTCGTTTGACATTATTAACTGGCGGATTTATTCCGATTTGTTGTTAAACCGTTCATTGTCTAAGTTTTGAAAACAGGAGCTAACCCATTCATAGAATGTAACTTGATTTGGCTGTATTCGAATGTTCGCGAGCCCCTATTGCACTTCATCATACATGATTGTGGTTTACGTTCGCATTTATAATACACATTAAAAAACGACTTGAATTTCAATAACTAAACGTTTTCGATCATTTATTATATACTCGTCAGTGTTGCAGAATTATCTGGAAAATGTAAATTTCTTAGAATTTTGTCGGGCTAAATTGTTTTTAATTAAACACATACGCTGTCGTTTAATAGCTACAACAGCATTTTTCATCGAAGCACTGTCATTGGAAACTTTTTTTGGCCATCTGATTAAATGCCGCTGAAGAATTCATCGGCAACATGTATTACTTTAAGAGAAAATCTATAAGAATGTTGTTTTATAAAATACATTTTCATATATATATATATATATATGTCATAAATTTGATCGAATGTTAATAGGAATTTTTCTTCAGTTCAAACTGTTGGTTTCGGCTAATATGAAGAATCCCTGATTCTGTGTAGCATTTCGATTAATTTGAACCAACATTTTCTTCGTATCGTAGGTGTTCTGAAGTACTCGTTACTCATACACGCCTGCATATCGAGTTCTGTTAAACTTTCGCCACTGACAGAGGTCAAATGAAAACCTTTCCACTCCTTTCAGTTCCTTATTCATTTTTCTCTAACATTTCGTTCTCCGATCACCGTTCTAGGCAAAACTTAAATTGCAATATTTGCTTACTACACGAGGTACACTTTTCATAGCGATTTTGCAAAGCTAAAAAAAAAAAAAAGGGCTTAGCGATGGTGGGCAAAATTTATCTTTTCTAAGCGAGCAGTTATGCAGGCACTTACATATATACGTACATAAAAATGTTCAGTTTAACAGTGGTTTTTTTTTTTTTTTCATTTCATTTTTGTTGTTCTTTTGTCGGTTTTTTTATTTTTCGGCACTCGTTCTCACAGTTTTTTGTGTGCAAGGACAAGCATTCCGGTTATTGCAGGTTATCAATCGAACTCGGAGGAAAACTGAATGTTTTATTTAACTTTTATAGAAAGATATTAAATTGAAAAATATATTTGCCGATTTGTAGGGTCCAGAACATGAGGAAAACTTCCTCAAATGAGCAAAAGATATTAAATGTGAATTTCAGTAGTTGTGAAAAATAATATTATCAACAGAAATGTTAAACAGGTAATCGAATAAATAATGTTTATTGGTTATTATAGTCGGATACATTAAAAAAGAAAAAAATCTTTTTAAAACAAGGATACGATTATAAATGGCGCAGCAATTTACAGTGCGTATAAGGCGAAATAATTTTAACGATTCTAAGCGATGCGTGTCTCTTAAACATTTGCCACATCGTACATTACCCTTATCTTACGTAATATCGAAAGGAATGAAAAATATAAACGCCAAATCGCTAATCAAAATTACTATCAGAATTAACGTTATTTTAATTACTAATCGATTATCGCTAGTGCGTTACTTCGCAATATCGTTGAAACAATATCGAATGAATTATTTACCGGCATTAAAATTCGCAACATAATGATACAGCATGATGGCAATGACCTGTAACATTTCTCTTAACTATTATTACACACTTGTTTCACGGCGAGCTGCGATTAAGTACAAAGATGTTATAGATATCCCGAAGACAATCGGAACTTGATAAGAATCGTACGATATATAAAAATTCCGAAAAAACAACTAAAACGCCTATAACGAATTTCGAAGTTTGCAATTTTCTCTTATTGTTTGACCTAAATTATTAATTGATAATTCACTTCAAAAAATTACCCATTGGCTACCCCACACAACCGCTGCAGAAGTTAAACATTATTTCCTTACATTCCGGTCGTTTCTATTTTTTCGTCTTCTCCTTTACAGTTAATCCTTACACCGGCAAAGTTAACGTACGCTGATCAAGGTTCGACATTTGGAATCTATATCGGAGAGTTGTTGTCAGTTAGTGCTAGGATAGAAGTCGGAATAGATCTGGCGGTACAATACCACTTGCGGAAAGTATTATC
Source organism: Icerya purchasi (assembly GCA_039619475.1). Taxonomy (NCBI): domain Eukaryota; kingdom Metazoa; phylum Arthropoda; class Insecta; order Hemiptera; family Monophlebidae; genus Icerya; species Icerya purchasi. The sequence goes on along the minus strand of CM077116.1, from coordinate 62,549,722 downwards.
GTTAGAGAATAATATAAAGTCACATCGCGATTTTCGAATTTAGTCAACAACAACCTAGCTTAGCGTGCGTTATATTTCAATAGCAACTTTCAAAAACCTCCCCGAAAGAAAAAAGAACAGGCTCAATTCAAAAGTTCGCTAACCCTAGAACAAAAAAAATACGCTCCGTATGCAAAATTATTCAAAATTATTTTTCTTTCGCTCTTTCGGCTTGCTGCTGATATGTAAAGTTTGCACGCCTTTTTAACTCGGTTTTATTCCAGTAATTATGCTGGAGTAAAGTAAGCTCTAGATTAAGAATCAGACGTACATCTTTCACATGACAACGATGAAAACAATTTTGGAAAAATAGACGAGGAGCAGTTTTAATTTCTTGCTCTAATTGAAAATAGGCTAAACGATAAAAAATATTAATAATATCACCCCGGTAGAGGTTTTAGAACGATGATAAGGAAAAAAGGCTAACTCGAAATCGTATATATTCCTTCGGGCAATTTGCAAAAAGCAAGAAAATTAGCGTTTCTCAGAGTTTTTTTTGCTTATTCAAAATTTTCCTTTCGATGTAAAATAATTTCAGGACTATAGCGATAAATCGGAATTGGTTGTTTTGAACAACGGCTTGGTAACAATTTGCTGGAAATAAATTGATCACAATCGATGTTTTTAGATACACATGTTTAATCGTGTGTGTGTGTGCGTGTGTATGTGTGGCTGGGACTACTTTCTGCGGTATTCTCATTTCGGAAGATGAATGTTTATGCAAATTAGTTCCACATTCCTTAAAAATGAATAATTCTTGTCGAACAGCATTTAATCAAACTTTCGGAATATTATGTAACTTGCGTCTAGATTTGTAGGCGATATATTATGTATAAAATACATGTTTTTCTAGTTAAATCTTTTGTCTTGGAGAATACCAGAAAGAAACTCTCCGAAGCGTTAATTTTGTTACATTTTGGTAATTTCTAAAATGAAAATAAAACATTACAAAAGATTTCGAAATACTTTTTTAATATTATCGCTCTGCAAATATCTTCCGGCCGATAATGTACGACAAAAAAAAAAAAAAAAGGAGCCTACCACCAAATTTTTTATGAACAAATTTGAATTCGATTGGACAGTACTCAAATGATTACGCCTGATCAGCACTAGTTTAGTGTCGACAATTATTGTGTTTTCTTAAACTTTTAATAACACATCGATTGTATCCGTATTTAATTTAAAACATACTCCGTTAAAAATTTTTAAATTAACGAAGTTAACTTTGGTTATATTAAGTAAGGAAAGTATATATCTAAGGAGATAGCGTTATTTAACGTTATTTGAAGACTATTCAATCAGTAATCACTGATATTTATCGATACTCATACTGGTACGGTTTCTAATATATAATTGGAGTCGGATCGCATGGTTAAAAGGGACACGCAGTGGCGTTTAAATTCCGTCAGTGACGAACTTGCAAATGCCCCATGGGGATTTCAATTCATTCGAATCTATATTTATTCGTGGTAACTGACATTGATAATATTTTAATTTTTCGTTTGGCTATGTTAAAAAAATTTTTTTTTTCAACTTGCACTTAATATTGAAAATATTTTAAATGTCAATCGCGCTGGTTATAAAAAATAAGGAGACCGTTTTATTTTTATTTTTTTTTTTTTTGCTTTTTTCGACTTTTATTTTAATAACTACAGAGCACCTATGTGCACTGGTATAATATGTATTTATATGATACAACCACTGTGTCGAATGAACAAAGAATCGTCAAAATCGGTCTGAAAGAACAAAAGTTATGCGCGAACGAACATAAAAAAGAAAAACAAAACATCCACGCCAAACATATAACCTGTTTCTTTTTGAAATCGGTAAAACTATCAGATCAATAAGAAAAGACAAACAGCTTCTTAGTTATCAAATTCTTTTTGTGTATTTCATAAATTTTGTTTTTTTTCCCTCAAAAATTTCGATGCTTCAGATTAAATAAATGCAGCCTAACGCACATTCTCTTACAATCCCACTTTAAACCAAATCGCATTCACCTCCTTCTTTTCGTCTTTTTTATTTTCAGCAAATTAACATTACGAAATTGTGCCAATCACATCGAAAACTTCTAAGAATGAAAGAGAGATCAATTTTTTTTTAATTGTTTTGAATTTTTGAAATTTTTGAAATTTTTTCCTCTATTGAACAAAAAAAAAGCAAATAAATAAATACATACTGTCCGACAAAGCATTTTTAAATTGTTTACATATTTAAAACTGAAAAATTATCTCAAATACACGTGGCGTATGAAGTAACATAAAAAATAGAGGAAATAAAATTTTATTGGTTATTGAAAATATTTTGTAATACACATTCTATTAAATTCATTTTAAGACGCACGATTATTATATTTCACTGCAATAAAGCTATTAAGCTTACTCGGAATAATATCGATTAATTGCAAATCATTTCGTTACAAATGAATAACTTAATTATAGCTGCGTACATTTTAAAATCCCCAAAAAAAAAAAAAAATCTTTTTTGTAGATGATACGACATTGTTTGAAAGTAAATAGTTGGCACAAAAAAAAAAAAAAAAAATTTACCTGTCCTTTTTTTAAATAGCAAAGTATTGTGCTTATTTCAATTTATTCCTGCAAAGCATAATAGCTATTAAATCATAATAAGCCAGACTCGAGGTGGTAAAAGAAATATGCTTTTGCTAGTTCATATAGTTTGATTGTGGATAGTGTGTATTCCTGCGTTCATCTGAATCGGGTAAGATCTTTCCATTTAAAATAATTCCGACAACTAGTTCTCTCTGATTTTAATCGGCGTTTATATTTATTATCTCCGCTACCATTTTGTTATCAGCAATCTTATCTTTCTTTTGATTTTGAGTAATTTTTTCTACTATTTATTTATCTATTTTTTTTCCCCCCATTTTCTTACAATTCTAGCTCACCGGAGTAGCTAGTACTTTAATGAGTGCTACAAAGGAGGGGTCCCCAGGGGCCCCCGCCGCTAATAATAAACCAACTAAAGCCTCCTCGACAAGTAAGAATAGTTTACCGCTCGTTATTGTTAATGACAGTAACAACAAACGCAAAACTTCAGAACCGTTATCTCCGTTATCAGCTGTACCCGAGAAAGAAATTAAACTAACAGCATCTAACGAGTCTAATTTAACCAATACTTCTTCAGAAAACATTCCGATTAATTTATTTCCTTCGAATCATGCAGGTCCGTTCTACGTACTAATTGAAAGCATTGACAAAAACATTACAGCTTTACATCCTTTAGCCATTGCTAAACGAATTTCCATAAACACCTATGGAATTAAGGAATTTACTTCAGCAGGTAGAAATAGGTTTAGACTAGAATTTAACTCTTTATTATCCGCAAACTCGTTTCTCCTATCGTCGTTACTTCAAGAAAATAACCTTCGGGGTTACATACCGAACAACTTAACACATCGATTCGGAGTAATTAGAAACATCGACACAAACATGACGGATGAAGACATTATTGAAGGATTGGAATCTTCTTGTACTATTAACGGCATTAAACGTATCAAAAAAAAAGTGTCTGATAAGTTAACTCCTTTGCCATTAATTGAAATCAAATTTCAAGGTTCTGCTTTACCTGAGTATGTATACGTCTATAGAATGAAATTTAACGTTGAACCGTGTATCCGGAGGCCATGCTATGTTATAATTGTCTTCGTATGGACACTCTAAAAACATATGCAAAAGTAAAGCTAGGTGTGCTAGATGCACTGAAAATCATGATACCAACCTTTGCCCAGCTAATCCTTCATTTGCTATTTGTGTTTCATGTCACGGAGACCATTTAGCAACTGACCGCTCCTGTCCCGAATATTCTAATCAACTACACATCAAAAAAATTATGGCTCATGAAAATGTATCCTTTAAAGAGGCAATAGAAATCAAAAAATCAAAAACCGTTACAAAAGCCCAAAGTTACAGCTCGGCAATCACTGATAACTTTCCAACTCTTATTCATCCGACTTACAATCCTAACACACGGAATGTGTACCCCGTATCACGCAAACTAAAACATGTACCTACAGCTAAACCTCCTTCATTTCCGTATATTAAGGCTGCTCATCCTTTCAGTGGAATCAAGAAATCTTATTCCCAACCTTTACCTCAGGATTCTAGTAATTATAGTATCTCTTCATCTAATAGCAATTATGAACTTTCAAATAAAATTTGCGATACGGGTTCTCCTATGAGCAATCAAGGCAATATTAAGAAATCACATTCCAATCTGTTGTCGAATATTCATTCCAGTCTATCCGCCCTTCTACATGAAGAAAATATTATTATCTCTAATTCCTCCGAAATAAACTCGTGTATTGATCTGCTCCTTTCACATCTTAGAAAAAAACCCTCTGATGATGTTCAACAGACCTCTGCGGATTCTCCTCTTCCTATGGACTCAACAGTCGTATAACGCCTTCATTACCAAATATCTTAACGTATCCACATTTTCAAAAAAAATTCACATCTTTGTTAATAAATCTACATCTTCTTTCTGTTTCCTCTTTTATATCATTACGAATAAGTACGCGAAAAGGTCCTGGTACCTTAATCGCTTTATTCAACTATTTTTATACTTCAGTATTAAACTGAACACAAGGATTATTAACATAGCTGTTTCCTTCTCTACTATTTTCTTATTTCCTTTCATCTTTGCTGGCTGCGTCTTTTGCAAACTTCCCTTTAATGGGATAGTGCGTAATAAAAAAGAACAGATCTTTACAGGCTTATACCATCCCCGCTCTATACTTCCTTTAATTAGGCTTGCTGGTAGCAGAGGGCGATGGTATATATCAATAATTTTTAATATAGCCAAGTCGGCGAAGACTTTTAATAAAAAGGAGCAGTTCTCCTTTATTGGCTTCTACCATCCCCTCTCTATACTTCCTTTAATTAGATTAGCTGGTAGCAGAGGGCGATGGTTTATAACATTACTTATTAACATAGCTAAGTCAGCAAGGATTCTATCTCTGTGCATTTACTATTTTCTCCTCATTATTGTGACGATGTCAGTGAATTCGTTAAGAAAAAATAGACTACTTTCTATTATCCTCCACTGGCCATTTTGCACACTACCTTTTGATAGGTTAGTGAGTCGGCAAAAATGGCAGTTCTTCCTAAATGACTCAGCCCATCCCCTCTCTATACTTCCTTTAATTAGGCTAGCTGGTAGCAGAGGGCGACGGTCTACTCTACCTTTTTTTTTTCTTTATTTTTTGTTTATTTTTTATCTTTTAAATTATTTTATTCCGCAGAGGTTTCTTTCTTTCCTTTTCAACCTTATAAGTGAAAAATTTCAATGCCTATTTTATTTTTGTTTTTCTTCCCTAATCTCCCATTTTTTCCCTTCCTTACTCCCTTCATTTTATTTTCCCGTTCTTTCTTCTATGTCCATTCATTATGCTCTTGAATCTTAATATTTTACAGTGGAACTGCCGTAGCTTGAGAACTAATAAAAATGTATTAGAGCACCTTTTACAACACTACAAAATTAGCATCGCTCTTCTTTCAGAAACCTGGCTTAAGAACTCCTCTGATGTCTCTGTTAGAAGATTTAATATAGTCAGGTCAGACCGAACTGATGGGTACGGAAGGTCAGCAATTTTAATTAGAAATGGTATTCCTTTTTATTCTCATGACATTGTTCCTTCTCTTCCATCTGATCCATCCAATCCTAACTTTGTTCACGTCTCAGTTCCTACTAAATATGCTCACTCCTTACACCTTGTATCTGCTTACATTCCTCCTAATTATAATCTTCACAGTTTTCCATTATCTTCTTTTTTTAACTCCCTTCCACATCCTTTTATAGTTGGAGGAGATTGGAATGCTCATTCTCCTCTTTGGGGTTACTCTTCGAGTAACTCTAATGGCCTGGTCATTGAAGATATCATTTCTGACTTTAATGTTATACTTTTAAACGACCTTTCCCCTACTTATTTTAAAAATCAAACGATATATAGCTCCATTGATCTAACTTTCACTTCTCCCAACGTCGGCCTCAATTCTTCCTGGAAAACCTTGGACAACACTTTTGGCAGTGATCATGTTCCTATACTTTTATCCCTCAATAATTTTCCTTTACCTTTATCCCATAAACCCCTTCAAGCTTGTCGTTGGAATCTTAACAAAACCAACTGGCTAAAATTTCGAAACACACTGGACTCATCTCTTTCTTGTATTCCTACAAATATAGATCCAGTTCAGTCGTATAACTCATTCACACAGTTAATCAATTCAAGTTTGTCCTCCTCCTCTCCACTAATCAAATTTCCTAAAAATCCTAAGCACCTCACTGCTTCATCTATATGATGGAATAATGAATGCAAAGCCGCTTATGATGTCAGTATATCTGCCTTCAAAACCTTCCGAGCTTGTCCTTCGACTTCCAATCTTCTAATCTATAAACAAATGAATGCAAAGGCTAGATTTGTTTTCAAATCAGCCAAAAAAGATTCCGGGAAAAAATTTTGTTCCTCTTTCTCCCGTAATACTCCCTTTTCTCAAATTTGGAGGATGGCTAGAGCTTTTAAAGTCTCCCGTTCTCATAATCCTATATCTTCCAATCTTCCATTGCAAAAGTTGATTCCTTTTTTAGACTCGATTTCTCCTTCGTATGTACCCAGCTCGGAAGAACTTTTCCCTCCTTCATTTTCCAACGACTCCTCTCCTCATTTCCTTACCTTACCCTTCAACATTAATGAACTGCGTTATACATTAAACAATGCCAATGATGCTTCCCCAGGGTTAGACGGTATACCTTATCGAGTTCTAAAAAGTGTGTCCAACCAATCTCTTCAAATTCTTCTTAATATTTTTAATTCTATTTTATCCACTGGCTCTCTTCCTCCCTCTTGGAACTCCTTTGTGATTATTCCAGTCCCTAAAAAAGATCCTTCTTCCTTCCGTCCAATATCCCTTGCTCCGTGTCTAAGGAAAATTTTCGAAAGTATCCTAAATAGACGTCTTATTTGGTGGCTGGGAAGTAATAATTTACTTCCCACTAACATGTTCGGTTTCCGTCCTGGCCTTGGTCCCTCCGATTGCATTAGTCTCTTTATTTCGGACATTTATAATTCATTCTTAAATAAAAATTATACTTTAGCCGCATTTCTTGACATTTCCAATGCTTTTAATAATGTTCATCTTCCTACCTTACAAAATAAAATGCTTTCTATTAATCTTCCATCTCAATTTATTTCAATTGTTATTAGGTTGTTCCAGAATCGTGCGATTCATCTTTCTACACCTCCTGACTCTACTTCCAGAACTGTATACAATGGTCTTCCACAGGGCTCCTGTTTAAGTCCTACGCTTTTCAATATATATATTCTTAATATAGCCTCCCTCCCGATAGGGTCGTCTTCCCTTTTCTTTGCTGATGACATCCTTCTATATTCCACTTCTCACGATCTTAGCTCTGCAAACGAAAAAATGAATAATTCCTTGACATTATTAAATGATTCACTCTCGGATCTACACCTTTTTATTTCACCGTCTAAATCCGCTTGTATTAATTTTACTTATCGACCTTTTAATCCTTCCTTAATAAACCCTTCAGTAAATAACATTCCTATTCCCTTAGTTAAAAATTTTTGTTACCTTGGTCTGTTCCTAAATAGTCGTCTCTCCTTTCTCGAGCACATTAACTATCTTCATATGTCGGTAAATAAAAGACTAAATCTCTTTAAATCTATTTCATCAACAAGGTGGGGAGGAGATCCTAGTACCTTAATTGTCCTTTATAAATCTATAGTACGTTCCAAACTAGATTATTGTTCGTTTATCTATGGTAACTCCTCCAGATCTCTCCTTTGTAAACTGGATCGGGTCCAGAATTGCTTCCTTCGTTTATGTCTAGGAGCCCTTAAATCAACTCCCATTCCTGCAATACATGCTGAATGCAATGTTCTCCCTTTACCAATCCGTAGATCTCACTTGGGATATCGCTTTCTTTTAAAACGGCTTCCAGTTTCTTCCTCAAAACTTATTTCATACTACTCCACCCTACTTCAGAATTGGCGATTCACTTCCAAAAAAATTCCCCTTCTTTCTCATATCTCAAATCGACTTGTTAAATTTCTTCCACAAATTATAATACATAATAAACTTCCTTACTTTACCTTTCATTTTACAGACTTTCTCTTTCCTCCTAATCTATCTTTGTTGTCCACTTACTCTAAATCCCTTCCACAACCTAATCAAGATTTCCTTAACACTATTAACTCTCTATTTCCTTTTCATTCTCTTCTTTATACTGACGGATCGAAGGGTCCTCACGGCGTTGGAGCATCCTTCCTATATGCTGTTCACAACTATTTTGAAAGTTATAAACTTCCTCCAACTTACTCTATTTTCTTTGCAGAATCGGTTGCGATATTAAGAGCCATTCTTTACATATCCTTAATACGAGACAATAATAAATTCCTAATTATCTCTGATGCTAAAAGTGTTTTACAAACTATCTTATCTGTTTTTCCTCATCCTTCTTGTGATCCAATCATTCTTCGTATTCGCTCGATTATCCATAACCTTTTCCAAACTTACCACATTCAGATCGAGTTCCTTTGGATTCCAGGCCATGTTGGTATAGAAGGAAACGAAAGAGTTGATCAGTTGTCTCGTGGTGCAGCTGTTAATGGACTCCCCATTAATAAGTTCACTGCTAATAATTTACTTGCATTATCTAAAAAATTCCATTATCGGTTTTGGTCAGACTCATATCCTTCCTCCTTTCCTAACCAATTTTCCCTTTATCTTTCTATTCAGCCATATATTCCAGTTAATCCTTGGTTCCATGAATTTCCGTCTTTGCAGCGCTATTTTATTTCCTCTTTATGTCGATTGCGTTTTGATCATAGCTTCCTTCATCTCGCTATCGATTTTCAGACTCTCCTTATTGTCCGCTACATCCTCCAAATGATGTCCACGAATGTAATTCTAGCCACATTCTTTTCGAATGTTCCACACTGTCGTCTGAATGTTTCCTTCTTTACTCTCAACTTCTGAGACTTAATATTCCTGCTCCCTATAGTGCTGCATCTGTTCTCTCCTTTCCTTCGTTAACTGTTGCCGCTCCCCTTGTATCCTTCATTGATGCGATATCTGACCGCGTACGAATCTGAATAATTAATTCAGCAATACTTTCCTTTCTTGTCGAACATGGGTCAATGCTCTTTGTCAGCGAGTCCAGAAAAAAAAAAAAAAAGAAATATGCTTTACAATTAAAGCTGGATAATACAAAAAAATACTTAAAATGCACGTATCTAAATAATTATTTTTTGTTGTAACTGAATTAAAACTCTTTTATAATTTTTTTTTCCCTGGAACTCGTTTATAAAATTGCTTTTAAACATGATGCTTATCATTTTGTTTGTGCTTATCGAAAAAAAAATCGGCGCATTCGCATTCATACGATAAAGTTTCGCCATATATAAATGTAGAGGACAGATGGAACAAAGACTCGAAGTAATTTTACGGAGATTATTTAACCGCATCGACTGCTTCTCTGCCGCATCGAAATGCAGTACGATTGTTTTCCGCCACCTACTAAAAACATGTCGAATCAGTCGCTATAAAATTCGGAAATATCATCCAGCGAAAGACAAGCATGACACACAAATTAATTTCATCCTATACAGACAAATTCTTTGAGAAATTCCATTTGTTCGGATTATTCAAAGTACTTCTCCCACAGTGCCGTAAAAATTTACAAAAATGAATACTTGCCAAGCATCTGCGGAACATTTGAAAGTTCCGTGTTTTCCATACTAATTTTCTACCTAAAGATTTTCACTTCGAACCAAGGCATTTATCCCGCAAATCTAATTTCATTTATCTTCCTTCAACGATTCTTTCTTAATCAGTGTGATACCAATCATGTTTTCTTTGAATGTTCTCTTACCACCGAGCAATTTATTCTCAGTTACTTCTGCATCTCGAACTACCTACTCTGTGCAATGTTTTTTTCGTTTCCTTCCTTAGCCCTGTGATTTCCGTTTTATTCTTCCTTATTAGTTCTATATCGCGAAAATTACATTTAGCCTGTTCCGTTTATGTTAGTCTAATTTACAAGTATATGGGCTGATTAGATTGCTTAGCATCTTAAAAAAAACTACTAAAAAACGCTTTTTAGAATTTATTGGAAATATCGAATCACCCTCGATATACGAGGAAAAAAAAAGGAAAATTGGCTTTTACCCACAATTTCAGTTTTAAACTTATATTAACGTATTTTTCAGTCGAAAACCGCGGGTCACAATTATTCATGACAAAAAAAAAAAAAGAAAACAAAAAAAAACAAAGGAAAAACAGTACTACTAAACCATTAAGAGTGATCGGCAGCTACTATAATTGTTCTTGTTTTACTGAATGTCATATTAAATAAAACAATAACAGTGAAAGCCGCCACCCAATAACCCGATGAAAATAAGAAGGTAAAAAACTACAGAACTTTCGGGTGTCCCGTCTTTTTTTCTTTCTAATGACTTTAGCCAACAACGCAGACTTAGAACTTTATAAATTTTAATTCGACTGCACACTGGAGGGTGGGAAGTATTTTATAGTAGGAAGTGTGCGATAAGCGAGTATAAAAAATGTTTTGTTTGGCTAATAGGAAATATGATCGGGACTGGCAACGAAAGAAGAATCCCAAAGTACGAACGGTATGGAGCTACAATAAGAGAAAACGATAGCTGGAAGATGACTACAACGAAGGGCGCAGACGGCATATCGACGAGATTGAAGAGTTTTTGAGAAGAGGTAAGTCATAGAAACACGAGCTGCTGGGTGTTTCGAGGTACAATTCTTCTTTTTTATGGTTACGCCGATGAAGAAACTAGCCCAGAGTTGGACAAATGTTTAAAAACAGTCAGTTATGCTAATAGATGGGGGGAATGATTTACGTAGCGGATCTGTTGAAGATAAGTAGAGAAATAAAGAAAGATGAAAACATCAGCAACGTCGCAAATAAAAATTATTCCAACTCCATGAAAAGAGAGGAGAAATTTTTAAATGAGCGGTGAACTAGAGACAGGAATGAAGGATTATAAAAGAGAAAGCGTTGTAGGGAGGTAAAAGTTGTCGTATATGGGGCAAAATTGTTAGAGGATGAACATTTTTTCGAGGAGGATGACCATACGGTAGAACAGAAAGTCAACTTCATTATTTAAAACGCCTGTGGGGAGTTGAAAAGAATTTTTGTAAAAACTCAAAACATATAAAACCAAATGTATATGATAACGCTAAGAAAAAGAAAAAAAGGAGGAAGACGCTCGTAGAATCGGAGGCAATAAAAATTCTGTCAGCGGGCGAAAGAAGTGTAAAAGAGGATGGCACGAAGGATGTCAATAGAATCAACGGGGGAGTCGAACGAATGCATGGAGAGTTCGAGGAAAGCAAACTGATTAATGGAAATGCATCCCTTGAAATCGTCGGTAAATATAGTTAAATGTTAGGAAATGGAAATGGGGGGAATGCTATAAGGTTCCTGACATGGGTGGAGCAGTATTTTAAAACAAGAAAAAAAGGCAATCAATTGTTCGGGGGCGGAGAGTAGGTAGAACAGTTGATTAAGGGAAATTTGTCGTGTAAGAGATACAAAGGGAAAAACCAAAAAATCTGAAGAGATTTGATGAGGTACGACTAAGGAAAGAACTTTGTATACATCATATCGGATCGTCGTCAAAATATAAAGCAAGTTGATTAAACTTATGTTTTCTCTGCTTCATTCGTTTCCTACGGTCTCAAAAAGATCCATATCAACTTTGGACCAGTTGCACAGCGTGTAGGTATCTGTTTTATTTAAATTATAATCAAGTTAACAAGCAGATATTAAATGTATTGTTAAAAGCCGGGGGAGGGGGGAAATGGTACACATTGGCCCGATTAAAAAGACCGCTTTAACGCGGAAAAGTTGATAAATCGAGTGTGTTTCTTTTCAATTTTCTGAACTTGAAAGTTGATCACTTTCAAGAATCGACACTGTAGGCAAGACGACTACCAATTTCGTTCAAGAGGCCGGAAATAACGTTAAACGAACCGAGATTTTGTAGCATTTTTAGCTGAGAGAGACTTCGCACAGACAACTCCGAAAGGGACGACCGCTGACGAGCAGCTGCGCGGGTTTTCAGATGCTTTTCATTTTTTCATTTCCCGATTTCGGAAATTTCGGAAATTTCGAAAATTTCGGAAATATCGCAAGTATCGAAACCGATTCGGTTTAACAAGCATCGCGAACCAACGCACAATCGTTTAAGGAAACCAAATTTTCTCACCTCTAACCATTAAAATTGTAACCGTTGTTGTAAAATCCGCACCACCAGCACCCGGCTGCGCTCCGAATACAAACTTTTATGGGTACTATCTTTACCGGTTTAAACATTTGTGCGCGCATTTTAAACGAATATTTTTACGGGCCCCGCTGCGTTGGCCGTTATCGTCTTTCTATTCCATCGTCTCTTATCGCAGCTTCGCACACATATGTGTATGTCCGTCAGAAGGCGAAGGCGCGAGATGGCGTTACATGCGAACAGCGATAGAGAGGAAGGAGCGCGATGTGCAAGTGGCGGTGCCGTATCGACAGATGGGCGAAAAAATTATTATGATTTTCTGCCGTCGCAGCCGGTCCGCCGTTATCGCGAAAAGAAATCACTTATTCAAATTTTACCAAGGAGAAAATTAGTTTTTCTACATTTTTCGCCAAAAAACACCCTTTCCGCTTTCTTCCAACCGATCGAAATTTCCTAGCGCGTAAGCGATCCACCCTTCTAAGACTCTTTTCTCGCAACCGCGTTACCCGCTTGCCGAGAGTCCTTTCGATGTTTCACCATCGATGTTACAGCGCGCAGAACGGTCGACCAATTTTGGAAGAACTTACATCGCGTCAACATTACTAGGCCGATAATGAAATTAGAGGTCGCCTATATTGCAGTTTCCCCGCGACGGAACGATAATGGTAGCCGATAAAAAACTATTCATGGTGACGAATCGTATTCGTCCAAAATATCATTTGTTGGCGATCGTTGTATCTAAAATAATCGCGTTATCGTGTCTCGAGAAAGTCTCCTCCAATTTTAACGAATATGTCGAGCCGGTGTAAGAGGATTCTATGTGTTTTTCCTTTTGTCGATAACAAACACACGAACATTATATGATGCAGCTCGATTAAACGATTATTTTTCCGATAAACAAAATTGTCCACGTGAAGTTTTTAAACGGAATTTCTAAAAAAATCGCCTAGTTTATCGACATGGATTGAATATACGTAAAAACAACATCGCTGTATAAAGTTTGCGAATCGGCTGAAGATAGTTTTACTTCAACAGTTTTTTGAGTATACTGGTGGGTTTTCACTTTTTTTTTAATAAAACGCGTTATTTCGCAGTATTCCATAATTTAGGGGGCAAATTTTTGGGCTACCTTTAAGTAAGGCAGTTCAAAAATCGTTAAAATTTTCAATAGAAAATTTTGTTGGAAGAACGGTCTTTGTTCTCGAAAGAGGACATTATCAGATAAATTACATTTTGTCTATTTCCGTATACCCGGTATGTATTTTATAAATCCGTTTGTAATTTTTCTCGCAAGGTCTGAAATTAATTCTTTTTTTCGTTGTAAAGAATCTTATATAATTCTACATTACCCGCCCGCAATTCTGCTTTTCTTTAACGACAGATATCTCAATTTTTTTTTTTTTAATTGAATTACCGTTTTTAACTATTAAGGTTATCACGGTGAGAGACGCCTAGGCTATTTAAAGACCACCCAACAGTCCGCCATCCTGAATGAACTTCTTCAAAGTGTTATATGATTTATCGTTCAATATTTCTCTTAACGTTGTGAAAGTGCTTGGGCGAACTGCATTAAAACTGCGGCATTCAATTAGGGAATGTTTCACTAACGGATATTTTAATTCAGCACAGTATGGACACGTGCTTAATGGGGAGTTATCCTTTGCAGCATGTGGTCATGTCTTTTATATGCCCTATTCTTAGCCGATTGGTCGTTGCGTATTCGACACGCGGAATATCAGTCGGCGGCCACCATGGTTCGATCACCGGCTTTATTTGGCGCAAGAACGTAGTCCTGGACATCCATTCTTTGCTCCACTGCTCAGTTATTCTTTCTCGTAGGAACGTATCGAACGTTGTTGGGCCTTCCGATTTTTGCGGTATCGGGGATAACTTAGCAGACCGAGCTTCTAGATTCGCGCGCTCATTCGCTGGGATCTGAGTATGTGCAGAGACTCACAGATACTCGATCCGGTAGCCTTTCTGGTCTAGCAATAGCAGAGTCCATTGAATTGTTTGAGCGATCGATTCTTCTGCGTTATTATTTTGTAAACTTTTTATGATAGTCAGAGAATCAGTAATAATCAGTATCTTTTTCCGTTGAGCGTTAGAACTGTTGTACTCCTGGAGACAGAGCAGAAATGCAAACATTTCTGCATCCAGGGCCGAACAAGCATCATTTAAACAAACCCCTACTAGTACCCCATCAATTTCATAGGTGCACGCTGCTGGTGACAATTTACCTGTACAATTCTTTCTTTACTGTAAGTTTTTTTGGAGGTTTTATTTTTAACATTTTTACTTTGACAGCCATCCTTTCCCACACCGAGTGTTCGGCTGCTACTAGTAACACCCCTTTTTTCGACTATTACACAAAGGATGGGCCAAAACAACTATAACTACTCTCTGTACGGAGTATAGATGCTATCTAGCCAGCAAAAGACGAGCGAAACATGAGGTTCATTCTTTTTCCGACAGCAGAACAAGCGCAAAACGAGCGTCATTATAGCAATACAAACCAAGATCCATAGTGAAAGTTCGCATACAGACCTATCAGTCGATAACACGGATATCGAAACCGAACAAACATAATTCGTTATTGTATTCGAAGGAAATTATCGCCGATGGACCCATTCGAGAAATTTCAACTGCAAACGGTACGGAAAATTTAAACAAGGTCACGATATTGCGATAGCATAAAGCGTTTACCAATGGTGGTCGGGAAACAGCTGTATTGATCCCTTTTCCTAAAAGTAGCCTGAATGGATGCGCAAGTGTATCACGAAGAACGATACTTTGAGAAGGAGCCTGCGGATGCTGATGACGAATCAGACAGCGAATAAACAATTTTTTGTATGAAATTTCTTTGTATGGGAAACTCTAACTACACTTCGTTCATACAGCTGTATCTATCTCGGTTCGTATTGCTATAATAGCGTTCGTTTACGCTTACTGTGCTGTCGGAAAAAGAATGAACTTCATGTTTCACTCGTTTTTTGACCGTTAGATAACGTCCATAGTTCGTGCGGAGAATAGTTGCAGTTATTTTGCCCCACCCTTTGTATATAAATGAAAATCGAAAAATGTGTCTATCTATTTTCGCGAACTACTGAAAGGATTTTGTCTCGATTTTCACCAGTGGATGATTGATTCCTGTAAAAGTTTTAGTGCATAATTGATAAGTTCCTAGAGTAATTTAGCCGAGCTACAGAAGTTGGTGCCGACGATGTGGGAGAAACGTAAAGTGAAGAAGCTGCAAGCTTTCGAAATTATGTGTTATCGCAGAATACTGAAAATCCTTAAGTTCGATTTTGTAACAAATGTGACAGTTCTGGATAGAACAGAGGACAGAATAAAACGTTAGTCACAGAGATAGAAGGCACAGGGAAGTCCGATCGAAGGAAAAAGAACACTGGAAGTGATAAGAAATCTACCATAATTTAAATAGCAAAATCGCGACAGCCCGAAATCGATGCATGTAGCAATAAAAAGAATTTAATGAAGGTACTTGCCAACGCCTGTTACAGAAGACGCTACAACGACAACAAATGATTACTGCACTAAATGTAAATATAAGCTAATGTTTTATTAATTTCTGGCGTTAGTCAAAACACCGTATTTCATCTGTTCTCCTTTTGCCTCAGTCAAATCATTAAATCTATAAATCAGGATCGAAACATACCAGCCGTGCTCCCAGCCTAACTGCAGTACATAGTATAGAGATTTAAAAAAAGAGGAATCCTTTATTAGTTTTTTGAGGGGAAATAAAGAATCCTGTAGCAGAATTTTTAATATATTACTTATGTTCGATGAAATGGTCGACGGATAGAAGACGTGGAATGCGGGTGATGTTCACTTAAATATGTAATCATGATAGATCGCTTTGTGATCAACTCAAAACGGGATGTTTTGAAATTAATATTCGGGCGAAGCCGTGGATAACGCTAGTTTATATATGTATATCATCATCATTATTTTCTGCTCAACCGATAGTTTGGCGCGGGAAACATATCTTCGTGTAAGATGTTCGCGCGCTTCGGCTAATGTTTTTATTTCCGCGTACGACTTCTTATCTTTAATATCATCCATGAATCGAATGCGAAGCCCCCCCCCCCCTTTTTGTAATTTTCCTTCTACTTTACCCGTTCGATTAGGTTTGTAGTCTATGTTGAGCGTCGTTTAATGTGTGTCCTATTGCGATGTTTCTTTTTCTTTCTACGGTCCTTAATATTTCTCGTTCTTCTTGGACTCTGATTAATATTTCATTGTTCCATATCTTATCGGTCCATTCCATTTTTACCATTCGTCGCCAACGCCAAAGTTCAAACGACTCCAGTTTACGCTAGAAACTATGTGATATCAAAAATAGTAATGGAAACATCAATATAGCAGAAAAGAGAAGTACACAAAACCAATGGAAACTCGTATATTGAATAACCCTCTATGATAAAAAAGCAATTAGTAGAAGATGAGACGGTTGATAGGCCCAGCTTCTTAAAGTAGAATTTGAGATATACAATCTTCCAAAAATCCCCAGGAACAGATTGGATACCTAATGAATTCATTAAAATACTAGGAGATAAACCAAAAAAATCCATTATATTAGTTTATAGATGATATTTACGAATCTGGAAAAACTCCTACCGATTTCAAGCAAAATCTGTTAATAGCTATACCAAAAAATAATGACAACGCTCAATTATGTGAAAAATATCGCACTCTCAGCTTACTGTCTCTCACTCGAAAAATTATAACTAAAATAATATACGAATCCATAGCTAACGTAATTAACCGAATTCACGAAGAGTAGTTCACCTAGCGTTAGTGAAGTTTAATGTTAAACGTATTTATCACAAGTAGTGAGTAGATCTGAGTGGGTCAATAAAAACCGTTCCTGGAAATTTTGAGGATTTTAAAATTGTTTACTCAAAAACAAGTTATTCTAGCGTGATTGTTAAAAAAAAAAAAAAAAAAAAAAAAAAAAAGAAGAAAGAAATTTTGAGTTTTTTAGACGACCCCTTGACCGAAATTAAGATTTAATCTGCTCTGAGGAGCCCAGCTGGTACAGGACTCGTCACGGCTTTTTGTGGAAGGCATCCAAAATAATTCAATGTCGGTAGGCAGTTCTTCCGGGGAGCTACTTTAGCGGGTTAAAGAGAGAAATAGAGTTTGCGTCAATACGTATATATTGTACATATATATATATATATATATATGTATGACTAAATTTATCACGTTACCAGCTGATAACTATAATCTTCGGGAAATACCGCCGATATTCTCGAATAAAGCCTATTATTGCATTGTTTTAAAATTCAATAAGTCGAGGAGAGGAAATAAAAATTGAAATAGTCGCAGAAGTAAAATAATAAGCGAACAATAAGAAGAAACGGGAAATAAGTTGGCCAGTCGATCAGCAGATCGAATTCTTTTGTTGACAGATTATTTTATGTCCGAACGACAAACAGAATATGCAATAAATTTTCCATCGAAGGAAAAGCCCGGACCAATTTCGCCTTTTTCTCCTTAAAATGCGAAAGCCTATAACGTCGAACGCGCATACGTATGTCGGAAAATTCTTTCGCTGGCAATTTCCCGGGCATAAAAATGGACGTAATTCGATAGCGCAGTTTTTCCGTCGCTTCCTCTTCAACGTTCGCTTCGTAGCGGCGGCCGCGAAAAAAATAACGAAATAATAATAAAAGGCCAACTGCACACTCACGCACGTCTTTCACAACCAACAGACCGACCACTGGGCCAACACTAGGGACTGTTCGTGTCCCATTCGGCTGCGTACTCACGTGTGTAGGTGTGCGCGTTTGGTCGTCTCGTCTCGGCGCAAGGGGGGGGGGGGGTGCTGGGAAAAATTATTCAGACAGGAAATAAGAAATATTCGGGCCTCGGCCGGGCCGCTTATTTCGTACATTTCTGTTTTTCGTTTGTTTTCGTTACGCTTCTTTCGGTTCGTATTTGATTTTTTTCGTCTTAGCGAGCGGTCCAGTGTTCGGAAATGGTATATAATATTGCTTTGTAAATTGTGCCATAACGAGATATGTTTGTTATTGCTTCTGAAATGCGGGCCAGACGGGGGCCAGTTATAGGGCCCATTTTGAATAGTAAATTGGCTATATGTCGGACTTTTGCAGCCAGCATCGGCTCTCTTTGCTCGCAGTGTGCTGCGCGCCTACCCTGGAATAATAATGTGTAAGTTTCGAACCGGGCCAGAAAATTCCGCCACACACGAAGAAAGAACTTTTAATATTAAGAATTGATTCCGCCGGCCGTAACCCCTCCTCCGTCGCCCAGTACTACCGGTGGTCAGCGAGCGGCCATTCGCTGCTATGAGGAAATATGAAAATTTTAAGTACGACTTCTTCTCTTTCCGAAAAATATTTTCCGGAAAAGAAGCAGTAGCCGTATTATCGCCTTCAACCAGCCCCCGGGCTGCAGAATTGGAAGCAAAAAAACCGGTAAAATATAATGAAAACCTGTACGGTCCTTCTGGTTGTCGATTTTCATTTATGTAAAATTTCCGCGCCAGCTCCAAAAGAAAGTCTACCGTAGAAAGAAATCAGATCTTTCAACACAGCCTTGTGATGCTGCTTAACGACTACCCTGTCGTCATCGCAGACGTTCGTGCAGCGTGAAGATTGTTTAGATTCATTCTCGATTTTGGTCCTACCGCATAAAAAAGTGTTTTATGCGGTCTTAGAAAATTCCGGAGCTTCCATAGTGCGTCCGATTTTCGAATTTGCACAAAGAATGTGAAAAAAAAAACAAAGCAAAATGAAGCAGAACAAAATAAAACAAAACAAAACAAATCGATCACTTCTTCGTAAGCAGTACGCATAGAGCCACTTGATGCATATTGTTTATGAAGTAATTTGTTACAATGCACAAAATGCATTTGTATAGCGATCAAGCAGGGGAAATAGGAACGATAAATCTCAGAATACCGGCAACAAGGCCTTTTGGTACTTCAGCTGTTTCAAATAATTTGTCATTCTTACAAAATTGATTGAGCGCGCGATAAATCTTTTTTTAGTCTCTTCTATTTTTTAATCAATATTCGTGTACGAATTTTTTCGGCAGCTTTAGCCCAATTTTGGCAACACTTTGTGACAACCCTGTAAAGTAAAAATGTATTACATAAAACATATATGAGAACCACATTCAGTTTCTGGCAAATTTTCTCTGCAAAGACATGCGGGAAATCCTAGAAGAAACAAGTTTAAAAAAATCAAAAAAAAAATTGTTCTGGAAAAATCTGAAAAAAGCAAAAAGAAATCGGTAAAAAATTGAAAAATCTGAAAAATGCGTACTTATGCATATTTGTTTAAAATTTATCACAGATTTTTGAGAAAATTTGAAAACCCCGAAATGTCAGCCAAAAACCGGAATACGGATTTTCCTTGATTGGCTTTAGAGGGCCGAAATTTCGAGGAAAACTTTTCTTCGTCGCGCACGAAAGAAGGGTATCAGTTGACTCATGGGGGTACTTTGATGCGCTACTACAATCGTGCCGTTTTATCTTTAGCTGCGTATACTTTTAGCGATCACCAGACTTCTTCATTTGCATACAGCGCGGTTAAAACTGTAAGAAATGTCATCCATCAGATTGAAGTAAAACTTAAGAACTTCGATATTTCTATCGTGTACTTTGGAAATAATAAACGGCGTAGATTTAAGAAAACTGACTAGGTGACAAAAGCACACCGGCCTTTTCTCAGCATCCTCTGGAACAAGACATCCAGTGTACCCTGTACGCCACTTACAAACGGAAGGTAGCTTCAGCCTTCCCTTTTATACTAAGTCTCGGAAAGTACCTCGCGCTATTAAACGCGAGAATATTCCAACGTGTATACAAACATATAGTTTTCGTATACGTCTACTAAATGTATCGACTTGCAAGTTCAAATTTGAGAAAACTCGCTTAATATCGATGTTATTGCATAAGAAACTCTTTTGTATACATATACGTATGCAATTCTTCGAAATGCCTCTAATGGATTTTGATTTTGGTTTAAAAATCGAGTGGTCTGAACTATGTGTGTCGTGCGTGTGACCCAGACTTGTAAATTTAATAATTCGCTTATTTTCCAGCTTCATCATAGTGTAAACTTGCTTATGATATTTATATGCTGTTAATATTACAAAATACGCTATTTAAAATTGAAAAATTACATTACACAATTACGACATTCGTAATTATTGTATTTTTAAAAGTTCGTGGAGCTCACACGATTATATTTTAATTGATCTGCGAGTTTGGAATAAATCCGAGCAAGGCTCGGTCACTAAACATAATTGAAAAAAAAAAGTAAGAAAAATTTTTTAATTTCATCTCTGCGAGATTTCGATGGCGCGAAATCGAACCGATGTGCGATCTACGCTTAATTTTATAGAAATATAAAAATTCCAGAATACACATCGGTGTTCACGCATTACTCGGTTTACTGGAATTGCAAAAGAACATAATAAACTGAATAAGTAGAGACCAAGTAAGAATAGTACTTACCGGATAATATTTATACTTTTATGTATCACGTCGTTGTGACAAGTTCCGATAATTGTTTTTGACATTGTCCGTTGACAAGCAAGCAAAAATGTGTTTATTATTTATGGTCTATAGGAATTCTCTTCTTAAAAAAAAATAATGTATGCGAGATAATTTTCACAAACTCGGTCTGGAGAGAGACGATTAAGACGTATTTCTGTTTACGTCGAGTACTAGTGCACTTATTAAATTTAAAAAAGAACACGAAAATAAGTACACTGATACTTGACGCAAACAGAAATATGCTTTAATCGTCCCCCGCTCGGCCGTGTGACATATGGTCAAGAAAGAGTCATTTTGAGTTTGAACAATGAATTTTTCTGCGTAAAACAGTTTAAAAACTAGACGAATTCGACGACATGATCGCAATATCTCGTTTGTTAATCTGAATTTATCGGTACTGTAAACAGCGATTTTCGGCTGGCGGCCTGAATTAATACCCGTATCGATTGGTATTTGAATAATTTACAGAGATTAATTCCTTTCCGTATTTTCAAAAACAATTAAGCAAATACACACAGTCTGTTCAATTTTTAAATGTGTAATTACGGTAAAAACGGAAAATGAACAAAACAATGTAAAAATTTCAGGATTTAATTAATAAATTTTTTTTGCAATTACATATAATCAAATTTTTTCTTAAAAATTTACAAACTCTCATATGAAAATAAAGTTACAATTTCATCCATTTTTTCTTTATATCCGGATTATAATAAAATTTTATTATGTATACACTGTTTTGAATAAAATTATCCTATATAGTCTTCGAGATCACATCAATATTAAGGTGCAAATTATTTATCATTAAAAATTTCGAATTAAACAAAAGTATAACCTATAATAATATATTCGCAATGAAATTAATATTATTTACGTAAATATTTCCAAAAACTAATGCCTAACCACGTAACATTTTGAAATCGGGATAATGCCTGTCAACATCTGAGAAGGATCAATCTTGAAATACTTGGTTCGAAATTATTACCTTAATTTTCCGAACTGTCGAAAAAACTGTCGCTATCGGTTGTTTAACATTGCCAATTTTTTTTTTTTTTCTTTCTAGAATTATTTTATTATTACTATTTAAAAGTGATAATAAAGAAGGGGAATGGTGAAATTTCGCGAAAAAAAAAAAATTTCCCTAAAACATTAATAGTTATTATCGATCATCTAGTTAAATGAAAGTTTAAGATGTTGTTTATTTTTATTATAAGAATGTCGCAATATGATTATGCATAGAAAAATAGCGCAAATCGTTGAAGAATCCTAAATGATCGATACTGCGCAGGAGTAATGACATTATGAGTCACGATGATCATTTACGACGAATGAGTAGACGTTATGAGTATTATGGAGGCAGAGGCCAACCTATGGATGTGACGGGTAAACGATATCTTCCAAACGGCAGGATAAACAAAATGGTGCAAACGAATGGAAGAAATTAGAGGCGATTTAGAAATAATGTTTAGTGAGGGAGAAAAAAAGGATTACATTAATAAGCAGCGTTATTCCAATATGAAAAAACTGTTATGAAATTTGTTGCGTTTTTTTATTACGTTATAAAGTATGTGTACAATAACAATTAAAAAAAAAAAAAAAAAATGAACGCCCTTTTTATTTTTTTATGACAAAGCCAAAATAAAAAGTAAACGAATGTTCTATAAACATAATAGAAATATCTAAGAGTTCAGAGGGTTTGCCCTTTGACAAAGTCTAAAAGACAGACTATACATATATGTAATGCAAGTATATATAAATAAATATATATATAAATACATACATAATATATATATATATATATATATATATATATATATATATATATTTATACATACTTGTATGTAATGGGTAAAAAGCCAAAAATAATTACGTAAAAATAAAAACATTATAGACTACACTTATTGGGAAATAACATAAAATATGAACTGATAGAGCAATGTAATATGCAAAAGCAATGTTAAAACTAAAATAAGCAGAGTTATTAACTTTATTTTTTTTCCCCTTAAATTTATAAATGTAAATCTAGGCACCGTGTGTAACTACCAGGGCTATTGTGGCACGTAGACTCACTGGAAATTACAGCAGGCGGTGCAGCCTGTTGGATACTGTAAATTCAACGCTGTCCAAACACAATCCGGGTGGTTCGACAACAGATGGTGCGGTGAGGTATAACTAGAAGCACGGGAAGTATGTAGGCCTTCATTAATTTTTGTTTGAAGGTACCTCTGAACTAATTAATGAAGTACCCCGGATCAGTAATATTGTGAGGATAGTGGCCACCACTTCTGGCAAAGTCCGAGCCCATCTAAATTTTTTTCTATAATTTTATTCGTATTCATAATTCGAAATGTGCTACTTCCAACACACTCGCGTGCATATTTCAAAAAACATCCGGGTGTTTCCGGATTTAATTGATAAGCAAGTTGTATTTCCACGCCCTGCCGTAAATTTTTTACTCATTAAAATTTAATCATACACTTAAACGCTCAGGAACGTCAGTTTTTCTATTAAATCGAATATTTTTCTTTGTGGGTGGGAGCGAGAAAGCGCCTAGTAGAGAGCTACTTAATTTATAAGGTATACGTTCGCGTGTAACGTTAAAAATTCTTTTTCTAAAACGAAAGACGAAGGGAAAAGTATGCGGCTGATCTGTTTCATCTCCATCAACGGTTATCGCTTACACTGTACGAGACAGGGCTTTTTAATGAGGTAGACGAGACGAGGCCTGGTCGAACGCTACCGACCGAATTTCGAACGCTACTGCTAACATGAGCACTGATCGTTCTTGATGACAACTAAATGACAGAAAATAATTCGCCCCGAAAATCCTAATTAATAACCCGAAGGCGCTGGGAAATGCTGTTATATGTAGGCTGCATTTTTGTCGTTTGTTTTGTTTTTTTTCCTAGAAAAATCCAATCCATTATTAACCGAAATCGTTAAAAACTTATTTTAAGCAATAAATTACTCGCGAAAGGACGAAAAACAGCCAACTATTATTCATTCGGGATCGTTGTATAAGCTGTCGTTGCGGTTTTAGCCAATGGGGAACAGTGAAAAATCCACAATACGGAAAAAAAGAAGAAGCGAAAAGCAAACCATCCGTACTGCTTACGATGAAATTAAAAAAAAAAAAAAAACTGACGAATAGATTATCTAATCCCGATCAAAACGCTAATATGCATAATGAAAGAAAATCTTCACGGTACTAAAATGAAATTTGAACAACGCGAGGAAAAGAAAATCCTAACGGATACGAGTTATCCACTCGTTTACCCCCCCCCCCCCCCCAATATAAAAACATCAAAAAAGAGCACCAACTTATTTTTGATTAATCTGAAGCAAGCGACGCATTATGAGAACAGTCGCATAATTTTCGGTTCACGATTTGTCTTTTCCGTTAATATCGCGAAACTAATAAAAGTATTGCGCGGAGAAATTGGTTTTCAGCTAATGATAGACGCATAAATTTTTCGACCACCGGTTCCTACGATTCTGCCGTATAATTACTTTCTTACTGGCAGCCAGTGTTTCACTTCTCGCATGTCTCTTACATGTCTCTTACCTCCTTCTTTTTCCCTCTGTTTCCTTTTCCTCATTATTTGCTTTCACACAGGTCGCCCGACTCGGTTCTCTTCAAATTAAATTTGTCCAAGCGCTCTGCCACTCTTTCTCTGCAGCCTAATACAAATGTGCATGTGTGTATATGTATTAAGCGTGTGTGTATATATAATACATATACATATAATGTATATAAAATATACAATATATATATGTATATACAATATACAATATATATATGTATATATAAAATATATATAGAGCACGAATAGGCTGCAGATAAGCAATAATATGTGGCAAATGCGATGGGAGAAAATGGAATTGGTTTAATAAACAGGCAACGTAGATTGACGTGTTTAGCTCAATATAAGAAGGAACGGACGGCTGCGCTGGTCAGGTTGATAGAAAACTAGTCTGCCAGGACGGACGGGAAGCAGTTTTCCTTTTATTCAGCGAGAAGAAGCGGAATAAAAGGTGACAAATGTCCCTGGCGAAGACGGGCCGTCCATGTTATTAAACTTTTGTCATTTGTTAAAAACGAAATTAAATCTTGCCACACGAAAGTTCTCTGCAAAGCTTCAACACCTCAATCTCCACTTACACGACCCATCTCCTCGCTAGTAGCGCTGCTTTACAGCTTCAACGCCGGTCCTTCGCTCCACTCCCCCCGGACGCCGCCGAGCTGATGTGATATTGGATTTGATAACGTCGTCGTCGCAGGCGCTCCTTTGATCTATCTGCGTCCGGAAATGTGTTGCTGTATGCGACGCTGCGCAACGTCTGACTCGTATTTTTATCGAAATCAGATTTAATTAAAAAGCGCGCTGTTTCCCGTCGGAATCGAGTTTTCAAAGCTGCTCCAGCCCCACCTTCGACTAACGCATAACGAGGGTCACTAATTTTTCTCCTTTACTACGCAACTGTGAAAAGTGGTCTAGAGGCTAATCGCGTAAACTCGTCTTGGCCGGGACTCGCATCGCCGAAAGCGAACAGGAGAGCTAACTGATCTACACAGTAGCATTTTCAGACTAATCGCCTCCCGAGAAGATGTCAGCCGTCTAACTCGTTTTTATTTCATTCCGGCGTTAAAATGTAAAATCGGTTGAAATTTAACGCTATTTAAATTGCGTCATAGTTAAAAAAAAAAAAAAGAGAAAAAGGCAGACAAATCGGCGACGTAAAGAAATAACTAGAGGGGTGATGTATAGAACGGGCGCTGAGACTTTCCCGAAACGTACTTATTTCGATTATTATTACCCTATAACGGAATGATGTAATTTATATGCAATGAAAATTCATTCGTGTGAGAGAGCAGATTAGACGACAGACCGATGATAATCCGCTGCCGTTCCATGTGTGGTTATGCAAAGGCCGCACAGGGAAGGAGTTCGGTTTAAAAGAACGGTGGAGGGGGGTCGTTCATTTATTATGTTAGAGATTATAGAGGCACGGGAGGGCAGTCTAACATTTGATTTTTCCTTCTTGGCGAGGTTAAGATTGCGAGCTGATTACGTTCAGCCGCGCGCGTATCGGCTTCTGAACTCGATGAGAATAGATCGACACAGACTTGTGTAGTTAAATTTTTATATGACCACATCTGTAATTTCGTTGCGAATCGCGGCATATATATACACGGTTTAAATGTAAATTCTTCTTACAAATGTAATAATCGTATTTCAATTTCTCTTAGCCGTTAAGAAACCGGAAATATTTTTATTCCAATTGTAAGTAACGGCAGGGGGAACGGGGCTCTTCTGTATTATTATTTTCTTATTTTTTCTTACTACTAGGAAGACGGAATCTAAAAATAATGAACAGCCCTCTTTTATTTTAATAGTCATTTCCCTAATATTTGAATAAATTCGATAAATCTTTGGGCGAGAAAATTATATTTATTTGGATTATATTTATTTATTTATGTTATTTTTTAATACGACACGGAGCAAAATCAATTGGCCATCGACCGAGTTATACTTTAAAAAAGATAAATAAAAAAAAAAAAAAGTAAAAAAAATAATTGTCGGAAAAATCAAAAGTGACAAAGGCAATCGACTTGAAAAACGTTTCAAATTAGCAGTGCGAGAAATGAATGAGAGATGGGCAGAGAATTATCGCACCAGTCGGGAACGTCAGTGCACTAAATAGTGTTAAAAACCGAAAAGCTGCATCTAAGAATAAATTTTAACCTTAAGAAAATCAAGAATAGAGCAATTATATTAAGGTGGCGAACTAAAATACGCACTCCCTAGTCTGAATCGGGCGTCGCCTTTGTAATCAAGAATGAAGTGAAAAAGAAATTAATAAAAACCGCGCATGAACTTTCAAGTTGATGTCGAAAAATCAGTGACTGTCGACTTTTTCTTCCGAACGTTATTTTTTAATTAGGCTACCGTCAACGAGCACAACATGGCTAGCGAATACAATTGCAAGACACAGCTTTTATTAACTTTTCAAGTTCCGTCGACGTTATCATTTCTACATCAAGAATGCATCAAGGTGGCCGAAAAAAAAAAAAAAGAAAAAAAAAAAGCGGAGAAAATGATGTAAAAGTTGGACAGATCGCTAATCAATCTCCAACTTCTTCCTAATGCATTTTTCTGCAGTTGGCTCTGCTGAATAAACGGCAGTTCAATTATGAATGCTATTAACAATTTCCTGCCCACGGGTACGCAAATCTGCGTTCATTAGTCTTTTATAGATGTGCGTAATAAAGTTGGAACTTTTTAATTTTAAAGAAATGAAAAGTTCCGTGGTTTAAGTTCCATCGGTTTCGTAGTAATATCATCAGCGCAACAATTACGGAAATAAAAAAAAATTCTACTGACCACTGTTATTCGACCTCGATATCCGTTGTAACTTTGATACCTCAAAAAAGTTCTTTACATCATTACGTTAGGTTCCACGGTTAAAGGGCGCAAAAAATATATATATTAATTAATTAATTAATTAATAAAGGCGTAAATAATTGAAGTTTTTAATCAATTAATAATTACCAAAAAAAGAAAAAGGTTACATGTTTGCACATTTTCTTTTTTCTTTTTTTTTTTTCTTTTTTGTAGACGTTTGTTAGCGATTACAATCAGTTCCAAAGTGTTGTCTTGCGTCTACACATACGTAAAAAAAAAACAACAAAATACCGCCTTTTCAAAAAATTTTTAGTAATACGCGACACTTGAAATATTTTCAGCGGTTAAGGTGCTTGGCTACCAAATCAGAGGTCGCTGATTCAAGACTTATCTCGCCCCAGATCCAAATCGCTCCCAAGTTTACCCAGCCTAAAATAATTGGGTACCAGAGAAATCTGGAAAAATAAAGGCGGATCCCAAGTAAAAAGGAACTGGCCCTAGTATTCTCATCAGATCCATTAGGCTTAGTACCATTATGAAAAGTTTAACTTCACAATCCTATGAAAAGGTTAACTCCACAATCCTATGAAAAGGTTAATTCCACAATCCTATGAAAAGGTTAATTCCACAATTCATGATACCTTATCAAGGACATAAGGGACTTTTAAAAATGGGGAAAAAAATCATTTTTAATATAGTCAAACAAAAAAGTTAAAATATTATCTATGTTCATATTGATTTGAACAAAAACGAATTATAAAGTCTCATAATTCATTCATCTTCTTCTTCTTCTAAGTGCTGTATGCGATTTCGCGCGTAACGATCACATGACTAAAATTTTAATGTCTCGATTTTTAGTCCACCTATAGAAGTTATCCCAGTCTATTCTCGGATATTCTAAGTCCATGAGAGTCGTCTACGACCAATCCCTCTCTTCAATTTTCCCTTGAAGAAGAAGACATTCATCACTCGCGGAAATATAAAATTTTTACGTTCTATACTAAATCCAATTATTTGTTTATTAGAAAAGCTGCACCAATAAAATGGTCCGTTTTTTGTATATCAATATTAATTAATGCGTATAAAAACAATCATCAAATGTACGTTACGAAATTATATCGGAGTCA
Organism: Icerya purchasi; assembly: GCA_039619475.1. NCBI lineage: Eukaryota > Metazoa > Arthropoda > Insecta > Hemiptera > Monophlebidae > Icerya > Icerya purchasi. The sequence goes on along the minus strand of CM077116.1, from coordinate 62,521,297 downwards.
CTTCATAATTACAGTTACATCTTAATAGGCGACCCCGAAATATGTCGGCTTTCGTAAATTTAATAATTATTTTATAACCTATATTCGGCGAGTTTCCTATTTTTTTATAGGAATTTAAAACTCCATATTTACAAGCTCATTACTGACAACATTTTTGTACGTTACTCCTGTGATACCTAACACTTTCGCAGTACAGAAAGTAATTAGTCTATTATCACTCAAATTTTCGCAATAAATATTGTAAAATAGAATCGTTTTTTTTTTCAGAAAAACAAAAAAAACATCGACTTTAAATTACGAAATTAATCGAAAATTCAATAAAAAGTAATAATTATCCCATAAAAAAAAATTATATTAGTTTAAAACGAGCGATATTATAAATATATTTAAACAGCGCTCATTTATGAGTTATTCACAAGGTGCGACAATATTAAGCGACCGCATTAAATATGTTGCTTAGGTTTTCAGTAGTTGCTTTACCGGAAACAATAGTGATTGTGTTGTTGCACTGATGCGAGTGTGACTCCTCTTAATTGTCGCAATTTCAACACGGAAAACTCTTAATTAAGTATCTATGAATAATCATAACATTCCGTTAAGGTGTATTCCACTCTGCGTAAAATTAACTTTTAGAATTACGAATATTTTGTCTTTTGACGCGGTTTTCATACATTTTTAGAGCAAACGTTTTTTGCTGCTAAAGAGGCAATTATAATAATAAATTTTCATCTTTCTAATGTTATTCGTGTATCTGAATTGAAAAATAAACAAATAACACGAATTAAATAAAGTAAGAAGGAAAAAAAGATGTCAAGAGGGCCGTTCTTTGCGAGCCGAGTCGGAGCAGTTTCAAGTTTTACTCGGCTATCGAAACCGAAAAAGACATCAAGCGGGCGCATAGTATGATATAAGCATAGACGCAAACGACTTTAGACGAAAATCGGTACGAGTTCACGGCCGTAGAATCGCCGCTGATAAATAATTTCTTTATTAACGGACGGTGTAGATAGATTGTAGCCGCCGCCCCGGACAGAGAAGGATGCGCTAGTTAAGGAGACTTTAATTAATTTCTTCCGTTTAACGTCGAAATCGGTCGATCTATCGAAGAGGCGCTCACGATTTATAAACGGGTTTTTTCGAGCGTTTAGAATGTGAAATGGTCGCGCAAGTTTCGAAACCGGATGATTGTCGGCAACAAAAGTTTAAAAAGTATCCCACCGTTATCAGCATTAATTTAGTGGCACAAAAGAGAATTTCCGCCGAACGAACTCTGCTGCAAAAGCAACACGGCGAACTAAGCGGTATCGATCACGGCGAAAAAATTCTGCGATCGAAATTTGGCCCCCAACCGCCGCTAAAATTCCGGCTACCGTCGATGAGTTTCTTCAACGTATATATCGTTTCAGTCGCGGATCGTATTGACCGAATTTTCTAACGGCGCTCTCCTTCGCTGTTGAATAATAAACTTTTCACCGCCATACTTTCATTAGAGGGGCATCTCTCTCTCACAAAAAAGCGTAACCTCGAAAAATCTGAAAATATTCCAAATTTAAAATAGAGCAAAGTTCATTTTTGGCCACCCCACCCCCACGCTGACAGGTAAGAAACCTTATAGGATCAATCACCCGCCCGATTTTTCGTAATTTACCGTAAAAAGGCGATTTTTACGATATCACTATCAGCGCTACTGGTGCTCTTTAGAAGTTTTTTTTTTTCGTTTTAGCCTTTTTTTCTTTATTAACTATCAACCCAGCTTTCAAATTAGTCCGTTTGTAAACTGTCCAACTAAACTTACAAGTGCCTATTTGCAAATTTTTTTTATTCGCCGATAATTATGGTTTTATTGCGATGGATCGGTTAAAAAAACAATTTCGATCACAGCTATCCGGAGTTAGTTGAATAATAATATCCGTACAGAATTCAGAAAAAAGAAAGAAAAGAAAGAAACTACATGGTGGTTATTAATTTTATTTTGTTAAAATATTTTTTAGAGAGTACCGTTACAAAACCGGTTTTTTGTAAACAGAAAATTTCATTTTTCCTTTTCTTATTAAAAATATAATTGGTGAGTTTTTATTAATCGGTCCTTCATTATGAAGCGCAGACGTTTCGTGTGATTTTTGTTGTTGTCGGTAGGTAAAATAGTTAATTAGAACAACTTTTAAATGTAAAACATAAAAAACTGAACTGCTATTTCGTTAATTATACACTGCAGAAATATTATTAATACTAGAACAGAAGGGTAAATTTTAGTACGGGCAATAAAACCTTTTCCGTGAAAAATAAGAACCCGAAATTCCCCGGATTATTTAATGAGAAATTATCCATAAACCGACCTATTTATAACAAAATGTTGCTTTATAAAATTTACAGTTCTCTAATTGTTTAAGGTAATAAAAGAGAAATTCATAACAATAATACTAATAATAATACTAATACTAATACTAATAATAATAATAATAATAATAATAATAATAATAATAATAATTTGTCGCATTAATCTTTAGAGTCCCTTGTAATACTTGGCACTACGTCGAAAAAAATTGATTCCTTTTTTATTTTTTTTATTTTTTTTTTTTTTGAGCCTTTTTAAATGTTTCTCTTAATAACTCTTAATAACGTATTTCTGCCGCCAAAGTGTAATAATACTAATGATAATAAAATAATAATAACAATAACAATAACAATAACAATAATAACCAAATCAAATCAAGTCAAATCATATATTTATTATTATTATTATCACAAATTTGGGTCTACAATGCGCATTACTGTGCGAGTTGTAGTCAATTATACATCAATAAGCAAAAATTATGAAAATAAAATTAAAGTTTACCTTAATTATACAAAAAATAAGAAGTTTCAGACCTAATTTGATACACCAAAAATAACAAAAAGAAAATTGAAATAAAAAAAACAAAAACCTCAATTTATAAATACGAAAGTAAGAATCAACGTAAATGAAAAAGAATATTTATTATAAATAAATAAATTTTCGCCTCTCTTAGAAAAAGAAAAAAAAAAGGAATATTAAAAAAAAAAAAGTATATACATATGTATATAAAGGAATCCACATGTTCCTCCCGTATTAATAGATTCATATATACGACGCGTGTATTTTTATTTTAATTAAATTAAAAGTCATTAAGTTCATTTGTAATAAAATTCTTTGATTTTCTTTTCTAAATAAAAATACCCCCCCCCCCCCGTACAGGAAATCGTGTAAGAATAAATTTATATTTAATAATACGTGTTTTCGTTTTGTGCTTTCTAGTACTACTAGAAAATGCTATTTAGCGTATTCCATGCTAAGATGTTTGCGCGTTTGTAATATATCATAGATTAGAAGCAATTTAGGCAAGCGCTGACGTAATCCATGCTCGTTTAGCGGCTAGTGATAACGGTTCCGAAAAAGCAAAACTGCCATTAATTTATCAGCCGAAACGAAAAAGGTAACCTTACCACGCAATTTAGTTGCGACATAATCCAACTACCAACTTAACCGTATTCGCTGAACATTTCTTCTTTAGTTCCACAATTAGCCGCTCTAAGTGGCACTATTCGTCTATTCAAGAAACTTCTTCAAACTTTTCTATATTTGTACTCGCAATGGCGACCTCCATTAGGCCGGAAAAAAAAAAAAAGATAGAAAACTGATAATGGACACCTCAATTGCCGCCATTGTGTCCGATCACTTTGACAGAATTTTTCTAATTGTTTTTTTCCCTCTATGACGTATTGTTTCTAATCCATTTCCCGGAGAAAAAAGAACTTTCTTAATGCGGTCTTTCAGATACACGGTTTTCAGTTGTTTTCGTTTACCTTTTAACCACTATCGACTTGGAATATAATATATATTCCAAGTCGATAGCGGTGAAATTTTTCCGAGAAACCAAACTGCTACGTAACATTGTGATTTTTCTCCGATTAAGTATGTTCCCGTTTAGGTTTTTTCTCGAGAGTTTTGCCGTATAATCGCGTTTTATGTGATCTAAGCGCAGAAATTCAGTAATTTAACACAAATCAGAGCTGCTATACGTACGCACCAGTTACCACGACGTATCGCACCTGTTTTTTTCAGTGGACAGAGCTTTTCCTGCTTCCGGAAGGAATAAGTTATTACTGGCGATTTGTTTACGCGTCGCGGTGAAAATCCAATGTAGCTATGCGAGAAGAAAAAATGCTAAAAATTTTCGGAACATTTAATAATGACATTGGCTGCGATAGTAACTAAGCGTCAATGGCTTTTCTTAATTGTCGATCGGTCTAGGCTTTTCAGTATCCGCAGACTCATCGACATTGGGGGGATCCAGAGGAGTTCAAAAATTTATAGAAAAACAAACGTTTCCCTCGACAAATTAATTTTAAATTTACCGAAATCTAAAAAAAAAAAAACCCACTTCTATAAATTATGCTAACTGTTTTTTTTCGTAAACAAATTTTTGATGAAAAACACTTACACGCAGGGTGATTTAGGATTAAAACTTCGCTGCAATTCGTTAAAATAACCGATGATAAAGCTTTTTCGACATACACCGAGCTTTAAAAAAGTGGCGCCATTATAATTAACCCTTTTTAATCATTTTGAAGTTCCTTTTTAAATACGACGAAAATACGTCCGTTTAAATTCGACTCGTGAGCGAATAAATTAGCATTTAATAATTTTTAATACATTCACTTTTTTCGAGATTCTTTTGTGGAGAGGATAAACCCTACTCTCTTAGACTTCGCCTACGTATACTATATACTTTCTGTTTTCCTTCTGCTGTGTAAACAAATAAATTTCACGTCTCAGCGTTTGAGCATGCAACGTGTGTGTATCATTTGAGAAAAATATGAATTTTCCAAATTTATTTCTCGTATCTTACCTTTTCTGCCACACAAGCTAAAAACATGCAAAGTTCCGGGCAATTCGTTAAATATTTTTTGTCGATATACCTATGTGTGTAACAACGTGTCATTCTTCTTGTTGGCGAGGGTAGTGTGAAAAAAGCGTTACAAGAAAAAAAATTTTCCCCAATACAAAATCTCTATTGTAACCTACTTTCTCCGCTTCATGGAAAAACATAACGAATAAGTTGAGATTTTGATTTATATTCGATATTTTATCCGGCAAACCTAAGAGATTAGACAAAACTTTAGAACCTTCAATAATTTTCGGACCTTTTCGACGTCTGGCTAACTATATTAATAACATATTTTTATTTCTTTAATTGCGACACTTAATTAAGAAATTACGAAATTCTGACAATACCCTCAGTGCGACTGAAAACATTACAATAAAAGTTTATTTGTCATCGATCTTCGCAACATAATGGTGATATTGAATTATTTTCAAAAAATTTTAATTATCTGAAATTCAATATGTAGAGATTAGTCCATACTTGTTTGTTAATATTTATAAATATAAAACAAACAAATAGCTAAATAACAAAAACAGAAGAAGTATAAAATAATTCATACTTCAATAAATTCAGATTGAATCACATCAATTTTGAGAAAAAATCTTTTCGGACATAGCCCATCATCAGCTAAACAGTACAGAGTAAACTTAAGTGAAACTAATAACACAGGCTATGCCCGAAAACGTCAAAATAAGCTATTTATTTTAATTTATTAAAGTAATACTTATTTTCGTTTGCTATTAAGGTATTCATTTATTTTATATTTATATTTTAAATTCATTAAAAAAAGGCATATTAAAATTTCTTAGCTATATCTTTTACATAAATATAAAAATGAAGCGATCGTATGTTTGTGACTGCAAAACTCAAAAAATAGTGGATGGATTGACCTGAAATTTTTACACAACGTTGCTTTTCTATATAAGAGTTTTTGTATATACTTTTTATTCCTCATGGCTGTATATGCGGGGGAGACTGTGTAATTGCATAAGTGTGTGTTTTCCGAATAACTTTTTTACAAATGCAATGCAAAATTTCCCTGACAGGAACGTTCAATATTAAAAACCATAACAAACGTTTTTTTATTCGATTTAAAAAAAATCTATATATATATATATATAGGTGTATAATACTATTAAAAGTTAAAATACGAGAATTTTAGTAAGAATCAAATATTGGAAACAACTCTTCTGTAAACATTATAGAATTAGTATCCGGAGGTCCTGGGAATTTGCTCCTTTGCAAGATCTAAAGGACACATACACTCAACACACACAAACACACACACATATATATATATAAAATAAAAAAGTCGGGTTAGTTACACCACTTATAACTCAAAAACGGCTAGACCGATTTTCATGATCTTTGATTTGTTGGATTTGTCTTCACCCCGAATAGCAGAATAGAAAATTTAAAAAAAAATTTATGAAGAAAATTCATTTTTTTTTGCTGTTTTTGGTTCGAAATGGGGGTTTACACAATTTTTTAACCGTAATTTTTGATTTTATGAAAGAGCTTCTGTATTTTGTTTTATATTTTGAATTTCGCTTTTAACAAGGTTATCTGGCGGTGAGTTATGAATTTTTTAAGGGTGATTTTTCAGGTCGTTCTAAATTCCATATCTATATATTCTAGACGGCTTCTTGGCGTCCAGGGTAATCGCTCAGCTTAAAGTTGTAAGTTGTCATAGATAGAAGTTTAATTGTAATTTATTATTCAATTCTGGTAAGTCAAACCGTTTCCGAGCTATTATATAATTGAATATTTTTGTCGTATGCGAACCATCTTATTGAGTTATACTGATTTTTGTTATTATGGCGAATAATGCCTTGCTGCCACGTGAATTACATTAATTTTAATGTAATTAAAATACTTAATTCTCTCTCTTTTTTTTTTTTATTTTTTGGGGGCTTTAAATACAAATTCTACCTATTGTTTTAATTCTCTTCTTCTACCGCGCCTCTAGCCTTAATTGCTGCATAAATTTAATTTAATAATAATAATAATAATAATAATAATAATAAAGCGCCAATTATCTAAATATGTATATAATATTATTTAAAGAATTTACGCCTTCTAAAAATATATAAATATCTCGCGCAAAAGACTTCCTTGATTATCGCTGACCGTTAATTATGATTACCGGAAAAGAGAAAGCATAACTTATCGCTTAACTACTGTTCAGCTTCGTTCAAATTCTACAATTACCGAACGTTGCATGCTTCGATAAGGCGCCTACTAAAAAGAAGAATAAGTTCATTAGTACCTTTGATGCGCGTCGCTTCTCGACATGGAATATTATCGAAAACGCAACCAACAACCAAATAATGCTTTTTTCGTTTTCCGGTGGAAATTTAATTCGAATTCCGGCACATTTACAAGTTACATTAAGCAGTAGCGTCTTGTTTATTTCGATAATTTATTAGGACAACGACGTGGTGTCTCACCGTTATCAGCGATCGAGTGGGGGAGGCATGAAGTCGTCTAAAGCCTCATTTGGTGGAAAAGCTTAATCACCTCTCGCACATTTAACGACGTGGACGCTGCTGTAGCGAAAGAGTAGCAGGCTACCGTCGAAGAGAGAAACGAACTAACGAATTATCATCGAGCACTGATATGGATAGTGAGCGCAAATGAACGACCGCAAAAAGGACGGAAAATACGACCATTCATGGCGGCCGCTCGCTGAACAATCGACCACCTGTGAGCAGCCGTTTGATTAGATGTATTTTTTACTTCGCTCCAACTCCGGTAAAAACCATTTCGGTAGCCTTTCAATTTCCTTTTCCTTTAATTAAACTTCTGCAGGCGTTTTTTCCTTTAATTTCCCCATTATCATTATTACAATTACTATTAGCATGCGTTCGAGCACAGTCCGATAACATCGTCCAGCCAGCTTGCAACGGCGCTACACTTCCGCCTTCAGTGAAGGCTAAAATTTAATCCGGTTACTAGAAAATGAGCTTTCGCAGAGGCGCAATTTTAATAATTATCTTTCACCAAAAACCAACGCACTCGGTTAAGGCGGGTGCGCGAGAAAATTCGGAAAATTTTTTACCGCTGAAGTTGTTTGTTCCGTATTTCTGTTTTATCGCATCCTGCCCCGACTAGTGTCATCCGATCAAAAAAGGCTGCCGGTATTTTTAAGAAAGCAACATTTACCACTGAGCCTCTCTAATCTCGATTATGGAATAGCGGCAATTAAAGTAAGTATATCTCGCGAGCAGAGCTGTTTATTTTTGCAAAAGCCGTTCATCTTACATGCAACTTCGACGTTCAGCCTAAGCCGTTAATAATAATGATAATGAAAATTAAAAAGAATTAAAATAATTTTTCCGCAGTTTCTTATCCGAAATGTTAAATTAAACGCAATTTAAAAGATGATAAAGTGGTCAACAAGTGAAATTGTAGAAAACGTTTTTGCAAAATTGATGTCGAAAATAAAACTCGAAATTCAAGAAATTATCATAAGTGTCATGGAAAATGAACGTAATTATTTTACCGCAGTACTCAGTAACACCTCCCGAGAGATGAAGCTTTTTTGCTTAATGTAACCCGGACAAAAATTAGACAAAAATGGATCATCAGCGACAGAATTTGAACATTATATTCTTAAAAAAGGGACCGAGGTCTTTATAGGGTACCGAAAGCAGCAAAATCAGTCTGTATAACGAGTCAAAAATATTTATGTTAAAAATGTTATCATTTTTTTTCTTCTTTTGGGTACGCATAATCAACCAAGGAATCTAAATAATAGCTCAAAATATCAGATTTTAATCTGATGCGAGATAGAATGAATGAAAGAAGCTAGAATAGGAACAACTGGCAAGGAAGGAGTTATTGTATGGAGTAGGAAGACCAAGATCCAAAAGCTGCGAAATAGAATCATTTAAAAAAAAAGAAGTACCGACTTCAATAAAATAAAAAGTAAAAATTAATTTTTCCATAAAAAATAAACACATCTTAAGGAGATATTGTGATCATTTTTAAGCGAACTAAATTTTCCGAGTCAACATTGAAGAAACAAATGCTGGCGAGCCACTTTAAATAAATTAATTAAATTAAAACAAATTGCAATAAAAAATTTAAATCACATTCAACTGCTGTAATGTGGAAGAAGATAACGGCACTGAAGGCTACCCCTAGTTCCACTTTAACTTCTTTCTTACTTATAAATGAGACGTTGGTAACTGCTGATCCGAGGTAGCGCGGGTGCTTTTGCACTCACTTCACAAATGTTTCCTCGTCTGCCTCGTACATTCCTAATTTCCTTGCGCAAAAAGCATCAGTGGAATAAGAATATCTCTTTCCTTTCCAAGAAAAATGAAGGATTTAACCTTCCATTCTCAGAAGATGAATTGGATTTCAAATTAAATGAGATTAGAAAAACTGCGCCAGGGGCGAATTCAATTCATTCACTCACGTTAAAACATTTCTTCCGGTATACTTATAATCCGATCCGGTCCTCATCATTCATCCCTAACTCCTGGAAAACCGCTTTAATAATTTTTGTTCTCAAAATCGAGCTCACTTCTTAATTTTTCTTTAAATCTCGGTCCTTTCCGAAACTTCCCGGAAGAAATGGTGAATGGGTGTCTCTACTTCGTCCTAGAATCTCAAAAGGTCTTATCTGCAATCCAGATCGGTGGCCGAACATCGAAAATTGCACACATTGACCACGTGTTCCTTCGTAGATTTTTTGTTAATTACGCGGCGCATATTGCAAGAATTTAAGAAATCATTGGCTGAAGCTGAAAATTTTTAGTTTATCAAGTAAAAAATATTAACCGCTCTACTATTCCATTTTCCTTTCCCTCGCCAACACTGTTCGACGTTTTTATCTATTTTTATTCTGCTTCGACAAGTTCTGTCAGATTTTTTTACTTCGAAAACTAGCAAGAAAGCCAAAAAGTAGTGATTTTCCCAACTGTATTTTATGTGACTTTGGAATACCTAAATGAGAATATAAGTGCAAAGCATCATGAAGGGTGCCTTTTCAAACTGAAAATTTTTAAAATCGAGGATTTAGATGGAGATTAAACGACCTTTTTCTCTTCCTGATCGAGTCAGTTAATTAAGTAGTTGATTATTAATCTTTTTTTTTTCTTTTTTTTTGGACATTAACCAAATCGAAATCTTTTTGGAAGTTTCAACCTTGCGAAAGCTAGACTCGAACCAAGTCTTACCTGAACGAAATATCGCTTCTTAATGAACTATACCACGGTAAATGACTTATTAAAAAGTTATTATTATGGTTACGTAATTATTTTTACTATTTATTTATATCCCAATTTTTTATGAAACTCGGTGCTCGAGTAACAAATGGAAGGGAGAATAGAAGCATATACTAAACGATATATACATACATACACACATATATATATATATATAAAAAGATAAACAAAGGAAAAGGAGCAGAAATAAAAGAAATTGATAAAATAATATTTTTCGTTAATTAAAAAATAGTGGCTGTAGCGCCCTAATAGCGAAAATTTCGAAACAGGCTCCGTTAGAAGAAGTTTACAGAGGAAGAGGGAAATAATTAATAGTCGATTAACAAGAACTCTCTACGCGGGCGAATCCGCACAACAAAAGATGACGAGATAAAAATAATAATAAGTTTAAGAATAATAGGGGAAGAAGAAATTGCGAAAGATTTTAATGAAAAATGGCGTGCAAGAAAGGAGAGAAGAAAACACGTAATTTTATCTTTATCCGTTTAATTACGCTTTTTATGGAAGACGCGATAGCGGCGTTTATTAAAGAAGTAAAAAGGAAGGAAAAAAAGCGAAAGCGAATAGATAAATAAAAAAAGGCGAACAAGGGCTAGCGAGGTGCAGATTAGAGCGATGAGCGGCCGTGCTCCGTTAGCCGGCGGTCGATCTGCATCATTTTGCGCAATCAGCTTAGCAAACGGGGCGGCAAGACGAAGAAAAAGGGACGATGGGAAACGATAAAAGAAACGGTTTTATTTTGATTGGTTAAAGCGATTAGTTTTAATTTCGGCTTTTTGTTTCCATCGAACTGGCAACGCTCGCCGCCTCAATATCCAACTTGCACCAGTTCATCCATCTTTATTTGTTCCCGTCTCCGCATTTGTCGCATCTCTCCTTGGTCGCGTTTTCGTCTCTTCTCGCTTGGCCAATTTTGCCCGCTCCTTATTTCCATATTCTAATTACGAGATTCGCCGTTGTCGTCGTCGTCTTAAATCTCATTCAACATCCCCTAGCGGCATCGATCGTACCATAAAATCTCGACTCAACGCACATCGTAATAACGCGGTAATGTATTACGCAAAGACCGGCATTCTTAAATGTTCCCTTCCGCAATCTTCTTCTTTTAAAATTCTGACCATTGTCGTTGGCTGTATTCGAAGTTCAAAATTCGCGCAGCTTGCCGATTGGAAATGTGTAAAATCCAAAATATCAAATCGGTATTAGAATAGAGATGTATCAATTTTACACTCTATTTCGAAATTATTAGATGATGCGGAAGAACCGAAAACCTACTACTCTGATTGGCGAGCCGCAGGAAATGAGAAAAAAACCGCTGAATAACCTAGTCTAAGATTATGCGTGCGAATCAGGTTCAAGTGTTACGGATAAACACGTTAGAATCACCATCCGCGCCTGTATTTCTAAAACAAAAAAAAACAACAAAAAAAACAACGTGCAGATGGCTCAATAAAAAAGTTTTACTCCGTATCTGCCATATTCCTTAACAAGTTTTCGTCTGTTTTTCATTCTCCGCGTGTTTCCACGTTGGATACTAGTCTTTAGTCTGGAAATAAGGCGTTAATTTGTTGCTGAATCTAACCAAATTTGACCAAATATGCGTTAGCTGTTGTCTGAGTTGCTTCGGTCCATCGTTCAATTGCGCTGACATACATAAACCGAAAATCATGATTGCGAGCGGCAACTAACGTTGGAATATCGTTCAACCAAACGTCAAAATCTTGATTTGAAATTTTTTTCGTACCACACTTACGGCTTTTTTTGCGCCCTATCCTTGACGGGACATCGTTTCAGACCGAAATTTCATTGAAATCGAAAAATTTCAAAGGATTTCGCAAAGTTAGCAAAAAGGAGAACGGTTTCAAAAATGTATAAAACTATACAGAACCGACTAAAATTAACTCTTATATCCATATCCGGAAGACATTACACCGTTTGAAGTTGAAATAGATATAATTTTTGCGTTAAAAATAACACCGGGGTAGATACATCAGCCACAATCTTACCATTAAGCACACGCTCGATTAACAATCGTAATTATGAGAACACACTTTTTATAAAAAAAATACGTTTAAAGAAAATCGGAATAATTACAATAGATTAATAAAATCGTTTTAACCTCCGAAGTTTTCCAATGTTCAATTCATTACGAGACATAGTTAGGTTAACTAAACAGATTTAATGTCATCGAAAAGAGATTAACTGCATCAGACTTAATAATACCGGACTAAACCACATCTTAGATGCTCGTAATTATCTTGCCCATGTAGGGGGAAGTCTAAACGAACCGGCCTCAAGATTTCCAGAATTTTATAAATTTTTATAAAAAGTTTTTTTTCTCGTTTATTTGCTATATCGAACTACCCAAAGGAATACACGCAATAATTTCAATAATAAGAAAATAACTAACAAAGATAAAGATTCGGCCACTGCCTTGTCTTAGAGCTATAACTAAAATAGCGATTAAATTTAGATAAACCTAAATATAAATAAGAATATGTAAGATAAGAGTAACAAGTTATAGTCATGTGGTTTGGTCCGCCTTAATCTACGAGTATCTCCTTTTGTATTGAGGAGTTTAGCTGCGATTGAGTTTGGATGACCGCAAAGTTTGGTCTCGTGCTTCCTGGCGTGAAGACTAGCAATTTCGTCGATATCCAGAATTTTTTCAATCACGATGTAGCACAGCATTGGGAACATACCAAGGGGCTTTGGTTATCAGGCGAAGTATTTTATTTTGAAATCTCTGAATAATAAGGTTGTTCGATCTCTTCGTAGTATCCCAGAATTGAATACCGTAACTCCAAATAGGCTTCAGGATGGATAGGTTTGTTTTATAAAAAATGGCGAATAAATAAATACAACTTTGCATAATATTATAAGTCAAATCGTAAGATTAACATCTCACATACATATTGTCGGTAATTTTGTACGAACTGTTATTATTATTTTTCCATTAATTTTCTCGTTGATCTAGTTAATGAGAAAGAACGATAATTAATAACTTTAAAACGATGTTTTCCTCCAAATTTGAATAACGGAATATAATACAGCTTTCCAAGTTTCAGGTATTTTGATAGTTTTCCAGATTATATTTATAAGTATTAACCAGCAGGTATGGATTTATTTACGTTTATATTGTTTAACTGTAGTAGATTTTGTAAAGAGGTCGTTTTCTTCAATTCGTTCAATATAAATATTGTATGGTTCAGCCGCTGACCTTTTTTCATGGATTGTAAAGCAGATTTTAGTACGTTTTTATATGACTGGAAGATTGTAAGATGATCCGTTTGAATTATAGTTTAGATCTTCTGTGATCTTTATGTGTCTGTTTTCCTGACTATGAATTTGTTGAAGTACCCTTCAAAGATTATGTAGAATGGATTTTTACAATTTTATCTTGGTTTCTTATTATTATTTAGTCTGATAACGTTATTACCGTGATAGGGTTGAAAAATGGTGTGTTTGGAAGTCGTTCGATTTCAGACTACATGAATTTGGGGGGTTAACGTGCTAATATTTAATGTGGATTTAGACTAAGCGCTTGACTGTTTTAAACGATTTTAAGTTTTCTGGTCACGTAAATATGCCTCTTATATTTGGAGAGTGTTCTATTTCTTTTTACTCTTTAATTATGTCTTGACACTCACTATTCCGCCGGATTGTTATTGAAGAAATGAAAATTTTGAGTTGTTTTAAAAGTACATCTTCCATAACTACATCGCTGATTTAATTTACGTCTCGGAATTGTTGAGTTCGGTTGCGACGAATAAATGACCCAATTCGCTTTTTTAATATTTCACGAGAGGCGATATCGAATGATTTTACGTGGGATGCTGCCATATTCGCATCAATATATTGTGGGAAGTAATCGCTGTTGCGGAGTTTTCTAATAATGGCTCCTGTTGATAGATGGGTCAAATTACCACTGCATAAGATGAGATCAACCACCGAAAATGTTCCTGTAAAAAAGAGTTGAAATGATTTGATTGCCCACCGTTGCTAAGTAGAATCGATTGTTTGTAATGAATTTTTCAATTTTTTTCCCACGTTCATTTATTTCTTTTGATCCGCTTAACGAGTATGCGCATTAAAGTGGTCACTGATGATAAACGGTTTCGGTAGCTGGTGCATTAGATGCGAGAGTACATCAGCTGAAACAATATCGTTTCGATGTAGATATCACAACGTAATACTGATCGGAAGTTTGATTCCGATGACAGCTATTGCTTGGAAATTAGTATGAAACTTCCAGCATAAAAGTGATTTTTAAATGCGACCAATATGGCCCCGCTAGACATTATATGATCTGTAAGATCTTTTCTAAATACTGTGAAGTTTTTTAGACGGATATTGTCCGTTAGTTTTAATTTTCTTTCCTGTAAAATTATATTTTGCGCAATTATTTTTTCAAGTTCGCCTAACTTTAATTTAATGCTACTTCAATTGTAGCTTACAACTTCAGCAATTTGTTGTAACTTATGCTAGTCCTCCGGAGGAGATGACTGTTGCATTGGAAAATTTTTCTGAACAAGTGGTTGATTTGTATCCTTGCACTTTAAAGACGGTGGCTTTAAGGTGTTTTTCCAGTTTATGCGTACTTTTAAAGATCTACTCTTAATTCCCTTATAGTTTTTCCGTAACATTCAAGGAGCAACGCAATACCGAGAGAGTGAATTCATGGACTGTTTGCGAAGGATTACGCATGCCACTTGTTACATTCAACAAGAGGCAACAATTGATGAAATCAAAGGGATATTCTTTTATTTGAAATTTAGTATTCGTCCGTGTGTTCAAGGTTTCGTTTGACTAACGGGTTATGAAGGTTTCCCGGCTGAAGCGGATTGTTTTCTGCTTCTGTTAACAAGTTATTTGTTTGTGCAACCGTATCTGTTAATTGATCAAACGAGAGCTGTATAGGTTTTTTGATTTATTATGCTGAGGAGGTTGGATTAGACGATTCGATGTCGAAGCTCCAGTTGACAGAGCGTGTTGCCGCGGTCGGAGGTTTTCCATGGGTTCGATGAAGTCCTGATGGCGGCAGGATCACGATATTTTCTACTGCATCGCACTAATCGGCTGTGTGGCCAATTTGTTTATAAATAAAGCGCCTTATAGGGTAACTGTCGCCTTCGAAGGATAACAAAATCAAGCGACGAAAACGACTAATATGCGCATAGTCATTTTTATTTTTAATTCGAAGATGTAAGTGAAGTGACGAAGCAGTAGATTCAGTAATGCCACTTGTTCCAGCAGCGTGTAGTTTGGTATAGATGAATGAACATTTGGGGAAATAATTTTCATCGCGTTTCAGTTTCCCGACTGATGTACTTATATTATTTAGAATGTTGCTGATTCCATAATCAATTTATCTAAAGTTTATTTTCTGTCAACATGCATACAAATATGATTATTATCGTCTGGTTCACGAATTAATGTGTATTTCTGTTTCTACGTTTGTATTTGTTACATTTATTGTTACTACAGAAATGGATTGCACATTTATTAATGTTAACTTAACTATTAATCGGTAAGCGCATAGTCTTATATCGTAAATAATTTGTTGAAATTGTTACATTTAATTGTTACAAGTTATTCCGCATTGCAAGAATCATCATTAAAGCCTTCTAAAGCACGATACGCGATTTCTGTAAATTACATCTTGCGAATTTCAAATTTTAACATTTTGTTTTTATGAAAATAAACTTTCAATAGCCTATCGTTAATTTTTTTTTTTTTTTTTTGGTCGCGTCAACTATGGAGGAAGGATGTGTGGAGAAGGAAAGGCAAGATATAGTAGGCGCAATACGCAGCGGGAATATCAATTCGCAGTAAATTGTAAAACAGAATGCTCGATCGAAAGAGATGAACACTTAATAAACTCATGATCAGCATCGTAAACGTACTCTTCATTTGAGAGAACGGTGTGGAGAAGAAACCAACGAAAAACGAAAACGAGAAAGAGATAATAGAGTATGGCTTAAGAACGCAGACGAATAATGGAGACAACAACAGAACGACAAAGTGAAAGAAACAAAAAGAACCATAGGTTAACTAGAAGACTGGGTTAGAACAATTATCAGAAAAAGAGGAAGCGTAAATATCCGATACCATAATCTAAGATGAAAACTTTTACACAGGGACAGGAAATTAGAGGATGGGATTTTAAAAAAAGGACAGAAATAAGTAGCAATCCGAGCCAAAGTAAAAATTTTTGTAGCAACGTTGACGCTACTAAGGTTTTCGACTAAGTATTCATTCTGATAAGACTGTCAGTGCTGACAGTAATGCCTTCCAAGTAAAATAAAATTATCCTTATTATAAACCCCTAACAAAGATGTTCTTGCAGCATCTGAGCCTTACACCACTGCTATGTTTAAATCAACAGAGGTTATTGATTCTGTCAATCTTATTGGACAAAGTGAAGAAAGTTTGAATATTTAATGAGAATAATAAACTATTAAAACCGCAACTAAGAGTAATTGGTCGTTTGAACACTCTCCGTAAATTATTAACATAAATTTTTACCCTGAACAGCGGATTACAAAGAGACGATATTTCGAAGAATCTCGCATCTGTCAGTGTTAGCATTCTTGTTCTGACAACTTTGAATGCCGGCGGCTGTAATTACGACTGGCTGGAATTTTGCAGAACAAACGACGATATTACTACAAGAATTTCTCATCAGTGTCGTTGTTGGAGCAGATCATTTTGTAATGAACGTTTTTGTAACTATCAAGGTGTACAGTTAACTGAAAAAATCCCGATTTCGCTGAATTCCGCGATATTAATTTTTAATTAATATTGCAGCTTAATTAAAAACTTATATGACAACAATAATCATTCGATAATTATACTACATGAGAACAATATTCACTGCGCACGCAACACTTTGCATGGATAAGTAAAATTGTTTTAATAATAATAATAATAATAATAATAATAATAATAGTAAAGATTTAAATATCGAATCGAAATTCTTAGAAAAAGAAAAATGAAACTTAGATATTAATCAACTGCCTTTTAAATATTCCGTGTTTCTTCTTCCTTAACTATTTGTGGGACAGTTAACTCCTTTTGCTCTTACCTTCGGCAAAGTCATTCCTTCTCTTTTCAGGATTCACATGTTTGGCATTTTTCGACGTTGATTGTCATTGTTTCTCCATCCTTGGTATAGCGTTCTTTGTCAGATTCCATTTCTTGTGTCTCCTAATTGCTGCTATTTACACGTGTTGATGGGTAATCGTATTGACAAGCCCAGGGAAAAGCGCAAACAAGACAAAAAAAAAAAAAAATAATTTATCAATGTAGGATTTTTTTGGTTTATACCATACAAATATATATTTGTATATACGCGCGTGTGTACACGCGAGATGGCACAAACACAGCTACATCCATAAACATTCCTATAAACACACAAATTCATTAATTTGTTACTGTTATTTATTTTCACGCGCCGAGTTCAAAGATAAGGGATCTTTTTCTAATGTACAAATCTATTGCCAATCATGTGACGTTAAAGGCAGTAATGAAATATCAATTGCAGCAATATAGGAAGATATTAGGTATATAAGAAATTTTCTACAGTTAATATTACGAATTAATTGTCTACAAGGATTTATTTAAATTTATCTTTATAATTTAAACTCCACAGTTTTTTAAAAATATAGCGTAATACTTATCGACCTCATCATTTATATGCTCCATATGTTTAGAGAAAATTTATAATATGTTGTAAAATCGATCTGTGTAATAAATGTAGCATACACAGAGTTGTTAGGCTTGATAACATGAAGTCCGCGGCGAGATACAATCGTAATTTTCGATTTATTAATTTCAACTTTTAGATCTAGAGAATATCGCGGTGTTACATTTTTTTCGGTGGTGAGCAAAGATATCTATCTCACGTGGACGTATGATAACGGAGTAATAAATATCGTCGGGATAAGTACACCATCTGACATTATTAGAAATATTACGCATATTACGATGAATTATTGAATACTGTATGCCCTACAGAACCGGTATCCAAGGAATCTTGCGAGACGCACGATAATTATCACCAACAGAGTAGTAGTAATCATTAAATAAGTGGCCATTTTAGTTTTCTATTGGATAATTATAAACGTTACGATGTCAATACTATTGAGGTATCGTTTAACGACTGCAATTATTAAAAGTACCTTCGATATGTCAAAAGATATTATTACTGTAGAAATATTTCTACGTTGAACATTAGAAAATTATCGTGAACGCGGGGTAAAAAGAAGAAAACGTTTAAGAAATACCGATCTGTCAGTTTTGAAGTTTAGAAATATGTATAATTTTTTCATTAAATCTAACCGTATCAATTTGTAGCAACCATTCGTTTAAATCTACATTCAGCGTAATATAAAACGAAGGCAATTGAACAGAAATTATAATTTTATAAATGTTAAAATATCATAAACACCGATATGTTTCGTAGTGGCAAAGTGTAACAATTAATAATTAAACATAATTATATTTGCACATTTCCAACTCGGAGGAAAGATTTTAAATATGCTAACACAATTTCTCGCAAAAAGTAAAAATAATAAATTTAGACGGCGGCAGAGAGAAACTATTTTAGCAATTTTACTTGAGATACCATCTTCAATTGGAAATTATATGTAAATTGAGGACCTCCGGAGCATACAAATTGTCAGATCACACAGTTTTCTGTAATTTTGGTTTTTAATGACTGTGTCATTTTTAAAACGTCAGGTTAGGTGTTTGGCTGCCGGACCATCGATATCATGATGGAGGTCCCTTGTCTAGCTGCTCCGAAATATATAGAGCCTATAATTTGTTCAGGTTCAGTTGGAAAATTAAAACTGAATCAATCAATTAGTTCCCTATATTTCACTTGGTGATACATTATGAAAAGTTAAAGTCCACTGTGTCCATGACGCCTTATCAAGGATGATATATTTTACAAAAACGTCACGAATATTTTTCGAAAACTGAAGTTTCCTACTCCTTTTCGCGCTTCCTACGTGTGGTGCACAAGTTATCCCAATCCTTCCTTTCTTTCTTTATTAAATCTATATCCAATCCGCTAATTTAATTTTAATTCCTCCAACTAATTTACAGCTTGTATTTGGGTAATCGTCCTTGTTCGATATATAGCCACATATTACATTTATTAAGAACGTTTGTGAAACACGAAATAATAAAATATCGATTAATGAAGACAGAAAAATACACATCGAGAACAAGAAATTCACCCAAAAAACAAAAATAAAACATCCCGAACAATGAACAATCTGCGAAGTAATCGAAAATGAAGAATTTTGTCGGTTTTGATAGCGGCTACCGTTTAAGAACGGTCTTTTCAAAGTTGTTGCAGACTCATAGAATAAAGCGGAAAAAGACAGAAACAAAATTTAAAATCCACTAATGAGGTTGTAACTTTTTTCGGCGGAGAAAAGGCAAATAAAAAATGAACAAAAAAAGAACCAACAACACACGTTTTGATTATCTTCTCTGTGCGCCGCATTATTTAATTTTCTTTTTTCAACGATTTCACTTCGAAAGAAAAAAGAAAAGAAAAAAACAGCAGAAAAACCAAAAAACAAAATCCGAATAAAACAGAGTGTAAGTAACAATCAGTTGCGCAGATTCTTCTCTAGCTTGGCAGAATGAGAACACCGGCAGAATCCGCGATTATTATTCTATATAGTTTACTCTGTAGCAGCGGCAAAGTCTAGGAAGCAGCGACGGACGCGGCAGCAAAGACGGATGACTGAATATGAAGTAATTTAAACTTCTGACGGCGAAGAGGAGGGATGGGGGGGTGCACAGCGGTAGTGCAGTAATTGCGATGTTTGTTGAACAAACAGGTTTAATTGAATCGATTGTTTCCTTAATTGTATTCCGGCGACATTTAATTTCGAAGCAGCCAAACCCCGCGACCGCCGAATAAATAACATCGGCGAAGAAAATGATGTGCAGAAATTACGCGCGCACACAGCAGTCCCCGCGTGTAGACACGGGCAACTGTTTGCCGAAGTCGCGACAAAGGCTTCGCAAATGCCGAAAATGTACCACGTGCCTGTTCGGTTCTTCGTTCTGATGCTGGACCGCACCGCCGCCGCCGCTGGTGAATATTCAAAACGGCCAACGACGAGCGACTAATGTGTGTGGTCGCGGTCGAGCGCAGATGTTGTTGACTTTTTGCATTTATTATCAGCGCCGATGTTGTTTACGAGATTTCGATCGGCCCCAACTACCGAAATCGGCCGATGAAGAAAACCGTTCGCGGCCCGGGCCATCTGATGTGTGCCGTAGACGAGCAGGTCTCCTAATTACGACGGTTCGGCGCGGGCGCGACTATCGAATCCGCGCGATATTATGAATGCGAACAAATTACCTCCAGCGGATATGCCCTCCAATCAAGCGTCATATTCAAAACAAGTTCAACTTCTGCGCGCGGGCGGCCGACACACATCGGCAGCACCGGTTCGACTTCACAAATTAGCGCGCTAAGGCTGGAAAGAAGAGACATCTTCCAGCGGCCCGGTGAATCTGCCCGGCCTTTGCCGAGATGCGAATACGAGTAGTAGTATAGGTGATTTTTATAGATAGGCGCGTCGGTCTGGAGCGTCGTCGCGTCCTACTCGACGGCCTAGTGGGTGTCTGTGAGGAATAATAAGCCGGCGTTTCCGACTAGTCTGCTGGAATAATTTGGCCTTGTGTACGTACGCTATTAAGGCCGCCGTTCTAGCTCTACGTTCGTTAGCTCTCATCAGTGTCATCTTCAAGAGCTGTACACTCGACGCGCCGAAGACGAACGCTAACGAGCCAACTATTGTTTTGCCTAATTGCTGCAAAACCTTCTACCGCTATAATCCCTTCTTCTGCGATTATTATCGTTAACAACGGCGCAACTTCACCGCTACCGGTAATTACTAGTTTTATCGTGCTCTTTTTATATCGCTGTTAATTCCATTTCGGGGCTCGATACGATTCGATCGAGAGCGTAAAATACGAGAGATTCAAAAGTTCCTCCTCCTCTCCGCACCCCCCCCCCACGGTAACAGTCCGCGTGGGTACAGCCCAAATAATAATTTCCAATCATCTTTTTCAAAAAATTCCGACTAGAACAGATTGAATTCGAAATGTGCGTGATTTTATCGGATTTTCCGACTTTCTTTTTCTCCAACCGTTTTCGGAAATGGCAAAACAGTGTAAAACTTTAAGCGATTTTAATTTTTTTAATCGTTTTTGATGACGATTCTTGTACAAAAAGACTTATAGTATACCTTCGTATAATTTGCGGATAATTAATAAAAGGACGCTTCTTTTTTTTAGGTGCGTTCATTAAAGGTCTCTAATAATTTCAAGTTGTCAACGAAGCAGCTATGACTTTTTTTCGTTGCACCGCCTACCGCACGGTTTTGAAAAATACTATAATTTAAACTGAAAGACTATACAAAAATTCAGTGTGTCAATCTGAGTGATATTTCATTTTCTTAAACCGCTGCTAATTTTTCAGTCGCCCGGTGTATATATGTATGTACATAACAAAACGTGTCGCATTCTGTTAACCGCTAATATAAATTATTAAAACGTTAAATAAATTATATACCTTGATACGATATCAGATGAGAATTATCTGATTGTTACAGATAGATAATAGTGTGAGTAGCGCAACTTGCAGAGAAGAACAGTTAGTTGATAGTATCGGTTAATTGTGTGTTTTTACCGTCGCTGCTATTAATCGTTCCCGTTCTGATCAGCTTGACGTGCAACGCTCTATGTCGCTATTGGTTCTGTTTAGTCGATATATTACACGAAACGTTGTTGATACGCCGCATACCGCTCGATTACCTGGAGGACGTGGGTTTTTTTTGTTTTGTTTCACTTAATAAAATTATTTCTTTCGGATATTATTTTTTTCTGAGGGTTTTTTTTTTTTTTTGTAAGCTTGATCAACTACGCGAGACGTACGAGGCCTATCCGCGCTGATGCCCGTTGTTATAACAGGTTGTTTTTGTTTTTCGTGTAATAATAGCTACGCGAAATTATCAGAAAACTTAGTAAAAACAAAAGATAAGTTTCTAAAATTGGCTCAGATTCCATTGACGTCCGCGAGTAAAAAAGTAAAAGGGTAAAAGAAAAGCAAAATTATATAGAAAAGTAACGTCGAAAAGAAATCTCCCACAAATGGTTCTCACAATGGCGAAATCGGGAAAACTCTCATAAACCTATACTCTAAAATCTCAACCAAAGCACAATTTAGCCTTATATTTTTTTCAATGCATCCGTAATAAATTAAATATACGCGCACACAAAGAAAGTAAAGCAAGTTCGATATATCCTTTATTATAGTATTATGGATCGTGCAGTTAAGCTTTTCATTATGTACTTAAGGTTCTAATGGATCTAAGGAGAATACTGAAGCCAGTTCCTTTCTACTTATGAGATCCGTCTTTAACTTTCCCAGATTTCTCTAGTATCCAATTATTTCCGGCTGGATAAACCTGGGAGCAACTTGGATCTGGAACGAGACAAGTCTCGAACCCGTGGTGACCTCTGAAATTTTTTATGAAATGTAACGGGTTTTAATGAAAAACACCCAGAAATCGTTTTAATGCGTTTATAATTACTTTGCAGCGGATTATAGAAAATGCGACATATTAAAGAACAGAGCATATCTAGTAAAAAATAAAAAATCACTTCAAAATTCGGAAATAATTGCTTCCTGTAATTTTCTCTACGATAATTAATTCTGGCAGGTAACGCGCTTTTTTCTTAATTTTTCTTTCAGTTTTCAACTGCGAAAAAGCTTTTCTTACTAGCAACAATAATGATCAGATCGGATTACATTTTAAGCCGAATAACTTCCGAAAATAAACTATGTGGTGGTCACCTTCGACAAAAACCTTTTCTTGTTATAAAACATAAAAACAGCTGACTTGTTTCGGAGTTACATGTTTTGATATTCTATAACAAGAAGCTAGAGGGTATTTGTTCTAATTTAGGATATAGTTTTATTTTTTTCAATTTTTTTCCTTTTTTTGTATATATTCAATGCAGCCTAATATTAAAGAGTTACTCTCTGAAATAAAGACACATCTAGCTATGAAACTGAAATTCCGTTAAATTAGGAATAAACTGGACCCCTCTTCAAATGATCAATTCCGTTTGAATTTATGCACCACCAACGTCACAATTTCCGACACCTTTCAGAAGTGGAAGACTTGCCAAGAAAGTCCCCCCCCCCCTCCAGAGATTAGCTTAACTAGCGCTTTTATTATTGTATTATTAAAAAATGTATAAGATATATGCACGTATATACATATGTATATATATATATATCTGTAGAGTACTGTTCGTAGAACACTAACACAATTCAGATCATATACCGACGCACTACGCGAAGAAAAGATAAAAGGTTTTATATATACTTATTGTTCGTCCTTTAAACAAACATTCTCGATAATCGCATTCGAAATTTAACCTATCGGCATCCGCAACGGTTAAGTGCAAAGCCCAACAGGGGGTTCGTGTTATTTTCGAAATACTTTTTCTCGCTGTTGCACAACACTAAGTAAAGAGCATAGATTTTATATGGCTCGTTTTACTCCCTCTGTTCACCGTAATATTACAGTAGAAATTAGGTTGCTTGCGCAGTTTCCCTAGATTGAAAACGAAAAATAAATTATCAATTTTCCATCGAATTCACTCTTTATTTTTTACAGATAAACAACGGCCTGCCATTTAAATTAACTGCATTCCATATATTGTTTTGACGTTATTTCGTAAAATCTTCTTCCCGCGTTATTTCGCTTTCTTTCGCGCCATGTTTATTTTTGGTTATAATTTTAGTTCGCTCATTTTCCTGTTATTCATAGTTTAAGTTAGTTTACACACACTACGAATAGCAGCAAAAATAAACGAACTAAACTTAAGTTTTTTGTGCATCTACGGATCTGGATCATTCCGCGGCAAGCACTTAAAAATACATAGTCTTTCGAAAGTCCGGGTATAAGCAAATAACCAAATTTTCGCCTTTATGGACAATAAAAAGAACGGAAAAACCGAAACAAATGTAATTATTTTAGTCGTAATTTTTCAATTATTTAATTGAGAAATTTCCGTATTTTTGGATATTTTTTGTTCTGTTCAAGTAACCGATATAAAAAGTAACGCGTGATATCCTACCAATGAAATTATTACATCTTTTAATAAACCGACCGGTTAGGTTATGTGCCGACATTACAAGAGTACCTTAATATATTATCCGGAAGTATTTTAACGGCATTTCCGGTTTTTTTTCTTTTTTTAGTCCCGCGTTTTACAAGGGAATTTCACCGCATTTGTATTCAGCAACGTAGCAATGGTCAATGTTGTCACTTTTATTTATTTATTTTATTTTATTTTATTTTAATTTTTTCATATAACACTGCCGAAATAAGCAGAGGTGCCCAAAAGCAAGAAATGTTTGAAAATTTCAAACAAGTTTTCAGTAGCGTCCGACCAATCAAGTATTAGACCAACAGATTCTCATTTCCAATATTCCCTTGTAAAAAATTATATTTTGCAATCGCAATTAGGCTTCAAACACGCGTCCAATGTAACCAGTCAGTCGGTGATCGGAGTAAATCTAGTTGGACACAGATGGGCAAGTGTGTAACGCGATTTGATTAATCGGTTGCAAATTACCAACTATAGGGCAATTACGTTTATGCGGTCAGAAATTGATATTATTACTCAAACAATCGTCCTTCGTTGTCTTTCCTCTTATTTTTTTAAACACATTTTCCTCCCTAGACAAATCATTAGAAAAATGAATGATACGTGCAGTGAAAAAACCGTAGCAACTGTTGCGTATCTTAGGAAATAACCTAAAACCGCATTTTCGTTATTTCTATAATATTTTTTTCAACCACATAAAAAGCTAGGCACCTCCGTTATTTACGAATGTTTTTTAACGTTTGAGAACCGTAACTGCGCCGTACTATTCTTTTGATTCTTGCGAAATTCAAACAAGCCGTTCTTTCACCTTCGGCGCTGTGCGTTCGCTCGGTACTCACCAGTGCTCTAATTTCCGCCTAGTCGTTTTCCCGCCATTTATTGACCGCTACCAGATGTAATCATTTATTTTTTCACCGGTCATTCTATCCATTCTACTGAATGTGTTGGTAGTTGGTTTGATCGTGGCAGTGCAAATCATTCTTCAAAACAACCATTTGTAAATACTTTTTTTTCATTGAATTATAATAGGGTTCGAAGCTTAGTGAAGTTTCTAAATCGCACTAAAAAAAATTAAAGAAACAAGTAAAGTACCTTTTCGAATTATTTAGTTTAAGGCAATTTAAATATTAGATGATAAAATCTAACTGAATAATTTAGATTCTTTTTTTCCAACTGCGTTGTTTACGTATGCGTACACAATCTAACCGCTTTCTATTAGGTAGCGATTACAATATATACACACACACACATATTTATATATATATATATATATATATATAAGCATTATAGTGATTGTAGGAGACTGTTGTTTAACTTAATACACATTATTGTTTCTTTTATATACAGGTAAAAACTCTCCTCGGATTTATGAAAAACCTTTTCAAAGTATTTAGATTATAAGAAGTTAATGTCTCCCGCGAAAAGGTAAACGGTAAAAACTTTTCATTGTTTCGTAAAAGATTACGAAATTCCGAGAAAAACCCAATGAATAAAGCTCACTTCCGATTGTAAAGTTCATTTCACGGGCAGTTTTGTATTTCTTTATTTTTACCAAACGAGCATTCTTCTATTCAACTGTGTTCCTTTATTTTTCTTCCCGCGAAGTTAATCGATTACTTTATGCCACGGCAACATAGTTTGAATTGCGCCCGGGGGCGGAAAGGGTAGTAGATTCAATTGCCAGCTTGTTGGCCGATTCCCAGCTGAAACTTCTGCCGATTCATTGTATTTACTTTTTCACGCTGCCTACAACGATTGATAAATAACTGATAAAGGAAAAATACATAACAAAAATAGAAAGCATTAGACACAATACGTGGCGCACTTTATGCAAGATTGCGTCCGCAAGGTGCAGCTGAAGCGGCTGTCGGTTAATGAATACGTAAGAGTTGTATTTAGCCGTTTTACAGGACACTTCTTATGCAGCTTTTCAAAGAAAACCGACGCTAAAGACTTCTAAACAAAAACTCTTACAGCTTCTTGCCTCCACCGTCTTTGGATCATCATCACCATCGACGCCAAAGGTAGGAAAACTAAACGAAAACGATACAAACTGAATCTCAAAGTAATGATTAATGAAACACAAACCCGATGCACTGTGTATCTCTTTAAATGCCAACCATACCGATGATCATCTCGCAATATGTGTACATATGCATATTTTAGCGCAAAATACTATGGATTTCATTAAAACACATAACGACCCCGAGGAGCAAAAAAATGTTTAATCTATCCGGAAAAAAGGACTAAACGTTTACAATAAGCGCAGAAATCTTTAACTCGAGGTGTCCGATTAATTTGAAAATGTTGAGCGTAACGAACGATAACCGCTAAAATGGAGCGGCGTAGTTAAGCACCTGTTCACTCGAACCGACCATGATCTTTACCTTTAGGCAGCGGCCACCCTTCTAGCTGACCAATATGTTTTTGATGGTACGGCAGGCTATGTCAATAATGTACTCGTAACATTATTACCGCCATGTTTCTTTTCTTTTTTTTTTTTTAAATTATTAAAAATAAAAGCCTTATAATCATGCACTTTTAGGGCTAGAAAACAACTAAAGGTGGTTGTGTAATTTCTCTTCAATGTTTTGAAATATTTTCAAAGACTTAATCTGAGATTATTCGAGTATAAACGATTCTTATGATTCCTCCGTTTCCGATGAAAAGAAAAAGAAGAAATCGTACCAAAAAAATTCAATCTCCTCATTTTAAAAACTTCGCTATTAAATCATTAAACACAACTCCTTCCTAATGATCGATAAAATAATAATCCTTTGATTTCCGAAATGAGTGATATGAAATATAATAAACCTATCCTTCTGAACAAGATGGCGGGGTCTATAGATGTTACCCGTTAAAGAAAGAGAAAAAATAAAAGTTCAGTCGAATGCAAACGCGTTTCAAAAAACAATTCGACTCGTTCATTAAATACATTGCATCGCTGTAGACGTTTAAAATGAAATGATAAACTACCATAGTTTTACTATTATTTGTAATACAATCAGTTTGATTTCTTAATTTTAATCTGCACTAAATTACCAGGGCCGCATCAAATCTGTTATGGGCGGTAATTTTAGGTACAGATATTACTTCATTGTATTAGAAAATGTACATATACATGGCCACACAGGTTCACGTGTCAACATGATCGGTATTGTTACATCACATGTATAACAGTATGCCATAACACACATGTATACTATATCAAACGTGCATAAGGTATATGCACAGATGTTACTGTGTTTGAAGAGTTTGGTTTTTTATATGCTGAGAATTTCCAACAGCCGTGCATAAGTAAGACCCAACAAATGTCGAAAAGCAACTCTGCTAAATATCAAACGCAGTCTTTGCAGCAATTAAAATAATTGTATAATAACACAGGTTAGTTATTATCAATGCTCCATTCTGATTGCTCATATGCAAGGCATCACACTAGAACCATATAGGTTAGAACAGGAATAAACCTCGTTCAGGTTAGTACTTTGGTTATTTTCATTAGATACGTACCAAAAATCGGTAAGCTTAGACATATCTCCTTATACACATTGTCATCATAATTATTTCATTTAGATATACATTAATGCATCTTTTAAATCACATAAACACAACACATGCTTCAAACATAGGTGGAAATACATCAAAATATATATATACACACAAACGAGCATTGCTAGCAAAGATTAGAGCTAATTTCAATTAATCAACACATCAATCCATTTTCATTGGATTATTCGTTTGTTGCTGAGCAATAGGTATTCCTGTACTAATGTCAGCAGAGAAAGCGGGTGATTGATTTGAAGTGTACTAGACACGTTGAGATATATGGATTTTGGTTCGTAATGGTGAAGATGCAGCAGGCTAGCAGACGGATGTAATTAGAGTGGAATATGTTAGCATGATGGTAAACTCTTACTCAAGAAGCCATGAGAAAAACAGAGTGTAGTCGATATTATTTTCTTTATTTAAATTTACATTTCCTTAAAAACTGCCCTTGCAAAAAACAAAAAATAAGACACGCAACCCGCAAACAAAGTATTGTCCCAGAGCGCAGGTTTTCTATTTACTGAATGGTATAGTAGATCTGCCGAACTCTGTTAAGCGCATGTTGCGTAGTTTAAAAACATTCGGTTTATCGGAAAAGGACTGCTGGAAACAATTTTGTCTGTTTCGTTACATGCCAAAAATTAGACATTGGAACTCGAAATGACTCTGGATAAAAGTATTAAAAGATAACTCTCATTACTGCCCATAGAAACAGCGAATACCAATACAAATCAACTCTTTTGTTAGGTGATTTATTAAAGCGAACGAATGAAATAAAAATAGGAAAAAGCAAAGAGAAAAAAAAACACATAATGTGCATTTATCTACGAACCGAATAATACCGAACTAGGCGAAAATACAGAAAACAACAGACGAAAGACGATTAACTACTGGCCAGTTATTTTTCGATATCGTTTATCAAATATTAATATTTCTTTACGACGGCCATTTCAAATGAATAAACTGAATTAAATAAACATGTAACAATTAGTACGTACTATATTAAATTATAACAAAATTAAACTAGAAAAGTGAAGAAATAATTATTTCCGAACATCATCCAAAAAATGTTCAGTTCATTCAGACGATTATTCTTTTCGTCGGATTTTCACTGGAAAGAACTTGCGCCCAGGAACATTTCAAAGTTTCCAACTTTATTCTCCGCGAGAGAAAGCGACAATAAGACAATATTACGGAACAATTACTTCTCGCAATCGGGGCGCCGAAAGACTAAATATTTTTAAAACAGTTGGCAGAATTCGAAAGACATTCGGATATAATTATTTTGCACGACGATGCACAAAAAGTTTCGCAATCTACATGCATGTATTAAATTTTTTGCAGCACTGCGTGGGAAAACTTTGCAAAACTTTTCCATTTTGCATTCAAGTCGTTAGCCGCCGGTATAATTGATTTACGAGAAACTCCGGCGGCCTCCTTGATTAGTCTTGGGTCGCGTCTTCTCAAATTTTATTCGTCGCTTACATGTCTGCAGTCATCCGATATTATTATAGGCAATTATTAAACGATGGCAATTCAATCGTTCGCCGACTGTTACGAAACGAGTGTTCTTCGCCGGTCCTTAATGAACCGAAAAACTCTTCAGCGTGACACATTTTAATCGAGTTAGTTCACTCAAATTCGCGCCGAATCATTTTTTCTTTCTTTACGAAACGATAATTTTACGCGCTATTAAAGTTCATTCGAGGCGGCAGCGAATTAAGAGGGGAAAAGTAACTGCAACTCGTGTTCCAGACAGTTGAAGACGGCGATCGAACCGATTCCGAAAAATAATAAATAAATGAACAAAAAAGTAAAAGCTACATTTATAAAAAATATCACTAAACGGAGGAGAAACAGAGACGAGGAACGAAAAGAAACGATTCATTGGCAAATAAAATTTTATTAACATTACGGGGACTCGTTCGCTTTTCGCTTTGTCGTAGCAATCGGGATGGAAGGCGAATTTTTTCACAGTAAACTTTGATGTACTTTTTCCGAATCGGCGTTTGCAGGAGTATAAATTACGTCGGCGAACTAGCCCGCTTGAATGGCACTGCACCCCTTCACCCGCCAATTCGTGTCGCCTATCTTGCACTTGATCAGTTCTGAAACTTCATTCTTAAGATAATTTTATCGCCAGCAGTAAAAACCATATTACATAAAAAGAATAAATCCGTTACATTAGGCGGAAAATTGCTCCTCTTATAGCCGAGTTTCGCTAATAACTCTGCGAACGAGATTGCAATATGTCTCGTCCAGCAAACAACGCCGCTTCGTGAATCGATCGGGATAAAACGAAATTGAGAAAAGAGAAAAAAAAAATTAAGAATTAAACGCGTGTTAATTGTTTTTTTGGACGAAATGAAATTCGTCTTAGGAGAACAATAAATCCGGGGGAAAAAAAGTATTATATAATGAGGTATTTAGCTGAAAGGAAAAAGTTTTCATCGCCAAGTAAATACGAAAGTTCCGTCGCTTTCGTTAAAAATCGAATAAAGAATAAGCAAAAGTGGCAGAGTTCACTTGTTCAACTATTACAAGTGGAGACTACTGTTCTAAGAATATATTCCGAAGCAAAAAACATTCCGAAAAACAGACAAAATATTCAGAGTTGAATTTGCATACTCTATAGGAATTTGAACAGGCCGCAGAACGCTGAAAGAAAATTTACATAAGGTCGAAATAATATCAAATATATATAAATTTAGACGCCAGATCGATTGACAATATCGTTTTGACAGTGGCGCGAAATAGGCAATAAAATTTCGAAGCGAATTTTACCGATAAACAGTATTACTTCCAACAACACCACCGTTCGTTCCCTTTCAGACGATTCCAATGGCAATATTGCAGATCGCAAAACGCCGAAGAAAAACCTGCTTATTTACACGCTTTACAGATACCCACATTGTAGAGTTAAATATGTAGGTTGAGATTAGCTAAGTGCCAAAAAAAAAAAAAAAAAAAAAAAAGGTACCGATAAGTAAAATAAAAGTATTAAAAGCCGGTGCTTGGTGTAAATTTTTCGGCTTCGGCGCTTTTATGAATGTGGAAATTACAAACTGTTCGTAAAATATTATTTGCCTTGCACGTGCTAAAATTTCTTTTCTATAATGGTATTTTTTCGAAATCCGATACAGTTTATATACCATTTACGAGATACATAATATTTGACGACGATACGAAATGAAATTTTCCATACCTAATATTTACCGACGACCGTGTGAAATCACTGCAATTTACCATATATAATATTTACCGACGATGTGAAATCACTACAATGTACCATACATAATATTTGACGACGACAATGCGAAATCACTGTAACAGACGCCGGCTTAGCACACACACACACACACACACACACACACACACACACACAGAGGCTGTCTTAGGAAGATTATTCCGAACACTCGTTTCGCATTACGAGATTGCTGGGAAGTTAAAACCCCTTTGCGAGCGCTGTAATTCATGTTTCTCTTACTTCCTTTGTTTAGAGTTTACTACATTG
Source organism: Icerya purchasi (assembly GCA_039619475.1). Lineage (NCBI taxonomy): Eukaryota > Metazoa > Arthropoda > Insecta > Hemiptera > Monophlebidae > Icerya > Icerya purchasi. The sequence continues at coordinate 62,489,873 of CM077116.1, read as the reverse complement.
CACCTAATGAACATTTAACAATTCTATATCAAAAGATTTCACCTCTCATCGGCAGCAATGGCGCGGTAAAGTTAATTAACGGATAAGTTTAAAACTCTGTTTAAACACAAAACAGCAGTCTTGGTTTCAATTTGTAAGTTGAAAAAAGCTTGATTTTTTTTTTTTTTTTGTTTTTTGGAATGTCAAATTCCGCGACGATTGAAAATTTAAAAAAAAAAAAAAGAATATCGAGATAAATCCGTAAGGGCTATAAAATGTTTTCCTTTTGAATTGAGGTAATTTGAATTTACCGAATTATTTTATACTTATTTTTGTTCGTTATTACGGATAATTTATTTATTTTTAAATTAATAAAAATAATATTTCCCTAGTCACGCGAGGCTATTAACGATTTTATCGTTGGGAGAGAGGACACTTAAAGGTATCCATTTATCTTTCGCTGTTCCTAGCGGATTAATTATAAATTATAAATAATCGATGTAGTGTTTTCATTTTCTCTAAATCCGGGAACGTAATTTTAGAAATATTTCAGATAATAAAACTGCCAAGAATGAGGGGAGACTCGGTAGTGGCGGAAGTTGTGTTCAGTTCTAGGGGGGAACTCCTTCTGAAAATCTGAATAATCTCGAGAACATCATTTATAGCCCCACTCGTGTGATTAACCTTCTCACGATATACCAAACTCGAAGGGTATGAGAAAAGGGCGACCAGTTTCTATCTCCGGTACTTTCCCAGATGACTTCGCTAATATTATTCAATTTTAGATTGGATACATACCCTCCCGGAAAAAACGGATATCTTTGTTAGCCGAGCACTTTTATGCTAAAGCAGAAAATAATTGAATTACCGAATATAAATATAACTGAAAAGTTACACATTTCGTGAAATAATGACATACTAAAGCAAAGGCGTGTGGGTTTTTTTTAAACATTTTTTAAAAAGACGATATTTTTAGTAATATTTTTTTTTTTTCCTAATAAAATTCCGGTACAAAATATATAATTACAGTCACGAATATATTATTTGTATGCGCTAGTGTAATAACGCCCTGTGTGCGTTCTATAAGCAAGTGTTTCGCCATCAAGACTGATGCACACTAGTGCTCCGAGGCCATTGCTGGAGAGAAAGGAAATTATTTCGAACGAAACATTCTAAAGAAAAAAACACACTTATAAGCAATATGGCTTTTCGGGACACGAGCAAAAAAGCCAAGGTGTAATTAAAGATGTGATGCAAATTACGATGTTAAGCGGTGTCATTTTTAACAGCGTACAGTTGCAAATACTAAATACATTTATTGTCGAGATGAAGTTCGGAAAAGAAACGCGCGGGGATTCGCAAAAGAGATCGACCTATACTGATAGTTTTTAAAAGGTAACTTTATTACCGCCCAGGCTTCCCGGATTATCATTATCGCACATCGCATCGATGAGCAGCCGAGGATAATTATTGAAAAATTTCAGTGATAAATTCGACTTATCGAATTTCTTCTCGTGTCCGAGAAAATTAGTTTCTATAAAAAAGACCCGCCCACCCCAAAACTGAAATACACTTTTCGACAGAAAGCTACTCGTATTTGTTGCACACGCGACACCCCGCGTCCGCAAATTGTTCCGTTAAAACTCAGAATTACGCACAAATTACAACTTTACCGAATTGTTAGACAACACGGTCAATTTAACACAACAGCGACGACGGGAGAACGTCCGGTAAATAATTAAGAACACAATTCGATCGGATTCTTCTGTCGCGTTTAATTAGTAATACGACAAAAAAAAACAAAAATGTATAATCTTCTAAACGCTTGAAAACTATTATATATCCAGCGCGCTAAAAACCTATCCTTATCATTCCATCGTTTTTTAACAATACGCAAACTAAAGGAATAAAAATAACCGTATCTGCAAAACGGATAAATTTAAAAAAAAACCTTTCCGTAGTTTTCCCGCGCTCTATTATCAATAATCTTACGAGTGAAAATTATTAAACAGCTCTAACGATTTCGAGCAAACTCGCGAATTGGCGGTTTTTTCGAGTTTAGATCGATCGGTCGAAGTCTTATAAAATTCTACAAAACGAGTAACTAGGTAGGCAATCAACAGAGTTAGCATACTACTATCATCATCATCGTAAAGGTGGCATTTCCCATTCGGCATCTGGCTGACCCAATTGATCGACAAAAAAATTATTAATTCCTGCATATCTCGGATAGTCAGTTCCATTCTTTTTCTTCCTCTAAATGTGCCTTTCTTTGAATTTTCACCGACGCCGCTAGGTTGAAAAGACCTTCTTCTCGGATTTTGTGAGCGATATATATTCAATTTTATATTATCCATTAATTACAACCTGTCGAGACTTTGTTTGGACACATTATCTGTTCGTGAAATTTTTAGCACGCGTATCTACAGGTCCGCATTTCAACGGCGTTAATTCTTCTTTCGATTGTCCAGGTTTCCGCTGAATAAAACATCATGGAGAAAAATATCAACGCGATATTCATTTCCTACCTCCTTATTTCTCGGAACTTCTTCTAAATTTCCAAACGCCGGTCTGGCCATTATTATTCTGGAAATTGTTTCTCTCACGTCCATCTTCTGCGGTCAGAACTGCTAAATATTTTTAATTTTTTCACATTTTCTGGTTGTGGACCATCTATTTTGTCTCTCTAAATTTATATCTGTTAAATATCGTGATTTTTGTTTTGTTTATTTTCATATTTTCGTCCTTCTTTAGCCTCTTTTTTGCATTTGTTTCTCCGCTTCCGCTATTTGTACTTTATCATCATCCGCGTAAATAATATTTATTTCAAGTTCATTTATTTTAAAACCCATTGCGTTTATTTTTAGATAGTTCATAATTTCTTCTACATATACATTAAAAATAGTCTAGCGAGACGAAGGACAACCTTGTCTGAAACCTTTTTTTTTAATATTCACTCACTTTACTTTACTTACATAAAACGGAAAGCGTGCAGATTAAATTGTAATGTCCTGCAGATCGACCGCAATAGCTGATAATTTGAAATTATTCTTCGTCGCGCTTTCGATGATAATATCATTTTTTTCAAATAAAAATTTTGGATACAAAATATCAAAACATGTTTACAGACACTTACGATACCATTCGTATACAGATTAGGATACGTTCTTATGACATGGACATCTATACGTTGTATAAATATGCCTAATTAGGTGCAATACTACACGCTGTTCGCAAAAACAGAACTTGCAATCTAGCTTACGATGTCTGTACACGGGATCGCCTTCATCCGGGTCTCTCGCATAAAAGGTTAGTTTAAACAGAGATTGCGCTAGTTTTAGATTCGGCAGTTGCCCCAATTCTCTGTAGCAGCTGCCGTGACGTAATAAATATACTCGTTTTTTCTGCATGATACATAGATCGGGGCGGCCGCGAAAAATTCCTTTTTTTCTATTTAACCAATTTTTAATATTTTTAAAAAAGGGCCCCAAAAAAAAATTAAATTACGCAGACTTTTCGCATAAACGAGCAATTACCTAAAAACATGCTAAAAATAAAATTTCAATAAACAATCGAGCTCTGCTATTTCGAAAATAAAGTTATTTCTCGCGTAAACGTTTAAACGGTTATTCTACCATTACATCAAGTGTTGAAATTTTAAAAACACTTCTTTAACGATTCAGCATCATTTGAACTATCTTTGTGCCATCAGTAATCCGGATTCACTTTTTTCGAAGGTTCCGCCTTATGCAGAGAATTTTTTTCGTAATAAATAGCCTCGTCATCTGATGAAATCATTTTTTCCATTTTCTAATTTGTCAAAAGCTTTTTCTAAAATATTATGGGACACTTCTGCGAACCGCTTCAATTTTTGGTTGATTATTTGGAAGAAGCTTTTCGCGAAATAATCCATTTTCACCGCTTTTGCTACGAACACTGTCTCGAGCATGTTAAAATTCTTTCACCATCATACCACAGATTTCTAACCGTCTAATTACAACGTAAATAAAAATTACGACACACACATCTTTTTTGAAAATTGATTTCTCCGACGATAACGCATTCCTCTTGTAAAGTGCAATGAACTTTTAAGGTTGCCGTCACAAAAAAAAAAAAAAAAAAAAAAATAAGGTCGGTTAAATATTTTATTATCGCATTAATAGAAAACGTTAAGAATTTAAAATAATTATTCGTTTTTAGTGCTCTTCTCTTTGTAATAAGCAGAAAACCGAATTTCAACCGAACCAAGCATGTTTATATTCAGAATTATTAGAATCAATGTGGGCCACTAATTTTTATTAGTGCGCACATTACGTGAATTTTACGAATGGCCTCGTTCTTCAGTTTTAATTTGGATGTCATTAATCTGTATATAAATAGGCAAAGACAAAACACAGTTCAGTATATACCTTTTTCTCCTTTGTTTATTAACCAATTTTCTTCGATCTTTGGTGTTATCAGTAAAAAGATTTTGGAAACAGTTATTTTTTCTTACTTAAATAAAAAATGAAATCAGTATGGCCAGTAAATCTGTTCTTATTAAAATGTTTTAATTTTTCTTAATAATCATCATTATTGGCTTTTTTACAGTGTACTCTGCATCTTAAGGTGTCATTTAATATCGAAATAAATGTGGGTTTTCAAATTGTGATTTACTGTTATTTTATCGTATATTTCATTCAATTATAATGGTACTGAACTGTTTTGTATTGTAAGTACATCTCAGATATATAGACAATGAACATTTATGTATAAGATTAGAAAAATTAGAAAAAAATAATTCCGGAAAGATACGAATTCATGTATATGTTTTCCTCAAATTTTTAATAAGAATTAGGGTCGTCGAATTTTGACCAATGGGCGAACATTAGTATTTAGAAATCGTCCAATTTCCGATAAGAAAATAGTTAATACAGAAAAAAAGCCGGGAAATTGCAAACTATACAACTTACAATTAGTCGTGTAAGTATTATACAATATCCACCGAAGTAATACATGCACGGCAATATATTCCCATCTGATCATAACTTCCATTTCAAACAAAAAAAAAAAAAAAAGAATTTTAGCGTCGGTATAATATTTTATTAGCTAAAAAACGATCCTATTTCGGTATTCCTTTTCAAATCGCCATTGTTCGATTCTCCGAATCGATGCCCCAGTAGCACTTCGAATTGGCATACTTTCGAGTGAACTGTAACAATTTCAATTATGAAAAACTACGAATACTACATAGACGAAAGAATGAACTAATCTTAAATCAATTTTACGCCAGCTGAAAATACCGTAAATTTATTTATTTTTTTTTATGACCTTTTCGAAATGTGTACGAATCAAATTTGGGTTATTTGTGAAATCGAAAATTCAACAACTTCTTTATTTTTAGTCTTCTCCGCAGTAAATTACTGAAAATCAATATGAAAAGCCAATCGCGGCGAGCCGTTGGCTTACAAGCTCGACCGCCCGGTGGTTTTAATCTCGACGATATTAACGCCTACATGACGCAGTTTTACGAAATCCATTCAGATTCGAGTTTATTTTCCAACTATATAGCGATATTTCGTGGATATCAGCCACCAAGGTGGTTCGCGTTTTATTACAAACAAAACATACGAATCGAATAAGTTAATTTTTTGAAATCTTCCAGTTTTTTAAATCAGTCATCAGCGATACTCCCAAAGTGCGAAATAAGAAAATTGACTTTATCTTAACAGCGGTTGAAGAGGAACACAAAAAAGTTTCAAGAGCCCTTACACACACACACACACACACACACACACACACATACGAAAATTTACGAAACCGTGAAAGAAATACAGAATTTTTACGGAAAATTATAATATCATTATTTTATATAATATCATTATTTTATATAATTTCATTATTTTATATAATATCATTATTTTATATAATATCATTATTTTATATAATATCATTATTTTATATAATTTCATTATTTTATATAATATCATTATTTTATATAATATCATTATTTTATATAATATCATTATTTTGTATTTCGCGTATTTCAGGCAAACAGCAGCCCGCTGATAATTTCTTTTTTTTCTGTTTTAATCTGTTATATGATTTATCTCAAAATAAGATATTTCGCTGCGACCGATTTTAAAATTTTTTTTCCGAAAAAGAGAATTGCCCAGTCATTAATATTTAGTTTTTTTTCAATTTCATATAGAATCTTCGCAATTTCCGATTATTTGAGATTTCGCGATTGAAATTTTCGCGCAATAAAATCGATTATGTATTTTTGCCGCGTCAGCGAATAGTCAAAACGTTTCCTTCCTTACATTTCTAGCTTCAATAAAAATAATAAAGTATGGAAGATAATATAAATTCAGTACCGGGGGGGAGGGGGGGGGGGGGTAACTGTACTGTAATAATAGCATCGTTCATTTTCAGTGGATTTAGTTATCAAGTTGTTATTTCAGTTTTACTTATGAAATTCAAAACGAACGTTCGATGATAACTAAAATTAAATAAAAACCATCTTAATTCGTTCATATCATTCGAAGTATATTTTCTACTCTTGAATTTCACCTTTAAGCGTTGAACAGTGCCAATTAGAACGAATTATCATCATATTCAGAAAGTGATCATTCGTTTAACAAAACTTCGCGCTAGTTGTTATGCAAAATGATGATTACCTTATTACGGTCTGAAATTTCAAGAACACACTCGATGCTTCTGTTAAGCCAATTAATACTCACCGTGATATCGGCACTTTCGCAGTCAGAAATGTATTGTAATTTTCGAAAGAAATTTTCTGAAAACAACAAAAGACACGACACCACTTGGAAGGAAATAATATGCCTACGGGGAAAAGTCAGGAAATTACAGCGAGAAATAAAATGACGGTGCTGAAAATTTTGTTAGCCGCCGTTACCGTGAAACTGGTATGTAAGTATCGCAGACGGCGGTCATTTTCCGGGACACCGGTTAAAACGACTTTTTTTTTTACTTTTTTGACTTTTTTGACTTTTAAACGACAAGTTAAATTACCCGTAGTATACTTGAAAGCTTTCTGAAATAATAATTTTTTCACACTGCATCTATGAAATAATTTCTCGATTTTAGTCAAATTCATTCTCGTAATATTTTTCTCTCGAAATAATAATCGTATTTTAGGTACTGTGATTTTGATCATCGCAAAACATTGGCAACCTCAAAAGTTCTTTTGAATCGAATAACTTTTGAACTACTGTACCGTGAGCACATTTATATTTCCGAGCGATGTGGTAATTTCGTTTCGCACGAAAAAACTTCAACGAACACATTTATATATACACATATATATATTTCTATGTAAATTATTTTACAATTTTGAACAAGGTAGTATTTTTAGGGAATCTAATCTTACGTTGCATTTTCGCCGAAGAAATAATGCAACTCCATCGCCTTCACAAATTTGGCGCTTTCTCTAAACAAATTGTATTTAAGAAAACTTTATCAATAAATAATCATTTGTAAATAAAAATTTAAAAAATCAAAAAAATCGCGGAGATTTCTCAAATTTCTTAAATGATACATCGGAGACAATAAAATCAGTCCTCCGAATATTTTTGACGATGAATCGGGAAAAATTTTTCTTTTGAAACCGGCTGAAAATTTTCTTATCGAGAAATTTCGACTACAATTTAAAAATTAGTGCCTTTTACTAAGTTATCGGATGTAAAGTTGAAATAATAATACGAAAAGAATTAATAAACCGACAAGTCAAACGGGACCGACCGCGTTTAAAGTTAAAAACTGCATCTACCGTACAAAGCTGTACTATTCGATTTAAACAGCCCCTCCTTTAAAATTACTTAACAACGATTACGATAATGAACTTACTTTTGTTCGAACTTTTCATAAGGTCTCCGGGAATATTAATATATCTTCTTCGGAGATGCTTTTGTCAGTTTTCCGGTGAAATCGGGAAAAATTAGAAAAAGGAAACGAACGATTAATATTAAATTGCAATATTATCAAAAACCCGATATTATTCAGCGAAAGAATTCGATTTTCACGTAAGAAATAAATTTAAAATAATTCGAAATATCTTCGAAAAATAACGAAACACACGAACTACACCACCATTCGAAAACGATAGCAATCAGACTAAAACTTGATCGCGTTACGGCAAAGACGTACTCATACCGGGCGACATTCTCGGTTCGCTAAGAGACTACACAGCACTCCTGGCGGCAATTTTTAGAACCCGCGCAGTTGGTAGTTATCGCGCTGCGTATATTGAATAGCCGAACACGACCACACAAACAATCTTATCAATTTCTTAAAAGGAGCCCTTTTATCGTCCAACACCACTAGAGCAGCCTTTAATTTAGAAAAGTGAATTTAAAAGTTTACGCGGCTTTTGTCATTATTAAAAAGATACACCTATTACTATTATTGTTATCGTCGCTATTATTATTATGATTATTATTATTATTATTTTATGATTATTATTATTATTATTATTATTATTATTATTATTATTATTGTTATTATACGCTATTATCAACACCACGTATTTTTAGGACCCTTAAAATTGCCTTTTTAAAGCTTTTAGAAGACCGTACGAGAACCGAAATTGTTGAAAAAATAGAAATTTCGATTTTTAACTTTCCGGTCTTAGCCGTAGAATGTTGATGTAGGAACCAAAGAAAGCTGAGATCGCAACGCGAAAATATTTCACGCAATTATCGCAAAATATAGAAAAATTAATCTTTTAGCAATAAAAAAAAAAAAAAATTTAAGGGAAGTGAGCATTCTTTTGACAAACTGCAAAATTTAAGGAGAAATATTTTCACAATAATAGTAATTCTACTATAATCGAATTTCTATAATTACAGAATGTCAAAAAAAAAAGGAAATTATAAAGTAAGAACAAAATATATATATATATGTTACACACACACACACACACACACACACACACACACACACACACACAGTAGGAACATTACAAATAGATAAAATTTACAGTAAATGAGTGATTTCCCGCTCAAAAAAAAGTCAACGATAAATTGAACAAACGAAAAACTTTCAATTAAATTTATTAAGAAGGGAGTTTTTGCGAAATTTTTTTTTACGAAATTATGAAAATGAAATCTGGATTGCAACGCGAGTAAATAAAGAAAAAAGTAGGCTTCGATTTATTTGTTAGTTTTTTGTATTATTTTTTTTTACGGTAAGTATCATCTTTGTCGTATTCTCATTGGTGGTGTAGGGGGCCGTCTTTATCTTTCCGTCGATTTTCGAAACAAATCTACAGACGGTGTTTCGGTCCATTTTCTCAAATTGCCAGACCATGCCAGGACGTCGTTTCAAATAAATCTTCCCGCCGTACGATGACTTGTAGTAATCCGTAATTTCAGTTTCGCATTATATCATACGGCCAATGTTCGAAATTTAGGCCGACTTTAGAATTTCCATCTCTTTTCTTTTCGTTCGGGCAATAGTTCCGAACTATCCACGAAATTACCTGAGCATTCTCGTTGATGAAATTCGAACGCTTCTGCTCGTTTGATGTTTATGCCAGCCTCTTTGCTCCATGTAATAGAATCGAAAGTACCGGTTTTGATACCCCGAGCCGTAGCTGATTATTTTAAACAGCGTAGAATTTTGCGCGTGTCCCGCTAAATCGCTGTTCTCCGGAATAATTATTTTTATTTTCTGACAATTTTTGAAGTATTATACGTAACGTCGAATTCTATTGATTTGCATCAGTGGAGTGACATATTAATTATAACCCATTATTTCGGTAACTGCGTGTCTGGTTTTCAGTTTGCTCTGTTCTCTCGTACATGCATCGGCATCGTATTAACAAAATAAAATCGTTCGTTCGGTTAACATTTTCGAATCGTCGTAATATATTCGCTGTCGGCAAAAGCCCTTTTAAGGGCTTCGATAATTTGGCGTCAACTTCATTTAATGACATTAGGCAACGGTGAAATGTTTTTTTTTTTTGGTTCGGTTTTGCTTTTCCTAAATTACAGTTATAATTAACCAGCTCAGGTTTTATTCGTGTAAACGTAATAACATGTTTTGGTCCTCCGAGCAGTTACCGAGACATTTCATCGAATGCGTGTGGTTCTTTCGTTTTTTACACGTATCTAATTTATTTCGATAATTCGGTCTTCGGTTTATTCGTTCGTGATCTCGTACTTGTCGATATATTATGAACGTTAGAGTCCCTCCCTTTGAAACTGGTCGGCGCTTTGCTGCTTAGTGAGTCTATTGATGCCGAGAATTTATACATCGATCAAACTAACAAATTTTTTTACTTTTACCGACTCTACACCGTTGTGCTAAATTGCACAGTAGATACCAGTTAAACAATTAAAGAGCAGTTTGGTGGTTAATCGTTTTACGCGGATCTCATCTCATCGGTCAAATTTAGGTGCTGCAGCTACGCTCCTACTGGTCGGTGGAAGCCTGCAGATTTAGCTACGCATGGATTATCCCCAAAACGTTTCATGAAGGACTTCGAATGAGTGACGAACGATTTTGAGCCGAATGCGTGTTTAGTAGCAGCTACCGATGAACTCTGTCGGATATTCACGAAATCGGTACCTTTCAATCTTAAGTTAAACGATTTAATCTTGCATCGATTCTCCGCGTTCCTTAAGCTTGTTAATGTAATCGCTTACATGTATCAATTTATAAATTTAAAAAAGGTGCGACGTGTTATGTAATGGCGGAGGATTTGGATCCATTTTCTAATGAGCAAATGTGCTTACGTTCTAATATAATTACAAGGATATCTCAATATAGGCGGTTTCGTGGTGATATTGAAGATATTTTGTAGGGAAAGAGTAAATGACTATATTCTTTAGATCGATTTACTCTGATAATTTACTTAGAATTCGCAGCACAAAATTGTCTTTCAGCAAACGTCATCCGATTATTTCAAGTTCTAAATGAAATTTTGTTTGTTTTTATCATTGTAATAAGGAAATAATTAGAACCCATTTATCCACCTCATACTGGATTGCTTTAATAAAACTGTAAAAAACAATAAACAAAATACGTTGTTCCTAATCGTTATCGGGCGGATTCGAAGAATCGATTAATGAGAAAATTGCCAGCTGATAGAACTACGATGGCTCGACCGTTTTCGCGCGTCGTCATATACGGGACAGTTTAGCGTGAAGTGCCTATCGAAGTATATAGTACGAGTACAACAAAGTTTACTTTTTCCGCACATTTTGCGACACAATATAAATGGAATGAAAGAAAGAAAGAACGCGGATAAGTAAACGGTTACGAAGAATAATAAAATGATCAGGCAGTGGAGAATAAATTTAAAAACGGTCATGGAGTTAGATATAATCGAAAGGATTAGAGAAAATGAAAATAATGGAACGTAGGATGTATAGTCATTAATTCGTTTATGAACATGGAACAGAAAGGAGGCAGATTGTGAAAAGTTAGAATCCGGGAGGATAAAAAAGGCACCCGGTGCTTGTTTAGTTTTTAGGTTTTCCTATTTTTCTACATGCATCGACATCGTATTAACAAAATAAAATCGTTCGTTCGGTTAACTTTTTCAAATGACCATAATACATTCGGTGGTAGCAAAAGCCCTTTTAAGGGCTTCGATAATTTGGCGATAACTTCGTTTAATCATATAGACACCGGTGAAATGGTATTTTTTTTTTTCGTTTTGGATTCATCGTGCCTAAATGTGTTTTGTTGTCTTCACATTCCTATAGTTGTACAATTGACACTGTAAAGGAGTCATTCTCGACAGGTATATTTTTACTTACCATCGTGACTTTTGTTGGTTTTCTCTCTTAAATTATCCTCCGCGAGCCTTTTCTTTTGAGCTGACAAGTAGTAATCGTTTGCGCATTTTACATTATTGACGAGTATATACCATTTACCGGTACGCGACTAGCCACTCAAGCGCTCCCTCGAATGTATACACCAAACAACAATGGAGGCAGTAGCATCGTGCCGAATCTTTTTGACGAATTGAAAAAAGTTTTTGTTAAACGGTAATTCGGCTATAAAAATTCCAATTCAACTAAAACCCCCTTGAAATAGCTGAAAATTTTCACATTTAGAAAGTTCGACTACATTTTAAAAATTATTTCTTCTTTTTGAGTCATCGGCGAAAGCTGGGTGCGATTGAAATAATGACAGGAAAAAAAAATAATAATAAAGTTAATTATTTCCCCGCGTCCAAATGCCGCAATAAGAGTCCCTAAACTGTTTTTTTATTTTTATTTTTATGGGTACGCCAACGAAGAGCAACAGCCCAATCAGCCGAGGAATCTAAGTAATAGCTCAAAAGGAGAATAACATATTAGATTTCAATCTGGTGCGAGATTGAATGAATGGAAGAAGCTAGAATAACTGACACAAGGAAGGAAATGAGAGAACATAAGAGTCATTGTATGGAGTAGGAAGACGAAGATCCAAAAACCGAGAATAGAAGATAGAACGTTCTGAAGAGAGTGAAGAACATTCGAAGAAGACGTGATTGATAACACACAGAAAAAAGGAATCCTCTGGGTAAAAAGGGCACCGTGGAGGAGAGACGAGGGAAAAACGAAAAAGTAACGAAGGGAGAAAGGTATGACCGAACGAAGACGACATATAGCGGTCATCAGGGGACAACAAAGGGAAGGAAACATGTCAAACCATCTGGTCAAAGAAGGTAAGGGCTAAAGGGAAAGATGAAAGGAATTCGGATTTAAGAAAAGAGAAAAATAAATATCCTTCCATAAGGTAATATGGAACTGTTTGGAAATATGATTAATATTGTGAGCGGAAAATTTATGAAAAGGATGCCCGTTGGAAGCTCCTGAGCGAGCCAAGGAATCAGTCACCTCATTACCCTCAATTCCAGCATGGCTAGGAATCCACAATAAATCAATTTGGATCGAACGGAATAATTCGTGAATTAGATTGCGAATAAGGAGAATGAAAAGTTCAAAAGAGGGCAACGGTAAGGGAGAAGAAACCGCCTGCAAGACACTTTCAGAGTCAGCTATTAAAAGAGAAATTTATCCGAGAGGATAGAAGAGGAAGAGATAAAAAGAATTGCATGAAGTATGACAGCAGATTCAGCAGTAAATATAGAGCAGCAGGAAGGAAGCTTGAAGGATTCCGAGTAGTTGTGAGAAGGAAAAACAAAGGCGGCACCAACGCCTTCTGCCCTCTTAGAACCATCAGTAAAAATAACGCAATGATTGGGATCTAAAGAGCTTAAAACCATGTGAAATTCAGATCTAACTATAGAGTGAGGAAGGAATTTGTCAGAACTTGACAAATGAAATACGTAAGGAGGATGTAAGAGACTGAAATAATTAAGAGAAAAGTACGGAGATTTATCATAGGAGAAAATGTAGGGAGAAAAATTGGCAAGACGAACAGAAATGAAAGATAAAATTTGAATTCTGTTGGGAGTAAAACGTTGCAGTAAGCAGCTATAATGCTGGAGGAAAAAGAGGGAATACGTTTAATTAAAAAACGATAGCCTAGATAGGATCTGCGGATGAACAAAGGGAGTGATTTTGATTCGGAAAGGATGGCAGGAATTGGAGTAGATTTACGTGCACCCAGACAAAAAGACGAAGACAGGAATTTAGAATGCGGACAAGCTTTAACAGAAGAGACTTAGAAGCGTTGCCGAATATATAGGAACAGTAGTCCAACTTAGAAAGAATGAAAGATTTATACAATAAGGAAAGAATGTATGGATCACCGCCCCACCTGTACGATGGGAGTGATTTTAAAAGATTAATCCTTTTAAGACAAGAAGTATACAGGCGACTAATATGCTCCTAAAAGGACAGACGGCCGTTAAGAAGCACACCGAAATAACAGAAGCTCTGCAAAGTTAAAAACTGCATCTACGTACAAAGTTGTATCGTTTTATTTGAAGCTTTTTCTTAGTAATAAAAAATATAAAATAAATAAATGCATATCGAAATAATAAATAAAATTCTTTCGAACGAGAGCCGGAAGACTTAATTATTCTATGTCGTCGATAGCGTAAGTACAAATGTATGAAAAAAATTAAATAATTTCCTTTGAAAGGCTTGAATAATTTTTCCAAACTTAGCCAATGTGCATTTGTATGGCAATTTAAAAATCGGTAATGACATTTAGTTGTACGAATGAAATGAATAATTTTAACAGAGCGTTCGCAACATTTTCCATATTCAGCGCGCGTTTAAGATCTTTCAAACGTATAACGCAATAAATAAAATTTTAAATTTCTTTAATATTACGCGGCACAAACAAGTTCAAGCACCGGCGAGATTTGAGAAATTATTATTAGCGTAAAGTAAAGTAAGTTCTACATACATCCTTGATAAGGTATTATAGATCGTGGAGTTAAGCTTTTCACAATGTACTTAAGGTTCTAATGGATCTAAGGCGAATACCGGAGCTAGTTCCTTTCTACTTGGGATCCGCCTTTACTTTCCCAGACTTCTCTGGTACCCATTTCAATTTCAGATTAGGTATAAACTTGAGAGCAATTCGGATCTGGAGCGAGACAATTCCCAAAAACCCATGATACTTCGGTTCGATAGCCAAGCACCTTGACCATTAAGTTACCGTTCTGCCTTGGTGACTTCATTATTAGTATCGTGTGTACTTTTGCGAGAAATGTTCTTCATCGGCTATTTGACAAGACTCGGTAGATAGCAGTTCCCGTACTACTGCAGAATTAATCGAAAATATGAAATTAAACGGTGTCGAAACTATAATACAGAACGAACCGGTCCGATTCTTTGAAACGTGATTAATGTGATTAATGGGGATTATTCAAAAGGCGAGCGATAAAAGGACTCTATATCCGATTTTACGTATATTATTTAAAAACCAGACAATTTTGTGGCTGTTCGTAGACTGCATGAAAAAGACCAGCTTATTCGACAAAAATAAGAAACCTGCGAACAACTGATGACTGTCCAGCGTATTAAATAGCATTCTAGAATTTATTTATCGTGAAATGAATAGTTTTACGTAACATATTGTGGACCATTTCGTTTTCGACGTATTATATGCCTTCTCATTTTATGTACCAGATCGAAAAAGAATTAAGGAATCAAATCGATGTTACGTCGGTTGTTCAATTTAGCCGAAAAGTAGAGGTCAACAGTACACTGCGGTTGCCCGTTTATCTTATAACTTTTCCATCTAATACTATCCCGCAGCGTATTTTAGAAATTAGAACGTTATTCTCGTGTATTATAAGGTGGGAGAAGTATATTAGAAAAACGCAGTACCTTCGGTGTTATCGATGTCAAAGATTTGGTCATGTTTCGCAAAACTGTCAGCTCCCTGAGCGATGCGTGCGCTGTGGCGAAAGCCACTCCAGCTCGTTGTGTGGTGCGCAGTCATATAAGTGCGCCAACTGTTCCGGGCAGCATCCAGCAAGCTCGCAGGAATGTCGCGTAATACAAAAAATAGTTAGCACTCGTGCTAAAACATTTCATGACAGCACGAGTGACAAAATTTCTCGATCAGCTAGTTTGTGTTTCACCAACGTACTGGCGCGAATGAAACTGTTGCGAGCCAAGCAGGCTTGTTCAAAAACGTTAAGGTCAGAGGTGCGCTAGTACTTCTCCCCGTGACGAAAATACGAATACTTTCTCTATTAAGGAAATTATCTCCTTATTTCGAGAATTTGATTTAAGTTATATTTTTAAAATAGTCAGGACAATTATAGATAAACTACGATGTCTTAAAAGTAAGGATGCTTTTACAAAATTGCAAGTAATTATAGAAACCGTCGTTAATTTATTATAAATGTCGCTAAATTTGAATACTCGAATAGTTGCGTGGAATTGTAATTCCATTAGAGACAAGTATGACGAACTGCATGTTTTTGCAATTAACAACAAGATAGATATCATTGCACTATCCGAAACTAGATTAGACAGTACTTGTAGATTCAAATTTCCCGGCTTTTTTGTTTATCGAAACGATGTTAGTCGTAGATGCGGCGGGGTCAGCATACTTATGAACAAAAGATGGCAGTTTGATCCTCTTCCCATTCCGCAATTAAACTGCGTCCAAGCTGTAGGCGTAAATCTACACACGGATAATAATAACACTATTAGCATTTTTGCCATATATAAACACCCAAGATGTACGTACAAATTTACGGATGATATTCTGTCACTGTTGAGAACTAATAATAAAGTCATTTCGATTGGTGATTTTAATGCTAAAAATAAACTATGGAACTGTTTCGGTAATAACAGGGCTGGTAATATCCTTTACGAAATTTCTTTACGTACTGGTATTTGTATTTCTGCGCCTAAAGAACCTACTTACTTTCCTAGCGCCAGGGGATTTCGAAACAGTGTCATAGATATCGTGCTGACGAAAAATGTTGCGATTACACCTCCCATATCATTAAGACTTGTCTGTCTTCTGATCATAATCCCATATCTGTTGTCATAGTGAGTAATAAATTGCATGCTGTAGATAATTACATTCCTGACTTTCAAAACGCAAATTGGGACGAATTTAGAAAATTTATTTCAGGAAATATTATATTAAACGCGCGTATTTGCAGCGTGACTGATATCGATAAGCATCTGAACACTCTCACGAACTTAATTATTACTGCCGCTGAAAACTTACCAATAGGTTACATAATAGTTTGCCTACTTATATGCTTGCGCTTCTCAAGCTTAAGAATTATATTAGAAGATTATACGTTAAGCTTCGTTTTACTAGCCGTTCACGGTATTTAAAAATTGGGTTGAATTATATTAATAATCTTGTCAGGTTTCTTCTACGTAAAAATAAAAATGATAATTTTAATCGCATGCTGTCAAATCTAACAGTAAAAGACAATCGCCTTTGGAAAATCTGCAAACTTTATACTAAGCAGCACGCATTTCTTCCTCCTTTGTATGACGCATGCCTAGATAACTACGTGTATAGCGATTCCGCGAAAGCTGAGTTACTAGCGGCAGAATACTTCGCGACTCACACCCGAAATTGCAAACTTACGTCGAAGTATCAAACAAATAAAATCAATTCCACTGTTAAAAACTTTCTGACTCAGAATAATATTCTACTAGTTACTCCCAAAGAGATACGAGACAATATTAAAGCCTTGAAACCTAAAAACACTTCTGGAATTGATAATATTCCTGCTATTATCATTAAAAAACTCCCCTGTAAAGCCATTGTTGAACTTACTAACTTGATAAATGCTATGCTTAGATTTGGATATTTCCCTAACAGTTGGAAAATTGCAAAAATCATTACCCTAAGCCCGGGAAAGACACTTCGCAAACGTCAAATATTCGCCCTATTAGCCTAATAATCTCAGTAAGATAGCAGAAAAATCTATATTATCTCGACTTAAAATGCATTCCAACAGACATCACTTGATTCCTAACGTTCAGTTCAGTTTTCGTCCTGGTTACTCAACCACTCATCGGGTGGCGAGAATTACGGAATATATTTCGCATAATTACAACTGCAATAAACATAATGGTCCTATTAGATGTTGCAAAAGCATTTGATACAACATGGCACAAGAGGATTATTTATAAAATGATTCTATACAAATGCCCTCCTCATATTATTAATCTCCTTCACAGTTACTTGAGTAACAGATTATTCTATGTAATTGTTAATGGAGCTAGGTCGTGCACTAAAACGTGCGTAGCTGGGGTCCCGCAAGGAAGTATCTTAGGTCCCTTTTTATTTACGTTATTTCTATCTGATTTTCCCGAGCTGAGGGAGGTGCAGGCCGCGCTGTACGCCGATGATACGGCACTTTACTGCAGTAGTTCTTATATACCAAATGCAATTACCAACAAGCTGCAAGCGGGACTTAATTGCGTTTTGCGTTATTTTAAAAAATGGCAAATAGACATAAACCCGAGTAAAACTGAAGCCGTATTTTTCACTCGCAGGCGGGCTGCCCGCGGAAATAAAAATTAATTTCAAAATAATTAGCTGGTCGAATCACGTGGCGCTATCTTGGAGTTATATATACTAGACAAAAGGTTGAACTACTACTCGGAGCATATAAATCAAGTGTTCATAAAAGCTAATAAAATAATTTGTACCATCGTATCATCCATTATTCAATCGAAAGTCGTTTCTTAGCATTAATAACAAACTAATTCTATACAAAACATTAATTCGTGTCCTATAGTTTGCTATTCATGTCCAGTGTGGAGTTCAGTTTATAATGCTAGCTATAGTATAAGCTGCAGTTATTGCAAAGCATCTGGTTTAAGATGTGCATTAAATGTGTCCCTGGATACTCTAAAATTGTAAATATGCATCTGACCACCTTAGGACTACCTTTTATTAGAGATCACGTATTAGATTTAACACGTAAATTCTGCGAGAAGTGTTTACAGAATGAAAATGAGTTAATCTCTGCAATTGGTAATTATGATTCTACGCAACTCGAGTTCATGTACACCAGATACAAGCACAGAAGGCTTAAACACAATATACTGTAGTAATAGTTATATTGTTATAGCGTTTAAGTTTCTTTCTTTATCACAATTGTAAATCTTATTTTGACATGTATTATTTGTATTTATTTATTTATTCATTTTTTTTTTCTTCTTTTCTTTTCTCGTCCGTGATGCACAGGTTTTTTAATTGCTTTTTTACCTGTTGTTACAATTTAAGCTGTAATTTATCATGTCTATGCATTGCTTTTTCATTTCAACTTCAAGTCGTGCGGTAAGCTATAGTTGGCGGTACGCAATTATAAGTTCTAATATTATTTTTTTTCATGTTGTTCCTCGATTGTTTTTTGCAATAAAACTTCTTTCAAACAATATATGTATAATTAGTTTCTTGAAGTAGATTCCTTTTTCTTTTAGCGGTTTTTTAATGTATTTCTAGTTATTTTAAAAACACAACACTGTTTCCAAAGAGAACTATTTAATACAAATGATATATCCGTTTTCGATAATTATCAATTAAGGTAAACGATGAAATATCATCGGTTTTCAATATTAAATAACTTCATCATTTCGTACATATATGATTTCATAATTATCGATTTTTTTTTTTTTTTTTTAAATTCGAAATTCGATATTTTATTATTTCAATTGTAATAGTGAAAAAAAAGAAAAGATTTTAAAGGAAAAAATAAAAGGCTGCCCCCTCTGATACGATAATAATTAAGGGTATAATTTAAAATGAAGATGCTTTCCGTCAAATTTCGCCCGGCCGAAATGTCTGTCGCATACAGGTTTCTATCAGTTTTGCTTATCGCGGAAAATACGCACAACGATAAATTCTCGCCAATTTTTTTGTTGTCATAATTTCGAAATTCAACTTACAGTCCGATTGCAGCCGACTGCGAACCGGTTGCACGCATCGGCGGACATAGAATGTGACAATGGAACGTAAGAAAACGACGACGAGCTTGATTTAATTTAAAAGCGGCCTGCAGGATGGAGACGCACTTGGAACTTTAATAATCGAACCGGGACACCGGGCTCGGCAATAGTCCGGCTGCGTAGTAATGAAATATTATAGTAGTCTACGGTGCTATTATTCGTCGTCGAGATTTTAACATTTAAGGGTTGTTAAAGGGCAATTCTTGTCCGTTCGTTCCGACCATCGTTCCGTTCCACACTCAGTTTTCGTTCCTAGAGCTAATTGAACATAACCCGTTGTTCCTAATTAAATTCCATAATCCGTCGCCCTTTTAATCTGCCGTTCACCGCGCCCGCCGATCGTCCGCTCCACCGTCGTTACCATTTTCATGTCGCCATCCTATCGATATGTCAAATATGGCTCTTAAAGACGCAGCGCAGGCCGACAGAGTCATTTTAATCTCGTCTCGTCCGTCCTGTTCCGCTTAATTAGAAATTTAATTAAACGCCTCCGCCACTTCTGCCGATAACTTATTATTATTTTAAGAAGGGCAACAAGCAGCCGAAGAAATTTTATTCCGACCCGGCCTAATTAGCCTATTCTCCGTTATTCATTTTCGCTCTTCTCTGCCATTCGTCCTCGCGCTTTCTTATTCTTATCCGATCCCCCCCCCCGCGCCATTTTTCTCCTTATATTCCCGAACAGCCGACTCTTCCCCGGCCCGGCCGTTACCGTTATATCGCTACGACCGAAACCGAAACGTATTTCTGATTACCTAGAAATCCGATTTCCGTTATTAAGCGAATGAATTTAACAATACGGCCGTCGAAACCTCGGAAATAATCTAAACGTCGGTCATGTGGGTTGACGCCACCCTTTCGATAGACCAGAAGCCATTTACGAAACAATTGTCATAAATAACTTCCTGACTTCCCCCACCCCCTTTTTTTAGCACACTGATAACGTTCGTACTTCTGTTTTTCGAATAGCTTCATTGTTTTTAGCATACTGATAACTTTCGTCCTTCGGATAGTTTCTTTCTTTTTTGTATATTTTTTACGGCTGTATTTCATTCCGAATTAGCGATCATCGGAATTATATCTAATCATTCTTGTGCAAAGTTTTGCCTCAGTTCTGAAGGCAGTGTAATCTATACGGTTCCGCTTTAACGGGCCTACACACTCAATTCGTATCCGCATTCGTTGAAAGCTCGTTCGTTCCTTGAGCACCGAGTCCGAAAAATCTTCGGTACATCGACCCTTAACAAGATCTTACCGAGCGTGCACATTCCATCGTGTTAGCTGTAGTTTATATTATTTCTATTTTCTAAATTCCGCTTTATCTCGCATTACTTCCCAATCTCTAGGTTTCGAGTAATGAGTATATGGTGCTATTTAAATTCCCTATAGCTCCTTTTCTCGCTCCACCGCGTTATCAGCGAAATCGTGTGCACTAAAACTGTTTTCGCTTCTCGTTAACAGTCGTTCCTGGTTACGCTACATAAGTTCTACGAAAAAAGAAAAAAAAAAAAAAAATCAAACAAGACCTGCAATTGAAACCGCCTATTGCATTATTTTTGTATAATTAATATAAATCTATGTCGCTTTTATTTTCAGGATATACAAATATATTCTCTATGGTTTTTTTAGTAAGTCTTTCGCATTGTTTCAAGTTTTTCGGTTTTATTTTTTTTTTTTTGCTAGCTTTTCTTACTCCTTTGTTCTAACTTTTCGCCAAAAAGGGTACCTAGAACAGAATATTCTGTAATGATAATTAAATGCAGTATTTTCGTAATAGGCGGTTACTTTAAAATGTCATAGAACGGTTGAAAAAATTTACTCTCGATTTAATGCTACAAGATACATGACGTGAGTAAGTGTCGACAAAGTGGAAATAGTTGACTCTGAAATAATATGCGAAAAAGAAAAGCCTGTCCGCCGTTTAAGGAAAGAATCTAAACAATAAGCCGTGCAATATGGATTAGAATGCTGAACAACTACACTAAGGCCCAACTACACATATGGTCGACGTAAAGATGCTATTCACTCGAGCACATTTACATAACCACATAGGCAATGTTTAGAAGTAGTCTCACGGTTTGTTGTTGTTTTATGAGAAGATCGCAGACCGGTGAGAAATTAAAGAAGAATAATGGAAAAAAAGGGTAACGAGACACAACGCATGCACTCGATTACTGCAACGATTAATTATTTTTGTATAGATGTACGAAAAATAAAACATCTCCGTTTAAGGATCACGATAAAAAATTACGATGAAAAAATAAAAATACACATGAAAATTTAACTACAACGCTACTTATTATAAAAGATTAATATACGCATATATGTACATGTATATATGTATATATAAAATTTAACATTAATACATCAAAATGCATTTATTGAAAAATGGCAACTTACTATATAGTAGTCATAAAAAAACAAAAAATAAAACGAAACAAATTAAAGCACGACGGTTTATTCGAATTACTCTGATCAGAAAGAAAAAAAAGCGTATTACCACTTTTGACCATGACCAGAGATACGAAACAAATTTAATAAATGTATATATCTTTTATAAAAATCGTTTTCATTTCTTTATAAAAATCAGTATATTTTTCAGAGCCCGAACGGAATAATTTTATTTAAAATTTTTGGCCCCGGTAAAAAAGAGGTTGATAATCACTGTAATAAAAGAATCAGGAGAGTACATCAAATTTATATGAACAATACCGAAATTTACTTTAATTACAACAAATATTTTTTAAAAATGTTTACATTCATCATTTTTTCTGGCGTTATCATAGAATTATCACGTTCTATGTGTTGTGTAACAAGCTCTCTTAAATGATACGTGTACGTATCGGCTAATCGCATTTTACATAATTCTGATCAGACGTGCATTTGACAAGTTAATTATATTAAATATTAAGTGTTTATTATCCCTTACTATGCTAATTGCCTTCTGCATCCGAAAAAGACCACATAAATAACGCACGTTGGCAGAATTAAATTTTTCGTTTAAATATTCCACAGAAACTCTTCAGTTTCAACTATATTTCTATTTGAACTTATTACAGTTTAATTGAAACGCAACTGACGAATCTTTAAATAATACTTTTTTTCCAGAGTCTACAACAGGCTGCTCCATTGAAAATGACGAAATATTAAGTAAATTAAAGTAAGACCCGTGTTAAGCTTTTCACAATGTACTTAAGAATCCCTAATGGGGATCTAAGGAAAATACTGGGGCCAGTTCCTTTCTATTTTTGGATTATCCGCCTTTACTTTCCCCCAGATAATTCTCTGGTATAACCGATATTCAATTTCACATTAGGTATAAACTTGAGAGCAATTTGGATTCGAAACGAGACAATTCCCGAAAACCCATGACACTCCGGTTCGATAGCCAAGCACCTTAACTACTAGGCTACCGCGCTTCTGACGAAATATTATACAGCATTATTTCTGCATCGTAGAATTGTTAACATTTTTGTCCGCTTTTTTGTAAATTTGAATTATGGCGCCTTCTCACATAACAAGATCATGTGTAGAGTGTCATCTTTTTTTTCCCCTTAATCATTCATACCGCGCAGTTACACCTCCAATTTGAATAAATGAATCGAATGCGCGTGTGTGTTTAGTAACATAAAATCCTCTCTGGTAGATTTAAAAGATGACTTTGCTTCATGCGGCATTAGTGATGGGTGATTTTAAGATGTTTTAACAATCGGTAGAATCGTAATTGGATAAAAAACTAAATCGAATCAGCCTTGGAACCGAGTCAGGTTTTAACAATCTAGAGATTTGCTCTCGATTGTTGATGGGCGCGTATTTCATATTATAGGATCAATTGTTATCAGTATATCAATTTATACAATTTTCCTGCCGAAGTGTCTTAAACTGTAATAAATCACATAAAATAACGAACTTGTTATTAATATGAGCCTAGTTTTCAGTTGCACCGATCAGTAATTGCATTTTTTTCAAGAGATCAATTATTCAAAAGACAATCCGGAGACCGATATAACATTTCAAATTCACAGAAATGTTTGAAAATTCGAACTTTTAGTGTTACACCGTACGGCTTTTTACAATTAAAATGATGTTTGCTTACAACTGAAATGACGATTTTTTACAATCGACAAGTTTTGTTGATTGTTCGTTAACAATCGATAGTTTTCGAGAGATTTGAAGAATCGAAACAATCAAGTAAAATCTTTCGTAATCGTTCATCACTATGTGACGTCCGAGTTAGTTAGGCAGTGACGTTTCGTTCAGGTAGGTATCTCGTTACCGCACATTGAAAACATACAAAAATTTCACTCGCGCTGGGTTCAACTTCATGATCGATGACAGTGAAATTGATCATTTTCATACTTGTTAAGAAAATTTTATTACGATTTATACTTTTTTTTCTTTTCTCTTTTTTTTTTTTTTTAATGCCTTTATGGCATATTTAACTCTGTAGTTTTGTTTTAAGACTTTGGTTAAAACGTGATTCTTCTGGAGTTTTCACAAATGTAGTAAGTACGAACAAATCATAATGATAACGATTAATCGAATTATCAAATTATAATGATAACGATTAATCGAATTAGCAAACAGTGCGCAAAAACACGCACGTTTTCACATGTTCCAAGGAAGCGACACTTGTAATTTTTTTTTTTTTTTTAATAGCGGAATAACTTCCGACGGTTTCTAGTAGGAAGGAATTTGTGACATTGTTCAAACTTTGTTAAATATTATGAGAATTTGTTGGACTTCACTTTTTGGCGAATTTTTCAGGTAATGCCCGTTCGGTAAGTTTTGAGTTTCATCTAGGGGGGAGAACAATTTTCGTATCAAAATTTTCAGACAAAAAGTCCGGAGAAAATGATGGTTAGACTGTGTTTGATGTTTCGAAGTTAGAGTTGAGATTTGTATCGCTAAAAGCCGGAGATTAACTGTGGAGAAAAGAGCATGAAATCAACAGTTCACCATGTTAAAGAAGAGAAGTGAAAATGAGCAGATTCGCTGGTAAATAGATACGTCAAGTTTGAAATGTGAAATTGATGTCGCCGCTGAAAATTGGTTTGAAAGGAATGATTCGAATTAGATTTTGAAAATCACTCAGCTAAATTAACTGATTCATTGGTATTTTTATACGCGCAGATTGATGGTGGATGAGGAATAAAGATGATGCGACCGCTATAGTTTAAACGTTTGAATGTAAATTTATTTGGCGGAAAGCTCTATCTAAGCGAATAGCTATCAGCACTTCACCTTGGCGCAGTCGCCTAGGAACCAAAGTGGAACGTTATAGTTGGTTTTTTTTTTTTTTTAGTTTTAAGAGTTTTGCTGGTTTTAAATGCATTTGATGAATACTTAAGATGAGCGCATTATAATTGGAAATTAATAATAAGAGATTCTCTAAGCGAATAATAGATTTTTTTTATGCTGATTAAATCTTGTTCTATGGCATCGTTGGCCTTCGCGATTTTTTTTCTTTGCCGGTTGATTGGAATGATGTTTGTAATAAAATTGAATTCGGTAGCGATTGACGATATCTCGGACGCATTTGATGGTTTTATTTCAACTGAACAATTTGAAAGCTTGCATGATGACGATAGATTTATAAGATTTCTTGAATATTGGACGACAATTAGTTTGTTAATTATTTTACAACTTTTATTTTATGATCGGCCGGGTACGGGAAAAAAAAAAAAAAATGTAACCATGTTAAAGATTAAGCTGGACATTTGTTTGGTTGTTTACGGAAGGAGATTTTTTATTTGATTTGAGATATTTGAAGCGACGAAAGAAAACTGAACTGAAATCCGCTTCTTTAGTTTGAGATGTCGGTTAGATCGGAAGGATTTGATAGTTGAGTTTAACTGTTGCTAACGATTAAATTAACTTTCATTTTGGTTTCGGATGTAGTATTAGGTTCGCCTTCTTCATTAGTGTTTAGACAGCCCTTATTTATATGCAGTCTCATTGCACAGGAAACATGTAACAGTGTCTGGAGGAAGAAAGACACGATATGTGAATGTTACAAAGAGTATCGGGAATTTTAATTATCTCTTCTGGTATGAAAAAAAGGTTAGTGTTTTAAATTTAGGACATATAGTCTTAGCCGCTTGTGTCTTCTATGCAATAACGCAGAAAGTCGATTTTTCAATAAAAATCTTTATATAGTTCTTCCACTACAGAATGGATGACGGAAAGGCATGTGATAGAGATTGTTCTTCGCCGTTTTTTTTCAGGGTTATTTTTTTTAATTTATTCGTCTTCTTGTATAAATTGATAATTTTGATCGTATCAGGGTTTTCTATGAAGCAATAAACGAAAGAAAAATCGCAAACCCATCACGAAACATGCGCGAAATAAATTTCAAGTCTAATCGTTTTACTATTTCACCGATTTTTCCTATGCAATCCTATCGGTTATCGCCTTTCAGAATGCTGAAAGCAGTAGCTTGTTAAGACGAGAAACGGCTTAATAGTTGATATTATTACTGACGAAATTAGTAGATAAATAAGAATTACCCGTTGATCGTCGGTTGGCATTTGAAAGCGATGCGCACCTACGTTCGTTTGATAATTACTTCTATTTAGAGCTTATGAGGAAGCGGAGATAATTTCGAAACGAAGATGCGATGTTGTTGGTGTTAGTTGAGGAAGCTGACGCGAATAGCATAGAAGGAAATGACTTTCGGGGAACTGATAGATCCATTTCGACGATAGCGAGAAACTCACGTTATTTGCTTAACGAACCGCTTAAGAGAGATAGCTGTGGTAGAAGAAATACGCGTTCAAAAAGAAAGATAGTGATGCGGGTTTTAAAGTAGCAGCTAGTTAGAACAATTGACAACATAGAGATTCATGGCTTTATCGCAGTCGGAACAACGTTCGTTTATTCGAACTTCCACCGAATTACAGTTAAGCTGTTCCTATTATGATTCAATTTGTGATGTTCTTTTCTTTCACTTTGTTTTATCCGACCAAATTATGTTGCTGGAAAAAAGTGTTGGATTCTTTCAATTTTTTTTATAATCGTTAGTGTAATTGAGTAGAAGAGCTAATATTTGTAACAAACTAAAAGAAAATATTGAGATATCAAAAAAAAAAAAAAAATAAATAATAATAATAATAATGAGCGGATTAATTTTCTAATCAATAAACATGTAAATTAGTCAACAGCTTTTCAAACAAGATTTCTATACTAATATTAATATTGGGCAGACGGTGTTATGGGATTCTGTCGTACGATAAAATCTCAATCCTGTCGCGGGTCACAACAACACATTCGTTTAAATCAGTGCGTTCGTGTTTACGTTTTTTTTTTAAATAGAATCACTGAAAATTGATTTTTCATCGTTTTAAATAGGTTACAAACTCTGTTGATAGGAGCAATTATTTTCTTTACATATCTCTATACGATGTTTTTTTTTGCATCCGTATCATTGCGTAATATAAAGATGGATCATTCGGATTTTTATTTTTTTGCATGTTTGTCAATAGTTTAATATGTTTGATGTATGTAAATTCATTGCTGTACTTCAGGAACGCGCAACCCTGTACGATTTAATCTACGAATAATATCGCGACCGATATTTTGAAAACTAAATTACAGGAGGAAATCGAAAACATTAAACGTATTAAACATGAGAGTTACACTTTTAATAATAAATCATGCGACAGATTACAACTAATTCTTTCCCCCCTAGATCCACGTATAATGTGTAAAATTGTCTATCGTACAACTTCATTGATTGAATGAACATCACGTCGTTTTTTCTTTTCCTAGTCAGACGTCTTACAAGTAGCAAAGATGTACAAACGGTCTCTGTAAGATCCGCACATTTACTACAGATTAGAACGCGCACAGAATTACATACCGATTTTACAAATATATCCAAATATAAATTCTGAATTTAGTTATTAAACAAGTAAACAAAATAATAACTATTGACATCATTCGTTTCCTTTTACTCTCCCGAAGGCTTGGATATCAAAATTGAAGCATTAACGGTGTAGTTCTTCAGACGATTCTGTCTTGGACAGCTAATAACGTTTCATGCAGGTTCATCCTGGTCATTATACGTAATTGATCGATCCACTCCCTCGGTCTTTCTCCATTCATTTTTCCAAGCATTATTTGACGTTCGAGTGCCAACAAACCTGACAACCCTTTCCCCTTATTTTTTCTGATAGGCGGGTTTGTATGTTTAATTTGTTGATTATATTCGGTCCCTCCGGAATATTCTTAGCATTCCTCTGTATGTCCGCATATCGAACGCGTTTATTCTACTAAGGTCTCTGTTGTAGTGTGAGCGTCCCAGTTTCCTCGGCGTAAAATTGAGCAAACTAAGCAGCTCGTCAGATTCAGTTTCGGATTACATGGAAGACTCTTCAGATTCTGAGTAATCTGTTTTAACTGATATTCAACAAGCAGCGTCCATTGTTTCCTATCGCTGATTCGAGATAAATGAAACCCTGTCAACTACTTCGAAGTTACTCACTTTCTTATATATTTCTCGTTTCCCTACCCGCTCAATTATCAACGTATTATATAAAGACAATAAAAAGTCGTGTTGGGAACACTAATAAAAATGCCACAACCGGATCTCGTATCTGTGCAGCTTTATTCAGAAATTAACAAATATTTCATCAATTTCCTTAGCGATCACTCGTTAATTTTGTTAGATAAAATTTCAACAGTTTTCCCAGAAGCTTTTTTTCTTAAAGTTTGTGCACATTTCTGTACAAATGAAGCGCAAAATTGTGCAGCACGAAGGAAGCGCATATCGTAATATTTCGGAAAAAATATTAAATCGAAAAAGAGGAAGACTGTTGAAAAATTACTAAATTTATCAAAAGTAACTTTATATGGAGCTCTAGATTCTGCAACATATTTTCTTCATTAAATTCACTCAACTCAATTAATTTTCTTGTTACTTTTATTTAATTCTTTCGAGATAATTATATAAAGATTTTCTAAAAACGATATACTTTTTTCCGCTAAGAGGGAGGCAAAAATGTTGCGAAGAAGTATTAAAGCGTTCGAATTTGGATGGGTTTCTAAAAACAGAGTCTGATGTCGCATGTTCCCACTGTCCTAAAGTTACACGGTCTTTCAAAAATTCTTAAGGAAAGGTGCCCGATGAGGCCTATTGTGTGTTCAATAAATAGTCCAAACTATTTACTAGAAGGTTACACATTGCCAAACAGTTAAAGTCTACGATTGGTGCTATTGATTCACATATAATAAATTCGGCGGAGTTTGTGTTAATACGGTGAAACAATTGATTGTCACAGAAAATGATTTAATGGCCAGTTTTCGCATGGTTTCATTGTTTACTAATATGTTTCGATTGAGGATACGATCGTAATTATTAAAAAATATGCCATTAGACGAATTAGCCGATTTCATCGATGCAATCACAAAAGCGAACGTATTTTCATTTGATAGTAAATTATTCAAGCAAGAAGATAGCATATGGAGTCTAAGCTGGCTCCGGTGATTGCGAACAACAATTTAATGGAAGAAATTGATAAATATGTGCTGAACAAGTGGAAACCAAAATTTTGGTTTCGGTATGTGAATGACACGTTTGTAGTGTGACTCTTTAGAGAGAGGTTCGGTTCAAGAATTTTGAAATAGTTTAATTCAGGATGGAAAAGGAGAAAAATATGGACAATTCGCTTTTTTGGATGTTTTAGTTAAAAGGAACAACGGGAAAGAATCTGACTATCACATTTGAGTAAATTTCTACATAAAAGGTTTCATCATTGCTCGAGCCAAAAATTAGGAACTTTTAAAACATTGATAACTAGAGCCAAACGTATGTCTTCTGGAGACGGGAATTACCAAGCAAATTGGAAAGATTAATAATAGAGGAGATGACGGTCTACGGTTACAGTGAAAAAGAGGCAACGTATTGCAAAAAAAAGTTCAGCAAAAATCACGGAATTGGAGAACGAAAAATTAAGACGGAACAAAAAATTGATGGTGCAATTTGTTTAGCACACGTAAAAGAAGTGGCAGAAAAGATTGGCAAAATTCTTAAGAAAAATCATGCGCAAAAGTTAATAAACTTTTAAACGGTGTTAAAGTACTCCGGTATCGTGTAGTATAAAAGATTTCCTGTGAATGCGGCAGCTATTATCATGTTCGGCAAACGGATAGAACAATTAGTACACGTATAAAAGAACACCGAGCAAACTCTACGCATAAGCACGCAGAAAAATCAGCGTTGGCTAAAAGCAGTTCCTGGTCACGTATCGAAACTTGACAGGATGGAAATTTTGGCCACGGTGTGGATAAATTTAAAAACAGGCTGGACAGAGAAGCTATCGAAATTGAAATTAATGAAACTTTTAATCGAAAGGAGGCTGGTTGTTAATTTATCGACAGAAAGAATAACTACTGATAAGAAAGACAAAAAAAATTCTATAAAACATAGTCAGATGTCGGAAGTCACTCGGGAAAAGTCCCAATTCAACAAGTATTGATGACACACTGAGACCGGGAAAACTCAGGTATAAGCGACGGTGTAATTAATGATAGCGACCTTTTTAAACGTGAAATATACATATAATTTATGTAGTCGCAGTCGGCTAAAGCGAGCAAATTTAGTTTCCGATGATAGACCGTGTAAACGCGTTCGGAAGGTTAGTTTTTGTTTTTATCGGTTCTTCAACAGGGACATTAGCCCAAAAACAATGGAACAGAAGGGCAGAAGATACCTTCGGTTCAATCACAGCTTGCTTACTTCTTCGCTCTTCCGTTTTTCCATTACTCAGTTTGATCCAGCAGAAGCAGCAAACTTCATTTGTAATGCAAATCACATTTTACTTGAATGTCCTTTCATTTCTTCAAAACGCGTTCTGGTCTTTTACGTCTTGGCCTCCCTACGCCTTACAGCGCTCACAGTATCCTTTCTTTTCCTTCTCCTTTGGTTATTCCTTTGTTAACTTCATTCGTATATTCTATTTCTAATATTTTTCCCATATAATCAATAATTCCATGTCATACCTTGCATTTGGTAACGTCCTTAAACATTCTCAAAAAAAAAAAAAAAAAAAAAAAGAAAAGAAAAGATACCAATAATTAGAAACTCGTTAAGTTGTATCGGAGCATTCGGAGAACTAAACTGCATATGGTAAATTACTTTTGACCATCGCTGTAGTTTTCTCACTAATAGTATCGTTGCAAAAGTTGCTGGGACGTCACGTAATCTTCGATCAAACCAGTTTTTCCCTGACCAGTCGCAGACCCCTGCCGCATTTAAGAATAAGTTTTGAAATAATTTTTAATATAAATTTAGCTGTAGTTAACGACTGATTTAACCTTATTTCTCATAGAAATTTAGCAAGACATTCATATAATAAGCGATTTAATTTTTCCCGTTACGAACTCTGTTCTTGTCAAATGCGCAGTTTCCGTATTCGTTTCTTTGCATTTTTCTACAGTTGTAATTATTATTTCTTTCGATACTAGGTTGCTATAAAGCCGAGGAAGGAGGGCCCTTCAAATAAGCGAGAACCAACTAACAAATAATCTATTCGTTTTGGTCATTTTTCAAACCAAACAACGTAAATTTTAATACTTTTTTCTTCACTCATTAGCTTCGCAAACGATAACTTAGTGTTCTCTTTTCTCGAAAATACAGAAGTTTTAAATTTTTTCTTCTACTACTTATTACGGCTTATTAGTCTTCATCTTTACTTCCGGTAGCTTCCTTTGCTATAGAGGAACCCTCACACTTCAATTCGAATAGTGCTGCTGCGATAACATAAGATAATAGAAAATAATGCACAGGGTAAGGTAAGTTGATTATAAAGTGAAACGAACTGACTCGGCCTCTTCATAATGGAATATAATAAAGTAACGAAACTTTAGATTGGACAATAACGATAAGCTAATAATGTCGAACGCGTAACAAACGCCTCTAATCGGTCGCCGCGAACGAGTACTTACCTTAAATTTTATTCCGTTATATTCGATTACTTGTGACGCCGTGAAGACAAAAATTACTTGTTCGCATAATCTCTCTAGGCGTATTTATCACTGTCTGCCTTAATGATACCGTTTTTGTTTGTTTGTTTTGTTGTTTTTTTTGTGTGTTTATTTACACTCGTTCTGTGTGAACATTGACCCGACAGCGCGACCGATAAATTTCAGTATTTTCAATAATGACTTTCGAACCGAGTTACATTAACCGGTTAGGTTAGCCAACTTGATCGTTTGTTATTTTTATAGTTCGGCACAAAACCATCTGGCCAAATTTGGGTTGAATTTTAACCATTAAACCTAGTCTCGCTCTCGACCTAAACACGAGCCTGTAAAGTACTGTCAGCTGTTGTTACGAAAAGCGTGCTTTTCGCTGTAGTCGGAAATTTTCGTTAAAAAAGTTTTCATATTCTCGCGTTTTGTTCGTCTCATAGAACGCGAAAGTTTTCCCTATGAAAAACCGGTTTCGTCCCGGTCAAAATTACCGAAATCACGGAATAACAGGAGGCGGAAACATATCGCTCGTTGAAATTTTAAGAAATCCGGTTTTCTAGGCGGTTTATTTTACATTTTTAGTGTCAATTTACTTCTTGTACTAGTTTTTTTTTTCAAGGTAATTTTATACGTAGACTATACTATCTTGATAACAACTGATATAAGAATTAAACCGTTTAGTAAAAGTTAGCGCAGAATACGAATTAACAAAATGCAGGGTGTCGTAACGATGAACTGTGCAGAAAATAACTGCTTTGGTCAGCGAAATCGAACATATTAAGGATAGCGGATCGGTTCACATCCTGAAATCCGATACCGAGAATAGAAGAGATTTGATACAGAGCGCCAGCGACTATTATGCTAAAATTGCTCGCTGGCTCTTTATTTCATATAAATGCTGATAGCGATAACATGCGCTGTTGCTAAAGCATAATTTACTTCACGAATTCATAAAATCGGACGTCTTTCGTCTTTTTAAAGTTATAAATTATTTCAAAATAAACATTTTTCCTCTGAAAAGTGTGCATCCATGCTATTTCCTTGTTCTTCTAAATCGCCTTTTAACTAAACTAATTATCCCAAAACAGTCACCAACATTCTTGAGAATTTCCCCGATGCGATTTTATCCATAACACAATTTATCAGAACTAGCGGAATAGTCAGATATCTATAAAAACAAACTGCGCATCTTCGTACTGTAATAGCCACAGCAGTTAAAAACGGTAGTACAGGATGACGCTTTCACAAAAAAAAAAAAATAATTATCCGTCTTACTCCATCATTAAAGAGCTAAACTGGTTGAAATCTTTATCAGCAACCGAATAAAAAGGCGATCCTAATATTTCCGACTCCTTGTTCAAATGCGTATTCAACTTTGATTATCATTTTTTTGTCTTAGCCTCGAAATGTCTCCTTCCTAAACTGGATGTGAACCAAAATTGTTGTCCTCATTTCTGTATTTCGCCTTAAAGTGCTTTTTCATTTTTCCAATTCTTGCGGAATACGGTCCGCCCCTCCCGGCAATTCCTTGTCAAACGTTGTTCGCATCGTTTAAAACCCTTCGCACCTACAGAAAATTTGTGTTCTATTTATTTAGGTTCCAACTTGTCGAGGGGGCAGAATGTTCCCTGTGTAATACAGGTGAAACCGATGACATTGATCATCTCATGTTTCATTGTCCCACCTTCACAGATTTACGTTTAAAACATGACATAAAACCCAATCACAGTCTCTTATTATCAGAAAAAATATAATAAAAAATATTTATATTTACATAAATATCGACATGTTTCGAGAACTTATCATTCATAATCATGACGCATTACAAATTGAAATCTTTTTTTAATTTGTAATGTGCCACGATCTAAATAACAACTGATCTTTTATTCTTAAATCCTCATTTTAGCTTTCATTTCAGGCTGTCGTATCTTTTTTTCAGGGATGTAGTTTTTTGAACATCGATATGAACCCAAGAACTGTGTTAAAAGAGAAAGGAGAATCAAATTTTTACACGATCACAGATAGGTGATAAAAAAAAATCAAGCGCTAGGATAACAAAAAGAAGACAAAGAATAAACGGAGCATTGTAAAAGTAGGAATACCATGAAACGGAAGAGTAGAAAGAAGTTTGTTCCACTGAGAAAACGACGAGCATTCAAACATTATATAATCGAAGGGTTATATTATAAAGTTGTAGTTGGGAGATGCAAAATGAAAGAAAACCGGAAAAGCGATAAACGGAGCATATCGCATCTAAAGCGCAAACAGAATATCGCAAATTGAAACGCCGCCTGAGGGAGATGTCAAAAAACCACGAATGGAAAGGAAAGGAAGGTTCAACAGACGCAAGTAAAAGCAATTCCAGTTAGAGAAATAAGAGTTAAATATTAATGGATAATTAGTACGATAACAAAAAGCTGCGAGAAGAAGAATATAATCGAGCTAATAAGTCACCTACTGATTTCCTTTGATTCTCCAGTGACCACTATAAGAGATCAAAAAAGGAAGTTGTTGAATCGAGGAAGGCGCATAAAAAGGATTACGTAGTCGGTAGAGCGGAAAGGAAGAAGAGATAAAGCTTGCTGAAAGCTTCGAAAATCTATCAGGATAAGGATACGAGGTGTGACAATTGTATTCGTAGAATTTTGCTCTGAAGGGCCTAAAAATAGGGGGAGCAGGGAACTTGCTCTAAGCACCTTCACAGTAGTCTCATCCGAGGTCAGCGCACCGCCGCCAACGCTTGATCCATTTTTGGAAGCACTCCGCCAACCCTTCGAAGATAGGTCCATGAGGACCCTCGTCGTCACACTTTCGACTTCGATGATACCGTCGTCTCGGTCTCCTTTAACTTTTCAGTTGAGGGACAAATGATAATCGCACGGAGCCAAGTCCGGACTGTAGGGGGTGCGGGAGCGTGAGGATGCTGTGGAGCGTCAAAAACTAGCGCACTGCGAAGGACGAGTGTGCTGGAGCGTTGTCGTGATGCAGCACCCAATCCATCTTGGCCAATTCGGGTCGTGCGCGATACAATCCGTGTGTAAAAGGGACTTAATAAGGTTGAGCCTTTTCAGTGATAATACTTGTATAATTTTCCTTTTCCAGAGAGACTTCTGCTTCTTCTAGTTTGCCCAGCCTTTTTTCCGATTTTTATTTCTGTCTCTACTGTTGTGTTTTTTACAAGAACAATGTATGTCTGTAACAAAATGACAACAGGCTACCCAGAATGTTCTAGAACACTTGTGCGTAGATCACACTAGCTGTCCTGCCTAATTTTAGCCGGATTTTGTACAACCTTCACTTAACTCAAGTTTGCACGATATACAGTACAAGTGCGCGTACACCGCAAGCACATGTCACTGCCTTAGCTTTCGACCACTACCCACCCAGACTAGGCTCTTTAAAAAAGAAGAAAGCAGCTTACTATCTCAATAAATTTTACTCGGGAAAATATTTCTAAAAAGTTGTACTTTTATATGAAAAATTTTCAGAAAAACGGATTTTTCAAAGTGGTTATCCCATACTCCCCCCCCCCCCTGCTTAACACGCAGCCTGTAATTTATCTTCCAAGCTGGGAACGTCGAGTTTGCCAAGAACAGATCGTAGTGTACGGAAGTTATAGAATTAGAAAAAAGAGAAGTAAAAAGTCACTGAAGGATACCTTATTAGCGGTTGAAGTAGAAATTATTTTGTAGTAGTATGGGAGAAAGATGTAGTATTGTGTCAAACATTGATTGTTTTAGTTAGAGTAATATTCATTAAGCGAAGAGTTCAAGTAGAAATCCTGATATAGGAGACGAACTACTGGAGTTTCTCTGTCGTTTTATCTTTTAGGATGATAGAAAAGAAATTGGGAAGAACAGTCAAACTAGAAATCTCAGCCAAAAGTGTTAGAAACATTAACTCACTTGAGAGATACGTTTCGCTTCGGAATAAGAAACATTTTGTAAACACACATTTTGATAGAAAATCGGATTTTTAAGGGAACAAATTTGTTGACCTCTAAACGCTAATTCCAAATTAATAATGGTTCAAGGAGACCTCCGGCCCTGCGCCTTCAAATTTTCAGAATCTTTTGTGTTCTTTTTCTTTCCGTTTAATCTTTGTAGCAGAGTTAATAGAGTGTTGCAATGCACGTTATTTACATTTTTTCTAAACTTTCGATCTAACTCCGTTCTATGACACTTTATTATTTTTCGCACAAACTCCTTGATTTTCATATTCGCTGTACTTGTTCTATTTACGTTAATTGGTCGTGGGTTCTCCTGTGCATATCAAAAAAAATGAACTGACGGATTTTCCAGGTTTGTCAAATCTCTCGCCTTTATTTCAAAAATTCCACACTAAATTTTAATTGATTGCTTACGCTCTTTTCCAAACAATTATTCCCTCTAATCTATTCATCCTAATCTTCCTTCCAAACCCCGGTTTCTTAAATTTTCATCAATTCTTTACTCTGTTATTGTTCTGATTGTCTGAAGTTTTAGTTACACGGCCTGTACGTTTCATTGTCGTTTCTCTTTTTAGATCCCTTTGCTTAGTTTGACCTCTGCGACCATATTCGAAACTCATTTTATTTTATAAATACTTCTTCCTTTCCACTAAGCACCCTCTCCTTTAATCCGTAATCCTCGAACACTGCGTTTCCCAGATCTTGTTCCTTCCCGGTCTGCCAATAATGTTTCTTCTATCGCTGACATTTTCATACTGATAACGAACGACCGAATTAATAATTAAACGTTCTGTTCTATTTTACTTGTTTGCGATCCTAATTAAAGACACAGAAGAGTAGAGTATACACAGGCTACACTTTTAATTTGTTTATTATATTTGTGTCTTATTTTTATTCTAAATTACTATATCTACATAGATATAATAAATAAATTAAAAGTATAATCTGTGTATACTCTACTCTTCTATATCTTTAATTATGATCGCAAACGAGGAAAAGAAAATACAAAAATAAAATTAGATAATAAAATTTCGGAACAAGTGGAACAATTTAAATATCCATCTGAAAGATAATTACACGAAGAAAAATGATACTGAAGTACAAGCGAGAATAGCAATAGCTCGGCGAGCTTTTGAAAGAAGAAGAGATTTATTCGGCAAAAAATTGAAAATAAACATAAGCAAAAGATTAATGAAAACATAGAGTATCTTATTGTACGGCTCGGAAATAACGAAAAATTTAAATAAACGACTGGTATTCTTTGAAATGTGGGAACGACGCCGCATAATGAACATCTCACGGACATTGAAAAGAAAAGAGGTCTGGAAATGCGGAATGAAGAGTTGAAGCTGATGGATATAGTGCGACAAAAAAGTGTAACCAACTTTTAGAGCATACACTCTATACATCACAACACCTTAATGACTGCAATAATTGAAGGTAAATTTGAGGCCAAAAGATAGAGACATAAAAATGAAAGCGCGAATGACGAATAAAGAAATCAAGATCGTTGACGTAAGATGTAAACGAATGAAAAGGGAAAATGGGCCGAGCGACTGGTTCAAAAGAAAAACCTTAACGTATTCAATTGTACCGTTTAGGTCAGTTAATCCGGGAAATAAGTTGCCATTGATCACTGTTGGTCCGGCATTTGAAAAAGAATTAAAACACAAACGGTAAAATTTCGTCGAAAAAAAACGAAAATCTGAAAATTATACCGTAAATTACGACACGATACAGCTTGAAAAAATAATTATTTCTTTAAAATAGTGTAATGTAAATAGCTAAAAGGAATTTTGCTAAATTCGTTTGTTTTCGTTTGATTGCCGAGTATATATAATTTAAGATATTTAGCTTCATAAATTATAGTTGTAAATGAAAATTACACAAAAAAAAAAAAAAGAAACTGGAAACCTTTAACCAACCTTGGGATTGAACATGCAAACACCAAATTATTAGTGTCGTATCTACACATAACTGCACTACAACTCTACATCGTGCTAACTTTTTGCCATTGCTATTTACGTTATACCATTTTTAATAAATAATTATTGCTTCAAATTACAACATCGCGCAATTTACGGTATATGTTCTATCATTTTCGGATTTGCTTGAAGAAAGCTGATTTTTTCTTATCGGCGAGATTACTTTGAAAATAACTCGCTCTCGTAAATGTCGCTTACATCGATGTCTTTTTTTTTCATTTCGGGATGATGAAATTGTGCACTTGTCAAAACTAATAAATTTATGATAGCACAGCCCAGTGATCGTATGAGCACACTAACCAATGAATACTCGGAAACGCTTGAAACGTTTGAGAACGCTTGAAACGTTTGAGAACGCTTGAAAACGCTTGAAAACGCTTGAAATCGTTTGAAAACGCTTGAAAAGTTTGAAAACGCTTGAAATCGTTTGAAAACATTTGAAAATGTTTAAAAACGGCGTCGATTAGTTTTATTTCTTTCTGACAAGCACTGAAAACGTGCAAGATGTCCGAGAAAGTTCTTGCCTAGAGAAATTAATGCAGTTATCGCGCGTCGATCTTAGACCGATTCGGAATGGGCGCGTTAAGTGCTTCGTTCTGGTTATTGTTATTTGAAAATTTCTCAAGTAAAATTGGATTACACTTTTTATAGAGGGCATAATATATAACTGGCGCGCTTAACAATGGCAAGCCGACGTCTAGAAAGGCTTTTTAATATTGAGACCGGTCCATACGCATACACATAAACCTATACACATGTAAGTGTGCACTACTGTATCGCGGGCGCAGGCCGTAAAATTTTCAACCATAGTACCGCTTTAAATTACAATTTCATCGTTTTATGACCAATTTTACGAGAAGGAAGCAATTTATAAACTAAATCAAACGGAATGCATCGCTTCGCACTCGTACTCCACACACTCGTTCGCAATCTGCTAATTCTGATTAAATCGCACTCATTCCGCCAAATGCCGGACACGTTTCCTCTTAAGCGAAAAATCCGTGTCACTATCCTCCGTCGTCGATGCTGATAAATAAAAAACTAGTCAAGTTTTAGAAATAAATTTTTCAAACCTCCGACAAAACTGACGTACAAACAATGTGATAGATGAACGACCCCGTATCATTAGTGACTGTCATTTTTACGCCGCCCAGAGATAAATGGAATTTCGTGATTAGTGTAACGTGCAATGTGCAATGTGCAATGGAAGAGAGACTGTATAATCAGACAATGACTATCCCGTAACTCAGATGTAAGTGGCTAAAAATTGTACAATATTTTTCTTTCTTTTCCTACTGGCTGCACACCGTCTTTTGCGATTCCTAGCAGTCTTCTAATATAAGAATCATTTAATTTTTTTTTACTGCTTCCGATGGTTTTTAGTATTTGGTTATTTTCGGCTTAAGCTGGTTTTTTTCTTCTATCAGTTGATAAATAATTTGAACGGTACTGGAAGAAGACATCAACGACGTATCGGGCAATAGTTGATATCTTAAGTGATCTTGAATCAGCAACAGGCGAAGTGATGAAGATAAATCGGAAGTAGTGGCAGACAACGTTGGCCGGTGTTAACTTTTCACGCCATTTTAATTATTGATAGTTACATTATTCATTAAGGAACGAAATGAAGAAACGGAAAGCTTTTCAGGGAAGTTTGATAATTCCTTCGATGAACAACTGCTCACGCGCATTCAAATGCTAGCCAAGGAAAACTGAAAATTTCCAGTAAAGCCTGACCAACATGAAAACGTACGGAACTTTTGCCGCTGAAAGTGCAGTAAACAAAGACGGTAAAGCTGCTCGTCTCGTCTAACGCGTTACAATTACGAATTTTAATAATTATAATCATTTCTGTGCACGTAAATTTATTTTTTATTATATTTCCGTACATATAAGTAAATGTAAAATAATAAAAAATAAGATATGTATGTGTACACTATATCAGTCTTTAACGACGTCATTTTTTTTTAAACTGATAACTCTATGCAGTTTGCTCATGTTTATTTTAAATTATCAAAAAATGAATAGAAAGTACTTCTCTTAAATGTACGGTTACCGGTATTTCAGTAAACACAATATACTATAATAAACAAATTATAACCTCGAGTGTTATATCAACGTTGCCAAACATTATATCCCATGTTGCATTTTCCGTTTAGTCACATAAAAAATGTTTGTTTGAATTTTGATTTCGGCTATAAAATAGGCTTTCGGTTTTTGAAAATTAAATACGATGCGTCTGTATAAGGCTAACGATATTTCAGACTTCAATGCTTTTCAGGTTTCGACTTAATAAAAATCAACTAAACGTTTATTTAGACAATAACCATTTTTTTAAATTTCAACCGGTTTTAATAGATGGTATCATCTAAGGAAGTAATTGATTTTCGGCTTTAACTTTTGACTTCCGGCTAGCTTTCGGGCCCTGATTATAATAGGTTATATAAATTTACCATTAATTCGTTGACATGTTATAAACTACTAGTACATATATTACAGTGATTATTATACTCGTAATTATTGTTGTTCATAATATTATTATTATTCTTTTTGATTACTATTAATATTGTTTTTCTTACTATTATCATTACTTTTCTCTTATTAGTATGGTAATTATATTACATTTACTGTTGAAATCCCCCCTCTATTCAATTACAGTTTATGAGTGAATGTGTGATTAGTTTTATATACATATATATATATATATATATATATATATATATATATATATATATATATATGTTCTAAGTTTCATTGTAAACATGAGCCAATATTATCATCTAAATTTGTTTACACTCTTACAGCTTCTAAGCGGCTTCTGGATATATATACACATATTTATAAGCTCACCTGTTTCTTGTGGATACCTTAATTACAACAGGTTTATTGTGAAATCTCAAAAAAAAAATCGTATAATATGTTTATTATTATAATTAGGTCTCATATTTTTATGATTATTACTTATTTTTAGTTTTGTATAAATATGGGGTTCAGTTAGGGCCGTTGACATGACCGATTTAGATGCTCCAATAAATTGTATATTATTTATGATATCGTTACATTCAAGCCAATATTCGTAATTGATTGGATTTTTGTGATAAGTTTAAAAATGTTGAATAGTTATAAAAAAGTTTAAGCATTGTAGTAAATTACATTATATTTACATATACATATACATATATGTAAATCAATCTTCTATCGCGGAGTAGTTGGTTAGTTAATTGTGTTTCGTTCAGATAAAATATCCCGCTTTCGCACATGGAGACTCAAAAATTTCACTTTCGCTAGGTTAGTGTCCATAGTTGACGCGCCCAAAATAAAAAAAAAAAAATCCATTAGTGCAGAATTAATAAAAAGATATTTCTTTTTTTTCTTTTATTTTCCTTTCACTAATTTTTATTGCTTTTTTTTTTACTTTTTTTAATATTTTTTTTAAAATTACATAACCGCTTTGTAAACAGTAGCTGTGAAATAAGTTGTGTTTTCATGTTAAAATTAAGTCAGCTATTTTGGTTAATTGCATTCGACTATATAATGGCCACTACATATTAATAATTCCCACAATTCGCGCAATTAAATGCATATGTGGTGTAAATTATATTTTTACGAAAACTGTGAATATTCCTTAAAATAAATTTAAATTTAAATTTAAATTAGTGTAATTCGGTCAAAAAGCCCGTCCGGTTTAAAATTACATTACTTCTTATTATCGAGTTTATCTTCGTTGTAAATTCGAAACTTTTACTCGTTCGTTTAACTCATAATCAAATCAAATCAAATCAAATCGAAATTTATTTTGTAATTTTTACAATGTAACTTACAATATAATTTATCTTAATCCGCAAATGCGCTCAGTTAGCGCGAGTAGCGGGATTATTATTATTAATTGTGCAAGGGCTTCCTATATGTGCATTTAATATAGTAAAAGAACAACATAGGGTTTTATAGCCAAAGTTTAATGTATTATTTCGTAAAAATGCCTATTTTCTTTTTTTTTTTTTTTTTTTGTAAAAATTTAAAAGTGATGGAAAACATGGAAGCGGTGAAAAATGTTGAAATGTTTATTAAAACGATGGTATTTTACATTATTTTTTCCGTAAAACGAGCAAAACAGTCAAAATAAAAATGTGATCCGACAATGTAAGTTGTATATCTGTTTTTTTACGAAGTTAATGAAAAAATGATGCGGTACTTAAACAGCGACTCTTCTGCGAGAATTACGGAAAACCCTCATCCGAGAGAGGGGCCCGAACATACTAAAGAAAAATTATGCGATGCACAATTCGCCCGCAGTTAGAGCAGCCGCGAACAAATTAAATTATTTACAGGTTTATTATCAAGTGCACATTGCACCGTACTGGTAAAAGCGGAAATTAAAACGTGCCTATTTCGTATTTGAGTTAGAACGTTTCGTGCGATTTCTGTGACTTCTCGTGCATTTACTTAAGAGAAGTCATCTAGTAACAACAAACACGCTTCGTCACAGTTGAACGTTATCAGTTTTAAAATGACTGCACGAATT
This sequence comes from Icerya purchasi, assembly GCA_039619475.1. Taxonomy (NCBI): domain Eukaryota; kingdom Metazoa; phylum Arthropoda; class Insecta; order Hemiptera; family Monophlebidae; genus Icerya; species Icerya purchasi. Next base: position 62,448,101 of record CM077116.1, on the reverse strand, counting down.
ATTACGCTAATACGGTTTATCCGGTGGCCGATGTTATAGAGGAGATGCGCAGGTGAAATAGGTAGATGACGGGAAAAGGGCACAGCCGAACGCAGAGAAACGTCTTTTAACACGCAGCTTGCACATATCGAAACTTGAACGTAGAAATAATTGCCACGATAAACTAGTTCGAAAACTAATTTCATTAATAATGCCGGTTTTCAGTGTGAAATCTGGTTTTTCATTTTGCCTTTCAAAGCCTTTTTTTTTCTTTTTTTTTCTTTTTTTTTTCTTTTTTTTTTCTTTTTTTTCTTTTTTTTTTCTTTTTTTTTTCTTTGGGCGCGTCAACTCAGGACATTTACCCAAAACAAAAAAGCTGCTGTCCAATATAAGTTACGAACGAGATAGTTAAAACGCATTTTTTCTTTTTTTTTACCTACGGGTTCGTCAAAATGGACATTGGCCAAAGGATAGAGAAAAAAAGGGAAAAAGAGACTCAGATATTTACTCGATTAGAGATAGCCGACAAAAAAGAATGTAGGCAAAGTGTAAATTTATATGAATATTTATTCAGATTGATGTTGAACGAATTGCCGGATTAAATTTAAAACCACAACGGTAAAAGCACATTGTGAGTAAAATATTAAAAACGATAGTAAGCAATCATAAAAATTTAACTTTCTTGTTTCATTAAATATTACTTCTTGAAAACCGCGTAATGTACGCGTAATAGTTACTTCAATGTTGTAGGAAGAAATTTATCTTGTTTGCCTGTGCGTGTGTGTGTGTGTGTGTGTGTGATGGGAGATGGGGAACAGAAAATATTAGCCGATTTTCGAAACGTATGTTTTCTACATGTAAAAACAAAAAATTGTTCATTGTAACTGACTTTTTTAATTTGTACGCCTCTCTGTAAATAAATATTTTCACATTAAAGTCATAATTTTACTCTAGCCGCATTGCTACATTAAAAGTATACTTTATGATCCAGAAGGTCCAGGACTCCCTGAGCTTCAACCTTGACTGTGTCACTGAGAGTACTTTATTTTTTTTGTTAAGTCCTCTAAATGTAATCTAATATTCCCTAGTTATCTAGTTTTTGGTTCTTCTAATTTCCTTTCATCCGCGCTGATTGTAATGCATTCGTATATTCAGTTTCTGTTTTTGTCGCTTACATTGTTGATTAATGTCGTTTTTGCACCCAGAGGCTAGGCAATTTTGTCGCTTTCTACATAATAAAAATATTCGGATTTGTTCTCTTGAAATGTACAAGTTTTACTTACAAGTTTGTTTTATTGCAATTTATTTCGAAAATAATGTTTAACCGAGAAGTTAATATTTAAAACTGTGAAAAAAAATTGTAATAAATTTATAAAAACTGTAATCTAAAACCGATGTCAATAGACAATTTTATCAAATAAAGAAACAAATATTTTCCAGTTTTCAAAAAATATTAATAAAATGTTTTCCAATCGTAGAGCCAGTCTGTAAAAAATCATTATTATTTCATAAATAATTAAAATTAAAATAAAAAATGAACAACTGAAAAATAAATCCGTTTATTGGGTATGTAACTGTAACAATTTAACAGCAAAAATTACAGAACCGAACAAACTCAACCAAAATAACATTCACTTCAATATGTTTTTTCGTTATTTATAAGTATATTCAATTTTTTTAAATTACATCGTAATATTACCATTCTGTTGATAGTAAGAAACAGAGGACAGAATTCCTGACGTTTTTTTTTTTTTCAGTTAATCACAGCTGTGCTGAATTAGCGTGCCTTTTCAATAATCGTTAAATAAGGTGCTCTGTTATAGTGAAAGATCCTTTACCATTGATTATGCTTTCTCTTTCATACTTCTATCACTTTTAATAGTTAATCAGTCATTTTTATTCTTGTTAAGTCCAATTTTAATCAGAAATGCCTCCGTAAATACAGCGATGTAAAAAAAAAAAAAGAAGAAAAAAAGTGAAGCTCATATTTCTGCTTAGGATTCTATCAACGTTAGATTCATGTAAAGTAGTTCTGTGTTTATCGCGTTTAAATAATTTATAGTGTGTATATTATCGTAATTATCGTTCTTGTGCCGATTCATGTCGACGACTAAGAAACTTCCCCCCGCACGCGCACAAGGCAGCACAGCGCGCAGCCTCAATGCAACCAGCCCCTCGTCATCACCACCGCTACAACGCTTCGACAATGCGACCGGTGCGACAAAAACTACCCGTAACATCATTAACAGCAGCAATGCAGGTAAGACGAACGTTGTTAATTTAACTCAACACGTACAACCGACCGCCACCACTAACACACTGCCGCAGTCAGCCCCGAATTCAGGTACAGCTGCATCTACTACTGATAACAATACGAACAGCCCGTTATCTCTCGATCTTTCCGAAAGCGACGCGCCGATAATTGATAACGACCAATTCCCAGCACTACCCGGCATATCGCGTGATATTTCTCAGCCCGGCAAAACAGAGCCGCTCTTATCATCCTTCTCGGAAAAGTTAAAATCGACAATCAGGACAACATTTCTCGCTGCTAAAAGGATAGTCCCAATAACGAATGTTCAACCAATAACTGACGAGCAGGGAATCATATTCCCATACATCGCTCCACACACCATAAGAGAGTATTTAGTAGCGCTGAAGGAGCAGATAGGTAGCGCATCAAATATTCTGGCCGGATCAAGAATCAGCCAAGACAGGGTAATGATGTTCTTAAGTTCCACCGAAGTAACTAACTTGCTGTTTGCCAAAGGGGCAACGATTTATCTCGGAGGGAAACCAGTCGCCGCGCGTAGATTACGGAACCCAACAAATAAGTTGGTGTTGTCAAATGTATCCCCCACCATTCCGAATGACAAACTTTTGCAGTACTTGAGCAGTAACCTGGCAATAAAACCCCTGTCACAGATAGCAATCCTCCGGGTAAATCCGATGGATGCTGAATTTGGTCACGTCTTAAGCTGGCGACGACAGCTTCACATCGAACACACCAGCTGTACAAACATACCGGAGTCATTTCTGATAAGCTATAACGGAAGAGATCACCGAATTTTCGTCCTCTTGGAGAACCATATGTGCCCTGCATGCAATAAGGACACAGACCCCCCTAGTGTAGTTCAAACAGAAAGCCCTCTTCCGGAGGTGCCTATCGATCCCTCCGAAAATAGGCCCCATCAAGATACACAAAAAGAGAATCCCCCTCCTCACGATTTCCAAAAACAACAAACAAGTGACCCCATAACAAGCCAGATAGGCATGACTGGTCCTCACCAAGCACCGGGACAGCGGCCGGATCGCCAAATCATTACCCCAGCGAACCAAACCAACTGCCAACAGGAGGACAGCGAGAGAGCAAACCCACTCTTCAAACGGCCGCATCCCAAAACTCCTGAATGTCAAGCAGGAGCAGAAGAGCCTACATATCCTACACATTCTATTCCAAAACGGATCATTCTAGACAACCACAATTACAACCCTGAGGAACGCCCAGTACAGACTGCTGACACAGCCAACGCAGAAGTACCAATGGAACATCTACCCGCTGATGCGCACACAGAAACAGCTGAAGGACCAACGGCGCAAAAGAAGAGAGCAGATATTGAGGAAATCGTAGCAGGAGCAAAACATCTTTTCGAAGAAAACCAAGTGCCCTTCATTCTCAATTACAACGACTTCCAAAAGTTCATAAAGCGTATCAGCACATCGTCCAGTTATCTTAAGTACGCCCAACAATTCACACAGGACACAGACGGATTATTGCACATGTTATCCCAGGTAAAGCCATTCCTGGGGAGTAGGAGCGTCAAAAATAGATGCTCGCGTATTATAAAGAATTTGAAACTTACACCCTCTGAATCGGAGAACACAACAGACGACGATCGCAGTTCCCAGACTAACTAATGGGAGGTTCAGCAATCCGCATACAAGGCACGAACACGGGGTGATAAGAATTCAAATGATGTCTTCAGGAATGCGAAGTAAGTGCACCATACTCCAGTGGAACTGCAGAGGCCTCCACAACAATAAAACGGAACTAGAATATCTAATCGCAACCCACAACCCTGCGGTTATCTGTTTGCAAGAAACACATCTCACTTCCCCCCTAGACCCTATTTTTCCCAACTATATCACCTTCCAGAGAGACTACACTTTGGGTGACCGAGCGTGCGGGGGCGTGGCAACGCTCGTGCATGTCTCAATCCCAGCTCATTTGATAACGATAACGACGCATCTTCAAGCACTAGCGATATCTGTCTTAATACCCGGATTTTCTGGTAGTGCAATATCCATATGCAATTTCTATTTACCCCCTTGCAGCAACGTCAGCTACCCACAGCTATGCGCTACCACAAATCAGCTGACCTCCCCGTCAATAATTCTAGGAGATTTTAATGCCCACTCCCCGATTTGGGGATCAGCTTCAACAAATCACCATGGCTCGGTCATAACGGATATTCTCGTCAGTAACGACTATGCTCTCCTTTCGTTAAAAGGTCCTACTCATTTCGACTCCACGGCGAAGACGTTTTCAACAATTGACCTAGCTCTCTGCACCACCGCACTTTACCCAATAATTTCGTCTCGCGTCTTGGATGACCTCCACTCCAGTGACCACTTTCCCATTATAATCTCACCTGACATAGGTAGTTGTCGGTCGGCTCCTCGAAATCAATCGACCGTGCAAAGGTACATGTTTCACAAAGCGGACTGGAAAGGCTACAAGGAGAGCCTAGTCATAAATTCTGAGCCCGGCCCATCTATTGAAGAGAACTTAAAGACATTTACACAGGCTCTATTCAGAGCAGCAGTAGCAACAATCCCGAAGTCATCCGCGGCTGTGCACCCACGCAGGGTCCCCTGGTGGTGTGACGAAGTGAGAGAGGCAATAACGAACAGGAAGCGAGCCTTAAGAAAGTATAAATCGACAAAAGCTGACCAGGATCTAATAGAATTTAAGAAGCATAGATCTTTAGCCCGTCACATTATCAGGGCGAAAAAACATGAAGCCTGGCTTTCCTTCATGTCGTCAATTAATGACGCGTCGACCAGTGCGTCTACCTGGCGGAAAATAAAATCCCTTAACGGAAGACAGCGGCCATCAACCCCAATCTATATCAAGTCCAATAACAACATCATATCAGATACGGCATCAGTTGCGTCCATACTAGCAAAGCATTTCTCCGATGCTTCCTCAACCAATTCCTACTCATCATCCTTTTTGTCCCACGCAAATAAGAAAGATGTCATTCCTCTCCTACCACCCAACAGCATGGATCGGTACGATCGAGCGTTCTCCTTGTCCGAGTTAAATTTTGTCTTAGACAATAAGCTGAAGGCAAGTGCACCTGGCGCAGATTCCATCCATCCTTTCATGCTAAAGCTCCTTCCCACGGCGGCAAGACTATATCTGCTAAACATCTATAACCAGATCTGGGAACAAGGTAACATTCCGATCTCATGGAAAGAGGCAATCGTTATTCCGATTTTAAAACAGAATAAAGATCCTTCACTACCCAGTAGCTACCGTCCTATCTCACTGATGAGTACCTTATCCAAAACCCTGGATAAAATGGTCAACAGACGTCTCCTCTCCTTTTGTGAATCCAAAAATATCCTCTCCACAATACAAGCCGGAGGCTGTAAGGCTAAATCAACGTCGAATCATCTGGTGAGCCTTCAAAGGCAGATTTTATCTGCGTTCAAAAGTCGACAGCACCTGATAACCATATTCTTCGATATTGAAAAAGCCTATGACCGCCTATGGCGGCAAGGCCTAATAAACAAACTACGAAGATGGCAGGTGACAGGTAGAATGATAAGATTCATTCAAAACTACTTGTCAGACCGAACTATACGGGTCAGAATCGACTCTCAAGTCTTTGATGCAATGAGCATCGAGAACGGCATACCTCAAGGCTCTGCGCTTAGCGTAACCTTGTTCATAATGTACATCAATGACATTGCTGATTGTGTTCAGCCACCAATAGCGGCCCGGCTCTTCATTGACGACCTTAGCATTTCCCTAGCGTCTCGTGATCCACACATATCTCACACAATCCTTCAGAAAACTATCTCCAAACTCCAAAAATGGTCAGAAGTCAATGGTCTAAACTTTTCCTCCGCAAAGACGGTATGTGTCGATTTCTATAGGGGACGGCCTGTGACCAACAGGATTCCTTTCCAAATAAACAACACCATAATTCCGAACTGCATTTCAGCCAGGTTCCTAGGCCTGGAGTTTGATAGCAGATTAACTTGGCGCCTACACATTAATAAGCTAAAATCCGAATGTATAAAGTTACTGTCAATAATCCGATACCTCTCCAATCCCCAACTCAATATTCATCCCAAATTAATCTCTAATGTTTACAAAGCCTTGATCCTAAGTAAAATAAATTATGGGTGCCAGGTGTACTCCGCAGCGTCTCTAAATAACCTAAAAAAACTGGACGCAATTCACCACTCTGCACTACAAATTATCACCGGAGCCCATTATACAACACCGTGTAGGAGTATCTGTGCACCAACGGGCTCTCCCCCACTGAAATTCTATCGCTCCCTGCATACCCTGCGGTGCAATATTCCATTCCTAAAGCTGCCTTATATCCATCCCGAAACCCCCTTACTCGCAGCGTTCACTAACGATCCACTACCAATTCTCACCAAGCTACTTCAGAATGTCAATGTCAACGACTCCACAGAGTGCCAGGCAGCAGCTACCGGCTCGTTACATCTGTGGCAACTTGAGCCTGTAGCAGTTAACCTATCGGTTCTGCAAAAGTATAAGTCCTACGGCATGTCAGAGCAACTTATTCAAGACGCGTGCGAAACAATAAGACAGTACAGCAACGCTATCCAATGTTATACAGATGGGGCCAAAGCAGCACCCGTCGAGGGGATGTCACCAACTGCGTGCGCTTTCGAAGTGAAGGGAGCAATGACAACCATCCGTCTGAACGATTACTGCTCAATCCTAGATGCCGAATTATATGCAATACGCTTATGTCTGGAAATGATCCTGGCGTCCACAGAGCCAATCCATGACATCCTATTGATAACAGATTCATTAGTGGCGGCTAAGATGTTAGGAGGGGGAGCCCCGGGGAGGGGGTTAATAAACCACGTCTTGGCACTCATCATGGGGCTACAATCGAAGGGATATAAGCTAGTAGTGTTGTGGGTCCCAAGTCACGCGGGAATCCCAGGAAATGAAAGGGTTAACACAGCAGCTCAATCAACCATTACAGCTCCCAGTCCGCAAAGCATACTTGGGCCCCCTCAAATATCAGAAGCTGTAAAAATACAAATAATGGAACAGTGGAAACAAGAACACATCTCCACCCCATCCCACCTCCAGAATATAAAGAAATCCGTAGAGCCATGGTGGCCCCCCCAGGGGACCTTACGAGTTTATCATCGCGCGCTCAACCGTTTACGCCTGGGCCACACGCGACTATCCCACGACTACCTGTTGGAAGGCGCTCACCCTCCAACCACGTGTCCTTTCTGTCGCGCACAAGAGCCACCGGCGGTTGAGCACATTCTCATAAACTGCCCTGCATTCCAATCCTCCAGAACGAGACACGGATTTGATAACCTCAGCCATGTTCTCTCAAACTCAGAAGCGAACCAAACTGCAGTCTTCCAGTTCGTCAGGGACAATGGATTAGGGGCATTCCTGTAACCGGAGACTCTTGGGCCGTAATAGTCTAGGTATTATACACGGCCCGGGGTCTAACCACGGTTTGAAAATTTTAATAAAAAAAAAAAAAAAAAAAAAAAAAAAAATTACACTGTAATGTAGATAATTCGAGAAAAAAATTGCATCCCGTTAAAATATTTTTTTTCGCACTCCCTCCGGTTAGGACTCCGTGGCTTAGTAGATCGCGGTGTAGTAGGCGGTTTCAGTATAAATTAAAAATTAGATTTGTAATTGTTAATCAAAATTATTATTATTATTATTATTATTATTAGCCTTTATAACAAACAAATTTATAGTACGAGTACTTAACGATTACTCATTTACACTCTCATGCACACCCGCCAAGTATGACATCGTACATTCTCTCGTACTGTCTGTTATGTACAAATTTCCTTATTTCATCTTCCCATCTCAGAAATTGTCTGCCTCTCTTTCTTTTATCCTTAATATACCAGTTTTTTATCCTATATGTCCACCTATTATCCGTTATCCTCTCAACATGTCCAGCCCAATCCCACTTTTTCCTTCTACATTCGTTGACTAAATTTATTATATTTTTTAATTTTCCTTTGATAAATGTATTTCTAATCCTATCTCTACGTTTAATATTTAAAATTAATCTAAACATTCCATTTTGAGTACTCTCAATTTTGTTCTCTTCCTTTTTTGTTATAACCCAAGTGGAACAACACAGCTATTAAATGTGTCACTTTTGGCTTTAATGCCAAACGGACCCTTAAATATATTTTTTAAAGACCAATACTTTTTTCAAGCTATTGCTATCCTCCTGTGTACCTTTCCTCTGGTCATATTTCCAAGTTCTATTTTTTGGCCTAGATATATTATTTAGTCTGCATATTCCACCCTTTGTCTACCTATTTCAATTTTTATTTTCTCATTTATATTCATAATAATTTTTGTTTTGTCCATATTTATACTTAGTACTGCTTCCTTGCCAGCTTCATTCAACTCAATTATCACATCTTTTAACTCCAGTAGATTTTCCCCCATAAGTATTACACCATCTGCAAACCGTAGATTACTTAGAAATTCCCCATTAATCCTGATACCCTTTTGTTCCTAATTTAACTTTCTGAATACCTCTACATAGTGATAAAGGGTCCCACTGCTTTACCCCTTTCCTTATATAAAAGTATTCTCCTGTTCTTTCTGCGAGTATTCGCGCTTCAACATCTGTGTACACACATCTATTATTATCTTTCGAGATACCAATGGAACTCCCTGATTTTTGAGTGTGTTTAATATAAATTTTAGAGTAGTCGATAAAAATTTTTTTTTTCTTCTTTAATGGGTTTGTCAACATGGACATTGGCCCAAGAACAGCGGAACAGAAAGATACTTACACGATCACAGATAGCCGACAGAAAGGAATCAAGAGCTAGAATAACCGAAGGAGAAGGAAGGGAGAGAACGAATGAAGCACGGTATGGAGCGGGAATACCGGTTTATAAGAGGAAGGAATAAAAAGAAACTTTTTTACTTGAAAGCGACGAACAACTGAACATTATATGATCGGGATCACAAATACATTGATTGCTGCGAGGGTGCAATGGACAAGAAGGCACGAGAGAATAACGGAACAATGAGGAAGGGAGCAAACTATGCCCCAAAACGCAGGCGGCAAATCGCAGAGAGATTGGAACGGCACATGGAAGGAAAGTTGATAAACCATGAAAAGCGTGAAAGGGAAGGTTGAATAGACAAGAAAAAGGAGTTCGGGTTGGAGAATGAGGAAACGTAGGAGTCAGACCACAGTCTAGAATGAGCAGCTGCAGACAAAAGGGTAATATTAGAAGCTGAGAAGGCAGGAAGAAACCTACCAGAAAAGGAAAATAATCGAGCGAATGAGTCAACCAACTCATTTCCCTCGATTCCGGCATGTCCAGGAATCCAAAGGAAATTCGTTTGGATTAAGTGGGAAAGGAAAATATCGTGAATCAAGGAACGAATAAGGAGAATGATGTAGTCGGTTGAGTGAGAAGAGAGAGGAGATGGATAAGAAAGGAAGCGATAAGAAAATTTTTGTCGATGAAGGACTTGTAAACATCTGCTAGGAATGCGCTAATACAATCAGGAGGGCCGCGACCAGGGCGAAAACCAAACATATTGCTAGGCAACAAGTTGTGGTGTTCCGGTCACCAAACAAGACGTCTGTTGATTACGTTTTCGAAAAGCTTCCTGACACAAGAAGCAAGAGAAATTGGACGAAGCGAGGAAGAGTTCAGCTTAGAGATAGGGATAACGATGAAGGTATTCCAAGATAAAAGAGTCCAACCAGAGTGAAGAAAAGAGTTAAACAAGTTTAAGAGGAACCGAAGAGAAGAGTCCGAAAGATTTTTGAGAACAGAAGAGGAAATAACGTCTACTTCGGGAGCAGAATCTGAAGAATTGCGTAAGGACGTTTCTAATTCCGTGAGGGTAAACGGAGTGACCAGAAAATGGGAGGAATTGGAAGAAGACAAAATGCGACGAGATTCATTAAGGTTAGGAACGTAACAAGGAGCAATGGAGTCGTTGTTGAAAGAGATTAACTCATCATCCGAGAGATTAGAGGAAAGAGGATGACGGGAAAGGGGGAACTTAAAAGCCTTGGCCATTTTCCAAACCTGTGAAATAAGAGTAGAGCGTGAGAAGGGGGAACAGAAGTTTTCCACGCTCCTTTTTTTGCTGATTTGAGGATGAATATGGCTCTAGCATAGGCTCTTTTATGAAAAAGATAGTTACTAAGTGTAGGGCTAGAGCGAAAAGATCTGAAAGTGGTTAAACTGAGATCGAAAGCAGCCTTACAATCCTGATTCCACCACAAAGCGGAGGACGACTTCACTTTTTTATGAGATGAACGACGGACAGGAGGAGAAGAACAAGTTAAGACAGAAGATATAGAATCAATGAAGAATTTATATTGGGAAATGCAATTCAAGGAAGCAGGGATAGAAGACAGTGAAGAATCAACAGAAGAACGAAATAGAGACCAATCAGCTTTAGAGAGAATCCAGTTTGGAACGGAGGAGTAGAGGAAGGAGAGGAGGAGGCTTCATTCACTGATATAATAATAGGAACATGGTCACTTCCAAAGGTACCATCTAAAGTATACCATGAACAACTGAAATCAAAATTAGGAGAATGGGATAGATCAATAGAGCTAAGAGAGGAGTGGATGCATGTAGGAGAACCATCATTGAGAAGGAATAAATCATTCTGAAGGATAAAATTCTCTAAGATCGTGCCATTACTATTGTAGTTGGAACAACCCCACAAAGGTGAGTGGGCGTTCCAATCACCACCTATGAGGAAAGGAGAAGAAAGCGGGTTGATTAAAGATAGGAACGGAAAATCACGCAAATCGAAAGTCGGAGGAATGTAGGCGGAAATTAAATGAAAGGGCCTGGAAGAATAGTTCGGAATAGAGATGTGCACTAAGTTAGGATAAGGAAGATTAGGAGAAAACAAGGGTTGAGAAGCATTGGCTAAAAACCGGGACATCATTCCTTACTAAACTAGCTAATCCACCGTAGCCATTGCTGCGGTTGGAACAGATCAGAGAGAACCCATTAAAACTGATGTCAGAAGCGCTTGTTAACCACGTTTCAAAAAGAAGCGCGATGTTAATGCCATATTCATCTAACAGCCGTTCAAAAGAGTTCCTGTTGGCCTTAATGCTGTGACAGTTCCATTGTAGAACCTTAAGATGACAAGGCATAATGAATACTTAGACAGACGGTAGTTGCAAGAAGAAGTAGAACAAGGGAAGGTTAAAATACGCAATAGGCCAAAGAAGGAGGGAAGGTGAAAAGGAGAAGAGAAAATAACCACTATTCCATTTCCATAGACCAACGAAGTAGAAATTAAAATTTCAAAAATAAAGGAAAAGATAAAAAAGAACAAGATAAGGAAAAATGCAAAACAATAAAGCATTCTCCGCTCAGATAAATCATTGCGCGAGGGTTGTGGTATACTATCAACTAACCTAGTTAAAGGCAGCAAGCAACACCGATGCGCTGTAAGAAGTACGGTACAGAAAAAGGAAATAAGACAGTGAGAAAGACAAAATAAAAAAGGTATAAATATGGAAAAATGGCATAAAGGTGGCTCCCATCGCTCAAAAAATACATTGCGTCTGAGTCCCCGTATGCTATCAACCAACCTAGTTAAAGGAGGCAAGCAACACCGAAAGAGCGCCATATATGTAAAATTGTAAAAGCGGCAGCATTATGCCAAAGTAAAAACTGAGGAGAAAAGCCATGGCGTTGGTTTTACGGTAATAGAACGAAATAGTACGTAAAGGAAAGAGAACATTTAGAGAAGAAGAAAAAAGGAAAGAGAGAACAAAGTAGAAGTTAGAAGTAGAAAAAAAGGTAACATCTACTATATCTAAGATTTGCAAAACTTGACAGATGGATAATATTTTATTCTCCAAATTTGGAATATCAAATTTACTGAGAGCGGTTAACAAAGTTGTGGATAAGCCATTATTAGAGGATAGGGAGGAAGAGTTACTAGGAGAAACGTTATTAATAACTGGAGCCGACTCGGCATTTGCGGCATTAGAGGAAGATGGACATATAGGAGAATTGGAAGGATGGGAAGGAATAACGGAACGGCCCCCTTTAGTGCCAGCGTTTAGAGTAAGTTTGGAGTAATAAGAATTGAGAAGATTGGGTGCTTTCGAAGAAGAATGGTGTTTTCGAGATGGAATCCTGACATGAAAGGAAGAAGAACTGCTAGAATAGTTCTGACGCCTCCTCTTAATAGTAGATGCAGAATTCGGTAAGGCTGGGAAATTCGCGGGATTTTAAACTTCTGCAAAGGTAAAAGCGGGAGAAACTATCGAGCCCTCGCTGATGTTTCTGGCTTCGGAGTAGGAGACAATTATCTTATGAATTTTAACTTGCTCCTTATAAGTCGGGCAAGAAGGATCGAGTGCGGAATGGTTACCGCCGCAGAGGACGCAAAGATATGAAGAGGGGTTATTTTGTTTAGCTTTGGGACATTCTGAAGAGGAGTGATTATCAGCGCAAATGGAACAAATAGTTTTACTTTGGCATGAAGCACTGAAATGACCAAAACGGAGGCAATTATGACATAGTTTGAGTTTGCGAATCATAGGTTCAACCCTGACATGATAAGAATCATAAAAAAGAATAGGGGACGAAGAATGGAGCTCATAAATTTAAATTCAACAACTGGGATGGGACTGAGAGAATTATGAGCAGTATGTTTGTGCAGACGACGAATATTAGCGATCGGGATATCGGAAGAACAGTAACGATAAAGTTCTTCCACAAAAAGATCGACAGGAATATCTCGGACTACACCAAAACGGAATAAAAGGGATTACGGGATGAATGATCAAATATTGAGATCTTTATGGACACCGTCGGAAGGTAAAAATTTATTAACTGCCTCGGTTGATGTAAGATTAAGTTTAATTAAGCTTTTACCGGAACGAGAGATTAGCCGAAATATCACTGACTCTATTATGACATTTTTTAACTAGAGACATAGGATGTAAATAAGCAATATTTTCTTTTTCCAAGAAGGTTCTTGAACCGTTTCCAGAATTTTTATATTTAATAAACCTAAACCCTCATCTTTGTAAAGTTCTGTGTAATAAGATGTAGCATATTCATTTATTTTTTTACGATCATGTGTATTCTTTCACCTTGAGCGTCGAAGAGAAAGTTAACCCATTTATTTCTTAACGCTAGATTTTTCCTAATTGTTTTGGTACCCTTTGTACTTTCTAATATTGATTGGATGAAATTATCTGTTTATGTCTTACTGAATATTCTCAGTCTACTTTTTATAAGTTTACATAAAATGTTTAATTAAATTTTTCGATTGATTGTTCTACCCCGTCTTTTTAAAGCCTCTCTTTTGTTTATTAGTTGTTTTATGTCTACCGGTATCCCTCTTAAAGCTAGTACTTTGTTTATGTCTTCAATGCTCTCCGTCGCTTTCTTTATACTGACTATTATCTTCCTATATAATAATTCCATGTTATCTATATTTTGAATATCCTTTAAAAGAAAGAAAGAAGAAAGAAAGATTTATTTGCATAAACAATAACATTACACTCATGACATAGTTATTAATATGTGTGCCGACACGAGTCTTACCACACAACTAAATTAACGAATATACATATAAGTAAGACATGATATGCGACATTTAAGTTAGTAGGAAAAAGAAACAAAAACCTACTGCAGGAGAGAAGGACTTGGTGGCTATTGCCACATTACATAGATATTAACACGGTGATTATCAAATAGAATAATTTAAAAATAGAACTAAAACTAAATATCTAGTACTAACGGCATATAATTCAGAATAATATATTATGCTTAAGTCTACGATGTTTGTACTTAGTATACATAGTGCGTAGTTACCTGGAATCATAATTACTAATAGAGCTGATAAGTAAATTCTCATGCCCTACACATTTATCACAGAACTTAGTAGTTGCACTCAAAACATAATCTCTAATTTGCGGTAACTCTAGAATGTTATGCATAGATGCTACTCTTGCGTATCTATTTGCTCCAAGAATACACATCTTAAGCATCGATTTTAGATTACCAGTAGCTTGTTATAATGCGCCCTACTAACAGAAGACCACACTGGACAAGAGTATGTGATAATAGGCCTTATAAGTGATTTATAGATGACAAGTTTGTTATTTGCACTTAAATATTGCAATTTGGTAAGTGATATACTAGCGGGAGATAGCTCTGTTTGTTTTAACTGAGATGTACTCGATATGTTTGCTGTAAGTCAATTTGCTGTCTAATATTAAGCCAAGATATTTGACATGATTAGACCAGGCAATGTCATTTCCAGAAATAATTAGTTTCCTTGGCAATTGGGGGCGCCGGCGGATGAAGAATATCGCTTGGGTCTTTGATGGACTAATATTAATCTGCCATCTGGTAAAGTATTTTAAAACGCGTATCGAGGCTCTGAAATCTGTTACTTATGGTACTAGGTCTATAAGAACTACAATAGAAGGCAACATCGTCAGCATATAAAGTGACCTCAATGTTAGAAATTTCAGGAAAGTCGTTGAGAAACAATATAAAGAGGAAGGGCCCGAGGAAACTACCTTGCGGTACGCCTGCAAGGACAGTTTTCCTTATGGATTGATAGTTATTAAGAGTTACGTCAAACAGTCGGTTGTTAAGGTAGTTTATAATTATCTTAATTAAGTAAGTAGGAAATTTAGAATTTATTAGTTTGTATACAAGTCCTCGATACCAGCTAGTATCGAAAGCTTTAGCCACATCAAAGAGTACTAACCCAGAATGTTTATTTCGATTAAAATTGTCCGTGATCAGTTATTCTGGCAACTTGCTGAGTAGTAGAGTGACGAGGTTGGAACCCAAATTGACTTATTGTGATTAAATTATTAATATTCGAGTGTTCCCTCAATCTCTTAATCAGTACTCTTTTAGCAATTTTACTCATATTACACAAGAGACTAATGGGTCTAATGTTAGCAATATTTGACCCATCCTTACCAAGTTTGGGTATTGAAATTACTTTTGCAATTTTTCATGCTTGAGGAAAGTATCCAGTTTTTAGGATGCCATTTATTATATTATTTAACTCTACGATACCTTTATTTGGGATATTTTTTAAAACAATGTTGGGAATATTATCGTTCCCGACGGACATGCTGGAATTAAGTTTTTTGATATAATTACGAATTTCTTTGGGCGTAGAAAGTTTCACCTGGGTTAGGCTAATACTATCATTCTCTAAAAAACAAGCGATAGGATCTCTGATTTTATTTCGTTGATAATTAGTTGCAAGATGAGAATTTTGACCGTGTACTGAACAGTAATTCGCTGAAAGCAATTCAGCTTTATTTCGGTCTTGATGCACATAGCAGTTGGAGTTCAAGTGGAGCAGCGGAGGAATGGAGCAAGGCTGCTTATTATACTGTTTACATACTTTCCACAAACTCTTATCTTTTATGTTAAGACTAGAAAGGACCTGTTTAAAGCAATTATTTCTGTGATTGCGAATAGCGCACTAGTTTAGATGTAAAGTTATATAGAGTTCTAATATATTTAGCATTGCTATGTGATCTATTACTATTGAGAAATCTTCTAACATAATTTTTAAATTTTATAGCCGTTAAGATAGTAGTGGGTAGGGGTGTTTTTTTCAAAATGGGTACGAGTATTAGTTGGAACAGAAAGAGTAGTAGCATCATTGATTAATTCTGTAAAAGATGCAAGTCGAGACTCTGTTTTAGAAGAATCGACTATAGGATCGTTTAGTTTAACGTTATCTGAAATATACTGTTTGAAGTAATCCCAATTAGCCCTACTATAGTTAAAATAGTATACATTCGATATATACTGTCGATTATCAGTAATAGCAGTATATATGGGATTGTGGTCTGAAGATAGAGAGTTTAGAGAGATTGGAGAAGTCATGCTTAAGTTTTTTACGACAGCTATGTCTAAGACGCTCGGCCTTAACCGGAGCATCTATGGAAAATATGTTGGTTCTCTAGGAGCAAGAATTTGTAGGTTTTCACGTATGGATAATTGATATAACATATTACCAGCTGCATTGTTGGAAAAACAGTTCCAGATTTTGTTTTTAAAATTGAGATCACCGATTAGAAGCACGTGATTATTAGATCTGGTTAGTGAAAGGATATCATTACAGAAATTATGCATTGATCTAGACGGTTTGTAAACAGCATAAATAAACATGCTGTTTTGAGCGTTATAATTTTGTGATGCGCTATTATAGACTCGAACTCCAACAGCTTGTAAACAACCTAACGGTGGCAAGTAAACGGTATTATGCTTTATTCTTTTATCAATTAGTATAGCGTCTCCTCCGCTCCTACGAGAAATGTCATTCCTGTAAATATATGATAATCAGGAAATACAGTTTTATAGGTAATATCCAGTCTAGTTTCGGATAGGGCGGCTACGTGTATTTTATTCGAAGTTAAGAAATTATGAAGTTCGTTATGTTTGTCAGCTATAGAACAACAATTCCAGGCAACTATATTTAAGTTACGTATACCATTCATAACAATAGTTCAATACATGTTTCAAAAATAATAATCAACTTAGACATAATATCGTTATTTACATTCATTTTAAGTTTATTACTGATTGTTTGAATAACTTTTAAAATCTTTGGCAGATTGAATTCTTTTAAGAATGAAAGTATAGAAAGAAGGGAAGAATTATCTGACGTGGTATTAATGTTAGAGGACGTATTATGATCACCACCAGCCACCTACCTGAGCATAAGTAATATGATCCTGCTTCCGATTTTTAGGTAAATCAGTAAGGTTATACGTCAGCAAGGGTGATCCATATCTAGTATCAGTTAATTTTAGCAGTCGTTTGTAGACTGAACAATCACTGGAATTAGCGGCATGAGATCCCTCGCATTTAGCGTATTTAGGCATATTTAACTTTTTACAAGGTTCGTTAGGGTGGTACAGGCCACATGAAACACATCTTGGCGGAAGGTTACAATTTTGAGACACATGTCCAAATTTTTGACAATTGTAACACTGTACTAAAACACTTTTACGAAAATATTTATAATAAGTGTTTAATTATTAATACATCGGCAATTTTGGTAGCAGGAGGGAAGGTAACTAAGAATATCGGTAGTAAGGTAGGCTGATCAGAAAGGTTTTGTTTATCGGTAAATTGTCTAATAGACTCAAGATTGCAAATCTTTTTTAATTCGCTCTCAATCTCAGCTACTGAGAATGAGAGAGGAAGTCCTTTTAGTACCATTTTTAGCTGCTTTCGCTCGCGTGGTAAGTGTGTAAAAAAGGGAACTTTGTTATTTTTCAAAAAATTAATTACGTTATCGAAATTATTCGAGGATTTAACCAGAATCAGAATTTTATTCCTAAAACTCCTAATATTAAACTCTATGCTAACAGTGTTTTTAAGCGTATAAATTAGCGATTTTACATCGATATTATTATTATCGTGAACAATTGTGATTGTAGGGTATTTATAAAGTGACCATACGTCCCGTTTTGAACGGGACTGTCCTGTTTCTTGATCACGTGTCCCGTTGTCCCCAAACAAAGCGCCGGGACGCAAAATAGTCCCGTTTTGTGAAACCGCACGAAAAATTGCATTGAGGGGTTTCCCGTAACTCCTTAAAATCCTGAATCTCCTTAAACTCCTGAATCTCCTGAAACTCCGGAATTCAAAACCAGTATTTTCCGGAACTCCCTGCCTTGGAGAGAGTTTTAAAAATGTACCAGCCGTTAAAAAACTATTTTTTGAGCATTGAAAAATGTCCCAAATTGTTAAAAAAACTTTTTTGAAGATCCCACATCAGAATTATGGCTTTATTTTTTACACGCTCAGTCCACAAGTTTTCACCAAGCAGTATTGAAGGTCGAAGGTCAGACAGTATCGGCAATTGATATTGCAAAAGAAATCAATCATCTCAAAGAAAATTTGGCTCAGAAAGAGAAAACCCAATTTCTGCCATATACTGTTCGTAGTTTAATTGAGAAACTAAAAGATAATGGCACTAACATTGATAAAGAGTGTGAAAAATACGGCAACAGAATTTTATAAAACAAGCCGTGAATATATGGAACAGTGGACTAGCTTTCTTACTAAAGAAATGGAGATATTTCATTGGGCAGATTTAAGAAAAGTACTTGCATGGGAAGATATTCAAAAAACACTGGATGTATTGATTGAAAAGAGATATATTCACTGTAATAAAGATACAGAAGTATTCGACGAATTTACATTAATTTCAAGCTACGTCACTTCCCAAAAAATAATCGAATGGAATAAATTAAAAGTCTCTACAGAAACTCGTTGGGTGGAAGTATTCAAACACTTTCGTACCAACAATCTTCAACATGAAAATTTTTGTATTCTAATTGAATACATTTTATGTCTACCTGGAACAACTGCTTCAGTAAAAAGAGTTTTTTCTCTTATGAATAAATTGTGGACATCTTAAAAAAATCAGTTACAGGTTCCAGTTATGAAAGCGATGCTGATAACCAAAGTTAATATAAAAAAAACGTGCCTAGAATTTTATTCTTATTTAAAATCATCAATAACTTTATTAAAACAAATTTGTTCCTCTGAAAAATATAAATGCAATTAAAAATATTTATATACATATTTTAATAATTATGAACTAATAATTGATTTTTATTTTTCATATCTTGTTATTATAAAAATAATTATAATTAATCATATAAGTAAAGTGAATACTAATTACATTAAGTAACACTTATTCTAAATAAAGAAAATTAAAAAGGTGTGTTTATTTTCATTGTTAACCAGCTAACTGAGGTATAAAAACGTATACCCCCCCCCTTATACTACCCATCGTTATACCCCTTAGGTCCCGTTTTGAGTTAAAAAATAAATGGTCAGTTTAGGTATTTACCGACTTTGTCATTAGAATCTTCGCCGAATAACGTCTGTTTGATGATGCTTTCTTCAACTTGCAACGGGGCGAAGCGATTACTCGTAGCTATTGTAGATGGCGAAGTTCTCAGTCGTTTGGTAAAGCTTTCGCATTTGCGTCGTTCCGCTACCGTCCAGCTAGATGACTGATGAGCTTCTGTAGTGGAATGGTTAGTGTTGGTGTTAACGGCAGGAACGAAATCGGAACCTAATTCCTGCGCACCACTAGAGCAGCTAGAGGGAGATAAATGCTCACTGATATTTATTTGCTCATGTCGATGAGCAGCAGCCGACTAATCCTGATTATCGATAATTTGAGGTGGTGGTGGTGTGCGGCACATTACTATTAAATGATGTCTCAGATTTATTTTCGTGTTACATAGAATATTTGCTATCAGATTATAAAATTCATCGCAGTCTTTTTCCTTAGAATTCGCTGTAGCAGCATATATCTGTACTATAGTTATGGTTTGATTATTTCTATTCGCTTTGAATTAATCAAAATAATTTCAATTAAACATTATTATTTTAATTCTTCATTAAATATTGTAGTATTAACGACTAATAATTAAATTTCTTAATGGAATTTTAAATTCAATTTTGATAATTATACACATATTTTAAAGTGTAAAAACCGCCGAAGCGCTATATCAGTAGCGTCTTTGAAGTGCGCTCCGGCACTTTCCGTATCCATATATCGAACTATCTAATTCCAACCACTGCCGGGTATATTACCATTGCTACATAAAGGAGGTCACTTGGCGGTCATTTTTGAAAGATGTTTGCCGCTTAATATCTCAATTGTTACTGCTGGTATGTGTCATCAGGTGCTGTAGGTTTTTCGGGTTTTGCTAGTGTACAGCTTACTCCTGATTTTAGAATTTCTAGTTTTTCTTCCAACCCACTGACTGATCTTTTCTATAGTCCGTTCAACGAAAATGGGCCGATCGAAAAAAGTCGATATAAATCGATATTTATTATCCAGTTCCCCCGCCAGCTAAAAATGCCGAGGAATTGCCAATAATAATTATGGTTTTACGTCAAAATTAAATGTTCATTTAAACCGTAAAAAGTTCATTTAATTAAAATCATTTTTAATAATGGAATTAATTAAAATTAAATTGTGATTTCAACGTTTATTTTAATTTGATTAGTTCTTGCTTAAAATGGTTATAAATAACAATCACAAAATTCAGATTAATTATAAGTGATTGAAATAATGAAATAAATTAAAATAAAAAATAAATACCACCGCAATATTTATAAACTTTCATACAATTTGTGTATTGTTAATTTAATTTTTCAAAAATATATTATTCATAACCAAATTATACTTCTAGTTGATAAATAAGAATATTCCAATAAATTTCAATTATTAAAAGGACGAATACACTTGTAATTCTGTAATAATAATTTCCATTTTTTTTTTGGTTTTAAGTTTATACGTGATATTGTGTTTATTTTTATAGTTTCCACTCGTTTATTCATTGGTACTTCTAATTTATTTCAATATATTTTCACTAGTTCTGATTTCCTTATTTTTGTATTTTTCCAGTTTTATCTTAATTTACTTTATTTTCTTTTTGCCTCTTACTGGACATTTTTGTTTTATTTTTCTAGAAATAGTCCCTCTCAGGACTTTTGTTTGTACCGGTAGTAGATTGCACTTTGTCAGGCCCGGATTAAGTGTATGATAGGCCCGGGCCTACGGAAATATTAGGGGCCCTTTTCGGAAGTGACAAAATTATCAATTTTATAGAATAAATAAATTTTCTTTAATTTAATTTAATTATATTATTTTGAATTTACGAATTAATATATAATTATTAACGTAAACAAAACTAAATATCATATAGACAATGGGTAGAATTTTCGATGCCAAAAAAAAAAATATATATATATATATATATGTAGGTATATATAATTTTAAACAATGAATTTTTCAGCAAATTTTAACCAAAGATTTGCATAAAAGGATAGTGTATGTGCGTGTGTTTCGCGTGTATACAAGCACACACATTCATACACACATTTCCTAAAAACGTAGATTCCGACTCGTTATACCTTAAAACAAAAATTTTACTATTACGAAGTTTCCTCCTAGAGGAGGAAATAAAAATGGACACAAAATTATTAACAAATAAATGTATTAAAAAATGCACTTGCTCCTGTAAAGTTAATTCTATTTATTTAAAAAAAAGTTGGTCTATATGATAAATGATAGATTAATTTTTTATTACATGTCGGAAGTGGGTGTCTCTTGGGGGCCCCTTTATAAGGCAGGGCCCGGGGCTGCAGCCCCCCTAGATCCCTCCTAAATCCAGGCCTACACTACTTTGTTTTACTTTTTTAACATCTAACAAAAATGGCCGGCAGTAATGACGAAAAATTGGTCATTCTATCAAATTTGGGATCAAGAACGAGTATAAAAGATTTCAATAAACAAAGTAAAATGATAATTGCAAATGTTTATAAGTTTTTCTAGAAGTTAGCTGATAACCCAAATGGAAGAAAATAATTTTAAACCCAAATATTGTTAAAATTTTAAATAAGTATAAAAGAACGCTGCTACTGCATGTGGAATAGCAGTGAAAAGCATTTATAATGTTAAAAAAGGTATCAATAAATTGGAAAACAAACTAATTTGTGGAATGTCGCGAAAACGTATGAACGAGAAAAATTAATTACCAGGCTAGACAACTTTAACGGAAAACATAGCACGGTTCACACAGTTCATTCTTAAATAATAATATAATCAATAATCGATCATTGCTTCCGATTTCTTTTAAATTTACTGATCAAAGTATTAATAAATTTCACAAACATTTAAAAATATAGACATATATATGTAATATGATTGCGCTATTTTCCTATATTGAAATATTTTTATGTTACACAAAATAAAATAAAATTCAAAATTCATAAAGTATCATCTGATAAAATTTTACAATAACTCGTGTACTTTAACTGGTGTAATGTTTAAAATTGCCATGTAAATTGTAAATTTATTTTATTTTTACGTGTTTTCAATTTGTTATTTACCATAATAAATAAGTTTGATTTATTTACTTCTTAATAAACCTTAAATACCTGTATACTCACAAAAACGAATACTGTCTGTCTCCATTTATCATCAAATTAACAAACAAAGATATTAAAGAATGATACAAATAGTGTTGACATTATACGATCGATACTAAAATAAATTTATCACCATATCTAATTTAACCGAATGTGTAAGTTAAATAATAATAACAATAACAACTGTTTCGTATTTTCATTATTTACAATCTTTAATTTTGTATTTATAATTAAAGTAAAAATTATGCAATTTTATTAATGATTTCAAATAAACCTAAATATATGAACTGGAAAAAAATGAACGAACAAAATAACGTTAAAATGAACTAATTCATTTTATTAATAAATTAATAATAAATGCGTGTTTGATTTATTTTTGGAATGATGATTGTAAAATATATTTTAAAAATATGTTATTTTGAATAAAGAAATAAAAATTTCAGCTTGAATTTGAATAATATTAAACATTTGGCAGCAACACTGAAATATGGACTTTTATCGAAATTTTCCCATCGGCACATTTTTGTTGAACGGACCAGAATGTCTCTTTTATCATTAAACGCATGACGCATCACTGTTTTTATACTTTTAGTTTTGCTTCGATAACCACTGCTAAAAGGCACAATCACTATCTGCTTGAACAATTTCGCATAATTTTTATTATTATAAGGTGCCCAAGGCCGTGTCCATAGGGCCGGGGGGTTAACCCCCCACCAAGAGAACTAAAATAGTTATTATAAATACACAAAAATCTGAAAAAAATCAAAAATTTAAAATAAATATTGATGATTTTTTAGGCTGTTCTTACCTTTAAAAGAAAAATGAAAAAATATGCTCCATATTTTTAGGTGCTTTATTAATATTTTATGCAAAATTTTGTATTACGAGTACATGTAACTTTTATTAATGTTTATACAGTAATTCATTTAAGTAAATTATTAATATATAAATCAAAATGATGGAAATTATTAATAGTATGAATATTAGTGGAAAATGTATTGGTATTTATAAAAAAAATATGTGAAGAAAATGTTTACCCCCCCCCTCAATTAAAAATTCTAAATACGAGCCTGAAAATGTCCAGTTATCCAACTTTCCTATTAGCATTACGGCCACCTTTTTCCTCGAAATCTAATTCACGGCACGTTTTTCATTCATTCGTTTTTTTGTCCAACGCATTTTTAGTTTTATCCATCTCCGAAAATGTTTATGTCACGATACAATCCGGTTTTGTTTACCGCATCTTCATTACTGTTAAGTGTCTCATAGCGGTACAGGCTTCTTTTTGTCATTTTATACATTATGCACTAAAAGTCATTAATTGATTCTGTTTACAGAATTTATATATTTTTTTCATCTTTTTTCTAATCTAAGCTATTCAATCAAATTCCATCATTTTCCTGTACTGATTTTAGCATTAAAACCGCCAATTATTCTTAGCACTTTATTTTGTTTGAATACATCTGTGAGCTGTTTTTCTATCTCTTCATCATCTATTGTTTGTAATAACTGTTCTCTTACATTTCAGTGCAGTCGTCAAAATATCCTCCTCGAAAACGGTATAAAACCGCTGAAACAAGGGGACATATTTTTTGCTGAGAATAAAACTAAGCCCGTTTTTGTGCTAAGAATTGTGATTTCCTAAATGACAAAAGTCCCTCTCTCTTTTGTATTCATTTCTCAATTTCCCGGGAGGGGAGGGGGTATAATGTTTGCAAATTACGATAATTTGTATTTTCAATCTTTTCATCACACGCCGAGCATTAGAGTTCTCATTTACCAGGTTCGTTTGAAATCCAGACGTTCCAAGCAACGATTTTTATTCGCGAACCCGTTTTAGCACAGTAACCATAGCATTTATAACAAGAAATCCTTGCTTATAAAAGTGATAACACATAACTCTACAGAAATTTTACCTATACAACACCTCGAAAAATCTTCGGCGCTATATTATAGTAACCAGTGTGAACTTTAAAAAACAATATAACATATATTTTACTTATATATTATTTTTTTTTAATTATCTATATCTTTTACTGAACAGATAGCTTAGAAGGGGAAGAATGTTTTACAAGGACAAATTTAAAGAAAATTACGCACCAGTTCCAGAATCATGTATACATATATGTATATTACAATTGTTCTTTGCGAAACATTTAAACGTACAGCTGTGTGTATTCGTTTATTGCAGCCGAAATATATGTGCTGAGGGTATTTAACAATTTTTTGATACCTCAGTTAATTAATATAAAAAATTTAATAAAACTTTACAAAAAGAGTTTTGTTTTTTTATTATGTATATTTTCCTTCTTCCTTCTTTAACTATATAAAATATCATGACATATAATAATTTTTGAATTTTATTGTTATTATTATTATTATTTTATTAATATATATATATATATAGGAAAGGCATTAATCGGTACGTTGTATGAAATTGTACTGGTGTTTATTTTTATTTTATTTTATTTTATTTTTTTTAAAATATAGAATTTAGTGTTCGTTAATAAGGCTTAACTTAAATAAGCTAACGTTGCAACTTAAAAATTTTCGTTACCTTTTTGGGGTAGAAATTGGCCTGTGAAACAGGGATTCCGCCACAATCACTAACATTTAGAAAAAGAAAAAGTTAATTAAAACACAATTTGATTCGGAAAAAAAACCACAAAAATGGAAACGGTGGATGAAGAAGAAAAAAATGAAAGATCGACAGTACAATAGGGTGCAGAATATACTGAATTTAATAAATGTTTCATAGGGGAAGAAGAACCCTCGAAGGAAATAATAATGATAAAAATATTGAATGAATGAATTTTATTTCGCAAAGTAACATGAAATTTTTATAACTATACACTGCACATTACCTGCTTATTCGCAAGATTGCATGAACAGCAGGTTTACATCTCTAAGAATAGTATTTTACTATGCCGTAATATTGTGAGAAAAATTTGTAATACGGAACTTTTATACTTCTACTTAACCCATGTTTACATTACGTCCTCTATTGAATAATAAAACAATGTTTACGTTCGACTTATATACAACTTATTTATACTTAGGGGCGGATCTACTTAAAGGCTTTTTAGTCTGCAGCCCAGGGCCCCGTGACTACAAAGGGCTCCAGCCCCCATTGAAAACAATAGACGATCGATATTGTGAAGTAAAAAAAATAATATTTAAAATTAACATTCAGAAATATAAGTGTATTTAATTCTAATTTTTCAAAATTATTTTTACGTAATATATATTCAGAATCTATTTTAAAGGGTTGACATTTAACCAAACTGTGATCAAATATTTTTCAAAATCAATATAGTACATATTACATATATGTATATACTAGGTAAGTAAAAAGAATTATAAATCATGATTTTTTGGTTTTTATTTTATTTTTCAATACTAAATGAATTCTTTAATCATTTTTTATTTTCAGAAAAATATCAAAATCTTATTTTATAATATGTCTGTTAGAAAATATAAAAGTGGAGCTGGAAAACGAAAATTAGTTAAATCGAGAAAAAGAAATAAAGAAATGTGCAAAAATTGAAACTTTTTTAAAATTAGAATATAAAAAACGAGAATAAAATAGCTAAACATCCATTAACAAGCGAAAAGGAAGGGATCTTATCCGAAGAGAATCTAACCAAAGGGAACAGAAAATCGCAAAAACCAGAAAAAAATGCAAATGATAAAAATATGCAAGATCTTACCTACCAGCAACCCTCTGTGAACAATATTTGTGTTCAGCAAGAGAATGGTAATACGGAGGCGAAAAGAAATTTAGAAAATATTGAATTTGAGTTCGAGAAATATGTTGAAGTGGGCTAGTGGCCAGGATTGCTAAATAATGATTTTATTAATGACATCCTCTCACATGAAATGACTAACTTCAAAATAAAGATACGAAAAATAAATATTCAGCTTCAATAACAAAAATACAAAGAACGAAACAGATCATTTTCAAATAGTTATTTCATAATGAAAATGAAAAATGGCTAATTACTGGAAAGATCTTGGTTATGTTATTCAACCAGGGTTGGTACTGTTTTTTGTTTGGTTTGCAAACTTTTTTGTAAAACCTCTTCGCAATATACAATCGGATTTTCTGATTGGAAACACATAGGAACTTGTTTAGAAAATCACGAAAATTCTAATGAACATAAGAATTCAATGTTAGTGTGGTTGACATGAAAAGAAAATAAGTCTATTTTAAACAAGCAGCTTCAGGAGAAATTAAGAAAAGAAACAGAATATTATCACAATGTCCTAAAACGGGTTATTGCAGTGGTAAAATTTTTGTGTATAAGGGGCTTAGCATTTAGAGGTTCCGAGGACAGATTCTTCACATAATGGTAATTTTATGGGTGCTCTGGAACTATTGGCAGAGTTTGACCCATTCATTCGTGAACATATTGAACAACGAGAGCTGCGACCAAAACCAATAATATCGTAATTATCAAAAACAGTATATGAGGAAGTAATTGAGATTATGGGCAAACAGATAATTAAACAAATTATAACTCAAATAAATAATGACAACACAAAATATTATTCAGTTGTGATGGATTCAACCCCAGATTTGTTTCACAATGACCAACTTGCTATTGTATTGCAATACTGTTTTCAGGGAAAGGGGTATAAAAGATTTGTACTGTTCATTACAATTAGTGGTCATACTGGCTTACATTTATTTAATATTCTACAAGACTTTTTAGAAACAAATCGACTACTACTGGATAGTTGTACTGTCAAAGTTTAAAAAAAAAAATTATGATGGCATTATGAAAATTTTTAAAAATTTCAGTGAAAATGAGGATGAGAAAGTTGATTCTCGAAAAGAGGCAGAAATTTATTTAATAAACTGGCGAAACTTGATACCGAAATTTTGATTATTTTTTTGAGAAGAAATTTTGGAGAGATTTAATTTAGTTAATAAAAAGATACGGAGCCCTGGTTTAGATATTTGTGAAGGCAACAAGTTAACTGTGTCATTAAAAGAGTTCGTGAACAACATACGGCACCAATCAGATCAAAAGCTAAAGGAATACGAAGAGAAAGCTAAAAAATGAAGTACTAGTGTGCGAACAGACTACAGTGACATAAACCAGAGACGCATTACTTCAAAATTTTCAGATAAGTCTACACATAAAGTCTCAGTATACGACGCAGAAAAATTTTAAAGAGACACGCCAAACGTTGAGTTGAATATACTGATTATGGATTTAAATAAAAGAAACCAAGTCTATAAGACATATAGCAAAAAATTCAAATTTTTAATGGTTTTCAAGACAAAAATATGGAAAACATAGATCTGGATAATTTACGTAATGTTATCGATTATTATCCAGATGACGTAGGCGAACATTTAGCGAATGAGTGCATTCAGTTAAAATCGTATTTACTACAGTCTAAGCCAGAGTCTTACACCTCTTGCAGTGAAATTTTTATGCTAATTTATGAAAAGAAACTTGTTAATGTTTTCCCAAATTTTTATAACATCTTAAAGATTTTTTTAACGTTGCTAATTACTAGCTGTAAAACGGAGCACTCTTTCTCCATGATGTCGTATATAGAAAACAAATATAGGACAACAATGTCGAACTATCGACTAAATCATTTATCAGTTCTTTCCATAAATTGTGATTTAATATAATTGTTTAATTACATAAGTGTTAAATATTTATTTTTGTCTTGGATTAATAATTAATTAATCTTATATGTATGCATTGTGTTTCATCGTTCACATCACAAGTCTCACATTTATTCTAGTGGTATATAAATATTTTAAGCAGTTTTTCCGTAAAGTTTATGAAAGATTAAAATCTTTGAAACCATTGAACCTTTTAAAAATTGCGTAGTTTACTTTTAGATTTAAATTTATGTAGCATATGTTTGTGCAAATTTTTATAATAACCTTATTCATTTAATCGCATATTTCAGTTTCAAAATCATTTAATTCTGTTATAATTATATTTTTTAACACTAAGCAACTAATAATAATTGTTAAAATTTTAAATATTAATCGTATTCTTATTCAAACCTATGCGCGTGGGATAACAAAGATTATTTAAAACAGACCTGATTTTGAAAAAATAAACAAAAGTTAAAACAATCATTAAAACCAAAAAAAAAAAAAACAGAAAAAGAAACGATAAAGTTAAAGATTTTTTCGAATTAATGCGTAAGCACTGGTGGTAAATTTAAGTTCGTTTCCAACGATACCTGAAGGGGAGAGAGAGAGTAAATTGAACAAGGTGAAAAATATAATTTAAAAATATCGGCGAAAGTTTAGTTGAAGTTGAGCCGGCCTCGGCTCTGTTCTTCACATTTACAAGCTAATTTTACAATAATAGAAGGCGAGCGATTCGTTCTGCGTGCATCTTTTGGCTAGCGCTAAGGGGAAAAGTAAGGATAGTGTTGGCTGATGGGGTGAAAGGTTTGGCACATATTTAAGAAATCGGCGAGTGGTTTAATCTGATCGAAGGAGTAGAATAAAAAGATAGAAAAAGGTAAACTGGAAGGCAGAGAGATAGGTGCCTCCAGCAGGGTGGCTGGAAGTTTAATAAATAAGTTCAATTTAACTTTTTCAATTTCCCGATTTCTGCAGCAAATGCCTGTCTAACCACGCGCTCCGTTAGTGGAGCAGGAAAATGGATATCTGTGTTTCTGTAATGGAGTTTTTCGCACAGCCAGATGAAATTACCCGTGTAATTATGTTCCGTTTTAAACAACTTTGGCTCTAACCGGGCCCCAGGCGACCCTGACAACGAGCTGGAGGCCGCTGCTGTTGGTCAGGGCGATTGAGCTGTGTTTCTGGGCCAGCGATGAAGTGTGTGTGTGCTGTAGTGCCGCAAAGCGTGATGGCCCTCTTCTTAAAAGTCAGAATGAGACGGATGGTAAAGTGCGCGAGCAGGCCATGCGAAATATATAAAGCTATATAATTTTAATTATACAACTTTTCCTATTATTTTCCCATTCATAAATTATAATTAAATATGCGGGGCTCCCTCCCTTCCCCTACCCCTTTCCCTTACCGCTTCTGCACTGTCCTATCCTCGTTCGGCCGATTCGTTCGTGACCAAACATTACCCCGTCACTTACTACATTAATACCCCGATGCGCGGTTCGCTGCACTAAGCGAAACATCCGACAGAGCAAAAATAAAAAAGGATCGCTAAAAGATTATAAAAAAAATTTCATGAAAAACAAATTAACTGAACTTTCCTTAGCGGTAGAAAATGGATCTTTTTTTCATTTTACGAGAAAAACAACAACAAAAACTGTTTTAATCATAATAATATCGTAGTTAATGCTCCTACTGGCCGATTTTTTTCATCGTAATACCAGTAATAAACCATTATTATTATTATTATTATTATTATTGTTGCTATTGTTATTATTATTATTATTGCTATTTTAATATTTTTGTTAATGCTTTCACTTGTTAAAAGTACTTTAATTAAACGTTAATTAAAAAAAATATGTAATAAATTCAGATTTTAAGTAACTAGGGAATTAAAAATGAAATGAAATTGGTTTCATTTTTTTTATACACATATATATTCGAAAACATTAAGCGTATTAAGACAACTATTTCGTTTTGTTCAAGTTCCATTCAGCGTACCGTCGATTTAGAGGTGAGCACACTAATTTTATTAAATGTCAGTTCGTGAGTTTTACCTGTAAACCAAGGAGTAGTCAAACGTACGATATATAAATTTTTTCATGGTAAGAATGGTAGTGAAGTAGTACATGATTACTGTATTTATTAATTGAACACATTGTTAAGTTTATTTCTGTCGTAGTGTATGATTATTGAATTTTTAAATAATCATTGAAATAAAACGTTTAATGCATTTGCTTTGTTTTACCTTTTTTTTGGAAATATATTTTTCTCCCAATTAACGTTTGTGAACTATCTTGATTATATAAAATTATTATTATTATTATTATTATTATTCATATACTTCAATAACACGGAGCGTGTATAAAAATTTACGAAAGATTAAAAAATTAACAGCTGAAATTCTGGTCAAAAGACTTCCTCAACCTTGCCTATTCCTTACGGTCCTGAGTAGTTTTTCGATATTATCGATTATTTATGAATTTTATTGTTTCATCTTTCAATCTTACCTATTGTCCGCCGCTCTTTCTTTTTCCTATTATACACTAGTTTTTTATATAATATGCCCACCTGTCGTTTTTTAGACCTATTACATGTCTACAGCCCAATCCTACTTTTTCATTTTATACTCGTTAACAAAATTTATTGTAGATTTTATTTTATCTCTTCTTATCTTTGTGTTTAACATTTAGGATAAATCTACAAATTGCATTTTGAACAGTCTCAATTTATCTTTCTTCCATATTTGTTATAGACTATGTGATTCATAAACCGAAGATGAAACCGCACAGCTATTAAATATTTCACATTTGCTTTTTTTATTCTTTTTTTAAGTTTAAAACGACATTAATTATTACATTACAATTTATTTAAGTACATATAAAAATTTAATGTGGTCAGCGGTGGAAACCATCCAATTAAGTTTTGGATTCTTCCACTCCACATTTTACAATCTTAAATCTTTATCTTAATATACTTTAATTTTAATATAAGTTAATATTAGTCTTTTTATATTCCAATTCCTTTTTGGCTAATTCATTAAACATTTTAATTTTTTTCTGCACCAATTCTCCGCAATCTTCCACTATTTCTGTATTTAAAATATTGCATCCGTTCAGGATATGCTGTACACTGTCCTGCTTATTGCATCTAATGAAAAATTATCCGTTTCCGCTATATTAAATCTTTTGAAGTAGATTTTAAAATTTCCATGTCCTGATATGTACGTTGTAAAAGTTTGGAGTATAATACGTGTTATTAAATCTCTCTTTAATTGTTGGAAAAAAAAACTTTTCGTTATTCCGTCATGACTTATCCACACCGTTTCAAATATTGTTCGCTGATAAATTTTTTGAATTGTCTGGCTGTTAAAATTTTATTCTCTATTATATAATATTTGTTATTTGTATATGTGATATTTTCGAAAGTTTGTTCTACCTTTAATTCATTTTTGATTGCAAATACTGTTATATATTTTTCTATTTCTAAGTATATAGGTAACATTCCAGCTATAACTAATGCATTTGTATAATTTATTGTTTTTTAAGCTAAAAATTAGTTTGATTGTTATGGTTTCATGTACGTTCGCTAAAAAATTTTGAAATTTATTGAACTTTAGCATATCCTTGTAAATAATACTATTATATAATAGATTTGATAATATCACTCTGTTTTGTATAATATTATTCCTTTTTTGTAACTTCTGATTGTTATTATTAAACAAGTTTTGTGAATATACTAATAAATTTCGTAATTTTATCACTTATGCACCAGCAGTGATCGTAAAATTTGAGGTGTTTATCTATTTTTTTTTTTTTTTTTATTAAATGGGCTCGGTGTTAACACTGACCCAACTACATGGACTTAGATCACCTACTCAGATTCTGAGACGATCGGAGATAGAAAGTATAAAGGAAAGAAGGAGGGGAATAACGGCTGGAGATGGGAAGGAACGGATAAAGGAAGCATTGAAAGGGGTAGGAAGATCCAACACCAAAAGTTCGGCGTACAGATGAGAGCACTCAGGAAAAAGAGCAGTGAATTCAAAAAGGATATGGTTGGGGTCGCATATAAAGGGAGGATCAGTTGAGTGGAGAGGGCAAAAGGGAGAAGGTGAAAGAGAAAAAGAAAAACGAGAAAAGGGAAGAAATTGGTACCAAGGCTGTGAATTGGGAGTAGGCTGTAGGAGGAGGTAGAAGGAGGAGCGATTGGCAAAAAAGGAAGGGTAGATGTCAACCCACAGTCTGGTATGGAGACTTGCGGAGAGAAAAGGATGTCTGAGGCAGGAAAATAGGAATGGACCATTGAGAGACGCTGAGCGAGCTAGGAAGTCAGCTGCTTCGTTGCCCTCAATGAAAGAGTGGCCAGGAACCCATAAAAAGTCAATAACGATAGAACGTGCTGAGCGCAAGTTGGAGATAGAGGCACGAACAGAAAGAATGATATTATTAGTCGAGTGGGAAGGAGGAGAAGAGATAGCTTGCAGCACGGATTTGGAATCAGTAATAATGAGAAATTTACAGATCCCTCTTGAAGAGGAAATAAAGGAGACAGCACGGAGAATGGAGACTGCTTCAGCAGAAAAAATGGAACAAAAGGAAGGAAGTTTGAAGGATTCCGAGTGATTAAGCGAGGGGGCCGTAAAAGCACCACTACATACAACAGGATTGTCGTTCGCACAATGCGTACGTCAATTAGAAGATCGTGACAAATGGCGGAAAATCACAAAATCACTGGTGGATTAAATGTTAATCACAATACCCCACCTGGGGTGACAACTGTAGATGATGATGATAACATAAGTAAAATATAAGGATCACCGCTCCATTTACGGGACGAAAGAGCTTTTAGTATATTGAGCCCTTTGAGAGCGAACGTACACAGATAACTGATACGTTCACGAAAGGATAAGGTGCTATTAAGTGTAATACCGAGATAAGAGAAGGAATTGACTAAAGTGATGGGAAAGTGGCGTAAAGAAAGATTAACTAAGGAACGGTTATAAGGACGGAATGTGAAAACCAAAGAGGAAGATTTTTCATGTGAGATAGAAATATGAAGAGAGGATAACGTATTTTCCAAAATGGCAAGAGAATTATTTAGCTCCGCGTTCACCGCAGAGATATTATCCGACGAGGAATAGATAAGAATATCATCAGCATAGAATAACGACGTGGAGGAAACTCGAAGGATAACGAGACTATGAAAATATATATCGAAAAGAGTAGGGCTAAGACATGATCCCTGCAGGAGACCCGAATTATCCTGGTTACGGAAAAGTTTAATAACTAAGAAGGTGAATTGGAGAGGAATATTAATGGAGAGCATTTTGTCATGCAAGGAAGGTAAATGGACATTATCAAAGGCAGAGGTGGCATCAATGAACGATGTTTCGCGTTCGCTTCCACCTTCTGTTCTATGTCAATTGTTCTACCTATTTTGCTCTTTCTACCTACCAGTACGGAAACCTCAAATAGCTTCATCAACATCCACACCAGAACCCTCTTACACTTCTCTCTTTCACTCCCTACGTACCTATATTTGTCTACAAACCTTCTTACTCTGACCACCGCTTGTGCCGATCACGTATCGCAGCGCCACAGCACACTCTCTCACGTTCACATACACGTAAACATCATTAGCAAACCGATATATCGAAATAATCAAAGCCTTTATGTACGCCAAAATTGGAAACATGATAATACTAAAATCAAACTTCTGCTCAACAATATCAACCGAAGTTGCTTAACTTAAGTTATTTAAATCTTCTTCATCCCTACTCATCGATACTCTCTCCTGCTCATTTTTTTTGACAAATATTTTGCCCCTCTTTGTCCACACGTATCTGTAATTCAATATCCTGGCTCTTTGCTTCGTTAACCAAAATAAATTCTTATAAAATCGCGAGAGATTTTCGTTGATATAAACATTCTACATACTTTCTGACTTCGTAATCTCCTTGTCCCAAATCGTAGTTCTTTTATTTTCGAACATGAGATCTGCTATCCTTGTTCCTGTCTTCACGATAATTGGCTTAGGCATTTTTGTATTCTTCGAGTTCAATCTATGCACCGCCAAGATGTCCCTTTCATTAATCTCAACTTCTAGTTTTTTACCGATTTTACTCACAATGCTTATTAAGTTTTCGTTAGCCTGTTCGGTGAAACCATGTAATTCTATATTTTCACGCCTGGTATATTTCTCCAGCTTACTGATAGTGTTGTTTAGCATCCTCATTTCCGTGTCTTTTTTCTGAATCTACCCAGTGAAGGCAGCTCCTTGTGCACGTAATGCCTTTACTTCATGCGTCAGTATTTTATTCCCCAGTACTATTTCGTAATATTTTTTCGGCAAGAAGGAAATCGATTCCTTCAACTCTTTCATATCCTTTTTTATACTCTGAATACCTTCGTAACACCAATTCTTTTCTTCATTTGTGTCCACTAAATTAAGCTTTTTTTGTTGAGCCACCTTGCATGCTTTAATCGCTTAGCTGTCGTTTTGTTATTTTTTTCCCTTTAACCATTTCTGTACGGTATTACACCAGCGACAAAATATGCGATTAAAAACGAATTAGCATAAAATGTCTTACTCGTATATAAAATCAGATTATCACTTGTAATTTCACGGAACAGTTACTTCTAAATAAAGAAAGAAAAAAAGGGAAAGAAAAGGACGAAATAACTGCTGCAGAAAATATTTGTCCGTTTACTTTAGTGTTAATTAACTACTTATAAAGTTCGAAAACTTAACCATTCATGACCTTTGATGTAATGTGAGAAATGCGAGATATAGATGCGTAAAATATGAGACATAAAATATTTCAGAGTGAACCGGTTCCGCCTGTTCGTTCAAATGGCTTACCTTATTTTAGTGTATCGGAGTCTGAACATATGCGCACGCTTGGGCCTTAGCTTTGTTAAATGGCTTGCTATTTTTTTTTTATTCCTTATTTTATTTCGATTATCAGATGATTGATTACCCATTAACGGGAAAAGCGCACACTAAAAAAGCAACATAAATCGTAAGAGGAACTATTCAGGTGGGCTCCCACAGGGTTCCTGTCTGAGTCCTACACTTTTTAATATCTACTCTTTTGATATCGCTTCTCTTCCTATTTCTTCTTTCTCCCTCCTCTTCGCTGACGACATTTTGGTCTATTCCACCTATGACAATCTGTCCGTCGCTATTGATGAGTTGAATAATTCGCTGTCTATTCTTAATAATTCCCTTTCTCGTCTTCACCTCTCTCTTTCTCCTACTAAGTCGTCTTGTATCATTTTTTTCTCTCCGACCCTTTAACCGAGCTCTAACTCGCATCACTGTATCTGGTATTCCTATCCCCGTTGTCAATTCCATATGCTATCTTGGCCTTTTTTTAAATAGCCGCCTCACATTCCATGAGCACATTAATTTTCTCTATAAATCCTGTCTTAAAAGACTTAATCTCCTTAAATCTCTCTCTCATCTCAGATGGGGAGGCGATCCGTTTATCCTTCTAATTCTCTTCAAAGCCATCATCCGGTCCAAGCTCGACTATTGTTCCTTTATCTACGGCAATTCCTCCAAGTCTCTCCTCACTAAACTTGACGCGATCCAGAACTCTTCATTTGTTGAATTCCTCTTTTCCTGCTCATGTATTGATCTTTACTGATAGTTCCAAGAGCGAGGACAGCGTGGGTGGTGCGTTTACTGCTCCGTCGCTTCGACATTCTAAGTCCTTCCGGCTTCCTTCCTTCTGCTCTATTTTTTCTGCCGAGTCGATCGCCATCATTCAGGCTATCTCTTATAGTTCCTCCTTAAGCGATCTTTCCCAATTCCTCATTATTTCGGACTCTAAGGGCGTCCTTCAAGCCATATCCTCTCCTCCTTCACATTCCTCTGATAATATTATTCTCTCAATTCGTTCTCTTACCTCCACCTTGCAGTCATCCCGTTCTATTCTCATTGATTTTTTGTGGGTCCCCAGTCATTCCGGAATTGATGGCAACGATGCAGCCGATTCTTTGACTCGTTCTGCTAGTCGCCTTGATTCATTCCTCAACCATTTTCCTTCTTCAGATATCCTTTCCTTATCTACCTCCAATCACGCCAGACTTTGGCAGGATATTTATCCCTTCCTATTTTCTAATCGTCATTCTCATTACCGTTTCATTCAGCCAATTCCTCGGTCCCTGTCTTGGTTCCATTCTATTCCTCTCAGTCGTCGCTCTTCTATTTTCTCCCTAATTCGTCTCCGGATCAATCATTCTCTCCTCCCTTCCTCTCGCTTTCGATTTGCTCTATCGCCTTCTCCTGATTGTTCTCTCCACGATTGTGATCCTCCTCGTACATGTGATGCTAATCACATTTTCTTTGAGTGTCCTGCTCTTCGTAACGAACGCAACCTTTTATATAGTCAGCTCCTGTCATTAGGTCTCCCTACTCCCTATAACTTTTCCTTTATCCTCTCCTTTCCTTCATCTTCTGTGTTGTCCGCACTGCTGTCCTTTGTTGCGTCCATATCGGACCGCTTAATTATTTAATTTATTAGCTTAGATTTCTTGTTGTTGGGTCAATGCCGCTGGCGCGCCCAAAAAAAAAAAAAAAAAAAAATTCAGAGAACGGGAAGACGACGAAAATTACAGGAAGACTGAAAAGAGGAGTTTAAAGGCTCAAAGTAAAAATTAGTAGCCTATGAAAAAATAAAGGTACGAATAAAGTAAAGCATAAATACTAAAGGAACGCTTTTATTGTCTTGTAAGCCGTTATACATATTTCGAGATAGGCCACAGCTATAACATCAACAAAGGGTGGAAAGAACCATTAGCAATACAGCCATGACTACAGAGGAATACTTATAAACGGGAGGAAGAAGAATGAATAACCATTCAGTTTTCTTCTTCAACTCCATATTGTGTGTCCTTTATTCTCTCTCTACAGTCAACGTAGATCATATCAATTTTAGCAAACTTCCTATCTCTGTACTTCATTATATTAAGATCTAATCCCTTCAGTAGTTCTCTTTCACTTTGGCATTCCTAACTTATCGTGTCCAGTTATTTCTAATGAACTCCTCTCTAAACGAAGAACACGCACTGATGTTGCAGTTACAATTACAAACAGGCACAGCTCGCAGTTAATTTTAAGGTGGTTGGTGTCACATTTGCGGCCCTAACGGTAGATAGGTGAACTCCTTGTCAGCCGACACTGCGGGCGCTGCTGTTGCAGTGTGGCCATAGTGTTGGGAATAAATTCTGCTCATTTCCTTTTAACAGGATGGTAGGCGCTGTTTTCGCAGTCGTTGCCATAAATATTATTAATGTTTCATAATTAAGAACCATAAACTTTGCTTTATAGTGATGTTCTAAGTCATTGAACTTTCGGATAATTGTTTACGGACGCTAAGCGCTGTGTTTTATATAACTGTGGTGCTTGGTGACTCGAACTGCTTTTTAAACATCCCGTGTTTCTTCTTCCTTAATTATTTGTAGCCTGATTCCTTTGTCCGTTGGTACTGTGGGCTCTGTAATTGCAGGTGTGGCCATGGTATGGGAAAGCTAACTCCTTTTGCTCTTACCTTCGGCAATGTCATTCCTTTTCTTTTCAGGATACATACGTTTGGCATTTTTCGACGTTGACTGTTATTGTTTCTCCATCCTTGGTATAGCATTCGTTGTCAGATTCCGTTCCTTGTTACTCCTAATTGCTGCTGTGTACACGTGTTGGTGGGTAATCGTCCGTTGCTGACAAGCCCAGGGAAGAACCCAAATAAGAAAAAAAAAAAAGTGGGAGTTGCAGAGAACAATTTCATAATGCATTAAAGGAATGAAGGAAGATAACTATAAGTAAGGAAAGGACCAACGTAATCGCCCTATGACAACACAAAATGAAAATTATGTCTAAATGCACATCAGCCTAATCCAGTAGCACGATAGCTACCATTCGTATGAAGAGACCTACAATGCACCAGGCAAAAGTGGAAAAGGACCAGAAATATTAGCGTTAATATTAGCGTAAGAAGAAACTGGTGCCAGTGTATCAAAAACAAGAATTTAGTAATGCCAGTGAGGAAAAACTTTCTAGTCCATAAATGACTGCACTACTTCAATAGTGAAATTAACGAGATTAATTTTGCAAGTATTCACGTAATGTTATAGTTACCTTTCTCGAACAGAAGTTTTAAGGCGGAAAATATATACTCTATATATTATACGAAGTCAAACGACGTCCAAAATAAGTTAACACCATCCGACTAAGCTAGCGCCAAAATGAACGACGCCCAATTGGAATAGTACCCAAACGTTCTTATTGAGAAGTTAACGCTCAAACGATGGAAAACGAGCTTTTGTTCCAACGAAACGGTAAGCTAGTTCTGTCACATTTTATAACTTTTCAGCTAGTTTATTCTTTAGCTGTTTATGCCTCACATATCCATATTCGACTGTTCTCTAAACGTAATTTCTACATCTAGTTGAAATTAGTTGAGTTATATTATTATTATCGAATCATCTCACCCCATGTAGAGGTATCGTGACCATGATCTGTCACCCGGTTTATCAGACTGCGCCAACAATTCCGATCCCTTGCGATGTGTAAACAATCCTGAAAGGTACGACCAGCAGCTTTGCACACTGTATCCGACCGTCAGTCGGCGCACGACCTCGACTTCTTCTTCCGTTGACCTTTCCTAACTCACAATATACCGCTGATAGGAAAACGGAAGGGGAGCACTTGCCGAAGGTGTTCTTACTAATAAATACCGTTAAGCTTTTTACTGCAATACAACAGCAGTATCTAGCGCCTCCATACTGGACTTTTCGGCTAAGGGAGTAACCCCCAACAGAAAATCCTACGGCAGGGAAGGGGAAACCACCGCAGTACCTTCCCAAGCGCACCATGAGTTATATTATACGACTGTTAATGGTACAAACTGGTACAGTCCCTTTTTTCCCTATATTCGTTTGTGAAAACTTTTCTCGAAGCTTTCAACTTCTTATATCACAATTAATACCGAGTTCAGATCCATATTTAAAAAAAATGACACCGTCTAGAAGAGTAATTTTGTTTATTTTTATTTATCGTTTTTTTTTTTTTTTTTGTTTATAATCGTTATTTTAGATAGAAAGAAATTTTTTGGATTGCGTTAAATTAAAACACGAAATACTCTGGTGGGAAAGAAAAATAAATATTGTTTTTTATTTATTTCTTTATAAAACATAAAATACGATGTCAGGTATTGTTTCTATCGGTCCCAGGCCGCTACGACGTCGCAGATAATAAGCGTACAACAAGCTCAATCGACCGAACACCTTATATTAGGGGATTCACCGTTTTTAACAAATGATTCTTATCCAACATAGTTTGGAATCGCGGCTGATTTTCCGAAACCACATCGGTTCTTTGGAAGGTACAGCCTGTATCCGGATCCTCGAATGAAATAAAACACACTGGATTTCTCATCAGTGTCTTAGAACAATAATTTTCTCGGCAAAGTACTTTCCATCCATCAATACATATGCTCTTGAAATTGAAATGGGCCCGTTTCAACCGACTACGTCACGATGAGCTGATATCACCGGAAAATCCTTTAGGCTCTTGGCATTCATTCGGTCTACAGACCACCGAGAAGGCTAGTTTAATAAACCGCACACGTACCAGGATAAACTGGTTCCGAGCCTGTGTAACTTTCTAGAAGAAAGTAATAAAATAAAGTTTAAAACCATGTTCATTCGTCATTCACTAGTGCATTAGCCTGGAAAGATATGTCACCGCTACGATTGCGGCTAATAATGCAGATGCGAGACGAAAGGCGTTGTCTATTTAAACGTGTAAAATTCATTTTTCCCTGACTAACCAAATTTTTACAATCTCCATTCTGTCGGTTAACTTATTTATTGAATTCCGTTCGGAACAATTCGGCTGTCTTTGGCTTTTAGTAATTTTGAACTCTAAAATTGTGATCGTCAACGTGGAGGTAGGTGGTGCAAAATTTTATCCGTTATACCGCCAAAAATTTCTTCCTATTACGACGGTAGGACATTTTACGAGCAATAATGACATTTTTTTCCGCTCCTTTTGATAGTGGAAACGTCGAATTTCAGACAAATTTCCAAAAAAGCGTTTAAGTCGGTAATTCGGAAAAATGTCAACCTAGAAAGGGGTAAACGTTGTTCAGTTGCGAAGGAGATGAGCACGCGACAGCGGCAATGGTAATGCGAGGTCGGTTTCATTTAGGTAGCACATTGTCGAGGAGCAAGAAGTCTGAAGCAAATTGGAATAGGAGAATAAATTCTCGTAATAAAAAGGCTGCGAAAAAAGATAAAAAACAATGATTTCGATGACGCAATAAAAACAAGATGAACCAGAACAGGCGCGATTGATATAATTCGACGACTGGGCAAAAAGATTTTTTCTTCTTTCTTCTTCTATTTTCTTCTTTTTTTTTCTTTTTTTCTTTTTTCTTTTTTTTTAATCCATTCGGTGGAATTGCAGAGAAAGGGAAAAATGTAAAGAAGAGGACGAAGACGGAATCGGTCAATCGGATGGCCTATTCAGTTGCAGCTGTATCAATGAACAGAAGAGGGTGCGTAATCAAAATTGTGTCGCAACCGGAAAATCCTGGAAAGTGGCAATTTGTTGTACTGGAATTTTATGGCTCAGATAGATTAAATTTAACTGGCTCGATGGCAATATGGAATGTAACAGTTTTTTCCTTATCACTGTTACTGATAATGTAGAAAATGGCTGCTTCTCGCCTCTTTATAGGATCCGATCTCAGCTCTAAGAAATTCTGCTTTTTTCTCTTTCAACCTTCACTCGTTAAAATCGCTCCGTTCGTTCTATCCGTTGCCGGCCATTAACGTTATTATCGGATGCCGAATTGAACGAAAATTTAATCAAGCCTCACCAGCAACCGAACTCTTTTTCACTTGCCTGCCCGACCTTTCGCCAAGTCCCACTTGATTCGGCCGGCAGCCTGAACAAAAACTTGACATTAAACTAGAACAACCTTAAAACCTGACAATCTTTTTTTCCACCCCTACATATATCACATAATACATATGTATATATTAGCGACTATCCGCAGTGTTATTTAATTTTTTCTTCATCTTTTGCCTTAAGCATGCCCCAGAAACGGACCAACTGTGTAATTTAATTGCTGAAAGTTGACTTATTCTTCAAATAAGATTTGTAGTTTTTGTTGTTTTTCAGACAGCGCAACGGAATATTTAAAACTAAACCGGAAACGGAAAAATACTCAGCTTGAGCTGCTTAAGTTCGAATATTTTCCAAGTAAAAGCAAAAATCGAATACCGCAGAAAAACTACCGGGCGGCTAAGCGTGCCGAATCTACCCCCTGGGCTTTTTCTATACTCGGGAAATCATTTCGATACCAAATAAAAAAACAATCGCACCAATTTTCAGCTCTTATTTTCGAAGATTTTCCAAGTTATTTGAGAAAAACCTTACTTTTAGTTTTTATTACTTTTTTTCTTTTTTTTTTTTATAATAGTAACAGTAAAGATGAACAAATGGCGACTTTTTTGTCAACTGCTAGCAAGTAAAAGACACGAAAATAAAATATTTTTACGATTCTCAAATGTAAACCCAACTTTTTTGTAAAACAAAAGTAAAATATATTTTTTTAAACTGCTTCTTCCTTCAGACATGCAATCATCAAATTTTAACAGTAAACGTTTTTTTACTCTGAAATATCGTGAAGAAAAATTAAAAATCGATCTTTTTGGAACAATAGTCAAACGCTCTAGCAACTAGGCTATCGATAGCACATATATATGTGTAAAAAAAAAAAAAAGGAAGAGAATTTAATAAAATAAAAAAATTGGTAGAACCGAAAAGGAACGCCAAAAAAAAAACATTTACTGTTTTATTCGCTGAAATATTTGCGTAGTATATTCGTGAATACTTTGAACGAAAAAGTATTTATATTAGTCGCGGCAAAAATAGTGCCAAACTCGATAGATGTTAAAACTTCCATTAAATGTTGTTACTGATCACCACCGGATAATCCAAAAATTGATCCCAAATAGTAAATATCAAAATTCATTTATAAAAAACGAAAAATTAAACTTATGAATTAAAAATTTTCTAAAAAGAAATTCGCTTTTTAATTTTTTTCCCAATGTTGCACTGACAAAATTCCGACGTTTACTCTGAAATAGCGATATTGAAGTTCGGAAGTGGTAAGTAAAGTTATGTAGAAGTTACAAAAAACACTCAAGCGCGACGAAAAAATTAATGAGAATTTAAGGAAAAGTGTAGGCACAGAAACTAAGTGACACTGATGAAACTTACAGAAGCAAGGCAGGAAATTCAGTGGCGAAGAAGCTAGGTCTGATATGGAAAAAATCAGCTTGATCGGTTCAAATGATGGCATATATCAAAGGTAATCTAATGTGGAAAATATTATTAATTATAAAATATTTAATTTTCATTGAAATAAGTGCAACAGAGAATTTGTGCGTTATCGTTGCGTTTTTCTATCCTCGTTGGTTTCGGTGAAATTTAAAAAGCGTCTTTCTCGACGTAATGGTTGAAGTTTTTTTTGGGTAGTTTTTTTTTTTTTTTTTTGAACACTTTCTTTCGTGTTTCCACGTTCCTTTTTAATATTATTTCGCTGGTGGTAGTTTTCACGTTGTTGCTCCCGTTTCCTATTCGATTTCACTGGTGCGCCATGATTTTCACGTTTCTGTTATTAGTGTCTCTTGCTCGGATCGCTTGTTTTAACCGTGGCAAAGACTATTTCATTATTCCCCCGTTGTTTCTCGCCTTTCGGAAAAGCCGTTTTCAGGGCTTGCGTTTGCACGACAGTAAATAAACAAAAAAGATTAGTTGCATTTTTAGCTGATTTATAATTTGCGTAAAATAAACATTACAGCTATCATTTGTTTGTTTTTCACTTCATTCTACTGCAACGTAAAGTAACCCTTCGTTTTTACATGTAAAAGGGCTTTCGATAAATGTCCACCCGGCGTGAATTATTAAGAATCGAAATTTGTTTCCAACAGTTACACGTAACAATTGCAATAATATTAATTAAGCTGCATTTTATTAATATTTATGAATGTGTTAATTATTTCGTTGTTTTTTGTTTCCTTTATTCTATTTATTAATATATCATATATTATACTTTAGAACGGCAAAATGAGAGATATCAGTGTGATCGGCGCTTTAAACAACATCACGATTATGATAAAGACAAATAAGGACATAATATAAGATTCCATAATCTTTACCGATAGATCCTAACGGAATTGCGTGCGATAAGTCTAGAAAACTACTTAAATTGATTTCTTTTAGCACGATTCGAACGCTATTTCTCTCGCCCAAGTTCGCGTGCCAAATTTGTCGATATCACCTTCAGTAATTTCAATTTTTGTAATCATCAAACCGATTTTAATTGGTTACTCTAGCGCAACTCGCAACGAATCACGCTGCAGTGCGAGCCGCTGTTGATATTTATACACTCGGATTTCCACAGGCCGAAAAATGTCGCACAAAATACGAAACGGTCCATTTCATTATGACGTAATATTATAGTTAGTATTTTTAAAATGTATTTTAGTGTGTGTGGTAGTGGGAGTGTTCGTAACATTAAATGTGTCGCGTTCCTATAATTTATTTACCGTACTTTGTTTTTTGAATAGTTGTTATGATAATTCAATAAAATTTACATGGTTTGTATTATTATAAGTGATTTCTTCTTTGCTTGGAAACGGTGCTTAGAAATGTACTATATTATTTGGTATAAATTAAGAAACGGTTTTAAAAATATAGGAAATAGGAAAATTTTACTAAATTATCATAACAACTATTCAAAAAACAAAGTACGGTAAATAAATTATAAGAACGCGACACATTTAATGTTACGAACACTCCCACTACCACACACACTAAAATACATTTTAAAAATACTAACTGTAATATTACGTCACAATGATGATGGACTGTTTCGTATTTTGTACGACATTTATCCGAGTGTGTAAATTATTGTTTCACTGTAAGGCTAAAAAACATTAAGCCATTTGTGACAATGGTGTTATATAATCTTTCCGATGACAACGACGGGAATTATAATTTGAAGACGTTATTCCTCACGGTCAACTATACGTTCTTTTACAGTTTCCTTTAAGTTAATCAATAAGTAATTTTTTAAATGAACTCGGTTTATTTTTTATTGTAAATGTTCTATTGCACTACAATTATATGTACATCTAAATAAATGTTATATATATATATATATATGTATATTTTCAAATTAACGGATGACAAAATAAAAGTTAAAATTATTTAAATAGATTTACTGACATATTATATAGTATAAATTTTGATTAAAACGTTAAAGTAATTTCAAAGCGGTCTGTACAACAAACTTTGAATCCAGTATAGACGAAAAAACTAAAATGAAAGCTAATGAAATTGACCAGAGTTTTTAAATATAGAGATGTTTCAAGTTACAGTGACCGAAAGGATTATAAAAACGTTTATTTTAAAAACGATTTTAATACTTTAGAAATATAATTTTGGAATTTTTAATCTTGAAGTGTAAAATTGTGCTTACATAGTTGATATTTTATAAAATATAAACATTTATAAACGTTGTAATGAAAAAAAGTTTAGTAATTCTATAATA
This sequence comes from Icerya purchasi, assembly GCA_039619475.1. Taxonomy (NCBI): domain Eukaryota; kingdom Metazoa; phylum Arthropoda; class Insecta; order Hemiptera; family Monophlebidae; genus Icerya; species Icerya purchasi. The sequence goes on along the minus strand of CM077116.1, from coordinate 62,403,591 downwards.
TTTTTTTTTCTTTTAATAATTTTTTCACTGCTTATTTATAAAAATATTTAAGTTAACAGATCATGAAGTGTTAAATAAAACTACATAATTACTATAAAATTAGGTAAATTTTTAGATTTTTTTCTAAATTTAGAATTTAACCCACACAAAAAAACTGAAATACAGTTTCAATGAATTAGAAGAAGTTAAGAAAATTAATTTGCGCTACTGTTCCCAATCACAATAGTATGATATGAAATATTGCATTTGAAATAGTAAAAAATTAATGCCGAAGGTCATGTTTTATATGTCTTATTTTTTGTTTTATTAAATTTTTATTTTATATACAGAAACATATTGGGATAATTATTAAATTGTAAAGCAGTCATAAGTGGAAAACTTAACATTTTATAATTTTTTGCAAATAGCTTTTTTATTTATTTTTTTTCTATATACCATAGAACTGCGTATAAATTAAATTATGAAGGAATTGGTTAAGTTTAATTGGTTCTATTAGAAGTAATTAAAAATCAACGAGTATCATCAAAACCAAACTAGTATCAGTATTGAAAAATTATTTACATAATCTGTTTAATTTTAATTTTGATTTGTTAATACATTTAAAAAGCTTGAATATACCTTTTATCTGTTTTCATTTTTACAGATATATGTAAGTATATATAGAAAAAAAAAAAAAAAATTGAAATGCATTTTTATACCCCTATGAAATATGTTAGATTGCATATTACTTATATCCGGGTGATATTTTTATACACCCTTAGCTCTTACTGCTCGCTCTTTGACAATGAAAATGGCGATCTAAGTAACACGGCGGTGATGGAGAAATATCTGGTACACTGTTTTGCTTCGTAATTGGTGAGCTCGATGAGAGACACCAGTCGGAGGTTATTCAGCACTCTTATTCCACAGCAGGGTTGGTCCAGTTACCGCTCCATCTGGGCAGTATTACAGTGACGCAGATCAAAGTTTGTTTCAAAGCCGTGCGCTACCAAGATGGGTACAATCATTCGTTACGGACAAGTGCATTTTCCAGTAGCCTAGTCACCCCTGGTTACCTGGTCACCGCGTTCATTGCACAGCGTTTACATCTAGCAGATTCAGCAGCCGTTCTTTATTTTGAGCAACGCGAAAGGGTTTATTAGCAATTACCGTTCATTCACCTGCCCGGTACCTGCCGCAGACCAATTTCCGTTCGACTTCCAGTCGCTTAACCATCAGTTCTTATTGGTCCAGTTGCTTGGTCACTAGTTCCAGTTGGGCAGCAACGTTAAATTCATCGTGTTCGGATCTTCGCGCAGAGCACATTAACAGGGGAAACATACACATTGTTCATTACAAAGTGATATTTTTGTTTTTACATTACCAAGATATTTCTTCGTACAAATTACGCATCACGTTCTTTTCAAAATTAATTTATCAATTAATGTGCTGCTCCGGATTCAATACGCTCATGAAGTTAGTCATTCGGACCGGAATGCCGTTGCAGCAATTTGTCACTTTTGAATCGAGCCTTAAAAAGAACCTGAGCGCGAGCGCGCTTAACAAAATTTTTTCTAATTGTTTAGATGCTGCGGTTTGTGTAACCTTGTTACTGATCAAAAAACTGAACTTGCGGGTTATGTTACTGTTTCATCTGGAAATTAATTGCACGTTTCAGAAAAGAAGTTGGGTCTCAAAAATAATGCGATAAAGAAAATTTCTCTCAATCGCTAATAATATGCGATGTTCGTTTTTGTTTTTTTTTGTTTTTGTCTGAACAATTATAGCTTATTCAGCCAGCGGGGTACCGCAGTAACCAGATTTTTCAATAAAAATAATAACCATTGGAAGGATAGAAAAAAGATACACTGTGCGAGGAAAAGAAATACTTTCATGTTCTTGTTAGCTACTTTACGCACTACTTGTGTACTAAATGATTAGTATGAAAGAAGAATTGCTGTAGTCCAGCCGCAACCGCAGAACAGCGTCCACAGTACCCGATGAAATTTAAGAAAAACAAAAATTTAAATTTAAATTAGTCACAAAGAATACGATATTTCCAAGTAGTGTCCGACCGAAACAAAATTTTTAGCCGAAACCGAAACCGAAACCGAAATCGAAACTTTTTTTTAACTATTGTTTTAACTACGGTTTAAACTTTTTTAAAAATAAATTTCAAATACGCTTATTACGTAATAATGTTTTTTATAAAAAAATTAAAATTCCCCCAATTAATAATCATAATTATACCGTCTAATATTATAATTCAAAATCAACGGACATTTCTATTTATTGCTTGTTATTGTTATAAAAGCGAATCAGTTTTTATGAAATAACATAAACATCAAAAAGAAAATATTCTAAAAACGTCACTTGATGCTTCTTTCTTCGCTGTTTTACCGGAAACGTGTTTCATCTTTCTGTTGAAAGGAATTTTTGAAATGTAAATGAATGGTAAAGTATAAAAAATATGCTAAATTGAACAGGTTACATCTTTTGTCTATATCCCTGAGGAAAAACTATTTTATTTAAATGTATCTGTCTTAATTAAGGTGGTCATTGTCTAACGAATTCAAACATGAAATGGTGTTTCATCTTTAAAAAACCTACAATGGAGTAAAATAAAGCATTATGATCAAAATTTCGGTTAAAGCCGAAGGTTCGGCTAATATTTGGCTAATATTTTGAGACGAAACCGAAAGTTCGGTCGGCCACTAATTTCAAGTACTAATTTAACAAATAAAAAAAATAATAAACAAAGTAAAACTCTTAATTTCAACCGCTACAATAATTCAAAATCTGTTTTCATTCATTCTTCATACATCGAATAACTGCTAACTAGCCTCAGCGAACTCAATTATACTTCTGTCGTCTTTCTTTAGAATAGTCTGATTTTCATCTGAGATGTACTATATCGTCGATATTGAAATTTCAATGTATCGCTCGTCTGAATACTTTAATAACGAGTCCTCCACCATCCGATTAACAAAGCCTTTTTCAGATATTTGCAGCTCTTTGACGATGTGTTAAAATACTCCAAAACCGATTCGCACTTACCTAAGCAGTAATAAAATCATAAAACTGTCCGTGTTGAAGGAATTTTCAGTATTCGAGCTTTTTCGTCAACAATAGCGCATTGCCATACAACAAACTGGTAACTTTTTTTAAACTTTGCTATTCAACTCCACCATCGTCCATAGATTAAAATTTGACTTTTTCAGACTCACTTTTGGTGACAAATTATTTTTAAATTTTCAATTGGACTTTCCGGCGCCGGCATGCCTATTTCAGTTTAATTAATTTTACATTTTCCGAAAAATTTATCGCGATGATAATTACAGAAATGGAAAAATGACAAAAAGGAACGACGATTGAAAATTTATGCCGTTGGTGACAGCGGAAATAATTTAAGTAATTTTTAGTAGCTGACAAAAAAAAAGCGATCAGAAAGCAGGCAATTTTAGAATCACTATACATATATATACGTGTATATATATATATATATATATTTGTATGTTTGGATGTATATATTATGTATATATCGCATTAGTTAATGACGACAGTAGGCTTAATATAGGTGCGAATAATATACGTATAAATAAGTATAGACAGAAAACAATTTGGTAATTTTCCGATGGAACAAGTAAGCGTTATTCGCAGAATTTCGGTGCGCTAAGAACGTAGAAGATAGGCTTGCAACCAGCTGCTACTTTATTCATTAAATTTTCATCGTAGGCCCAATCGGTCCGGCGGCCCCACTGAGGATAGGAAAATTCGAGATAACATCACGACGAAATGGAATTCGGCTTTGCGACTCTTTGTGCAACTTACGAATCTCAGCCTAAAGTCGAAGCTCGAGTAATTTATGCTTCGCTACGGAAATATTTATTTATTTCAGCGTGACAACCGGCGTGCCATCACACGTAAAATCACCTCCATTCCCCTATTCCCCAAAACACTACTTCCTTTATCATCATTTCGACTTTTTTTTCTTTAATCGCTGTTTTTTTTACTTTATAGCTAAATTACCTACTTCGTTCAGCAGTCAAGCAAAAAATTTCTCTCGATTTTTTTTTTGTTTTTTTTTTTGTGGGCGCGCCAGCGGCATTGAGCCAACAACAGGAAAAACTAAGCTAAAAAACTAAATAGCTAGGCGGTCCGAAAGTAGGGAGACCTAACGACAAGAGCTGGCCGTATAAAAGGGAACATTCATTACGAAGAGCAGGACACTCGAAGAAAATGTGATCGGCATCACATGTACGAGAAGGGTCATAATCGTGAATAGAACATAAGGAGAAGGTGACGGAAAAAATCGAAAGCGAGAGGAGGGGAGGAGAGAATGATTGATCCGGAGACGAATTAGGGAGACAATAGAAGAGCAACGACCGAAAGCTATAGAATAAAACCAAGACAGGGAACGGCTGAATAAAACGGTAATGCGAACGACGATTAAAAAATGGGGAGGGATAAATATCCCGCTAAAGTCTGGCGTGATTGGAAGTGGATAAAGAAAGGATATCTGAAGAAGGGAAATAGTTGAGGAATGAATCAAGGCGACCAGCAAAACGAGCCAAAGAATCGGCTGTGTCATTGCCATCAATTCCAGAATGACTGGGGACTTATAAAAAATTAATAAGAATAGAGCGGGATGACTGCAGAGTGGAGGTAAGAGAACGAATTGAGAGAATAATACTATCAAAGGAATGCGAAGGAGAGAGGATAGGGCTTGAAGGACGCCTTTAGAGTCCGAAATAATGAAAATTTACTAATCGAATAATTTATAGCCTGATGAAATGTCTACCCGTTCACATATAATTCTATACCGGTTGTGACATGAAGTACTGAAATTTATAATAATCTAAAATAATGCTCTGTAGTCGGTCAAAGGGTGTATAATAAACAAGTTGTTTTACGAGACGCATAGCGGTGCACGCATTATTTATCAATTTTTAAAAAATTGATTCAAATAAATAAAAAATGAATTTTTTCAATCGTAATTTTTTTTCAATAATTTGCGCGGTTAACCTTTTATGTTGTTTTTTCTTAATTTTTAAGTAAATAATTTTATCAAATAATTCTGTATAAAAAGTTTCATGGTAGATTTTAGTCAGATTTTTACGTTTCTTCCTTTCCTAATCAACCTTCCTTTTATTTTTCTATCTAACCTAATCTTCCAACACGGCCTTTGTTTTACGATTTTCCTTCGCTTCGCCGTTCCGTTATTATCCCTATTATCCGTTTACGTCTCAATCATACTCTTCTTCCTTCTTCACACTATCGTTTTCATCTCGCTTTATCCCCTTGTTGCCCTCTTCATTCTGACGACGAAGCCGTCTGTTATCCTGACAATATCCTCTTGGAATGTCCATCCCTCGTGAACGAACGCACTTCTTTGTACTCCAATCTGTTATCACTCAAACTCCCTACTCCTTATTGTGCCTCGTATATCTTATCGTTTCCGTCGATCTCCGTTGTTCCCATCCTCAGGTGTCGTTTCTGGGCGAAGATCCTTTGTTGACATGCCCAAAGGAGGAGTTAAAAAAAAAATTCTTACTTAAAAGCTCAAAAAGAAATCTATTTAAAAATTACATTTATTTGATATAAAAAATTTATTTTAATCGCTGATAGTCGTTTTCTTTTTGGCTTGTTTTTTTTAAACCTTTTAGCCAGTTTATATTTTAAACGTGTCATATAGTATTCAAATTTTAAAGCTCAATATTGCATTTTTTGAGGAAATGATGAAGTTGTTTATATGTCTGGGCGAATGGATTTATATGAATGGATACCGTATTTATCGGTAGCGTGTGATATTCCTGAGTTAATTTATTTATAAGTTCTTCTCGTTGTGTTTGAAATCGTACATTGCCATATGAGATGTTTAATATTTTCCTTGCAGTCTTCATTACTGTATTGGCATTTATCAGATTCGATGATGTTCAGTTTCTTTAGTTCTGGTATGTCCTGTTCTAAGCCGTATGATTTGATTTATGTAATTGCCTAGTACACTACCTACATCTGTACAGCTGAGATGTACGAATAGGTAGTCGCCGACGCTCAGAAGCGGAGTATGGCACTATAAAGAAAGAATTGCTAGGTAGGTTTTCCTTGACTTGAAGGTACCATGGGTTCCTGATCTGTTGCTCTTTGTGTATATTGAAATAATATTTTCCGCAGTTTACGCTATTCTGTTTAAAATTAAATTTTTTTGCTATATTTTTAACAGTATGCACGTAATCTGCCCAATGGTATTTGATTTGTTCACATTTCCGGTTTTCGATGACTTTCCTTGTTAGTGTGTTAACGAATTCATTTCCTTTTATTCCACTATGTCCTGGTATCCATACTACGTAATTATTGCGATTTAATTTTGCAGATTCGATTTTCCTTTTTATCTTCACGACTATATTATTATCAGTTGTGTCATTTGTTATTTTATGTTATTTTCCCCCTTGTCGTTTACTAACCAATATAACTATAGTAAGCCGGAATTGTTGTTTCAGGCTCGTTTATTTATGTAGTGCAGGTTTTTTAATTTTAACCAAAGATAAAACATTTTCCAAAAAAAATATGTTTCATTTGATAACATTTCTGTAGCTCGATTGGTGGGCCAACTATGTTTCTGGATATACTAAGTTGCTGGTAGTCACTTAATATATATGCCAGACCGTTGAGTCAGCATGTTTCGAGCATAACGAGTAGTTCGCAGCAGAGCCAAGTCTTCAACAGGGAATAAAAAAGAAAAGATTTTCAAAAAACCAGTGTGACCTACTTACAGACAGTTAAGAATTTGGAATTGTTTATAATAGGACATTCCTTCGAGTGGGCCAGACGATATCAATTTTTTTGTGGAAACGTAGAGATTTCTTGTTTCAGTCATTTTCAGCTGAGCCATAATGATTCGACTGAAAGTAAATTATTACACTTTAAATTAAACCTCGGTTCTTTGCGAGAAATTGCTTAACATAGAATGAGGTTAAACGCTGACTTCAATTTCGTTAACGACGCTATCCGACGATTGCGCTTATTTGTGGCTTAGCTCCGAACCTAATTATCAATGTCCTAAAATTTATGTAAAAAGGGAATTTCGATGTTTCTAACTGAACCGTAATTAAAAAACCGAATATACTAAATTTCAAATTTTACAAAAAAAATTTAATATTCCATTTTTTGAAAATTCATGGTGTAGTTAAAAATTAGTAATCAAAGTAGAACGAAATATTAGTAATTTTCTACCCGTTACCGAGCGGTAGAAAAAATTCCGATTTTGACAAATATGATAATTATGTTTGTACTAAGAATGATATCATTTATTTCATTAACGTATTTTTTACATATATTTAAATATTATTTTAATAACGTTATAGAACAATATATATAATTCAAATAAATTATACAGATTGTTCTGTAATGTTATTAACATAATACTAAAAATTAAATGAAATTACAAACGGTTTTTAAGAATTGTAATAGGGAGTTCTTACGTTAAAAACAAATATTACAGTCATTAATCTTCTTCGTATATTGTTATCTGTACTAAGTTTTAGTCGAATCATTTAAATGCAATAACGTGCACTTTTTACGAAGTGACATATATAAACTGTCATTTCCTTAATTCAAATTGTACTTCTTCTTTTGCTGAATATATAAATAAATTTATACAAAGTATAGAAGAGAAAGAGACAGAAATGAAAGCAAGAGGGGTCAAGGGGCACAGCCCCTTGCGAGGCCAAAATGGCCGAGTTTATATATATATATATATAATAATAATAATAATAATAATAGTAAACACTCGTATTTGAGTAAAGTTGTCAAGTGGTGAATAAGAGGAATTAATATGAAAAGAAAATCAATTGTGAATGTGAAAGTGTGATATATTAGTTCAATTCGTGCTCGGCAAATACGTTCACAAATGAGACAGCTGCAAAGTGCGAACACTTTCATAGCTTTTAGTCTGGTCAAAGATAGAATCACAGGTGCAATTTGTTCTCCATTATAATCTGTTTGTTGCCAATTGTTCCCAGTTATTTTGCAATTTCGTTAATTGTATTAGCTCCAATATCTGATCTTTGTATCTGCTACGAGGTCTCGCTTTCGTATTTGTTTACCATAAAGTAATTTTCCCTATAGTATTCTTTTTGGAAGGCTGTCTTTCATCCGTATAACATGTCCTATTCAACGCAATTGCGTTATAGCCAGCAGTTGTTCTACAAGATTGCATCTACTATGATGAAGGATTTCACGATTTGATATAGAATTATTCCATTTAATATTCACTGAACGTTGCAAAAATCATTGTTGAAAACGTTCTAAATTCCTCATTTGTTTTCTGCGCAAAATCCATGTTTCGCTTCCATAAAGAGGACTTGGAAGTATAACTTCCTTGTACATCGACATAATAAATGTGACTTTGTTAATTTCTAAACACTAGTTTGTTTAATTTTACAACTTTTGTCGATGCACGGTTACATGTGCTGTTAATTTCCGTATCCAATTTTTCTGTAGATAAAATAAAACTTCCTAAATATGGAAAATACAGAACCTGTTCTATAAGTTTGAAATTTAGAACAGCATTAATGGTTTATCTGCAGTAGAAAACTGTGATTAGATCTTTGTTTAATCTACATTTACCTTCAAACCTAGTTCTTCTTGTATGGAGTTGAAACATAGAAGAGTATCTTGTAATTTAAAGGTTTTGGCAGTGACCAAAGCTCGGTGAGGATAAAACAGTCGTAGAATTTTACAAACTTTTAATAGGCAGTTACTCAAGCTGCCTATTTGCATCTTCATATTTTCATTGCCCTGTCATTGCAAACTTTACACCCGTAACCGCTCTTTGTTCACGCTTGCTTATTGATTATTCGCAGCTAAATATCTACTAACCATTCCATTATCCACCATCTGTTGACGTGCCCCGTTCCACGAAGGTACGAAGTACCCATCGGTGGGAATATTATGGTTAAGGCATGAGATGACCCCATAACAATAGAAAGAAAAAATTGTTATTATTCCGAAATAAAAATTATATATATATATTGTCATGATTCCGTATTTAACGGTATACCCGGGGAATCATGTCGATCGCTGATAAGAAAGTCGGAGTACAGTCGTGCAGGTAATCTATGCGCATGTGTCTGTGTGTGTGAAATATTCATTGTTCTACTGAGGAGTATATCTCGAACGGTGAATTCCGTTTATTAGCTCTCGCGGTGGCATTAACGAAAACGTGTTACGTGGTAGCGTAAATTATCGGAATCCGCATGTTATTAAACTATTCTAAATTGTACTTATTTGTAAAAAGAAAAGCATAGTGATATAAGAAGTAGCCGAATAAAACACACACGGTAAAGGTTGGAGCCAAGATAATATCGCCGAACGGTAAAACTTCGAATACCGAGGACTGATTAAGGCGTATAAATTACATCAGTGCCCAACAGCAGCCAGTGGAGTAGCAGAAAATTCCAGCTTTGAAGACACGAGTCGAAGGAGGCCAGATATTCAGCACGAAGGAAACACCACAGGCCAGATAAATCATTTATTTATACGTATATCGATTTGTATGTTATTGTTTGTAAATTGTGAATAATGTCTTCTGGAAAAGTATATGTGAGTAGTATATGTGGTGTATTAATGTGAATTAATTTATATATTTTTGTGCAGCTGCATGTCACAATCGTTAAATGTTTTCGTGTTGTTGAAATACATAAAGAAAATTGTATAAAAGGTGTCAGATTATTGCGTGTGAGTGTGTAGGTAAATTTCCACAGATCGGCAAAATATATAAATATTTATTTTATCAATTAAAAAATAGAAAATAGAAAATAGAAAAGAATAAATCACGTAACTCGTTATCCTTAGTGAGCGGGAGCGTGACATTGGCGACCACGACGGGATAACGTTTGATAGCCGAGCAAGGTTGTAAAAAAAAAAAAAAAAAAAATATATATAAAAATAAAGTAAAATATTTTGTGGCTAATCGTAATTTAGTATTACAGATTAAAATTGTCGGAAATAAAAGAAAATATGGATAAACAGAATATGGATCATGTAAGGACCAGAAGTAAGTCAAAAACAGAAGAAAAAGTGATGGACGATCGAGATGTTACAGATACATGCGGTAGAAATCCTGATGTTGGAGAAGGTACACCGAGTATAATACATAAAATAGATAGTAAGAAAAATATTATCGATCGACATGATTCGGGTAAGGATAAATCTGATTTGGAATCAATAATATTGTTGTTAAATAATATGAATATGAATTTAAATAACAAAATAGATGAATGTAATAATAATCTTAATGATAAAATGAATAATATGAATGATTATTACAAGAACTTAAATAACAAAATAGAGGAATGCAATAAAAATTTTAACGACAGAATAGATAAATACGATAAAAACTTGAATGAAAAATTACATAAATACAATGAAGATTTAAATAATAAAATAGATGATATTCGTATTAGTGTAATTGCAGCAAATGAAAGAATAGATAAGGTAAACGACGTAATAAGTCAAAGGTGTAATAATTTAAACGCACAGTTAAGTAACCAAATTATAGAGAATAACGATAAACTGAAGAAAGAGGTAGAAAAGAATCGGAAGGAAATTAGAAATGAAGTGAAAACATCCATGGAAGGATACACGGAAACAATCAATCAACAAATTAACGAGGTTAAAAAAGAAGTAAATATAAAGTTCATCGAACAAGAAAATAACAAAGATATTATAGATAAATCCGCGAGTGAGTTAAATGAAAAAATACAAGGGTTAGAACATAAATTAGAAATAGTCCGAGATAAAACGAGATTTACGAAATGGTATGAACACAACAAAAATAATTACGAAGACATAATTCAACGATTTGGTGGTAATAATACAAAAATACACATTAAAGAGTTTATTCAGAATCTTGATTTTTTTTATCAGAATTCCGAATGGAGCGATCAAGAGAAAATCGAATTTGCGTTAAGAAAAATGGATGGAAAGGAATATTTATGGGCAAAAGCATTTGTAAAAAATAGTGAGTCGTGGGTTGGTGCAAAGGAGGCCTTTTTAGATCGATATTGGCATAAAGATATACAACAGCAAATCAGGTCGCGTTTTTTTTCTGATGAGGAGAGATGGAGGTCAGGACAGACGTATGAGGAATATGTTTTGAACTGGCTTAATAAAATTGAATATTTAGATTCACCAATATCCGATGAAGAATTTGTAAGCGCGATGAAAAGAAAATTTCCGGCGGACATGCAGTTGATATTCACGTGTTGCTCCATCAAATCAAAGAGGGAATTAGCGAATAAAATAAAGGAGTTTAAAGATACGCAAATGGGTACATTCTATCGTAACCAAGAAAGACAAAATTTTAGTAAAAAAATAAATGCAATCGCAAAGGACATAGAGAATGATAGACCAATAAGAACTCGGAATCACTCATACAACTATAATAACAACAATAAAGGCGAGAATATGCAAAACGGAAAACCAGTGTTTAGAGGGTATGAATTACTGGGGGATAGCCAACTGACTCGATTTGCGGAAAACAAGCTACACTTGATTAGGAATAGACAAAATGGATTAAATAATATTGGATTGTGTATCCCAGGAGCCACAGTAGCCCAACTTACAGAAAGAGTAAATAGTGCGATATATATAAAACCCAAAGTTATCCTACTCATTGGAACAAATAACTGGTTAAAAAACCAAACTGCAGAGGAAATGATCGCAGAGTACGGAACCTTGATAGAAATATTAAAAGGTAAAGGTGTAGAAGAATTGGTGTTGGTTACGGTTCCGCCAGCAATGTATGGAAGGAGGGCGGACGACTGGGAGAGGCTAAAAGAGTTGAATCAGTATATTAAATCCTTAGGAACGGAGAATGTGAAGATAGTGGATTTATATCGAGCGTGTCTATACAGGAATGACCGAGCTGACCGAGAGCTGTTTGAAAGGTATATCGGGCAAAGATATGATGGAGTACATCTTAGTGCTAAAGGTTTCGATAAACTTGAACAGTTATTGCTGCAGTCTTTTCACTAAGCCAGCGTGATGCTCGTCCTCTGGCAGATACGCATAAAGGCAAGGAAAAATACAGGGGTATACACATTTATAAATAGCAAGCGACTAAAACAAAATGACGATAAAAAAGGGGTGAATTTTGAAATAGGTGATAAGGTATAAAAAATAAATGCTAAAATAACAAACTAATACGTAAGTAACAAAATTAATATAAGAATATCAAACTTGTTATCTTAGGAACGTTTTCGGGCATAACCCATCTTCAGCTAAAATATAATCGAACTAAATTAAAAACATAGTGTAACAGTGAACACAATTTAAAACTTCACTTTGAAGCTAAAATAAAATTAAATTAAAAATAAATTAAAATGAAAATAACATGAAACATAGCACATATGTGAATTGAACTACAGTCTAACACATTTTATTTTTAATTTTATTTTATTTTAGCTTCAAAGTGAAGTTTTAAATTGTGTTCACTGTTACACTATGTTTTTAATTTAGTTCGATTATATTTTAGCTGAAGATGGGTTATGCCCGAAAACGTTCCTAAGATAACAAGTTTGATATTCTTATATTAATTTTGTTACTTACGTATTAGTTTGTTATTTTAGCATTTATTTTTTATACTATAGTTACTAACAAACAGGATGATAAAATATTCTTTAAGGTGATAAGGTGTTTTTGAGGAACCATTGTCTGTCAAATCGGAGTAAACAGCGGATGAAGAAATTGGAATTTGTGTATAAGGATCCATTTATAGTGACCAGAGTAATTGGAAACAGTGTATATGAGTTATGCGATCCGGCTAATAACAACAAAAGCTTGGGGATACACAACGTTGTTAACCTGAGGAAAGGATAATAAGTGTAAATAAAAAATAGGAATAAACAATCAATGAAAATAGAGAGATGATAAGTTAAGTACGAATTTAATCTAGATAAAATATAATTTACCGTAAATCGTTCGCAATAGCGGCGTAGGTGTCAGTATAATTCACAAGTAGTTAAATTTTAGAGATTGTATAGTTAATTTACCGTAAAACGTTCGCAGTAGCGGCGTAGGTACGCATAGTTCAAATTTATTTTAAATTATAATTCTTTATAGTCTAATTTACCGTAATTCGTTCGCAATAGCGGCGTAGGTACATGCAATTCAAAATTGTTTAAAATTAAGAATCTTTCCAGTGTAAATTATTGTAAATCGTTCGCATTAGCGACATAAATGCCTTTATAAGGGAGACCAAATTGAAGGTCATTCTTAATTCTAGTTAAGGGGCATAATAAGAGTATGATTGTTAGAATGTGTGAATGGCAATAAAGGCTATGAATAAAAAAGTAGACATAATGTTAAGGGGGGTTGTCAATAAGGTTAAAAAATAAAAAAAAAAAAAAAAAAAAAAAAATGTCTCATGAGATCGGGATACATCAGCACCTGTAATAATGAGCAACTCCAGAGTCAAATAACCGTCACGGGTGATAGAATACCTGTAAATAATAATAAGAATTTCGCAAAATTAAAATTTTTTAAAATTCTTAAGGGGGGTTCTGTCATGATTCCGTATTTAACGGTATACCCGGGGAATCATGTCGATCGCTGATAAGAAAGTCGGAGTACAGTCGTGCAGGTAATCTATGCGCATGTGTCTGTGTGTGTGAAATATTCATTGTTCTACTGAGGAGTATATCTCGAACGGTGAATTCCGTTTATTAGCTCTCGCGGTGGCATTAACGAAAACGTGTTACGTGGTAGCGTAAATTATCGGAATCCGCACGTTATTAAACTATTCTAAATTGTACTTATTTGTAAAAAGAAAAGCATAGTGATATAAGAAGTAGCCGAATAAAACACACACGGTAAAGGTTGGAGCCAAGATAATATCGCCGAACGGTAAAACTTCGAATACCGAGGACTGATTAAGGCGTATAAATTACATCAGTGCCCAACAGCAGCCAGTGGAGTAGCAGAAAATTCCAGCTTTGAAGACACGAGTCGAAGGAGGCCAGATATTCAGCACGAAGGAAACACCACAGGCCAGATAAATCATTTATTTATACGTATATCGATTTGTATGTTATTGTTTGTAAATTGTGAATAATGTCTTCTGGAAAAGTATATGTGAGTAGTATATGTGGTGTATTAATGTGAATTAATTTATATATTTTTGTGCAGCTGCATGTCACAATCGTTAAATGTTTTCGTGTTGTTGAAATACATAAAGAAAATTGTATAAAAGGTGTCAGATTATTGCGTGTGAGTGTGTAGGTAAATTTCCACAGATCGGCAAAATATATAAATATTTATTTTATCAATTAAAAAATAGAAAATAGAAAATAGAAAAGAATAAATCACGTAACTCGTTATCCTTAGTGAGCGGGAGCGTGACAATATATATATATGAAACTTTGCTTTTTGGGCCTCGCAAGGGGGTAAACCTCCTTGACTCCCAATCATTTTTGTTATAAAATTCTTTTAGAAAAAAACTTTTTTAAATAACTACGTTATTCTTGCCCGTCTTTTATTAAAAAAAAAAAAAACCTTAGCAATTGTATAACACAGCATTCAATCGTTGTTATCTTGTATAAAGTAACGGGACATAATTATGGAGAAAAAAATTTAGTGCACCCCGGGCTAAGAAGCTCCAATTCGAAAATCGTTTTATTAGCTATTTCGTCGCCCTTCCCTAAACCCTAGTGGGACCCTATTATTCTTCATATTCGTTCCTTAATTTACAATTTATTAGCATTCTGTTCTATTCAAATTTATCTACTTTGAATTCCTGGCTACTGTAGCACTGCCGGTAACGATCTTGCCATTCTTTCGTATGTTCAGCTGCAGTAAATGGTGGTTTCAGAGGCAGATTTGGCTCTCTGTCTTATCGTTCTCACCGTGACTTTTGGACTAATTCCTAACCGTCTGTTTTCTTCAACCCTGACTCCTTTTACCTTGCCTTACAACCTTCTCCACCACCTTCTTTATGGTTCAATAATTTTCTCTGCATCAGTCGTCCTGTTATTTCTTCTATAGTTTGCCTTCGCTTTAATTATAGTCTGCTTCCTGCTTCTCTCTTTCGTTTTTGTTCAGTCTCCTTTATATCCCTTTCATCCTCTTACCTTAAATTTAACCTGTGATGCGAATCACGTTCTATTTAAATGTTTCTGTATTTCTTCAGAACGCGCGATCTTCTATTTCAATCTGCTTGGCTTTGGCCTCCCGACTCGTTACAGTGCCCACTGCATTCTTGCTCTTCCATCTCCTTTTGTTGTTTCTTTGTTAGCTGCTTTTATTTTTTCTATCTTTAATCGCTTCCTAATATAACAAGTCACCTCTTATGTCTCATCATTCTTTTAATCCTTTACATTGGGTAAATATCAAAAAGAAAAAAATAAATAAGAGGAATGACATAGTCATTAATATATATATATATATATATACTAGGGAATTGGTTTCGCTGGCCGCTTCGCGTTCCTTTGGATTTCAAATAATTTTACTTTGTAAATTTTCATAAAGACTGCAGCGTTCACATATATTTATTTTTTGGATGCTACTGTGGTCTCGGTGTTTGTCACAGACGTAAGATTTAATTATTAATTTTTAATTTAAATTTATTGTTTCTACTTTAGTTATTAATTTAATGGTATGTATTCAAGGTGCGAACATTGACATATATCGATACTTTATGTGAAATAATATATTCTAATTACAATTTAAACTACTTTCTTTGCCAGTCGACCGCTAAAAAACAACACAATAATAATAATAATAATATACAAAGTTGTATGGATAGTATAAAAGAAATAATAAAATATAAAACAATACGTAACACTATTATCAGCTGCAATGTGATGACGGTTGACTTAGGATCAGGTCACTACGAAATTAGCAATTCAGTATTGAGAAAAAATAAGAAACTGATGTTTCATTAATAACAAAGAATTTCTTCGCAATGGCCAGATGTTTTTTCATAAATTCATAAACTATATTTGTTCATAGATTTCAATAATGAATTTTTTATGTTTAGCACGCTGCTTCAGTATACATAAATAAATAAATGTTGTCAAAAATAATATATTATTATATTAACTCTGTTCACACGGAAACGTCTAGGACACAATGTTCTATAATCATAGTTTAAATATTTGAATTTCAGGAACTGCTACATTTCCACTGTAACTAACATTGATAATTTCTGTTGCATTTTTTTAAAATTTTGTACTCTTAAATTATAAAATTTTGGATATTTCATGTTTTTCTAATGTTTTTATGAAATGACGTTGATTAAAAAAAAAAAAAAAAGCTGTAGCTGTCATGAGGGTTCAGCTGGAGATATATATTTTTTTTTAATTGACGTCTTTTCGTCTTTATAATGTAGAAACAAATAAATGGACAAAAATTTTAAAACTTAATAAATCAAATTTTAAAAAATCGCCCAGTAGAATTCGGATTTGCGGCTTGTACAAAATTGTTAATCTCTTCATTAGATACAGACGAATTTTTTACCCCTAAAGCAGCATGAACATGAGGAAGACCTCTTGTTTGGAATTCGATTACGTATAAAATATAAACCATTTCTCCGAAAATTTCACTTAACTTTAAAATTTTTAATAAATGATTTAATTTTAATTGGAATATCCTACAACACAAATCTGGATGATTGATGTGATATTGCTTTTCGTTTAAATTTAATTTTATTTCTATCCAATTAGGATTACACGTCATCGTAATAAAAAACATTGATGCGGAAAATGTGTATATGAGCTTGCAAGGTAAATTTTTCCTGGTTTTGGACCTCCTATAGCTGCGATAGATTTGTCTATTTCACTTCGAGTAGCCGTTTGTAGGATTTTTTTTTTTGATTAAATCTAGTAAACTGTAATTTTTCTTCTTCCACTTTACACCACATGTCAACAAAATATTTTTGCCCTAATTTAACTGTAATATTTTATCTGAGATATTTTTTTATTTTTATTATCTGCCATATCTATTTACCAACCAACTGAACCATTGGAAATAATAATGGATATTGCAAACTTTCGTAAGCAGAATTAATTTTCTTTCTATATAATAACTTTTCTCGGATCGGCATTTGGAGAAGTATAGAGCACTTCCACAATTTCAGCACAAGTTGGTCGATCACCAAGTACATGACGATGAGTTTTTCTAATACTTTCTTCAAATTCCAAATGTGACCGATTTCCCTTATCTTCTCATTAATTCTATTCTCTTCGTTAAACTTTCCTTCTAAATTTACAATTTTTTCCTGTATTAGTCCCTCCATCTTCTCTTCCAAAATGACTACCTCATTTTGGATCGTTTTGTAGGGCATAGTTTTAAAATTATCGATGTTTAGATGTATATTATTATTTATTTATTCTTCCTTTGGTTCTTTGAATTTTTTATTTAGGAGTTCCATCAAACTTTTCATGTCCATTTGACTTTTAAATTTTGGGGGTCCCATATTTTTAATATATTTTAGCGATTCTATTAAATTATTTAAAAAAGGAAATGACCCTCCAGCTACCGTGGAAAGAGCTGTGGACTTTTTTAAAGTTTCCAGTCTTACCACTTTCAGCGTGTATCTTCCCAAATTTTGGTCCCTAAATATCAAAATTTTTTGAATTTCTTATTTTTCCTGTATTCTGGAGACCTTAGTGTGCAAATTAAAAAGAAAATCAATACCGTAACTCATATAAATCGGTTGAGGAATGTTTTAAAAATTTGTTGCTCGAAACGTGATTTTCACATTTTTCAAAATTTGGGTCCTTTGATTTCAAAATTTAGGGGGTCTCATATTTTTTCTATATTCTGGCGATTGAAATACATCATTTAAAAAAAACAATGACCCTTCAGCTGCCATGGAAAGAGTTGTGGACTTTTTTTTTAGTTTCCAGTCTCTCCTCTTTAAGCGGACATTTTTCCAAATTTTAGTCCCTAAATATCAAAATTTTTCGAGTTTTTTTATTGTTCCTGTATTCTGCAGAACTTAATATGCAGTTGAAACTAAAAACAATACCGTAACTCATATAGAACCGGCTGTGGAATTTTTTAAAATATTTTTCTTTAAACTTGATTTTCACATTTTTCAAAATTTGGGCGCTTTAATTTTAAAATTTTGGGGTTCTCGTATTTTTTCTATATTTTAGCGATTGAAATACAACATTTAAAAAAAAAAGTGACCCTCCAGCTACCATAGGAAAAGCTGTAGACTTTTTTTACCGCTTTAAGTGCGTTTTTTCCAAAATTTTGGGTCCTTAATATCAACATTTTTTGAATTTTATATTTTCCCTCTATTTTAAAGACCTTAGTGTACACTGTAAAAAAAAAATCAATACTGTAACTTATATGGAACTGGCTGTACAATTTTTCTTTTAAATTTTTCTTAAAATTAGATTTTCACATTTTTTAACATTTGGGCCCTCGAATTTTAAAATCTTTGAGGTTTCGTATTTTTCCTATATTCTAACGGTTGAAATACATGATTTAAAAAAATGAGTGATCCTCCAGCTACCATGGAAAGAGCTGTGGACTTTTTTTTAGTTTCCAGTATTTCCGCTTAAGGCGCGTATTTTTCCAAATTTTGGTCACTAAATATCAAAATTTTTCTAATTTTATATTTCCTCCGTATTTTGGAGACCACAGTATGCAAATTAAAATAAAAATTAATACTATTAGTCATATAGAACCGGCTGTGGAATTTTTTAAAAATTTTTTGCTTAAAACTTGATTTTCACATTTTTTAAAAATTGGGTCCTTTGATTTCAAAATTTTGGGGGTTTCGTATTTTTCCTATATTCTAACGATTGAAATACGTCATTAAAAAAAAAGATTGACCCTTCAGCTACCATGGAAAGGGCTGTGGACTTTTTTTTAGTTTCTGGGGTTATCACTTTAAGCGGGAATTTTCATAAACTTTGGTCTCTAAATATCAAAGTTTTTCGGGTTTTTTATTTTTCCTGTATTCTGGAGACCATAGTGTGCAGATTAAAAAAAAAAATATTACCATAACTCATATAGAACCGGCCGCGGAATTTTTTAAAAATTTGTTTCTTAAAACTTGATTTTCACATTTTTTGAAATTTGGGCCCTTTAATTTTAAAATTTTAAGGGTCTTATAATTTATTATGATGTGACGAAGAAAATACGTTGATTGAAAAAAAAATTAACTTTCTAGCTACTATAGAACGGTCTGTACGATTTTTTTTTCTTGCAGCTTTATATAATAGATATATATATATATTAGCTGTTACACACAGAAAAACATTTTATTGCATATAAAATTTATATATGTACATTACGATACACATTTTTTTAAATCATTATTTTATTTTATCTCACTTCTTTAAAGTTGTATGTCCCTTCTGAAATATTCATTACAGTCAACTGAGTCTTAATTCTGAAGGTTCCAAAGCTTTTATCATTGTAATCATATGGCCCATTTACTTACTCGCTAACTGCTGTCCGTGGCTCCACTGCATGTTATTTTAAATATACGGTGAATTCTGTACTTTCACTAAAAATGTATTTCTCCTACTCAGATTTCTTTTTTTTTGGGAATATTACTGATATAATAATTAATACGTACTTCAAATGCACTTCACAATCACAAACCATAGTAGTTGGCAAGAATTTAGAAATTAAATGTAGATAATATTTCTCGTAACAACAATTGAAATCAGTTTCTCTACAATTTTAATGTACTTTTTATAGAACATTACCGTTATACAGCATAGTTACCGAATTACATATACGGATATTTAAAAAAAATATAGAAAATATTACTATAGTGAATTATTTATAATGTAACATATTTTTGCGCAATTAATATCTGCAAATAAGCAGTAAGAAGTGACGGAAAGCGGTGTTCTTTAATGGGTGCCAGAAGTGAATAAAATGTTATCTAGATCTTACATTTGTATATGATTTTATTTAAAATATTGACGACCGTAAGATAGATATGTATACTTGTGACTCGTTAAATTTTTCAGATGTAATGAAAAGAGATGAATCTTATGATAAGCTTGACTGTACCATGAAGTAGAGGAAAACTGACGATAACTTCCCATAATCGAAACAGATGTAGTATTCCACTTATTTTCGTGATATTTCTTGTAAATAAGGAAAAAAGTTCGACGAACACAACATTTGACACATAATCACTTAACGAGGACGAAATTGAATAGTGGTGATTCGGCGACTAGACTGATAGCGATTGACTAAATTACCGGTATGTTAACGGCCGAATGATCTTCGATGAAACGACACATATATATATATATATATATATATATACATATATATATGTGTTCCATTCACGACCAAATTAAACGAAGAAGAGAATAGCCGGAAAATTCACGATTACCTTCACGGGAACTTACAGAATCGTAAATATTGTCGTTTTATGCTATTTCGGTTTCCGGACAGTTTCCCAAAGTGACTTTTCCAATTGACAACTTTTTCGAATTCCAGTATCTGAATTATTTTAACCGAATAGTCATTTCCCAAAACCGACTTGTTTATTTATATGTATATATTGGTTTATGTCTGAACTTTTCGATAACCTTGAAATTTAATCAGTTCTACGTTATTTAGCCCGGAATTCGTTTAACGCGTTTATCGGTAACAGTTTTTCAGCAATCAAGCAAACTGCAAGCCCTATCGGGAAACGATTTCAATGGACTTTACAAGGGGAGAAAGAGTTTCGATTTTTGACTCAAAGTACGATGCAACAGATGGACCTCACTGTTCTTTTCTTCTCAGCGAAACCGATAATTGTTGAGCATGAGGAGTACGCGATTTGTCGGCAGCACTTTCAAAGTTAATCCAACTATGTATTTAAGAATTTAAAAGGGAGATTCGGAAGAAGCCTGTGGCGACCCTGAGGTTGAAATCATTAAGGACTGTAGACGTGAGTTTTAGTGCTTTTGCATATGCACGCGCCGATGGATGCCGTTATACTGCCTTTAATTTACTACGAAATGACAGTTTGGAAGAGCTCCTGTAAAAATAATGGACCACTTCGAACTACTGTTGGTTTGTTTTGCTGCAAACATGAACCCAACGCAAATGAAACTTTCGCAAGTTTAAACTTGTGACAGCTGAATTCGAACCAGATCCTCCTGAACGACACAACACTGCCTAACCAACTACGCCACCGGTAGCTGGCTACATACTCTCAAAAGGATATAGTGAGGACTACTATAGAACAGTTAATAATGGAATTAGTGAATTTTCTAGAATTTTGCAACTAATCACTTAGGAAAACAATTTATACGTATTTTTTTCAAAATTAAACACCAATTGCAATTTAAAAATGTATCTAATTATATAAAGCAGTTGTTCTCTATTTACTATTATTTTTCAATTTTAAGGAAAATCCGTAAATGGTTCCAGATATTTTAACATTAATTTCTTCTTGACGTAATGATAAAATTAATTTTTTGCACTTTTCTGAATTTTCCGCATTTTCTGCAGAGGCCTCTCCGTAGTTTTGTAGATTTTATAATGTTAAATCACACACTGAATAGAAGAACACTTTTATTCTAAATTCCCGCCTTAATCATTTAAATTATTTTTGTTTTATAAAAAAAAAATTGCATTTGTTTATTTTTTACGTCCCATTCTTATATTTTGTCATACTTTTCGCTTTGAAAATAAACGTTATTATTCAGACAAAAACCATCCGTTAGAAACAACAAATATTTGAATATTTTTTTAACAATGTTTGTTGTTCTAAACAAATTTTTCTAGCTTATTCCAACGTAAACCTTTTACTTTCTACATTATAAGATACGTCGCATGCTAACGGAAAACTATTTTTATAGTTACCAATTTGCAGAGTTCATTTCGTATTTTAACCAGAGAAAAATCCCATCCAAAAAACAGTGATTCCTGTATTAAATTCGGCGGAAATAATAAAGGAAATTAATTTTGAATAAATAAAACAATGGTCGATAATTTTCATACTCATTCCGCAGTTTTATTTACGACTTGTTAGTTTGCAAGTTACTTTGTCATCTGCAATTTGAAATATAGTATCATTTAACGGTTAACCATACAACATGTGAGAATGAACACACTTTTTTCTTCTATTTAAGTAGGAAACCAAACAATGACCGATGAATTTTATCCGGCATTAGTAATACTTAAATGTTATTATTAAAAAAAATATTTACTAGAAAATTAATGAATCACTCTGCAAAACTGAAACATATTTCCTCTTTGTTTACTTTGTTAATTATCGAATGATCGATTTTAAAAGTAATTCGAATTTAAATATTTATGTTATGCAGCGATGCAATTATTTCGATCCAATTAATACCAATAATCGAATATCCAAATAATTCAATTATTTACAGTAATTGAGATATAAAAGCGTAAAACGATGAGAACGTCAAAATTTTTCCTAACCGTTACTACTGATCAAGGTTAAGAACGTTTCGAGCTAAGGACATTTTTCAAGAAACGTTCTTTGAAAAAAAAAAAAACTTTTTAGTTAGTTTTTTTCCGAAGAAAACGCTTTTTACCATCGCCACTTAGAACTGATATTCGTGTGCGGCTAATACGCCAGGCAGTCGTTTTGCTCAACGGCACCAACTTTCGCCTTGGAACTAATGTAAAGCAGCGTTCAGTAACAGCAACAAGACAAATAACATTAGCGAAGGCTGACGTAATCCGGTTACTCGTCGGTAAATACCACGCCGAAATTTACTCATTTTTGAAAAAATGGTTGAAACAGTAAGCGAACACTGAGATAACGTCTCTTAGTATACTAAACTATTGTGATAACCTAGCTGATCGCAATGTGTAATGCGAGATTTCGTTTTGCAGCTGCTAGTTTTATCTTTAGAACGAGACTAGTTTGGTTAGTGTACCATTATCAGTTCGTTCGTAATAAGCGTTTAAAACGAGTAACTTCATAATGTTGATGTATTAGAACAATAAAGAGGTCGTCATTTTGGTGGAATTTATGGAACGCCGACAGACCACTGATGATGTGAACTATAGGAAACATTCGCCAATTTAAGGAATTTAATTGTTGCATGGCACTTTCCGAATGTAACTCCTGTATGATGTTTGCGGAATAGCAATGGTGAAAAAAGTTACAGAAAGCGTAAGATTACGAATTTTATAGGTATCCGTGGTTTTGTAGTTTCGCCAAGACCGACGCGGTATATTTTTCGTCATCTGGAATATTAATAATTCTCGTTATGACAAGATCTAAGGTAATGGAGGTTTCCCTCCATTTTCTAAGATTTACCGCGGATCTGAATGTTACAACTAGGATTATTGTTCGATAGTGTTTTTGGTTTTTACCATTAACATTTCGGTCAAAATTTAAAAAAGGCGTGCAGTTCAGCGGCAAACGGTGCTAAGATCGTACAATCGTTTGTATGTTGGATTTCAGTGTTCACCTTAATTTAATTCGTCATCCATTCTATCCCTTATAGTATTTCCCCTCGATTTCAGTTACTCCTTAATAATAAGGAACAGCACTACCATGAAAACGGAGCAAAAGCGTACCGCTGTGCGCAGGTGATCGGTTGTTCCGTTAAATTTCCATGAACCAGAATTTCAACATCATTATTATTATTTTTATATGAGCAAAGACATATAATGTTCATCAGCTTTTCTAGGCAATCATCGGTTTTTTGAGAATTCCTAAGAGCATATCGTTCTATATATTAAAAAAAAACAACAAAAAAACAATGAAATCCATAAGTTTATATGCTACCGCCTACGCAGCATTCGCTTGAAATTGTGCAGCGATGAAAGTCACAGTGGATGCAGTTGCAATTTTGACGATGAATAGCCCGAAGATTCCGGTACGATTTTAGCAGATGCCGAAGAGTAAACTGATTACATATATTA
The DNA here is from genome assembly GCA_039619475.1 of Icerya purchasi. NCBI lineage: Eukaryota > Metazoa > Arthropoda > Insecta > Hemiptera > Monophlebidae > Icerya > Icerya purchasi. The sequence goes on along the minus strand of CM077116.1, from coordinate 62,379,726 downwards.
ACTTTTCCATCGTAAATCCGGAGAAATAACCTGGTTCGAACAGTTTTTCTGATCTGCCTTTTGACGGATCATTTTATAAAAATTACACAGATAGATTTAAAATATTTGTACCGGGATATTTCAGTTCGTTAACCGCTTCCCAAATTTTTTTTTTAATCCTGCAAAGATGGGCCAAGTTTAGAGTAGGCTAGTTACTATAATTTTTGAAGTCTCACGTCATCTTTCAAGTATTCCATCACTATTCTGTTACCGTCGTCGGACCGTAAATTACTTTAAATGCAGAGAAAAAGTTCTTTCTATTATTCGAGTTAATGTTAGATATATTTACCGACTGCTTCTCTAGGCGCCTAGAGTTGTTCTCAGCGGGATTAGCTTTTTTCAATCATTTTTCGTTTTCTCCAGTTTATCTTAAATACAAAGTCTGGTCCTTCTAAATTACGGTTGATACTACTTGCAGGTCTCTCTATACGCCCATCAGATGAACGTCAACTAATTCCGTATCGAAGTCAGGCGAATAAACGGAGAAATCAATTGAGCAGGCAAAACGATATATAAATTTGGCTGATTCCGGAGTGTATGATGCGAACGGTTATAACATTGCGATATGGAAATTACGGGTTTATATTGCGAACATTTATGTCTGAGCGGTGACCGTTTCGTGCATTCCATTTTCAATTTTGATCGCTTCTCCGATCGGTCTAATTGCTAACTTATCTGATTTCACTTAAACAACAACCATATTAATCGAAACTAACTACGAACGGGAAATATTCACCACATAATTAACCGGATTTTCCGGTCTTTCTTGCTATTCGGACGGCAATAATTCTGACTTTTCTTTTTTATTTTTTTATTTTCAAAGGACATTTATCATTCGGTTGCAATAAAAGCCGAGAATTCGGGGTTTTCCGTGTTGCGTTTCTAACGCTTCGATGAGCTAGTAGTAGGTCTGTCGCTCAGCTGGACCACCTCTACCGGAGGAACCGAGAGAGAATAGTGGGGAAAATTAAGAATGCCCGATAGAAAAAAAAAGGTTCCCGATCGATCCGACGGGGGAAGTAAGTGAGCGCGTCACTGATGAAGCCTGTTCGTAGCGCCGGCCGTAAAAAGCGCAAAACCATTTGGACGATTGGAATTTTTTGACCAGATCTGGATTACGTCTTAATCTTTGTTACGGATAAGGCGCGGTATGCGGTGCACGTTACTTAACCGCATTAAGAGGCAATACGTTAATGGAACGTTCTCTGATAGGAGGGCCGCGGGCTAAACGGAACGACTGATTTACTAGATTCCGCAGGCTAACGCGGAGTCGACGGTCTCCGCGTTCCGGATAAAGAATGGCAAATACATAGGAAGCCATTAATTTATGGAGAATTTATGACGCCTTAGCAACGGACCAATTGAATTACTCGCAGAGAGCTTTCTGATATCTCATCCCCTTAGCTACTGTTTATTTTCAATCTTTCGCCGAGCACCACGTAAATAACGGTCCTACATAAACGTTAAAAGATTCGGTATAGACACGCTTCCTGATAGTAGTGGAGTGAATTTGCTTCGTTTTTCCGAGCTAAAAAAAAAAAAAAAAACAACCCCCAAAAGGTAAAATAAAGTAAAACGAAATAAACCGGGCTAGCTAGGTGGATTAATAACATTTTGATCGGACGGCGCGACTCAACTATGCCGTTTTTAATGATGTCCTCGCCATCGAAATGGCTGCCAAACTGCTTAAAATTCATTCATCTTTGCCGGAATTCCACCGCGCAGTAGCCGGAATGGTTTTGCCTTCGCCGTGCCTCCGAAGAGGCATCATGACATGTGTGCTGGTGGCACTGAAATCGAGATGATAATTTTAGTTAATTTATATTCTCCGCCATGGTCTATACTTTAGCGCGATTACTTTTTTCATCATTAGTCACTCTATCCGCCGGCCCGGCTGACTGTCCCTCTGTTATAAATTATAGACGCTGGCGGGACGCCTATTAGAAAGAATTTTCGCCGGGTTCCTCGTCAGCGACTTAACTGATTAACTAACCAAAAATCTTTTAAATATAACCGAGCCGGAATCCCCCCCCCTCATCCCCAGAACGTACAAGGAACCGATCACGACTCTATCCTCCGATTAATATCGCGCTTCGACTCTTCTCCTTCCACCGGCACTTCGAATGCAGGGTTAAACCCCACCCTTAACTTACGCAAAAGCCGGAATATTAACCGACTACACTATCGTAGTGAATGACTTTGCATTGTTGCTTGGGATTAAATTTAAAATAATTCGAATCTTTTTATGTTTTTAATTAAGTTACTTGAGTAGGATAGAATGCCCAAGTTTATTTGTCAAAAGGTATATTGTATTGTCTCTAGTCCTTCGAATAATGATGAGGAAAAGCTGAAAGCTTTAAAAAAGCCTTGAAACTTACCGAACACTTCCAAGTTCCCAGTCACTGGGAAGAAAAAATGTTCTTTTCAACGTCGTTAGACTGCGAAGCACTCTTGGCTTGTGTATTCAAATGTTATGTAAGAAGCACTTTGCGAGATATGTGTTCTAATTGGAACAGCGCAAAGGGGCGTGGTTATCAAAATCTCGGAATCCTTGTTAAGAAGCCATTTACTAACTGGAAAAACGCTTTAGAAAGCTTTAATCATCACGCAAATACAATTGCAAAGTTCGCGGAAGGCAAATCTACTGATGTTGAGGAGTCGATAAACGTGGGGAAGGTCATGAAATTGCTGAAGATAACCGCGAGAAATTAAAAGCTATTTTACAAACAGTTCTTTTGTGCAGAAGATACGAAATGGTCCTAAGAGGAAGCCTTACACAAAGCATACTTTGTATCAGGAATTTAGAATGAAGTGATCGAACTATGCCGTAATGCTATTCAAGCGCATGTACTTAAAAGAGTCAAAGAGGGCTGGTTTTTTACGGTATTGGCAGACGAAATTCAACAATAACTAGCGTTATGTTTATGATATGTAGACTGCTTATTTGAAAAATCAGTTATCCGCGAGAATTTTCTTGAATTTATTTACGTAGAAAATGGCGATGACAATTATAATGCACCTCTTATCCTATAGCTTGGATATAGATAAATGCATTAGATAAGGCTTTGATGGTGCTATAATCATTCTCTACTTAGTTCTAGTGCATTCATGTGGGCTGCCTCCTGTATAGGGATCATAAAACATGCAATAACCTTTTTTCCAAAAATTTTCGCTTCGAGACAGCATTTTGAAGAAAATTGCTGATTAAATTAATTAATCTTACTTAAAATTTATTTCTCTTTGTGACATGCGGTGGATCGAAAAGCATGCAGCTGTAGAACGGTTTGCACGAATGCTTCTTGTAATACGCGCAATACTTGAGGCATTATAAGAAGTTGCTGATACGGATCTAGCCGCTCAAGCATACCGACTGCAAACCGCCATAGAAAATAGTCTGTTTGTTTCTCCACTAGTTATATTGAGAAAAGTTTTCTCATACACAACAAGCCTGAACAAAGCAATGCAAAAATTTAATATCGATTTGACCAACACTTGCAGTTATGCCAGAATTATAAAAACGACATTACAAAATATTCGGAATGAAAGTCAATTCTCAGTCGTTTTCAAGCAAGCAAAGCAGATGAGTTCAAATGGCATAGTTGTTCCAAGAACGAACAAAAATCAAACCCAGAGTAGTAATGTACTAGGAGAGAAACTGCCCAAATATATTACCGCCGAAATGTGTTTGACCTCTTTGTTGACCATGCCATTGCAGAACGCGATGTCCGCTTTAAACCACATAAAAAAACGATCGAAGGGATTCAAATGTTTCTACCTGAGAAGACGAGTAATAACTCTAGCAAACAAGAAAAACTTTAAAAAATAGCACAAACATTTCTTGGTGAAAATAAAGGCACGATATTTCTAAGTGAATATGAGATACCGCACAATCATTACAAATCTGGTACGCGAAAACCTACCACTGCTGTAGAATCTGTTGATCATCAGGATGAACAGTGTTTTCCTTTGATAAAAAAACTTCTTATTATATTAACCACACTTCCAGTGTCCACTACGACCCCATAACGATGTTTCTTCAATTAAGAACCTATATTAGGAATTGAATAGGTGACGAAAAAACATTGGTCTTACTAACATGAGCATTCCCTGTGACCCGGCGGTAAAACTAGATTCTAAAGAAATTGTAAATAAGTTGGCAATAAGACGTAAACGACACAATTTAAAATTTTAAATTACATGCTTAATATGCTATTATAATAATATTATTTTATAAAAATATAAGCAAAGAATGAAATAAGACTATATTATTTAATATAATATAATAACCTAGAACGACCTATTGTTTTATTTTGCTTTAAAAAACGGTATGAAAATTTCAGATTTGAACCCCCCCCCCCCATTGGAAAGCTATATATACGTCCGTGTATATATATATATATATATATATATATATATATATATATATATATACAAGATGGTCGCCAGCCGATGAGCCACAGGGGGCAAGATGATAGAAAGAGGATATAAGTTACAGGAAAAATAAAATTTAAAAGTTGTAAATGCTTAATATTTTATTAAACAAGAATAAAATCTTAATTAAAACGTAACTTTCGTGGGTTTCTGGCAAATTGTTCTACTACTTCATTATAAAAGTCTTCCAAATTGTTCATGATTACGCGCCTATGAATACTCATCATGGCCAGTTGATTAAAAAGTTTCGAGACTCCCGGGGGGCAACTGCCTCCCTGCCCCTCACTGGCGACGCCCATATATATATATATTATTTTTATAATTTCCAAACACGATACGTTTCGTTTAAATAACATTTTTTTAAAAGTGAGGATTTTTTTAATTTTGGGGTCCGAAGCTTACGGCGCCCATCTTCGTTTGCAGCTAGCCCTAGTTTTCAATATGATACGATTTTTCAAATAATATAATTCAATTAAACATATTAAGTGTAGTATTATCCATTTCTGCATTATGTATATAAAAATTACACAGAAACTATAATTATTATAATATTATTACTTATGAAAACAATACTGACGTGTTTCGTAGTACAAACTATCATGATGGTGATAGTTTGTATTGCGAAACATGTCGTCGGTGTTGTTTTTATTTATAAATAATAATATTATATAGTTTTAATTTCTTTGTAGTTTTAGTTTGATTTCCAAAAATAATTCGATTTGAATTCTTTGTATCGGAAGATGAAAGTGTATTTTTATTATTCATGTGTTTTAAAATGAAAAATGGAATTTCAGGAGTAGCACGCGATTATGCTTGTAATGAAATAAAAACCTCGCATAAAGAGAAGGCGTTGTCTTTTAGATGGTTTTCAAAATGTTTTCTAGTTGTGATATAAATTAAAGGCCATTGTTGCGACAGATCTTTCAGTCGAGCAAAATCATTCGCCAACACAACCTCCATTTAGAAAATGACAGTAGGAAGGTATTATTTCCGTTAGTTCGTTAAGGAATCCTATGATTTCCGAGAATACTTTTCGCGCTGAAACAACGGACGATTCGCATCCGTCTCTGTATTAAATATCACTATGAAAAAGTGATCGGCATAGATCATTAAAATTCAAAAACGGGGCTCTTCTTGAGCAGTCTGCGTAGTTAGTAGTTATCAACTTTTAGATTAATCGTTCTCTAGTCGCGGAGGAAATATAGCACATACTGTCAACAGCAAGAGCAAGCCGGTACAGTATTGTAGTATATCACCGGAATGTTACTTGGGAATGTACCGAAAGATTGTAGCGGTAACCGTTTCATTGACGATTAGTCGAATGCCAGAATTTGCTGCGAAGTATCCGATAAAAAACTTCAGTTCATCATCGATTTCGTCGATCGAAAGATCAGATTTGTCACTCGAAAAAGCTAAAATACAAAAAATTTAAGGAGCAGTCGCTGTAAAAATCGAAATTTTCCAGAGAAATTTAAAACATTTGGAACAATCAAAAAGCTTTATCAATCACAGAGTTAGAGAACTTCCAGCACCACCGTAGCTATAATAAAAATAGCTCCGGCAAGATTAACGAGCTCCGGGAATTTAATTACGGTACATTAATGTAGATTTCAACGCAATCAGTGTACACAATTTCAATGGGTATTGAAATTGTGCATTTTGCGAGCAAGAGAATAATCAAACTAGTGCGGATATCGAGATTTACGAAATTGACACAGTACGGTTTTATGAGCAAAAAAAAAAAAAAAATGTAAAGAAAGGAAAATATGATGGAATTCTCCCTCGTGGTAAGAGGAGGCAGCATTTTAGAATTAACGCGAATTTCGATGTTAATTTCGACGAGTTTGGTGGATGAAAATGGAAAATCGAAATTAGAGTGTTCTATGAGAAATTAATCAGCCAAGCCTCTTTATGCACAAAGCGGGGATATTCTGCTATTTTTGCTTAATTTAACTGAAAATGAATATCTTCCGTACCTCATTGCAATATTTCGAATTAATCTAGATGGACAGTTTAATTTATATCGAAATTTAATCAGCAATTCGAGTATTTTTCAAACCTGGACCCTATCACACCGTAAGTCTTTAGCGAAGTTCGTAAGAAGAAAATAAACACATCGCCTCCCCGTTGCTACTCGGGCGAAATTGAATTTTTATTACTTCTTTCGTGTAATAAAATATGCAGTCTGAGAAAAGTAACGAACAAAACGGGCCCAGAAGCTAGTAGTAGAATTTTAATGAAATTGAACGATAAAGAAACTAATTGTTACAAAGAATCAGTGAAATACCTCGATTTATCGTAAACTATGTGGCCCCTTCAATATATAACTTTTTAAAGGAAGGAAAAAAACCATCAGCAGGCGCCTTTTCATTTGACTCGAACTAGAACATGGAAACGAACACGTTCTCGGTGATATCGAAAGAGGCCAATTGAAGCCTCTGTAATAGATTAAATGTGTCTAGGTGCGCCAGTGTGACTGTACGTGTAAAATGTGGAGAACGTGATAAAAATATACTAGGAGCCGATCGACAATTCGCTATAAGTTTTCCAACTAATTTTTTTTCATATCCAAGATGATATCATCGTAAATTGAACTATAGCCGCTTGTCGACATCTGTAACTAATAATAAACAGATCTCAAGGGACGTTGCTACGTGCGCAGATAGTGCCGAAGAAAACCAAGTATTTCTCTTTCGCGGTGTTACTACACCTTGCTTCTTATCCAGAATAGCTCGCACTCTTTGCGAAAATTATTTCCAGCGTGCTACCGTTACCGATTAATCAGTTTCACTTAACCAAGCAGCGACTAGATTAAATTTCGTCAAAATCAAATTAAATGAATTTGTGTATTTTTTTCCTTTAAACGTGAAATGTGGGCGAAATTAAACGACAGACATGTAAAAAGAGAAAAAATTCATCAATTTCGGATCAAAAAAGTTCGCTTACAATGATTACTTCATTTTGTAGGCGAACATTTATTGTTAAAATTATCTTCATATTACATATACATTTGTAGCCATTTATAAACTCGATACTTCGCACACCTCCCGAATAATTCTTCTACAGTATCTGTAGAAAAGTAAATTTCAACAATGTCCTTCTGTAAACGAAATAATTTTCGGTTTGCCGTACTGTTCTCTTTCTATTTATTTCATAAGGGCTATTTTTTTGAGCACAAATTATGTCATTAACTTAATTGCCCTGTTCTAGTAATTCTCAAACGTTGTACCTTCCAAGGCTGGAGGAAAGAAGAAATTTCGGTTCTTTAAGATTCAAGTAAAACCAAAAAAAATTTAAAACGAATATTTTAATAATAAAAAACGGTTTTACAACTTTTACGGCAAATATAACAATCTAACAACGTGTACAACCAATCAAGGCCGCATAAATAATTTTATACGGTTATGGAATTATAAATTTTCAGCAAAGTTCTGAGTCCATCGAAAAAAAAAAATATATATATATATATATATATCAAAACAAGTACTCGCACAAGCTATAAACATTTTTTAAAATAAAAACTAAAACCCGCCATCTTGTTCTTTTTTTTTCTTCCCATAATGAATAACTGCTAGAGACCCCGGGGGTTGATTAACCTCGAAAATCGAAACTAATCGGTTTTTTAACGAAATTACTAAATTACTATTTTTACCGTTTTCTAAAATTACTCAAAACCCGTCGCACCAAATTTTTTTAAAACATAGCGATTGCTATTCTACATTAATTGAACTACAAGTAAACAAAATAATTTATTCACGCTTAAATACGTAACAAATATCGTACGTATATACACGTTCGCGCACACTTAAAAAGCCATATACACATGTAGATATTTCAGATATGTTTTTTGAATTTTTCGTACACAAAATTATCTATATATCATCGTAAAATTTCCAATTTCGATTTACAGATCGATTAAAATAACTCTTCCATCTCGGTCGATATGAATTTAAACAAGGAAACAGTGCCAATAATAAATATGTAACTTCCGAAAACCATCTCGTGGAAAGGAATTTTTCGAGGCGTATTGCTGAATGTTTAACAAGCTCAAGTTGTTTTTCTAGCTGAATTTTTGACGTAGCTATTAAAAAATAAAATCCAAAATCGCAGGAGTAGTCAAAATATTTAAAACATCTGTGAAGATGCATATTATCCAGTTCAATAGGTGTAGAATTTAGGTTTACGAAAATTTTTGTGAAAATAAGAAGAAAGTAGCATTTCGATTTTTTTTAAATCCCCACATCATCATCACCAAGTAGTCCGTTGTTTTATATAACTACAATTTCATCATCTAAATCTGTTTTTTTTTTTAATTAATAACCGTTAACAGAAATGGCAAAATATCAGATACACGCACGTCGGACTGCACTTATGCATCGACAAAATCAAATGACAATATCATTTCCGAATGCACTCTTGCATCGCTCTCGCGTGGCACAAACAATATTGCCTCGAATACTGTATAGTCATTTTAAAAAGAATGTACACGAATAGATTACTAAGAAGAGAGAGATTTCGGTATTAAAAGTGTCCACACTTGGTCAATCGTCTTTAATTGAAAATTATATTTGTTTCTTCTTTAACTACGCCATTTTAACTGCACTATATAACATAGAGCTTCGTGACAGCGGACTTAATAATTATTAATTAGCGATTTTTTTGTTGTTTTTTTCCCCGCACAAATTTATGAGAAATAATCGAAATTATTGTTTTTGTGCTCCAATCTATATGACTGGACAACACGATAAATTTTTACGATTAGTTTATAATTCCATTATTGAATATTTCCTTAATTACTCTGTAAAATTTCAGAACGTCGTAGAAAGTACCTTGCAAGAATTATGACAAAAAAATAATAATAATGCAAAATAACCGGTTATAAAGCGAGTTTTAAATGTTCAATTTATATCGATTTAACTGATTACATGGAAAGGTAAGTACGCCAACAACAGGACTAATTTAAATAAATGAGTTCGTACAAATTTAAATATCGACACACATGCAACGATACGGATAATAAGTGCTAATAATACGCATAACCGGCGCCCCTACTACTCAATACATGGAAACATAATTAAATAGCGTAATAACTGCATATTCGGCAACAGTAAATTTAAAAAAAAAAAAACCTAATTCGATAATTTTTTTGTTTTTTTTTTTAATTCAATAAATGACTAAATAATTAAGTGATTTGTGCCAGAGTTCCGGTTAGAATCGTCTCCTTTAATACGATTATCCAAATTGATGGCCGTATGCAGTATCTTCTGGGATCTGCTTTCTTTCAGTTATCTAGGAATTTTGTTCGATCACTGTACCACCAGAACGCACATATTTCCATAAAATCAGCAGACGGACGTTACACAATTTATCAGGACAAGCAAAATTATGTCTTAGACTACTCGTATTTTTAAGCGGTGAAAAGTTGCTACTAGCGCTGAGGACGCAGCAAGATCCGAAACAGAGTCCATGGCAGCTTTTAATTCCTCCAGCTTACTGGCGCTTTTCTACTATCAAAACTCCAGTTCCATCTGCTGCCCGTTTCGTTCAGTTTATATCCGCGTTCATGATAAACTCTCATACTTCTACTTCAATTTTCCCTCTTTTCTTCATTCAATTAATTGTTTTTATTCTCTCCTGTTCCGTCTAAATTCTACATCATGTTGTTAGGTCGGATTTTTAACACAATCTGAGCTCTTCTTAACCCTAACCATTTTTCCATCTTCACCGACGACTCCAAGCTATTGGAGTTGGTGCAGCTTTTTTTTTTGTCCGTCTTTAAATTACTTCGAGTGTTCTAAAGTTTTCTCCTTTTGCTCGATCTTTTGTGCTGAGTCCACTTCTGCGTGCCCTTCTTTTCATCAAATGCTCACTTGTCTCTCGCAATATTCTTATGCTGTTGGGTAAGCGTGCTGCAGACTATCGCATCTCCCCCTCTCACTCAACTGACTACGTTATCCTTCTTATGATTCATGGTCTCTTGCTTTTTCGCTCAATCCAAACTGATCTCTTTTGGATTCCTGATCATAATCGAGGAAAATTAGTTAGTCTGAACCGCTCGGTTATTTCCCTCTTCTAGTATAGGTTTCTGCCCCCGTTTTCTCGGCCTCCAATATTATCTTTCTCGCTACACAGCTGCTCATTCCAAATTTTCGTTCAACTCTTACATCTCGACATTCTCTAATCCGGATTCCTTTTTCTTGTCTATTCAAATTTTCCTTCCTCGCCGCTTCCTCCTCTGTTTTTTTGTCTTTCCTCCTATGCTTCGCTTTAATCTCTCTGCAATTTGTCGCCTGCGTTTTGAGCACAGTTTGTTCTCGCTTTCGCTTTTCCGTTTTCATCTCGTACTGTCTGAGTCCATTGCACCCTTCTAACATTCATTTTAATTGTAACCCCGATCGCATAATATTCGACTGCTCATCACTTTCAACTGAACACAAACTTATTTTTATTCCCTCCTTTTATCAAATGGTATTCCATACACTGCTTTATTCATTCTCTCCCTTCTTCCTCCTTCCGTTATCCAAGCTCTCGATTCTTTTTTGTCGACTATCTTTGATCAAGTAAGAATCTAAGTTTCCTTTCCTATTTTTTTACTACCGTCATACTTACACTCGATGTTCTTATACTGACCGAATGTACACTCTGCTTGAATGTTTGAACTTGATTCGCGAAAATAATTTTCTCATTACTATAAAATTCCTCTGGCAAATCATGAAGTTTCGGGGTAGGACGATGATTAATTTCCTTATTTTCCATTCCAAATAAAATATCTCTGCAGATTGCGACAAAATCATGGCGTATCCAGTTTTCGAGCTAACAGTGCTTGCAATCAATGTAAAAACGATGAAATGCAAATCTTCAGATCTGGACATTTACCGACCACGATTGAAGAATGCGTGAAGAGACAAAAAGATAAAAATTAGAAAAATGAGTCAGACTATAAACAGACGATCGCCAATAGACTACGTGTGGCTATCTTGCTAGTAGTGCATACAAAGCCCCTAAAGTGGTGTATTTCAGTCTCTGCCAAAACTATAACGGACCAAGTGTGCCACCTAAGTTTTATTGCTGACTGTATGCGTTGTCTACGACGAGAACGCTGCTAATTTTAACCTAATTATTATTTTTTTTAAAACATATTGTGATTGTTCTTTCGGTTTGTTATCATGAGTTTTAGTTTTTAACAGATACTAGCTGAACCCGGCCACGCTTCGCTGTGGCTTAGAATGATATTAATGATTGGGGAAGTAGATAAAAGTATTGTAGTAAACATAGATTCACTGAAAAAACACACCATTCAATTTAATACCATACTTTGTGTTGCTATGGCTATGCTGTGGAATGCAATCAAGTGAAATAAAATAATCTTTATTATTATTATTACACGTTTTGACTACAACATGCAACGTTGCGCGAGATGTAGATATTTTAATTTAGAAGATACTAACAAATATCGAAATTATTATATACAAAAATAACCAAAAAAAAAAAAACAGTGAAACAAAATGAAATTGAATAACCGGGCGGAAAGGAATAGTAATATTGAAATTATTCACAAAATAACAAAGTGAAATTAAACAATCGTATAAAAGTAATATAAAATAACCCAATAAAAAATAAAAATTGCCGTTATGTAAATGCAAATAATACTTCTATTGTAGGTACTATAAAAATAATGTGCATGCCCATGAAAACAATCCTATTCATAAAAATGAAGCCGAGCAAATAATATAGATATAATTACATTCGTAGAAATTGTAAGGAGAAAAATATAAACAAAGAATAGTGAAATGGAAATAAAAGGAAAGAAAGAAAAAATGTTTCCCTGAAAATTTAGACTCTAAATTGAACGATTTGCGAAATAATCAGGTTTCATTTGACGAAGCACTGTCCGGTGATTTTAATCAAACGCTTCCAGAGATATCTCGCTGATGAATTTCATGCTTGCATAATTAGATATTACATACGAATACGTCTTCGCCGTTGATCTACTGCTTCTTGGCGTTGGTGAGACGAACGTGCTGCTCTTCTTCTTCTCACTTTTACCCGTAAGACTTCAGGTTTTTCTACCCACTGATCTGTTAATTATTCTGCTCGCCATTAAGAAGTTCTGATTCTAACATGTTCATTATTGTCTGAACGTTCTTGATCAGTGCGGATTGATCTTCTCTGACGTTCTATGATTGTGTGTCGAGAACGGCGCTTTATGTTTGCACGTTGTCAAAGCATTACAGATGATTAATGAATGTGACTTGTACTACGGATGGCGGAGACACAGATGATGAGTAACTATATAAAAATGAAAGAAGTGAATTGAGTACTCACACTTTGTTTTTCGAGAACAGACAATTAGATAATTTTCAAAACATTCAATATGAAATCAACATATAATCAAATCAATTCTAATCTGTTTTCATCTTTTTTTCCTCTTTATTATGGTTTTTTATTTATTTTTTTTAAAAAATAAAATTGCTAATTAAAGCAGGGGTGCCAACCTTAATGATTTTGCGGGCCACTTTGAAAGTGTATCATAACTCCGCGGGTCGCATATAAAATCATATATCCCCATATTAGATTTAGAACCACTATAGACACACTTAAGAGTGAAACATAAAACTTGTTATATTAAATGTTCCAACATGCGTGTGCATTATGAGTTCGCAGAACATAATTTTTTACTACTTTAGCTATCTCACGGGCCGCAAAATTGTTCAAAACAGGGCCGTATGCGGCCCGCGGGTTGGCCACCCCTGAATTAAAGGATTAATATACGGTTACACCTTCCTTTTTACCAAATACCTCCAAAATGCAGATGAAGTGTTTGATATAAATAAATCATCCATCTTTGTATCTGCATGTGTCTATTTAAATGAGATTTGTGCGAATATATACTCTGCCTATAGATTATAATTAACTAAAGGGATACACATTAGATAAAGTAACATAATAAATAGCCGAAAATATAAACGTGTAATTTCTTTTTTATATTTCAATGCGATTTCTTGAGTGTTTTTAAAATAAGCAAAAATCAAAAAAGAGATCATAATAAAATTAATTTTAGGATTCAGTTTCATAAATTGTATATGTAAACATACATATATGTATAAAGAAATAGTATACAACCAGTTTTCGTTTATTTAAATGTACATAGTAAAATAAATATGTAGCATCAATAATTAAATGAATAAAAAAACCATACCTGAAAAATCAGTTTAATAAATTTGTATGAAAAAAATAAATCACGGAGATAATGTAACGGAGAGAACAAACTGATTGAAAAATATATGATCAGAACGATTGAAATGATCAAATAAAATTAAAATGGAGATGAAAAAATAAAATTGTGATGTAAAATACATAAACTTATTTCAATTATCGACCAATGTATGAAATGAAAACATCATGAAGTGAATGAAATTTAAAAATTCAATAAAAATATCGAAATACTTTAGAAAATAAATGTTTCGGAGGGAAAAAGAAATAAATAGTTGATTAGAAATTTGATGCGAAAAAAAAAAAAATGTATTAAATTGATTTCCATTGGACTTAAAATACATATTTGTTTTACACATAAGTAAATAAAATAATTTCATGAAACTTACTGAACAGTAAAAAATATCTGGAAAATTTAAAATTGGTGTATGGGCCTTTCTTGTATATAACTGAGCTGCTGCCGGTGCGATAGCTATAGATATTGTAAATTAAAATTAAAAATAGAAGAAATAAATATGTATACATATCGCTTAAATAATAATGTTGTAGAAAGTATAATTTGTTACTCCGCACATAGCGTGAAAAAATTTTTTCTTTCTTTTTTTCTTTTTCTAAATATCTAGTAGTATCTATTATTGTCTTCATAAAACTATATTAAAACCGTTTTTAAAAATAAAAATGTACGTATTGTACAAAAGTACATAAATGTGAAGGAACAAAATTTCGTCGACATGCGTTAAAAAGATAAAATATAAAGAACTTTTTATTAAATCTTTCCTTCGCTAATAGAAAACCAAAATATATATTTTAATGTTGTGAGAAAAAGTAGTGAAAAACTATTATTTCATTTCTGTATATTATTGATTGCCATCGTATACATAAAAAATTAGTAATGTATTAAAATTGTTACTGTACATATTTTGTAAAATTCGGTAATGTTTACTTGAGCATATATTTCAAGCGGATAATTAGATTTGGACTGAAAAGTTTATTACCGAATACAAATAATATTGCATAAAACGTAAAATGCAATAAATAAAATAAACAATGTATGATAGTACTTACCGCAATAAATGTAAACGATGGATGATGCAATAATCAGACCGCGTAAGTGAAATTTTAAATGGCAACGCAAAAATGACAACTCCTTCGGAAAAAAACAATATGCACAGCGCAGATCACAATTTCAAATGCCATGCGGTTCAACATTCTCCAGCACTCTACCCATCGAAATCACGAACAGTGTCATAAAAAACGTTTTTGTTTTTCTAGCAGCTCGACGATGATGATCGGTTCCTTTCCAGGAAACTGTTGTTACACACTTCCTCTCTCTCTCATCGATATATATTCTCTGTCACTCGTATCATCACTGATTGTAGACTGTCGCCGCGTATTTAATTTACACACACTTATACAATTACAGAGCTTCCCGCATATATAGCCACAATACGGTTTTCTGAAATTCCTCGCTATAACGCCGAAAGCAAATCATAGATCGCGCCCCTTACGAAAGCTTGAAATTTCCTGTCCGCGGGGAAACTTAGTGATAAAAAAATTATACAACCCATCTTGTATAGAAATGCAACATTGTGTAAAAATTGCAAGTCAATCCGTCCACTACTTTTTGAGTTCTGCGCTCACAAACATACACCGTTTGATTTTTATATATATAATATAGATAGATTGTAAGAAAATGATGTGGAATTAGAAACACAAATGAAAAAAAAAAAAAAAATGTAAAAAATAAAAAACTAATTCAGGGTAAATGAAAACGTTGTAAAAGTGAAGGGAAACACCTTACGTAAACCATATGAAAACATCTGAATCTAAAAAAAAGGTATGTACAAAATATATTTACGTTTAGTGTTCACCGATAGTACTGATGTTTGACTACTTCACGGAATTGCTACTAACGAATGACTAATTACTCAAAATTTATATGGAAAACGAATAAATTCGGCAAAAAGGGATAATGCGATGAAATCGATAGGGACTATTCTTTTTTTGTTTCGGTTCAGCTGGAAATGTACGCTTCGATGCATTTGCGTTCCACATGAGCAAAGAAAAGTTCCCTTTCACGACTTCTGTGCCCTCAAAGGGCAGTATGAAACGAAACACCTATTAAATGGGTCTGATTGTCATTTAGCCGGTAAAAATATGACTTACTGTAATAATGATGGAAAGGACAGGAGATGGAAAACTACGGTTCGGTTGCAGATTTATAGGAACACCTTTACGCATGTTATCGCAAAACCAAATGCGACATCGAAACTCTCGCTTCAACCATAAAAAAACGGTAAACTAGTATTGGCAAAAAATCACGGTAATAAGGCCCAAAAAGGTAAATTCACAGCAGTAGCAGAAAAGGACCTCGTTATCGAGCATGTTAATTTCTAAGAACGATCAATATGGAGAAATAAAAACTAACAAGGAACACATCTAAGATTCGAATATCAGCAAGCTGTAGCGTGCACTTAAGAAAAAACATCCAGACTCTAATGTTTTATCGAATTTCCGTCCAACTTTTCACCGACCGCGCTATCCTCGTTCCAAATATGACTTACTATCAGATGTTAACCAAAGCTGGTGATGAAATGTCAACTCCTCACTAGTGATGAACCGATGCGTTCGGTGAATCTAGAACTAGTGTTCTATCTTTACCTTCTTCAACTCACGGTCAAATGTTCTATTTACGTCAGCTAAAGGGGAGGGCTGTGGTTTTTTAACGGGACAGTGCAGGAATAGAAAATCTGGCAGTGCACTACTGTAGTCGTGAATTTATAAAGAAACGAAAACATCTAGTTCGATAACTGCAATGGCCAGAATAAGAATAGAGTGGCAGTATTTATTTGGATTCATATGGTGTGATGAGATAAACTATAAATTTTTATTCTCCGGTCACTCATTTTTATCGTGGATTTCGTCCAGATCGAGAAATGTAAAAGGATTGAAAAAAGTCCCCAAGGACTTATGATGAATGCAACACCAAAAACATTCTCATTCCAATTCTCGAACCTAACGACAAAACTAAATAATTCCATATTGAATTAGAATTGGACAAAATGCACCCAAGAGTCGTTAAGCAACATTTAATGTACTTGAAACGTGAAGCTTCTGCAAGATACTCAAGAAAGGGACATTAGTATATATGTATAATCAAGGACTCAATTTTTCATCGGAACTGTAAGCCGACAAGAAGAAGAATCTGCAAAACAATTAACTTGAAAGAAGAAAATTGAGCGTTCTTCGAAAAATTAATTAAAATTGCTTTCTGTCCTTTAAAATTAAAGAAGGATTCGGAATAATTAAATACTTGACAATGTACTTGTACAATGTTTATGATTGTGAAATTAAAGTAATAAACGACTAAAATTACTGCAAAAGCTGAATTTTCATTGGTACAACTTTTGCCGATGCAAAATACGATGACACTTGGCATTCTACATTTTCCCCGACTACTCATTCGTAAGAGGAAAAAAATTTGCATTACGGACGCTAAAAGTAAAGATTGAAAAATTTGGTTCGGGCTTTTTATCAAAAACAAGAAAGGACTCTACATTACTTAGTCGCCAATTATCATTGAAAATAGTATTACCGTTTTATTAGAACTCGGTATAATTTCTTTCGAAGCTTCCGATTCTTGACTGGAAGATTTTCTCCTAGACAGGCAATTGTTAAATAGTTCGATGGAATAATAAAAAGTAAACGCTTTAATATCATTTTTGAACGGAACGAGAAACGAAACAGGAAAAGTAAAAAGGAAAAGAAGCACTGTTCCACTTGCGTCAGAGTTGAATCAATTTGCTTAATGCGACGATTCGTTTACGTTTAAAAAGGAGATGGTCATTAAGTAGGTATGCATAGAGAGGAAAACGAGTGAGAAAAAGAAAAGAAAGAAAATCGATGCAGGAGGAAAGGTAAATTAAGGAGTATGTTTAGTTTAATTTCTTCGTCGGAGAATGAAAAGGATAATGAAATCAGTTTAAAAGATTAAAGGAAGAAGGTGAAACGGTGAACGAATTAAAATAGAGGAAAAAGAAAGATGCGAATGGCGAGGATGAGGCAGTGGTGGACAGTAGGCGACCATTTTGCGGTTCTTAGAACGATCATCTTATCGACGCGGCGCTAAGTCAGTCGCTCGATTTTACCGAGCTTTACGCTTTCAATTTAATTAAGTTCACACGGCGAACGTACGGCTAAATTGAACTAGTATAAAAAGTAGTTCGTTCTACTTTCATATAGGCGGATTAAAAATCACGCTAAAAGCATTAAACAGATCTTTCTTTCTTTTTTATCGTTGCCCGGCTTTCGCTACAGATTTATTTATAGCTCTTGCAGTCTTTTGCCCCCACGCCTATATCTTTTCTTCTCGACCGTTTAACAAGTCTCTTCCTTGCCGCGATTTCTCCGCGCAGCTACCTATGCATTAGAATAAATTTAGCAGAATTGCTTCTCTCCGATATAGGCAATGGAATTCAGTCCTATTGACCTTTTTGCGCCTCTTTTATTTATCTTCATTGCGTACATTTCTTTCAGCAGCCGATATCGTTTATATTCTTCGATCGCATTTTTTTTACTCCGGCTTGTATAAATTATTTTGACGTTATTATTTCTATTTAGCTGTCGCCTTAATCTGACCAAGATTAAATATACAAATTGATATAGCCTGGTAAACACCGCATTTATCTGTGATTGCCGATGCTAGGGCGGAACAGGATGCAAACGGTTGCTATATTTTCCCACTGATATATTCCATCGATACACGTTAATTAACAGAGAAAATGATTATTTACAAAAATTTTCCTTGTCTACATAGGCTGCGCGGTAGATTTCGGCAGATTTCAAAATTTTCTTCACTTATTTTTTCAATTCGAACCAACAATTAATCGTATTTAATTCTTTTTTTTTCTCCTTCTTTAATGTCTTGAAATTCCGCGAGTCGAAAAAAAAAATCATTTACAAAATTACGAGCAACGCGGAGGAGGGACTGTCTTAGTATGCCCTTCGCAAATCCGCCATTATCTGAATGGGAGATGTCGAATTGGTTCCTGGGTAAGATTTTGCTGGTCGAATTGGTTCCCTCCGTTCTATTGATGTGTCAAATCTATCCTTTTTAAAAGTCCTTTTTTACCTGAAATAAAACTGACTGATTCTCTTTTATCGCTGTTGTTATTGATGTTTGTTGTTGATGTTATTACTACCATTCTTATTCTTCACATATGACCATTATGAGTGTCATAATAGAACGACTGTTTGAGGTGTTTTTCGATTTTACTTTAGTTAGTATTCGGTCTTTTGATGATGTAGGGTGTTGTACTGTTTGCGTGTTCTGTTAGTTATCAAAATATTACCTTTCTTACTCCGAGTTATAATGTAATTTATGTTTAGCGAGAAAGGGAGGAAACCCTACGATTATAAATTCGGTTACCAAAAAAAAAAAATGGATATCGAAAATTTCGTAGTGAAAAATCATCGAAAATTATTCGCAGCGAAATTTTTTCCAACAGCAATGGTGAGTCACCGAATGCGCATGATTTGGATAGGTTACGGTGAGAAATCTGCGTGCAGCTAAACAACGAGAGAAATGCCCACGTTACCAAAAAGCTTATACTACTTTTAACTACGGATATATTTAAAACACTTTTCTCTGGTTACTTTGCAAGCGATTATCTATGGTTCAAGCTGTCTTCAATATTAATGTATTATTGTTATAAAAAAATCTGAATTGTAGATGGAAAATACAAATAATTGTAAACTACGTTTAGCACTTTTATAATACTTAACCAATGAATGAATGTTGTTCACACAGCTCAACTTCTGTGTACTTATTTACGATTTATATTTCATGTTTATATGTTGAAAAAAAAAAAATCAAACGCAATCAAGGGTAAATTAATTTTACTTTTAATGTCATTTCTTATGCGAAATTCACCACTACTATCAAAAATTTATTTCCTTTTCGTTAAATATCACGTTTTAATAAAGTCCATAAACCCCCACTGATTCATCAATCATTCCAGTAACAATGGGAACCAATTCGACCGTTTTAAATTGAAGACTGATTTAACCCAATTCGACCAGCTAATGTAGTAATTCCAGTTTATCGTGGAAACCAATCCGACCACATCCATCCGAATACGTATTCGATAATTGCGGCATTTGTATTTTAAGAAATGTTATTTAAATATTTAAAATTTACGATTCCTCCACCGACCAGTTCCGAAACAGTAGTAGAATATTATTTCACGATTGCGGAGACTAACCGATCGGAAAAGTGTCAAATTAAAAATTTCCTCGAATGCGATGTTCCCGAAGATGAGTCGAATTGGAAAATTAACGAAATTTTCCGAAAAAAAAAAAAAAAAAAAAGTAATTACTTATTAATATTGTACGGAAACGGCGAAAATAATTTCTTTCAAATGGAAAAATTTCGAAAACAATACCGTCAAATGCACAAACGAGATTATAAATATGAAGATAGGTCTAGGGGTCGCACGAATTTTAGGGAAACTGCGTCTGATGGTTTAATTTATATGTGGATAAAACAGGCCGACAAGCATAATTTCTATCGCCAAAGCTAAAATTTACTTACATGAGCATTTTCCAGCCATTGAAGTAGCCGGACGACTTCGGACGACAGAAGTTTCTCAAGTTGCAAATGACTAACTTACCAATTAGTTTCAGGAAAAACTGACTTGAACATTTTTTTTGGGCCGTGCACTTTCCAGCTAACGCGTTTAAAGAGAATGTATATTAATTTTTAAAAAAAAGCGAGTGTCAAGTTCATCACATATAAGCACAACGTTTTTTCTAAAGCTGTTCGCAACGGCATTGTGATCCAGTTTCAAATGTGACTTACATTTTCGCCCAGTTGCTGAAAATACGGGGGCGACTTGTACAATTGCACTAGAGTTACTATTTAGTGTGCTACAAGCTACTACGACAATTCAGTATGTAGAATTTGCGACCACCTTCTTACATCAGTTTAACGTTGTACGATATCCGTTTCCTTCGATTTACCTCACTCGGAGAAGAAAATGGAAGAAGGTACATTAAACTTTTTATTCGTTTCGCATTCTGGTATTTAAAGATTCACCGATAGCAGCCATCTTCATGTTGAATATTACGACTTTGTCGGTGTATTATGCAATATCGTTAATAGCAAGTTCGTGAAGAACACCGCTTATCCACAACTAAATTTCAACCAATCATCAGAGACCAAGTATGAATGACGAAAGTATATTCATATAATGGCCAAAAAGGTTATTCTTCAAATACTATAAACTACACATTTGTTAGATATTCAAACTTGGCTAACTTTGCTGTTTTCACTAATTAACTGAAAAAAGAGTTTCACGGTGATAGAAACCGAACTTAAAAGTAAAACACTTGTGTTGAAAAAAGAAACAGATTTAAGAATAAAGCCGCCGCCAGAATGCGCTGTGGCAAAACAGAAAATAATATCGAAGAGGCACATTTTTTTTGTTTTTTTTCTATTTGTTTATTGAACATAACATATATCTTACGTTAGCTCTGCGGAAACGTAAGAAATGGGGCATTTCAAGTGGATTGCCCGCTCTTTCAAACAACCTCAGTAAGTTTAAATGATCTGGTCATTCGAAAATTCCGTTATTGCTTTTAAAATGGATAGCGTGATCGTATACCGTGTTCAAGTTCTTACTTCTGAAAATATTACATGACAGTTTTAACATCTAAGCGGAGGAATCTCGGAAAAATTGCGACGAAAGCGACATCGCAAAATATGGAAACTTCTAAAACGGTAATATTTATTGACGCATGCGACCATGTGTTGTCCGATTTAATGGTTCCCCCAATTTTCATTAAAAAGTTCTATGACGGTACCAAATAAGTATATATCGGGGTAAGTATCGGCGAGTACTCAGTAGTGATTAAAAAATTAACGTTAAAAAAAAAGGAGGAGTTCCTTCAAGTACTGTCTTCGCCTAATATAACTAGAAAAAAAATTTAGCCAAAACAAACTTTCGTTAGAATATAGAAAAAATATGAACACCGCAAATTTTAAAATTGAACGGATGACGAACGTGACTTAAATCCAGATCCCGGTTTTAACAGATTCCCAGCAGTCACTCCAACTCTTTGAGTCAGACTCCTCTTCTCCTTCGCTCATTCCTTACGTCATCCAGCTTTTCATGCAGTTAGATGAAAAAAGCGTTAAGGTGTCGTTCATCTGGATCGCGGCTCACATGGGCATCTACGAACATGGCAAAGCTCATCAACTGGCAAGACAAACGTCAGATTCATTCCATCCGTTTATTTCACACGAGGATTTGAAAAAAAAGAACATCAGACCCAACAGTACTAAATAACTGGATCAACACAATAATGTGCAATATTACTGTTTCACGAAAGGAGGAGATGGTCATCAGAAGACTAAGGATTGGCCATACAAACCTTACACATAGCCGTCTGCTGAATAATAGTCCGGCTCTTTGGTGTAATCTATACGGCACCTTGTTACTATCGGTACCACACATTTTGCAAGAATGTCGGAGTTATGCCATATATCGTAGCGGGCTACCACCATCGTTAAAAGCGAAGCTAAACAGTCGCAATACACACAATTTATTACAATTCCATATATATTTATATACGTAGACTATAACTAATAAAGATACCGAGTATAGTTTATTCAGACGTTAAGTCTCAAAAAAAAGAAAGAGAAAAAAATATACAGATGTAAATTCGAATAAAGATTTTTTTTTTATTACAATTAATGAACCGTTTTCCGGATCTACGGTGTCATTACAGTCTGATGAAGGTTAAGGTTTACGTATTTATACCGGAAGAGTTATTTTCCTTTAGGAATTCCAGAGTTGCTCTTATCATCACAGATGTGTTCGGTAGGCTGCATCTAAGCTAGAAATGTAATTATTTCAAGTGCCCTGCAGCCTGCCGCAATGAAAGAAGAGGTGTTGAAGTATATACAGCTAACTACTACAGAGAGGGCAAGAAGGGGTTAAACAACGCCGGAATTGCAAGGTAATCCCGTGTGCCGCGAGTTGATCTATCTGATCGTCTAGTTTCGAACATGGACTACTAAGCTTTTCACTCCCTAATTCGTCTCCGGATCAATCATTCTCTCCTCTCCTCCTCTCGCTTTCGATTTGCTCTATCGCCTTCTCCTGATTGTTCTCTTCACGATTGTGGTCCTCCTCGTACATGTGATGCTGATCACATTTTCTTCGAGTGTCCTGCTCTTCGTAACGAACGCTCCCTTTCATACAGTCAGCTCCTGTCATTAGGTCTCCCTAATCCCTATAACTCTTCCTTTATCCTCTCCTTTCCTTCATCTTCTGTGGTGTCCGCACTGCTGTCCGCCTAGTTATGTAATTTTTTAGCTTAATTTTCTTGTTGTTGGGTCAATGTCGCTGGCGCGCTCACAAAATAAAAAAATAAAAAAAAAAAAAAAAACTTTTCAACTACATGTTTAGCGGGGGAGCTGTAGAGAGGAATTGTAAACTCTGGCAGTGCGATTTACAAGTTCATCACTAACGGAAATATTGCACGTTTGCTTTAGCCAATGCCCAGAGCTTTACACGGAGTACAAAAAAATAGCGAAATTTCTAGTTGGTAAATCCGCATTATCACCGAAAAAAAACAAATTGTAAAATAAAATTATTTTTAAAAATACCAACTTTAACATGTTCTCGGAAAATGAATTAAAAAAGACACGTTAAAAGGTAAAAAATAACTATTTTCCGAACACGATAGCATAGCTCGAAAATTATTTCAATCCCGCAATTCGTTGCGATGAACAAATTTCATTGCGACACTCGTTTTTAAACACCAGATTAGTTGTACATCTAACAATCGGATACTTTAATTGAAAATGTTGGAGTAAATGAAGGTCTGATAACACTGGTCTGGCAAAAAAAATTGTTTTCTCTCCTTCTAATTTTTATGCATAATTATCACAAATTTAATATTTCTGAATAGAATTATAGTATAAAAAATTACAAATCACGTATACATTTTTTTTAAAGTAATTTTTCAATAAAACACTCTTCTTTTTGTTTCAAATTTAAATTATATATTTTATAACTGATACAATATTAGATAAAATTTGTTACAAAATATCAAAAACCATTAGATAATCTAACTACTTGCTGTTAATAGTATTTCACTTTGTAGTTTTCTTTCTTTTCATATTTTCTATTGTGGTTCCGCGACGAATCGATCAACAAAAATCGGCAAGCATTACTTCTAACCATTTCCTGTTGTAGCGTCTCTCTATGTGCACTATGTCTTGATGAAACCTTTCACCATGTTCATACTGCTCCAAGATTTACGGGGAAGAAATCTAAGTGGGAGTGTAAAAAATGAATTTTAAGGGCCATGTTGCATTTCATTATATGCAAAAAAAAAAAGTTCTTGGATGATATCCTGGTGGTTTTTATTTTTTTTTATTCCCAAGAAAATTATGACACACTTCTACGAAAGCGGTTCATGTTATTTTTTCAGCTTTATTTAACGTACTTATAAAATTTAAGTCCTTCATAAGCTCTCGTATTTGGGGACCTACAAAAATTCGTTCTTTCAATTTCGCGTTGCTGATTCGAGGGAATTTGGTTTTGAGGTATTGAAAGCCTTCACCATCTCTGTTCATAGCTTTTACAAAATTTATCATAAGACTCAGCTTTATATGGAGTGGTGGTAAAAAAATTTGTTCACTTTGAACTAAAAGTTCTTCTTTTACATGCTTGACTCCAGGCATCAAACTCGCTTTTTTTGGCCAATTTTTCACCACGCAGTGCTTATCTCTTGCGCGACTGCCCCGCTCGCATAATAAACAACCGAATTCTGTGCATCGTCCTTGCAATCCAATTAACATTGGTACAACTGTTAGATCAGTACGGACGTTCCACGTGTACTGTAAATATTGAATTTTTTCCAATAACAACTTCATATTCCCATAATTTTCATGTTTGTTACGTGTGCTAAGAGAATTGAAGGATACTTATTGCCATTGTGAAGTAATACAGCTTTTAAACTGATTTTGGACGAATCAATAAAAAGTTGCCTCCGATTCTTCGGGAAAACTCATTTCTTGTAGAAGTCCTTTAGCATCATCACAAAATACCAAATCCCCCTCTTTGGTGAAATAACTCATAAAATCTTCTTGTCTGTTACAAAGATATGAGACCTTTGGATTTTTATCTAATAAATTCCATTGTTGTAATCTTGATCCGAGAAGTTGAGCCCTTTAGATTCTGAGAGTCCTAAATCGCGAACAAGGTCATTCAAATCAGATTGCGTAAGAAGACGACGTTTTGTTAAGTCTGTATATAATGATGAAAAAGCAGAGGCAATACTCGATTGACTAAGTGTAGGATAAGCGTCTCTGATATCGTTCTCTCTCTTTCTATCAGCACGAGTGTCGTTTTTGTGTGTACAAATACGATCCGAACTGAATAGAGCACCGTTAATGCAAGAACGAAAAACAAAATATGCATAATTTTGAGCTATTAAAAAAAAAAAAAAAAAAAAACATTTTAAATAAATATATACGTGATAGCAAAAAATGGAAAAAAATAAATCTGGATTCAGTACGTTATACTCCTCATATTCATCATATTTTTATTTAAAGAAGGATTTCGTTGCAGACCAGTGTAATTGGTGGGAACTTTAATAGAGGCTGGAAAATCCGTGTTATTGCTCGAAAATATAGATTGCTGAGAATTTTTTCTCGCAGTCATTAGAGTCCTCCGCACATGTCACGACGATACGTCGGACACTTTGAATGGTATTTGCAAGGAATTTCTGTGTAGTCTTTGCTGTATACGTATGCTCTGCTTTTCGTCGACCAATCGACTTTTAACTGATCGTGTTATTCTGTCCGATATGTTGAATTTATTATAAAATTGCATCGCTTTATTTTTCGTTCTTAAATAAATTAAATAAAGTGCACTTCTAGTGCTGTCTGAGTATGCGTACAAAGTGCGAATAGTGTGAATTTTTCAACAGTTTTTTCAACGATCCTGTACAAATATCGAATAAATCATCTCGAAACGCAGTAGATAAAGATGATCCTCTTCGCTGCATTTTCGTTTATTATCACACACCGTTCTTGGCAATATTCTTTGTGCCGTAGGCTATGCAGGGCTACAGCTGACACCGATTGTAATTAATTCATATAATGCCAAAGACGCACACGATGGTATGCATGTTTGTTGTTATCTTCCGCGCCAACCGCTATTAACGAGTAATAAATGAAAATACGGCTCCGTTAATAGAAAAATATACGGCAAACGTGAACGATGAAAGTTGAACAACCAGAAGAACAATCGTTTACGATATCGAACGACTTACCGACTGAACGGACTTTAAATGATCGATTTTATTAGATGATCGCTTTTATTAAGTGATCGATTTAATTAGATGATCGTTTTTATTAAATGATCGATTTTATTAGATGATCGATTTAACACATTCTCTTACCTGTGCGCATTTTCCCCGCGCCGTCAATCGGAAAACTGTATTCGAAAACAAACAAAAAATTCAAACTCGCACAAGCTTTTTCGCAACGTACTTACTTTGCAACTGATTCACCTAAAAGAAATGAGAACAGTTTGCCGTGACTGCTGGATCAGTTGCGGTCGGGAAATGCTGCGTACAACTAGCGGAGAAGGTTCAGAGAAGGATGTAGCGAGACGGAGGGCGGGGATGTTAAAATGAGATAAAATAATCCTTTTTAGAAATTAAAAGTAGCGACGAAGAGGAAGAGGCGAGCGGTCGGAAGTAACTGTTTTTCCATTAGTTTAAGTAAAACAACAACGAGTAAAAATGTTAAATTGAATGGGGATTATAAGGCGTCGGAATTCATCGTGTAAGTTGATTTTTATATAACATTTACGAACGGCAAACAACCTTTCGAATAAGCAGAGCGCAAGAAAGATTAGGACGCTAGTAAGTAAGCCGGTAACTTGGCAATATGTTTAAAGTGGCTACGAGATCGTTGCGACCCTAAACAGCTTTCGAAAGGCACGCCGCTAACCCGACCGTCGCGCAATTCTTAGCCATTAACGAAATTGCTCCGCACGCGGAAACACACACACACACGAGCTCCGGCCCCATCCTCCGATCCGTTCGGTTTTCTTATCGCACTTACACAACACACGCATCCGGTTCTCTGTACGTATATAATAACGAAATTACCCCAAGGACTGTTTTTCGGTTATCTTTAAAAAAGTTCCCACTTCGCCGCGATTCATGTATTATTTATGAACATAGCCAAGTTTTTTGATCCATTATTGATATAAAATTGCTGCATATAGCCTCCTGCTCGATTTCGAATTAATAACGCATCGGTCAAAACCTGGCCCGCTTCTTGCTCCCGTCCGGCCCCTGAATACAAATGTGCAACAGACCGAGACATCCATTTATCGAGTCAATCTCAGTTTTCACTTAATATTAACCTCCGATGCCGCTTCTTCCGCCGATACGAATCGCTTCAAACCGGCTCTTGCAATTTCGCTTAAAGTTCATTTGCAAATGGTAATTAAAATGTTTTCTGGCCTCTCTTTTTTCCCCTCTGCGTATCGAATTTCTTCCGGCCGACCGAATGATTAAGAAATTAACCAGCTGAAAGCAATTGCCTTTGCTGTTTTTGTATAATTCGCAACGGAATTATAGAACGCAACAGCGAGCAGCGTTTTCGTGATAGTGCTCCTGATAACGGCGAGAGGTTTTTTTCTTTTTTTGGAGCGGGGCATGCAAGCGGCTTTGAACTAACAGCAAGAACAACCACCTAAAAGGTTAAATCATTATACGATTAAAAATGGAAAGCGTAATGAAAGGTAACGGTGGAATGAAAGCTGGAATTGGAAAGAAAAGCATAAAGGAAGCATTGAAAGGAACAGGTTACGCAAAACAGGAGTTGAGAGTACAGGAGAAAACGTTCGATTTAAAAAGTAGAGCTGTCAAAGAGAATGCGGTTGGAATGGGAAGAGAATCAGTAACATGTGTAGGAGAAAATAGGGAGAAGGTGAAGGAGAAAGTCGAAAACGGAAAGATAAGAGAATGATTTAATCTTAATCTAATTAAGGAAACAATAGCAGAACGTTGAGAAGAGGAATCGAAACTGAAAATTGTGGATTGCCTGTAGAAGGAGTCCATGTCTGAGGCGGGAAAATTGTCGAAAAGTGGACCATTAAGGGAAGCCGAGCGAGCTAGAAAGTCTGCTGCACCGTTGCCTTCGAAGTGAGAGTGGCTGGGAACCCGTGAAAAGTCAATAAGGATAGAACGACATGAACGCAAGTTGAAAATAGAAGTACGAATAGGGGTTGAAGTTCAAAAAAATAATTTAACTTTTTCTTTTTTCCTTTCTTTTTTGGGCTTGTCGACAATGGACGATTACCCCCAACAACAAAAGTAAGATTTATCCAAGGAAAGGAGACTTGGGTTGCATAACTGCAAAGCAGAAGAGTACATAGAAACCAGCAAAAATATATCAAGGAAAAATACGTTAAGGAAAGACTGCGCCTGAAGTGAAAAAAAACCAACAAGAAACCATGTATTATTATTTGTATTATATTATATACTATATTATATTAAAGTAAATATATATATTTTTATAAAACATTTTACCAAATTTTTGACATTGAAAAAAGGGTAGCAAAGGAAGAATGTATTTGTACTTTTATTTTGCATGTTGTACATGTTCTTAGAGAACCACCTTTAAACATTGTGACCGTAGCAAACACCCACAATGCTGACCGGAAAGGATATGAGGAATTCACCATCCAGCACCACAGCCACAACTGCGACAGCAGAGCCCACAATGCCGACGGGAAAAAGATTGATGAATACCTGAATATCGACAGGAAAAAAGGACGGAAATAAGTTGTGAAGCTATGTATCTGTAATATCAAAAAATAATACTTTAAATGTAAGAACGGCTGTGAACAGGAATAACTAGAAGTAAAAGATTAGAAGTATTACAAAAAAGAGAAACTAAAGAATGAGACTAAATCGTAATATAACGGACTACGGAAGAAATGAATTTGGCTACAATTGGAATAATTACTGAAGGGTAGAGAGATAGAATAAAGGATGCGCAGTACGGTGTAGGAACATCCGCGGGCAGTGACTCTAAGTAGAGTGCTGTCTTCTCGCATAACAAGAAGAAGTACTCCAAAAAAACATGATCAGCGTCACACAAGATAGTGTTATCGTAGAGAGGAGACAGACAGTTTAACGCCAGCCTAGAAGTAAAAACTTATGAAGCAGCCTTTTTCTTCTTGTTGTACCATATCTTCAATGGATGTTGGTGATTATCCGCTTGGCTTCTGGATCTGTTAGATAGTGTCCGTAGTAAGGTTTCTGTGCTGAGTCTTGTACATTCCTTTCAGTTTTCAAATCAGGTTTCCCTTCTTCTACCTTTTCTCCTTTTTCCCGTGGAATTTCCTTCGATGATCACTTGAAGTAGCTCGTACCTTCCATTTCTCAGAACATGGCCAAGATAGACTACTTTCCGTTTCTTTATAATAGTTACCAGTTCTAATTCTTTATTTAGTTGCTGCAAAATCTTTGTGTCCGCAGCGTGTATAAATATTGTGCCATGGTTTATGGAGAAATGTTACAGTCTAAAAAGTTTGTTAAAATGCTCCAAAGTTATCAGAGAATATTAGCTATAAAGAATATAAGACAATTTTAGTTACTTGTCAGCAATAATATTAGCCGGTATACAACCTTTAGAATTAGAAAATAGAAGACATATAGACTTATTTTTTATTAAGAACAATATTAATCATAACGTAGAGTTGGCTTATATAAAATATACAGACGGTAATTTTTATCTATATAATATAAGTTAAAATAAAAAAAAAGTTCATAATTATATATATATATATATGATTTGTAGAATGAGAAGTTTAACATAAATTATCAGAACTCCAATAATATATTATTAAATTTTTTTCCGATGTATAGTGTAGATTCTTCTTCTTGAGATGCCGTACGCTACACAGCGCGTTGGCGCAACCTATTCGTACATTTTTAGCTGTACCGATATAGGTTGTGTACCAGGCAATTATTATATGCAACGCAGGTGTACACACGCAAGTAAATTGGGTAATAATATTTTCGTACCAAATTTTTTTATTAATCAATTAGATTATTTATTTGGGTTTAAAATATCACATAACAATCTGTGTATTACTTGTAATGAAATTGATAATGTAATTCATATATATATATATATATGTATATATATATAATGGATGCAATTATACAAAAACAACAACTTCACTGGTTAATGATAAATTTAATTTTTTTTGTGAATTTTGTTATATGGAAGTAAAACAAAGAACAAATAACGTTAATTTTATTTTATAAAAAAAATGTTCATGCGTGCACTGTTTTATTTTGAAGATAATATATGCGGTATAAGAAAAAATAATAATAATTTAAAAAATAATAAATAAAACATATAAAAAATACCATATACATAAGTTTAAATGTAACTTCAAGACTTAGTTGTAGGAAGTTACATTATATTATGGTTTTAATTTAAGTATATTATTTGTTTTGTTAATTCAAATTTCAATATTGTTTTATTTGTATTTAAATATACTCATCCCACCGTTTGGACTGGGGAAAAAAAAAAGGGAATAAAAGGGAGAGCACGGGATTAACGAAAACAAACAAAAGGAATTACAGAATTAGAAATTATGATAAAATTTTCTACATATGATTTAGTGGTGAGATTAATACAGTAAAGCAAGATCGAATTCAAAACAAGAAAATTTGAATAACGGAATAGCAAAATAAAAATACGATTGCACTTTGTAAACGCTAATTTAAAATTACTTTTCTTTCGATATTTTTTTCATTTCTATTTCTTTTTCGCTCTTATATTCTTGAATTTTCATAACTCTTATCTGCTATTTAGGATGTTGATGAGGGAATATATTATTATTCTAAACAAAATACGAAGGAATCTAAACATAAGGTTCAATTTAGAAAATACTGCATATTCTGCAGCCGTAAAGAAACGATATAATCAGTTCTTAAACAATTACGAATATTTCAAAAAAAAAAAACATGTAATTATGTTACGATTCCATACGACGGCATTATGGGACTGGCAAATTATCAAAGAACAAAAATGAATAAATAGAAATAAGTTTTTTAGATTGTGTACAGTTCACGTGTTTTCTGAAGATTAGTCTTTTATCTAATTTGGCAATGAGATATTTAATATAATTATTAAAATACACATTACAATTGTTTAAATGTACTCGGAGGGAACGGATCGAGCAAGTAAAACAGCACGAATTTTGCTAATATTTGATTTCCATTTGTTATAATATTTATTTATCTTGATAAAAAAAAAAAAAAAAAAAAAAGTCTTGGTATAGTTTTTATTTCCATAATGCGGTACCTATCCCATGGGATGAAACTATGATAAAGTGAACTCGCCGAACTAACTATACGTAGTTGAATAATAGAAATAGAAAGAAGTATGCTACGAATTAAGACCGTATCGTTTCGGCCTCGTTACGTTTTGGCCTCGTTACGTTTCAGCCTTGCTACGTTTCAGCTTTCTTCTACATATTTCGAAGTAGATGCAGTTTAGTGATAATGAGTTTTCAACTTTTTTTCCCTTTACATTATGTTATATATTTAATTTTCTTTTAAAAAAACCGTTGAGCTTTTAATAATTTTTTTATGGAATTAAATTAGGGACACATTTGAAAAAAGCAAAATCGATCTTCCGGATTTTACTGAAAAATTTCGTTTTGTTCGTCAGTCTTAAGATTTTCTCCCATGTTCACTTTTATTTTTAACGGAGACCGTTAGTTTGGGTGTAATCAATCGACTGAGCCTGACCGAGTAGGCATAAAAAAAATTATTTAAAAACATTTTACAGAAAATATTTGCTTTTAATTTAGCATTATATAAATTAAAATTACAGTAATTCATAACTTATCATGTAAAATCATTTATGCTCGATACATCATGTTGACTGGTTTGCTGTATACACGATAACCGTTGTCATATTTATCTTTTTCTCTTTTTTTTTTTTTTATTTCAGTCATCTAAAAAATAAATGGCTAAGAACTATTTAATTCTGCGCGATGCGCAACATTTTTTAACTTTCTTTTAAAAGACGTACAATTCAATCATTTGGAAACTGATTAGTACGAAATACGATTACATAAACCATAATTCACTATGGGAAATTTCATTAAAGCAGCTGGTATAGTAATAAAATTGAATAAAATCAACAACAACATAGGTTAATAAAGATTTTCCGACTTTTAAACAACCATTCGATCTTTAAAAAAGAGCAAATTTATGTAATAACCACTGTATGTCATTACTTTAGAAAATAGGTGAATACTTAAGTATTTTGAAAAATAAAACAGCCCTAAAAAAAAACATATGGAATAGAAATTTTACGGAAGTCTTGTAATCGACTCGTATTATTAAAAATTTATACATTGTACTTTAATAAACGTTTTTTTTTTTTTTCTTACCATGAAAAAATATTTTATTCCTAATTTGTTACGCGACTAATTTTGGTATTGATTGTAGTCAACACCTTTAAACAGAACCGTTAATTTTTGTTTTTCTTAAAATGTTTTTTTTTTTTTTTTTAGTTTTTAAAAAGTATACACTACATTTTAAAACAAAATAGAATCCAGCAAATGGTTAAATATTTCGTCAGAATTTCTTATTATGCTGGGCTGGAAAGAAACCTATATTCGTATACTATCCGCGTCGGTCTCTGCTAACAAAAATTAATACCGACTTCATTCGGCCCTTCTTAGAAAACTCATATTCATTCGAGGCTTCACCAAAGAAAAAGAAAATGGCTTTTAGTTCTTCTCAACATACATTTTTGTTTCTTTTTCTTTAAAATAGTAAAAAATTTTCCGGTGTACTCCATTCGGTATATGAACATGTAATCTACTGTTTATTATGGAAGCAGATTTTTTGTACAAAAATAAAAAACAACAACATTGGAGTCCGGAAAAGGAATAAAGTAAAAGTGCGAATTAAAAACATGATTTCCAGCATCAATTTACCAGAAATTATTCTCAACGTTTTAAGTTACAAAAAAGAAAAAACACAAAAGGCTAAAATATTACCAAATATGTAAACAATCAAGAAGAATCACAGATCAAAACAGACATAAAGAAATAACCAAAAACATTATTGTGATTAGCATTGCTCAGAACTGGGCGACGTCTCGTACTTTCCAAAATTCAGGGAAGTGCCATTAAAATATGCATAAAGGAAATAAAAGAAAATAGAAACAAACGTAGTTTAAGGCCGCTGAGCGCTCCATTTCCGAGATTGAGAAAACGGCTAGACGCAACCTTACATCGGCGAGAAAAGAGCTAGAGGGCCAGAATATGACTTTGGATGGGCAACTATACGGTGCCTGGATAGCCGAAGGAAGGTAAAAAAATGATTATGGACCATATTATTATGATTTCGAAAAGTTATAACGTTTTTTAACTATAAATGTGTTTTCCTCGAAACGATGTTTTTGAAATCGGCACGCAGCAGAACTCGAAGAGTTTTCATCCGATTGACTTGAAATTTTAACTGTAGCTTCTTCATTCGATTATTTAGTGTGAAGTACGCACGATTTTAACGATCGGTAAATAAGAAGAAAAAAAATATAAACAATTTAAGTCGATTTTTTGGTCGAAAATGTAATTTTTTGTTTAAACAATCGCCACTTTGCAAAAAAAAATTCTATAACTAAGATCGTGTGTACTTCACTAGCAAAACTCGTGTGGATTATGAAAAAAAATTGTTATTCCAAGGGACTTTTACTGCGTGCCGCGGAGATACTTTTTTAAATGTTGTTTTTAGTTTATTGACCAACAGCCACCATTTTGTAAATTTATGCCAATAAAAAAAATGTTTTCATATTCCTGAAGAGTTGCTTAATCGATTCTATATCATTTGTTTATGATTATTTAAAATCGAGCTCATAAAAAAAAATTAAAAAAGGCCTTTTTTTGGAGGCTCCAAACAGATATAACCCCTTAAGTACCCCAGTTCATTTTGATTTTTAGTTAGTTCATTCTGACTTTTTACGGTTCATATTTTAGTTCGGTGGCTTGTTTATTTTCTTTTAAAATATTTTATTTTAAAAATTTTTTACTGTCTTCCACTTTACATTGTTAGTTTAGACAAGTTTGGTTCGGTAGCTTGTTGATTTTCTTTTTTTTTCCCCCTTAAATTGTATGCGCTGTGTGTAACTACTATGGTCATTACAGCACACACAAGGGAGGGGGATCATTTAAATATGCTGAGTTAAGCCGCTCATTTCAATGAAGGTAATAACCCTGTTGATGGAAATTGCCTCATTTAAGGGGGTCTGCTCCATATTTCTGAGTAGGCCAAGTTGCCTCCGCAACACAGTAAATTTTTGACAGGAAAGCAGTATGTGAGAAACTGTCGGTACGGTTGTCTGGCTGCACAAAGGGAACGTAGCCGGAGGCAGCGTTTTATCGATTATGTGTTTGTGCGAAATAGCAATGTGGCCAATTCGCAGCTGGCTGAGGATCTTAAAATCATATCGGGATGTTCCTTCCGGTGGCCACCATGATTCAACTGTGGGCTTAATGGTTCTTAGGAATGTTGTAGCAACTGCCCATTTCTCATTACCAGGCACTCCAATGTGCCCAGGAACCCACAGCAGCAACACGTGACTATCCATTAGATGAAATTCGTACAAGTAGTGGTAAGAACTGGAGTGTGCAATTGCATATATGCATTCAATGCGGAACCGGCATCACTCTGAGTCGAGTTTCACATGAGATGTCGTGACCTTCGAATACACAGGCTGCGAGCAGTGGATCTGCATCGCCAACTGCCTTAGCTCCGTCGGTGTAGTAAATTAGGTGGTCCGGATATTCAATATGGGGATAGAATTAGTGCAGCTATGTTTTAAGTTGGCAATATGAGGGCTTCCAAGTAAGTCTAGAATCAAAGATTAATCCGAGGAATTTGGCAGTGGCTTCCTGGGGGGAAGAAGAAGGTTGTTTAGATTTAAGGACATACTAGGAGAGGAACGACGCCCCCTGCAAAAATTAACATATACGGATTTACTCGTCGAGATGGCTAGGCCGTTGTTTTCAGATCAACTCTGTATTTTATCGATAGTTTTTTGGAGTATTTTTTGAGCGGTAGAAGAAAAATTTGGCGATAAGGAGATGTTAAGATCATCGATAAACAGCCGGGCGGCTATAAACGGCGAGATGTAATCGGCTATGTCATTGACGTAAATTATGAATAAGGTTGCACTCAGGGCAGAGCCTTGTGGCACGCAATTCTCTGTTAGAATGGGTGCTGATAATGATGTAGCGATCTTAATCCAGATCGTTCGGTTGCTTAAAAAGCTAGCGATATAATTGCCCATCTGGCCTTTTATTCCAGCTGCTTTGAGCTTTAGCAATAATCCATGCCGCCATATGCGATCAAATGCCTCTTCTAAATCGAAAAAGACAGCATATGTATGTTAATGGCGGTGGAAGCTTGTTACTATTTACCGTTGTAGAGTTATTAAGTGATCGCCTGTCGATCTCGCTTTACACCCACTGGCATTTTCTTTTTAATTATATTTTTATTTATTGACTGTCAATTATATTCTCTTGTCCGACTGCTTTTATTTTTTTTTCATTCGAATTTAAGATATGCCAATTGAAATTGAACTTTGCGACGAGCCGTGTGACCCATCGTACTTCGATTTAGTACGATTTACGGAAGACGATATAATACAATTTTATATTTAACATCGCGTTCTTCCGTATTTCAGGTAAAATTAATTGCAAAAAATTTCCTTTTTTTTTAAATCATTTCTTCTTTTTTTTTTTTATTACAAAATATGGTTTGTTATATACTTTAGGGTTTGCGCGGCGTGTCAAAATTTATTGACGATTAATGGAAGTTTGAAATTTTGGTGTGGCAGGCGGATCGGCGGTATTAAATACAGATACCAGAAATCGGCTAAAGTTGGTACGTGGTTTTCTCAGTGCACAGTATTCGTTTAAAAAATGCGGCTGTTTCTTTGTTACATTTTTGTTCGTCCGTAATCCTTGTGTATACCTACTTCTTCACCTGAAATGATCAAGTAGAACAATTACCGACTGAACCTCCTTCTGCCGTGAGGTAATGATGCGCTATTTTAATAAACATTCGGCTCCTTTAGCGGGTAAGGATCGTATCGTGCAGGTTGATGAAGCCAAGTTCATCAAAATGAAATTTGCATCTACCTCCTCTCCGCGTCGAGAGGCTGGCTTATAAGTTTTTGGCACTATTGATGTTTCTTCCGGAAATTTTTATCTATCTCTTGTTCCTGATCGTAATTCCGAAACGTTACTTTCAACTGTCCGCCGGGTTATCCGTTCCGGTTCCATCATCCAATCTGACGAATGGAAAGGGTATACACCCCTTTCTCGTGATCCTAATTACATCCACTGTACTGTAAATCATTCCGTCACATACGTTAATCCGGATACCGGGGTTCAACGAATACAATTGAACGTTTATAGCGTGAAGCCTGGAGTAAAATTCTGAAATATAGTACTAGGGAAGATTTCTTCCCCTATTATATCGTGGAATTTTATTTTTTACGACGAGTACCACATCTCCAACTCATGAATACATTTTTTAACGCCGCCGCTGAAATGTACCCCGCTTATTAAGGTATGTTGATTTACTCGTATTCTCTTCCTGCTATTTCACTTTTCGCGCTATTTCTCGTATCATCGTTACATTACTTTGCTTTTTTTTCGTCATATTCATTTTTGATCGTAATTTTAGTTCGCTCATTTTCGCTGTTATCTATAACTTGTGTTAGTTCACACACTATGAATAACAGCGAAAATGAACGAACTAAAATTACGACCAAAAATGAACTGGGGGGTAAAATTCTTCCTTATTTCAGGTTCATTTTTGTTTATTTTATTTTTTTTAATTTATTTATTTTAATCTACTTCTTGCTTCTCATTTTTATTAATATTTTTTTACATCATTCTGCGTATTGAAATGCTTTTTTTTAAATTTCGTTTACGTTAAGTTATCGTTAATTTTAAAATATCGTCTTCTTCATTTGTATGTCTTGTGGTTATTTAGATTTCATTTTGTTCATTTAATGCTATTTTCCACATTTTGAATTAGTTCAATTTCACAGTGGAAAATGCCATTAAATAAACGAACCATAATCTTGGCAAAAATGAACTGGTGGCGCTGATGTAAACGCTTACTCCCATTTTTCCATGTATAAATGCAGTAATTTCTTACTCAAAAGTTTTGATTTTATCAATAAAGTTGGTGTAAATAAGAATTTTATTACCAATTCAATAGCGATACTACTTTTAAGGAAACGTATTGAGGAACTGGGAACTCTTTTAGTCAGTATTCATATCTTGCAACTTGCGACTATACTAGACAGGGGCGTAGCGTCAATGGAAGCGATGGAAGCGCCGCTTCCTCTAACAAAAATTAGTACGTAATTGCTTTTCAGTATTTGCGAAAAGACTACAAGCCTCAGAAAGAAAATGAAGTAACTTGTTGAATTTAAGCGACAAAATTAAAAATTAGAAAAAAAGGAGCTTTAGATCAAAAGGAGCACCTACAAGAGCGAGTGACAGAAATAGCTACACGCTTACTATTTCACATTACTACTGCCTAGAGTTGTCTCTGAACGATCTGCTGCGTAACACCGATGATAGAAAAAGGTTGCGTACGCATATTCGAATGCGCCAGGTTGTATCGCTTCAAGATCACATCATTTGTGCGAATTTTGATCCGTGCGATTCCGGAGTAACGTGTATCGAGAGCGAAGAAAAAATGCGCGCGCATGGTCAGTTCAGAAGCGCTAAGTCAAATTGCTTCACGTTTACGTCCACTGATCAACAGTGCGATTTTTATACACGTTAGTGTGTGAGAATACGAGCATAGGGTAGTGGGGATTTGCAGTACATTTTCTTCTTCGGATCGTCTTTTATATGCTGTCGTTTACTAACAGCGGAACTGGAAGCGATAGTCATGGGCCGCGATTTTCAGTCCGTAATGTCACTCTACGGTAGAAGTTATACTGGCTCGTTTATCTTATTTCCGCAACTGCAAATATACCAGTCCGTTAAATGCAAACACTGTCGAAATTGAGGCTACATGCAATTGTATTATTGAAAAACGTCTACTGATTAGTTTTAGTTCATTCAGTTTTCAAAAAAAAATGAATAGTATTCAAAATGTTAAACCAACGCCTAGTTTAGAAAATTCGAATACAAAATCAAGAAGCATGTAAAATATTCTTTTCCATAATTTATCAAACTTCTCTGTGTTTGTAAAATATTTAACCTTCATTTTCAAACAAATTTATGCGCAACAATGCCCCATGGTTGTGCGGTTGTTAGAAGAAGATAAAAGATAGTTCTGTTGGGCTTGCTTTTTATTTAAGCAAGAAAAAAAAATGTTTGGAATGCAAATGGCTTTGACTTGAATCAGTTTTTGGGGAAGACAGAAAGCTATTATGAAAAAGGATATTTTTAAAAATGATAGATGTTACGCAAACAAATTGTATGTCTCTAATGATAGGTTTAATGATGTAACAAAATTAAAATTTTTAAATTTCTTAAATACAAAAAATCTTATAAATTTTCAATAAAATTTTCTGGAAGAAGACTTTTTAAATTTAAAACAGAATTACGGAAACTTTTTCGATCTTGCAAGTTTGAAAAGTGTACTTTCAAGATTCTAACATATATAAAGATATTGCGGTGCATCTTATACTTGACTGCTTCAGATCTAACAGATGTTTTTGCAAAAGTGTGTACAAGCTTTCTCGTTTAATAACCACAATTCTGGCAATCACTTTGTCTGCAGAAAGATCGTTCTCAACAGTGAAACGAATAAAAACGTATTTAAGAAATACACATGGTGGTCGGGAGTGATTGTCTTCATTAGCTTTTTTTAATATTGAAAAAAAATTATTATCAAAGACACTTTCGCAAATAAGAACCGGAAAATTGAATTAATTTACAAAAAATTGAGACATTTCGCTCCTCTTAATTAGTTTTTAATTTTGCTCTGTATTTAATCGAATTTTACGCATGCTTATTTTTATGTAAAAAAATAGTTGATGGCGGCGCTTCCTCAGTTTTGAAATTCATGCTACGCCACTGATATTGAAATTTGTGAATATAATTTTTACAGTACCCCACATCGAAGTGGCGGTTCCCATGCTGGATCAGCAATATTAATTTAATATCAGACATAAGTTGGAACAGGAATCCTGTCGAAACTATATACAAAGGATAATTATGCAATAACATATAACGCAACTGAAATTATTGTAGCTGTGACGTATCCTTCCCCTCAAAAAGTATCGCAAGAGACTAATTGAACATTATGAACGCATCCTAAACCACCTTAGGAACAGATTCATTTTAGGTTTCGATTTTAATGCCAAAAATATAGCTTGAGAATCATAAATTATTCGTACAGTAGGCAAACAATTCCTTGAAGCTATCAACAAGACTTTTACTAATGTTATGTCCGAAAATAGGTCTACTTATTGGATTTCTAAACGGCGCAAAAAAACCGGACCTTCCTGACTTCACTGTCATTCGGGAAACTAGGATTTCTGACTTAACGACAGAGAACATGGGCATTCTTTCGTTTGATCTTTCTTTAGTACTACTAACTTTAACAGTTCACTTAGATAAGAAAAAAAAAAGGAAAATGCTCAGCAACAAGTACACAAAAATCGACCTGGGCATATGGGGTATTTCTTAGAACTATAGCAGGTAAAGATCTAAATGTTTAGTGTCTTCCTGAAACTATTCGCAAGGCTACTATTACTGCTACTACATCACAAGTCGTAACATACCCTTTTCTTAATTCTTAAAACGATTGCTGAGAGAACGAAGGCATGACGCGAATGGCACAAATCCAGAAATCCACGGAATAAAAACAGATTCAATAATATAAATTTCAGTCTCTGTAGGACGATAGCAGATATCAAAAGTAAATCATTTATGACAAGTCTTTTATCGAATAAAAATTTCTTACTCTGCAAGTATACGCATAGTATAAATGTCCATTTAACCGTATTCTAAATATTAGCGCGGACTAGATGTGGCACCGTAAAAGCGGAATTATTCACTTAACATCTAGTCAATGTATTCCAATTACATGAAATACCTTCAGTCATAACACCTGCAGTATATTTTCTAAAAAAGCCTCATTAAACGTTTCCCCTCTCCATTAAAGGTAATACAAGAGATTGATAAAAGTTCAAAATGTATATATATATATATATTCGCACATATATGTATCTGCACAAAAATAAAAATTTGTAAGATTATACGTAACTTAAAAAAAAAAGGTATCTGATGTATAATTTAATTAGGGCCAAATTACTGGTTATTTTCCTTCATTCAATTTTTTCAGCAACAACTTTCACTTTCGCTACTTTACACGTATTTAGTTAATTGTGAAATTAAAAATTACGATAAACAAATAAGTTAATTCAGTAAATTTAAATTTCTTTATGCATCGTAAATATTTTGTAAAATTAGCGTCATAATAAAAAAGCTAAAATTGCCAATCTATAGTCGAGTAACAACATATGGAATAATTTATTTTTAATGTAATCATGTTTTTTTTTTTATTTTACCATTATGTAAATAACAGAAATAAAGGGAACTGAAATTAGTATGAACATATTAAGAGCAAGTAACTTTGCGGTTAAATTATGTACGACAGATATTTTTTTTTTATGTTACAGAACTTGGTTGTACTTTTTACAAGTTCTTGTTTATATGTAAATATTAATTTTTATGGATTGAAAATTACATACATAAAAAAAAATTACCAACTCAAAATAGGAGTTCATTGTGGATCCTACATTTCGAAATTAATTAAAAACATTATTCAAAATTCTACTTTCAATAACATTTCCCAGTAGAATTGGCCAAGATCTAGACCAAAATTTCTGG
This sequence comes from Icerya purchasi, assembly GCA_039619475.1. Lineage (NCBI taxonomy): Eukaryota > Metazoa > Arthropoda > Insecta > Hemiptera > Monophlebidae > Icerya > Icerya purchasi. Next base: position 62,339,026 of record CM077116.1, on the reverse strand, counting down.
AGAGGTTACGAAAATATTTTTATAAAAATATATATATATGTGTGTATGTATGTATATTATCATGAAATATATTTATTTATAAGTAGTACACGAAAGCCTTGTAGTCGATTATTGTATATGCAATATTTGAACACTACAATAATAACAAATGAAAAATAGTCGTTTCCATATAGAATTCGGAAAAATTTAAATTTTCTTTTCCCCTTTTGTCAAAAATTGAAAAGAAATAAATTTATTCTGAATTGCGGTCCATTTAATTCAAGCAGTTATTATTTCGCAGACATTTCGCTAAAAACCGCCCCTTAGATAAGGCCTTGGAATTGGCTATTTTTAAAATTAAATATGTTTTACAATTTCCTAAATATCCTTCGATTTCAGGTTTAAATATTATACTTCAGTTTTTTTAACATTGTATTTCAGTAATTAATAAAATTACACTTAGGAATTATAATTTTGGTATAAGTTCCTTGCACTTTCAAAATTTATTTTGATTTATAATATACTTCGTTAATATTACGATAAAATTTAATCTGGGAACCTTCAAATTTACATAAACCTGTACTATTCAAAATCGATAAGAATTTTGCAATTACATAGTATATTTACTTAAAAATGTGCCGATTTTACTATTTTTCCGTGTATTACAAATGGGGAATGTTATTGCTATTAAATTTTACTTGCATACTTCGGCACTTTTCAGTTAATAAAATTATCTTTTACCGGACCGAAATCGATTTTCGTGATTATTTTATTCCCTCAGTTTTAATGTATAACTGTAAAATTCGTAAAATCACTTGCCCAGTTCCAAAATACACAAAAATTACGAAGAACTGTTGTAATTTATGCAGACGCTTATTTTTTAATTTGAACTAAACTTGAATTATTTTATAACACTACCTGTAAACGTATTTTCGAAATTTCTAAATATTATGTAATCGTAGATACTCAATTTAAGTGATATCATACTTTAAAAAATATCTGACTTTATGTTTATTATGTACTAAAAGAAAATGTGTCCTTTCTAAGATACCGTCGTACATTCTAATTTTTATAGTAACATTTAAAAAATTAAGTTTATAGTCCCAGATTCCAAAACTTTTCCTGTTACTTATCCGTCGGGAACATTATACGTACCAAATTTCAAGTTTTTTCGGATTTTTAATTTTAAAAAATACTAAAAGTTTGAAAATTTAAGAGAATTTGGGACCTTCTAATTCAGACTACAAAGTAGGGGAATAGTTGTTAAATTTTAACTTTTCACGTCTCGTACATATTATTACAAATTCCGATTTATACAGTTAAAAATTTGAGTACATTTAGAGTTTTGCGTTTTCAATTGCTTAGGTTTGCTAATTTTTCTATTATTTACGCTGTTATACGTACTAAATTCTAGCTTTCTACCTCTTCAAATTATTACACCAGATATTTTGATTTTTACTGAAAAATAATTTAGTAGTTTAAGCCTATTTAGCGTTTAATATTAAGTACTCTTTAAATTTCATAATTTTTCTGTGATTTACCAAATATTAGTCATTCTAAATTAAAATTTTCCAGTTCTCAAATAAATGTGACGTTGTTTATTTTTAAGGAAACACTTTAAAATATGACAATTTAAAACCAGATTTATAATAGAAAATTTTTTGATTTTTGTAATTTTTCCGTTTCTGTACATGTAGTCAAAATGGTGTGAAATTTCAACTTTCTACACCCGAACAGATGTTGCTATGTATTTAAATAATCTTAAATAAATAAATTATATATTTGTTAATTTTTTTTTTTTTTTACTTAATTTACAGGAAGTTGAAAGTTTATAAACTTATAAACATTTGAAATTCTACGAGAAATTCCGAAATTTTCACCTACGCTAAGTCAAAAGCTATAGCAACTGCGGTGGAATTTATAAATATATGGATTTCCGACAGTGCCAGCCGGTTTTTCAAACTTGGCTGCATGTACCATTTTATTAATACATATCTCTTTTTTTTCGTTATTTTTATTTTTCTCTTCGTGCAACGAAATTATCTATTTTTCTCATTCTTTTTGATCAATATAACGCGTACAATCAAATTATATTTTTCTTCACTTGAAGTATATTCTGTGGATTTTATGGAAAACTATGTGAGAACAATTGTCTTGTAGGACTTTAAACTTACAATAATAATAATAATAATAATAAATTTATAATCCTGAATGTTAAAAAATAAGTTAAAGATACAGGAATAATTTTTGTTGTCGTCTCGTTGATTATGGGTAAAATTTGTCATCTACTGGTCATTAATTCTATCGCCATCTACAGGAAAGTGTATAAAAAAATGTATCTCTTTACTAAAATTTTAGAAAACAGATGGCGCTACTGAATTTTGTAATGCAACAAAACCAAAAACTTGCTGTTTAGAAATTTTTAAGTAGCACTTTTGATGCGCGTGACGGAAACTATTACGGTATTGAAAGTATTATGTTATGTTGAAGATAAGACTCTCTCTTTTTTCACTCCTTCAAGAAGCAGTAAAAATGTAAAAATTGAAGAGCAGATGCGATTCTGTCGTAAACCGAATTTGATTCAGATTGACAGTTTTCGATTTTAACAGTAAATAAGCGAACAGGCAAACAAAAACAAAATTTTAAAAATAGTAAAAGTTATACTTCCGCATCTTGAAATGTTTATGCAAAAAGTCTTTATCTATAAGTTTTTAAATAAAAACCGTTATTTGTACGCATAAACGAACAGTATTTACGTTATACATAATATAATAAATTATATAAATCTGCTAAATTTTTCTGACATTTTCCGAGATTTTCTTTCTATTCATTGTGATAAATTTCTAAATATTCTAATTTTCTTAGCCATTATTTTACTGCTGTATTATAATCCCTAAAAAAGTTCAGTCTAGTAAAAATATGAGTTGGTGGATAGCGGTAAAAGAAATGTCTCCAGAAATGCTACATTACTATTACCGGCTTCTTGAATAAAAGACTAAAAATACACTAATTCCCGACAACAGAAAAAGATAAGGTAACCTGGAACCGAAGGCAGCTTTATTAGATACGACCGAAAGGGATAAATAGTAAGATAGGTAACACTGATGAAATAGTATTAATTAAATTGCTGGAGCAAATTCCTGAAGTGGTAATGAGTAGAGAGTTAGGGCGGTGGAAATTACAAGTGAAACAGTGGCTGGTCGAGAACATAAACAGCTGAGTTTACGGAAAGCTAAACGGTGTATAGACTGCTGGCTGAAATCATTAAAAAGTTGTTTTTTGTTCTTTTTGATCTTCTTCTTTCGTTGTTTTCGTTTTTGGTTATGTAATTAGTCCTTAAGTAATGTTGTAATGATATTTTATGAATAAACGATGATAAGAGTGTCGCGAACTCACAGACGGGCAGTGTTGCCTTGTGGGACCCACCACTTATTTTTAAAGTAAAAAAAAAAAAAAAAGGCTACAAATATTCTACAGATAGTAAGCTTTTTTTCTTAACACTTGTAATGATTAACAGTAATTTCCCGAATAATTATATACTTTTCATTGTGTTTCTATTTGTGGTTTTACGGAGGTAATTCAAAATTTTGTGCACTATTCGAACATTTTCTTTTGTCCGCTGAATTGTATCTCGAACGAAACGGTTTATTTTTCAATTATTCGTAATTTACATTTTTACAAGAAACTATGTCGATAAAAAGATTTTACAGAACGACGAAAACTTTTCAATTACGTTAAAACGCCTATAAATCCACCTTTGCCTTTACCCTCCCCCCTTTCTTTCCCAAATAATTCAAAGTGATTAAAATTTCTTTTAAATTATTTTTTTAAAATAATTTTATTAGACTTAAATCGGTGTAGAAATAACGTTTTTGTAACGAGAAAAGACAGGCTAGATTAGAACAACGTTGTGTAGTTCAATGTAGATCTACGCAGACTGTTGAAAAAAGAAGTTAATCAACATACGGTCTCAATATTAGATTAAGAAAAAGAAACGAAAAGTTGTAATTTATGGAAATAAAAATCTAACTCCTAGAAAACTGTGTAAAGATACAAAGGATATCTTTTTGTAAATAAAAATTAGTACCTGGACGACCGAGCTTCGCTCGGTATATTTTTTTTTTGGAAAATCGTGTTTTTTCCGAAAATATACTTAGATACGAATCACATACTTCTTAACTTTATTTTAATCTTATACATATTCACAAAACATAAAATATTTTGAAACTAATTTATGAACACATTTATGAATTTAAAGTCTCTTTTCATACAACTTTGCTTTTCAATACTGAATGCAACATAAATGTAGAGGTCCTTCGAATTCACTTTCCGGATAGTTGGAAAATGTTTTCAATGACTGCACACGTTGATTTTTATGAATACATTTCTATACGTTTTTTTATTAGAACATTTATATTTTAGGTATGTAGGGTCGTCGTCAGCTTTTTATCTATACCGGGTTATGCGTTATAAAAACAAATAAAAAGCGTCTTGTAATTTTACTTGTAATCAGCTGTTTTCCAAACAATTGGAAAAAATATCCGACTAAATCACTGTAAAATGTAATAAGGGGACACTGCACATAAGGGGGGTTTTAAAATGTGTACAACATATTCTCGGTAATTCACTTTCACAAACAAATATATAAATACGCAAAACATTTAATATCTGCATATAAATAGGCAAAGTCCTCCTTTGTTTATTAACCGATTTTCTTTTTCTTTTTTCTTATTTAAATATAAAATGAATACAAAAAAAATAAAAAACAAAATATTTTCAATTCGTTTATGTTTTGTTTTTTTTTTGTTATATATATATATATATATATTTTTTTTTTTTTACTGCATGCGTAGCGCATTGTGATTGCCCGCTGGTCGGCTGAAAGCCAAGACCGATGCCTTTTTTTTTGCCCATTAGTTCCACGCCGTTTCCAGGTATCTGGAATTACCCGCTCGCCTGTTTTGCCAACCATACGTTTTATTGCTTCGCCCTGACGCCACCGGCCCTTACACAAAGACACTACCAGAGCTGATAATCGACGACGTTCGAAAATCAAAAAATAATACTAAAGGCAGAACAAACTATTAGATCGTCGTCGAAAGATCGCGCCACTAACCCTGATTCGTATCATACTGAAAATATTAAAATTCATTTAAAACTCACGAAACAGAATTTTGCAATGGATTAGACCTTGACAGATCGATTTATTGGCCCAAAATACTCCCAGTGTGCAAATTGCATCCAAATCGTTAAAGCCGTTTCCGAGATACGCTTTATACACATATATACATATATATATATATATATATATACAAGAATTGCTCGTTTAAAGATATTAGATATAGAATAAAAGCACGTAAATATACTTGAAAGTAACATGGAAAATGATACTTTTCACTTATTTAATAAAAACATAAAATGATTAATTACGCAAATGTACTTAAAATTATAACCGATAAAATGTAAAAAAGAATAATTATTCGTATTTTTTCATTTTTACACTAACGTAATGTAAAATCTCTAAATGAATAATAACAGACGAGAAGGAAAAAGAATAGATAACCACCGACTCTAATTATTAAGCGTAATAATTTAGTAGTGATATTCAACATCGATACTTTCGTCTATTGAATGAAGTTAATACACAAATGTGTTGAATTATTAATTGAGACATTTTTTTCTAACCCCCACTTAAAACGTATTCCCTTTTTCTTTCACGCATATTTAAACTGTCCAGAAATCGTTAACATACTAACTACTTAAATTTAAAATTACATTACGAAAATGAATAAGACAAACAATGTAGTTAAGAATGAAAAAAAAACAACAAAAAAAAAAAAAATTGTTTTCAGCTAGACACATACAGAGTACCGCGACAAAGAAAGCTGTCGAATAGAACGGGAATAATTATAACAAGTTGTGGTACATGATAAAAGAAGGAGACGGGAAAGGGGCTGTAAAATGTTTGAGATCTAATTACAAACGAATATCGAACATAATTTATTAGCGAAGTAGAGAAAGATGATAAAATACGTTAAATTCTTTCTATCAGTCGTTAGGCGCAACAGTCACGGCATTGTACATGAACTAATACGTAAAAGTAGCCCTCGTTATTTAATGATAGACTGGATCGATCGTGCATTAGGCAATAGACATGTATTACGATTTCAGCAATTTTCATGGTTACCCGGTGTCCCCAACGTAGTCATCTATCCGGTACATGTATTAGACATGATGTACTTTACTCCTGTCTGCATACGCTAAAAGAATGTAACAATTAAACTAGAAAACTTTAAATATTCATCCGGAAATAACGGAAACATAAGAAAAGGTTGAATTTCAAATGCTCACAATTTAGCAATTTAGTACTGCTACGCGTTAAGTTTGCGAGTTTAGTTTGTTCGTTTAAAATCGTAGACGGAGCATTCATTTAACACAGTGTTTGCGTTTATAGATGTAATTCAACATCCGATTGTACATCTTTTAACAAAAGTTTAATGAAGCATTCTGTAAAAACGTAAAAACAGAACAAAAATAATAACTATAAAGCGGTTTTTAACAGCGTAGACGCACACTGATCTTGAAAATAGGTGTCCTTATAATTTTAACACTTCTCCTGAACTGTACATTAACTGGTACGTTCAATTGCCATTTTCATAACCGGTTCCGCTTACTGCCTTCGTCAATTCGCCGTTTGCGTGTTCTACAGCTATTATCCCAATCTGCATCTCATCTTAAGCACTTGTAACTCAATGCGCTTAGTTCCATTGCTCATTATATCACTTTCCACCATAATACTAATGGTTGCTGTATTGTTAATTTTTATTATACATGGGTCTCCCCTTTTTTTATGTTGGTTCAGTTTCTTCGGTAACTTTCTCATCCACTTGCCTTGTGTTGAGCGAAAAATATAGAAGCCTACCGATTATTCCATTGATAATCCAGAACCATTTTTGCATTCACACCTCCTCTATATCTACGTTTTATTAACAATGATCATTTAAGGTTTCCCGCATGTAATCCGAATAATCTAATTTTATACAGCGTCCTGATCACCGCCTTATATGGACAATATTGGCTTTACATTTCCCAATTCTTTAATTTTGAATTCGTGTTTCATTAGAGATTTCATCTAATCTATTTCTAGTCTTTTACCGCACGGTAAAATGTCATCAACACATCCACCGTGACTATCAACATGCGTTTGACATTGAAAACATACATGGCTCCGCTTTGCTTCATATTATTTCATAATTCTTCATGAACCCATTCATTCGTTGATTCCGAATTCTCCCTGACTTGTGTATCCCCTTTTTATACACAATAATCCTTTATTGAACCTACCCACATATTCTCTTGATAATTTGCCCCATCCGCGGTATCTCTACATATATACGTGCATATATATCACGTTTTATTTGTCCATTTAAGGACGCTCTACTGAAATCAAAATATTCCATTTCTTAATCTTTTTGCGATACTTAAAGCCATGACTATTCTTATATTGTTTTGCCTGAAACTACCGGTGCATATGTTAAAGTGTTTTGTTTGTTTTTGTAATTACCTACCGAACGTGCCTTGTACGATGATTCGCCATCATTTCTGCAGAGATTTTTTCTTAAAAACCCAGTGTGTTTCGAGAATCTTACCATTGTGTTGGCCGCGTTTTGTGACTGCCCATGTTTCATTCCCTTTCACATTTTTAATTTCTTTCCATGTAACATCTATTCGCTCTTTTCTGTGTTGTTTATCGCTTACTAGAGATTCATTTTATTATTTATCCCGTAGTTTTATCTATTTCGGCATTTTTAATATTCGCCAATTTCTTGTCAATTTTTGTGTTGCGCTGCGTGTCTATTTTCACAGCTTTCTTGAAAGAATTTGACTTTTTTTCCTTCATACGTGACTATCTTTTCTGTATCTTGTTCTACACAGGTTCTTTCTTTTTGATCGTGTGTTTTGGTTTTCACCATTTCTCAGTGGGCATGCGATTTCTACTTTCATTGATTACCATGCCACTTTTCTTTTGGTTTTCTACCACTGATATCTATGTTAAACCTCGTGTGTTTTCATCATCATTTCCGTCATCAGTGTCATAATTTATAGTTCTATACCGGGCCACATTTCTGTAATGTATTCATTAACTCATCTGACCTTTTCATTGACTTTTGCTACTCGTCAACGTTCATATTTCTACATGTGATTGTTTATCCTTTTCGTGGATTTCAATTTCCATAAGCTTTACTTTCTTCATCACAGGGCAATAGTAAAAATACCTTCGATATCTCTAGAATTTTATTTTTCCCTTTTCTCTTCGTCATAATACCAACACTTGCTCCATTCGTAAATCCTTCAAATTTGGTTTTCAACCATACCATCATTCATACGACGTTTTACCACACTTTCGTTTGCAGTTGACCTTTCTATTTTTTATATAATTCGCCGTTCGCAATGCTTCACCCGACAAATATGTGCACCAGATTCCTCCATTAGATTATCTCCGTCAATGCGTGACTGCCACTCCGTTTTGCGGTGGACAATATTGTGCTGACAGTTCACAGTTTATTCTATTCACCTTCAGGTACATTCATTGAATCGCTTACATATTCGCCAACATTGTCACATCTCAGGGAAAAATGGTAGTACCATGTAGTTTCTCACTTTTGCTTTATACTGTAGGAATTTTTTCAAACGTTTCCTGTTTATTTGGCATAAAGTAGGTGTAACTATATCTACTGAGGTCATCTGTTATTGTTGTACCGATTTACAACTCTAAGGCTACTGCACTACCACTATAAGTATAAAAGAAAATTTTTCCACCTGTACCAATTTAAAATTCTTTCAGCGATAAAAGCTTCTAGTTAAGAACCTGAATATTTAATTAGAATTCGAATAATCTCAAACCATCCGTTGAAATAAGAGTATGTAGAAAAAGCCAGCTACCGTTGAAGTTGGTTAGGCGGTGGAATTTCGTTCGGATAGCACTTATATAAGTTAAGAATATGCAAACATTTCACTCGCGCTAGGCTTATGTCCACGGTAGACGAGCTGGAGTACGTAGGAAAGATTTTAAATGGGAAATCGAAATTCAGAGAAGAAATTTATTAAACATTTCATACAAAACTCGTTATTTAAAACGCGATTAAAATATTACGACTGTAACGGTAATTAAATCATTAAATCTTCTTTCCTTAAAATTTAACATCCCTAACGCATTTCATGATTTTTAAAAAAATAAAGATTTTCTTTTTGTTTGTAAATTAGCGTCAGAAATTACATCGCGATTGTGTGCTAGTTGATGAAGTTTAACTGTTATTCTGGAGGTTTATCGAAAAAATTCGAAATTCTTGTAATTAAACACGATCAGTCGAAGTGGCCGTTTAAAACACGTCTTAAACGGATCACATTAAAAAGCGAAAAACTCTTCTGCGACAAAAATTTTACCACTTCGACTGGCTCTGTTATATTGTTTTATTATACATACACGCGTTAACAACAATACGACGATATAAGAAGTAAAAAACAATTAAAATATTTAAGCTACTAACGAACAGAGTAATGGAAGCTAATTGATGAAATTAGATGTAGAATACGAATAAATTATTATTATAAAAAGTGTGTAAACTTTTATAATAAAATAATATTTAAAATTTTATTATACACCGACCAGTTTCGAAGCTGACGGCTTCAAAATCACGGGAGATATTTATTAACTTTAGTTTAAAATGAAAACAGCGTAAAAAATTATACCGATTGGAAAAAAGGTCGATTATAAATGAGATCGATTATTATTATAAACTATAAAAGTAGAGTAATGTTAATAATTAAAAATTAAAATGTAATTAGACGAAATGATGGTAGAAAAAAGTAATAATATAAAAATATAAGTTAAGTATAAATGTTAAATATTTTTTATTTTGTATTATTATAAGATGGTAAATTTTTTTATATAGTACTCATGAGTAGATGTAAATTAATTGAAACAGATATCCTTTATATTTTTACTGATACAGTAGTTTTCGTCAATGTTTAACATATTTCATATAATTATTAATACATAGATATATTCTAAGATTAATTAGTCTTTTGTAGTATCTTACGTTATGTATTGTTGTATATTGGTTATAGTGTGTTCAGCTATTGATGATTTTTCTATATATTTATATTTTATTGCGTAAAAGTATTCCTTCTATTTGAAATTTCTTCGTGTTTGTCCGACATATATATGTATTTTATCGTACATATTACGTATTATTTTATAAATGTCTGAACGGTTACATTTGTTACAGTAGGTTATAACAAATACAAATTTAAGAATACAATGGCTGCTTACTTAGAAACATGTTTGGGTACAACCCATCATCAGCTAAAAACATTTTGTTGTTATTGTTATTATTATTGTGCTATCAATATTAATTTATTATATACGTTATTATCTGTCGAATACAATCTTTTAAATTCTGCTTTTAAGACATTCGTAATTTTATATTTATGAACTGTTTACTTGAATTGTATCCAATTTTTATTATTAGTGTGCTTTTTCTTTTGTTTAAATTTTTTGCGGATCTAATGCGAAATGAAGCTTTGAAAAACAGTCTCCTCCTGATACTTATTGTTACAGCCCCAACTCCTCAATAAACGTCGACCACTATCACGCTATACAAACTTTTCAACTATCAAATTAACATTTGCTTCCATGTCAGTTGTTCAGCTTTTTTCATTCATTCTATCTCGCACCAGAAGATTAAAATCTGATACGTTATGCTCCTTTTGAGGTATTATTTAGATTCATTGGTGATTGAGCTGTTGCTCTTCATTAGCATACCCCCCCCCCTCCACACACAAAAAAAAATATCTATCTGTGACATTCTTGTACGTCTACTTTCGCCCTTATTTTCTGTGTTTCCTTACGTAATAATAATTTTTTATCGAGTTCCTTACGTTTTTTCGCTAAAAAATCGGCCGCATTTTGATATTTAGAAAATCTTACGTTTGCTTTCTGTTCAAATAACTTTCCACTTGACAATATCAGTCTTCATCAGATTCTCATCAATCTACACAGCTATATTTTGGTTGTTTCCAACAGTGCCGATAAAGAAGTTCCTGCAACATCATTAGCGCCAGAGGGGGAGAGACTTTTTTTCAAAACTAAATGTCGCATTTAGCTTAGGGAAAAAAAAAGAAAATTTAAATTACTGCCGATTTCTTTTGACAGGATTCTGTAATTTTTAATTCTTAATGCGAAGGCAATTACTATAAAAAGTTTTTAAAGAAAATCCGACAGTATTTGAATAATTTCGTCTCGTGCAACTGGGGAGACAAAGCCAAGTTTAAAACCGTACTCGTTGGAACTAATATTGTACCGTTTTCCCGCGGACCCCATTGCCATCTGCCGCCCATCTTTGTTGCTTCCGCAAAAATATGACACTGATTATTATTATATATCCATATTTGGAATATTCTAAAGCGTTTAGGCCATTCTCTGTTCTAAATTTCGTAACTAGTTTAGAGACTACAAATGATCATTCGCTCGTCAATTTATAAGAAATATTGACTAGAAGGATCGATTTGATTTTGCAATTCCTCTTCATAATGGAACAAAAAGTACAAACTACGTTCTCGTAAAATGAAAACAGTATTTCAACATAAATATGTATATGTATTTAGGTAATAGATATGTTATCATAAAAATGAAAATCAAAAAATCTTTACAATTCATCGGCGAAATTAAAAGAAACAAAAACAACGCGTGTAACTCGTCTTAACACATATTATATATGTTTACACTGAAATATAATGGTTTAAAATTATTTTACAGTAATCTTATTGTCCAAAAATCTGAAAAAATTACGCTCTCCTTCCCGTACTATCCGAGAATACTTCTATGTACACAACACTTACATCAATACATATGTACAAATAATATGTCTATAGCTAAATTTAGGAGAAATAATTTTCTCTTTGCTGACTAACAGGTAAAGCTTGCGGTGGAGATGGTTCGTCGGATTCATTCGTACTGGCACTGGAACTTAAGGGTAAATCGGCTAAAGCTTGTTCTATTTCGGAAAATACAACGATAATTCAAAATAACAGTAAACAACTAGTATATTTTTTCGCGTAAATGAAAATATTAAAATGCGCACCACATACAATTTCGCCAACAACATTGTGTAACATGTTTCGATTTAAACCACATCCTATTATTCCAGGCTATATCGGCAGCCACAAAAAATTATTTAAGTAATGATATTCCTTTTTCGTTGCTTTGAATACGTACCCCAACGTCGTTTATCTCATTATTATTATTATTTATTAGCATCTTATTTTTTGAGTTAGCTCCACATTACAAACATACTACGTAATTATTAAATATCATTTGAGCGGAGTTGAAAAAAAAAAAATTAAATTATTGATAACATAGTTAATCTTTTTCTTCTTCTTCCAGGTTTTATCTTTCCCTGTGCAACCATCTTGAACAATCGATTATTGGTCAGTTTTGAATTGAGAAACTTCTTTTTTCCTTCGATGATTGGCGACACATCCTTTCTTCCATATTAAACCTTCGCAATATTTCTCCATTTTTTTTGCCTTATCTACCCATCTAATTTTTCCCATACGAAATCAATAAATTCCCGTCTTTACCAGTAAAATCCTGATAATCAGATTTACATCTTCTAAAAACTGATAAACACAGTCATGCCGATATAGCAGCTGAATTTCAAAACTTTTAAATGAATATCGTCAAAAGTCGAATGCATCAATCCACTTTCTACGTAGCTTTAGTCTCAAATATTTTGGAAGCTTATAATTTCAGATTCCGTAAAAAGAAATCGTAACAAATTCTCTTCCTTAGGCTGTAAGGCTCTCGCAAAGTTGGAAAAATAAAATGTATCCGATTTCGTTTCGATACATAATACCATTATATCAATTTCGAAATTAAGATACGTAGAAAAAAAAAATCGATAGATTTTGTAATTTAATTCTTTTTTTTTTTTTAACAAGCGTGATTTTTAACGCTCAGTCAAAATCATTTTTTGACGGATTTTACGGTTAAACATTGCGAAACCCGAATTTATAATTTTAGCGGCTTCTAACTGTAACATGCTACATAAATTTCTAGCGGAGAAAAGCTGCCTAGTGACACTTATAGAAATACGGTAAATTGAAAAAGAGTAAGTTATAAAAGATAGCTGAGCGAAAACGAATAAAGCACGATAATTAAAAGCGGACAAACCTGTTTAAAAGAAGATAGAAAACGGCCACGTTCGTAATTAATACACAAATTTCATTGGTGCATGTTCGAAGAAGAATTTGCGCCTATAAACAAACGTTGTGTTAAAAAAATAAGCGGGTCACTACATGGTTAAAAGAACAACGCAGCTAAAATCGTACAAATATAAAAATAAAATCAAACGTCGCTACGTATAATTAATCGCATTATCAGACAGTAAGGCTCACAATAACAACCATAACCGGTCGCTTAAATGTATTCAGTGTGAAAAGAACAAAAAAAAAAAAAATGCTAACTACGAAATACATAGGTACAAGCTATCTAATGAGTTAAGAATGAATAGGTTTTTATATTTGTCGTAGATTAGCAACAAGTACGCAACGCGGTATAAAATGGAAAGTTCGAACGATAATACATATTAAAAAATAAAATCTAAAAATTTAACGAATGAAATGATAAAAACCGACGAGACCGATTTTAAACGCGCGTATATAATTACCAAACATGATTTATGAAAAACACGATTTGAAACATTAAAAAATGATTTAATCATTGCGATTTTTTCGCCCTTTAAATACGTATTAATCCGGTAACGGATTTGCCTTTGCCACAGAAAAATAAATAAGGAAACCTTTATGTGTTATTTCTTCCTGTAATCGTTTGTCTCAATAATATGATAAGTTATATATTTTAAAACCTTAATTTACGTTACAAAAGTTATAGTTTTATATATTACACGGACACAGAGTACCTTTCAATTCATTAAAACATATAACTTTATTTATATTAAATTATTACTTAAATTAAAATACAAGTTTTGCAAACATTATTAATTCACAAAATATATATAAAAATTCGTCCTACCGGTTTCGTAAAATTCAGTCCATGAATATGTCAAGTAGACGAAACCGGTAGGACGAATTTTTATATATATTTTGTGAATTAATAATGTTTGTAAAACTTGTATTTTAATTTAAGTAATAATTTAATATAAATAAATGTTATATGTTTTAATGAATTGAAAGGTACTTTGTGTCCGTGTAATATATAAAACTATAACTTTTGTAACGTAAATTAAGGTTTTAAAATATATAACTTATCATATTAAGGAAACCTTTACCACTAAAAAATATGACGTCATAAATTAGCTTCTCCTTGTTTCTTAAGTTATTGCTGTTCGCACATAATTACATAAATTAAACACCGAAAGAGGAAACAAACAAACACGTGTTTACCCACACACACACACACACCTATCATATATATGTATGTATATTTAATTATAATTTTAGAAAAGAGCTGTATGAATACAAAATGACGATCATAATTTAAATGAAATAGTGAAATATATATTTGTGTAACCGATGTTTTATGTGTTATCATGTACGGGATTAGAAACTGTTTCACTTTTTTTTTAATCTACAGTAAGTTTAATTATGCAAGAAATTATCTAGCTTACTTAAAAAAATTTCCCCTGCAACGTGTACGATATTTAATTTGAAAGTAAACTTGTAAATTTTGTTTAAAAATAAATACATCAATTTTTATAGTTGCTCGAGTCGCTTACTTTTGAAAAGAAATCTTAACTTCAAATTTTCTATTTCTTTTTTTTTTTTTTTTTCATATTACTTTAGCCTCTGAAAGGAATTCATAGCAAAATAGAATAAACTAATTTAACTTGACTGTGACAGCGTGATCGTTGTTTTTTTTTTATTTTCGAGTACACACCAACGTGTTTTCTATAACTCCTGATTTCTCCACACCATTATATCGATTTCATGTTATTAATCTAAAAACATTGTTCGCTTTAAAAATGCACGTAATTATGTTTCCTTTCATTAATAGACACATGCAATAGAAAAAACTGATCTGCTTACCTCTATTTTAAAATTATATTCGCGTAAACAAATTTATAAGATAAACTATTGAAATACAGCTGAATTTACTATTATTATTATTTTTTTCAATCTATAAAATATAATTTGTATATTTCAGCCGTGTTTGTAAATTGAGAAAAAATAATCAAAAAATAAATAAGTTTACATCTGCCGTCAAAGAATAAAAATTTCTCTAACTTGGGTAGGTAAATTCGATTACATTAGCGAACACTTTTTTGCTAGTCGTATTATAAAAAACCTAAACAATCCGCATTATGTTTTTTTATAAAAAAGAATCAATAATACCATTTTCCTTTATATGCATATTTTTTATAAAAAAATTCTAGCTTGCCTCTTTCAAGACTAATCTTTGCATAGTTTTCCTTTGGGTACCTAATCACGCTGCAATTACGAAGCGCGAACGAGCGTTTACTCGTTCGGCTATTATTTTTGGCTGCCGGTCGAATGGTTCTCTTCTCGTGAATTACTTAATATATAGCTAAAAAGCTCCAGCTTGCTAACTAGAAATCATTTTACAGATCCTCTTTTTCGAATGCTAGCTTACATTATTTATCTTTCTTCTCTTTGCCGTTTTTGTGTTGACCTGCTTCTTTTTATCGCATCTCCTCTTTGTTCTCCCTACCACGATAACTTAGTCTCGTGCAATTCAAATTATACTTTCCCTTTTTGACATTCGAAAGATCGACGCACTACTTAGAGTTGTTGTCATCCGGTATCCCCACTACGTATTGTACACCCTTTATTCTTTCTTTTTATTCACCATCAATCCATTCCAATGCCAAATTCCCCCTGTCTTCGATATTTCATCGCATCACGATTTAATTGCTATCAATTCTTATCCTCCTTCGTACTGTTACTTTATCACATCTAGCTACTCCCACTCTTTTTTCTTTATATAAGATTCTGATTCTGCAGTTAAGATACTACATAACATTTTTCTTTAAACTCTGCTTTTTCAGTGGTAGCTATCATGCCGGTTATATACACTTCTTTTCCATCATCATTGTGAACTTTGCTCGCGCAGTTGTAACCTTAGTGTTGAACGATAAATTCTCTGTCTCGGCCGTCGATTTTGTAAATTCTGATTTTCCAGTGGTGAACATAATTCTTGTGATGGTCTTACATCCATCCAATTGACACTGTGGATTCTGCTTTCGTAATTGTGGACATAGTGTTGGGTGAGGTATTATATTCGTGTAAGTGATAAAATGTGCTTCACAGCTCGTTACATTTTTATATCCAGCTATTTTTTTGGAAGATTGCTACAGATATGGAAACTACGCGATACCATGGACAATTACAACGTCCTCCTCAGTTTTTCCATCTCATTTTCTCTTTCCTTTTTAGGTTGTTTCCTCCGACCCTGTTTGTAAACGGTATCTTCTTGTTCTCTTCATCCTTTCTCGAATTTTTTCTTTCCTCTTAGATTTCAACCCCTCTTCCCACCGCGGTTAATCATTTTCTCCATCCTTTCGAGATATTTTTCTCACGATGATGGGTAATAAACATGCAACGCTGACCAGCCCAAAATAAAGGGTGGAAAAAGTTAACAATTTTTTAAAAATTAAAACCACCTTCTTCTTCTTCTTCTTCTCCGTTTATTCTCTTTCTGGAACACACGTTTCTTAAAAGAAAAATGCTATCGCACAAATTCGTCACATTTTCAAGCAAATGTGCGGCGGTAGATTGTGGGAAAAACGTAAAAAAAAAAAAGCCACGATCGCATCACCGTTAAATATTTCCTATCTTAGAAACAGTTCGAATTAGTTAAAGTTTTACTGCAACTTTCGGTAGAATATACCGGATGAGAGTCACGTGATAACATACAATCGTCTTCTGATCGCTCTATGTCGAAATAAAGAGGTCACAGTGTTGTCACTGTTGACCGGTTTTAATCTCGGAAGCAATTTCGGTTTTTCCGAGGTTAAAACTTTATTAAGTAATAAATTATATATATATGTATATATATTTTTCTTTTTCTTTTTTTTTGTGAGGGAGGCTGCGACGAAAATCGCGTAAAAATATTTTGAATCGAGTCTTAACAAAACTATACAGTTAAATAGTTGCAGTAGGGGGCTAATTGATTTCTGACAGAACCGTTTAAAATTGCAAACGCCATTGGCTCGTGTATGAAATTAAGAGTAGATATCAGAAGATTGTAAGAAGCAGAAGAATTGCACTTACGTTTACTACATTTTCTAAAATTCCACTTCTCAAATAAAATGATAAATATACCAAATTTTATCATATACGTATTAAATTTCGAAACATTTAATTTCATCATCGCGCGGTAATGAAAATTTCGGAGTTTATTTACAATTTGCGAGAATGTTTTATATCTTTATAATAATATTGAGCACGCTTTACTTAAAAATTTGAATTTCACGTTTTTTTTTTTTTAAATATTATTTCATAAAGAAATCAACAAAACACTTTTCTTTATCATCACTTCAAAAAAAAAAAAAAAAAAAAAAATCAAAAACATTTTTTTTGCAACCGTTTTTAACATTATTTAGAAGTATTAAAAATGTCAATCGCTTAGATCAGTTTCAAGTAACAAGATCGGCGAAAAACGCGGTTAAATTTCCGTAGCATAATGAAATTTCATCTTCGTGGAATTTTTGAAAGAAATTTATAGAATGAGACAAATTTCCGAGTTAAAATGTTCCTATACAACCGAAGGGGCTAAGAATTTACAGCCAGATTTGGAAAACTCGAGCAGTCCCAATGTGAACAGCAACTAATGCACTTGCCGAGATATTTATAAAATTGCCTAAAAGGAGTCTCAAAACCGAATGAACGATTAAAAATAAACGAAATAAATCAAAGTGTTAGATCTCCATTTACCGAATTTGGCTTACGTTATTTGAAATAAATCTGCTCGAAAGCAGCGACAAAAAAAAAAAAAAAAAAAAAGCAAGTAAGTAAAAAAAAAAACACAGATTTTATTCGATTCAAGTAGTAAACAATTGTTTGATTTCTTCTCTACTCATTATTATTTTCATTACTTCGCACAAACTTACTTAATAAATTCGTGAGTTTTAAATAGCACACACATTACCGCATTTACTATGGTTACACTTTATATTACTATTGAGTTGTCATCGAAATAAAACTGACTATTTGATCTATTTCATATTTTCAGGTGTAAAACATACTGTCAGAATTTTACGACAAATACGTATAAAATCGTCAAGTTACCAGTTATAATACATTTAACTGGTTTAATAATGTAACGAGCAAGAAATATTGAGATGCAATTTCCAAATAGATTTTATTAATATATCTTTCGAAAGGCCGATAATTTTAATCGATTTATTATTATTATTATTAACGGTAACGGAGGTGTGTTTAAGAATACTACCCCATTTTCATCTAATTAATATTGTGTTCGTAATACACGACCACTACTGACATTTATGTAACCTCATACGTTTCGAATTATTCCCGTTTTTTTTTTTTTTATAAGTGTATAAAAGAAAAGTGCGCACATATGTGTATTAATAATAATCGGTAGAATAGTGCAATGACATGTACGCAATAATCCGAATATTTACTAATAGCGACAGAAAGCTGTAGCTCGAAACTGTCAAAGCTGACTAAATACTACAACTAGACGATGAAATGAAATTACTACGGCATACCTACTAAGTGAATTAGATTTGTGCTATTATTATAATTACACTAAATGTAGTAAAACATTTCCACCGGTCGCTTATCCGATTTAATCGCTATAATTCGATTTGGTAATTTAAACAGCGGGGCCAATTTAATTTCTTTAAAAATGTAACTACGATTCGTTCCCATTTTTAAAGAAATTTGAAAGTTCTACTCTTCTACCCAGTTAAAAAGCTCCAAAAAACAGTGTACAGTCGATCATTTTATTTACTGTACATTTATTTTTAAAAACACATTTATTACATGTTTTTCAAAATTACTTTTTTGCACACACTGTCTAATTGTTATTCTATCTACTGCATCTATTATTGCTAAACAAAAAAAAAAATAATAGTGAATGTTTGTTTATTTTAATTTTTATATTTTTCAAGTCCCGAACAACTTATTTTGAGCTTTAAAGTTTCAGCAGTAACAAGAAAAACGGTGAAATAACTTACACGTTTCATAGCTACAAACTTATTTAGTTAAACCATGTAGCCTATTTATAAGGTTTTACTTTCTCATTCAATATTCGTTCGGACGACCAACATTTTTAAAATTAAGACATTCTTCAAACGTTAACGAGTTCTTTTTAAGTATAAAATATTTTACATTAAATTAATGTTCAAAATAATCTTACATTTAAATGAAAATAAAATAAACAATAAAATTTTTCCACGGTAAGTGCAAATTTCACACATTACGATAAACGGCACCCATTAATGTGCATAAATTCGCCGTTACACTTGTATTATGCAATAGGGATCTTGCTTCAGAGCGAAACGAGCGATATGATTAAATCAAATTCAAATTACGCGCTATTTCGCCTAAACACGTGTTTTTATAAGACGAATTCGAATACAAACCAGCCAATGTGCGAACTCATTCTGATGCGCTTGCGCGAAGGAAAAACGAAATATTCCGTTTCTACTTTTAAATCTTTTCAAATTCAATATTTCGCTACTTCGGCGTTTATGAGTAATATTAATTTCTTTAATTTAAAATATGAGTATTAAATTGCAGCGACTATCTGAAAGGACAACAACAGAAACCGCCACTGACTGTTTACTGTTTATGTTTCTAACTGAAATCTAATAATCTACTCTTATTTCCTTTAAAGATAATTTAAAAAATGACAAATATCAAACTTGTGAGAAATACAAATTTTATGCTTTACGATTTTTTTTAAAATATAAACTCCTCCTTTTTAGATGTTTGTGAACACTTTCGAATAGTAGTTTAAATATATAAGGTTATTGAAACGGACAAATGTATAAAGTAGACTACTTCTACAAAAAAAAATTCTCGAGTCAATTGATATTGAGCTGAGACTTCTAAGAGACATGATTGTGTAATTATGTAATTCACAAAAGTGTATGAAAATATATCTTAAACGAAAAGGGCATCTAAATTCTCAAATAAAAAGAAAACGTATTTTTTAAATGTTATAGTGTATAATCATTGGTATCAAATCAAAATACACATAGTTTCTGCGTGATTTTCTCAATAAATACCACCGAGGTTGCACGAAGGCGATGCATTATTGCAATGATCCTTTAAACGGAGCCGCGCAATCTGTTCTTTCCATTCTGTACCAATTTCAAACAAGTTAATTTTCGTATGGTGCGCTTCACAGTTTTATCAACGATTTTTCACAGTTATCGTTACTATTATTATTTTAGACATGGGAATTTACGCCTCTAGTCTACCTTTCAAAATCCCCTTCTCATAATTCCTACCGTTTATATATAATAGTTCGCAACCAGTTTATCAAAATTATTTGCTCTAAAATAAAAGTGAGTTTCTTGAACACCCCACAGATCGTTGAAAATTTGAGTCTTTATCTTCTCAAATTTCTCCGCTAGCCATTTCGATTTCAAACTTGGTATACACAGCTTAAGTCTTCATCGGCTAAGACCTTAAGTTCCATAACCAAACAACTTTATTGTATTAGGCTACCGTACAACACTTCAACCATACACATAACTACAATGCCAATTTTTTACTGCTCTAGAGCATGCATGTCAATTAGCATACTACGAATTGTATACATATATATATATATATATACATATATATATATATCAATTACAACGGAATTCTTAGGCTATCCCCATTAGAAAAAATGTCGCAATTTTATGTAACGTTTGTTATATTTTATACGGTTTCTGTGATTATGTGATTGTATTCATATAGACCGATTTAGAATTTCGTTGTAAATTTTGATCATTTTATACAAACTATAGAAGAGAAAGAGGCAGAAATGAAAGTAAGAGGGGTCGTCAAGGGGCACAGCCCCTCGCGAGGCCAAAATTCCGAGTTATATATGTATTAAAATACGAATGAATTTTTCTCAGAGCATCAGTTCGTATAAATATATTTGCCTTTTAAATTTAGTAAATTAGTGAGTTTTCTTGCGAAATTATTTTGAAATTCAAAAGTATTACTGAATAATCTGTACAATTATTTATCCTAAACGAGAAGAAATGTGTCTCCTTATTCACAGTTATACTTTGAAATGTTTATTTTAATTCTTTGATGCAGATGATTGCTACAGATAAAATATAATTAGATTAGAGAAACTTAAAAAAGATTAAATTTCTAAATAAAAAAAAATTGCTGTATTTTTATTTATTCACTTATTTATTTAAAATTAAATACAATTTCGTACAAATCCAACACCGAAATTATATTTATTTAAAGGAATTAAATACTACGCCTTTTCACTGAATGAGCTAATAAAAATCGAACCCTTTCCTAGTGGCCCTTGTGTAACTTTTAAATTTGTCTATTTAACTGAAAATTTAAAAGTGACATGCTCTCCTTCTAGAGTGCTATAAACACGAGTTATGACGATACATTTTTAGTATTTTTACAATTTCTTTATTATTATTCGTTATCATAGGCTCGGTGCTAATTTTTTTAATTCTCCCTACATACCTATCACTCATATTCATTCTTTACTTTTGCTTATTGTATTTTTTTTTTTTTTTTGGATTTCAGGAGGCGAACGTTTAAGCTGAAAAAATATCCTTATAATTTCACACGAGAAAAGTGATAAGACAAATTACATCCAACTCGCCACACGATGTTCCTTAGGTCAATATACGGGGTGGTATCTTTCAATAATATTGGCTCACTTTAAAAATATACTAAATAACGTAAAAGGAATAATTGCAAATTTAGTAAAACTAAAAATACAATTAGATAATGAACTTTGCGAATTTTACAATATACCGAAAGAATAACAGGTATTAAAGATAATACTGAAGTAAACACTTATTAAAATATTAATTAGAATAAATGTCCTTTTCGCTATTATTAATATTAGAAATAATGTGTGTCATCTTCGTGAAAATATTACCTGCTACCATTTTACTTTTCTCCATCACTTGCTGAGCGAGTATTTGATTCAAATGTAACAAATGCTCCCTTTCTTCGGCCAACTTTTTTTTTACCGATATATCCTCGTTTTCATTTTCTAGATCAAAAGTAAAATTTAATTTTCAAAATTCTTATCAAAAATAAATGAACATTTTTATCACATGACTCACAAGAAATTGAAAAAAAAGTAAAGTAAAAAACATTATCTAAAGAAAACAAAAAAAAAAAAACACATACTTATAGAAAAATAATTAAAATAATTAGTATAAAATTAAGGTGATCATAAATGTTAGCGAACAGACAATATACGTATTTTGTATTTCTCCGCTTTCTTAGAAATATGAGCAAACTAAAGATATTGCTGTCTTAAAATGTGATTACGACTTTAAACCTACTTTTTTCTTTTTTCTTTTTTCATATTCATCTACGCACCTTTCCGAACACTTGTGGCGGCTTCAGAACTACTCATTTAGAATATCGGATCTTAAGTTCAATTAAGTAATTTCCTGGTACTCAATCTAGTCAAAAGCAACATCTTTTCAGTAACTGCATAAATAAAGGAGAGAAACCTTCATTTTTCCGTTCCAGAGAAATGTCGAAAATATAATTTCCTTGACTTCTCTAAATTTAAAACGTTCATTTTCGTCTTTCTGATCTTTCAGCCATCTTAGTTTGCCTTTCCGGTGAGATGTATTCCACGATACAGTTTTATAAATTCTTTTACATTTCACCGGCCGGAAAGGACTAGTTTTTTGTCATAAACATTTTTATTAGTTTTAGAACAACTACGACATTTTTTTTGGACATAAATGTTCTACATTTCTGGATCAAAAATTGTTCCCTACTTAAAACGTAAAATTCAAAAATTAATCTTATTCAGCAATTTGTAACACCAGTGCCCTAATATTATTTCGGAATAGCGATTCTTAAAATAAATCAACCGATAAAAATTAAAAGTACACCGAAATAATTTGAATTAAACTATCACCTCCGTCCGCTCCAGCTGACAGACTGCTCGACTCGCTCAACATTTTTCGAATGGCTTCTGCTTTCTTCAGTCGTTTATCTTGTTCTTCCGGCGAAAGTTGAGGTATATTTTCCGGAACGTATCGTTCAGGAATACGTATTTTATTAGGCGTGCCTAAAATATTATCTATGGTATCGGCGCTGTACTTCACGTTGTCCGATCTAGATAGAGTAGATCGTACGACATCTGGTGTTCCTTGCAATCTTGGTCGCAAGGCTCGTTCCATATCTACGTCATCTCTGGCTCTAGCGCTACCCTAATTTTTTTAACGGATTTAAAAAAAGGTCAAATATTAGAAGAAATAAACAAAAAGCGAATAAAATCATTTCCGAAATTCATTGTCGCAACTCTCTGTTTAATGTGAAAAGTTTTAACGCAGCGAGCTCTACACGTTTAAAACGGAAAGCTTCGGAGGTTGTGAGGGTTCACAGTGTACTCTAAATCTAGCGGGACATTTCGAAGAGAGTATAAAAAAAGTTCCATTCAGGATCGGCTTCTTTTAAACTAGGGCGACTGAGAACAAGACTATCCGGATAAGACTAGAAAGTTGCCATTCATTATGGATCTCGGATGAAATTGCCAAATGTACTATCGATTTTCTTAAATGATGATGATTTCAAATACATCGTATCCGTAAGATCGATATTATATACTTTTACGCTCCTACTAACGACAAATTGACCATTTTCAAGAAGCGTTAAAAATAATGAGAAACCTGGTGGCAAATGACAATAATTAAGGGGGAGATTTTAACGGAAAAGTCGGAGAAGGAACAAAAAATTATCTGCTCTAAACGTATGGACTAGGCAATGGTAACGGGAGAAGTTATTGGTCGGTAACGACGTTTACCAATATATCTATCATACCCGCGAAAAATCACCCGCTGATGATAATGATTATATCGTCGCATAGATTTTATTCTCTTCCGTAAGACTTTTTAGGAATGGGCAAACTGGCAAGAGCATGTACGAACATTCTAAAATATAATTCGTTCACTATTAACACAAAAGCGCAAGTTTTATTTAAATCTGAGGTAAAAAAAAAATCGAATAATGAAGTTAAAAAGTATACTACCGTCGAAGAGCGAATTACGGAGCTAACGATAAATTCAGAATGATTTTTGTGAAATTATTTCGAACCACAAAGAGAAAAGCACATATATGTACTACCGCTAACACTAGGAAAAAATGAGAATGTCGAAGAATAAAAGAAGAGAAGTAAGACTAACCGAAAACTCGACAGAAAAGCTAGAACGACTACTAGAGAGAACAAAAAGTAAAGAAATTTAATTGTAACTGCAAGAATATGAACGAAGTAACAAAGAAATAACAATGGTAGAAAATTATAGTTGTATTAGAAGAAAAGTTGTACAGAAATAAAGAAAGCACGTTACACGAAACATTTTAACGATAGCAATATTTACATTAAAGCAAATGTCTTGTCGGATAATCAAAGATGCTGGGATGAGAAAATCTTGATAACAGACTAAAATATATAAAGCAATACGAAGAGCCACGTAGAAAATAATCAGTCTTTTTTTTTTCGCTATTTCCAATAATTTTGGCTAGAGTTGTTTATTTATTTAATTAAAAACTTTTTACTATAATGTTCATTACAGACACCATCCAATTAAGTTTTTGGTTTCCTGTAATTGAACACGTTTTTCGTAGTTCGAAATATATCAGTATGTTTACGTGCTATAGATTATTGTAAAGCATAATATAGTTCCAGAAAAACGTTATTTCGTCAGTAGCCAAATGGTTTCTCGCCGGGCCAAAAAAAAAAAAAAAACAAAAAAAAACACATCATACCGACGGAAATACTTTAATTGATATAAACTGGTGAAAACCACCTCCGTATTATAAACTGTCCATAACGGAAACTAATAATTTTCATGTACCTCTGAGGTTTCTCAAGGTTCCAATTTGGGTCCTCTACTCCACTTTGCTGTTTATAAATGACGTAGCAAAAGTTGTTAATAAATCACAAATAGTAATTTATGAGGATGATGTACAACTTTATTATAACATCACAAAAATGGATGACTGTTTAAGTTTGCAGCATGATTTAATGCTTCCATCGGAGCTATGATAATAGAATCAGTTTTAATATTAATTAATGTAATGTTATTTCATTTACAAAAAGAAACACTCCTCTATATTACATAATTATTTTATGAATGATAAAATTTCGAAGAAAACTAGTAGTGTAAAAGATTTAGGTATATTACTTGATTCGAAGTTAAAGTTTGATGACCATATTCAACAAATAACTTTAAAAGCGAATCTATATTATCATTTATTATTCGTCGCTGCTCACTTTTTCAGAATTTAAATACATTATTGGTTGTTTATTACACGCATGTACGGTCATAACTAGCATATGCAAATATTGTTTGGGGAATCCTTCTAATAAGAATCACATACGTTTACTTGAAAGGGTTCAAAAGCGTTTTTTTAAGGTGACTGCACTTTAAGTTTCATTATAGTGATATGTTTCCATTCAATTATAAACGACAGTTGGAGGAGTTCAGAATGTTCACGTTAGAAAATAGAAGGAAAATATCTGCTGTTTTATTTATACGTCATTTATTGACGGGTACTATAAATGATGTTAATTTACTTTCAAAAGTTGGTTTCAAAAATGCAATTATTGCATGTACCATTTGCAAGAACAAAGCTATATACGAATTCTCCCCTTTTGACTGCGGTAAAAATAACAAATTATTTCTTAATGAACGAATCGGAGGCTGCCATGTTTTTTACTAACATGGTTGAATTATTTTACTGCTCAATGAATTAATTAAAATTGTGCGCAGTCTACCCTCTTCCATATATTGGAGAATTGTCTTAACAGTAGATTTTCTCTTTATCATAATAGAAGAACTAAAGCAGTTAGTTAGCGAAATGAAATCAACAAGTGCCGAATATAAGATAATTTATGTTTCTCTTTGTCCTAAAAATATTCTCATAGCTAAAACTATCAGGCTTACATTGTAAGATTCGGATGAAGCAATCAACGGTTTACCGCTCGAAACAGTGTGATGTCTTCGCTTTTCGCGTGGCACCAATCTCCTTAAAGAATTACTAGAGTTGCCGCTACTACTGGTACTGGGTTGTTTGTTTTCCACCAGTTCTTGAATGATTTCTTTAGCGGCTTCGCTTTCGTAAGCTGAAGGAAGTGCCAACGCGGTCGAGTTTTTATTTTCAGTCATATAACTAGAAGTCATATATTGTCGAGGAATTGAGTTGGACACTGTTCTGCCGCTACTACTGTTACTTCGGTGGTGGTAAAGTGGTTCGGTACTCGTTGGCAGTTTGCAAAAATTTACCTCGTTAATATCCTGAAAATATATAGAACTTTATTTCCGTCATCGATTTTGAGTACACAAAGCTATTCACTCAAAAAAAACCCCGAAAAAACATGAATTTCGATGTCATTTCGTAACCGTTAAACATGCGCATACTTACTTGTGCTTTACTTTTCGAAACAGCACTGTTTACCATTATGGCTGACTTATCGAGCAGTTCGTCAGCTAGCGGAAGGGGTTCTATTAGTGGTTTACTGCTACAGAGACTGTTAACGTTTGCTTGACTATTATACGGACTATAAGCAAGCGGTAATGAAGTTTTCGTCGGTAAAGCAGACATTGGCAGCGTCGAAGAATCCATCAGTAAATCCGTTTTAAAATTTTCGTCTTCGATTCTTTCTTCGAGAACCTTATTCAACGCGTTATTATGCTACAAAATTGTTTTACGGTTAAAAAATTTATGCGTCATCAAAAAAAAAAAAAAAAAAAAAAAAAAAGAATGCAAAAGCGCCTACGATCAGATAATTTGTAACTTATTAAATGATATAGTATGGCCAATAATGAAATAACATAAATGTTCAGTACTGCGGTAATCAGATTTTTTGTACAAGTCCACGTCCTTTGAGAATTCATTTGTTGAATCCAACGATCAATGTAGCTGCAAAGTATTAGTTTCGAGTTTGCATCTTGAATATAACGTTCCTGGCCATTTAAAAAACACATGAAATAGCAATACTCTTGAGCGCGGTCGCACATCCTCTGATACATTTATGCGCCCGGAAAATATTAGCGAAAATAGCAAAAACAAAATTAATTTCTACGTGCTATTATTACTTTTTAAAAGCGGAGATTAGTTTCACAAATGCATAAAAAAAAACAAACACACACAAAGAAACGAATTGCTCGTAATATGAAAAAATGTTTGATTCATTGGGCACGTTCATTTTATCGATCTGAAGTTCTTAACGTTAATATCGTGCCAAAACAAGTAGGTATATAGATAATTATTCAGATCTAAAGAATGACTAGCGCATTATTATAGGTCAAGAACTTCTTTATGTATTGAAACAGTTACCTATCTGACATCTACAGGTAGGCAAAAATTGTGTTTTTACATTAAGGAACATTTCATTTTTACTGTGAGATGTTTCGTTCAATTAAGTCTAAAATATTGATCGACAATATTTATATACACAAATTATGTTTGTTAGTAAGATAAGATTTTTTTATTTCTTTTTTTTTTCCGTTAACGTAACTAGTACTACACATACATCGCCGCACACATTAAAGAAAAAATATGTTAAATGTCTTCGATATAAATAAATAAGCGACT
This sequence comes from Icerya purchasi, assembly GCA_039619475.1. Classification (NCBI taxonomy): domain Eukaryota; kingdom Metazoa; phylum Arthropoda; class Insecta; order Hemiptera; family Monophlebidae; genus Icerya; species Icerya purchasi. The sequence continues at coordinate 62,311,207 of CM077116.1, read as the reverse complement.
TTTTACTAAAATATTTGCTTAACTTTCAACAAGTTTAAAAAAAAAAATAATAAAACGATTTTTTTATTTATTTTTCTTACCGCTGTACGTTTCGATCTTGGTTACACGTTTTTTTTTTACTTCATAGAAAAACAATTAATACGTCATTACTACCAGTATTAATTTATGCGTTAGAGATTAATACGTATCAGAATTTATAACTAAGGTTGACCTCCAATGTGTACTCAGAAAACATTAATGTTCAAATTTTTTTTTCGCTTTTAAATTTTTCGCAGTCTAATAACACTAAACTAAAATTTAAAAAATAAATTTATAGTATATACTTTTTAATGATTAAACAATTTTCAGTAGAATAATGAAACATAGAATTGTATATTCATTTTCAAAAGATAAAATTATTTGATAATTTTTTAATACTACTATTTCGTTAATAAATGAAAGAATAAACTCTTAAGGAGAGATATGTGTACATGCACACACACGCACACACATACAGTAAAATCTCGTTCACTCGAAATAAGGGAGATAAATGTCTTTCTATAAAGCGACGCTTAGTAAAAAGAAATTCAATTTTAGAGTCAATAGAATAGACCGTGCATATCTTTAAAATACGACACGATTAAATGTAAAAAACATGATTAATGACGAGTAGAAGAAATAAATTATAGTATATAGAAACTGCAGCATCATCATTATTATGCATTCTTTTGGAAAAGTTTGAAATTTCTGAAATTTTTTTAAATTCCTTTTTTACGGCGTTTTTTCGCTGTAATATTGTGCCACTTTTTTAATAAAATATTACATCCATTTGCTTCGGAATGGTTTTTTATGGTCATAATGTTTTTTTGGAAATAACTGTCCATATATTACCACAATGCGACCTTTATAGTTTTTTGTTGTTTTTTTTCCCCTGGACTCGCTGACAAAGAGCATTGACCCATGTTCGACAAGAAAGGAAAGTATTGCTGAATTAATTATTCAGATTCGTACGCGGTCAGATATCGCATCAATGAAGGATACAAGGGGAGCGACAACAGTTAACGAAGGAAAGGAGAGAACAGATGCAGCACTATAGGGAGCAGGAATATTAAGTCTCAGAAGTTGAGAGTAAAGAAGGAAACATTCAGACGACAGTGTGAAACATTCGAAAAGAATGTGGTTAGAATTACATTCGTGGACATCATTTGGAGGATGTAGCGGACAATAAGGAGAGTCTGAAAATCGATAGCGAGATGAAGGAAGCTATGATCGAAACGCAATCGACATAAAGAGGAAATAAAATAGCGCTGCAAAGACGGAAATTCATGGAACCAAGGATTAACTGGAATATATGGCTGAATAGAAAGATAAAGGGAAAATTGGTTAGAAAAGGAGGAAGGATATGAGTCTGACCAAAACCGATAATGGAATTTTTTAGATAATGCAAGTAAATTATTAGCAGTGAACTTATTAATGGGGAGTCCATTAACAGCTGCACCACGAGACAACTGATCAACTCTTTCGTTTCCTTCTATACCAACATGGCCTGGAATCCAAAGGAACTCGATCTGAATGTGGTAAGTTTGGAAAAGGTTATGGATAATCGAGCGAATACGAAGAATGATTGGATCACAAGAAGGATGAGGAAAAACAGATGAGATAGTTTGTAAAACACTTTTAGCATCAGAGATAATTAGGAATTTATTATTGTCTCGTATTAAGGATATGTAAAGAATGGCTCTTAATATCGCAACCGATTCTGCAAAGAAAATAGAGTAAGTTGGAGGAAGTTTATAACTTTCAAAATAGTTGTGAACAGCATATAGGAAGGATGCTCCAACGCCGTGAGGACCCTTCGATCCGTCAGTATAAAGAAGAGAATGAAAAGGAAATAGAGAGTTAATAAACCTTTATAGTTCATTTAACTCAATATATAGTTTCCAACAGATTACGAAAGCACCACTGTATTGTTAAAAATCAGTCGATCAGTGGTTAATCAAACTATCGTATTATATATATATTTATATATATGTGTATATATGTATGTATGTGTGTCGCACGCAGATTATAAAATCGCACAGCTGATGTAACGAAAAATTTTGCTTACTTCATAAACTGCATAATCTTCTTTTACAATTCTTAAAATATAACGAACTTTAAACAAGCATTATGGCTTTTGGTTATTTCATATATTGCATAGTTCTCGTATAACCAAAGAAATACTGAAATACATTTATTTGTATATTTTTTTTATTACCTAATACGCAGCACTAGACAGTATTAAAGCATTAATTATAAAGAATATTAACGAGTAGAATTATTAGGCGATTAAGTGAAACTACAGTTTACGTGAACTGCGCAATATACGAAATGAACAAAAATTTCATGAACTGTTCATGGAAATATTTTTATATAATGAAAATTTCTGGGTTCAAACACCTTTTTAAAAAACAAATATGAATATAATTTTACACGGTTCATCAAGTAAGCAAAAACTATCATGTACATTTCACGAATTGTTTAAAATTTTTTACATTTCACGAACTGCACAATGGTGTAATACGATTCGTGAAATGCGCCGTTTTTTCATTTCCTGAATAGTGAGATTTCGTTATCTACGCCTAGGTCACGAGATATGACGATTTAGTTTTCATAGGTCTAATACTGCAAAATAATTTCACTACTGCGGATTTTTATCAAAAATTATAGAAAACAACTAAAACAGGAATTTGATCGAGTAGTAAAAATTATTCTAAAAAAAAAAAAAAAACAAACAAAAAATAAAAAAATAAATTAAATGTAAAAATGAATGAACAATAATAGGCAAAACATATAATGGAAAAAAAACCATCGGAATACAGTTACTTACATGTTGCGGAATGATTTGCGACATGTTTATTTCTTCTAAGACAGACATTCGTTTTGGTCCCGGGCCGGCAAGTGGAATGCCGATATTGCCGCTTCGATCACGATCGCGTTGCCGTCGTTCCGATTCACGTTTCACTATTCGTACCGTTTTTATCTCTTGCGATTTTTCACGCGGAATTATACCTGTTTTGACATTGCAATAAAAATTTAAAAAAAACAAAACACAATAAACAGGCAAATACTGTTGCTTAAAAGCAACTAAAGCTGGAGCATAAAAGCAGCAATAACGCAATATAATATGAACTAAAATATACGCAAGCGACATTTATGTTTAAGTGTATGTCATTAATATTTACCCGAAGGATAAAACAACTTGGAATAAATTAGAATACTACATGCCTAGGAAATTCGTATAGTTCATACTGTAATTAAATGTGAATATTTTTACATTAAACAGCTGCAATAAAAGCGCATCATGCGGAATACACTATATCAGTTACAGCTACAACAACTTGCTGATTATACACGTGTCATAAAATTCCGTGTACACCAAGAGTATGTACAACATGGACCCACAACCTATAATTAATTTTTTAAAAAGATGTTTTTTTTTTTTTTTAAATACCTAAACTATGTATTTTCTAATTTAAGTCCACCCGGCGATATCATTTTTAAATCTGCGCCGCAATTTTAGTTTCGATAAAATAATGAAATTACTGTTTTTTGCATTTTCTCGAAATACAAAATTAACGCTAAACTGAATTTTCTCAAAATTTAATGACTACAATTTCGCATCAATACGCAGCGAATGATATAATAAATAGCACATATCGTTTGCATAATTACAACTCTGCTATCCTAATAATGTCTACAGACGTAAACACGCACAGCCGCAAACATTTGTATGGAAAATGTTTTTAAATCTCCTTTATTGAAAAATCAAATATAGCATAATTTCAGTTTGATTGTCGAGGTGATTATAGCAGCTTTCACACCTTCAGGAAATTAAAAACATAATTCGAAAATGCACTCACTCTTAGAAAAACCGATCGAAGCATTACCACACCCCTATTGATGTTTCGTTTAAAATAAAAGATGAACATATATAAAAATTCCAAAATTTTTTACTCAAATATAATTAAAATGCCTAATAATACGGTGTAATTACACTGCGCATATCCTCAAATCACGAACAGACTCTAGAGTTTTGCTACTAATTCAGCAAAAAATGGTTTCCGAATTTTACCGACCTACTAAATAGTACTAATTTATTAAGTAGATTAATATTCGGATTCTCCGAGAGAGTAATAACTCCCCGGCTCCCTTCCTTTAAAAAGACTACTACAAAATTAAATAGCGTTACACCATCGTTTTAAAAGACAGTTTTTCACATTTTAACGCGGAGGAAAACGAAAATTTAACAAATTTATAAAAGTTCAATAATTTTATAAATATGAAAATTTAAAACCAAACGAGACAACATTTAGGCATAATTCTACTAACTGAATCAGAAATAACGTCTCATTATTTTATTAACCGACTAACTTGAAAAAGTAAACAAAAAAGTTAATACCGAAATTCCCATTAAAAGTTGTACACCAATTTTTCCGCTTTAATGTAGATTATCTCCAGAAGTAATATTTTTTGAAATAGCGTAAAAATAAACCGACTGAACAAAGACGACTAATATTAAATTTTTACAAAACAATTGGAAACTAATTTTTGCTCAACATCGCAACCGTTGATTAATTAAAATCCGACACGCAAACAAAACTATTCTTTTCATATTAACAATGAATCTGTAAAGTAATGCAAACTATAATTATTAAAAATTTACCTCGTTCATTTGAAAAGTTGCATTTTGTGTTCATTATTATTATTATTATGTTCACTTTATGATTGCTTCTTTTAAGTTAATGCTCGCGCTCATTTAGAGGGATTTTCCCCTCGTCGGGACTGTCGCAAATTTCACCCTGATACACAACAATATTAATAATAAAGTTTTTATATTTTCCCTCGTCATTACTAAACCCTCTACCTGTCCGGAATTTAAAATTATAGTTTTTCCTCAAACCTGGTTTAACGATGTTACAATTAATTTACACGTATGCTGATTGTCACTAATGTATCGAACGGCAAAATACTGAAATAAAATAACTAAACGGATGTAAAAAAAGAGGAAAAAGAAAAATTTTAAGAAAAAACAGGTTTTTTTTTTTTGAGCATGTCGACTAAGGACGTTACCCAATCCAAAGGTATGGCAGCACTATATAGGAAAAATATTAGAAATAGAACATATGAATGAAGCTAACAAAAGAATATAACCAAGAGAGAAGAAAAAAACAGATTGCTGTGAGAAGGCGTAGGATAAGACGCAAAAGACCGGAATACAATATCGCGCGTTCTGAAGAAATGAAGGGACATTCAAGTAAAATGTGATTTGCATCACGAGTGAAGTTTGCTTCTGACGGATCAACCGGGCAAAGAGGAGATTGAGTAATGGAGAAACGGAAGAGCGAAGCAGGAAGCAAGCTAAGATTTAACCGAAGTCTAATTATAGATGAGATAGTTCACCACCTTATGTTACGGAAATTAAGAAATCACGGAAAAATAGAAGAAATGGGTTGTATAGATAAATAAAAAGAAGCATGATTAGAATATGAAGAAGGATAGAGATCAGACCAACAGTCGCGGTGGCAACGAAAGGAAAGGGGAAGAAGACTTTGAGCTGGAGAATTACTAATAAAGCGACCGTCTGAAAAGCACATATTTCGCTGATCACCGTTCTACTAGACAAAAAAAGTAAATTGCATTTCCAAATTGTACATTATAAAAATATTAAGGTATAAGCCGAACAAAAAACGTAACTGATGCAATAAATAATATCACGTACCGTAGTATCGTTTCATCCTTTCGTCTGCTTCGCTCATATCCAAAGGTCTGCAATACTGAGATTCAGGCGCGGGCGGTGGTATGTTATCGTCGTTATCGCAATCGATAATATTATAATTCGATAAATGATCTATAAATCAAAAACCGAAAAGACATTTATTTACGACTCTAATGACGGGACAGAAAATAACAGATTGAAGCGTCTCATTTTACGAGCGTGATTTTAAAAATTATCATTTGTCGAAAAACGTTAGTTACGCTTAAACGTAATTATCCTAATCGAATAACTCTAAAGTGTAATGATGCATCATGCAGCAAACCTTGTATAGCGATGTAGGGCGAGTTTCACAACTGCGTAAGACTACAGAAGTTCAATGTAAGCTGGTTTTAACATGATAATGTATTAAAAACATTTTAGCAAATCGTTTAATGAAATTCAAAAAATTAGGCGAGGAATTTATTGGAAATTTGCAAAAATTTTACACTTTTCTTCCGAACAGTAAAACTGCAGATTGGCGACCGGCAGATATAATAATGTGAATGTACTCTTTCTGACCACCTCGCACACAGTAAGGATAAAAGTACATCCTAACGGCTACACTTTTATTCGGTTTTACCACAGAATTACCAGCTAACGTAGCGGAATCAAAAATTAGAGACACTATCAGCGCATATCAATACATTTGTCAAGTAGGGTTCTATGAGTAATCAGCTCTACTCGAGGAAAGTTAAATTAACTATTTTCTTTTCTTGCCATCTCCTATGTCGCGTTCAACGATACATAGCACGGAACAGGTTATAGTAAGTTTAGTTTTTAAGTTATGTCTCCGATTTTCAGCGATTTAAGCATTCCGGATCATTTTCATTATTTTTTGTAATATCTTTAACAAAGACACATTTCGTCTCAAGTTAAATTCCGATGCAGTGAGATTGTCGCGCATTGAGACGCAATCTTTACATCTATTTGCATCCACCGACATCTCACAGTCTACCTTACAGAAGCCAGTTGAAATACAGAACTTTAAAACGATCGGAAAAAGCGCTAATTAAAATACGAAGGATTTTTGTTTTTTAATTACTTTTTTTTAAACAAAGAACTACACTACACTGTGTAACTTTTAGGCGACAAATGTTATTCTTCCGAGTGCTACGATAGCGCTGTAATTTCCATACAAATGTAAAGAGAACCTTTTTAAATCTTCAGAATAACATAAAATTTAAACACGATGTCGTCCTTCCCAGTTTTAATAATATAAATATCCGAGATAAAAAATATATCATTTGTTTACTATATTAGCCTCACTTTTCGCCAGATTATCTTTACTATTGCCGATTTTACGCCGAAGTAATAAATTCCCGTTGCTTAGTTAAAATCAAGAAATGGCTCTGCTAATCTGTCAAATGGCTTAAAGCGCACACTATTCACTCCTGACTAATTGCTAAATTGTAGAAATAAATTTACCGCAACATTCAGTATATCGCGATTTTTAACTATTTTTCTCCGACGAAAGGTAAATGCGACGATGTCTTTCGAGACAAAGACACTCGTTACAATTATCGTTTGAAATATTCCGTAGCAAATCGTCTATTAGTACAGGTAAGCGGTAATTACGACAAACGATTGGACTAGACAACTCATCTAGCCTCTCTACATCAACGTTCCAAGACTTGATACACACTACGCCAAAATATATGCGCTTTATAAAAATATGTCCGTTCGTCCGAAAAAATTAAATCTCCAAAATGCAAACCGTATAGGATCTCATAAAAAAATATATACATACAAGTATATATAGTTTACCTATTCTTTTCGAATGATCATTACTTATGCCGAGACTGGCCAAATGCACGCTTCCAGGAACATTATAGTGCACAGTAGGCGACATGCAATAGTCCACGGTTGTATCGTGCGGTATTATTTCGTTGTCCAGATCAGTTTCGAACCAGCCGTTGGATGGTCTACGTTTAGCATTAATAAAATCCGTTCCAGCTAAGCCGGTGGCTCCAGGTCTAATTTTCTGCGAAATTAACTGCGACTTTTCGCTAAGCTGTTTAACTTGATGACTAAGTTCGTAACGTTGTCTTTGTAAATCGCTGACTAACATTTGAGCTTTCTTCAATTCGGATTCCAACGCGCTGATGCTCGGCGTACAACTGAAACCGCTGTCCACATTTCGTTGATTCCACTGCAGGTTTTGCCTTAAAGAAAGCAGTTCCGCTTCTAATCTGGAATTCGACGCGGCAGTTTCTTCCAACTTCTGCAACATCGTCGAAAACGGAATAAAATTGAAGGCGCACACTCTAAATTTTTAATGGCGCAATTACCGACAATTTCGTATATTTTAATAAAACGGGGGAAAAAGGATTCGCATCGAAAATTTTGAACAATAATTTTCAAGCTCGTTCTAAAGAAAGAGAACGAGTTTTTTTTTTTTTATTTATTTTTTATTTCGAAAATTTTAAAATCAAATGGCGGCTGTTATAGTGTAGCGATCAGTTCCGAAATTTAAAAAGGACAAATATATAACTTTAAATTGTACGATCTTAACCAATAATAAATCGTGCATCAAACGTAGCTTAATCGGTGGTCTCGGGAAAAATCGAGAAACAAATAAATTTCAGGCAGAATTTACTTTTTTACATACCTCTGAAACCTAAAGTCTAACGTCCAAAATAAATATTCCACACGGATTGGTGTAAATGTATACACATTGAATTTCATTTATTTCGCGCTGTTATAAAAAGGTTTTATTGCTTCATTTTCTTTACATCGACTTTACTACGTTCTTTACAACTAACCCCGATAAAAATCACTTTATTATAAAAAAAAAAAAAAAAAACGAAAAAAAGAAACAACAAAACAAATTATTACCTTTGAATTTCTGGCCAAAACAGATCTAACGTGACTCAGCTCTCTTTCCAGTAAATGCTGTTGTTTCCTGTACCTTTCTAATTCGCTAGGGTTTTCCTGTATGCCTTGCAATTTATACTTTAAACCGCCTAATGCGTTTTCCAACATTTCCTGTAGCACGTAAAGTCGTAAGGTACAAATTATACAAGCGTAATTTAAAAATTTAACTTTCATTGATGTAACAGACATGAGAAATAAAGTTGACGGCAGACACGCCGGTTTATAATATTTTTATTTAACGGTAAGACTAGTAATCATGCTTGTGTCTAGCGTAAATTCCGTAAATTTCGTAAATTTTATTTCTAATTCCGGCAACTTTGGATATTTTAAACGTTGAAATTCCAACAAAATGTAAAAGAGCCGTTTTAAATGAATATCTGAACAGATAGCGCCGTAGCTAAACAAACAAAAAAAGACGATTAATCATAACTTCCGAAACATCCGCTTTCTCTTATTGAGCGCGTTTACGCTAATACTTTTACCCATTGAAAAACAACATCCCTAACATTCTAATATTCCAGAAGAGATTTTTTTACGCTGATTTGTACTAAACTCGCAATATGTTTTATGCAACCACTGCTACATAATGTATAGACATTTATGTAATCTCAGACGGTTTACAACCTGTTACAGATGTTTTGCGAAGTAAACTGATCGTATTTAAATGTTTTTTGAAAAACCGACCACCACCACCTCAGAGAAGTTTTTCAGTAATTTTTTATTTGTAAAAACATTTTTAAATTATAGATATAAAATAAATAAATACCTCAATAACAAACAATATAAGAACACATTAAGAGTAAATATCTCAGTTTAAAGGAAACGTATTCGAGCTGCATCATCAGCTAATAATACAGAATGTAACTCAAAACTAAATTAGTTTTTATTTGAGTTTCCGTATCGTTAGCTGATGTTATGCCCGAAAATGTTTCTTGAAATTGCAGTATTTATTTTAATGTATAAAAATATAAATTATACTTATTTTCGTTTGTTATTGAGATATTTATTTATTTCATATTTATAAATATTAACAAACAGGTATGGATTTATTCACATTTTTAAATTAATTTGAATTACTCAAATAATTTTACAAACAATAGCTGAATTTTTAAAACTATTTATCGTACTTTCTTATACTTACTAATAATTTTCACTTTTATTGTGTGTATTTTCAAAAAAAAAAAAAAAAAAAAAACTAAAAAAAATTGTAGGACTGCAAATTTATGCGTAATAAATGAGGTGTCTAATGATATATTAAAGATAGCAGGCAGGCCAAACTACTGCCTTGGAAGCCGCTTTGACTTTCCCTGAATTCTCCGCCAGCTAACTTGATTTCAGGCTCATTAGATCCGATTTGAATCCGAAATGAGTAACGAAACCAGAGCGTGGTTTTCAAACTTCGACAACAGAGCACGTTAACTGCTAGCATAACGAGTACTAAAATTTAAGCCAACATTTTTAGCGGCCGTCATTTACGGTCAAAAATCGGTAATAACTAAAGTTTCTCGGAGTATTCAACTTGAAGTATTAATCATAGTTATTCAGAGAAATAAAAATTAAAAATTTTCTCATAAGATTCCCGACAAGAGTCCTTTTAAAGTTACATGATAAATTTCTCTTTTAAAAATGTTCAAATATCCTCGTCTTATACTAATTAATGGTGTTGCCGGACTAATATCGCTTTATAATTCTGTTCTGCATTTGCGTTCCGGAAGTGCCTAAAGAAGTTGTAATAAAATTTTTTACGCAAACCGTAAATTATTTTCTTTTTTAAAAAAAAACAAAAAAAATAATAATATAGTCAATTCAAATCTAATCTATAAGTATTACTCAAAAACTGTCGTCTCGGGGTCCAGGAGGTTTCCCCACGGGGCGAAGTTCGGGGGGGGGGAGAGAAAGAAAATCAAACGATCGCTTTATACGAGAAATTATACTTAATCTAAAATTAATCTATCGAAAATATTAAATTCTGTATGCGGCTTCTTTTGTTGAATATTAGAAAGAGTCGTTTGCAAAGTTTAATAATATTAAACATAAATCAAGTAATGAAACAAATCAAACATTTACCTTATCTTGTTTTAAACACTGCAGTGTACTTGATTCTTGCTGCAGTAACTTATCTAGTCTATAGAGCTCTTCCATTTTTGCCTAAGTAATGAAATATAAAACAAAAAGTAGTCAACAACAGTAAATTTTTCTTCAGACGACTCTATTCGGGAATTAGAAAATTTAAAAAAAAATTACAGAATATTAACCTTTCTTTTTTTTTTTGAATTTATTAAAATTAACCGTTTTAGCTATATCGTAAATTACAACCATTCGACGAATGCTAAAATATATTTCAATAATCGCAGGAAATATAAATGAGTTTAAATTTGTAAGAATACATGAAAAAATGAATGGAATCCACTTCCGTATTTTTGACCGCAAATTTTAAAATTCTGCTTATTCTGTGTTTAACTTTAATAATTGTAAGCTTCTTCAGTTTTACGAATAATAATAATAATAATAATAATAATAATGACAATAATAATAATAATGATAATAATAATAAAATAACAAAAACAATAAACGAGTTGCGTTTGTTACCTTTCAGTAAATACATTAATTTCGCTTTAGCAGGGAAATGCAAAATTAACACAATTCTAAAGAAAAACAAAAGTTCGATTACTGAAAAGCCTATCTTAAGTATCTAAAGAAAAACTGAATTATAATTTTAGTATTTATGATAGCTTTAAAACTTCTACATATCTAAATGTGTAATTTTCGAAAAATAAAATGGAATAAAAATGGTAAATATTTATCATAAAGTAAAATTAGTATAGATGCAAAATTAAATACTTAAAAAGATAACCGTTTTTTTTTTCTTTATTTTGGCTCGTCAACTTATTATTTCAGCGCAATGATTTTGTATTTTTCAATATGCAGCTGCGGCATTCGAACAAATTTCACTAGAACGAAACACCATTGCTTAACCAACTAGCAACTGCTAAATTTCAATCACATCCCTTAGCTCATTCGACCAGTAACGTTATAAGAGCCGAGCTTATAATATTTCCAGTACATTCACTGTTTCATTCTCATTATGAAACAATCAATGGATTAGAACGCGTTGAAAATATTATTGTAAACTGGGGGCTCTTCTGACGTCCCTGGTTGAACGACATACGGAATTGTGATTTAACTGCTGCTAACCAACAATGCTGTATACTGTAGAGATGCGCAAATCAATTCCGCTAGAGCAGTTTTGGGTACACATAATATGTGTTCTTGCCGACTACTGCGCATATATATCCGCTTCTCAACTGCAATTCCGATCGACTAATCTATTTCACGTCTAGCCTACAATCGCAATCATCTTCGGCTGTCTATTCAACTGAAACTTCGCATAGCACTCCAAATGCACAAGTAACAGAACGTCTTGAACACAGTACGCATGCGTGCAGCTAACGCTTTTCGAAGTTAAGATTAAATCACATATGGTTAGAGATGATATATCCGGCTGTGTCTGAACGCGGATATATTTCCGAGGATATAACTGTGTCCGGAGTAACCTATGCCTAGGGCTAGATTTAAGGGGGAGCCAGGGAGGCCAGTGACCCCGGGCCCGTCATCAAAGGGGACCCCTCACTAAAAAAGTGCTTCCCGCTAATCACTCAAAAATTGAAAATTACAAGTATGAAAAGTACGCGCGCTCAGATGGTGAAACGATATATCATTCAGATTTTCATGGTGGTGTTAAGTTCCGAATGCGATATACTTCGTGAATTATATTTTGATGATCTAATTGAAACTTTCGCTATTAAAAAATCTCGACGCGTGTCTCTCGTTTAGAATTAATTATTAAGGATCGATTTTATTAATTTACTGAATAAATAAAATAAAAAATGTGTACTTCAATTATTGGGGGGAAATAAAGAGGGCCTTCAGCAATTATTTGACCCCGGGGTATTTTTTTCCTTAATCCGGCCCTGTCTATGTTTACAATGCGCAGTAGCTGGCTCGATGTAAGTCTTTTAGAGTAATTTGAAATTTAAGAAATCAAATAAAAAAGATTCGATATTTTTTGGTTCATTTTTAATTTTTAATTTTATTTCGTTTTTTAATTTCCTATTTTTTATTTAATAATTTAATAGTTTTTTGATGTTAAATTTAATTTTACACTTATCGAAAAGTTCCTTTTTTTTCTTCAAATCATTATTCTCGCCAAATTTAGTGTTTCAACTACGTTGCTTTGTTTATAATGATTAAATTGCAACAGAGGCTATGTGCATTGTTAAGAACTTTAGATGAAACTGTCAATTACCGGTCAAAATAAAGCAAAAAAGAAAAGTATTAATAACAAAAAGGTAATTCTAACTGCAAGTTGCTTCATGGGAAGGAAGTCCGCTGTGAGGATATTTTGCAAAAGGTTAATTTACCTATCTGCGCTGGCACCAATATGGAGATATGGCATCGAAGTTTATCGCGCAACGTCCTAGAGTAACATCAACAGAATTCAACAGCTTCAGTCAAAAATACTTAGACAAATCGCCAACGCCCCTTATTTCGTGTCAAACAGAACACTCCATCACGATTTGAACATCCTATTCGTGCAAAACTATCACGAATTTCGATACAGCAAGTTCCTTAGTAAACTAGAACTCAATGAAAATTTTGAAGAGTCCAACATGTTGTCTTCGGCTCTCCTTGGGAATCCGCAAAGAAGACTTAAGAGATACTGGTGTAGAGATGCGTTACCCGGATAACCCTAAGCAAATTATAATAGCATTCTACAGACCGTTCAAACTAGCGGATAATTTAATCTGAGTCAGCACCATCTGAATAATACAATAAAACGTGTTTAAGTCGTGAAAGTTTTTTTTTTTTTACTGTGATTATTTTTTATTTATTTTGTGTAACGTAGTTTGATTTTGTTAAAATAAAATTATTAATGTATTAGTTAAAAGTCATGTCTTGTTCAAATGAGAAGAGACATAAGGAAGTAATAACTTAACGTCGAATAAGTTAAGGTTTAGGTAACTAAACTTCAGCGTCAGTTGTGGTTCTAGGACCGGAATGGCGGAAAAATAAAATGAAATAAAAATCAAAATAAAACTTATTTTCCGATATTACCAAATGAAGGAACGGTTGTTATTTAGAAATAGAATCGCAACAGCTTGCACGGTACATCACAGAACAGTGATAAGGCAAAAAAATTGTTTAAAGTTTTCAGTATTTAAAACGTACATAATAGAAGCAACCTAAGTTGTTACATGTACAATTCGATTACTAAATGCTGCATCATTTTTTCCCCTTTTTTGTTACTACTATTAATGTTTCCAAAAGACATGATTCGATCGGTTTAATACCTGCAACTGTGTACGGTCAGGGCTAATATGTTGTCCGTCTGCTCGTCGTTCGTAAGTTAGAAATCGTTGTTCCGGGCTTCCTTGATTAAATTCTAATTTATCTCGTAGTTCGGTAGGTGTGCTGCATGGAATATTTTGCGGTATAGCGCTGGTGGATCGAAACAAAGAACCTAGTTTAACCATATTATCCACGAGATTAACCAAAGGCTTGCCTTTTTCATACTGCAAACAACCAAACGAAAAAATCATTATAACGTATGTGGAAAAAATACGCAGAAAGCCAGCAAATAATGTTTAAAATTAAATGAGGGGCCCAAATTTTTAAATATAAAAACAAAAAAATGTTTCGTTACATTTAAACGCGTTTTTTTTTTTCTTCTTTGGCTTAGACTATATAGTTCATTTGCCCAAACGTTAAATCATATATATATATATAAATAATTCTGCATCCGCTATTACTGATAGCCATTTTAAATTACGTAAAATAACCGCTATAAGACACTATTGTAATATCATATTTACATTCACTCTTATTATGTTTGAATGGCAAAAAGGGTTGCTGTGCTCATATTTCAAATAAATCGATTGGAGCAATTTACTTACATTTCTCAAGGTACATTTACATAAAAAAAATAAAAAAGTAAAATAAAAACACGAATATAAATCAATATAAGTGAGCCCCATTCAAAAAAAAAATTAAATTACTTGTCTCTCCAATTCCATTAGTCTTTTCTTCGTTTCATCCAGATTGCGCATATGTTCTGTTCGGTTATTCGAATTCAGTTCGGACAATTTTCCCTAGAGAAAAATTTAATCTGTTATATTTCCTTTTCTTTTCTTTTTTTTTTTTTTTTAACGTAATTTAGAAACATGACAAAAACCGAACAGTTCAAAATGTGTGTGTATGTGACAACTCTCCATTGCTGTTATTAATGTTGACAGAAGTAGAAATAACAAAAATAAATTACTCGTGACAGCTATATGTACATAAAATAAAATTACAATATAGAAACTTTCACCGATTATTATAAACGTGAATTACCATAACCATTTTGATTTCATTATTACAAGTAATTTCTACGCATTTCCGTTAATACTTTCATATTAAATTAAACAATTCATCGATATAAGCGTGTTAGACGATGTTAAGTAGTATGCATCCGCGTCGAAGTTAATAACGTTTAAATTTGGTTAAAACATGTAATCTAGTAATATTACGAGTCAATATGAATTTCTTTACCCTTGTTCAAACTCACGTCCATTTTGGGAAAACGAAAAAAATCCAAAAGTTCCTGGCCCTATTCATAAAATTTCAAAGTTCCAAAAGACATTTTTGTTAACAACAATATACGAGATAAGAAGTAAACACATATTTCTTCGTTTCATTTGTACGGCATTTAACGATAAAAATAGAAATAACTGGTGTACAGAAAAACGAGTCATTAGATACATTTACAGTAATAAAGATAATGTTAGGCAAAGCACACAACGTAAGAAAACAATGGTGATGAATGGCACAACAACCGTTAACAATAGCGAAAACGTGCCTAAAGTTAATTTTGTAAGAAGTTTTAAAACTCCACTATTTATTAAAACTTTTTTGCGAACCTTGCTAGATTCGCCAGTGTAACACGATTGCGACATATAATTTAACGAGAAAAATTAGAGGTTATAATTTTTGTTAATACCATTACACATTCGGTATCTTCAATTTCTTCACAGACGTAATCTTGATATTCTATTTCATGTTAATTAGATATTTTTAAAATTTTATTTGTATTACATCAGCGTAAAAGTAGCAAACTACCACCAGCTACTTTAACTTAGGCTTCCTCAAAATAAAAGTTTTAAACGCAAGTCTGACAACTTTTATTTGAAATTCAAACGTAATTTAAACTTGAGTCCGAACGAATAAACCCGTTGCATTTAAATATTAATGGATCTATTATAAAGTTTTTAGCTTACCGTAAACTGCTTGATTTATACTAAATAAACAAATAAACAATAATCCATATGACGCAATTACTTTTTATCATTTTTTAATCATTTCTAGAAATTTCAATGTACATATATCCATAGTTTACTTAATTTTTAATTTACAACTTAATAAAAATGTTATATAATGATCCAGGGGGAAGGGGGGAGATGATAGAAAGAGGATACGAGTTATAGAAAAAATAAAATTTATAATTTGTAAAGGCTCAATATTTTATTAAACAAGAATAAAATCTTAATTAAAACATAATTTTCGTGGGTTTCTAGCAAATTGTTCTACTTTATTATAAAAGTCTTCCAAATTGTCCATGATTACGCGTCCATGAATACTCAATATGACCAGTTGATTAAAAAGTTTAAAGACTCTGAGGGGTGCCCTCCCATGCCCCCCCCCTGGCGACGCCCATGTATATATATATATACGTGTGTGTGTGTGTGAGTCGTGAATTTAAATTTGTACAGCAGGATTACTGATTCATGCCTAGTTTGATTTGAAAAAAGTAAATTAGTTTTGATCTATTAAATACTAGTGTTACATTAGACAGTTTAGTTTATTACATTTGTGTATAAAGACACATTTGATAAATTCGATATGAATGCGATTTGTTCACCTGCATCAAGCAGCATGTATTTCGATGTTATCAATGGTAACGATCGCGGTTGTTAAAAATATAAGGCCGAAAGTTCAAGTTTTATCAAGCGGATATAAAGTTTCGTTAATGAATAACTTATTTTTACATTATACAAAGATGGGGGGGAGGAGAAGGAACACTTGTTTATATGTCATTATTTCGTAAAACAAAAAAGTTTTTGAAATACAAAAGTAGGCAACAAGATAGATATTATTACGTATTTCCCTACGCAAATAAAAGTGTCGTGGTTTAAATCCTGAAGATGGTTTCTTTATGAAATTTTACGAATGAATTTTTATTGAGAATTAAAAATATTGATAAAAAAAAAAGAAAAAGTTGAAAAATGGTTCTTGACAAGCATAGTGAAGTCGCGTTCGCTATAGTTCTGAAGAGAAAGAAATACAAGTAAAAATATGTATTACAAAGTAATCTTTTTTTAATTAAGCAGAATTGTTTTTCTCTTTTTCTTTGGGGGGGGGATCTACATGGACAATGTTCCAAGAACAACGAAAAGGAAAAATGGTGATATTAGATGCTAAAACAATCAGGTATGGAAGATAGAACGGACTCAAGGGCTAGAATAACTGAAAGAGAAGGCAAAACAGAATAAGAAACACATAATACGAAGTTGGAAGACCAATTAATACAAGCGAACAGTAGAAAAAGGAAAAAATTGAGAGTGGAAGAGAGTAGAGGAAACAGAGTGGAGAGGGAACAAGGGATAAGGGGAAAATAAATGCACGAAACAAACTATGTCTGAAACGCAGACGACAGATTACAGAAAGAACTAAAAGGCGCAAGGAGGGAAAATTGAAGAACCAAGGTGAAGACGGTACAATGGGTTGAATAGAAAGATAAAAGAAATCAGTATTTAAGAATGAAGAAGAATAAGAAGAGATCCACCATAATTTGAAGTGAGCGTCTACGAGAAGAAACGTAATGTTGTGAGAGGAAAAAACACTCAGAAATCTACCGGTAGAGGAATCTGAACGAGTTAGAATATCGGCTTAGTCATTACCTTCTATTACAGAACGTTCAGGAATCACATTAGATCAATTTGCATAGAACGAGAGAGAAAGATGTTGTAGATGAGCGAGCGTTTGAGAAGAATTACATGCTCAGTAGAGGGAGGAGAAACAGATGAGGTGGCCTGTAGGACATCCTGAGAATCTGTTATGATGAGGATTTAAAGAGAAATCATAAAGGAAGCAATAAAAAGAACGGCACGCAAGATAGCACTAAACTTGACATAGAAAATTGTAAAGAAGGAAGGAAAGTTTGAATGTTTCAGAATAATTTAGGGAAGTACAGAAGTAGGCCAAACCAACTACACTGAGTTCCTCTTGGAACCGTCAGTAAAAATTGTAGGGTGGTCGTGGAAAAGAGAATACAAAGTTGTTAATATATTGTGGGTCAGGATTAGTTTGAATAATTGTATAAAGCAATTAACAAGATGTAGGAAGGTAAAAAAACTGAAGGAAAAATATGAAAGTTTGTCGTGAGAATAAATAAATGATAAAAATTGACAGAGGCAACTGGAAATATAAGACAGATAGGAGTTTCATTAGCAAAAACACACCAGTCGTGGTAGAAGAAAGAGTAGGAGTTAACATGAATGGAGGAAGAAATAGGTAGGCGTTTAATTAGAAACCAGTAGCCTAAACATACCTCAGGACGAAAAGAGGGGGGAAGAGAGATTCAGCATGTAGAGCAAGGATTATAGTCGATTTTTTAGCTGCTAGATAAAGGAGACAAGTCACGATCGAGTTTGGTGAACAGGGATCTAGATGAATTTCTATAGGTAAAACAACACTATCAAAAGACTTTCAATTTAGTATAAAATATCGCACAGAAACGTGAGAACTTGGCCGTTGAAATATATGGCAAAACGAAAAAACCCCCTTACGTAATTAAAAAATTTGATAAAAATTAGTTTTACTGATATCCATCTGAAATTTTATATTTCTTATCACTTAATTTCAAGTAAAATAAGAACGAGTAAAATCGAATAATTTAAGTACACCAAATCTCCAACACTAAGAATACAATATTATCCAGGAGATGATTTAGGGAATTACGCAATAATAATAACTTAAACAGAATTTTTAAATTCGAAGATTATAAATATGAAAAATATGGCAGAGCAAGAATATTTCTAACAAAAAAAAAGTACGCAAATCGATTTTATGTTCCAGATATATTTTAGCAGTTCTAAAATGAAGGACGACGATTTGGAAGTAAATTATATATATATACATATATAAAAACTCGGCCATTTTGGCCTCGCAAAGGGCTGTGCCCCTTGACCCCTCTTGCTTTCATTTCTGTCTCTTTCTCTTCTATACTTCGTATAAAATGATCAAAATTTACAACGTAATTCCTACTGGCATCAACACAAAAAAAACATAACATAACCACGAAAGTCCTATTCTAACATTTAACTTTCATTACATAAAATTAAGATATTGTTTCATCACATTTTTCGTTACATATTTCGTTACATAAAATTGTGACATTTTTTAAATAACAATAACAAAAATCCTATAAAATATAACAAACGTTACATAAAATTGGGACATTTTTTCGAATGGGGGGTAGCCTAAGAATTACGTTGTAATTAACATATATATATATATTAAATGTATATACAACTGAACAAATACTTTAATTGGGAAAACGAGTAATAATTTGCCGTCAATCAATACATACACATATATATGTATTATGTATAGGTTATTAGCGTGTAATTTACATAACGCGAACTGAACAATACAAAATTAAAATAATTTGAAAAAAGATGAAATAAAAAATAATAAATGAGAATATATAACGTAATAAGAATAAACTAATAAATGGTAGGACTTCACTGCACCCCCTCTCCAAATGAAAGGTGAAAGTGTCAGGGTAACAACAAAAAAAGAACAAAATGAAAGAAAAATCAAAAATAAATAAATATAATATTACTCTTTAAATTGGACTGGTAGTTTTACTTCTCCTTCCAATTGAGTATATTTTGGTCCTGTCCTGGCTGTTGGTTCATCTTCCAGTGAAAATGGTAGCTCAGTGAAATGCTGTTCTGTTTCCAAGTTGTTCTCCAGGATTCCAGGATTTCTGTGGTTGCATCAATTTCGATGTATCTTTTGAAACTAGCAGCAGTACCGATTTTAATCTGTCAACAGATATGGTTTGTATTTTGTTACCATAATCCACTGTAAATATATTTCCTCTTCTTTGAATGCTTACAGCATCTTTCCGAACTAGGACATGTGAGCGCATGTTTAATTCTGGTGCTACAAAAATTCCGAATCTTCTGCTTACGTTGAAACGGTACTGGTATTAATTCTCGCATTGCCTTCTACAAGGTTAGAACATACAGTTCTGTTGCATAGGTAATATCTCTAACAAGTGTACCTAGAAGCCATAGTTCCATTCCAAACAACAGCTGTGCTGTTAATACATTTTCATCTAATTTTATTGCTGTGCATAATCCCAACAAAACAATCCGTAATACATTCAGTCAGCCACTGTTCACACATTTTAGCACTGTTTTCAATATAAGATGCTAGTGTTCCAAGATACCATTTGCAATCGCATAATACACTCTTGTTTTTATGTAATGAATGCCCATTATTTATGTGAGCTCTACGAATAAGCTTCTGAAAAAACAGAGAACTTCTGGTTTGATGTTAATTTTTGCGATATGTCATAGTGCGGTATCCATTCCTGAACTAGTGCTACTGATCCAGCTGCGATATCAGATAAAGGTATTGCTTCCATCCATCTGGACTATCTGTCTACGAAAGTGCAAATGTATTTAAATCCATGGATTTCTTCCAATGATCCAACGATATCAATATGCACATTTTAAAACTTGTTTGGATGTAGGAAATTCTTGATTCGGTGATTTCGTACATTGCTGTATTTTCGATAGCTGGCATGGCCGACATGTTTTAACTAGAGATGAAACGGATATCCGGTAACTATCCGGTATCCGGCCTATCCGGTCTAAATTTACTATCCGACCAGATACCGGATAATAAGCGAATATTCGGCCGGATACCGGATTCAAAAAAAAAAAGAAATATCAAATTTAGGTACTTTATTTAATCCAGATAACAAATATAATTACCATATTTTCATTTTACAACAAAAAAGAATTAGTCTTTCACTGCATACGCTGCTGCAAGGTACTGAAAGATAAATTCTGACAAACTTTGTTAAGTTCAGGTATTGTGTATCATTCGATGACCACCAAATACAAGGGTCACGATTGCGATCAACTTTAACTGACTTCAGATAAACATACATCTCACAAGAAATTCAAACTACAATAGCCCGTTTACAGTATCCTCAAGTGATCGTGTTTGCAATCAATTCAATTGCTAACTTCGTTCATGAACGAAAAAACCCGAAATCACCCGAGCCAGCCCGATCGTTCGTGCACCTATTATGCGAACTTGCTCGTTACGGTGCGCCAATCGGCAATGTTCGGCCGAATATCCGGTTATCCGGCTAAACAACTATTCGTTTCATCTCTAGTTTTAAACCATTTCCAAATTTCTTTCGCCATGTCTGGCACTGTTTAGTAATTATCTTCATTGTAGTGTTCTGCCCTGTATAGGCTATATTATGAACTGTTTCAAATATTCTGCTCGTAAGGATTTTGGTATTATTGGCCTCTTAATTTCTTTGAAGATACTACAGAAGATACTTCGGTATTCCGCGTGATCACAGTGAACTTATGGTCACCAAAAACATTCCTTCGCCTCTCTTCAATGTCTGGATTTGTATTTTGTGCCGCTGAAATATTTGTCAAAGTAACACCGTAACACCGCCTCCGGTATTGCGTCTACTGCTTCAATCCGGCTCAGGTTATCCTCAACTACATTCGACACTCCACGGATATATGTACTCAAATTTTGGTGCAAACTGCAAATACATTTGACTAATTGCGCTGATCGTTTAATTATCCTTTTCTTATCTCCATGCGACTGTAAAAATGTTCTTATGGTCCGTGCGAATTGTGAAGTTCCTTCCTTCTGGGTGGTATGTAAACTTTTCAATTTCTTGTACTATTGTACGAGTATACAGTTCTTTATCATATGCGCACCATATCTGTTGTATTGGTTAAGTTTTGCAACACGAACCCTAATGGCCGCCGTTTGCTATCCTTCATCTGCTCCCACTGCATAATCTGATGCGTCAGTTGTGAGCCGTCGCTGCCGAATCTCGAAAAGCTAGTTTGGCTACTTCTTTTTTCTTCATATGTTATTTTGTCCATTTAATTTTTCTTCTATGGCATAAGAACGCAAGCGAATAATGGAGGCAACAACGGAAGGTGGAAGGGAAGGAAATAGAAAGAATCATAAATTAGAAGGAAGACTAGGTTGAACTCACAAATGAAATGAATAATCATTAGAAAAGAAGGAAGCATATATATATATATGTACATATATATTCGACCAAGCTACAGCACATGAATTTAAAATTATATCTGTTTAAAATGTGCATACATCGCGCACTATCGTATACAAAATTTAAAACTAATATAGTATTTCATCAGTTTGTTTTTTCACGTATTGCAAAAAATTAAGTTAACAAAGCGCTAAAAGAATTATAATAAATTTAAACACATAACACTTAAACAATATACTGACGCATCTCGAAATAATCACGAACTAATTGTAAAAGTGAGTAATACAACAATGTTAAAAGATGTTTATCAAGAAAATGTTCTTGCATCATTCGGTTAAACAAATTTGCATTCCGTACTTATTAAAAAGGAAAATTCGCAATATCCAAAAGAAAAGATTAACGTACCACATGTTGAAATATATTTCCTAATAAAATTTTAAGAGTAATCTTGTTTAGTTCTATGAAAGTTAACGTACATACCACTATTCGTTTTCAGATTGAAGTATTCTCTAGATACACGAAATAAGAACGAAAATTTAGAATTCATAAGCGAAAAATATTATTAAAATTACATCCATATAAGGTCGTCGCGATAGTCGAGTTTCTAAAGCGCTTGGTTTCCGTTACGTTAGTCTCGGGTTCGACCCCGGGCCGACGACAGAGGTTATTGCGAAAAATTTAATTAAAAGTACTCGCTATTTCACGTGGAAGGCAACGGCAAACCATCACGTACACCATCATATACGCGCGCTAATTAATACGCAGCAGACTCACGGGGCTGCATTTGTATATCGATAAATCAAACGTTAACAATATCAGTTGCAAGTGTAGTCTTTCGTGTGTACACCCGCGTTGCATATAATAATTGCCTAGTACATAACCTATATCTGTAAAGCTAAAAAATGTACGAATAGGTTGCCCACCAACCGTATGATTGAAGAGATAATGATGATGATCCATATAAGCAAACTAGTACATTCTGATTAGTATAATATTTCAAATTACCATACAAATCGTAAATAAACATGTTTCAACACGAAACAATCATATACACATCAATGTGTTTTTAACTTGCTATTTAAAACGAACATATTCATTTTACTTGATTTTTAAGCGCAGTAAATAATGGACTATTTTCGCTTATTTTTAACTATTACAACGGACACTATATGCTTTTCTTTTGAGAACCGCTTGTTTCGTAAAATTTTCTACAAGATATAACCTCAATCAATCTCGATTTCGTTAAAAACCAATAAAATAACAACAGAAAAAGTGAAACATTTCATAATGGAAGTAAACTTATTTTCACTATAGTCCATTACTATTTTGATCTAGGAAACTAAATAGGTAATTTAAAAAAACATTAAAACAGGCGCTTAAAGATGTTGGAAAAAAAAAAAAAATCCACCAGCAAGTATCCGTATATTATTGCCCAACACCATTGTGCATGCATTAAAACTAGAAAGAGAAAAGAAAAAACCGAACGATAATGAAATTTAAGAAATTTTAATTTGTCTACAGGAGAGGGAAAGAAAACAGAAAAGAAAGAGACGATAAAGAAACAGTGAAAAAATTACGGTAGAGGCGGATGTAGCGACAAACCTGATTTTCAATTTCTGTATGGCATGTCTCAATCGCCTTGCATAAACTGGCACTTTGCCGGCGTAACTGTATCAGTAACAAGACCAATTCTTCGTGCGTCCGTCCCAATAATTCGCCCGCTGATACATTTACATCGTTCCACCAACTATCCGCCTGAACGATTAGCAATATAATTCGATGATTAAATTCGGATTCTTTATACATCTCAACAGTCTATACACACTATTACCACTGTGTCGTATTTCTAATAAAATTCGATAAGGCGAGAGAGATAAAGACTGTATTTCTCAGTAACCGACACAAAATGAAACTAATTAAACGAGAACGTAGTTTAAAAAATAAATAAAAAACGACCTCTTCAAACAATATACACGGAGGCGCGAATAGGTAATGGAATAAAAAAGTGTGCTCGAAGAAATTTATAAAAATATCAGAAAAAACAAAAGAAGATAAACATTCAGAAAGAAAATGTGTGAAATGTTAAAAAGAAGAAATTGATGTCAGAAGGATTCTTCACTTGGCGGGGTACCATAATCGGATGTCGTCTCCCTTAAAAGTGAAGTACCTATTTCCAGTTAGGGGCTAGAAAAATAACTTACAATTTAATAATGCAACTGTATTTAAATATTGGAAAATGTTTATATCCGTTAATTAAATGCTTTCGACCAAACAGGGGAAAAAAATCGTATTCTAAATAAGCAAAATTTGGAGTAAATAACGATTTTTATAAATTTTTCTCGGCGTTTTTTTTTGAAAATTTCATATAAATTATGATTTCCTTAACGAATCAAGAAAAAAATAATAATTTTCTTCAAAGCTTCCCTTACACAAAAGTTAAACAACAGTTACTGACACCAGTACGTAATATCATTGTCAAAAATGATTACAGCAATGAATTAGCAGGGGATTTACAAGTAGTTATCAATTTATATAAAGTTAAATACAATACTGTCGGCGGCACTACAGATGTATATTTCATAAAATAATCAATTCGCAATATTATGCCAACCATCGTAAAAAATTATAGAAAAAATATACAAATCATATTAAAAAACATCGACTACTTTCGGCAAACTATCGCCATTATCAAGATATTAAAATTAACATTTTAATATGATTTTTATGTTTTTTCTATAATCGTTTATGATAATTTTATTATTTATTTTTGACATAATATTGTGAACTAATTATTTTGTGAAATATAGTTATCCATTTAGCCGTTCTTATGTAGCATAAGATACTCCGGGGAGACCGGCAAGTTACATAAGAAGTAGTAGAAGGCAGGACCGTATCTAGACCAAAATTTCCGGGTGGAAGGGGGGGGGGGGGGGGGGGCGAAAATATTTTTGTAATTATACATATATATATGAGTGTGTGTGTGTGTTGGAATATATATTTATTTATAAATGGTACACTAAATCCTTGTAGTCAATTATTGTTTATGCAATATTTGAACACTACAGTAAAAACATAAAAAATAGTCGTTTCCATAGAATTCATAAAAAAATTTTAATTTTCTTTTCGTTTGTCAAAAATTTAAAAGAAATCAATTTATTCTGAATTTCGGTCCATTTAATTCAAGCAGTTAATATTTTGCAGACATTTCGGGGGGGTGAACCCAGACCCACCCCCAGATACGGCTCTGGTAGGGGGTATTCTTTCTAACAGACAGTTATGGGAAATATCGATGTGTGTCCTATGCGCAGTCTGATCAGTGCCGAAAACTCTTTGCAGAACATATGAGTAGCCATCACGGCTTGGTACGTATTTTGATCATCTTATTCCACAATGTTTTGAGCCAATCACATGATTTCCCACCTCTCTGTCCTATGTTGTTGTAAGAAGGATGGAACTAATTAAGGAAAAATGCCCAAGCAGCTAAATTCAAACATATATTCCCAAGCATGCCAATATAACCCAGAATCAGCAAGAACGTTATTTGTGGGCCAGTCTGGAAACACATGTTAATAATGCGCTTTATCTCTCCAAATAGCGGGTTTGACGTTTTCGGTGCTTGTAAGGTTCTAATAGATTGCAGAAAGTATACAACTAGAAATGCATTTTGGTGTTGGGGATGAAACCGCACACATTTTCTCAGGCAGAAGAAAACTGAGCAGTAGTCGTGGAGCGAACCGCATGAACGTCCCCCTCCAGCTCGCACGCGACCACTTAAGGGAGTTTGCTTCAGCACCATCCGTATACAGATGACTATAGATGTGAAAAAGTTGCGACTTTTCTGCCACGTACTGGAGGGTGCCAGTACAACAGGCGAAAGTTTATCAGAATTAGGCCAGTAACAATCGGTGTATCTTCTCAAGGAATTTTATTTTGTAGGGATGAGTAAAGTCAGAGTTCCAGTTAATCTTCTTTCCTTTAAGGAAGAATAGTACGCTGCGAAGGAGACCGTTTGGAAATGACTATACTGGAACTATTAAATTATGGATACAATTTATTTTAAAAATGACATAGACCGATCAGTCTTAAAAGTAATGGATTTAGAGATTTTTTCGTTTGTTTGTTTTTTTGTATATTTTAAGGCTTAGAAGATTTTCCATATCTATAATCAAAAAATATTCAAAAAAAAAAAAAAATGAAATCAAATTATAAATTTTTTTTCTTTGAAGTGTTAAGATCATTTATCAAGAACCAGTGGATGGTTTCCCCATAGAGTTATTTGGTCGAAG
Source organism: Icerya purchasi (assembly GCA_039619475.1). Classification (NCBI taxonomy): domain Eukaryota; kingdom Metazoa; phylum Arthropoda; class Insecta; order Hemiptera; family Monophlebidae; genus Icerya; species Icerya purchasi. The sequence goes on along the minus strand of CM077116.1, from coordinate 62,284,878 downwards.
TCCCCCAGATAATAATTAAAAATTAAAATATATTCATATTTTAAATTTTAAAAATCGGTAAAAGTCTTACATATTCGTAAAAATGAAAGTACCAAAATAGTGAAATATTAAAAATGATTTAAAAGAAGAAACGAAAAGAAATAAGGAATTCTTAGTGCTAAAAGAAACTTGAATCTGTCCTCTACAGTTCTTAGGGAAACGATTGTTTATAAATACAACGCATTATGAGTTCGAAATAAATAGTATTCTTCATAGATTCGCTTGGGGTCAATGTTCCATTATATCAGTACGAAGTACCAATTAGGCGGATTTATAAGATAATAATTCCGTTTACCTGTGAAATTTGTTGTTTTATATGTCTATTACGATTATGCTTTGATTATTTTGTTTTCATTTAATAAATTAAACAACCAAGTTTTTTAAAAATCATTTTAAAAATGGGTAGAGTACGAAATGTTTTAGAATTAAAAAGAAATTATATTCGAAGATTGCCTTAATTTTAAAAATTTCGGAGATTCGAAGCTTACTGTAACCATGAACTTCAACAAGCGAAAAACAAAAAAACAAAAAAATGTTAAAACGTATTTTTAAAGTTGTACGTATAATATAGCTCAATAAATTTGCGTTGTGAAAGGAACATTAACGATGCTTTACAATTTTTTAAAAAAGAACTAAAACTTGCTTCGTAAATTCGATGGAACCAGATCGGTTATTCGTTTTGGCTATGTTGTTCACTGAAAAATCCTTCAATTGTAACGAAAAAGTAGGATTAACCATTTTGCATCACAGAAAGATAGAAGAATAGAACTTACAAATTACGATAAACATAGGTTTGTATATTATATTTATTGGCTGAATTTCTAAAGAAATAAAAATGACCCCCTTGATTAAGATATCACCGACCGCCACTAAGACTAAACAGTGACTTTTTATTTTTATATTTTTAAAAAATGTACACAAATAATTACATGTATTTCAATTTTTCAGTTACTTCCTGTTCTAAAAAAAAAAAATATCAAGCATGTTTAAATAATTAAAATGTAAAAATAATAACAAATTTGGTGTATTACAAAAAAAGAAAAAAAACAACAGGATAGAACTCCCGCCCACCACACACACGTACACATAATAATAATAATAATAATAATAACGGGAACATCAGTTCCAAAATTTATTGACCAACACGAATAATCTGTAACAGATAAATGTGCTGTTCTCATTTAAACACCTTAATTTAAAAAAGCAATAAATACGGATAAAAAATTCCGTTTTTCATTTTTTTGTATTTTTTTAAAAAATTTTTGACGTAATAATTATTAACTCATAATGCGAGATATTAAGTGAAATAAAAGATGACTCAATGTAATTTTTCAAATTGATTTTTCGTCTTTTATATATTTTCTATAGGGAACAAAATGTTCACTCCAGTGAATAGAGGGTGTTTTAATTCACTAATGTGCATCAAGTCAACCCCCGAGTTTGATTTCCCGTCACTATATCGACAAGCAATTTCATCCACAAAGAATCGAATTAAGGAATAATAATTTTAAAAAGAGTTTATTTTACTTAAAAGTAAATTATTGACATACGCATCATAACGTGTTTACGTTTCACAAATTTGTGAGAAGACACAAAGCTTACTTTTCATGCGTACGTTTCAAAAAAAAACAACGATTACAAATATTACTTCTCGATCGGTTTTCGAGAGCAAGCAATTCGTACTAATAGACTTTATATAATTTTTCAATTTCTGCAAAGTGAGCGTAACATTTTTTTTTTTTTTTTTTTTAGCTCAGAATAAATCGGTCTCATTCTATTAATTCTATTACATGAGACTAACAAAAATTTACAAGAATAAGAAATTAAATATAATTTTAACTACTTGTATTAATAATGTAATAGAACTTGTGTGACACCGGGAGGAAAAAATTAAGTAGAATTTAAATTTATATAATAATTTTATTTTCAACAACAAATTTAAAAAGCAAAACTAATAACCTGTCACCAAAACAGAGTAGATAAAAAATACAAAATGAAGGATACTTAGCGCATGACATGAAATCTTTAAAAAATACACTTCTATTATCAAAAACTGGCTACAGTTAAATAAAAACGTTTAATATTTTCCTTGAAATTAAGTCTATAATAGATGTTGCAATAGTACGCTCTGAACCTGAAAAGTTCAAAACTATGGAATCGTCGGTTCGTAGCTCTGCATAATAGTCACGAAACTACAGGTCAAATTAATTCAAAAAGCCAACGTAAAGAAATCAAGCTGATTCTTATAGATTCGTGACTGCTACTTAAATGTTTAAAACATAAGAGTTTATGCAAAATCAGCCGTTGAATAAACGGAAACATTTCTCGCAAAATATTTATATAAAAGAACAAACTCCATTGCTCGAATGATAGTAACCTGAAACCGAGATTACTGTTACTGCATTACTGATGCTGATATTTATTCAGTGGTGGATCCACGGGAAGGGTATAGAATACATTTCCTCCCACAAAGAACTAAAACCTCGATGAAAAAATTTGTCACAACAGAGAAACTTAATTCATACTATAAAAGTTTTGAATAAATGTTAAACCTAAGGATTTAATTATAATTAATATTTAATACTGTTTTCTAGTAAAACGATTAATGTTACGTTTTTTATTCTGTTTTAAACGCAATTGTAGTCAATCTTTTGTCATTTTGATTTATTGTTAATTTTTATTTTGTAATATAAATGAAAATAGTTCAATGAAAAATACACATATTTTTTTTACTTGCTCACAGACAGAGAAGTCAGATCGGATTACTAAGAAAAATAAAAAAAACGTAAAGTCTAATAAAAATACTATATTCCTATTCTTTCTAGTAAATTAATTGGCTACAATTTTATATTTTCGATTTATTTTTCACCTAAAAATAAAACAAAATTTAAATTAAATTGTAATAACTATGTATTTTTAGAACATTTTTAAATTTCTAAAGAATTCGGTATTTGATTTTCTTTATGAAACAAAGTATTTCTCAGATCTACTGCCTACCGTTTAAGATGTTACGTAATTATACAATTTCCCTCCACAAAATTGTCTTTCTGGATCCACCCCTGATTTATTTCTTTTGGAAATATTGTCCTTTCAGGTTTCCCGTTGGAAGAATTATGAGAAACACTAGGGAATTGACCTGCTGTTCGTGCGCTTAGAAGAGCGAGGAAGGAAGGTTCGAAACTTCTCGAATCGTGCGGTATAATTATAAAAATAAACCATTATTAATCAAGAAATACAGAAGAATTTAAAAACTAATTTTTTATAGGCTACGATGAAACATCACATCAGAAATTTCTTTGCTTACAAAAAAAATAAATAAAATAAAGAATCTTTCAGACAATTGTCTCCGTCGTAAAACGAATGAAATTTATCTTCCATTGTGCTCTTGTCATAACTGTGTATATTAAAATAAAATTTAAGTTTATTTTATAAAATTTCTACTTTAAATATATTTCACAACTAATACCTGTCTTTTATATGTAATATTCCGTAGAATTCCGAGAGAAAGGAACTCGCCCCCCCTACTCTCATTAGTGCCATTGGTCTCCTTAACTTCACAATCCCCAACGCCCTGTCAAAGGTATGGGACTTGCTTTACTTTATTCGGTAGAATTAATAAATTATAGACTAAATATTCCTAAAAAATATATTTCACTTCTTGTATACAAATTTTTATTACTAATTTCGGTTTAACGAGTGCTACCTCATAAGACTGATCTAGTATAATTTAAATAGAAAGCAAAAAAAATTACGTTTCAAGGAAGCCTGATGTTGCATATATAACTTACTGGCCGTCGAGCCTATTTTACTTTAAAAAAGATTATAACTATACGTCTTCATTATCATACAACGCAATTTTTAGTAATTAACTAAACAAGAAAAATGAATTTAAGCAAAATTACACGTACCTTTTTATTATAAAAATCTGTTACTGTCAGTCTCGATGGTGGTGGTGATAAGGCGGCATCGTTATTTGATATGTCAGTAGCATTTATAAGCCGACTGTTCAACACAGAAGGATCAGTACTTTTCTCTACGGCAAACTGATGTTGTTGCGGTGGGAGTTGTGGAGGTGAAACGACTGCTGGTTGCCGCGGAGGAAGTGGGTCTCGACCAATCACAGAACCGGAGCCTGACACTGAAAATAATTTTTAATTTCTTTATAATTTTTTCAAATAACAATGGCAGTTACAATAAAAGTAATCACAATAATCATGATAATAATAGTAATAATAATGATCCCTCGGGGGGCCGACAACTTGCGAGAATAGATCCAGGATGCCCTGACTCTCACCTTTGTAGCTCATCTTTGGACGAGAAACTTTTTTTTCATCGTCTTTTCTGGTTTCTCTTGACTAAAATCCTGTGATACTGTTCGTGTACGGAATGACTAAGGTTTTTTTTTTTCTTTCCATCTACTCTCCTTTTCTCTCAAAACCCGTAAGGCAACTCCTGACGGTAATTGGGTGGAGGCACCTAAAGTAACAGTGGTGTTGCAACGAAGAGATCCCCCCCCCCCCCGTCACAACTAAAGTAAGCAATGGTTGATTCTCATGGAAATTAAGATGAATACCAATTACAATAAAGATTTATAAGAAATACTAGAAGTCGGCTTAATCAAGCTTGACTTTAAAATAGTAAAAAAAATTCCAAATACACAAAATAAAAACCAACCGTTAAAAATGCTTTACTCACAAACAATCACTAAAATAGGAAAAACACTGCAACGCATGACGTGCAAAAAAAGAGATGAATCACCTGCGGTGCCACTATCACAAAATTCGAATCAATACTAGTAAACAGATCATAGTTTCTTAAGATGTTCCTAGTTAAATATACGGAATACAAAAATATCTGGGAACAGCAATTTGCAGATCAAAACAAATACAATAAATGATTACTGTAATTAGTCCGGACCAAACTGATAAAATTCTTAAACAATACAGTTCTAACACTAGTAACATGCAAAAAAAAGTCGCATATTTATTTGAAATATAGTGAAAAAATGTCTAAACCAATATAATTGTGACGTGATTTAATCCGTTACAAATTATAGTATCAGGAAATATCAAACCTGAGAAAATAATATAAAATAGTAATAATAGAAACAATAGTATATTTTACTATTTCTGTTTTTGGTTTAAATTCTCCGTCTGGCATTTTAGAGAAAAAAAGTTAAAATTGATTCCCCGTCAATTTACCCAGGATGAAAATCTGCTATAAATGCGTTATACTTGGCCGGCAAAAAAAATTTAAGAAGCCCGAAAAATAAATTTTTTACTCTCCACAATGTGAAGCTGTTCTGTAAATTAGTAAAGTACATGTATCATGTCAAACTTTTATTAGTAAAACTGCTTATTTTAAAGTCTTTAAACGTGGAAAATTAAGCCATTAGCGCACGAATAAGATAATATTTTTTAGTATACAGTAATTACGATGATCTCGTACTTTTGGAAAACTCGTTCAAACAATTGTGACTCATGAACCAGTCAAAAGGAACAGTTAATTAAATATCTTCAACTTGCACAACTTACTAACTTGTAACTTCAGTAGTTTAAAAACATAACCACTACGGTTTACGTGCGACAAAATTAGACTAATCAAGGTTCATTATCAAACAAAATAGCACGTTGCTACTTCGACTAGCTCTTAGAAACAAAATTTAATCATTAGTGAAACTTTCAACTTTGCAACAACGCAGAAATCTTAAAAGTGATAAGGATTGCATGATAAATATATTCGTTTCTAACAGTAATCAATAGTTATTCAACGGCGGTTGTGAAATGTGCATCCTTAATTAGCTCTGTCTTCAAAGTGGTAATCTGAATTGTTGATTGACACTTTTTTAATAAAAAGGTGTGCTTTATCACGCTTTTATGTTTTTATATATATTGTTTTCGGGTTTCAATGTTTATTTTTCGGTTTATTTCTGTATTAAGTTCGTAATAACATAACTTGTTTCTGTTAATTTCTCACGAATACATTTTTAGTGAAAATAATTTGGTTTTCTACCACTCTATTCGATAGTACTACTATCATGTTGCCGTGTCGGCTTGAGTGTCAGAAATCTGTGCCATTGGATCATTTTGTTCCGACTACAATAATTCCGATCGGTTTGTTGCATAATTGTATTTAGTATTTAAGTAATAAATATTATTAATTATAGTAACAGTAACTTTGATAAAAAAATAAAATAAAATAAAAGGTTTTAAAGCAATAGAAATTTTCAAAAAAATCGGAGTTTTAAACAAAACAATAAAAGACCAAATTAAAAATGTTACTAGAGAACAAAAAGAAACGATCATTAAATGCACAGAGGAGGATCGACACTTCTTTCTGAAGTTAACGATATCCTTTGCGAATATAAAAAAGAATTAGAAACAAATTCGAATGAAATTGAATCGATTGTAAAAGATGTTCTGTCTAATAATGTCAATTTAAAAAATAACAATAATAAAATAACGTACCGAGATAAGGTCTTAAATAAACAATCACGAATTTGACAAAAAAATAAAAAATTAAATATGTCCTAATAAAATAAACATTAACGTCGTATTCTATAAAAAAATTAATGATAATACCACAATAATTACTACAGAAACTAAGGAAGATCAATTAAAGCTTAAAAGCAAAATCAAAACGAATATTGAAGATGCTAACATCTCGGTACCCAAATCATTTGATTCTTCTATTATCATCTTCAGAACTAATAATAATCAATAATTACTGAACTAATATTTTATCAAACTAAATGATTTTATATTAAAAACTTTTTTTCTTCTTCTTTGAACTGCTCAGTTATTAAAACATTTTTATAAAACGATTAATGGATACGTTAAAATTATTTTTATGTTCAGCAATATATAAAATAACTGGTTAATATATAAATTATTTGGATTATACATACTGATGATAATATATTCATAATTAGAAAAGAATTGGCATTGTCTTTACGGGTCACAATACACATTACTCTACAAGCTTGTTTTTATTTATTTATTCCTTTTCACAAAAGACACCTTCGTTCAAGTTTACGTAGCTACGTGCATAATGATTGAAAGATATTATAAAGTAAATTATGTGTAAGTTTCATATGTAGTATGAATATCATATATTTTAAAAGTCTTCAATTATAAATAGCAATTAAATAAAAATATAACTTTTCCGGTATTACGAAAAAAATACTTGAAATTATAACTAATACAATTTTATTAAAAATCACGATTATGGAGTACGTAACTCCGAAACATGTCAGCTCGTTTTAATATTTTTTAAAATACAATTTTCTGTAATACATGTTTCTATAAATTTTTAATAAAGTGATAACAGAAAATGGACATAAACATTCAATATAATTTTGTTGTGTAGATAAGAGATTTTAGAAATTACATAAAAAAATCAGTTATATATTAAAATTTGTATTTTTCTTTTATGGTGAAAATATCTCATTTTAATGGAAAGATAACATTAATAAAGTTACGTATTATTTTTGTAATTTAAACAGAAAAATACACTTCGGAAAAGAACTAAGACGTGTTTCTTAGTTAGTGGCTAAAAGGATCAATTTTTAGAATAGGCGTTACTGAAACATGTTAAATTTTTTATTATTCGTTTTCATACTTTCTAGATTAAACTGATTTGTGAGATTTCACCTAAAAAAATTCCTCTGACCAGCTTTATTTAAGCGAAACTGATATCTTCAGAGAAAACAAATAGATCTGACTTGCGGCAGCAATTCTCAGCTAATTAATGTAATTTTCTTTGAGAAGATATTTAAATCGAATTCGGCAAAACTTTGGGCTGTGTTATACTTATGCGCGTCTATATACGGTCCATCCGTAAAAGGAATAATTTTCAAATTTATCACGATCTGCATAAAACGCTTTCCTCATGATTACTATTTGTATCACGACAAATGACAGTAGTTGTTACAATTAAACCAGTAAATATAAAAATACCTAATTTTGTAACGTTTGTGATGGAAAAACGTTCAATATTACACCGTGCCTACTTTTCATTAATTTCTACTCTGATTGCACGCGTTAATAACGAACATGTTTTAGCTGTTCAGAATTTTATCAGATCAAGAAAAACTTCATATTCCTTATGAATAGAAACAGCCGCGTAGTTATAAAAGAGGTTTTCAAATCAAAATGACGTTTCTTTTTTAATTCCATTTTTCGCAAAATAATTAACTGTTTCTTAATTAAAATATTCATACTTTATAACTTGCTGAATGCAAAAATAAAACGGATCTATTAGTGCCTAATTGCCAAATCTATTTTTTTTAAATTTTAAAACCAGTTTTAAAAAAAAATAATAAGTATATTTAAACTAGCAGTAAAAATAATGTCTAATTGACAGAAATAATGCATTTTGCTAGATGCCTAAATTAGTGTTTAAATGAAAATGTATAAACCTTTGTAATAATTTACAGTAGCAAAATTGGATTGAAAATTAAATTAAACGACAACCGCAAAATAAAGACAGACAGAGCAAAAATTATATACATAGGAAACAATTTACAATAGTGATACAGCACACATTTTACATCAAATACAGCGAGCATGTCTGTTAGTACAAATAATTATTACGCGGAATATATACGAATTTTGAATGTGAATGAAATTGTTATAAAGACCGTATTCGAGTTAGTTATATTAATTAGAAAGAAAGAGATATATTAAAATATAATCCACGCCAGTGAATAATATAATATATTACAAAATGATGGGGTCTATGCTCGCTGAACATCGTTTATCACAACAATATGTATATATATATATCATACACACACACACACGCGCGCGCATATATATATATATATATATATAGATCGTAGAATTACAGTTTAGTTCGAACTTCCTGCAATGCAAGAGAAAAAGGTTTTGATGAGGGGTATAAATGCAGTCAAGGAAGATTAATAGCACACGGTTAAACCCGTAAATAACATGTGACAAATCAGACAGAAAAAACAACAGCTACTGAAACATTGCAATTTTTACGTTAGCATAAATTTCTTCTCAACGCGGTATGCTGATAAAAGATAAATTAGCAAAAAATTGTCCATTAATTATTCAGGTGCCGCTTACAAATCATCTTTCAAGAATTTAAAATTCGAAATAGGCACCAACTTGTATTGTTTGCTTCCCCATTTATCAGAATCGTTTAATTTGTTTATAATTTCTCAGTTAACAGTTGAGACAAACATTTTTTATAAAAATATGTATATATAAACAATTTTAATAAGTTAAAGCATAGCAACAATAAATTTTATTGTCATTTGCTTAATTTTCCATGTTTTAATCCTTTTATATTTCCAATTTTTAAAATTTTACAATGACATTTGAGATTAAAAAATGTTAGTTCTATGCGTGTTTAATGTTCCTATTTTATTTTTTGGAGGTATTATATCGACTATTTAGTTTTTTGGACCTCTTAGAATAGTTAATGGCGATTTCGGCAGTGTAAATAGCAATTCAATCCACTTCAAAAAATCTAATCATTTTAAGGTATTTATTTCAGTAATAATGTTTAGGATTCCATTTTAAGAACACATTTTTGGATATACTTCCAATTTCTCATAGAACCGTACAATGATGGTTTCCATTGAAAAGAATCGAAAAAATTATCCGAATCGTTTGATGAGCTGTAATTTTTCCCATTTTATTACACTTAATACTAAAAATAATATAATTAAAAGTACCGTAAATATTCTTTGTAATGAAACAAAAAAAATCGAGTTCAGATTCAAAGCTATGAATTTTACAGTTTATTGCTGATTTATCTTATCCCCTTTTCCGTAATCATAGATTCAAATTGTAAACGAAACGACAGTAGAAAAACATGTCAAAAGTGAGATATTTATTGAATCCCATTTCTCAAACAGAAACATGAAAAAGTGATACATACATTTATTATTCATTATCAAGCTATCATAGACGACAGCGCGTATTACATCATTTATATAAGTAGCATAAATACGGAACAATCATAACCAATTCTTGATGTTATAATATGAAAGCAACATTACTAATTATCAACCATTAGAAGATTGGAAAATATACAGAAAAAAAAAAAAAAAAAAAAGATTCCAGACATTAACATCAGAAACGCCAAATTATTAGCGAAAAAAGTAATATCCCTATGACGTTTCGAACTTCTTCAGCAAGATAAAATAAATTACTTACGACAAAATAAGTCTCGGTAGTTTTAAATAAATAAATAGGATTTATATTCCGGTACCGCACTAGAATACTATTAATTTCACTGAAAAACAGGAAAGTACATATATAAAAAGCATTTAGTAGACATAAAAAACAATGAACTAATAGAAATTTTTAATGAAAAATTACCATTTTTCCGGGTTACTGGAATACAAAATCATTACTGTCATTATGAAAGTACTGCACAGATTAAAGTATCTAGTTTTTCAGTAAAGTAGTGAAACAAGAAGTAAAAACGTTAAATGCAGACCTATTTCTATTATTCCTATTGTTTGAGAGCGGCAAATGAACTATCGTTCTCATTTCAGACTAATTCAATTTCGCAAACGCGCTTTTAAGTTACACATATTGTTGTGACTGAAAAGAAAACGGAAGGTTAATAAAGAAAATTCCTAAATTCTTACAATTCGTTCACCACATCCTGACATAAATGTGTACTTTAAATCAGCTTCGGCAGTAGATTACGTTCAATGTAACGTACTGTAAGGTACACGCTGGATTTCGGACTGTCGACGCTAAGAAGTAAACTTAAGGAAACCGGAAGACGTAAAAGAAGAAAAAAGAACAAGTATAATAAAAATCTGGAAGAAGATTAAAGTTGTAAGTGCGAAGAAGAAATACTATACCAAAAAAGTTTCCTCTTAGCGAAATGTAACTTTGCTATTGATGATGATGATGTAGAATTAAAAGTTAATTTCGTTCAAAGCTGATCTCGAAATTAAGTTTTAGCAAACTTTTTTTTCACTGTTAAAATAATACGTGTAATGGATTATAGCGCTATCTGTATATCCGATTAGAAATTAATGCTTTCTAATTAATCCGTAAGTCTGGTATATTCGTAACTAATATCGATTTAATGTTAATTATCATTACCAATACAGATCTAAATTAAGTAACTAAATTACTTAAAAAGAAAAGCACGATTAATTAATTTATAAATTAATAAAAAATATTTAGTTGGTAATATAATTTTAACGAATTAAACTGTAAGGGCAAGCTGACACTAAAGCTAAAGCATCCTCTCTCAATATACTAGGTGGTTTTTGAAATCGGCTAATAAATACATATATTTTTCGAAAAAAATTAAACCGTAGGGAAATTTCAATACAATTTAAAAACCAATGGCCGCTGTTGATTGTAGAAGTAGGTGAAATATCTTGCTGAAAAGCAAAAAAAAAAAAAGTTCGAAAACAAATTATTTTAGATTAAAATCGAATCGATTAAATTACTAAAATGTAGAGACTTGTAAAGATTTTACAATTAATACATGTTGCGCGAAATATAGGTACGTATATACATTAAAGATACTTATGAAAAGAAAAAATATACTTATATAAAGAGAAATAATTCGCATCAAACGTTAGAACTCTTCAAAAACCGGTTACATCATTAAAATTCCGGCTTTATTTTGAATTGTTTTTTAAAGGGTACGCTCGCAATGAGAGGCACACAAAATAAAACTGACTACGAAAAATACGTAAACATGGGCGCTCCGTATTTATTCAATTACATTATAGCTATTGTTGTGAAAGTATTTTCTCTTCGTTAAAGAGTACAAAGGAATTTACGACAATACGACATTTAACAAATGGACGTAACATTATGTTAACAGAATACAGAATGAATTCGGAAACTATATAGACCATCTTTTCGAATTAAAACCTTGAAAAAGCGATATTTTTACTACATGATCAGGCTTTTTGGCGCGAAGCGGTATAAGATGACCAACATTATATTCTACTTTTAAAATACGTCAAAATTTATATGCCATTTTTATATCTGTTTAAGAAAATATATTACAGGGGACGCACGAAAAATTTATTGAAGATATACTCCACCTCCTTCAGCAGACAGACCACCGTTGTTTAAGACACGCATTTGGTATACACAGGTCGGCTGTTGCGCGGAAAAAAGCTACACACCGATGTTCGGTCGCGCGATATTTTATTCGTGGCATATTTCTCCAAAACGTGACACCACCTCAGTTATTTTCCATCGTACGATAAGCAGAAGCTCATATTCGACCGTTCCTCAGGACGGTTCTCTAAGAAAACCTTTTTCCCTTTCTCGGCCGATTTGAAGATCCTCCTCTTACGACTGGTATACGACAGCCATTCGATAGTGAATTATTCGATGCTACATAATTTAAATTACAGACACTCACAATACACATCGCTGACTTAAAAAGTAACATTTTGCCCACTTTTAAAAAACGATAACGATCCTGCGTTTTTAAAATAATAAAAATGAACGTTTTCGCAACTCCATCCGTCCTTGTTTACTGAACTACAACTCGTACGGAACGTCCTTTGACATAGTCGGAATTATTTATTTCATTAAAAAAGAAAAGAAATATTCGAATATTTTTGAATTAAAATAATTTAATAAAATCTTAAGACCTCTTTGCTTTCATAATGTTCAAAATTTTTTATATAAAGCGCTATTAACAGTTCTTAGTAAAAATATTGTATAACTACTTACATGCAGACTTATTTTGATACGTTGATCGGGATTAATTCATTTAAGATAAAATTACTGACATTAAGGGTACTAATGCACACATACACATACACAAGAATGCATGTACATATATATATAACTCAGCCATTTTGGCCTCGCAAGGGGCTGTGCCCCTTGACCCCTCTTGCTTACATTTCTATCTCTTTCTCTTCTATACTTTGTATAAAATGATCAAAATTTACAACGTAATTCTAAATCGGTCCATATGAATATAATAACATAATCACAGAAATCCTATAAAATATAACAATCTTTACATAAAATTGGGACATTTTGCATTACATAAAATTAGGACATTTTTTAGGACATTTTTTCTAATGGGAAGTAACCTAAGAATTACGTGGTAATTAATATATATATATATACGTATAAGTATGTGTATGTACATTAAAATGTAATATTATAGTGAAAATAATACAGAGAAATGAGTAATATCTGAAGAATAAGAATCACGTAATTACTAATATAGTGTTAATAATTACATTTAAAAATAACATTTGGAACAAGGAAAGTTGGAATATTAAAATAACTTGAAAACTACAATGAACATGCTGTAAATACCGTTAAGCTGATGTGTATTACACTTCTATTTTCACTGTTCCGTGTTAATTGCCAATCACAATGACATTTTTCAATATCGATATTGGTCACTTAATTTAAAAAAAACAGTAGACGAGAAACGTAGCCAAGAACGTAGATGTAACTTTGAAACATTAAATAAGATATAGAAATAAAAAATAAGAAGAAAAAAAAATGCAGTCATCTTGAACATTATCCGAAATTTGACGATAAGAAGAGTAAATAACGGTGTGTAAGGGCACGTATAAATTTAAAGCGTGCAAGGCAAACGTGTATGAAAACTATTTTAAAAACAAAAAGATGATTTTTTTTTTTTTGTCTTAAATTTGGGCTCATCAATTAAGCGGAATGATAAATTTCTGTACTTTTCAACATTTTACTGCTGGATTCAAACCGAGTTCTAGTCAAACAAAACCTAGCCAATACACTACGGTACTTTAAGAGGGTTCTGGGAACATGCACTATTTGTTTTTGAAGTTTTTCGTAAATGTGGAAGCTAACAGAATTTGAGTACATTTTTTAACGCGGAACAATACAATATGTACACGTATTACGCTTGCTTTGGGCAGAGTGGAAAGAAAATGTAACTTTCAATGTAGAAAAAATTTCTCGATGCAATCACCGGAATATAGCTGGAACATGTTAATATGTACACAAACCGGCCGCACGTATGTGGGTGAAGGATTGACAGTTTCGTAAATGCAAATCGAATCGGGAAACGAACAGTAAGTGTTTTAAAGATACAATTTTCGTTTTTCTTTATACCGATTAAGATTTCTGATTCTCTATACAGAGTCAATAATTTCAAAGGCCTTAGCATTAACAGCACTGAACCGCAAGGCATCGCAGATTATATTAAAATACAATTATAATCTATATAAATATATATGTATATATTATATATAATATATGAAATAATTGATTGCATGACTTATTATCGACTGATCTTGGCAATTTATGTGCTAAAAAAACGAAATCTTTAAAATAGAAAACAAAAAAAATCAATATGATAGGAATCACCTAATCGTGGATATTTAAGGGAAACTAAACGGTAAACTGTCCAAAAAAAGACCAAGAATTTGATATGAAAAACAAGCAAAGTTCAATTTGAAGTTCAATGTGAAGAAACTAACCCGCGGCATTAAGTGAACAACAAGGAGGTTAAAATGAAGTTGCTCGTAGACATCAATTAAAAATTTGCGCGAATTCGAGCGTTGAAGAGAAATGAAAAGGGTAATTATTAAATCTAGAGCGATTAGAGTCGTACTAAAATTTCATGATCCACCGTTATTTCATTGAATAGTGTTGTTCGTCTTGATCGAATGCACGTTTGAAAATAACGGTATAATTGACGGGAATCTACGAAATGCATGCAAGATCACGAATTACGTTAATTTACGCAGATACACACACTCTTCCCGATAGTGTCGCATTTCTTCCTCAAGACATGCTTTTTGTACACGCCCAGGAATTATTTTCGTAATAATCGCTCGGTAATAAATCTGCCAACATATGCGGCGCCATCATCAGCAGTTAATCTACGGGGTTCGACGTAAATCGCGAAACTTTTAAGCGAAAAAAGGATCCAAAAAGCAGTCTGCGGACTGCGGCCGAAAAAGGACGTTGCACAGTAATTCCAGTTCAGCCGAATGGAAAAGCAAATGCAGACATTGAGTTGTTTTTATTAATTAAGGTCTATCGAAGTATAAAGCACGTATAGCCCGATGTGAAGAAGTACAACACGGAAGAGAACACACATACAGATGTTAACAGAATGCGAATTTACGTGTTAAGACTGTCTAATAAAGTGTCATCGGAATAAAAAGAATTGTAGCTCGATAAGCATACGTGATCGTACTGAATAATCAGCATATTTCACTTAATTTAACGATCGCTCGCTAAAAAATGACCCTTCTTTTACTGTCTGACCTAATTTCAAATAAGCTAATTTCACCGCATTTCTCTTACAGTGTTCGATGTACGCCTGATGATATCGTTTAGAAACAAAGTCGGCCAACAAACTGATTACAAATAATATCGCTGCAACGCTGGAATTTATTTCCATCCATCCAACCGGGATCCCACACGCCTTAGTGAGGAAAGTTTCCAATTTAACACGGCCGAGCAGAATGCGTCTGTTTTTCGATAATAATTTCTGTTATTGCCGATTCATGTAACAACGAGTACACTTTATCGGGGTCCTTGGGCGTTTTAGTTTAATCAACGCTCGAATTTAATTTGGAATAACTTTGGCAACTAGGTCGCGCCGAATCATTGAAATTCCCCGCGAACCTGATCTCCCCGAAGATGACGAGAATCAGAAAACACCAAATTCTCTACAACCACCGATGTAAATTAATACTTACTGGCATTTTGAGTAATATATATATATATATATATATATATATATATATATACATTTACGTTTGTTTTCAAGACTTAATCGGATATTACGCAAAAACCGGTGTATAGGAAAAGCGAATAATATTGACACTGAATTTTATACATATCACAGACGAACAGTACCGTATCTAGACCAAAATTTCGGAAGGGGTTACGAAAATATTTTTATAAATATACATATATATATATATATATATATATATATATATATATATATATGTGTGTGTATTATCATAAAATATATTTATTTATAAATAGTACGCCAAAGCCTTGTAGTCAATTATTGTATATGCAATCTCTGACACTACAATAAAAACAAATAAAAAATAGTCGTTTCCATAGAATTAATGAAAATTTTTCAGTTGTCTTTTCCTTTGTCAAAAATTGAAAAAAAAAATTTATTCTGAATTTCGGTCCATTTAATTCAAGCAGTTATTATTTCGCAGATATTTCGGGGGGGGGATGAAAACACCCCCTCAGATACGGCCCTGCAGACGAAGAAAGTAAAACGCGCTTGACTTAAGCTAATCTCAGAGGGTTGATTAAAATGTAGAACCGGCTAGAAATAAAAGAAAAAAAAAAGAGTAAGCAGAGAGATGAGAAGAATAGATTATTACAATACGACTACTATACGGCAAAACTAACTCGCATTACACGCCGTATTAAACGATGTCATTGTTAGGAATCGAACTTGTGCAAAATACTAAATTACGCGAACTATACAGTGATACGTACAGTGCGACAAGCGGCTATAGCATGTTACAATTAGTTTTTGGGTAGATACGAGTGTCGTGTGTAGTTGACCAAATATCTACTCCAAAAACAAGGAGAAAAGCTCAATTAAAATTTAAATATAGTAGTCACAGAGAAGGGAAGAGAAGTATTACGGTTAAAATGTAAAACAAGCAGTATGCGTCGAAGTAAAAAAATTACGACGAGAATAATTCGAAAGAATATCAGATTGAACAGACGGATAAAAAAATGTGGCGCGATTATTAGGAACAGAATACAGATATTCGAACAAAGTTGGAATTTTCCATACAGAAAGTATAGAATTGCTTTGAAATAATGGAAGCGGCAACCCTAGCAAAAAAAATCGGACCGCTTACAAAAAATCAATAATCGAGTGGACAAAAGAAAAACTATAAATGAGAGAGAGCCTCCGATTTTAATTTTTATTCGATTATTTTGGTCAGCTTCTCTGAATAAATACACTGTTAGCTTTCAAAAAATTGTTTTCGGTTCGATTTGGAGCACATTCTCACATGTTCTTGCTTCTCGACACTCTCATTAGTGTCGTTGGACTTGGGTCATTGTGAACCTTGACTTCACAATCCCCGACGCCCTATCAAGGGCATGGCACTTACTTTACTTTTAATATCATTAGTAGCCTGTGAAAGTTTGAAAGAAACTGCAACAACATCAGCTCGACTGGTGAAAATGGTTGCTCGTGAGAGGGAAATAGGCAATTGACAGCGTTGCACAACAGAATTCTTGTTTAAATACGGTTTGGTGAAAAAAGCAGTTTGAAAAAGGAGGAGAGTAAAAATACTTTGGCAGAGATTGCTAAAATTAAAAGAAAAAAAAACAGGCAAAATTTTTATTACTCGAAAAATACGATAAAAGGAAAAAGTAGAAGCTAAGCCTAGGAGCAAAGCATCAGTTCCAGCAAATGGAAAAGAATAAGGAATGGACAAACGTACAGCAAAGATAGGGCTAAATAGTAGCAACGAACGAATAGAGGACTGCCGCAACTGAAAAGAATTACGGTCGAAGTCAAAAACGTCGAACGCATTTAATTTAAAAAGACGCAATGTTCTGGCGATAAACAAAAGAAACTCGGACACTTAGGTGGACGCGTACGTTTATTCAGTCACCGATGCGTTGCATTGCCGAGATGTCGCTGGAATGTAAGCGTAAAACCTCAAAGCGTTGAAAGAATTAAAAATACACAGAAAGAAAAGAAGTTTTATAAATAAAACGTTTTCCCGTGGATTATTTTTCTCGGCTTTTTCGAATTTCAAGCAAGCAGAGAAACCGTATCGAGAATCAGTTTGTCGGAACTGCGGATAAAGTTTGATATCGAAGGCGCCAGGGGACGCAGCTCTCTAAGAAATATAGAAAATAATTTACTCGTAATGCGTATATAATATCTGTATTTTAAAATCGCAGAACACTGAATATCTCTAATACGACATATATTTGCATAATCAACCGGTAATGGTAATAGAGAGCTACTATTTGTGGACGTAAAGTGATTCTACAACAGTAGTCCAACAATTATTTATTTATTTATTTATTTGATTAAATCGATTCACCAATATAACAACCCAAAGGCCGATTACTGTATAGCATAGAAAAATATATGTCTAGAGACAGACGCGCACACACAACTGATATACTCAGACTACACAGCAACGTACAGACTCACGCACACCCAAAGGTCAGCCACCACATTTCATTTGAAGATACTCCTGATAATTTTTATAAATTCAACAAAATTATTACTATCAAAAATGTCACTATTCTCATTTTCTTTATATACGTTGTTATACAAAGTTAAAAGTGAACGGAAAGAGGATCATGAAAAATTTTTCGTTTTAGCAAAACTGATCTCAAAAAAAAAGATACACGCTTCCTTTCTACGCCCAAGCAGGCTTCCGAACACTCCTCAACGCTCCGTTACATGAAAAAGAGCATCCCCATACTAGTTAGCAAATTTGTAATGTATCTTAGAAACTTCTTTTGTACCCTTTCAACTATATCAATCATTTCAACTGACTCAGGGTCCCAAATAATAGAGGAAAATTTTAATTGAGAACGGATTAATGTAACAGATAAGCATAAGTGAGTTTCAATATGAACAAAATTTCTGCTGAATCACATTATATAACTAAGAATTTTCCTAGCTCTACTGACAACTCGAGTGATATGTCGCTTAAACATTAATTTAGTATCTAAAAAGTATAGACCGGCAACGGGTCCGTAAGCTCCAGTGTATAAGTAAACGACATTAACCGACGATATCGATTAATTAATTCGTCGAATTCGATTATTCACTTAGAAATGCCTCCTATCCTTAACGTTCACAGAAATTAAAACGAACAATCGGTAGTCTAGAAAGCGAATTCGGAGCATAGCGATTAATTAATAAGCAAGCAAGAACAGGGCCTGTTGCATAGAGTTACCAATTCGCCACGAGCTGATGTGATTTAATGTGCTGTGACTGAAAATGGTGATTTATTAGACGACCGCTAGTTAAAACACGGATCGTGCGATCAACATAAATCATCTCGGCAACATGCCTAGAATAATAAATTTACGCGGTCACTCGAAAAGTAATTACAAAAGGTCTAAAAACGTGTCGGAAAATCGCAAAAAGCTATTTGAAAATTAAACGAGAGTCGGAATTTTGGACCTTGATATCGAGATTCTTTGCTAAATTCGGTAATTTACTTAATTATCTATATCCCGGTCTACCAAAAGGGACTTGTCGTACAAAAAAAAAATCGATTTTCACTTTTCTGCTGATTCATTGAGGAAAAAATACGTTCTTTTCAATGAACAACTCGTAGATTTCTACACTCATCATTCTGTTAGTCCTTTGTGCTGGGTAAATGTCCTGTGTTGACGCGCCCAAGAAAAAAAAAAAAATAAATAGATTTCTACATCTCACAATATCCTTATTGTGTCAGATTGTCAGACGTGCTGCAGGCTATTGCATCTCCCCTGTCTTCCCACTTTATCGATTACATAATCCTTCTTATACGTTTCTTGATTCAAGATCTCTTCCTTTCTCATTTAATCCAGATTGATTTCTTATGAATACCTGGTCATTCCGGAATAGAAGGAAATGAGTTAGCTGACTCATTAGCTCGACTATCTCCGACAGGTTTCTTACTAAATTTCCATCCATCAATATTATTTTTTTGTCTACTGCTGCGTATTACAAATTGTGGTTCAACTCCTACTCCTCCTCATTTTCTAACCCGGATTTTTTTTTACTTTTCCATTCAACCTTCCTTTCGTCTCTATCACTGGTTTCTTAACTTCCCTTTTAAGCGTTGCTGTAATATCTCTGCAATGTTCCGCCTACGCTTTGGGCACAGTTTGCTCCCTTCGTCGCTTTTCCAATTTTTTCTCGCGCCATCTCCATATTGTCATCTACACTCCTGCAACAGTCACTTTGTATATGACCCTGATCACATAATGTTCGAATGCTATAGAACAATCTTCTTTCTCCTCCTTTCTTTTGTCAAGCAGTGTTCCCACTCACTACAGCGCTGAATTTATTCTTTCCTTTCCTTCTCCTTCCGTTATCCAAGCGCTTGATACACTGTTGTTGGATATTTCGCGTCTCATAAAAATCTGATTCTCTTTCTTCTCTTTTTCACAGTTCCTAATATGTCCATGTTGATAAACTCATTTAACAAGAAAAAAAAAAAAAATCTAGATTTAATATTTATTTTTTAAATTGATTTTAAAAAAGAACATGTATACTTGAAAAAACATAAGGACAGTGAACGAGTATAAAATGTTATTATTTTACAATAAATTCTTTTTCTTTTTTTTTTTTAAATGGTTACGACCTTTTTTTTGAATAGATTTGGTTTAGCATTCTCACACTTCCTTTTTCTTATTGTTAATTTCTCCATAGCTAATGGCATCTCCATTTTGGTTTTCCTCGAGCGTGATTTAGCCTTTTTTTTTCATTTATCCAGGTAATACAACTTTTGTTTTGTTCTGCGATCATAATTTTGGTCCCTTTTCGTTTTTGAAACCAACTTATTTTTTAGCCAATGAAGCTACATGGTGGTCGGCTTTTGTGATGTCACAAACGAAATCTCGAACGTCATCAAAATGACAACGCGCGAGCACATCACTAGCGATTTATTTTATTCAACAACTGTTGCTTTCTCAAAAACTTCTTTTCGGATGATAGGTCCCTTTTAGTAGCCCTGATCACACTTATGGTGTGGTAACTTGTTTTTTAATTTTTGGGCTGAAAAAAGGGAAAATGGAAAAATAACGCTGTCTGTTTATATTTACAGGAATCAAAACGAATAATCAGTAGTCTAGAAAGCGAATATGGAGGATAGTTGATCTATTTAAACTTAAGGAGAAGATAAAGTACAACACATTAAGCACACTAGTGCAAATTACGTTAACTACATTCTGGGGCTAGATTTTTAGGCCCGTTAAAAGTTTTTAAAAGAAAAGTAATTGTTTTTCCGGAAATTTTGGCAAGAAAATGAAAATATCTATATATCGAACAACTGTTGTAACAGTTTTCAGAATAGTTCCAACTACACAAGTTGGTGTTAGAAGTTCCTTTTCAGAAGAGCATTCGGATTTATTCTGCACGGCAAACAAAAATAGTTTAACCGAAAATGGCATTTTAATTATTACAGGTTTTATTTAGAGGTGTATTTTCAAGCGGTTTATAGTTTACACTTGGCTACGTTTTTATTTTGAGTTGCGCAAATTATGAAAAATATTTAAGGCAACGTTTTTTTGTTTTTTGGTTTTTCTCTTTTTGCAACTAGAGAAAATATTGCTACAAAAATTTATCATTATGGGGGAAAAAAGCATAGAGGGATTATATGCAGCGGATTGAAAGAAGCAGTACAAGGAGTGTAATGCAAGAAGAAGTGCTTTACTTCAAAAGATGTAAAGAAATATACTTTTAACATTTTTACTTGTGTAAAATAGAAAAAATGTTTTTAAAATTTTGCCGTTAATCGTAAAAAAAAAAAACGTGGTTCATTTTGAATATTTAATAAAGGGCATTAATAAAATAAAAAAAAAGCTGCAATTTTTAAATTTCTAATATCTACTTTTTTCAATGCCTTTTTCGCTCTGTGTTAAAAATTTCATTTTCACCCCAAACCTTGCATTCCCCAAATTAATCCTAATACTGTCAATTTTCATCCTCAGATCTACTAACATCCTTTTTCATTAATACGATTTCATTTTAGTCTGCGCGTTTCTGGTCTAGTTACTCTACTTATAATAATTTGTTTTTACTTTAAAAGAGGACATTTAACACTTTTTTTCTTTCTTTTTTTAATTCATTTTTAATAATATAAACTAGAAAATGAAAAGAGAACGAAAAAAAGAGACATTTAACGATTTAAAGCCTTAATTACAATCGCACAACGCGCTTACATTCATTTATATCATAAAAGAGAACCGAGTAAGAAGGGAATAGGGGAAGTGTAATACACACGGTATAACAAAACAGGTACGACTCAATTGCTCCAGTAAAATTTCAAATTAACTAAACAACCGGTTAATTAACATTCTCATTTAGTTCTAAGAACGGACGAATTTTCGCTTCGGGGAAGTTTGTTTATCTCAAGTAGTAACCGGAATGGGCAAACTTTGGTGGATAACTACAAAAATATTTTCCAAGCTGAAGGAGATATGTAATATTCATTGCCATATTTTTACACTTGCCTTCTCATTTAATCAATTCGAGATATGTACGTAACTACGTACACCAAGCGAAAAATGAAATTCCATCGGTCGTGATTTCCTCAACCGCTGAATCAGCCTCCACCATCATGATTAGGCACTCGACGGTATATGAAACGGCAAATACTACAACGCGTTGCTAATAGCCATCATCGGCATTCACACTTAAATTGTGACTGCACCGAGGGCTGAACAGTTACGAAGAAAAGTTATGCAGCGAACACATTTCCTCTTTTTCGTTTTACAAGAAACACCGAATTATCATGAACACATCTACAATTTCGTCTTTTAATTTAAAAAAACCGTACATTAGTAGCGAATGAATATTACCCCAAGGAGTTACGCGGTACTCGGCTGCTAAACCAGAAGTCACGAGGGTTCGAGACTGGTCTCATTCCAGATCCAAGCCGTTCCCAGGTTTGCCCAGCCTGAAATAACTGGGTAGAGGAGAAATTTGGGAAAGAAAAGGCGGATCCCAAGTAGAAAGAAACTGGCCCCAATATTCTCATCAGATCCATTAGGCTTAATACTATTATGGAAAGCTTAACTTCACAATCCCCGACGCCCTGTCCAGGGCATTGAACTTACTTTATTACACCAAGGTAGAATCGGAAATGCAATCGAGAGAAACAATTTTAAATAACGAGCAAAACTTTTCAAATAGTCGGGCGATTTTTGTTAAAAAATGAAATTGTTCTCCGGAAACGGATTATTGGCTTTGCATATTTTATCGATTAAATTATGTAATTTTGCGTTTTTAAATGTTCAACGTGACGCGTAAGAACGGAGCGTCGATACATGCGTTATTGTAGCTAGTACTAAAAACGAGCTATTATTCCAAATTAAACGTTTCACACGTAAGTTCGATAAACTCCTGATCACGAGATGTTCTTTCAGGTCAATTTTAAAATGACCGTCTCGAGAATTATATGAACGACTGTGTTGATCGAAAACATTTCGAAATTTCTTTTCGTTCTTGTTTAAAATAGTTTTGTGTTTTCTATGTTCACATTTTTGGCAGCGTACTCTCAAATACTACAGAATACTGGTGGTTTGGTAACAGAATGAGGTACGGCTTCGACATGGCTTCGACACGGTTTCTTCGCTTAGATAATGCATTTTATTTGTTTCCGTCTTTTTTTCTTCATTTTCATTTTATCCGTTTTTTTCCAATGCAAAAACGCTTCGGGTTTTTGATCGCTCCCGGTGTCGGACGATCAAAAAACCTCGGAAACACTTCGTTCTAAAACATTTCCATTCTTTGTATCCGTATTGTTTTTCAACATCGGTTTTAACGTTCGAGCCATTTTATTCGTGATATTTAACATGGTTTTCAAATTTAACTCAGTTAAATAATTTAAAACAGAGTAAATAGGAAAAAGAGTACTGTGGAAGAATTTTTAAAAATTCAAGTTTGTAAAATACTTTTAACAAGATGATGTATATACATATGTATATATATATTGTTTACAAAACAAATTATTCAAAAGACTATAGGAAGAATAAAATAATACCCTGTCAGTTATCGAATTGATTGTTTATCGGGATCCGCAAAGCTTTTTTGGTATAAAGAACAGTTTGGGCACTTTCAGAAAATTTAGAAACCGCTCCCAGTCACAAAATACGTTCATGTTAGAATACGAAGTAGGAAAAAGTAACAAGTCATTTGACGTCAACATTAGAAAGAGATAACTTTGGAAATTTAAACCTGAAATTTGTGAAATAGTTTGTAACAAGAAAAATTTTACGCAACACGATAATAAAATATGTTTGTTATTTTTCAATTTTTCGGGGGCCGTATCTTTTCGGCCTTAACGTTTCAGCCCCGACGTTTTTCGGCCACGCTACGTTTCGGCCTCGTCTTTTTTTCAAGTAAATCTAGCTTAGTATTAGTGAGTTTTTAATTTTTTTCCGTTTAATTAATGTCATCGAGACCGAAATAATCTAGACCGAACTGATAGATAACCCTTATCGGAATTCGTAAAGCTTTTTTGACATTAAGAAATTAAGACATCTGCTGCCGGTCTTAAAAAAGTTAAATACAATTATTTTTCTTAAAAAAATCTGCAATAACCCCGAAACCATAAAATTTAGGTAACAACTTAGCGATTAATAAACCTTTAAAATTGAATAAATACATGATTGAATGACCGATAACTATACTGTGAGTCACAAATTCGAAAAAAAATCGACATGTTTCAATCTACCGTTTTTAAGTAAATTTAATCGCATATTTAAATTTAAAATTGCAAAAATATACATGGGCGCCAATGAAACTGAACTCTAAAGTTGTCAATTTGGTTTTCTCTTTTTCAGTGAGGGGTAATAAGTCTCTTACATTCTGGAAAGAAAAAACGAAAACTCATAAAAAAAAAACCAACTACGATGTATTTTAAACGCTTTTCAAAGTACTGATTTATCGAAAAACCCAAAGATTTCACGATCACCATGACACATAGTTCACAACGATAATAATACGAATTTTAAACAGAATAGCAGGGCAATGTAGATGTACACACACACACACACACACACACACACACACATATATATATATATATATATATATATATATATATATATATATATATATAAATAAAATACAGATAAGTATGATTGAAAGGAAAACGGTTTATAAAGAAAAAAATCTTTGAATCAGTTTTTGCTACATCGGAAGCGGTTGTTGGAAGAAGATGAATGTCGAACGAGACCGAATTTCCATCAAACCGGGCGGGAAAGGCTTTGCAGGAAAATACGATATCAAAGAAAAAAGTTTTTAAACCGCTTTGCTACGTTACTGTTTAAATAATTTAAAAAAGATCAGAGCCCGACTAAGCTTGATCAGTTCTCAAAATGAAACGCCGCAAACCAATAAATTTTCGCGATAAAGACAGAATAAAAGCGAGCCTCGCGAGGACCATCATTAAGAAGATCAAATGCCGTCTCAGATTAAAAGGGTATATATATACATATATATAAATATATATTTACATATTTACATATTTCACGTATTTACATAAACACGCCTTTTTTCCTTATAGCCGTTTAATTTTCTAATTTTTTTCACTCGGCGATTTCATCTGTCCGCCATTTGTCAGATAGAAATGGTACTAGAAGATAAACGAGCCGAATGGAGGACAAGGAAAAGAAGTGCTGAGCCTGAAAAATGGAAAAGCCGAAAATTAATAAAGCGTAGATAATATTCGAACGCTGAACGCAGCTGATGACTGAACGTTTATGTAGCGCGCGTTTTCCGCTCGCGTCGTACGAACATAATTAATGATCCGTTTTTATTCGACCACTACAAAAACGGAGTTGAAGACACAGCATAAGAAGGCGTCGCCTATTTCCGATGAATTAGCCGCCGCATATTAAATCGCCACTCCGATATCTGATCTGCGAATTTACAAAACTCCAGCTAGAACGCAACCCGGAAACGCAGTGCACTAAACCTTATAAGGAATTTCGAAAATAGGTTAACTGCGCTAAAGCTGCCCAGATTCATTCGAATATTTCTCGCTGGCGGCTAATGTGGCGAGTTCGATCGCGGGACATACCCGAAACTGAGTTAACGCAAAATGATGAAAGTCAGATCCGAAACAGAGAGAAACTAGTGTCCAGATTCATTAGGGATGCTAATGCGGGGGACTTTATCGTATTCAGTTAATTTTGTTATCGATTATTCGGGACACAATATGGCGAACCGACATATAAACTAGGGCAGTCGGAAAGAATGAATTTTTACTTTTTCCGATTATTGACGCGCAATATTTACTCGTATAGCCAGCTGATCGCGTTGCAAATATCGGAAATTATGCACGTCAAAAGCTGCACAGTTACGGAATTAGAGATGTCCCGATGAACGTATAAAGTTGCGCTGAACCGTGTTAGTTACTAAGCTGGCGCAACGGATTTTCTGGTCTTTCATTCGTTATTAAGTTTTGTCCAGTACTCCCGTTGCCGGTAAGGTAAAAAGTTTATAACAAAAATACAGCCGATCAACAGACTAACGCACTAATGACACATCCTCTATAACGTGGAAATCCATTATGAAAGGTTTTTTCCACGATTCCGACCGGGCTAATTTCAACCAACGCGGAAAAGCAAAAAAAAAGAAAAAAGGGTCAATCTCGACATAGTATAAAAATCAAAACAGTTCGACGTACTTACACCTCTACTCCAAAGTAATTAAATTTACACTTAAATAACAGAGAACTAAAGTAGAGATTCCGCGCTCGGCTACATTTAAAGTCGTCGTTAATACTTCGCTGTGTACAATTAAAATTTTTTCAATTAAAATTATTAGCAAATATCGTGAATAATTTAATTAGTTGCCAATTAGAAAAAAGGAAAAATGCACAGATCAAATTTATTTTCACTCGCCGGCTTACAATTGTCTCTCTCGCTGAAAATATTGGCGCGCTTTTTACGACTCGAATTAAATTTTCAATTCTCTTCAGCAACATTTGCTTTTTTTTTAAATTCACTATATCAAAAATTGAATGTTTCTCCCGCTTCGTTCGAGTAGATGATTAAGAAATAATATCGGAAAATAATCACGAAATCGTTTCACCCGTTTTACTTATTTCCTTCTTTATAAAATTCCTCGTAATCTTCGGTATAAAGGTGGTATTTTCAGAAACGTCTGATTAAGTTTTTTCGTCGTGTTTCGTATACCTCGAGAACTGTGTTTGCTTTTAGCCGCCAAGCGGTTAGTTCTTCCAGCGCGAATTCTGAATACTAATGCGACAACCCCCCGCTCTGCACAAATTAACGCGCCTGCGTGTACGTGTCTCCGAAGAAAGTGTTTCATCAGAGTGCGTATAAAATTAGGTACGAAACATTAGCATTTGTCTGCGA
Organism: Icerya purchasi; assembly: GCA_039619475.1. Classification (NCBI taxonomy): domain Eukaryota; kingdom Metazoa; phylum Arthropoda; class Insecta; order Hemiptera; family Monophlebidae; genus Icerya; species Icerya purchasi. Next base: position 62,257,774 of record CM077116.1, on the reverse strand, counting down.
AATCCGCGTCAAGTTTTAACAATTTCCAGAGACTGTCGGTAAAAATTGACGTCAAAGTTGCATTATTAATGGTGCAGAAGCGAGCGACTGCGGGTCAAGATCGAATCGCGTCGATGCCACCAAGAAAGTTTGTCAACATCGAGCTCGAATTCAACCAACTCAGTAAGTTAGGTAAACGAACAGGATGCATTTTTACTCCTACGATGCTAACTTAATTCACACACTCGTCTCGTGTCATTCCCGTTCCATATCAAAATTTTCCAGCTACGTGATCACCACAAAATTCTCCGACTTTCTATACAATTCTACTTCAAAACAGAAATAAATCTGTTCCGCGCATAAAAATATTCGCAGACGGCTGTGCACAGTCTGAGGTGAATGTGGCCACAAGTATCTTCACCTATAGTATTTTCCCCGCTAACTACACCTTGGGGCTCGACTTTATACCTAACTCTTTTTCTTTATAAAGAGTTCTTTCTCGATTTCTTCTGATTTTTACATGTTCTCAACAATCGCGATGTATTCATGTTTAATTTCTTTTTGCGGCAACTCTATTATAAAACGCTCACACTACAGACAATCAACTACACCGCATTTAGACACATTTCAATTACCACTTCCAGCCTGTAAAAAACCGGCCGATCGACTCTAGTATGCAACGTCAACAGCAGATAGAAGGGCTGTTACGAAAATACTGAAAAACAGAAGCGCTAATGTCTTACACGACACCTATACATATATACATATACATATAGTGTAATGTCGTGTTAAGTCCAAATAATATTTATAACCTTCTTCGGACAAACAAATTTATTTCGAATAACAAATTCTATCAATGCATAAACGCCAGCAAGATATCCATCTCGCTACAAATAACGCATCAGCCTAAAGCTGTTAATTTTTCAAGCAGCGATTGGATCCCATTACTATTCAATTTCGGCAAAATTTTTTGACTCAGCCCGATGCTCAATTCCCGCTTGTAATTTTCTTTTACACACGTAGTGAAGTTATGCTCGACGATATGAGGTTTTATTAGTTATATTGCGTGAATCAGCTCTTTTCGTTGTGTTCCCGAAGTGCGTCCAACGGGTCGGGAGAGAATTCCGCTATCTCTTTTTGATGATCGTTCATCTCGATGACTTCTAGCAATGACTCATTTCGGATCTCAGGTGTACATGAACAATTCCTAAGAATCTGAGATATTAAGCACTGCAACTGCGCTCCTATGTGTACCACAATCCCTAACACTTTGGGGTAAAACCGTATCTTCACTTGAACATATATATATGTTTAAGGAATTACAGAAATTCGCAGGCACCTTTTTTACTCCCCTAAAACGATCGCAAAATTTGAAATTCCGCCATTTCAATGACTCCGACGAATTTCTGTTGTGACGACACGTCGACAATCTATTATATTATATTTCATTAGGACTAAACTTAGAAACGAGACAGAATTTATGTTACATGTAAGAAATTCGACGCAAAGTTTCCGTGCTGGAATAACGGTTATTACACAATAGAGCCGTTTTATTTAACTGGTTGAGAGATACTTGTGTCCTAATATGAAAAAGCATTTAATGCGAAAAAAATTGGTTCTATAACTTGATTTATATATTCGGCTACATTTAAGTTGTGCAAAGGTTTCGACCGCGCGTCACTTATGTCGAACAAAAGTTCCATCTTCGGACGCATTAATAATTCTTATTCGTATTAATAACCTACAAGACGGCGTAATTTTACTATTTACTCTTTTTAATCTTTTTTTTCTGTCTTATAAAACAGAGCTAAGGAGAACGATGAAATGAATCGACTCGCGGGGGTCAGTTGGAATTGAGGGAAGTTTAGATAACAATTCGTCATTGGCTCGAGAAAAGAAAACGATTTCAGATAAAACTTCAAAAGTGCAATGAAACGATTCGGATCGCTTTTCCCACGTGATATTAACAGATTCGTGCTTGTGCAAAAACTCTACGCGCTTCCTTAAAAACCGTAAGGCACTACCCTTTGCGACGATTCAAATTCCTAGTTCGACCTATTTCCATCCATTGTTATTATCGCGGTTCAACCAAATGGCCACATCCATCCGTTTTTACAAAGCAGCTTATAAAACGCAGTTTACGCATTCTGCGGACTCTGTAAGAACCAGTTTCGACAGAAATAACGATGGTGCACTTTATAGAACCGGAGCGGAATTTTTTGAAAAAATGTAATAATAATAACAAAAAAAAAAAAAAACAAACTAAAAAAACTAAAATAAAAATACGTACAATAAACATAAATGTTTTTATACCGGTTATTGCAATCGAATTACCGCTGCGAATGCGAGAAAAGAAACAGGTCGACAGGCAATTAATTCCGATGAAGAATTTTTAACGGCGTTATAATTAGCGCAGCCGAGACTACGATAAACTTAGAATGCAGCTAAATCTGGTTGCGTGAATATTGCCGCATCGGTCCGGCTAAAATACGTTTAATTTTAAGCTGTTTTTAATGATAAAAATGAACGACAATTCCAGGACAGTCTACGTAATTCTGTTCGTTTAGCACCCGTTTCGGTCTTGTTAGTGTGACAAGTAATCGGAACCGGCACTGCTATATCACTTTAATGCGTATTTCATGTAGAGAGAAAGTTCCGAACAGCGAGAAATTATTTTAAGACTACTTCCGTCAAAACTGCATATTATTATCCGATGACGGTTTGCGAGGAAAAGTTTGAAAGAGGATCGGAAGTTAAAATGAACTTTATGAAACAGACGATATTTTGTATAACTTTCCGAAACAATAAATATGTATATATACGAGAACTTGTTCAGTTTTTTGTTTGCTTTTTTAAACTATTCCAGTAAACTTTTTCCTTATCTACGCTGCAAAATGCAATGTCTTCGCGAAAAATAATTACGCAAGTTATTAGCAGAGCTCGTTTCGGTCAAGTCTTCTCGAATTATTATTAGTGGCGATTAAGTAAATATTTCGGGACACCAGGGCTTTTCTTTTTTGATTTTAATGATCACCTCTATTACTATCGCCTGCGATTCTGACAGAACCATATTGCTTTTTTCAGTCTGGGCTGAAACACTGCAATCTCAATTGAAAAATTTAAATCTTCCGACGAAAGAGTACACGATTCTTCAAAAACCATTAACGAATTACCACTATAATAACACGAGCAAATACGAAAATTCTATGAAAATTGCACGATCAAAGAGAAACTCCAATTCCCAAACTAGATTCGACTCTAACATCGACAACCAGCACTTAAAGAATATTACTATTACACCACCTTCTCTTCCACCCTGGACTATTCTACCTACCGAGACAGCGTATTCCCTTGCCAAGTTTTCTAGGAGAAATGTTTCCCTTCTTCTCTCCACGCCATAATTTTCTCGACCCTACAGAGTTATTCAGACTATCAGTCCTACTATACTGATGGTGCGAAAACATGCCTTGGTTTTGAATCATTCCCTACTGCTTGTTCATTTTACTCTGACCTGGTTTCGTCGTTCTCTCGGCTACATGCTCTTGAATCTACAGTTAAATCCCCTACACTCGGCATTTTGATGGTATCTGATTTGTGCACAGCTTCGGATACAACAATCCCCATTTAACTGTATAACCACTTTAATGCAATCCCTAATCCTAAAGATGATATCATCTTCCCACCAAATTAGTTTCCTGTCGGTCCGGGCCACACTGGACTCTGGGTAATTTGTTAGCTGACCCTGCTGCTAAGTTAGCTCTGTTACGTCCAATGCCTTTGCCCTTCATCGTTCTAATTTCCGCGTAGTGTCTCTACAGTCACCTCTGGCTAACTTGTGTCCTTGAATATCGCAAACACTACCCAATTTCTCTATCGAATTGGTTTGTTCAGTGTCGTAATAGCCCTGCGATGGCTGTACACGACACTCAAAAAAAAAAAAAAAAAAAAAAAAAACACTCGGTAAATAAATACGATCCTCGATGAGGTTAAAAATTAAAGCTTTTGACGGTAAGAACTGTACTCCGAAGAAAATCGAAATTAAAAAAGGAAACAAGATTTTTTTTTAAAACCTCGATTTGAAACTTACACGGAAGACTTTATTGAGAAGATGAAGTAAAAATGGAAGCAACTTATAAAACTAGAAGAAAAAAAAAAGAAAAAAAACGACACGCAAGCAGAAAAAGTTTATTGAGTTAAAAATATCAGCCAAAGGAACAAAGATGAGAAAATTGGATTGCAATACGATAATAGAAAATAGTAGTTCGTTTTCGTGACAATAAAATAGACGAAAATCATTACGAAAGATACTCAAATCACCGCTCGATCTCTATTTTCAATTTCATGGCTATGAAACAAAATAAACACGACGATCGCGCTAAACCAGACGTGATTAGAATCCCGGATTAGACAATTTTTTTCTCGTTTTATATTTAAAATTTTTTAAAATAAGTTTTCGAAAAACTTTAAATTTTATTTTGCCACGCACACCAGAGCGATTTTTTTTTGAAACCATACTAGGCTCCCCGAAAATGGATCTTAGTACACCGCGTTTTAATACGCGATAGAGAAAACGCTGCTGATATTCTCATCTGATCGCTACGGTTGTCAATCGTCAACTTCGTGTTTTCTTCGAATAATATTAGTCGACGTAGAGTCCGACGAGAAAACACAATGTTGCAGTTACACTTCTCCGTAAAATATTCCGTTTGGCGGCAATAGACACTTACTAACTTAATATTTTACAATTTTTTAATTATACAATAAATACGTAGGCTTTATGCTATAGAAAAAAAACCTTCAAATTTCCACGTTACTCGCAGAAGTATCAGTACATATATATGTCTTTGAGATTTGATATATTCAAAAAGGAAATAGCTACCGCCTAGAATTGTTTTTGTAAGTAAAAAAGAATAAATCTTAAAGTCCCGTTAATTTTTAAATTTTATTTTTTTTTTTTTTTTTTTTTTGGGCGTCGAAAATTCAACCCATCGACAATGTAATATAATTAAGTTAACTAATTAACGCTATACATTAATATTACATTGTACTATATAATTATATAATAGCTTGTATACTGCAGCACTCCCGGTGGACAGGAGAGAATTGACATTAGATGGCAGAGGGATCTGGAAATTTATTATTGAGTTATACAAAATAATTCTTTGCGTCGTGTAAAAATTGCATTCGAAGATGAGGTGGTCAGCATCCGCCACTTTGTTCGAGTCTAGTGGATGTTGGCAATAGGGAGAAGAAATTAAACCCATGTTGTACAAAGAAGCGGGGAGACGGTTTACCCCCAGCCGGAGGCGACATAAGGTAACAATGTACGATCTGGTACTCATCGAAACAGTCGTAATGTGGTTGAACCAAGGAATGTTAGGAATATTAGGTTGAATTCTTTTGTACTGTTGCGCGCAAAATGGATTTGCCCATGTAGCCTCCCAATATTCTTTATGAGCATATCTAATGAGCTCGAATAGGTCTCTGTTTGGAAAATATGGAACTAAACAACTATTCATCCATGTGTCTCTGGCAGCCATGTCTGCCACTTCGTTACCGTAGATATCCGCATGTCCTGGTATCCAAACAAAGTTAACTACTACGCCAGATTCAGAAAGGGAAACTACACTAGGCTTCTGATTTTATAGAGGTATGGATGGGATTTTGTGTTGAACGATAAGTGTTTCAAAGCTGATAAGCAACTCATAGAATCAGACATGATAATGATATTTTCAGAGAATATATGTGAATTTAAAAAGGACAAAGCCTTGAAAATCGCAGCACATTCGGCACTAAACACAGAGGTAAAACGAGGAAGAGAGAATTTTTTAGTTAAGTTAAGACATGGTATAAAAAAAGCAGCACCCGCAGAATTCGAAGATTTAGAACCATCAGTAAAAATCGGTTGGAAATTCGGCCAATGGTTCGAAATTATCGCATTGAATACTCTGCTAGCGTTGTGCCTATTAACGAACTGAAAAGAATCCAAATCTACCTGTAACTTAAAGCAGTTATGTGAGTATGGGTATTTAAAGATCAATGAAGGATATGACGGTATGGTAATAGAAGAATATCTCTGAAGCCTAACCGCACTTAAAGATAATAGAGGCATTTTGGAGGTTTTAAATCTCCAATTGTTTTTAACATCCAAATAGGAATTAAGTAAATTGAAGCTGGCTGGAGGACAGTATTTCATAAGAAACCTGTCTGCTAGGTACGATGACCTAACAAAGAGAGGAGGGATCTTGGTTTCAACTTCCAAAGCAGCGATAGAAGTAGGTAAGCAAGCACCAATTATAAGTCGTAAACATGTGTTCTGTATCCTCCCTAATTTGTTACGATTGGTTGCTGAGGAATTATTAAAGAAGTAACAACCATAGTCTAAAATACTGCGATAGTATGCTTTGTATAACTTACTCATTGTGCACGGATCACTACCCCAATTGACATTACAGAGGGCCTTGAGTAGGAGTAACCGTTTTAGAAGTTTGTTATACATGTAATCTACATGATGGTTCCAGTTTAATTTAGAATCGAGAATAAAACCTAAGTACTTATGTGCCGACAAAATGGGGACAGTAGCACCGGCAATGTATAGTTCTTTTAGTATTGATTGTTGTCTCGACCGAGCAAAAGTCGCCAACACCGTTATGATATGTCGCGATTTGATCCACGCTCATATTATTTTAATCAAACTTCCGCAAATCGTTTTTGATATTGTTAGACTGCAATGCGTTGGGAACAGTTATGTTTTCGCAAATGGCGACACCACCAGAACGAATCGTATTCCTTTTAAATTGAGTGCGAAATCCTAGTATTTCAATAGAACAATCGTTTTCAATCCACGTTTCAGACAAGGCAAGAAATTTACATCGCGGATTAATCGCTAGTTAAATCGAGCAAGTGTGCGTTAAGCGATTGAGGGTTGAATGTACACAACGAGAGCGAAGTGGAATCCGTTTGCGTAGAACGATTGAGAAAATTCCGGCACTGATCGCCTACCGTTTGTAAATGATGCCGTTCGAGACGAGTAAACTCGTTCCTTTAAGGATCTCGATTCAGTTCTCCGCGATGGTGATAAAATGTGTGATCACACCATCGTAATTCGTTAGGAATAGTCCAGCGAAGAGACGCGAGAAAAGGCTACATAAACGAGCTGCTGTCCAGGACACTTACTGTACTTGTAAATGATCGAGTGTAGTAGCGCCTTGTGATTTGTAGTAATTGCACAGGCTTTAACAAGGGGGAACTTTTACAAGTAACAATTTTACTATTTGTTTGCACGATGCAAGTACGTTGAGTTATCGGTATCCACGAATGATCGATGTTCGGATTTGCACGTACGTGTGCCTGGGCTTTTGAGCGCAGTAAATGGCCGATTTTTGAGTGATCGAAAGACAGCCAGAATAGTTTTATCGCACTTGTTTCGATGTCGCGTAAAGTGCCGATTGCGCCGTTGACGAGACCATCTAGCACGTCAATATTCACTCTGATCATATAAGGTTTACCAATTTGAAGGCGAACGATCTTGCGTTTATGTGATTCGTGCGGCGAATCGGCCATTGATTTTGGTTCCACATTGCAAACTTTTTGTTTTTTATTCATGTTGTCGCCACTCACGGCTTCGTTCGGCACCACTCTTCGAAGCCGGTTTATTCGAATCAATGAATCGAAGAAACGCTTCAAACTTCTCATTTTCGGTAGTTTTGAAACCGAAAGGTGTTTCGTTCATGAACTGAAGGAATTCATGACTGTTCTGAAATTCCTCGTCCCTCTTGCGTTTACGTGATTCCTGCGTCAAATCGGCCATTGATTTTGGTTTTCTATTATTATTTTTTATTTTTACGAGTCACGAAGTTGAATATAATTTACATACAAATTAAATCGAGTGAACAGGCAATTATACGAAAATTACGTATCGAATTACCTAGCAAAAATTAAATCGCCACGTACCATTCCAAGTGCTGGGTTTTTAATTCTAAATTTCGAGAATTGTCGCGCAAAACCTTCAGACAGCAAGAAAAAAGTTTTACGAAATTATCTGCGGAATAGCCCTCGTTTTTGTTATTTAATTTGTATTTAGTCGAAGGTGCTTTGAAAACGTTTGGTGGATTATTTATTATTTCATCAAGCAGCGTGGGTGTATTTAAAATTTTAAATAACGCGACATATTTCATTAATCTAAGCAACATCTTTGTTCGTGTTTATAATTCATCCGCTATCCGATTGCTCGCAAATACACCATAGGATGCTTAGTAGAAAATACTTGTTATCATCACACGGTGAAAACGAACTGTTAAATTTAAACTTAATAAAGAATTTTAGAAACTTCCGGAATCATACAACAATGCACGTACGTAACGCTGTCCCATTTTAGTACGTACTCGAGATATATAGTACGTGTAATATGTGTATATGGAATATCAATGGAAAAATAACAGAAAAAAACGGGAAAAAATACTTTTCGGCCCCAGAAATAGTAATTACGGGCGGTTGCAGATTTTCGTAAACAATACGTTAAAATAGGAAGATTACTCGCTTCACTCGTCCTCGTATACTGCTATTGTTATTACAATTTTTTGTTCGCTACTTGACGCTGTTCTACGTTAATTTCCTTTTCATCGTTCTAACAAGTGTCGTTACCTCCCCCCACCCCCTCTCTTGAATTAACTTATTTACCGCTTGTTTTTAGGTTTTTTACTCGATACGTTTGCTGTTCACTTCGTAGAAATCTTCATCAATTCGACTCCCTGTTAATCAAAATGGTATAGGTAACAATTATCGATGCTTATGCAATATCATTAAGCTGCGAAGCTAGGACTTTTACTTACACTACTCCGATCGGATATGAAAATTCCTGCATTAATAAAAAAATACCAACTGACACAGACGGATTCTGTGTACCGGAAACTGCGCTCAGTATCGCCGATAACACCTGGACTGTCAGCACAGCAACAGGGGAGTCTAGCTCCCGAATTAGTATAAAATTGAATTCTAACGTCAGCGATAATCGGGAGAATGCATTCATATAAATAGAGTGGAACCTTAATGCTTCGACTAGTTCGCGCTACCTCCGCTTATATAAAAACCCTCTCTTTATTCAACAGGACTAGAGGCAACCCCCGAAACAGTTACGTTACTAAAATTTCCTACAAATAAAATCGACTGTTTAAATCTCAGGCTACCTTGCTGTTTTTCCCTTTTTTTTATCCTATTTTTGGGCGCGTCAACTAGTTAACCCAGAGCACGAGTAAAATTTTTTAAATTTGTCACGTGCGGCATCGAACCCTTTTCTTATGCCGCTGCCCAACACGGGGTACCTGGCTTAAAAATTACATCGATGACGCCATACACTGCGTGAAAATAACCTATAATCAACTCCCATTTTACTTTTCGTATTATTCGATTGCGTATAATCAAGCCTAGTTTATACTTTGCAGATCTTAGTACCTAGAGTAATTCTCTACGCGAACGTATCGAAGACTATAGTGAAGACTGTTATTTTAATACAAATCAGTAGGCGGTCCACGTGTCTACATCGCGACCCCTGTACCAATAGGGCGGTCTCAATATACAACTATTACTTGAAATTTTTAGTTAAACTCGGGCGCCGATTTTTTACACTCGCAGCAGCAGTCGTGACGCATCATAAATTGACGTCATTTGAAGCGTAATACAAAAAATATTGTTACGAGATGCTAATATTTCTTTTTTATAATTTCTCCCAAACTGTACTAGATAGGCTTTTAAAACGAATTATAGATTTTAAAAAACCGGTTTCGAGGACAATTTATTATATTGCGGAATTTTTTTCTTACAAAAGTAATGGTCATTTTATTTTTATTTTTGATTAGTGCGTAATTAACCTTTTCACGAAACATTCGAAAATTAAGTATGCTTAGCATCCGTATCGATACTATATTTTACGTCAAAAAAAATCCTCCGAAACGGCCGAGAAGAAAGTCTAGGATATTTGTGCAGAGGAAAATGTAAAAAATTAACTGCAACGTCTCCCATTCCATTAATTACTTTGATATTATTTAGTTTTTCGGACAAAGCTAAGAAAACATTTTCTACACTACGAATTAAACAAATACATTTAATACATCATTAAACATTTGCCAGTAGTTATGTTACGAGGCCAGAGGGGGTTGGTAGATTACTTTTTTTTCCGCCAACGAAATTAATAATCGTAAATAACCTAAATGCTCGCAGAAAAACGGGATCGTTAATGTTAGCCTTTTTACGTTGCTATACTGTCCGCTTCACTCTCGCTCTCATATATCATTCTCCTATTCTATTATGTATGCAATTTTCGTAAAAATTGTTACCCCATCGTATCCCACTCACTTCGTGACGAAACTCTGACACGCTCCTTTTTTTTTCGCTTTTGTTTTCTTTTTTTTTCGCTTTTGTTTTCTTTTTTTTTCTTTTTTTTATTAACAATTAGCAAGCGGCCAACCCAAAAAATTTATCTGGCTAAACGGAAGAGAGATATTTCGCGCAGACAATAGCGGCGTAAATTGTTAAATACGGTTAAAAAATAAATTTTAATAGGCATTTCCGTTTACTTTTTTCGAAGAAAAATTTCAGCAATTTCGAAAGAACAAAGCCCATTTTTTTTATTTATTTTTTTTCCTGGTACCATCAAGTAGCTTTTCGGAGGAAAACAGACAATTTGAAAAAAGATAACGAAATTTCCCGCAGGAGAGCTTTTTTCATCTGTATTCTGTTCAGCTATATCGTCGAGAACTTCTTTTACAGTATTATTTTTATCCTCTTTTTTTTTTTTTTTTTTCATCCACGACGTAAAAAGCAAAAAGTACTCTTTTTCATGATTTTGCAACATTTTAAAAGCGGCAATTATACACCGTTTTTTCTTCTTCACTTTTTTTTCTGTTTTTTTTTTTCTTCTTTCACGCAGAACCTCAAATTCGATCTGATACAAGACCCGCGCTTTTAGACCGAATCGGAGTTTAGTTCGATCGTTTAATTTGATATTTAATTCAAATCGGTTAAAACGGGTAATACTTTTTTCCCATTTCCCGGTGTCAGCTCTCGTCACTTGGCCTTCGCTGTTCTAGCCAGTTAATTTTACATTATTATAATTTAACATTAGCGCATTTGAAAAACACATACACCACCTTACATTCTACGGATACAGTCTTCCATGGAATAATATTTGCTGAAAAATTTCTTTAATCAACTATTACGCCTCCCACACTGCCAAACTGTATGCTCAGTTCAACCGTCCAATCCACATTCAGAACAGACGAAATGAAAAGGCACTCGCTGATGACCCAACTACCGACAATTATAGTTACATAATCTTGTATTCGAAATCCTTTAATAAAGCGCGGATAATTCTCAGTCCACTAATGTGCATTTATACTCTTCGCTGCAATTTCTAGCGAATTTTTCTTTTACATGAGCTATCCTCCCGGTTTAGTTTAATATCCCTCTGTTTCTATATCCACCTGTTCTGCACAACTTGTCACTGCTTCATTACCCCAAATTCCTGCACATGCAAGAATCAATTTGAACATCACTATGTTACGTTGACTATATAACCTGACCACTAATTTTACGAATTTTTAATTTAATATCATTCAATTTTATAATACACCACCGGCTTGCAAATCCGACAGAATTAAAATCTTTCTAATACTTTTTTTTTGTCTATTTCTGAAATATTCCAAAGCAACATTATACGGACAGTTCCACCATAAATGAGAAACCGGCATACGGAATAGATACCTGCAAATTACTATAGTGGAAATCCGCAGAATGTACATATACTTCGGTCCGAATCAGTCCGGTTAATTCTGTTACCGAATTTGTGCAAACTGGAACACATTTCTGCCGAAACGCATAAAAGGTACATTTTATTTTCGAGCATAAACACAAACCCACACTGAGACGATCGATTCTACAATTACTCACGTCTGAACTTCAAGGAAAAACAGTGATTACCAATAATTATAATTTAATAAATGTAGTAATAATAAAAATAAGTCGTCGATAACTTAAACAATAATAATAATTATAGAAATGAAATAATCATTGTAAAATAAAAACATAAATTCAGAGAGGATATAGTTTTTTTTAATACTACCAGCGATATACGATCTATTCATTCCACTTTTCCCCAATTTTTCCCCCCTTTCCTTATATTCTTATATCACCATTGTTTATGGCAGACTGCTGTCGGTACAATGAAAAAAAGAAAAAGAAAAAAAAAAAAAAAAAGATATATCACTTTATGGTTGTTTCAGTGAATAATCGCAAAAGCAGTTAATGACAATAATAACTTCAGCAACACCCAATATTAATAAATAATGTAAATAACGTAAAAAAAGGGGAAATTCTACCGCTATTTAAACCAGTAATATTATTTTTATTAGTAACATAATCGGCTGCTATTACATTTATTATAACTAAGAAAAGAATAGGCCACAACGAAAACATAAAATTTGAAGTCAAATTCCGCATAAAATATTCCACGATTAATTAATAACTTACGACATTTATATCTGTACATAGATTTTCCAATGTTGCTTCTATTACACACTACCCATGTACCCATCCAAGTATGAGATTTATTAAAATGAGACTACCTAACTAACTTTTCCTACTTAAGTTGATCTGGTTATCGCGTCTCGCGGTACACCTGGGAATTATTCAAACGAAAAATTAATAACTTCGTTGTATGTGGAAAAAAAAATTAGGCCTGTAAATTATTTTTCCGCAACGTCTTTCCGGCGTGATGAAAAATTACCAAAACAAGTTTAATGATATAGAATAAAGTAATAATCGCGAAATAAAGTGAAAAAGAAAATGGCAGTTACAAAGCGCACAACAGAAAAGGGTAATATGAAATAACTGCAAAAATATGTTAATATACGCAAAATTGAGTTTCAGCGAGGTAAAAAGATATAAAAAAATTGAATGCGAAATTTAAAATTTCAGCAATTCAAAATAGGAAGTAAAGATTAAATATTGTAATATATTCGCAAAACTATAAAACATAATTATTCACTGTAAACAAAAAATCATTAAACATAACACCTGATGGCGATGATTAATTTGATAATTCTTTCTTTTTTTTTTTTTTTTTTTTTTTTGGGCTCCTCAATCAAGGACACTTTAACCCAAAACTAAAAAATACAAAGCAGAACGCTTAACAAAAAGAGATGAACACGTAATAAACACATGATCAGCATCGCAAACACACCGTTCGTTGAGTGGAGAAGACAATACGGAGACAGGAAACCAACGAAAAGCGAAAACGAGGGGAAGATAATAGAGTATGGCTTAAGAACGCAGACGAATAATACAGGCAACAACAGACGATGACGTGAAGGAAACAAAAAGTACCATGAACTGATAGGAAAACTAAGTTGAACACAGATGGATGAAATGATTAGTTATTAAAAAAAAGGAAGAGTAAACATCGGACATCAAAATCTAAGATGAAAACTTTTACACGACGGAAAGAGATTGAAGGATGGGAGTTTTCTTAAGAAAAGAAGCGCGGAAAAAGCAACAGCCCGAGTACCAATGAATTCGCCGTTTCATTACCCAAAAAGGCCCGAATAGCTAGAAACCCGCAGTGAATATCGATGTAAATGGAGTGGAAGAAAAAGAAAGAAGGCGGATAAGTGAACGTATACGGAAAATAATGAAATCACAGGAATGATCAGGTAGTGGAGAATAGATGGCCTGAAAGACGGTGATTTCAGTAATTTTTCATTCGAATTGCAATACTGATTTTTGAAACGATTTCGTTTAGAACATATTCCTTCTCGTGTAGTAGATGTAGTTATTAAAATCGAAAATCGAAAATCGAAAATCGAAAATCGGTATGATTGTACAAAAATATCCAAATTCAAAAATAAAATTTCCGGTAGCGTTCAAAAAACATTAGGCGTGATTTGATGTTTGCAAGTTACTGTCGTCAAACAGCTTGTATCGAACTTTTCAAGAAGAATTCGCTAAAAATTGTAAGTCTGACAGTACTTGCGATAGTCTTACTAGTAAGTGAAAAGTAGGCTTAGTAAGGTCTGAACTTATAAAGTCGACTATCATCGCTGCTTAAGGAGGTGGCATAGGTTATCGAGACTTGTCTTGTCCCGGATCGAAGTCGCTCCCAAGTTTACCCATCCTAAAATAATTGGGTACCAGAGAAATCGGGGAAAGTAAAGGCGGATCCCAAGTAGAAAGGAACTGGCCCCAGTATTCTCCTTAGATCCATTAGAACCTTAAGTACATTGTAAAAAGTTTAATTCCATAATCCATGATGATATTTTATTAAGAGAATGGAACTTACTTTACTTCTTTAAAATGTCAATAGGTACGTTGATCCATTAGTAATCTTAATTAATTTTTTATAACGGCTAATTCTGAAGAAAAATGTTCACTTTATAAACGCTATCACGTTAATATTCAGAAAAAGAAACAACCCCGAAATGAAAAAAAAAAAACTTCATAAATATTCATAAATAATGTAAACGAAGAATTTCTGTTTTCTCATTTAGCGTGATAAAGGATTGTAACACGACATGATAGCCCGGATGACATAGGAGTGTATGATTTTGGTGCGACATATAAAATCTTGCGCAGCGACATTTCTTGTTTGTCTATTATCGCCCAAAAATATTTACACTACAAATTTTACTTTAAAATATATTTTACATCAACTATTTTTTTCTTAACAGTACATTCTATTTTCAATTTTTAAAGGAAATTTTATTGTCGATATTTATAATAGAAAAGAAAAAAAAAATCAACCTATGAGTATCTAGTTTTTTATTTACTTATTTACTTCTTTTTTTACCTTTTTTTTTTTTTTGTGGAATAATGTTCCGCAAGTTTAATAAGTTTTAAATATAAAAATGTTCGCATTAATAACACAAAGAAAATTTATCTTTCTGATGAATGTCTGCCCAACAAACATTAAATAAAAGGTTTAGAAAATTTTTCACTTTAAAAAGTTATAAACATAGGTTTTAAAATAAGCTGTTTAATTTCAGTAAATGAGTGAAAGAGTTTTAACAACTAGATCACTTAAATGAAACCGACTAAACGATATTTCAAAAATTACCGACTTTTCACATCTTTAATTCTTCAATCTAAACAGGAAACCTAATAAAGAATCGAATACAGAAAAAACAACTGTCTAAGTACCATTAATCTGCCGAGTTGGCAGACACTCGTAGAAAAAGTCATAAATGGGTATAGTGGAAGAATTGGTCCAATCTTTATTTCCCCTAGTATAAATAGATAACAGACTCACGAAGCAGAGTTCATTTTCTCGATTAACTAGATTACTATTATAGGAAGGAAATTGTTTATACGTCGTTCTGCGACGAATAGAAAGATAACTGGAATCACTGGAGCATAAACGTACATCAGACACCTATATACATACATACATACATACATATATATATATATATATATATATAAAAAAAAACAAAAAGAGAAATAATGGTGTTTCGATGGAAGTATGTATCAGTTCAAACGACATTATTACATGCCAGAGAGAATTTGTCTACTTTTTGGGTGTTTTTCTCCGATATACGACGTACACGTATTCGCCATTAAAACGTCAAAAGTACCTTTCTCCGCAACACAGACACTATTGTTTGCTGACAGATAAAACTGTTTTGGCAGCTGGCGAGTTGCTCGGACAAAGATATGTACGACACACTTTTGTTTATAATGCGCACAATTACTCTGTAATATTTTATAACATTGTCACAGTTTAGAAAAATTATTTTATTAAAAACAATGTCGGCAAACGATACCGTATCAAAAAAGAAAGCAAAGAAATTTCATCGATCATCCTATTTTCATCAGGTTTATAATATATACATAAGAATTACTTCAACGATACTATACGAACTGGTAATAATGTGACACATTGTTATCATCTGTGCGGTAAAGTTCGCAATAAACCCTGCCCCAAATACGAGCGCATCTATAACAAACTAGCGACCCCTTTTTTTAAACCTTCTAAAAGTTTTCAATATCGAATTCGAATTTTCTAAAAGATCGATACGATATTTTAAAAATATATATAAATGTAAACAGTGCGCTCCATTTTTGTTTTATTTATTTTATTTTTCATTTCTAGAACGACCTAGTTTCACCCCCGCAAACTACCTTTTGATTTAAAAAAAAAAAAAAAACAGATTTTTATGTGAAGCCCCATAAAAACTTGTAGGCTCTTACAATTCGTCTGCTCGTTACAGGAGGGTTCTGTAATATGGTACGCTACATCAACGATTCCGTCTTAAAATGTAAGATTCACAGCGGAATAATTTCTTATAAGCAAAGTTACTTTGAAACGTTACCGCCATCAGTAGTTAGACCGGAGGGGGAAAAAATAATCGGTTTATGTATATCAAAATAAGAAATAACGATTTATTTTATTTTAAGTATAATGTAAAAAATAATTACCATTGTTGATAATTTTATCCGCATTAACTTTTTATATTTAATAAATACTCGTATAAAATGGAATTCGAACATTAATTTAAGTCTAAATGTATCTCCGCCATTTTTACTTAAAACTTTCGAATAATAAACATAAATGAATACATAAAAAACGAATCAACAGCCAACATTTATTTAAATATTTGCTCAGTATTTATTACATTTTAAGTTTCATTAGAATTTAATTTACATTTTGAAAATTACATTCTTTACGCGTTTAATTCATTCGTAAATAATAAACGTATCTCTGGCATTTCTATGGGGTATTTGTATTAATTTTAACAGTTTTAAACTTTATCGAAATTTTTCACGTTTTATTTTAATACAAAAAAAAGGAAATAAATTTTAGAAATTAATGTTACAATATCAACAAAATAAGTACCATTTCAAAAGTATCGATTCCTTTTTCAGTACTTTTTCGATGTAGAATCTGAAAAAATTAATATCACTACCAGTTTGTCTCCAACCCTTTCAAGGCACAGAAGAACTTAAATCAGAATTTTCACTCAATAAGATTTACCGGAAATTTAATTTTAACCTGGTCGGAATTTGGAGATGAGTCCTCCGTTTACACTTGTATGTTTGTTTAATCAGCTTCAGCTGAAATTTCACCTTCAGCCGATCCAATTTTAAAAATTAATTCTCGTTTTGATTTTTTTCTTGATCAGCATCAACCGAAACTTAATCTTAACCTGTTCGGAATTTAGAAATTAATTTGTTTACACTGGAACTTGATCGGCTTCAACCGAAATTCCAGGCCGATCCGACTTCAGAAATTAATTCATTTACATTTGATTTTCCGGCGTCGTTCCATTTAAACTCGATTTCAACCGAAAAAAAAAAAAAAAAAAAAAAAAAGGTAGAATTTAATTACGGATAATTTATCCGGCGTTGCCTAGCAATGTGTGAATTTTTGTAATAATGCTGTTTCAGTAAATTTTTCTCGTTCACCCGTAACGGCAGCTTAGCCACACCTATCGCTACTTACCAAATAAAATGAAATAGTTGAAAATTAGGACTTAAAAACATTTAATATTTTCCATTAAAAACTTGCAGAATTTAATCGTCTATAATTTAATAAACATAACAATATGACACAAAAGATTATTTTTTGTTAAAAGTACTTAACTTAATCACCAAAAAAATTATAATAAATTTTAATACATCAATCGCAAAGAAAATAAATAAAACAAAATAAATAAGTTTGCAATTTTTGTGATTGGTAAAAGCTGACCGAATAACAACTCCCAGCTATGATATATTTACCACAAAATTCTATGACTAACTTTCCATTTTGCCTAAAAATGATAATAATAATTTCGTAAGAAACAAAAAAAAAAAAAAAAAAAAAAAGGTAAAAAATCACTTGGAAAAAAAAATACGGCGACAAATATAGTGCAGTTAAAAAGTGCACGGAAGCAATTTTTTTTGAATGAGCGGTAATTGCGATTGCTTGATGGTGGTAGTGTAGAACAAAAACGAATGTAAAACTTCTCGAAAAAATAACAACCCATCCTCCGATATCTGATCATTGTTTTTTCAACCTGGGCACTAACTGATTTATATTAGTCTACTTCGAAGTTACAATTATGGTTTCGGCCCGGGGTCTTATGTAAATTATCAACTAAAAAGGGGGGGGGACACTGTTCTTCAATCGTGAATGTTCTTGTTATTTGAAAAATTCTGAATCTCTTCAGTAATAATAATGGATGTATCGCAAAAATAATTCAATAGACACAGTTAGCTACCCATCAATTTTCAATTTAAAACGTTAATTATGAAACACAACATTTGAAGTATGAAAAAACGAATGAAAAAATAAATTTAATTAAAAATAGGTTAATGTGAAATTCTCTTCTTCTTCTTCTTCTTTTGTTCACCTATTCCCAGTCGTTGGTAGCAACCATGGCGACGAGTTCTTAATATAATCCTCGGTCTCTTGCCGTAAGGATCAAATCTTCCACCATTCATAAACAACCGTTTTTGTATGTTATCAAACTAAGAGTCCCCTTCTTTTTCCTTCTACCTTCCCAATCATTACAGTCTGTGATAATTTATGCTTCGCAGCACCTCCCAATATGTGCCCCAAGTATGCTCTTTCTCAACGCTTTAAAACTATTCAACAGCTCTCTGTCTTT
Source organism: Icerya purchasi (assembly GCA_039619475.1). Lineage (NCBI taxonomy): Eukaryota > Metazoa > Arthropoda > Insecta > Hemiptera > Monophlebidae > Icerya > Icerya purchasi. The sequence continues at coordinate 62,239,157 of CM077116.1, read as the reverse complement.
TTTCAATATACTTAAGACTTCTTTATTCTTCTTTTATGCTGTTCATGATATATATATATAGTATACGGCGGTAACATTACATTTCGAAAGCCTCTACAGTGTTTGTTATTTTAGCCTTCCATGCTTCACAGCCATACAACAACACAGACCACACACGTAGCATTTTAAAAATTCTTAATCCAACAGATATTTCGTACAATGTGTTTTCCTCATTTTCATAAATGATAATCCGGTCTGTCCTCTTCTACATTTCCTCGTTTGAGTCTTCGGCGTTATCAAACTAAGAGCCTAGGTATCTCTATCCGTTTACTACTTCTAGTCCATCATTTCTTAGTATTATTTCTGGTTTGATTTACTGTCACCATTACTTTTACCTTAGTACTAAAATTACACTATCATATTTATCACAGGTTTCGTTCTATTGTTTTCAATCATATTTCTAGATACTTCGCGTTTTCCCTTAAGATATTACCGTGTCACCTGCGTATCTCCTATTATTTATAATTTCACTTCCAATTTCGATACCTTTAGGTCTATTTGTTAAAGCTTCTTTAAATGTAATATCCGCGTGTACATTAAACAATTTTGGCGCCAAAACGCGTCCCTGCATTAACACCGTGTTCGATTTTGATATTATCTGTCATTTTTCCGTTATTTAGTATCACCATTGCCATCCCTGTGAACGGTGTAATTTATAATTTCTTTATGAAAATTATAAGTAAACATATAAGTCTATTGGCTTAGAAAGATCCTTAAATTATTAAGTTATACTTCCTAAAAATCCGCATTGACTTTACTTTTCGTTTATTGATTTTTTGAAAACACTTTCCGCTTCTTTTTAAGATTCGTAAAGTGAAATTTCAAAAATAAATTTAATTTAACAAAAAAAAAAAAAAAAATACTCTCCTCCATTTGTTATATAATAAGGAATTATTTAGATAAAACTTAGCATACTTGTGCATTGTTTTGTTATGAAAGCATTTGTTCGTTTGTAAGTCGCTTTTATCTAAAGTCTATCGTTTTTTTTTAAAAATATCAATGAGAAGCTTCTATACACTGACAAGGGTAGTGAGATTGCACAGTATCGAATAACTTGCAATTATTCCTTATACTGCAGCATCGTATTTTGTACGTTTACATTAAATGTTTTTAACAGTATTATTTCATTTCTGTTTTTTCATATGCTCCCGCTATTTTCCCGGAAAGAAAAAAAAGCTTTAATAGCGAATCAGGTAGCACGAAGAAACTGCCGTGTTTAGGATTTTATACGTGCTTATTATTAATGACCGCAGAAGAACCGGATTCGGAGAATTACCTTTTAGGCGTTAGTTCGAATTTGAACAATCATGACGCGCTATTGCCAATGCATACGCTCGCCGCTCTTTTTTTTTTTTTTTTTATCTACTGAATAGACGAAATCCTAAATTTAGGTGAAACGGAACCAACTAGCGAAACATCATACATCAACACAGACGCCCACACAACTTATGAGCGCCGTAATGAACAAGCAAGAATACCTCGAAAAGTATATTAGGATAAAAACAGCGTTCTACATTGTTCAATTCCATAACGTGTTCCCATCTAGCTATTTTTGAGTTCCTCCGAAGTCGTGACCAAGTTTAGTTCTGAAATCGATGAATGACGATACCCTCTAGCGGGTTCTTCAAAACTCGGAGAATTTTCAGAAACGGTAAATTGTAGAACAAACATATATTTTCTGTTGGCAAAATTTTTATCACACTCCACGGTATATATTTCATAATCTCGTCACTGCGATTTTCATCGAAGTTGAATGAATTTGTCAATCAAACTTTTTTTTCTAGGCGCTACTGCGGTTTCGCGCTACGTACATGCGAGTTCCCGTTGAACTAGTAAACGGATTAGCCGCTGCAGATTGGTATTTCTAAATCATGTTATTTCATTCGGATTAGTCCAAACGTTTCCTGTCAGTTCTACTCGGTCGCTTTCCAGCTAACACATTGAAAGGACCGCGGCCAAACTTGTCCCTAAAAGTCTGTTGTTTCCATGAAAATAGCCGACAACTGTCTTTTTCATCCTCGCCCGTTAAACAAACTGCCAGAATCCGTCGTCTCCGCACTTAAACTTTAAATTCCCAGCCGGATATGAAAGATTAACTCGTGTGTTGTAGCTTTATATCGCGCCGACCGGCACGGATTATATCCGAACAAGCCGATTATACAAACGATCCCGCCACTAAAAATAAAAAATGGCCCGTCCGAAATTCGCATCAACTCGAACTTTAACTCGGCCTGTTCTAAATTTTTTCAACTTTGATAAATTTCTCCCACTTCGACTTCCTCATTTGGCCACTGCATTCGTTTTCTTTCGCTAGCAATTCGAAAATTACAAATTTGCGAGATCTACAATAATTTTCACTGGCTATTAGATGGAAGAACATCGAAAAAAAAGAAAGTCTTCAAATTATTATATTGGTCAGAATATTGCGCCGAATAAAAGTACACAGTAATCGTCCAATTTTAATTAATTAAACATCAGCAGCGATGCACCTTCGCTCTTCCAATCTGAAGAACAGCTTTATATCTACGTTGCAGCGAGATTTATCCTGCAAGAGTACCTTTAATATTAAATCGTTCCTTCATCATTATCATTTTCCAGTGAAGAACATAACATTTTTTAATTTCGGCCATTGCGATATATTAATTTAATGATTTCGATATTTCGTTTTTTTTCTTTCAACTTTATATAAATTTTTACATTGTTTACATGTTAACTTTAGTTTTACATCCATCATGATTATGGAGCAGTTATCTCCGAAACATGCCGGTGTAATAATTTTTTAACATATATTAATTGTTTTCCAGTCAGTGAATTGCTTATATTATTTTACTAATTTTTGGAAAACATGCGTGTAAATAATCACTTTATAATCCTTATTAAGTTAAATATTTTTACTCGCACGTACTTAAATCCGAACTCAGTTATGATTTTTACTTACAAAATTATTATACGAGGTCTGTTTGCTTTTCCTGCGTATTTTTTAGATTAATATAAAATTAATAATAAACATATATGACAGACAATAAGTTGCATTACAGTCTATAATCGAGAATAGATAAATACGTACAACTATTTAAACTTTAGAATAGCAAACAAATTCGTTATAATATACTGTGGTACATTTCAAACCTTGACATCTTCATCGGTACGTGAAAAAAAAAGGTATATACAATAAAAATAAATGTTTTTTTTTTTTTTTTGAGAACTGAGGGATTAATATATTTTATTGTGTAACAGATACATTTAAACGCGGTATTTAAATATTTCCATGATAGCATTACGTTTAACTATAGAAATACAAATAACACTAGTTATATAATTTGATGTTCAGAAAAAACTCGGGGCTCAAATACTTCATTATTTTCAGTTAACGAAGAAAATCCATGCGACATCACGGATTTTTTTTTCTTTTTTTTTTAGGTTGTAAATAAATTATTACAAAATATACGTCGTCATTATAGAAAACCGACCGTAAAAATGGACTAGGTTAGTTATTATTCAGCTAACTGAAGAGCGCAAAGCAAAAATTCGCTAATACGAAAACGATCATTGAGAATACAGAATGGAAAAGCGTCTATTATATATAATAGGGCCACATCAAACGAGTCTTTCAATGCGAAAAAAAAGATTGGAAAAATCGTTTGAAAATACTTTTAAAAAAGGATTAAAAATACGTTTGTGCTGAAAAAATTTCGCAAAATTATTGATCCTTCACTGCCGTCGTGTAATTAGTATTTCAGTAATAATCTCAAATCGAGACTATTCTTACTAAAATCGGAGTCAAGATCACACTTCCGAACAAAAACTTTTTTAAAAACTATTAAACATTCAAATAAACCTTGGTGGCCAGCCGAGGGTATGTCCGTTGAGACTGATCCATCATTAACCGTTAGGAAATCGGACACACATAAAACTTCACCTCTTGAAATCCTACCATTTTTTTCTCAACCACGCTATCCATCAGTCTATCATACTTTTTCTGTCTGAAATTTACAGCATCTCGTACTCATCTTTCAATTTTAGCTTTCTTTTCCACGCGATATTCCTTTTCAACAATGGTCTACAACCTGTATCAAAATAGATAACATCGCCGCCCCGATCATTTAATACCCAATAGTTGTAACTGGAATAGAGCTTATGGTAATTTAAAATAGGTATTAGAAGAAAAAAAAAAAAAAAAACGTTCTACAAAAATTAAGCGCAGAAATAAAAAGACAAATGTATAAAAACAATGTTAATAAATAACTAACGAAAAATAAAAGTTTTATTAGGAATATGTGCTTATTACTTACAAAACACACAGAAACACAATAATCCATATAAAGCTCATGCATAATATTAATTTTATTATTAATTTATGAAAGCAAACAGCGCCTCTTCAATACACTTTTCCACGGCCCCTAGACCAATAAAACACACAACCGGAAAACGTTTGATAATAAATTTCGTGCAGGTATAGCAAACATGTTTGCCACCCAATTTATTGGTCCGAGAAAATCGATCATTCATTAATTACAACCGGATCATCAGGCGGAACAATTTGTACGTTGATATTGAACTACCACATATTTCGTGTTTCTATTTCTTTTTATTAATGTTGCTACAATTAGTGAAACAACAGTAAAAAAATTCACGGCAGTGCCGGCGACACAATCCGTTCAATAAGCAAGATTGTTTAACGTTTGGAACGAAGAAAAATTTTTATCTTAGGGCGACGTGGACTGCTGCGCTGGCTTACACAAAAAATTTCCTTAGATTTGTTTGGTGTTAATCCGACAATTGGTGCCTGAAAGCGAACCTAAACCCAAAAAGGTTACGTTATACACCACTGCCCTGAAGAGCGTCTATTGCACGGTTTTCTTGAGAGAGAAAAAAGGGAATTAACAAAAGTGAATTTTTTCCAAATGTAGGCACTGTTGCTATGTTGACACAGCGCAAAACCAACAAGTTGATCGAAAGCAAAAAATTTCTATGCAATATTTTTACCACTATGCGTGCACGCAGGCTAATCATTTCGGCAACAGATAACACATACGGAAGGGGTGGCAGGTAAATTTTTTTCGTTTCTTTCCGGGCACATAAACAAAAACATAGGTGTGCATGTCCGTTCGATTTATTCCGTTATCCGACACCGGTACGTGTGAGTAAACATTCGAACACAGTCTACGTGACTTGGCCTTAGTGTCAGTTTTCCGATTATCGAACAAATTCATTCGTAACACGTACTTAATTTATATTTACATGTACCGTTAAACAAGTGGCGATGCAACCGGCGAAAAACGAACACACCCTTTTAAACCAAGTTTTTTTTTTTCTCCCAAAATCGACCGAGTAATATCCTATAAAATTACCTCACGCTACCGCAAATAATGAAAAAAGTAGTTTCGTGGAAAAAACATTTTTCAGCATTCCTTTTTGTGAAAACCGGTTAACTGGTCGCGATGAAAAAATAGAACTTATTTTGAAAAAAACATAACAAATTGGAAGCACTCTTATCACTCTAAATTTAAAAATATTCGCTTCTGATAAAGGAAGAAAATCTTAAAATGTAATAAACAACTACTAACCAAAAAAACCGACATGAACGATCTCGACAGTGCGACCTGTAAAGCCCATTAAACGCAAAATTAAATTCCCTTCCGACAATCTGCGTACGCGATCATTTGTAAATAATATTTTCGGTAATAGATATACTATATCGCGATGGCCACTATTTTTTTAAAAATAAATTTTCTCGATTTTCCCAGATTTTTCCAACTTCTGTTTTTCTGACTTGGAATAGCCGTACAGAAAAACCACATAAATTTCCAGATATTTCGTAATATGTCTCTTTTTTTTTTATCAAACTTTGGTACAGAGAATCAATTCTAGAACGATTAATTAAAATTTTATTTTTTGTTAAAAAATGAATAAAATTCGTTACCACGCCTTAATGTTTTTTCAATTACGAACGAAATTCAACGAGATCTTTGATTATTTGTATAAACAGGAAAAAAAAAATAAAAAAGTAATTGTACATATACTGGAGATTTGTAATGGCTTTCAATATTTTCAAGTGTTTCATATGAAACGCAGATAATTCTATATCTTCTTTAAGTTCCCGAACTTTCAGCAATTTCCCTGACTCTTCTTTGATTAATTAAATTCCCCGACACTTTTACAAGTTTTCCCGATTTTAAATGGCCACAATGAATATAATTAATACAACGGGAACACGAATGACGTGTGTGTGTGCGTAACGTTAAGTCGTCTCTTTGCAGTGATTTACACAAAAAAAAGAACTTTTTTTTTTTCATTTCTCGCTAAGGTGCCCCAGTTTACTCTTAGTATAAAAGGTCAACTAATTTTTTTTTTTTTTTCGATTAAAAATCAACTACAAAGTTATTGTATGCAGCAAAACGGTCCAGCGCATATTGTTGTCGGCATAAAATTAACCGAAAGTAGATTATAAAATTTAATCGATCGAGGTGGAAAACTTTCCAAACGAATTAAAATTTATTGCTGCTCAGTGGGATCTACGAAATAGAACGGGGACTAGTAGAAGTTGCATCTTATAAACATACGTTGCATTACAGCACGAACGTGTGTTCGGAACAACATATTGTAATTATGAATGTAAAATAATTAAAACCGCATCTTCATGAAAATTTAGCAACCCATGATTCTGTTCTATTCGCACTTCGTAAAGTCCGTATCATCTCCATCCACCAGAAATTGTTCTTTTATTAAACGCGATGGTTGCTCTATTCCCTAATATTCTGCAGATATGCAGCTACATCATATTCTCAAACCTATCAATTATATGAATAGAAAGGCCAAGAACAGAAATTCATAACGACCAAAGCGTTTAAAATCTGTGCTATCCATCGAACACTTTACATAATAAAGCTTTACGCTGGCTTTTAAGCTGCCAAAAGCAATTCCGTCACACAGCTACTTTTTTGCGCTATAAAGATAAAGAAGGAAAAATGTTGCTACCCCATAGAAGAGTATCAACTTGGAATGTAATCATGTCCTCGTTTGCACTAAAAATGTCATTTTAACATCTGCTAAAAAGTTCAAGCCATTTCCAAAAAAAAAAAAAAAAAAAAATCCTGTGCACCGAATTTAAATTACATTTGTTACGTAACATTTTCAACGGGAAGAAATCAACTTTTCCGCTTTTTCAATATATCCTGCAGAAGGACGCTCACAACACTGTTGAAATTGTAAACATTTCGAAAAAGTGTTATTATTCGCGAACAAAAATATGCAAAATCGACAATCTTAACCGGTCAAGAAATTACTCTACCAATCTTACGTACCAGCATAGAAAAAGTTCCTCAAATATAAATAATAGACGTTGAAAATAGTTTTTTAAAAAAAAACATACCGACTTCAAAATCTGCTCGAAAAATTTAATAAAAATGTAGTAAAAGTAAAAAATACTTACTCGATGAAAGATATACGGCAAAATATATATATACTCTTAAACAACATTAAAAGCTCAGTTACAGTCTTGGGAACATCAAATTCAAATCGTGATATATAAAAAATCATATAAACACAATCACTTGTTTTCTTATAAACAAGTATTAGAAAGATCAATAATAATTCCCATCTGGTTTTTAATAACAGTTACTGTTTTGAATTTAGTGCCGACTCTTCTTTGAGAGGTTTTCCGATGCGGGGATATTAACTCAACGCAAGAGGATTTTTTTTTTATATTGCAGTGTGCAATAGAAGCATACCAGGTCCTAGCCAAACAAAACATCACTGCCAACTTACTAGGCTACCCGTAGTTTAATGACGAATTTAATGAGTACTAATGTTTTACAAATAAATAATAGTACAACGTTGCAGTTACTCGATGTTATAGTGTAATTGCAACGTTGGACTATAATTTATTTATTTATAATATATTGGTAGTTTACGATGAGTAAAAACCATTGCAATGAAGTACCAATGTTGTTTAAGAATTATCGTACAATATCTCCTACGCATATTTTAATGTAAACTTATCAAATAATTTTTTTTTTTACTTTTTCGTGCATTTTTATTAAATTTTTAGCATAAATCTTAAAGTCACAATTTTTTTTTTTAAACTGCGCAAATATTTTTGCGTAATTCAACGTAAAATATGTACTCTTACTTCTAGTACTGTATATAATAGGGGACGGACTGTTGAGGATAAATTATCTTTGAACATACATTTCGATAAAGAAGTTACTAATAATTTACGGGCATTTATCATTGCCTCTTTAATTTTAAAGTTTCAACTGGTCATGTCTATTATAATGAAAACGTTTTGGCTAATTTTTGTCCGATTATATTAAACAGAAAAAGTCCTCCTCTTTTTAAATTTAATTTCGATGACTAATTGCATCCCGATTACGGGGACACCACATCTGGCTGTTAAAATTACTAATAAATAAAGGGTATTATTAAAATTAGTTCACGCGGTCAAAAGTTATGCACAGAAATTGTTGAGACCCGTAATGTTTCCGTCATTCGAATCTACATATATTTTTGTTCATGGTAATTTTTTTTTTTTTTTGGGGGGGGGGGCTTTAAATTCAAATTTCACCCATCGTCTATTCGTGGTAATTAACATCGATAATATTTTAATTTTCCGTCTGACCATATTAAAACCTGATTTCTTTCTAACTTACACTTCAGACTGATAATAATATTTTTTAAGAGTCAATGGTGCGTGTTACATTACTAAAACTTTTTCTCTAAAGAAACCTACTTTTTTCACGACATTTCATGACTGTTGAGTATCTGCGCTCACCGGAGAATCATCGATATAATAATACCTATTATTTTACCACCATTGGTTACACTTTGGAGTTAAATAATCGAAACTTATGCGCGAACAAACATAAAAAAGGAAAAACATCCACGACGAAAGAGAGAATTAAGCCAAAAAGGAAATGGCCAACTTGTATCGTCAACAAACATGTGCATAGAATGACTAACAAAGTATATTTTTGATGGAAAAGACGTAAAATATTCTCCAATTGTAACTCGATTTTTATCATTTAATAATTTACGAATGCGGAAAGTAAGTAATAATAAGAACGCTTAAAAATAATAAAAATCACTAGAGCAATTCGGAATTCGATGACGCGGATCATTACTAGCGCGCTGAATTTGCAAGATCGAATACTATGACGCAACAATTGTTTTGCAATGAAATAAAAATTAAAATAAAAAGACAAAATTAAGCAAGTAAAAGCGAAATATAAAATATATTTTCCGAGTTACAAAAAAAGAAATTAAAATCGTAAAGTTTTTTTTGCGCAATAAAGAACAAAATCCTCGCTCTGCGTTTTTTAATGCAGGCCCTTAATTTTTTCTACTGTCAACCCGAATCTTAAGTATAATACGAAGGGAAAGAAATCCCATTTTAGTTCGCTTTAAAGTTCCTTTTCAAAGAATTTTTCATTCAAGCAAAACTTATTACCAACTCTCCTGCCCGCATCTATCCTCTATTGACACCGATTTATTCCAAATTTACCTGTTGTTTACTCTTCACCATTTTCAACAGATCGAACAGCGAACTATCGTGTTTATATTCGGACCATTGTACTACTCTGGTCGTCATACTTTTTCGCCTATCGTATTTTTTTTAATATTTGATAACGAAAATACCATTGAAAACACAAAAATTGTTTTAGACAAACGGTGAAATATACACCTATACCGGCAAAAAGCTCGCATTAATCGATGATACGTGTTTTTCTTTCGTCATTTACTAGTACCTAGTGTTATTAATCAGGAAGTGGATTTATTATTTTTTTTTTCTTTCTTTAGGCCCGTCAACTGTAGACATATCAACCCAAAGCAAATGACATTTTTATTTTCGAACCAAGACCTCCACGAACAAAACAACACCGCCTAACCGGATTGTGTTCTATGGTAACTTGTTTCTTCAATACGCCAAAAAAAAAAAAAGAAAAAAAAAATGAAAGACTTTGTCGATTTCAAGTGTTTCAAAAACGCTATGTTAGCCGAAGTGACAAATTATTTAATACTCGTGTTTTCGTTAAAAAGGAATTAACATGTTTCATACAAATCTTTGTTATAGCTATTAATTTGGTTAAACTAACCAGGCCATTCTAAAACAAGGACGGTGAGATGACGTGAATGGGCAGATCAGAAGTTAGGCAAATAAAAGGAATGTAAGTTTTATTACTGGACGCTACCAGACGACAAAGAAATACGGATATAATTTGTACATAAATCGATGATTCTTACAGCGGAGGTAAAGCGAAAAATAAAAAAAAAAAAAAAATGTTATGAAGTCGGTAACACTTTAAAACGAATGTACAATAAAAATTAAAATTAGATTAAAATTACTACGCAAATCGAAAACTAATATTATTTTTTAAGCATAAATAGAGGGTGGTACGTACTCTATAAAGGTTTAATTCAAACCTTGTATGGGTATGGTGCCGCTGTCTATGTTAATAAAAGAATCCTTTCAAGGGTTAACCTTCAACAAAGGAAATTCCTTTTACGCCCTGCCTCGCTTTATAAAATTTCCCCAACATCTGCAGCCTATGTGATTTGCGGTGTCCCGGTCAATGGATTTGTAGCTCATTGGTGGTAGGGCGATGATTAGTGAACACAGGTTGGTTGGTGACCTAAATTCTATGAAACAATTGAAGCTACTGGAAAATAATTTTCGAAGAATTCAGCAGCCTATTTCTAATTAACTTTTTAAGAAACTCGTTGCTGAGCTAATTACTTCCGAGTGGCAAAGACGGTGGGACACTGACCCCGTTGGCAGGAAATCTTATGAGTTCCCGCCAGATGTTTCATTACGTCTAAAAATTAAAAATATGAAGATCAATTTTTTCAATTCACAAGTATTATCTGGGCGTGGCAAGTTCCAATCCTATTTATTTAGATTTAAGCTTGCTGATGCTCCATCTCGTACTCTGTGTCCATCGGGTGTTACCGATAATGTTAAACATTTTTTTTGTTCGAATGTCCTGCCTTCTCCGGCATTTGTAAAGCTTATAATATGGCTTCATTCTATTCATCCTCTACTCTTGATAAGAGTAACCATGCGGTCTTCCTGGAGTAATCTTAAAGGAGCAGTGCGGCTTAAATTTACTTTATGTAATCAGAGTAGCCTTCTCCACACACTAATTCAATCGTTAATCCGATGATGTTGATCTGCTTGAGCGGCGTGGCCTTTTCGACATGCTTAATTTACTCTATGTATTATTTTAAGTTATTATTTGTATAGAACAGTATTTACGTATTTCTACTTTTATAAACTTGTCTTTTTATCCTTTCTTCACTATTCCTACAGACTACTTCACATACAACTTGGTCGGTAACAGGACTATGTTTTTCATCGCGTTCCCTTCGAATAATCTATGTACATCTTTTGCAGGGAACTATTGAACACACCACCTTTATTTCGTTTTGTTTAAACTATACATTGCTTTTTAAGTACACTAGTTTCCTGCACTTCGAACACATATATTATAATAAATATATTTCCCCATCCATAATTTTGGAATTAGGGTTAAAAAAAAGAAAAAAGGTAGTCAATCGGAATTTATTTTTTTATACATCTCATCCGGCGGTCCGGGAGTATGGCGAAGAAATCTAAAGAGTCAAGTATAAGCACCTAGAATAGCAATTTTCAACCATTATCTAGAAACAAATGCAAAATAAGGAAAGATATCATCTCTGGGCACTTTAGCCGATAAATGAGAACTAACTTTTTCGAAAGAAATAAAAAACTTACTTTTAACGCATATTTCAAATAATACGTAATCACCAGCACATATTTCATATAATTTATTTTGCGCCCAAAACAACCGTTGACTAGTTTGTTCAGTCCGATTCCGCAGTACTAGAGGCAACTTTCTTTTAGTTCAAATAAAACCTGATTTAACCGTAATGTGCTTGGGATAGGAAAAAATCATTCATTTACAATTTTTTCAGTTTTTCTAAGATCGTGAGTCTTTAATTTGTTTTTCAATTAAAATACCGTCACAATATTCATTTGCAAAAATTTTATTTCGTTTTTCAAGAAGTTTAAGTGTAATATTTTTCACTCTCGTGTATGTATGGATTCGATTTTTATCATGAAAAGTAGAAATTAACGAAAATTTCCGTTTTTAAGCAGTAAAAAAATGTTTTTCTCATTTTTTTTTTTAATTTTCGTAACTTTTAGTTCCTCGCGGAAATGTATAAATTGAACGTAATATTAAACAAAAATATTGTTGGCATTTACAATTGGAGCTTCCTTAATTTGTCTTGTTGACAAATAAATATCGAGCAGGCATCCAATATTTTATTTGCATTCCTTCCTCTAGATGCTTTTGAAAAAGTAAAAAAAAAAAAAAAGCAGTATGCCGAAAACAAAATCCGGACGATCATTACAACGTGCTATGCAGCGCAAAATAATGGATCGCTTTGTTACACTGATTTCAGTGAAACGTCTATATATGTATATATACATATATATATATTGAAAATTTTTAATGAAATTCTCATTTTGTTAAATTTTTTTGATTCGGAATCTTACAAAGTTTCTTTGATCATTAATGATTATTATATGTATACAGCTAATACATGTGTATATTCATTTGATTCGATGAATTTCTTCAACAGATTGAGTAAGCTAATCGAGTTCTACTAAGAGTGATATACAAAAGAATAAGAAAAAGAATTTCTGTATCATTCGTTTTAAAATAAAACGCGTATCTAACGATTTCTATTTAAAACGGTACATTTAATAAACGTTTTATTGGCATGCCTTTAGGTCTTTCACGAAAAATCTTTGAACGAAATACTCGGCCCGGAAGCAATAAAATGCCAACGTAATCGAAATGTTTATAACTCGGCACACATTATACGGCAGAATAAGACGGTAAAAGGCATAATACAATATTTGCGCAATATCGCTTTTAGGAAGCACATTATTAACCACATACTTGACACACTGGGTGAATTTGTTAACGCTTTCACTTTTCACGTCAAATCTTCTATATGAATATAAATGAATTGTATTTTATCTAATCAGAATCATATTTCTGTGTAATTATTTCGAATGTAGTAAATAACAAAAAACCCCCAGATAGAAAAAATTCCGTCAACTATTAAACCGTTTAAAAAGAAATTAAAAAAATTACGCATTAAATCCTGAAATTATTTAATTAATCTTACTTATTTACTCAAGCATGCACATCAACAGGTAACGCAAGAAAAATTTAGAAGCTCGTAAAAAGAGAAATAAAAACCAAAAATGGTTAATCACATTTTGAGCAAAATAAATACTTCACATATTAAATATAATTAAACGTCACGAAGTACATGCAGATCAACGACTATACTAGCTAATTTACTGGATTAATAAATCTTTAAAACAAAATTGCTACGTCTTCAAAAATCATAGTGTAGTCCCGACATTTTTCAATAATGATGAGTCACGAAATTCGTCACTTACAAATGTACATTTAAATAATTAGCGAAGAATATAACTACTTACAGGGCCAGCATTTTCTGAAACACAGTATCAGGCCAACTTTAGCTCCCATGGCTTAAGAATTGTCGATTCCAGTTCGAAATCGAGAAAATACGTCCCGACTGCGGTGCTAATAATAATATTGGTAAAATTATCGACAACTACTATTCGAACTCTCGGAAGTAAACCAGTTCGGCAAGAGGCAGATCAACCGAATGGATGCGGACAGCGTTACCATTTTACAGCTAGTAGTGAAGACGTCGACTAAAGGACATGAGGACACTGATAGATTTCAAGCAGAGTGGCCCCGATTGGTGACCGCTTCTCTATGTAATACGGAGCTGTACACGTAAACATAGGACGAAATAAACTCGAACACAAATACGGCTTGCATAAATTTATGTGCATTATACGGATCAACTATAAACAAGAATGAAACTGATTTCCAGCTAACATGTCAAGCTACTTCAAAAGTTGGTCGCATAGAAAAATACGCGACAACAATGATTTGTACGATTAAAGCTTCTTCGCCTAGAGAATATATACATATATAACAATAGTAGCATTTCAGACTTTAAAAAAATTAATACAAAATCAACATCTCCCAACGTTACAATTTTTAATGCACGATAAGCGTTAAATAAATAATAATTAACTAGTAATAAAAATAAATTTCAAAACGCAATACCGACGTTACCTAAACTAAAAAAATGTATAGTCCAAGATAAAACTTCAATTATATCATGCATAGCGTTCGATCGTACGTAAACTATTCATCGCGAGAAAGTGTAGGTGTATATTTAGAATAAAATTCTTAAACTAGCGATGAAAAGAAAATTTCTATTCATTCGTCTTCCTACAATTTTAGTTCGTGATAAAATTAATAAGGTAAATGCATTTTTATATGCGTCATTTCTATTAGAATAATTTTAACATTTCATTTTAAAACAATACACAAAACGTATATTTACAATAACTTATTATATATGTATATTATAAACAATAATATGTAACAAATTATCAACACTTTAATATGCGAATAACTAAATTTAATATTTTTGTTCCTGAATCGAATAATTTAATTTCTTCAAAAATAATAAATAAATGAATGAAATATTAAATATTGCAAAAAGACAACTGTTAAAATGCTTTACAGACTTTTATATATATATACATATAGATATAGATATTTTTATTCTTTACAATGATGTACCTACTCGTACTTACTACAGCCTTCGACACCAGCTTGACTAAACGTAATTATAACTTTTATATAATTTCTTTTTGACGTTAAATATATAAAATCAAACTACTCGCCCACAAACAATTTATTAAATACTAACTCACTACCTTAAACAATAAAATCCAAAATTATCAATAGCAACAAGTACTCCAATGCACAACTGTATACATATTGTAAATTGCAAACATCCATTCCCACCTACTCTCACCTATTAAGTATAGAGTTACATTCAGTTAATAAAAAGTAAATCCAAATGGTAAATTAAGTATAAAGTTAGTGAAAAAAAATGGGACAATATTACACTACCTAACCATTATGAGCATATACAAGAACCTGTTTGAATGGGATGAATTTAATTTAACATATGTACAGTTTGTCTAAAATCTTCAAAGCTTTTACAACCCAGAATATTTAATTTACTCTCTCCCTTTCTTTCTTTCTATTAATTACAACGTAATTCTTAGACTACCCCCCATTAGAAAAAATGTCCCAATTTTATGTAACGTTAGTTATATTTTATAGGATTTTCGTTATTGTTATTTAAAAAATGTCACAATTTTATGTAACGAAAAAATGTTTTAATTTTATATAATGAAAGTTAAATGTTAGGATAGGAGATAATGCAGACACACAAATTATTTCATACCATACCAAAACACCTCAAAAGGTTATCTTTTAATCGCAAATCCACTAATTCAGAAATGGAAAAGCGGCTCTTACAATATTATAATATTAAAAATAAATTGCTAAAGACTAAAGATATAAATAACCAAATTGGTGACGTTTAAGAACGGCACAACAATTATCATGCTTAATCAGATATAAATTAATTTTTGCCTAAAACTAAAATCAATTTCAATACTAATCTTTCAGTAGTTTAAATGATTTTATAATACAAATATTTTATGCGATACAATGAATAGGAAATAATTTGGTTCTATAATACTTTTTTTTTTCTTTAAGGTAAGCAAATTAGAACCAATTATTACTAAAAAAATTCCAAATTCGTTGAATGTTTAGTAGTACATATTTTTTCTTCGTAACCGAATTGAACAGGATAAAACACTTTTTGGCTTTTATTTTATTAGCTTATATTTAATTACTTTTTTTCGATACAAAATTATTTTGTAAGTTGTTTATATATTACATACCGGCTAGTGCATTATATTAGGATGTTAAATATTTCTCCTATGTTTTTATAACGAACTTGTAGAAACAAAAAAAAAAAAAAAAGAAAGTTTTTAATTCGATTTCATAATTATCTTTTATTTTGGAATACATACAGTCACATGTAACCTGTTATGAGATGTGGCAATTAGTTTAAACAAAAACTGAACAATTCGTTAAATACGGCGGCAAATGAAATTGTACGGACGAAAATAGCTGAAACTAACAAATGTCAATCACTACTTTCATTCCATTATCATTATTATTGTACTTCTTCGTTTATAAATACTTTAGAATATGTAGTTAGCTCTCAAAAAGTTTCCATTACATTCAGACAATACACACCTTCCCGTTTATATAGTTTTAATGTGTAGCAGCGTTTGCCTCCTTTCTTTTCTTTTTTCTCTTTCTTTTGTTTATTTTAATTTCCTTTTTTTGTACTTTTTATGTATTAGTATATTACTTATAAAATATAACTTCTCGGCGTCGCAAATGGTCCTGGCTGCCGAGCGACTTTAAATAAATAAATTATACACAACCCACATTTATCTTTACAGATATTTCTTTTTTTGTCTTTTTTTAAAAAGATGAACGACTTTTAATATACAGTTTTCGACATTCCCAAGTAATTTTCTTTATTTTTAATAATTAAACAGAATTTTTTGGTAAAACAAAATCACGCTATTGAAGTGTACGACGCATGCGGCCAAAATTAAAGATACTATTCGGTACAGAACTAGAAAAATTCATCTAAAAGTTAATTTTTTTCAATAGTTCTTTCTGATACCAATCGCGACCACAATGTAACATTCTTGTTCTAGTTAGTAACGCTGTAAATTTTTTTACACACTTTTAAAAATCATTTAGTAAGAAATGCGAGTTTTGATCTGAAATTAAATCAACGTATTCCAGAGGTATGTTAGAGAGATAATAAAGTTATTTGTAAGCATTTTTTATTACTAATGCTGGCTAGTAATGAATAATATACTTGTTACAGTTTGAATTCTTTCTTGTTAAAGGTAGTTTGAAGAAATGGTGAAAAAAGTTAATAACTATTATACAGCGAAACTGTGAGCTTTGGCGAAGGTAAAAATATTTAAAATATGAACAGTTTTTTAAACTCGCCTTTACGGAAAAATAGAATAAAAATATGTCCAAGAATTTTAAAATTTAAATGAATACTAAAAGAAAGGAATATAAAAAGTTCAGTAGAATTTATATCTAGACTTTTAAAAAGGTACTTGACGAAAACAAATCTTAAAAAATTACCCCATCCCACGACCATAAATTCGCTATTGATGTATTGATATATTGTTTCATTCCAATAATAGAAAATCGAAAATTTGCGAAGTTCGTTTAATGAAAAATTTCATATTTTGTGAACAAAGAAAATTTTTTTAAATTTTTTATGAAAGCTTACCGATATCTTATTATATTGATGACGTAATACAAGCGAATATTCTTCCCCTTTTAGTACTTTTTTAAACAAGCAAAAATGTAGAGTCGCTAATAATGTTGCAATTAGGGTAAACATCAAAGCAAACGATGAATGCTGATTATTGTATCGCCACCACAGACGACGGTTTAAAAAGACCAGTTAAAATAAACAATGATTTAATTTCAAATAATTATTTCGATTTTCAATATAATTTCTGTATTTTATTGTTTTAAATTACGCATTTTTTAATCTGGTGTTTTTTCTTGTTTTTTGTTTAATTAATTTTTATTCATAAAGATAATTGGGTACCAGAGAAATCTAGGAAAGTAAAGACGGATCCCAAGTAGAAAGGAACTGCCCCTCCTACTCTTATTAGTCCCGTTGGGCTCTTAGTACATTGTGAACCTTAACTTCACAATCCATGAAACCTTATCAAGAGTATGGGACTTACTTTACTTTGCTTACTATTTATTTTTACACAATTTATACAGCCAAAAGTCCTGAACATTGTTTAATAGTATTTTGTAATTGTTTACAATATTTATTCGTGGTCTTAATGAAATCCAGTTTACATTTATTTGTTATACACGCATTGTTGTTATATATATATATATATACAAAATATTAATTAAAAGTAACTCTAATGGTAAATATTATAATATTAGATAATAATGTGACATTAGTCCGAAATAAAGAAATATTTAAAGTTCTTCTGTATTACTCTTTTTTTCCCTAACATCATGTCGTTTTTTGTTGTTTTTTTTTTATATCAGTAGCTTAATTGTTGTACCGTAGTCGCATGAACTGCATTATAACGAAATAATAATAATAAAAAACGTTTCCAAAATTTTAAAGCCAACAAACAAACGAAACGGAAGAGGAAACACGATGCTATTTTCTTAAACAAAAATAAACTTACTGAAAATAACGTCACTAAAATAAAGTTTGCAAATGGATCACCGGAGAAGGCATTTTCATTTATGAGGCTACAAATAGGAAAAACTACACAGACAGCCGATGAAGTAGTAAAACATTCACGTCACTTAGCTCACTCTTTTTATTATCAAAGAACGAGCAATGTGTTGTTTGTTCTATTTCATTACAATGTTTTACATTGTTTATAGTGCTTTTGTGTTGTTTTTAATTAAAGATGGGTTTTCATTGTAATTTTTGTGACAAAAACTTACCAAGCTACTTCATTTTAATGTAAATATAATAATATTCATTTAAAGTATAACGACACTGATGAATGCGACGTGTGTGAAACGAAAAATACAAAAAAAGTTTATATATTAAGAATAACCATGTATGTAATTTCATCGAATGAAATAAAATGTTTGTATAATACACACCTCAAAAAAAGAAAAAATTTGATTACATGCACATTAGGTAAACACATAAAAATTAACCGGGAGATTCTATTGTTTTCGAATATGAAGTAATTAAAATACAAAAATATACACGTTAATTCGTGTTTAATTAAGATTTTAATTTAAAAAGTAAAACGTTCTTCATTCGCATTCCAGAATCTGCTAATCCCTTGAATTGTCACATTACCAACTTTACACGCTTATGTTATTTGTGTTAATTTTTCTTATTTATATGATCTCTTAACTCTGCTATCTGAACAAGTTTCGTAAGTTTCATCCTGATATAATCTTTAGGTTACGGAATTTCATTTATATTAACTTAATAAAAACTTTTGCGATTATCTCGAAAAAGTGAAATGACCGGAAAATCGTTGACCAATCGTACATCTGCATAAATAAAAAGGTTCCTTCACATTTGCCTCTTGTCCCATGTTCACTTTAACAGTAAGCCAAGAGGAAGAACATAAAAAAAAAAAAAACAAAACAATCATAGGGATACAAAAGTATTATTAACTTTAAAAGCACAATGTCATATAGGACTTACAGAACCGTTTTGTTACATACAAGTCAACAACGCACTGTAAAAATCACAATTCGATACAGACAATTAACCGTTAGCGACCAAGATAAATACAAAAAGCGGCGGCTAAAAATATACAGAAATAATATACAATCATTAATCTACGGGGGAGGGCGGGGCAATGCACATACTATTGTATGTAGTGGCTCGATGTAAACTTACAAAATCATAGCACATTATCAGACATGTTAATAATCAGTTCACGTCGTCTACCCTACAGTACAATACTTAGCAAATCTCGCTAATGCTACACCATGGTGGTATAGTAAACTTGTCACCTCAACACTAAAAAGTGCACGGTGCAGGAAAATAAAGAATTTTAATGATTAATTATTTAACAAGGCTGAACGATTTTATCTTTTCCAGTAATGTGGACAAATTTACTTGTGATAAAGACTCATAGTTTTTCGCAGATGTTAATATTATACCGCCAAAGTTTCACGTTTCTAAACCCGAATAAGGATAAAGAAACATTACAAATGAAGGTTCTGTAAGAAATCGTTTATATGAAATAAACGATTTTTACCGTATTTTCGTTTGTTCATTTGTGTGTTAAGTTAAAAAAACGTACCAGTGTCATTAAATTCGTTTGCTTTGATAAATGGCGCGCGAACAAAGTCGTGAGCAAAACTATTGCAACACATTAAATGTCCCAAATAAAACATATGCGAATCATAATTTAACCACGAGAGAAGGATTTAATTTTAGAATATCAATTTTTACTCGGAAAATGATAATTTTTAATAAAAGTTGAAATCATTTTTATAATATGATATAATATAATGTCTCCTTACTTCCACCGTCAATTATTACCGTTCAATTATTTTTCAGTTTTTTCGGAAGTTTTCCACCTTTTTTGGAATTCTATTTTTCACACTAGTTTCTCGCTGCAGCACTCAGAAAAAAACTTAATTCGAATAAAACTCTCGAAAGTAAAAATAGGCAACCATTGTATTATATTATATGTGATTTTAATTTTTAAAGTTTTCTTAAATTTTTTTTCTTACTACGTATTGTAAAATATTAATAATAATAATAATAATAATTATTATTATTATTATTATTATTATTATTATTATTATTATCATCATAATTATAATAATCGGTAGTTAATTGACAGTATTCTCTGCCGGTATTTTGGGTTTTAAAAAGTAGAAGTAGGTAAAAATGGAATGTTTTTTTCTTCTTTTGACGGGGAATAAACTGAAACTTGGAAAAATCTATATAGTACGTAATTTTTACGCGCGAGAATTGAATCGGTTTCCCGGGAGAGTTAGTTCGGCGAAGGAATAAATTTGCGAATAAAACTTTTTTTTCCAATTATGACTCATGCATTTTATTTTTTAATTTTCGCGTGCAAAACGTGAAAATTTATTTTTCGAACATTTCACGATTATTATACTCTGCCATAGATATTTTCAAATTGTACAATTTTAGCCTCGGATTTATTTTTATAGGACCCCAATAATAAATTAACTAACGATTTAATTAAATTACGATTCGAACACGTTTTATTTGGAACATTTAATGTGTTGCAATATTTACTAAAACAAACGAATTTAATGATACTGATAGGGTTTTTTTTCGGGGAGGGGGGGTGCATCGACTATGGCTATTAACTTAGCACAAATGAAATTTTTGAAAGATACAATATACAGCAGAGGGATTTGAACCAAGTTTCACCTGATACCGATGCCTAACCAACTACCCCGCGATAGCTGGCTCACAAGTGTGTATAACATATAAAAAGATAAGTCGTGTTACCGTATATTTTAAAAATATTAATCACACGCATAAAAATGATTAAAAATAAATAAAATGCATGAGTCATAATTGGAAAAAAAAGTTTTATTCGCAAATTTATTCCTTCGCCGAACTAACTCTCCCGGGAAACCGATTCATTTCTCGCGCGTAAAAATTACGTACTATATAGATTTTTCCAAGTTTCAGTTTATTCCCCGTCAAAAGAAGAAAAAAACATTCCATTTTTACCTACTTCTACTTTTTAAAACCCAAAATACCGGCAGAGAATACTGTCAATTAACTACCGATTATTATAATTATGATGATAATAATAATAATAATAATAATAATAATAATAATAATAATAATTATTATTATTATTATTATTAATATTTTACAATACGTAGTAAGAAAAAAAATTTAAGAAAACTTTAAAAATTAAAATCACATATAATATAATACAATGGTTGCCTATTTTTACTTTCGAGAGTTTTATTCGAATTAAGTTTTTTTCTGAGTGCTGCAGCGAGAAACTAGTGTGAAAAATAGAATTCCAAAAAAGGTGGAAAACTTCCGAAAAAACTGAAAAATAATTGAACGGTAATAATTGACGGTGGAAGTAAGGAGACAATATATTATATCATATTATAAAAATGATTTCAACTTTTATTAAAAATTATCATTTTGCGAGTAAAAATTGATGTTCTAAAATTAAATCCTTCTCTCGTGAAAAATATTTTACTGAAACTACTTTCTATCAACAAGTATTTATTATCTAAATCAGCTCTAAACTCACATTAACAGCATCATACAGAAATACAATCAAAGGCGGAAAAGTGTTTTACAAATAAATCAAAACGGCAAGATCTGTAAAAAAGATTAAAGGAGGATTTCGTTTAGAAAATAATAATGAATTTAACGGGCAAATTTTCAAAACAAAATATTAAGAAGATTATAAACAGAATTTAAAATTGAAAAGGAGTTAAATTTTCTATATTAAAAAGAGGGTTATTATTATTTGGTATTTGATCGTTTAATAGATCATTTGTATATTTATGTTCTAATTGTCTTCTATATTCATTGTACTAGAATTACTTTTCTATTACCGAATTGAAAAATATTCACATATAAATTCCAGTACGCCGTTTGCTTTGCCCATCCGTATTATCCGATTATCTGCTGGATAACACGATACACGGTTTTTTGAGAACCGTATTTCTCTTCTTTATTCGGTAATGTTTTATTACGCTAATTTGCTACAATATTCGCGACTCAGCTAATTTTTCCAAAGCTGCATAATATGCTCCAGAATCTTGCGTTAATCATTTATATTTTTAAACTCGATCCTCGGTATATTTCAATGTTTCAAACAGCGAGTAATCATGTAGATTCTTCAAAGTTAAAACTTGTAAGTTTAAGTAGATTAAAAGGTAAAGTAAGTCCCATACTCTTGATAAGGTTCACAATGTACAAAGTCCAACGGCACTAATGGATTACACAATTTAAATATCATTTATTATTCTATTTAATTAAATTATTTCGCTACATTAATATAATACAGGTGAGAAAAAAATACGCGTTTTTTCCAATTTATAAAACAGCATAATGGTGCACCATCTACGTTTCCGACCAGAGAACGGCACGCGAATGCCATTGCTTGAAAAAAGTGCGTATAAAAAAATAACTAAAATTAACGTGTTAATGAAGAAAGACATTATTACGACGCCGTGTTTATTTGTGAATTTGAATTTCTTGCAAATCGCAAAGTGAAACATTCAGAAAAATTCCCTTTGCAGGGCCCGATAAAAAATCGAATTACATGTAATAATAGAATTTTAAAATCAGCTCGACAATTTCTGAACTAATCTCGAAGTACACCAATATTAAAATAATGTGAAATTAAAAAATTTTAACAAAAAATAAAATTAATCTCAATTCAACTAATACCGGCTTGTTTTTAACATAAATGAAGTATGCCGTGTCATTTTTACATTCATTTTATTTTTCCTAAGATGTTTTAAAAATACAAAAAATAAATAAATTCGCGTTCTGTAAAATGAAATAATATTAATATCTGCCGATTTACTATAAAATGTTCCGGATCCTATCTTTTCCTAATTTAAAATATACAAAATTTAAGATAACATTAATAGAATTTAAACCACTAGATTTTTTTTCTTTTTTTTTTAAGAAATAAAAGAGAAATAATTTTCCTCTTTCCGTATTTAATAGACGTTGCGTTTTTATTATTTCGCACGTTTAAATTTCTCTTTCCATCGAGGGTATTATATTACGGTGGCGGAAAAAACAATCGGCTATACATGTATTATTGTCGTCCGTTAAGCGAGACGCTTACTTTTACCCACAGAACACAAAGACTGCCCCTTTAGCTAACGAAACAAACTCAATTGGTGCATGAATAAGCCGATAATATAAATATTCTATATAGAATTACACTAGGCCTATACACGACTTGAAGGGTTCTTCAGAGCTTGATTAACATCGTTGTACTTTCATTAGCATAATCATTCCTACGCATTATTGAATTATCCTGATGATAAGGAACGAAACGAATTATAAAATGGGATAACGAAAGCAACAACGAAAAAACGATAATAACAGAAGTGTAAACACAACACCGTCGATGCGTATAAAGTTAACCGAGCAGAAAATGTACGAATAATACACGAAGGAGAAACAAGAGCAACAGAGTGATAACTTAATTTATTCAGTAGAGAGGAAAACAACGGAAGAAAAATTTAATCGGATTAAATAGGCCAACAAAAACACAGCTTCTTCACCTGACAGTAATTGGAAACGAAATAAATTTCCAAAACTAGTCCTTTCGATAAATTTCGGATTTTTCAGAGAAATAATTTAACAGACAATCACTTAATTTTCAACGTTACGAGTTGCTCGCATCAGAACATCCGCACAGCGTAACGAATAATCCCAATATAACTCTAATCGGTTGATTAGTTTATTACTAGATTAATCGATTTTTAATATTTTCACCGCTGTCGCTGATTTTTAAATTCTACCTACTCCTACCGTTTAACAACGAAATTCTCGTGGTGTAGTTCGGTTATTTCTAAATAACTAAAAATAAGAATTCTACCAGATTTTCTCAATATGTTTAAGCATACAACGTCTAATGTTGTTAAATATTGAAAAGTCGAACAAGAAACGTCTAAATAACAAAAAAAAACAAAAAAAAAACGATATAATTTATAAAAATCGATTTCTGTTATCGGAAAAAAATTTTACGTCGATGCGTTTTTGTCCGAGAAACTAAATGTAACGAGTGAAAAAATACGAAGAAAAACACACATAAATTAAACATCGTTTATAATGCATCAGAACGAAAAACGGAAATAAGTCTGAATAACAAGTTGCCATCAGAGAGATAACAGTAAACTGCAAGTTCTCATTCGTTACATTCTTAACGGTAATAATTCAGCGAAATTTGTCACCTGTGTTTACTCGCTCTGCATTAAGTCATAAAGTGGGAACCACATTGATTTGTATTTTATATGCAAACATTCCGCGCTATGCACCGTAGTATAAACATTGTTCACCCACTTTCAACGTTATCATCGTTCGCATAATCCCCCGGATAGTGCGCCGTGATGTAAACGTAAGCTGTTAACGTTTAAAAAGGGATTGAAATAAATTACGAAACGAACTGTTATACATATCCTTTATAAGCTAGACTAACATCTTTCGTAAAAGCTAAAGAAAAGAAGAGGACAAATAAGTTTGAGACAAAACTGAGTGCACTTCATATACAGTAATGTATATACTTGGAAATTTCACTAATAATTAAAATTACATACATACGCGTAAAGTAACAAAAATCAACAAAAATTTATGAAAAACTTTAATCAATCCTTAATTTATGTTATCAGGGTATTGTAAACAAAATATAATTGATTAGGTGAAATTAACAAATACAATATTGATATGTAAGAATTTATGTGAGACTTATATTTTAAAACGGTACCTGTTATTTCTTATGCCCGATAAAACTCAATCAAACTTATTTTTACATAATTTTTAGTACCAATCCAATAATCTACACATATTAAACACGCGCGTATTAGGCTTAATGATGATTGATAATGTTAAGTCTGACCAGTGTGTACCACACCTTTTTAAAACAACATTCATTATTACAGGCTTACAGCATGAAAAGAAAAATTGTAATTAAAAATGCACAAATTTTAAACGTTTAACAGATATTGTTTCTTAATTGTTTGTGGATTTTTTTTTTTTTTATTTAATAATTAAAAAGTAATTGCGCATATGTCTTTTCATATTTTAAGCATAGTTCAAATATTTTTCGAAAATTTTTGCAATAAATCGGAAGAAAATGCTTTAACGATTACTTATGTGGAAAAAATAATATAGTGTCAATGACAACTGCAAATTTTTTTACATTCATTTAACACAATGAGCAAAGCAATATTCGGAGAAAAGGTAATAGCGATTAATGTTTCTTAACAAATCATGATAGAAAAGAAATAGATAAAAAAATATTTTAAAGAAAGATAAATTCACAAATATCACTATTTGTGTTGTTATCAAGTAATCCAACCGTTTATTAATTTTAAGATGTAACACAAATGTTAAAAGTTTTTTTTCTCTTAATCAAGTAATAGAAATAAGCTTAATGAAGTTATGTCGGCTTCACTTGCAAGACTTACATTCTCCATCACCGCTTTAAAAAGTTTAATAAATAAAATCCTTTACGATTTTGAATAATTCACATGCACAGATTAATATCGATGACATATTAAATAGAAAAATGTAACAAAGGTAGTTTCAATTGTAATATGCAACAGAAATTCTACGAAATAAATTCAAATTTCAATTTTAATATAATAGAATTTCTATACAGAGTATGTACAAAGAAAACACATTCCAAATGAAGATTCATTAATCTACTGTTATCATAAAGAGCTGCAAATGTTTAATGTAATGTTTCACTATCATTGAAAAAATCTTGATCGTGTGTATGCGTCAGACACTAACCATACTTAATTATTACTCAACTAAAGTTTTAATTTTCAGGACCATCGACAAGTTTAGTTCCGCTTCAACTAAAAAAGAGAATTAAACGAATTTCTAAATTATTTAGAACTATATTAAAATCTTTGACGCAATAGGCAAATATTTTCAATAGTTTCAGCACAAATTAAAAGTTACGCGATATTTATTTATAAGAATGCCAAAAATATACAACAAGCTTTTGCGTCTGATTTGCCGCTTTTGCTATAATTAAAGGACAATACGCCATACGTATATATATATATACATATGTCATAAAGTGTACATGGATACGTAACTGATGAAAAATAAGATTGGTTTATGATTTCCTCCTCTCTCCTTTTCACAGACGATATCCTTATCTACTCCAGTTGTAATGATGTGGCCGCCGCCAACGAAGAGATCAATAACTCTTTACCTATCCTTAGTATCTCCCTTTTCTCAATTCACCTCTCTCTCTCTCCTTCAAAGTCTTCTTCTATGGTGTTTTCCCTCCGCCCCTACAATCAAGCTTTAGTAAGTATTATTTCATCTAACATTCCGATTCCACTCGTCAGCTCCTTCTGCTACCTTGGTGTTATTCTCAACAGCCGACTCACTTTCCATGAACACACTAACTATCTCTACAATTCCTCCCTCAAAAGACTCAATCTCCTGAAAGCTCTATCTTCATCCAAATGGGGTGGTGTCCCTTTCATTCTCCTAATCCTTTACAAAGCTTTAATTCTTTCCAGAATCGATTACTGCTCCTTCATCTATGGAAATTTCTCTAAATCTCTCCTCGCCAAACTGGATAAAGTTCAAAACTACTGCCTTCGGTTGTGTATTGGAGCCCTAAAATCTTCTCCTATTCCTGCTATCCTCTCTGAATCTGTGATGCAACCACTTTTTATCCGCAGATCGCAGCTTGGTTATAATTTTCTAATTAAACGTCTTTCTGCGTCCTCATCTAATCTTATCTTCTCCTATGTTAGTATTAAAAACCAATGGCGTTCTGTTCCTCATAAAATCCCGATCCTTTCTCTTGTAGCAGCTCGAGTTTCCAATTTTTCGCCTCATGTCTTTTCTTATTCCAAGCTTCCTTACTTTTCCCATGACTTCTCTAGCATTTGGCAGACTATTAATCTCTTCTCTCTCCCTCTCGAAATCAGCTCCATCGCACATTCTACAATCCAAGCCGAATTCCTCTACTTGCTTGGTACATCTTTTCCTTCTCATCTAACATTCTTCACTGACGGTTCTAAAAATGAGAACGGGGTGGGCGGCGCGTTTACCTCTCTCTTACTGCATCACTCTAAATCCTTTAAGCTTCCTTCCTTCTGTTCTATCTTCACAGCGGAGCCTATCTCCACTTTACGCGCAGTCTCGTTCATTCCATCCATAAGAGGGATCAGTAAATGACTCATTGTCTCCGATTCCAAAAGTGTTCTTCAAGCCATTTCTTCTCCTCCTTTTCATTCCTCTAATTCTATTATTATCTTAATTCGTTTTCTCAAATCCATTCTACTCTCATCCCGTTCCATTACTATTGACCTTTTATGAGTTCCTAGCTATTCTGGTGTCAAGGGCAACGAGTTAGTGTATTTTTTAGCCCGTTCGGCTGCCCACGATGGTCCTTTACTCTGTAATTTTCCTATCTCGGACATCCTCCTTCTTTCCTCAGCTAATCATTCCCGACTATAGTCAGACATCTATCCTTCTCTATTTTCTAATCCCGCCTCTCCTTATCTTCAAATTCAGTCGGTTCCCTGTTGTCAGCCGTGGTTTCAATCCTATTCTTATCAACGCTCCGCGATCGTTTCCTTAATCAGACTGCGTTTTAATCACTCCCTTCTACCCTCTTCACGTTTTCGGTTTTCCCTGTCCTACTCTCCACATTGTCCCCTTCCTAGTTCCATCTCTCCTCTCATATGTGATGCAAACCACATCTTCTTTGAATGCCTTGCCCTTGATTCTGAGCGCTCTGTTTTGTACTCCAAGTATAATTCTTCCTTTGTCCTTTCCTTTCCATCTCTAGATATAATCCCTGTACTCCAATCTTTCCTAAGCTCTGATCGTCTTTCTATTTAACCCTTTCCATAATTTCTGTAGTTCTTGGGTCAAAGCCGCTGGCGCGCCCAAAAAAAAAAAAAAAAAATAAAAAAAAAAAAGATTGGTTCTCCATTTAGTATTCTCTAAAGGAAATATACTTTTCTTATCTTTGATTTTTTTTTCATGTAAAATTTCTTTATAAAATAAAAAAACGCATTTGCTGATTTTGGGAGGAAGTAAAATTATTCGTAATTTCACGTATATTAAATGTAGTTTTTGATATTTGTATTGTAATTTTTACGCTGAAACTTCTTTAAAAGTTAATCCAAATAAATAATTCGAAAACTAACTTCCCAGTTTTAATGTAGTAGTTATGTGTTTTTTCTCTATAGGCAAAATATCCTTTTCAATCTCGCTTCGCCGAGGAAAAATCTTGAAGAAGCCCGTCAATAACATGTAAAATACTTTATAGGAAACTTTGTGAAGATGAGACTGAACTGGAAGTGACACTTTAAAAACAAAAAAAAAAATGTTCACCAAACACATAACGATTAGAGAGCTGCTAGCAAAAGTTAATTATTTTACACCGCATTTAATTGCTGAAAAGTCAAGACGATATTGATACTTCGCGAATGTATCATGAAAACAATATTGAGAACAACCAAAGAAAATTAAAGCTTTTTTCCAGTTCTATAAGCGTTAAGACCCGGTCGATTTAAAATCTCATCCAAAGTTACTACTTCTCCTCGATATAGCCACCCGGACGGTTGAATGAATTTAAAAGTAAATAAACTGCTTTTAGAAATTAGAGTTGACATGGTTACACTTTCATGATGAACGGGATAATTTATCATTAAAAAGAAAAAAAAAAAACTAGTTCACTCTGATGGCGATTCGTCAACAATCTTTGTACGCCGAAGTTTTGTTTATTGAATATATGCATTGGCGCACCCATTAATTGCTCGCGGGGGAGGCTAAAGGAGTAGCATATAGGAAAATGTGAAGGCGAAGGTCAAACAATATCTCTTTCTTCTCCCATTTATATATTTATTTTTATCAAATATTAATTTTTACAGTAAAAAATGTTGTCGATAACAAATTAGGCCATTATTAACAGTGTCCGTTTATTCTCCCGCGGGGGGGGGGGGGCTACAGCCATGAAGCCTGCTCTTGGGTGCGCCATTGAATATATGTGCTAAAGAATGTCACTAAAATTGCAAATTAATCTATTCGTACACTTATCAGTTGAACCAATTTCTGAAAGATATAGGTAAATATACACCGATTTATTCGATCACACTGGAATAATTATTTAAAGGATGATACAAAAAAAAACATCTTGGTGCTGAAATTCCACATATTTCTAATTTTTGATTTGTCAACCGATTATATAATTCGCTTTATTTTCCTTTTAAAAAAAAGTATATAAACAAATAAAAAATTATGATGCGTGTATCAGTGTGTACACGCAGAGGAAGTGAAACTTCTTTGGCTTATATGTATTAAATTCTATAATAAAGTTTCATTTTAAATTAATTTTATATATAAGTAACACATTTATTATTATCATTATTATTTTAAACTGCCCTTAAAAAAATTATTAGAATTGAAAAGGTATCAGTATAAACAAAATTTTCATTTTCAATAAATAATAAATCCAAAAAATGTTATTATACACATGTACAAAAAAGTATCATTATCATTGGTCTTAACTGTACATTTACTCATTTTGGTATACTACCAGACCCAGACAAACACTTATACATACTTACACATACACACAAATACGTTACGTTTAAAAAATAATAATCCGAGTTTCACAAGATAATTTATTAGTTGGTGAAAACATCGTTATTTCATGTATACGGCTTTACACTTTTAATAATTTTCATAACTTTCATAATAATTCCTTAACTTCACTTTTCATATAACCGTATTATTAAAATTGTATTGTTAATATTTCTTCCCGCTTCTTCTCTTATGCAAACAACCGTTGCCCATTTAGTTGATTTCTTTTATCTATCATTTAAGTTATAGTTGTCACTTTGGACTCTTTTAGCAACCGATAACTGAAGCATTCCATTAGATCTTCCTTCTATTTCTTCACACATTACACTACTTCTTCTCCAGTTATCAAGTAGATTCTTTCTATACTGAATAGCTTTATGTTGAAACACACGTTTTTCTTATGTTAATTAATGTTTTAGTTGAATTCAACGTTTACATACATTTTTTAACGGGTACTTTTGTCTTTAGCTGTGAAGGAAGCGTCGTCTGAGAATCGAATAAGCGTACGAGGAAATGAAATCCGTCGACAATATCTAAAATTGAAAACGGCAATATTCTGCTTGGCGCTAATTTTCTTTTACTGTAAATTTTTAAAGAACTTTCTAATATACGCGTGTTCTACACTAAAATAAATTCGAAATGTTTGTTTACATTTTTTGCGGAATAAAAAT
Source organism: Icerya purchasi (assembly GCA_039619475.1). NCBI lineage: Eukaryota > Metazoa > Arthropoda > Insecta > Hemiptera > Monophlebidae > Icerya > Icerya purchasi. The sequence continues at coordinate 62,208,561 of CM077116.1, read as the reverse complement.
TTTTTATTAAAGTATTTTTTATTTTTAGGTTGGATAATACTTTTAAGTAATAAAATAGTGTCCGATGATGTGGTTTTTATTTCACTACTGTTAGATAGCTTTTCAGAAACACGACAAAACGTGATAGTCGAAGATTTGTAATTGCAATATACTGCAAAAAAGGTACGGTTCATTAGTTCGATTATTTTAGTAACCCGTTTACAATTAACAAATTAACTTCTACGGATAAAGAGCGGCTACATGCGTGAAGCTGATTTCGTAAGCTATAAAAAATTAAAACCGGAAAAGCCTTCTATTATCGTTATGTACATGCTGAAGGGACTGCTATGAAAATGGAAATTTCGGCAATTAGCCGCGTTTGGTTCAATGTTGAAACAGGGAGATTGCGTCGGTATCGAGTAGACGTGAACTTGGAAAGAAACCGGGTCGTGAAAATTAAGTACTAAAAGGCAACACGCCGTTGCCTTGCCGTTTAATTTTTAAAACACATTTTGCTTACGCGCTACTTGCGGGGTGAAAAAGTGACAATTTAACTCTGTAGTTAGATTAACGGGAAAATAAAACCGAGATCTGCTTTTTTAGCAGCCACATTTCGAAATCAGAAAAATATTACATTTAAATTGTATGTTCCTATCACATGTAAACTGTACACGACCGATTGTTTTGAAAGTCATAAACTTTTAGTTGTTGCACAGTGGGCTGTGGAAAAGTTTAGTTCTTACGAACATGAGATGAAAGTTACACAACGGCGCACGTTCATCAGCAAGGAGTAATAATCATTTTAGGGAATTGTCCGACAATAAATATGTCAAGTTGAAGGGGAAATCCGTTTAAAGCCGCCTAATTATTATTTAAAAATGATGATTCGCGATGTTTTAAGAATAAGCAGGTAAGAAATATTTCGGTAAAAAGGCTGGCATTTGACGACATGGCCGAAAAAAAAAACATGGTGTACACAGTGTTCGTGCGAACTGAAGCTGCAACTACGCTATATTATTAGATCTTTATTATAAACACACTGTTCACTTACCTGGCGAACTTTGAGGGTTGGCCGAGCTGTTGATGGCGATTAGCGAAGTTTGCGTTGTTATTTTGGAATTTTCTGACGTCGTAGGCGGCTTTACTGGCAGATTCGGTAACTGATGAGATTTTTGTACGGCACTGATCATCGCCACAGGGGCACTTGACATAAGATCCCACTGGCGTAACTTCTCGCGATCGATTTCGAAGGTCGTCGTAGTTGTTGCCGACGGCGGCCGAATGGGGTACATGCCTTCCTCTAAAAAAGACTGCGACCCGGTCCTCGGATGGTACTTCTTTATCGGCGATTCGGTTTTCTGCGGTAAATCTTGCTCTCTGCGGCCGCTGCTCTCGTCCGCGTAGTAGAACGCTTGCGGCACCGTTCCGCCGTTGGTCGCTCGAGGATTCAGCCGTTCGTAGTGAACGCCGTCGTCTATTTCGTTGCCGGACGATCGAATTTGCCTGCGGATCTTTCGCACGTCGCGATAATCTTCGGTATATTCCTTGGCCGTTTGCTTCGACTTTCGAATTTGAGCGGCGCTGATGCAGTCGTTCACGTACGTTACTTCGCGCGATATGCGTTTAGTTACCACTGGAGCGTTTGTCGTCATAACGATGTCGACCGGATTCTGATGTTCGTTGTTCGTTTTAGCGGCCGTTCGTTCTGAACGTCGCGTGTAATCGGAACCGACGCTTCGTAAGCCGGTTCCGTTGGCAACGTCGTTCGGGCAAGTACCGGACGATGGCACTGTCGTCGTTTTACTGACGGCGGTGAGACCGGTATCGGCTACATCTAACAGTCCTTCTAACGACCTGGTCCGTCGAGCGGCAATAGTACTGTTGTTCGGAGCGATGCTGTTTTTATTGACGGATCGCGAGTACAAGTTCTTAGAATCGCTCAGAGGTTCCGGAGTTTCCGACCGGTAACTGAGTTTGTTAATTTTATGGAACACTTCGGAACTGTACAAGTTTTTCTCATCTTCCAGCGTATTTTTATCCATTAAGCTGATCAGACGAGCCGTATTGCGTACGTCCGCTATTAATTTGGCACTAAACGAACTACCATCGTCGTTGACTAAGACGTTAGTTAATTTTCCGTCTGTATTCTCAGTTCGATTATCGTTTTTTTTCAGTACGTTCGATAACGCGCTCTCCAACTTCAACAAGTCGCCGTAATAATAGGGTGCCGTTTCTGCGCACATCTGCATACCGGGTTCACCATTATTATTAATATTATTATCATTATTATCATCATTATTATTACTACTAATATTACTAATATTACTATTACTATTATTATTATTAACTGTATTGTTGTCAATTTGAGATCGGACGTTCGGTAACTGGTTGTTTGTTAAATTACTCAAATTATAATACGAATGCAGTTCCGTCTCTGGACGCTGAGCACGATACTCCAACGCGGAATCTTGACCGTCATTCGGAATTATTTCCGTACTGTTTGCGACCGAGTCCGCCTCTTCTTTTAGTAAACTAATCGACTCTTCTTCCTTATCATTTTGCAGAACAAACTCTTCTATCGGTGGAGGACTAGTTGGAATTGGCGGCGGTGAAACTAGATCACTATCGGACGACGAGTCCTGCTGCTGCAACGACTGTTTTTGTTCTGCCGCACAACCGAGATAGTACGAAGCCGGCCGAAACGTATCCGACAGACTGAATCGTTGACGATTGCTGGCCAGCGATGAATCAAAGTCTTTCGAAGCTTCATCGTCAGCATCGTCGTCCGATGAATTATTCGATTTATTCATCGGCAACGTGCTGGTCGAAGACGAATTCAATATGTCCGGCAAGGTAGAGTGAAGAATCGAAGAGCGTACCGGAATCGGCGATCGCGTGTTTAACGGTGCTTTCTTATTTCCCACCTCCGTATAAACCGGTTCGGTCGGCGTGCTAGAGGCTTTATACAAGTACTCGTAGTGCGAGGAAGACCTGTTCCCGTTGTCGCCCAGTGTTGCCTTTCCGTCTTCGACCGATTTCACGACCATGTCGATGTACGAATTTTCAGCGTCTTCCGACAATATCGTTTCCAGGATCAGCACTTGCGAAGCGGACGACGCCGAATTCGAACGAGAATGCGAAAACAGATTTCCGCCAGTCGACGGCTGCGGCGTCACGTTAGCCTTACTAGAGGACGACGGCTTCATCGGCATATAATGCTCTTCGTAAATCGCATCCTCGGCCAGTCGATCGTCGTTGTCCGCTTTCCGAACGGTGAAGCTCGAGTAGCCGGCATCCTCGTAGACGACCTGCGAACGAGCACTGTTGCAACCGTTCCCCTCTTTCAGCCGTTGTTCCGGCTTATCGCTGTCGTCGTAGCCGGCACTGTGCCATACTTCGCCGTCTCGGTCGACGGACGATCGATCACAATATGGCTGCTGTTGACGTTCATGTTTACCGTCTGCACCGGACGACAAGAGCTCTTCCGCGACGCTACTTTTCAGATGGGATATTTGAGCTTCGTTCAACTGGTAGTGACTAGCTGATACCTTCAGCGGTTCTCGGAAGTGTACCTTGCCGGTATGGCACACGGAATTTTTCTCGGGAGCCGGCGGAGGTTTCTCGAATTCTTTGATGCGGTTTTGCACGATGCTGGGAAGTGGTGCGACGACGCGGTCGTTTCTCGCATCGTCCGTTTTTTTACTATCGGCCGCCGAGGAGACCAGATCCGGTTTTTGGCCGCACAATACGGACTTGACGGAAGAACATCGTTTATGGTCGTCGCTGACGTCGTTCGGCTTGAACGTGTCGTAGCCGCTGTCCGAATGCTTGCTGCTTAAAGTTAACATCTCCTCATTGTCGAGCGAAGTGGATCCGCCCGAAGTTGCTTCAACGGACTTGCATTGCGAATCGGTCGCTTTACTCGGTTGTTGTTCTCCCGAAGGTGTAGTAGCCCGTCGGTAATCCGTTGCGAACGATTCGTCGTAATCGCTGCTCTCTGACACGCTCTCACTGCAACCGGTCGAGCACGATGACATCGACGAGCAGACCGACAAAGCCGATCGCGATTTTTTCTTCGTTTCGCTGGTGATGTAGTCTGTAAATGTTGCCCGAAAACAAAAAAAAAACAAAACAAAACAAATATTGCAAAAGCGCGCTATCTCTACATTTACATAAGCAAATGTTCGGCCAATATTCTACATGGTGTGCGACTGTGTTTAATCGCGAGCCGGATTAGCAACGACGAGCAGTTTCACAAAGAAGCCGCGTGTGTTCGAATATAGAATTTTTTTTGTTTTATAAATCAAAAATTCAAAAAAAAAAAAAAAAAAAAAAAAACCAAACGCCGTATACAAAATTTTACACACGTCGGGAGTTTTCTATTATTAATTTTGTCGGGTGTAAAAAACGGCGTCAATTTTTAATTTTAATTTAATGTCTCGATTATTGTTTCTTCCAAAACGGTTCGCCAAATGCTAACAAAAATTCGTGTATTTTGTGTTTTTTTTTTAAAAAAAAAAAAAAACGATTAGCATTTTAGATAGCGGCGCAATTAGTTCCGAAAAATAAGCGTATTACAAATCAAAGATTAATTAACATTTTCCGATTGAGATGGGGTGCGTCTAATTTTTCGAAAAACATTTTCTTTTTTTGCATTTCCGGAAGCTAGTAAAAAATAATTTATAGGATGTTTTGAAATTCTGAAAATATCGCGTACATTCGAAACAATAAAATTATGAAAAATTTTTTTTTTTTCGTAATTTCAATTTTTGTAAATTAACTTGCTCTTGTGTTGTTTTCTTCTTTTTACTTTCTTTTATCATTATTTTATAAAAGCGAGAAAAAAAACAACAAACCATCATCATTACAGTGTATTGTAAAACGTGCTGAACTATTTTAAAATTTCATTTACATCCGATTTCGGAAATAAGCGGCCCCCCTTTATTGCCTTCTGTACGAAATTTACGAACGACTCGCGATTAACAACAGCTGCAATATGAACACTTACAGCGCGATGTGCGAACACAAATGTGAAATGGCCTTTATTTAGTGTACGCGATAATGTTTTAGCATTAACAGAGACACATTATTAGTCGTGACGGATCTGCCAACGTTCTCGCACAATAATAATATCGTGAAAAATTATTTTTGATATTTCAGCTTCGTTCATTTTGAAGAAATGGTATACGCACGTAGCGATTTTTTGCGTTAATTGAAATCGAAATTGTTGAAAGACTACCGAATTCTTTCTTTTTTTTTTTTTTTTGAAATTTTACCTACTAAATTATGAACGGGGAGATCCGTCACTCGGAAATAATATGACGAAATATTTTCGCCAAAAGAGCTTCCTACCTTTAAAAAGCCATTACAGTCTAATTAAAAAAGCTGTTCATTAAAACTATTGAAGCGATATTAAAAAATAGTTGCAAATTTCGCACGTTATTGTTAAGGCGTTCGTGCATTTAAAATAAATAAATAAATAAATAGAAAGCTAGTAAATGCAAAAACGCTGAAAGTATTTAGTAACGTAATTCTCAGGTATTTACCGAGAAAAGGAATTACAAACTATAAGAGGTCGTCTTGAAATTGCAACCATTTCGCATGCCGAACATGAAACGCATAACGGGACGTTAGCCTGTTGAACTTGAATTAAAATTTCCGAGCAGGTTCGCTCGCTTGCTTCGTTCGAAACGAATTTCGATAAAATCTCTTCGATGATTCGCCCGAACCGTCCGAAGTGTCCTCCGGATCCAACTCGATAACTCATTACGAATTATCGGTCTAAACGAGAAATTCGACGAGGATAGGGGAAAAAAAGGTTCGTAGCGGAAATTTGTAAATTTCATGGAAACGAAAAAACTACGACGATTTTATTTTCTTTCACAAGGAACACCACAAGGAGAAATATTTTTTTGTTTTTTAGCGGAGAAATATTTTTTTGTTTTTTAGCGGAGAAATATTTTTTTTAGACATGATTTTATAATTCTTCGTTACGTAAAAATGAAGTTCCCTTAGCGACAGTCACGTTCAATCTCTTCAAATTTAACGTTAAAGTCCTATCTTCTCTCAATTGATCGAAACAAATAGGTTAGTTCTACTTATTGCTTCTTTTTTTTTTTCGAACATTTTTTCATTTAAATTTCAACTTCCGACACTACTGGATATTTTCTACGTCTGTCCTGGATTTTAACAAATTTGCAAATAAAAAATATTTTATAAAACATTTAAATCTAATTACGAGAAAATAGTAAAAAAAGCAGGTGTAATTCGGCCTAGCCCATTATTAACCCTTAAAAGTGAAAAATGGTTCGCGAAAAGTTCCACTTTCAGCTGACGATGGAACTCGAAAATGTTATTACAGATAAGGATATTGACAGTTTTCGTTTGATATTTTCGCAGCTATATTTATTCATCATAATTCTAGCAAACAAGATGGTTAGAATTCTCTGCAAGCACCTTTATTTGTCGGGTAATTTCGGCGCCGTTAGCAGGAGGTAATGTTTAAATGTACCAGCAAAAGTTTTGATACGAATATTTTTTCGTCTAAACGTGCTCAGTAGCCTGAGAACGTTATAATATTGTTTATATTCTTTTAACGCAAAAATGTACTTTCAATTTAACGAACGAAAGACCATTTTTACTCGGAGCATCTTTCTAGCTGCTCGTATCTGTTGACATTTTTCTAGCGGACAATTTTTTGATCTTTATTCCGATTCAATTAAGAATAATCTTATTTTTTCATTTTAAATTTCATCACTCTGGCAAAAAAAAGAAAAACGTTATTCAAATTTTACTTATTTCAAATTTTGTAAATTATTATCGTCGAACATTACATATTTACGTGCAGGCTTTTTTTCTTCTCTTATCACTTAGGAAAAAAATTTCAAAAAAGCCTAACAAATTTAAATTTTTTTTCTCTAAACAATACTCGAAATAGTATTTTTTTTATTTTTTCCCGTCCTCATCATTTTGAAATTCAATCGGACCCTATCATCGTGAATCCGGATAACGTTGTGTTTCGGTTGGAGCCTCTTTACAACGTTCTTTCTCGGTATTTTAGGTAATAACGTTATGCTAAAAAAAGAAAGGCATAGACTAAAAACTCTACTAGCTGGAGCATAAACTCTTCATATGAAAATATTGTTCAGGTGGTTGCCTGGTTTACCCTATGACGCTGGCCAATTACGAACAAAACCAGCTCGGACTTGTTATTTTAAAGCGCTGAGATGTATCGTAGAAAATTAACTGTAGCAATATTACGAGAATATCTGAGCTAACTGCTAGATATAATAGCATTGAACACATTGTTAAAATTCATCATTTAAGACGGCTATTGTACACTTGAAGATGTCCTAGGGTGATTGTGTCTGTACTTTATTTTTATCAAATTTGATGCGTACGCAAAAGTTTATTGTCAGATTCGAACATCAGATTGGTATTTCAAGTGAGACTTACTTGTCGTATTTAGATCCGAATATATCTGTTAACAGGAATAATATCAATAAGGAAGCGGTATTCGCTAATGAAGATACAAGGCAAAGCAAACGTGAAATAAATCCGTTTTTCCCACCCGGCGTAATAATTTTTGGAGCGTTTAAGAAAATAAGTGGATCGAGTTTGTTTTGCTCGCCGCTAACTTCTCTTAATAGTATAGTCATTGGAGCTGTCACATTTCAGTCTGACTATATTCCAGCCAAGTCTTATCTTCGAAGGTGGTTCCAATTTTACAAGGCGTATTTCTTTTAAATATCTACCAACAATAATTTTCATCACACAAACATTGCGATATATATATATATATGTACATATCCATGTTGAATTTCTTTACAAAACTTAGGCCAGTTGTTATTTTTTTTATTGTCCAAAAACGATTGTAATGATCGTATGTTTTTCTTATACGAAAATCATACGGTACATTATGTAAGAATTTTCACAAAAATTAGTAATGAAATAAAAATAAAAGGCGTAGAAAAATTTTAACTGATACTAAATTACCGGTATATTTAAAATTAATCAAAAAAAAAAAAAATAATAGAATTTTCTTACATACGCTTTATGAAAGTTATGTTATTTTCAGTTCAAAATCTATAGGCGATATTTGTATTCTAATTTTTCGTATAGAAATAAATTTTAACGAGATTCAAGTTTTTCTGTGCCTCTTCGGAAAACAAAAGATTGTCTACTTCTGCAGGTGAAATTAAAAATAGATTATTAATGCAAAATCATTTTAAATTAAATATAATATAAAACGGTTATTTAAATAAACTCGGTATCGTAAAAAAATTTAAATTCATTATTTTATCAGAATTAGTAAATGTTTTTAAAATTAAAAATATATACATCACTTTTTTTTTTTTCTTTTTTTTGACTTTGAAAGGTGAATAGCGTGGTTAAAATTTTTAAGCGTCCGATTTCATATTCAATTCAAAAAACGGTAAATTTAAAAACCGACTTTATTTATTTAGCCAAAAATTAGCTTTCCTTTAAAAAGTTGAAATAAAAACGTTCAAAACGATTATTGAAGCTTAAATTGTTTTAGAATTCTTTTTTTTTTTTTAACGTAATTTATTATCAAAATAGAATGTTTATTCAGTTTCAATTGTTTTCGGTGTTACAATTAAAGATTAGATGAAAGTTCGGCTTGTTCGGCATCATTAATTTAATAGAATGCTCTATTAAACGCCGGTAATCTGTAATTCGTTTCCATTATTCTATGCGATTTTTTAATGATGCAAATTGAAACCATTTCTAAATAAGAGAGGCGGAACGGTCAAACCAAAATGGCCGAAAAGGTCAGGCTAAAAAGGTCGAATCGAGGCCTACAATTACGTATACTTATTCCAGTATCGTCCTATTTGGACACAGTTCTCTTTTGTACACAAAAATATGAACAAAAAAAAGATTGACAAAAACTGCTATTAACTGAAAAATCTTTTCTTTTTTATTTACTTTGCATTATAAGCATGTGTATAAGGTACGTATGTACGTACAATATATATATATATATATATATATATATATATATATATATATATATATATATATATATATATATATATGCGGGTAAAGAAGAACAGTTTGTTTTTCCAAGATGAGCCGATTTTAAAAATTGTTTCGCCTTTGAAAGCTTTTCTACTGCAGGTAGAGTTGTAGGCTATGTTCTATTTTCAAAATAATTAGAGTTCCGTAAAAAAATTCGATATTCCGCAAAAAAATAAATATATATTAGAATATATATTACTCTTCGACTACAAAACTTAACTTTTTCGGTTGTTTTATTTTATTTTTGTTTTTTGAATTATAAAATAATGACCACTTTCTTTTTCTTTTTTTTTAAATTGCTATTATCAATATTATTATACCCAGTTTTTAAATACTTCTTACCAGGGCAAAGCCGAGTGTTTCAGCCAGTATATTATAAAATTGCGAGACAAAAAATTTGAAAATCGGCAGACCATTTTGTAGGCTAGAAAGCATCCAACATCCTACCTGTATCCACATTTACGATTAGATAAGATCGCAGCACTTTTTTTGTTCTATAGTGGTCAACCGACATTGAGAAATTTGTGTAGATTGAATTAACATAGTCAACTAAAAAGGTGCAACCGACTCTGCGATTTCACAATAATAATCATAATAATAATCATAATAATAAGAACAATAGTAATAATTTTAATTTAAGGCGTTAAATAAAATTAAAATTGACCTGATGGCATCCCTGAAGACAAAACTAAATGTTACATTTGGCATCACCGATGAGGATAAAATTATTACATCAAGGATTTAATGCTACACCGGTTACAGCGATAATTAGAGCAGATATGTAATGAGTACTGAAATTCCAAAAAGAATATACGCATCCGTATTTATTCGTAATCATCGTTTTCAAAGATTACGTTGAATTAAGTAACTCTACTAATATTTCTTTCATCAGAAAGATTATTGTTCAATCGAGGGAGTTTAATTTGTCGTAATTTCAAAATTCAAAACGAACGGTAACCTATAGTTCGTTTAGATTACTGAGAAATTATATTTGTTTTAAACAGATCTATCTTATTCGGATCAATATTTAATGAACTAAAACATAAAATAGGTTTACACAGTGGAGCAACATAAAACCACCACGGGTTTCGGTTAAATTTTTAATATTCCTTTTAAACCTCTGCGAATGTTATAAAATTAACTGGATTCATCCGCGGATAGAAAAGGTTCGACAATTACTTTTTCAGTTAGTATAACATAATCGTTAGATTTTTGAATAAATGCAGAGAAACAACTTTAGGAACATTCGTGAGACTTCTGTTCTCGCTTTATCTAGCTAGGTCAAAAATTTTATTACGCGTTACAAAAGAGAACATCCTGGCTAGAAACATCACACTGACGACTGTAAATTCTACTTTAAGAGAAAATCTTTTAAAAAGAGACACTTAAACGAAATCAATTTCTTTATATAAATATATGTAATATTCTTAATAATTGCCGAACGACGGAGAGCTAGCTCAGGGAGAGAAGTATATCGAAAAATCCTTCGATATACCTGGATATCGGGAGAGCGGCGAAAAAATCTGCACACTTATGTCGATTCTGATAATTCTAACAAGTTTATAGCCAGCAAGGGGGGAAAATTTAAAATTAGACGTGCAACTTCGGCGCGCTTCTTCGTAAGTTTATTCGATAAATTTTTCTTATTCAAGCAAATATTGTCAGTGCGAAATCTGTTGGAAGCTTTTCCCGACGTTTTTATGAAAAAGGTGAACATTTCCTTTTTGAACATTCTAAAAGACAGGTTAATCGTAGAAAGTGGAAAACAGTTTCGAACGTATTCATTAGTGAGTTATAGAGTATGCTGGTGCACATGTTTAAGAAAAATACAAAAGAAGAAGTAAATGAACGTATTTAATAAGTCGCGCATATACAAAAAAAATTAATAATATTAATAATATCAATTTAGACAAAAATCGTCCTCAAAAATCGGGATATTACCGTTTCGGGTATTTTCAATTCAGGGTTCTTTTAATAATTATCACTAGGGGAAACGCTTTGGATTATTGGTATTATTAAGGGTCGGCGATGGGCGCAACGGCAATGGATAAAAGCCGTTAGACAAAGTGTTTTCCGTCCGTTTTTCTTAACAACTTGGTAATTAGTATCGCTTCCGGTGGAAATGGGAAAAGAGATGCCGGAACGTATGTAGGTTCGGGAAAATAAAAGGAAACAACGTCATCGCCTAAAACTTCATCATCGATTATAAGAAGATTGAAAAAAGGATAAAAATTACCTTCTTCGGAAGACATGTTCCTACTGTACAACCTGGCCGCAGTGGCGTAATTATTACCGCTGGCGTAGTATTCGTCCGTATACTTTTCTCGGTGGTGATGTCTGCGATTAGAGCTGGCGCCATCTTTCGGTCGAGATTTCGAATGCCTTCTGTGTTTAACTTCTTGACCGCTGTATTCGTGTCCGGCAGAAGAACTGGAATGGTGGCGATGGTGGTGATGGTGGTCATCTTTCGATTTTGAACGATGCCTTTTGTGGTCGTGTCGGCGATGGTGTCGCCGATTATCCCAGCACGATTCGTCCCTAGATCTCGATCTATGGTGTTTTCGATGTTCGTGCCGATGGCCTGAAGCGGCCGGCCTGTTTTCGGAGCCGAAGTCGGTCGACCTGGATCGATGATGACCCCTGAAGTCGTCGTTTTTGTACGGTTTTTCGTCATTCGGCCTCGACAAATCCCAGGAACCGTCGCTCCTGTTTTGTTCGCTCCAACCGGAGGAACTGGTAACAATGTTGGACGAACCGGTGCCCTGACTGAAATTTTCCTTCGAACTCTTGCAAAGTAAGCTTTGAGCTAAACTGTAGTTCGACGAAGCGTTATTCGATTTACGAGTCAACGGAGACTGTAGCATTCTTTGCTTCCATTCTAGTAGTCGTTTCATCGACTCTTCCCGCTGAAAATAAATTAAAGAAAAACTTTACAGACACAAAAGAAAACAAAAAAGAAAAATCCGTTTCTTTTTTAGAAATCATATCTTAATTCAGAACCGTTCTAGCGAAACGGGAATATTATTATATATAGGTGAAAATGAATACAATTTTTAACAGCAAACAAAATGAAATATAAAACTCAGCGACAAGAGGACTTGTTTGTTTTTGTTTTTTTTTTGTTTAAGTATAATTGGTGAAAAAATATTATATTTCGGTGGCGAAAATAACAAAATTAGGACAATAACGCGTATTTTTCCGAGAATAGAAGATTTTAAAAAGGAAATACTAGAAGAGAAATAGGACACGATTAGATTGCAAGAAAGAACGTGGAATAAGAGAGCGACGAAAGAGAAATAAAATAAAAAAACATAAATGTTTAATTTGACGGAATGAAATTATAAATTCTTGAATAGTGTAGTGCGAGTATAAGCATTGCTTGGCGTAATTATTACTAATAAAATATCGTAAATTATACGAAATATACGCTTTTAAAAAACGAAAAAATAAAAATCATTTTTAACGGATTTTTTTGCGAAGTATATAATAACGTTTCAAGACTTTAAAAATGAATAAGGGGGTATTGTAGTTTATGAAGATATATTTTTTTTTTTTTTTCAAATAAAACGTATCCATTTTTTCGCTGTTTTACCAAATTCTGTACTACGTAATTTCTGCAATAATGTTACAGCGAATGCTGTCAATTGAAAAAAAACTGTACGTATTCATTTTATCGGTGGTACATCTGAGAGAGATGAAATGAGAATGCAATAAGAAACGGGCGTGTTATCCGATAGTAAATTTCAAATGTGTATTTACTGGTATGGCGAATAAGCCGGTAAAAAATTTACTCGTCCGACATTTTGAGCACGGTAATAGCGTGCTATCAGAAATTTTTAAAAGCGAGCGGATAAGGGCGAACTAGAGGAATATTGCAACGGGCGTATTCGCCGGATTACTTTTATACACCTAAGTTATTTTCCCGCCGAGATTTACTCCGCAAACGGTATGCGCATATAATAAGCGAGCGAAAGAAGACCGTTTCCGCTATAAAAGTCGCCGCTATATTCCTTTTTCTTCCACTTTCTCTAATTAGATAAGGAAATATTGTTGTGTCGCTTTGCTTCTTTGCGGAAAAGCGCGCGAAAAATGCTGTTCCGTCGAAAATCATTTAGAAAATCAAAGGCGCTAGCAGATGGTTCAGTTTGGCGAGGGTGCATTTTCAAAGCGAAAACGAAATTACACTAACCTGTTGGCTGCTGCTACTGCCGTCTAACTGCCTCAGACTGCCCCTTTGATTGCGCGGCCGATGTATCAGTCTTTCGTCTAAATCGTTGTTCGCATTGTCCGCTCCGATCGTACCGTCGTTCGGTGTCATCGCGGAATCGTAGCGAATCTGCCGTTCGCGGGGAATGCGCGCGCTAACCGAGCGTACAAATTCGCCAACGCCGTTAGTATCAGTCGGACTAGAATAGTTGCTCCATCGTCGGTCGTAATCCGCTAACGGGTTTTTATTGATACGGATGGTGGCGGCTGCCGATGGCGACGCATAGTCGGTATGACCGATATTATTATTCCACGGTTTCGGATCGTTCGCGTTCCTGGCCGTGCCGGCCGCGAAGTAAGGCGCCGTTTGCCGCATTTTCTGAGCGTAACTCTCTTCGGACCAGTGGAAGCTATCCGAACTGTTCAGAATGTCCATGCTGGATTTCGGCCGACGCGATTCGACTAATTCATCGCGACGGACGTCCGCCGAATAGCCGCCGGCGTAGGCAGGCTGAAGGTCATTGTTGAGGGCTACGGCCGTCCTGCTCGTGTCGTAGTACTCGAGGAAGTCGGCACTGTGCGGTCTTCGAGAAGAAGCGGATGCGGGCGACAGCAGACCGCCGCTACTGTTCACGTAAGGCACCTGAACGTTGTCGGCCCGGGGCAAATACCGTTCCCGGTTATTAGCGTAGCCGGTGCTGCTGACGGCCGTTAGGTTACAGAGTTCTTCGTACTCGGAACTTTGGTTAGTCCTCGGCCTACCGTTCACGGTTACCGATCTCCCGTACGTTTCCGGAGTTCGTCTGCTAACGTTGTTATCCTCGTTATAGAAGATCGTACTGGCGGACGATTGCGGCTGACTCGTGCTAACGTTACCGCCACGGTCGATCGGCGAAGGAGGATCGTTCTCTTTGGCGTACTGCGACGGATAGATACGGTCGCTGCCGATCGTGTACTCCTTCAGCTGCCGGATGCCGTCGTCGCAAGTCCGATCCGGAGACTGCTCGGACGATTCGGTGAGTCTTCGCGGTTTCGGCGGAGCGTTCGCGTACAGCGGCTGCTGTTGCTGCATCATCTGATGATGCGACGGGCCGTTTTTCGCGCACGCCGACAACTCTTCGAAATTGTTCATGTGCCACGACGTTCCGTTGCTGGCCGGTGACCCGGTGCGCGTCATAATGTCGTTGATGTCCGGCGAGCCGCTATTGTTTACCTTCTCCATCAGGGCGAATTTGACATTTTCGAATTTATTGCCATTGCTGCTTCCTGCTGCTGATCCTCCGCCGCCGTTCGAACAACTCTGTAGTCGGTTCGCCGATGAATTTACTTTTTTCCCATCACCGGTGCCGAATCTATCGCAAAAGCATAATGTTCGAATTCAATATCGTTAAATTATACAAACTATCTCAGCGGAATAAATAAATAATTATCGGTCTTTTGCTTAGCGTCTTTATAACATTAGACGTACCAATTTCGGTTAAATGTAAAACAAAAAAAAAACGTTTCAATAAACCAAACTAAAATTCAAAATTATTTCAAGCGAACTCGTTTTAATGAAATTCGCTGATTGATGTTTCGGCAAGTTTATTAATTACGCTATCTCATCCATTATTTCTGATGAAGCTTCGAATGAAGATATTGCGGTATTTACCGAAATGTCTAAAAGTCAACTTAACATAAAATGACACGTTAAAAGAGTTTACACTCAGTTTTCCCTTTTTGTCAAACTAAAAAAAAAACAAAACAAAAAACAATTCGATTTTTCAATTCTACCAGACACACACTTGGCACTGCATTTCTATATCGATACACATACAATCAATTCCAAGTGCCCTGCGTGTACACTAACGTTGCACATAATAATTGCCGTAATATAGGGTGGGCCAAAAGAACATCCCGAATTTCAAACGCTCGTCAAAATCATACGCTGTGAGTTAGCGTAGCGATTGCAACGCCATCTAGCGCTAAATAATATGCCGTTTAATATAAATATAGTTGGTTAGTAGTCATGATGTTGTGGACGCGTAAACAACGCTCTTTCGTTGTCAAGTACTTTGTGAAAAACGGTGAAAGTGTAATCGCGGTACAACGCGCGTTTAAAAAACAATTTGATTTAAAACGTCATGACAATCCCCCCGACCGTAAAAGTATCCTCAAATGGGTAAAAAACTTCCGAGAATACGGTAGTGTGGTGGCGGTCAACCATCAAGGTCGCCGTCGATCGTCTAGAACCCCGACAAACATCGAAAAAGTGCGCGTAGCATTGTCGCGAAGTCCGCGCAGATCCGTTCGTCGCCAGGCTTCCGCCTTGAAAATTCCCCGTACTTCACTCAGAAGAATAATTCGAAACGACCTCAATATGCACCCATACAAGATACAACTAACCCAAGAATTGATACCAACAGATAAGCCAAGAAGGTTAGAATTTTGTAATAAATTTTTGGATATGCTGGAGGAAGAAGACGTCGATTTGGATTATGTTTTTTTTAGCGACGAGGCGCATTTCGATTTAAATGGTAACGTTAATAAACAAAACATGCGGTATTATGCTACTGAGAACCCTCGAATCGTCCACCCGGTACTCTTGCACTCCCCTCGTATCACGGTATGGTGCGCAGTCAGTGCGAAAGCGATGGATTTAACACCGACAGATTTTTACCTATGGGGCTACTTGAAAAGCAAGGTGTACGAGGGTAAACCAGCAACAACCGACGAGATGAAATTGGCCATTCAGAAGGAAATTGCGGCGATTAAAAAACCAACTCTTAAAAAAGTAATGCATAATTTTGAGGAAAGATTGCAACAATATAAAAATCAAAATGGTGACTATTCATACGGAGTATTGTTCAAAACTAATAGTGTACAATAAATGGCGTTCTTTTTGAAGTATTTCAACGTTTGTTTCATTTCCGTAAGTATATTAGTCTTTATTTGACGAGCATTTAAAATTCGGGATGTTCTTTTGGCCCACTCTGTACATTTACGAAACTAGAATATGCAAGTAGTTACGGCGCTCAGCATCGGGCAGTAACTTTTACGTTTAAGAGCGGTATTTTTTTTTTTTTTAATGAAAAATTCGCCGCCTCGAAAAAATCGGTTTTCCGCGAGTTACCGTCGCAATTAATTCGAATGACCAATTCGGAATTTGGCAAAATTAAAAAATGCGTTTTTTTCTTCTTGTTTTTTTTTTTTTTTTTTAAAGGAAGAAAAACAAAAAAGAACGTTTACTACTGTTCTATTATTATCTGATAGACGGAGAAAACTTTGTTACGCTTTCCGGTAAAAAGGACGGTACCGAATTCGTTAGAACGAACGCCGTAAAATATAAGACGCATGTAATTTTGATATTTACATAATTAAAGGAAACGGACGCTCTGTGAACTTAAAAAATTTATTCCACACTCACAAAAAAAAAACAACGTACAAATAAGATCATTTGAAAATATGAAATTACAGCAGTTTTTATTTATTTGTTTTTTTTTTTGGTTTTTTTTTTAGCCAGTTTTGTTTTAATAACACCGTTGGCAGATATCATTCGCACCGTTTCGCGTTTCACTTCAGATACCGAAGTCTAGACACTGAAAGAGATATAGCTCTAGACTCTTTTTGAAGACAGATCAGCCATAACCGATCTAGGCATGAAAAATAAGCAGGTGCGGTGCCAAAAATTTTTAATGACGCCTCGAGTTGCACAATTGAAAATCATTGTTATTTCCGACAAGCTTGCTAGAAATTATACGACTTACCCTATACTCATCCTTTTTCATCGCTGAAACACAACAAACCAGTGAGCTTTAGAAGTTCCCATCGCACTCAACTTGATGTACAAACAGTATAGCACAGTGCATCTTTCACTTCCGCTTAATAGTGTATCCTCGGCTCATTGTCTATTATAATCGTGCAGGTGCAATTTATACTCTTCCTGGCTTATATAAAAATGAGGATAGTTTTATACGGTTGAATAGGCCATAATTTTTTTAATCTTCCCGAGTTTTCAACAATGATACACGCTTCAATATCCCTTAAAGTACCTATACCACCTTTTCGGCTTCTTGCACTGTTCAAGTATACTTGTAAGATTTTCATAAGTACCAATCGACGAATAGCAACTAAAAAGTTCGCTGCCCCGGAAGTGGCTTTCGAAAAATAAATTGCAGTTGTTCTGCACGAAAACCGATTTCTTTGATCATTGATCAGCAGTACTTAAAATGAGATTAAAAAAAAAATGAAAAAAATGAAAAAATTCAGATGCCGCTATTCCAAGTGTGTCGCACGCTCATTTAAAACTCGGTTCCAAATTGAATTAGGACATCTGATTATGTAAATAGAAAAGGAAAAAAATCCTACAAAATAAACCAAAAAAGTTACTTCGCCCTAGTTAGCATCATTTGTTCGGCTTATTACTTCTCGCTTTTGAAATTTCTCGTCTGCGTAGTTGCCCTACTCATTCGTGTAGACATAGGCCACCGTGCGCTCCAGGTATTTTACAAAATAGCCTACTAAGATTCCGCTGTCGCCGTCCGCTAGCGAAAAACAAATTATCTTTCGCTACGAACAAAGAGGGAAACCGGTAAGCAAGCGGTATCGCATTTTTATTTCTGTAGGCAGGGAAATATAATAGAATGCGAGCGGAAAGCGGCGTACCTAGTGCTAGCAGAAAAACTTTGTTTTATTTCATGCATGATAATTCCGCTATCGTTGTGCCGTCATTTTTTCCCCAAAAACGGACTAATTTTGTCACTGGCATCTGCGTAGATCTTCCGGAACTATTCTGGAATTCCTCCGCTACAGACGATAGAACATCAATCATTTGTTATTTTCTCACTGATGACATGTCCGAACGGAAAACGTCGTATGATAAATCGAGAGTTAGCGGCCTATTGCCCCTCTTGGTAATCCACAATATATTACAAGTAGCATTGATAGTACCGCTGCTTCGGCTTCATTCATTTTCACACCAGAAATGAAATAAGTGTTCCACTTATGTGAGGTCTTTGTTTTTCCTGTTTCTTTCTCCTTTAACTTTCGACATAGGTTCCCTGCTTCTTCTTAATCACTCTCAAAAAAAAAAGCTTCCTTCTAATACAGTGAGAAAAGATTACACACACACGTGTACATTTATATATGAATTCGATGGCCCTACCATGGACACGCTGGACTCTCCGTTCTGTAAAATTTATGGAAAAGTATATTTCAACTGACTACGTCGCTCTTAAAAAAACTTACACGGACGCTTCAACGTATCGCCAAACACTCTATTAATGCATTCGACAGAAAAATTACAGTAACGATATCGCAAATTGCAACTTTAAGTCATTTGTTATATCCAAAATTATAAATATAACTACGGCGGTGCGCGTTATGTACCTAGTCTAATTTTATTTTTATAACAAATTCCGAATATATTTCGATTCCACTTGTCGCGGTCAATCAACATTAAATAAAATTCGTCGAAAATTTAAAAAAAAAAAAACTTCAATGTCGACATTACAGTGGAATAATGAAAAAAGGTAAGAAAAGACTATCGGAACAGTGACGTAGATGTCCAGATTCGTAAAGTACAACGTCACAGGCTAAGCGGAAAGACAACCGAATAGAATATGTTGCGCGTGGCTTAAAATTAAAATCCGTTTAGATTAAGACAAACGGAATACAGAATAGATGATACGATGACGAATAATTTCCGAAAAAAATGCTACTCTTTTGCGAAAACAGGTGATTTTCTCAGAAAATTTTCAACTCACTCATTCATCAGTCTGGTTGTTTCACAACCAAGTCATCGTCCCTATTACTAAGCGACTTGGTACAGACGATGGGTGAGCACCTGCATTTTTTATTTCGTCTCCGACCAACATCTACCTGACTATAGTCCACTTCGTTCTCGCGACAGAGTTATTTCTCACATTGAAACGCTTCATATCGTCGCGCAGTCGTCAAATAACGCCGTTTTAAATTTTCCCTTAGGCAACACAAAGTGTTTGCTTTTCCGAATGAAAGTAACCGGCGCGGAAAGTCGATTTTCGTAATGAAGGAAATTTCTAACATTATTAGAGTTTTACGTTAACTGATGCTGTCCGTTTCTATCTAAAACTTCTTCATCGTGTAGCCCACCGTAATATTCGGCGAGTCGGATTTTTATTTAAATGAGGCTAAATGAAGTCTCATGCATAGTTGTCACCACTAAGGGTGGTTCGTGATACCAGTCTTGTATGGGTCATTCATTTATTCATTCGGTTTCAGTCAGTTCCGACCGTTATGACCTGCCGGTGTTCGCCACTATTCCCGATTTTGGGCTGTGCCAACCGTACCAAATTGGCTCCGTAAGCCATCAGCAGTCGAACGAGTGAGCACTCTACCTTTTTTCTCTTGTGGAGTGGATGTTTTGCCGAGCAGTAATATTTTTGTTCCAGATTTTCTCCCGTACATCTTCTTACGATAGGTCCGTAAAATTTCGACTTCCGTATAATCTATACAAATCTTCCGGTTCGTTCGCTTCAGCCTGTATTGAAAGATTTGTTCTTCTTTCAGGCTACGCTCTGCACGCAACATTTGTCGTCAAACGCGTCAGTCAATGCGCTGCTTATCCACTGCTTTGATCGTTTCGACCGCGTACAAGGAAATTGGGAGAATTAGTGTTTTTATTAGTCTCTTCCGAAAGAAGTTTTAAAGCCACTTTTCGTTACAGGGGAAACTTTTCAGCCGTATCATTGCGACCTTGCCTAGAGCGATTCTTCTTTTTAATTCATGCGAACACCTACCATCGGCAGTACTAGATGGACAAAAGACGGTACTTCTTTCAAATCTACCAGGAAGTTGGTATCGTTAAGGACGGACTTGCGATCTATCAGCATAATTTTAGTTTCATCTACATTAATTAATAAGCCATGTCTTTCGCTAGCTTCTTTGACGCGTTTAATTAACCCCGACGTTTGTTTTTTTCTGATGTATCAGCAAATCTCAAATTGAAGATCTTCCTGCCACCGATGGAAATGCCCCATTCGTGGAGAGCTTACCTCGTAGTATACTCACCGTAAATGTTAAAGAGTTGAGACGGCACGTTATCTCCTTGTCGAACAACACCGTTCTGCTTGAGGTACGGGTAAAGATAAGAAAATTCCGGTAATTTCACCTGCTGATTGTAAAGTTACTTTAGTCTTACGTCTTGCCGCTCATAGTGCTCTGAATCTGTGTTAGCGGGAGATGTGGACATTCGCGGAGTAATAGCAATTCCGCTTTTTAGTGGTATCAAAAATTACGCTTATTAAAATAGTATTAAATATATAATTCCGACACGTTTCGGAACTGCCACCACGGAATACTCTTAAATATTGTAATATTCCGTTTTTACGAAAATGAATTATATATTTAATATTATTTTAGTAAGCGTTATTTTCACTACTCTTGAAACGAGCGATCTTAGTGAAAATATTAACTCCATTTTCATAGATTTTCGTGAGTTAGTATATTTATGACATCGACCACTTCATCGATTACGCAACGATAAAAACAAATAAGAAATTTCAGAGCAGATTCGAAAAGAAAAAAAAAAAAAAGTTTTTAAATCGCTTTATATTGTACGATAAACTCTGTTCGCTCAGATTAAATTATGAGAAGACAGATCGCTTTAAGATAGACCGGAAAGTAATTTGTAAACTTTCAAATGCTGAAAAATTATCGGCGACGATGCGTCTGGCAGCTTTCGAATTCAATAATAAATACACAAATGATGATGCGAACGTTCTCGGTAAATCGATTACCGCTATAATTTTCAACTCTTTTCTATATCTCGATCTGTTTGAATACTTTTCAGTCCATACGCAGCTACACAGCTGGTGCTTCTAGTGTGGTCGAATTAAAAATCATCATCATCAGTTATTTAACGAACGAATAACACACAACCCTAACTGTAGAAGAATATACGGAATATAATAGAACTTCGGACAGCCTACAGCAGCTAAGCAATGAGAATCACTAAGCACATTCTAGCAATAACCCCCGTCCCAGAGATAGACGACGGAGGTTACAAGTTAAGAATCAAAAAGGTACCTAGGGGTTTTGAGTCAGTTTTACGGGCAAACTTATTAATTAAAATACCTTTGGAATCGTGTGCTTCGAGCAACTGAATGACATCTGAAAACCCGGCTATAGAACAAGCAAATAGCAGTGATAAATTTAATAAAAAGATTATCTGCCCTAACTTATACAGTGTAACAATTTTCATTTTTTTCCTTTGTCACGTACGCGAAATCTCAGAGAAAGTGTATTCACCAAAAACAACAAAATCAAAAATTTGGAGTAATTTAGAATTCCGCAAAAAAATGAAGAATATTTTCGACAGGCTTTTCTTTTCTTTTTCTTTTTTTTTTTTCATTCCAGGACGGTAGGAAAAAATTAACTTTTTCAAATCCGTTCTGACCAACAGCGACCTACCATGCGCGGCTAGACCTAATATTTAAATAGGCTCTATAAATAAAATTCGCTCCTGAACACTTGCCAATAGCGAAAGAAGTGCAATAATATATTTAGAGGAAAATAAGAGAAATTTTCAAAACTGCCGGCATTTTATTTGTTTCAAAAATGGTATAAAATCTGCACAAGCTCGTAAAATTATACAAAAAGTATTAACACATTCCAGCTTAGAGGTTTTCAATATGTTTACATATGGCGGATACTTCGAGCCCTTTTCAGTAACAATAATCATTAATATATATTTTAGAATAATGATGTAACAAAAGATAGTCTAATTGACCTTATCTTTTCTTTCTTAGCTGAATTTTTGCCATTGAGCAGACCAACGACGCGTGACTTTGCTATTAATGATAAAATAACAAGCACACGTTTCCTTCACTTCATCTCTCGTCTAGATAGCGAAACTATATGAAATCGCATTTTACACCGCTTCTACGCTAAATTCAGGAGATACACCCTTATATAAAAACAGATTTGCCGGTAGCAGCAAATTTAAAAAAAGGACAAAAGCACTGCGAACACCCTAGTCGCGGTGTATATTATATTTTATAATTTAAATAAATTTCAACGCGTTATTCTATTTTATTTTTCGTTTAATATTCACATAGAATGGTATGGAAAATTATATGATAGGGCAGTCAGTACCAATATCTCATTGGTCTTACTGCGTATTCGATTAAATGCCCGTAAAATTTCGATCTCACGGATACCTAGGATCATTCAAGGGCATCAGGAAATCGACTCCACATTTTGTCATGGACGAAAGTGCTATCGTTCAAAGTATTGATTATTTTACTGCGCAAAACAGCAGTGGTGCCGGGCAGTAGCTTTCCCGCTGATGAGTTGATCGGACTATTGCGCCTAGTATAAGTCGAGTATGATTGGGCTACACGCGTTGCCCCGGAATTGTTGTTGTATAAAACGATCCACTTATTCTTATGTTTCTTTTTGTAGTATCCGGGTTTTTCCTCGGCTAAAACTTTTTCCTAGAATACGATCGGCTAGAGGCTGTTCGAAATTAATACGTCTGGCAGTATAGGTTGAAATTTCTTAATAGTGACTAACCGATGTTGGGTAGCTATTAATAGACCTTTTATTGACAAATACACTACCGCCAATAACTTCTAATGTCCTAGGAAGTTCTATTTTAAGTTTTGGTCGGACTCATAATTAACTTTCCTTTTATCCCTCTGTTCAACCCTTTTTTCCACATTATTCTTGGTTTCATAATGTTCCTCCTTTGCGGCGAGCTTATGTAAATAAAAAATCGACAATTATTTTGGGTCGAACACTGATCAATATCCTTTCTTGACGAGTCCCAAAGAAATTAAAAAAAAAAAAACATGGGTGCCATAAACCATCCCATAAATATATATAAAAAAAACTTAATATATACATGCATATTAGTATATGTACATATATGTCGTCGTGATAGCCTAATTGCTAAAATGTTAAATTTCGCTGAAAACAATTACACATCAATAAATATAAGAGAATATCCGTTTTAATCGTAAATTACCAACGCAAGATAATCCATTATTCGATATTGAATATATTTTACCAATATAGTTGCAAAAATTTAAAATCTCTAATTTTAACATAATGTTCGTAATTAAATTATTTTTTATGTTACCAATATTTTACACCTATTTTACAATTCAATTTTTAATTATTAATCACATTACTTTTACCATTTTTTATATAATATATTTTAAATAATAATCGATCTTATTTATAATCGACCTTTTCAAAATCGATATATGTCTTTTGTTTTTATTTTATAAAATTAACGTTAGCAAATTGGAAACACTGTGATAATGAGTTTAAAAGTAAATATATTATTATTATTATTATTACTTCTTTAAGAAGTGTACACTTGCCATTGATTCATTTGACTTAAATTTCAATGGCAACAATGTGATTACAAACTTTCTGCCTCGTGAAAATTTCTGCATACAAAAAAATACAACATTTTTCGAGAATACATTCTGAATTGATTACTTCGTTTTAATCCGTCTTGAAAAGTAACTTTTCCCGCGGATAAAACAAAAAGCAGTAAAAGTCGTACGACACGGTAAATATTCCCCACCAAAAATCCGAAGGTGTAGCAAACTTTCTTTCTCTTGAAAGTTCCCTAATCCTTCATGAATTCGAGAAGAACGTTTTCCCCTCCGTTGATGACGAACTGATATTGTGTCAGTTCTGTTAAAAGGGATTTAAAATTCACAATTTTGTCCGCTACCGAATTCAGTATTTAGGAAATGGGTTTTCAAATTTTTCCGAAATTTTTGGATTAGTTTTGGCGATAGCGACGAGTTAAACATTTCTCGTTTTAGACACGACCATTCAAGAATAATATGCGGTTTTATTCTTTATATGCGCCTACGAAATTGTTCATTTTGTTCACTTTTATTTTTAATGCAACATGGACAAAAAATGTTGCATTTTTCTGTATGGAGAAATTTTCACGGGGTAGAAAGTTTGTAATCACATTGTTGCCATTGGAATTGAAGTCAAATAAATCAATGGGAAATGTACCACTTCTTTATGAAGTAATAATAATAATAATAATATATTTATTTTTAAACTCGTTATCACAATGTACAAATTGCTAACGTTAATTTTATAAAATAAAAACAAAAAACATATATCAATTTTGAAAAGGTCGATTATAAATCAGATCGATTATTATTATAAAATCTAAATAGGGTCAACATTGTGACTTCGGTTGGAAGCGAGAAGTAGATATCGTATAAACCAAATTCAGACACATTTGCTTCTCGTGCATAAAACAACGAATAGGTCATAATATTGGGATTTGCGATTTGTCTCCTTCAACAAATAATAACGAGGTGACGACTTCGCATACCGGCTGTGCACATAAGTACAGAGTTTTGAGTTAATTGTGAAAAAAATCTGTGCTTTCAATTGGCAATCCCGAACGAACTGTAATTTACTCAAGGCCAGGAAATAGATATGTTTTTGTTTGAAATGTCAGTAAATTTATCTGAAGTGCAAAATAACGGCGGTTTTTTAATAATTCGAATTTGTAACAATATTTTTAATAATAAAGCTGTCTCGCTGGACAACACGTGGTAGTGCACAGATAACGCAATAGACAAAAAGGGCTTAATGAGATTGCCGGCAATTCAAATATTTCTTAAAAAGTAGATAAAGTTGAGCGAGAATCATTTTTTTATTTTACGCGATGGTGAGAAATAAAAATTTGAATTTTATTCTCTTACGTTTAAATATTAGACTTCTCCCACGAGTGGTCAACCATAACAAAGCAGAGATAACTGTGAAGAGGCTGATGTATGGAATAGACAATTTCGCGAGAAACTCTGAAATTTTATACCAGTGGGCTTAAAATAACACAGATGACGATTAATTAATCTTTTTTTTTTTTCTTAAAAAAAAGAAAACTTTACTTCAAAAGTGAAATTTATTACTTGTAAATGTGAAGTAGGACGTTATTTTTATTAACTCTTCTTCCCCTTAGACCACAAACGAATGTCGGTAAACATCTTTTGGGCATCTTTTTTTTATCCTTTGCAAATTCATTTCTGCAACATTGTACCCTTTAGTTCTGTTATTATTCTGTTTTTTTTTCTACCCGCTTCTGCCCTGCATCCTTTCTTTGTAATATCGAATGTAAAATAATTTGTATTTTTCATTACATGTCCTAAATAAAACCAGTTTTCGCTGTTGGTTTTGTTTTTGCCTCGTTTCGTATTTTCATTTTCTTCTATAGTTTATACAATACCGTTTTTTATTTTTTACTTTTTTAACCCAGCTAATTCGCAACACTCCCCTGTACACCCACATTTTCAATAATTCTTTTCTTTTACATACTGTTTTTCTTTTACGGTCTACACGTCCGTTCCGTACAAAAATACTGAAAAAATACGTACATATATCTAATTAATCCAATTTTTGTTTTTTTTTTTGTCATATTATGACTTATTCGATTTATTTTCTAAAGTACATTGTTCGTTCTCGCTATTTTGCTTTTAATTTCTACATCACCATCATTCTCTTGCGGTATTTATAGTCTTTAACCTTTTCTACGTATTTGCTGCGCAACTTTTCACTTATAATCGTATTTTCCCGGCCAATCCTATCCAACGCTATTCGTAGGTCACCTAATGAGAATACGCATATCTTTTTGATTATAGTTCTATTTATAACGATCCCTTCTTCTCTTTCGCCAAATGCTTCCTGAATTTTTTCCCCCGAGTATGCCTTATGGAACAATGACGATCATCCCCGTGTCTCACAGCTCGTTATATTTTGACTTCTCCCGTTTGTTGATCATCAACTTTTACTTCCGCTATTTAAATTTTTTTTCTTATACTCCTGCTCACTCCTGCAATTTTGTCACTTTTCCCATACGATTCCTCTTATTCGTCTCAACCCCTTGATAAATCATTCCACTTATATCGATCTGCTCCGGATCCCTAGCCATAAACGACGAACAGATGGTAACGAAATGGCAGATTCCTCGATTCAGGCTGCTGCATCTCCCACTTCTATTTTTTTTTTCTAAAATGCCTGCTTCCAACCGGGTTGCTCTATGTAAAAATTTCTATTCGAGGTTCAGATACTTCCTTTTCTAATAATCTTTCCCCCTACCAATATCCATCTAGCCGAGTCTTCCCGACCGCCAATAGTTTTACGCGCTATCGTGACTATCACTTGTGCTTTAAGTCTTCTGTTCTCCTCACATTTTCATTTTAACACCATCCCCAAATTGTTCTCGACATGCTAACTGCAAAATGATTTGTAATCCTAATCGTATTTTTATTTTTTTTTTTTGATGATCCATCCGTTTCGATAGAACTTCGTTATTCTGATTTATTACTTTCTTGGCCTTCTTAGTCTTTATTGTACCTCACATTATATGTTGTTACTTCCTTCTTTGTCCGTTATTCCAGTTTTTTCTTTTTTCATTCTGTTAGTTTCTGACAGCAACAGTATATCTAACTACTCACTGTTTTCTTTTTCAACTCTTTCCGGGCGGAATTGCCGATTTGCTCAATTCGAAAATCCGGATTCTTTATTCTCCACACCTGACTGTTTTAAAATTTCTATTCGTTTATCGTATTCTACCGTATCGAATACTTTCCGATAATCTAAAAAGTAGAAACGTCTACATTCACATCTTGACGAACTCTCATTGAAAATATGGATTCTCCTTCTCTAAATCGATTCGTGAAACTACACATATTGTCTATTGCTTGCTCTCAAATTTTTGTTCCTTATAAATTTTTGAGAAAATTTTAACAGTATTAATTACAAGGTCGCGAAAATCGCTACATTATTTGAGTATATTTTTGTTTGCAACTGAAATTATCATTGATTTTAACCAATTTTTCGATTATATTCCATCATTATATATTGCATTGAATAATTTAAATAATTTATTTAAGTTTTTATCATCAGTTTGTTTTAAAATTTTTGCATATACTGCTTTGCTTTCTTCCACTGTTTTATTGGCTTTTCAACTTCAGATAATCTGTGGCGGTCCGGCAACCGGAATTAGTTCACGCTCTGGTTTTGAAATATACCTTCTACATATAGAGTTGTTGATCTTTATTAATAAACAGGAATAAGATAATCTGTGTTGACCTATGTTCATTAGTTTCTAGGCCGCCTAATACGAGGACTGTTTTCGTGAGTAACGGAATTTCGCAGCAGACCCAAAATGCGGTCGAAGCATAACTCCTCCCCAAACTCTCGATAGCCCACCAGAATTACGTACCGCCTTTAAAAGAAATAATCGAATATTATGAAATCATTAGGATAATAAACAAAGAAAATGATGAAATAAACTACACAATACCAACTCTAGAACTTACAATTCTAGTTTTAATCCTGGAACCGGTGTTAACCGCTTCCCCCCAAAAAATGTATTAACAGCAAATTTTGGTTTCTAAAACATGATGGAAAGTCAGTCAAAGGAAACTAATACTCTAGGTGGTAATCTAAAAAGAGAATCCACCACTGATGGAAACATCAGTGCATTCAAGCATATCATTTCTGGAGAGCTTGAACCACCATGTAAAAAGCAACTGAAGTTAAAAGTGAAGACAAAATATATGTTTGGAACATTGAACATTATTAACTCATTATTAAAAGTCGGGAAGTTGAAAGAACTAGTAAGAAAAATTATCCGACGTGATGAGGAAAAGAAGGTTGGCATTTTATGCGCATATCCAGCGGATGGATGATGCCTGGTTAACTAAAAGAATCTTTCAACATTTTGATAGACTGAAGTCCAGGCCGAGGTAGTTCTCGAATACGAAAAAAGATCTTAATGAAGCGCAAATAGATATATCAACTATTGAAAACAGGACAGAATTTAGGAAGAAAATTAAAGAACTCGATGGCTTTAATAAAATCAAAAGGAAGAGAACAGGGCAGAAATGGATAGATGATCGGAAGAAAAAGCACAATGAAATAATGAAGAAATACTGGGAAGAACGAATAAGGAGAAGTTTGCTGTTTTCACGCGGTCCATAGATGGCCAAATTCGAAGAGAAGAAGAAGAAGAAATCAGTGAAGAAATTAGGAATGAATAAAAGTCGCTTTCCAAACAGTGGTTTCCAAATTGATCACCAATCGCAATATAATATTGTTCAGCGTATACGCAATGATGTACCGAATAGTCAAGTTGGTTTAGAAATCGCATAAAAATTAAAACTCAATAATTTCGGAACAATTTAACATTTAAACTTGAAATCATAATTAAAATATTCTTTCAAGAACGTTCAACTCTGTGAAACAGTCAATTACTCTGGACGCTGAATAACTGGAAAAAGAAAGCTATCCAGACTAATATGGAATTTAAAACTACCTGAAAAATTAATTCGAAAAATTCGCAATTCTTCATCCAGTAAACTATTAACGCGAAATTTAATATATGACGAAAATCAAAAAGAATTTCACAGCAACATTTACGATATCCAATTAACTGAATTCCCCCCGGCTTTCACTTTACTCTGAAACAATAAAAAAAAAGAATATTTTCGCGATAGCTCGGTGTTTGAATTAAAAAAAAATACCATTCGCATTTTAAATATGTACATAAAAGGGAAGCTCTAAAAAAAGAAATGTAAAGCCGATGTCGCATCAAATTTCGGCTCTCA
Organism: Icerya purchasi; assembly: GCA_039619475.1. Lineage (NCBI taxonomy): Eukaryota > Metazoa > Arthropoda > Insecta > Hemiptera > Monophlebidae > Icerya > Icerya purchasi. The sequence continues at coordinate 62,179,714 of CM077116.1, read as the reverse complement.
AAACACTGTAAATTCCAAAATCTGGAAGAATATACTTTTTTCCAAACATATCGTAATTTCGATGGATCGTTTGTTATTTGTAATTACGTAACCGTATCTCAATTCCTTCCCGGCTTATAGTGTTAAATCATATTATTCCGGTAATTTAAATTACCTCTCCGCTTCTATAAGCATAAAAAATACTAAAAGATGTTACAAAATCGTAATTTTACAACGGCTTTGTGGAATTCCGCCACAAATATTTCACAGTGTTCTAAAAATATTCTCATTCCTGTCTTGAAAGTAAAAATACAACTGTCAACACTGTTAATTGCTTAATGTTAATGATAATGTAGAACTTGAATATTAAAACATTACTAAAAATGGAAACTTTAGATAAAGAAAAAAATATTAGCGCGGTCGCTGTGTCAAGTGGTAAAATACAAGTTTAATAACAAATCTTTTGAAATTAGAGAGCTGAAAGATGATTAATGATACAAATGGATAGTATATTAACGTGTTGGAGATTGCGCTAACCCGGGCAGAAAGTCATAGAGTTGAAATTTTTAATTATTGAAAAGTGAACGTAGATACATCACAGTTATTTATCGAAAGTATAATACTTTTTTTGTCACCAGAAATGAAATCGAACGTTTAAACAATTTTACATTGGTAAAATTAACTCGGTGTGTTCTCGAATATTCTTAAATAAACCGTGTCATACGAGGAATAATTTAAACGTAAATAGGTGTTATTTTTCATGTTGCCCGATTAAAAATGCTTTTTAAAAATATGAAATATGTAACTGTACTTTAAAAACCGTTGAATATTAAAAATGTAATGCATATTCGAGCGTTTTTTTAATTTTCTTAAATTTTACATCTGTAAAAAGCTGGTGTGCAATTTCGGTGTGGCCTTATTTTCACCTATTTTGGTTCCACATCAAGCAGGTGTCAGAGAAAGTGACATACTTCCCTGCTAGCGAAAAAAGGATTCAACGAGAGGATGAATAGTCAAGTTACCTTCGGTTAGAACGTTGCTATTCAATAAAGAATCGTTTAACAGGCTGCTTGTTAATTATAGAATATAGTAAGTTATAACAAATACAAATTTAAGAATAAAACGTTTCTAAGTAAGCAATCATTTTATTCTTAAATTTGTATTTGTTATAACTTCCTATAGATTGTTATTTGATGGGAATTTTCCAATTAATTTAAATAGTTAAAAAAAGAACTGTTTTAACTTGTCGTGAAGAGAACAGAAAAAAATACCGCTAAAATGGGCCAAAAAACAAAAACGTTAACAAGAAAATGTTTCTTTTTCAACGCATCAAAGCCCATTAGGCTATTTAATTCGATTATGCAATATCATTAGCGAAGAGAGAATAATTTTCCTTTGACTTCCACATTTGCCTATTTCATTATCATCATCTGGTGTTGCCACAAAAAGCAAAAGTTGTTTTCTTTTAACTTAACAACTTCGGTGCTCTTTACGAAAGTTGAACCTTAAGCGGAGTAGAACTAATTGAAAATTTGCAAAAGCTGCGAGTAAAGTTTTCACTAGCTGACCGTTCTAGTCACTGTTTGAAAATTCATTGACATTTCGCTTTATCTTATTTGCAGAGCTTCATGTCATTTTTTTACGCAAATAGCTATAATACGTATATACTCTCGGTGGTTGTTTCTTTCGCGACTTATCTTCGTGATTTAGTTATCGTTCAGTACGGATATTGCGTAAAGAAATTAAAAAATAAACCGAAAACAGAAAATACATAAAATCACACTGGTTTAGCGTTTTCGATCGCTGAAAAACAAACGTTTATAATATAATAATTGCGATTATTAAAACAAATTCGTTCTAACGACACTAACATTAATAAATTTTTATATTTGTATTAATTTAAATTTTAAATAAAAAATATAATAAAAAGCCAAAAGTAGTTTCTACACGAACTATCATTATCTAGCCCCTAATGAATAATGATATACAAGTGTATTCAGATATCCAGGAACTTTTACGTCATACACGCACTATTTTTACCGAAATGTAAGTTAACCCGTTAATAACAATACTGAATTGAGTAACGCGGGGGCCTTGAGGGGTTACTACATCATTCTGATGTTCAGAAAAATAGGAATAAAACTTAAAATATATTTCGACGCGGCTATTAAATATATAAAATAATATTTATTTTACGTATATGCATAAAATGGGTTTATGAATATTGTAAAATAGTAACAAATAGAAAAAATTAAAAAATTACGGAGATATGAGCCATCAAGTAGGGCCCTTTTTTGAAAAGCCTTGCTCTGATGGTGTACTTATTTTTTCTGTCAGGCATCATCCGAAAAATAATTTATTTTATTTTCTTATTTATAAAGGTAATAGCTAAATTGAAATATTATGGACACATCAATAGAAATCTAGAGAAGTATAGTTTATTACAGCTCGCCATAAATGGTGCCATCGAAGGACATCGCAGACCAGGCAGAAGAAAGTTGTCATGGAGAGCAGACTTGCGCCGCTGGTACAATCAGACAACTGCAGAATTAACAGAGGCGTTCTAGAACAAAGAAAGAGTGGCTATGATGATCGCCCAACTTTACTCGGAGATGGCGTAAAAAGAAAAAGAATAGCTAAGATGTAGAATAGGAAAAGATATTTTAATTTTTTTTTTTTTTAGAAATAATAGCTGTTCAAGAATAACTCTTATTTTTATTCAAATTCTGTGTTAAAAAAAAAATGTATAACTTGAAAACGGAGCACCTAATCAAAAAAAATCCTATGCTACATCTCAAATAATATTATAAAGAATATGTGATGTAAATTTTAACGAAATAGTTTAAAAGTAGATGATCTTGAGATATCTTGTACGCCAGTTTGAAAAAAAGTAGCTTTAAAAAAAGAACGCGCATGAAAAACCAGTAAGGCGTCAACGTCTTAAAACCGAATATTTGTTAAATTAAATCCGATTCCACCGAATTTCTCTATTCGTGCTAAACCGATAACGAGAAGTCTGAACGCAAAAACTAATCATCTATTCACGTTATATACTCTACAACTAAAATGATAAGAGAGCATGCCTTTTACATAGAACTTGTTCACATTCAGCACAATTTCGTTTTAATTTAAAACCAAGGTCATGAAGAGAAGTTTCGGTAAATTTTATAAGACCACCGCAACACTCTTTACGCTCTACCACTTTACACTTAGAACAGAAAAAACAGATACGGAGGGAATTAATCGATACTCGGAAAGATGCATCCAAATCAAAATCAACAGTTACACTGCTTCTTAATTTTTTAGCCGATGTATCGGTGATAACTTGATCTCTTTCAATCGGGTAACAATTTATCGGGTGATGATATTGGTTAATTTTATAATTGATAAAATTAACCTATTTAAATACATACAGATGCGATTAATAGCCTAAATAAATCGATTATTATTAATTATTATTATGTTTGATTTCCTCCGTAACTGTGATTGTACACTTTTTAAATGTTTTTAATAAATAACCTTGTGTAACTGTAATCAAGATTATTTATTAAAAACATTTAAAAAGTATTATTAATTACTTTAAGCGGAAACGTATACTACTTTGTAAAAATGTATATAAACAGAACGGAAGGGAGCGGTTTTCGGATACATTCATTTTGTGCTTTAGGGAAGTTAATTTCGAAATGAAGGATTTTTGTAATTTTTTGACCGGATTTTCATTCAATTTTGAACTTTCCTGCTGCCGTGGTTATCGTCCGTCACCCGGATAGAGCTGATACCATGAGCTGCGCAAATAACCGATAGAAATAAAATAAAAACACGACAAATTTGTCCCAATTAACGGAATTAAAAAAACATTTTTCAATTACAATTTTTTTAAATATAATCGTCAGTCGTTCGTATCCTTCGGGAGAGTGAGAGTGGGAACTGAAAAAGATAAACTTAATCGGAACATCAGCGATAAATTTTGTAAGTTATGCTCAAACTTATAGAAATTCTTACCCGTTATTCTCCTGTAAAATGGAGGCCAGACTGAGAGCGTTCATCCACTGGACCATCAATTCTCTTGAATCTGCCGCAAAGTAATACGTTCTCATGTTGGTATGTTCCGCTTTGAAGCTGAATTTCTTTCGGAACAGTTTACCTTCCGCATCGGTACAGGGTGAAATTTTGTAAGACGGTAACATTAACGAACCCAGTATTTTTTGTTCATCTGGCGCTGTAAATGTAAAAGCTTATTAAAATAATGAACAATACGGCATCATTTTATTTCACGGAATATATAAAATTACATCCAAAATTATATCGATTCCCCCCAATACTTTAATCAGGTGAGATTAGGATACAAATTTTATCAATAAAAAACGGAAAAATATAGAAAAATACAATTAAATTCGTTTAAACTAAAAACATTTCAACTTCCTCAACTGAAAATTTTTATCCTTTTTCCTTTAAACATTATGCTTCATCGTAATTGTTAAAAAATTAAATTAAAATTGTTGCTTTTATATATATTTTATTTTAGACTATATTTTTTTCTTAGCAATATTTAATAAATGTTTACTAATTTTTTATTACGCTGAATTTCACTGTTCTACTGCAATAATTGTAAACCTTTTAAATGTTTATTTAGCTCATCTGATCACACATATAAGCCGTTTTTCACTGATCAAAAGGTTTCTAAATTTGCATCTAAACTATAAATATATTAAAATTTATGTTTACATCTAAATTAACTACGATGCGTGCAGAAATTATTTTAAATTTTTTCGTGACAGAAAAAAGTACCGACTTCAAGATTTACCTTACAAATTCAAATCAAATGCGCTAATAAGAAATAATTTATTTCCTTAAATGAGAGATATTACGGTTGTTCTTAAACAACATTACTACCCTAATTAGAATCTCGGTACACTAAATTCAAACTGCAAAACAGTAATCAGGAACATTACTCCAACAAACACTGAATTAATACAATCCACGGAAATTAAAAAAATGTACGCCACAACCATATAACCAACTTTTTCTGAAGTCCCTAAAAACATCTTCTATATGCTTAATTTTACCGACTTCAAAAAAAGAAAATTGTTTGTTTTTTTTTTTTTTTGTTTTTTGTCTGTTCGCTCATAACTCATGGCCAGGTACATCGATTTTAACGATTCGTTGTTTATTCCAAAGCTTTTCTCCCCATCCACGGCTTTCTAGAAACTTGATCTCCCTTAAACGATCGACAATCTCGGCTATTTGTCGCCTTCACTTTAATCATAGTTTCCTTCTTGCATCGATGTTGATCATGACCTTTCTTGCTGAACAATTGTCCTTTCACTTATCTCTACTAACCCCGTAAGTGCCTCTTGTATTCTCTGATTTCCTTCTACTTTTGCTATTCCTACCTTTAGATCATTTTTATCCTCTATAAACATTTAAAAACATAACTTTATTTTCTTCTTCTTCTTCCCATTTCTTGGGCTAATGTCCGACAAAAACCACACACACACACACACACACACACACACATATATATATATAAAGAAGAAAGCGTACCACTTAACAATGTTAGCATATAAGTACAGCACAGGCAGTAGTCATCAGGTAACCTAAAAAAAAGGGAAGTCTCTTTGGAGTTGTTTTTAGTAACATAACAGAAATACTATCGTCATTTAAAATATATTATCAACTTACGATGAAAATTCAAGTTAGCCAAAAAGCAATTTTTAATACGGCCAGAAATCAAAATATTATCAACGCTAACTACTAATAAGGAAAGGACGCGGGTTGTCAATCGCATATTTCGATGAAATTTTGATATGTTATAAAGAATTTAAAAATACTCGACACCCATTTTTTTTTATTGGCCCATATGTAGTTTAAAGCAGTGAAAACCACCCCTAAAGTTTTTTCCACATATCTTGGCTCCAACTCCATATTTTTCCATAAAACAAAATGGAGGTTGTTTCCTATAAAGGAGGTGAGTAACCCGTAATGATTTAAGCAGCAAGGGCTGCATCCGCTACTTTAGGGGGGTGAAAACACGTATTTTTCAGCGTCTGATATTAGATTTTGTATTTTGTTAATTCAAACTAGCGGACGGAAATGTCACAAAAAATTTAATATATGTAAAAGCTTTTATATTGTGGTTTTTGAGGTCGCTGGTAACGAATTTTCGATTAGGCATTAAAGATTTATAGTAGCGGATCTGATAAGACAAAAAAAAAATCAAACATATTTTACTTAGCATTAAAACTTGTCCAACGGCGCTAATTACAAATCCGAGGCATGGGTTTTATATAATAACTAGGTGAATCTGGCAGACGTTGTTCTGCCAGTGTGTATTTATTTATTATCTGGTTGCTAAAGCGTTTGACTTCCGAAATGGAGGTCACGGGTTCGATCCCGAGCGACGATGAACTTATTACAAGAATTAAATAAATAAATAATCGCTAATAATCATGTGGAAGGCAATGGCAAACTACCACGTACAACATCATATGCACGCTAGATCAGTACACAGCAGACCCACACGAGACTGCGTTTGTATATCGATAAATCAAACGATTACAATCAGTTTCGAATGTAGTCTTGCGTGTGTACATCTGCGTTGTATATAATAATTGCCTAGTATACTACCTATATCTGTACAGCAGAGATGTACGAATAGGTAGAGTACCCACCAACCATTAGGTTGAGGAGAAAAAGAAGAAGTTTACACTAAAATACATGTTAGATATTTTTTTCGTCTTTACTGATTTTTTTTTTAAATTTTTTATGACATTTTAAAAATTTTAAACGTTTCTAAAAATTTGAATATAGCATCTAAAAATCTGAAAAAAATCACCGGTACAGAAATTTCCATGATCTTTAAGTTCCGACAAGAATTTTTAAAATCGATTGAAAAATGGCTGAGATATCGTAAAAAAAACGAAAATCACAAAATGGTGACTACAACAGCCCCGTAGGACTAGGGGTCTGAAACTTTTAGCATCAACTACTTTTTTCATGCCCTAGATGTACATATTTTTTTTTTAAAAGTTTGGTTCAACCCCCCTTAACCGGTTAGACCCTTTCGTTATATTTTCTTTACTTTTCTTAAATTTTCTTAATTTTGCCTTAATTTTCTTAAATTTGCTTAAAAATCTTTCCTTGCTCACTTCCTCCGGTTGCACCCGTTGCATGGTTAGTTATTAATTTTGTTAAACTAGCAAAACATTAGAACGTGCAAAATCACTTTTTTTAAAATTTACGGTATATAAACCGCGCGGATAATTACAACTGTCCGTGGCTCCATTATTAGCTGGTAAGGCGCGACGAAGCGAATAAGAATTTTACACAGTACTAGAGTTGAGTGGTGTACCCGGTTTTAGTTACTTCCGAAATTATCTCAGGGTCGCATTAGGAACAGTTAAAGAAGAATATAAAACTAAATTATTACATGAAAAAAATCGAAAGCACCGAAAAAAATTTACAGCAAAAACAAGTGTCTGGGGGAGACCTTATCAACCGACTACAAATAAAGAAACAGCACTTTCCAAAATTATGAGAACGTTAGCGGATGATAATATTGGTAAGCATGAATCAAAGACAACAAAACACAAAATCTTCTATCAGATTGGTGATGAGCGATCTCGAAAACCCCTATACACGAATTTTAAAGTAATTTTATTTGCTAGAAACACACATATAAAGTTACTTTGTATTAGGGGTGGTTTACCCCCGTTGCGGGTGGTATATATTAAAATGCCGAAATAGGATAACTCTATTTTTTTGTTTTACGTTTTGGAACAATCTTTTAATATTTTTTAAGCTGTTTCCTAAGTTTTTTTTTCAAAATTAAGCTGGAAAATACGTGTTTTCATCCCCCTAAAATAGGGGATACAGCCCCTTGCTGCTTAAATCATTATAGGTTACTCACCTCCTTTATAAGAAACAATCTCCATTTTGTTTTATGGAAAAATATGGAGTTGAAGCCGAGATATGTGGATTTAGGGGTGGTTTTCACCCCTTTAAACTACATATGGTCCGATAAAAAAAATAGATGTCTAATATTTTTAAATTCTTTATAACATATCAAAATTTCACCGAAATCTGCGGTTGACAACTCGCGTACTTTCTTTGTAAGAATAAACATAAACTCGAATAAAGAAAACGATGACGGAAACATTACGTCCTTACATTATAGTGCGTACAACTTTTAGAATGATATTCGATTGACCCTTTGTTTATTAAAAATTGTACCGAAACTTGTAGTCGCATATAAGCATTTCGGAGTAAGTATCGGTGAGTACTGGTGCTAGAATGATTAAAGTAGTCCTTAAAAAAGGAGTTCCCTTAAAGAGAAGTATTTTCTTTGCCTAATATAGAACTCCGTGCAAAAATCAGTCAAAACAAAATTTCGTTATAATATAGGGAAAATATGAACACTGAAAAATGTTTAGATTAAACGGACGATAAACGTGACTTGAAGTATTACCGACGCGATAGTTTTGCTTATTGACGTGTAGGTTTAAATTTTTTAATTGGAAACTATCAAAGCGCCATGTACAAACTCGTTATCGATGGAATTTGAATATTACTCCTGAACTAAACCCAGCTTTCGTCAATACCGAGAAAGAAGTATCATTTTAGACTGGTGCGGAGATGACCGCTTAAAAATATTTACGGTAAAAATCGTAAAATAAAATAATCGGTTTTTAAAAAAAATCCGACTTCAAGATTTGCTTTAATAAAAATTGAATAAAGAAATAATTACTACTCGATAAAAGGCGTTTTATAGTAAAATTTTATAGTAAAATTTTATAGTAAAATTTTATAGTAAAATATACCTTAAAGGTAGAGGACGCTTAAATAACATTTAATTATATTCTTTTTTTTTTTTTCAACTGTACCGGCTTAAGAGGCCATAAACAGCGCCAGTGACTTCCACTTTAACCTACCAAATAATTCAGGCCAATCCCTCCATCGAGAGAATTTGGTCCGAGATATCAATTCTGCTGCGAGGATGTGCTAGTATTCTTAGGCGCGTCAAATTCAAATTACGTATACAATAATTTAAAAGGCGCTTTACAGTAAAATTAAAGGTGGCATATTATACTTAAATGTTTAACATTTAATTAGATTCTCACACGCATCAAATTCTAATTACGACAATTAAGAAGCCACATTAAATATTCCTGATGTTTCTATTGGCTTACCGAAACCAGTGAGATTGCCTATACTTGTTACATTGTTTCCGGTTAATGTTTTGTTCTTTGAATTTGGTGTGGCTAGACCTTAAATAAGGCAAATGTTGTTCCAGAATAATCATAATATCCCATTCAGCGTGTAATGTATATTATATCTTTTATCGAAAAATTACTATTCAAGTCTTTGTGCAATTTTACATGTTTTTCTAAAGTAAACCCGGATTTTTTCTTCTTTTTTTTTTTTTTTTTTGCATATTTTACACTTAAATCCATTCTACAATAATCAAAAGAAACTATTTATACGATATTGTAAAGGACTTTTAAATTTCATTTACTTTCCATGATCCAAGTGATAATTTATACCTGTTTCTTTCCCCTCTAATGTCTACGCTGTTAGTCACATCGTTATATGTACATCAAAGTAATTCTTTAAATTGATAATGGAATTCTATTTAACACGCTATTTTTTAATAATATCCCAACTAGTGGAACATCTGATTAAATTTAAATTATCTCATCATCGACAAAAGTGCTTTAATGTACAATTAACGCGTGTAGTAAATTTTTTCAAAAAAAACAACTGAATAAAAAAGATTAGAATATGTATCGAACTATACAAGTAGAGCAAAAGCAAGAGAGGCTAGGGTGTAAACATTTAGAAATTTCTTCAGTATTGATTCGATCCTGCAAAATATCTTGGGGGGGGGCTTAATATTAGCTAATAAAGTCACTTTCACTAAACACGCTCAGTTTATCTCCTCGGTAAACAGAGCAGCATCCGTGATATACATATATGCATTAGTTAATCTGTAAATCTCACTTCAGTGTAAATAACAAGCTCTGCCGTCATTTATAAATCATACTGACACGGGGTCATCACTGTCACCGCCGGCATTATCTTCTGTCAGCAATGCACATTATCATAAGCTAAAACTAGTCCAAAATCGACTAACAAACGTATAATATATTTCGAATGCGAGTAGGTAGACAAGAGTGCACTAATTATGCCGGTGTTAACCTCAACTTAGCGACTGGTACTGAACGATGTACTCAAGTTCCGTACAATGCGAACGTATTAATCAATTTCCTATCGGCAACAATAAACTATACTAAACATAAACCTCATACGCTTAAGCATATTTCAGTTACAAATCCCTTTATTCTTTTAATGGAATAAATTTCCTTTATTCGCCGCTTTACACAGTTTGGAAGATGCATCCACTTTTTCCGCTTCTTCTTTTAATGCATTTTTTCTTACCAGTGTAAATATATAAATTTTTACACGCTATACATTAGTAAAGTGGTAGAGTAATTACAGACTGCGCAAAAAAATACTGCTAATCGTATTACTTATTTAAATAATTTTTCCCCTCTTTCGTAATTACATTTACATTATTCTAATAATTTCGATAATATTATGTTACAGATTAAGTCACATCGAATATTAATTGATAGCAACAAGAAAAACAGGTTCTACTAACGGTTGCATCGTCGGTAATACGTGCAACGGCAAGAGACAGTTCCATCAACTGCCCCCTTTTTTTTTTTCTTGTTTGGGTTTTCCCTGGGCTTGTTAGCAACGGACGATTACCCATCAACACGTGTACATAGCAGCAATTAGGAGAAATGTTTTAATTATTGTTATTATATTTTTAGCAATTGGGAAGCTAACTGTTGTTCAGAATGATGTTGTTACATCTTCACCAACATCAAATTGTTCACTACACTTGTTGCAAATATGTAACAATAACTGTCACTCTAAATATATTCAGCCTTTCCCTTTTTCTAAAGCTTTTTATCTCCCTATTCAGTCTTTCCCGCCTTCCCGTCCGCGGTGATTACCCTCACATCAGTCGTTCTTTCATTTCTTCTATTTCTCGCCTTCATCTTAGCCATAATTTTCTCTCTTCATCATTTTGATTTACCAATCAAATTTTCTTTGGACATTCCGCTCCTTCTGCTGAACTTTCGTGTGTTTATACCTTCAGTTCTTTTCCTTCATTTTTACGCTTCCTTCACCTCTACAGTTCCTACTAGCGTCTCTTTTCTGTCACCCATTTGTAACTGCATAAGATCTAGTTCCTTATAGTAGTCCCTTGAACTCGCTGACTTATTGTCCCCAATTGATGAGCTCAAGAAAAATAAAAGAAGTATTAACACGCCACTGCCCTAGTGGTGAGCTGACCTGTTGGCTGAGCGGTCATTGCTCTGATTGGTCCGTGTAGCGTGAGAGTGTGTGTTAGTCGAGGTGTGATGACACTGTAAAACTAGATACACTGTGCTCGTCAGGTTCGATCTTGTGCTTTGGCGAGGCAGGTAAAAGATTGAAAAGACGCAGTTCGATTGGACGACTAAAGTTTTTCTAGCCATTTTTTTAGTCCCATCTCCATTTGATTTATAATTAAGTATATATTCGTAAAAACATCGCATGGCGGCTTAAAAAGTGCCTATATACGAAATTATCCAATGCTTTGAATGTGAAAAATTTAACCGTGCGCCCATATCTGTTAATTATAGTATTCCTACTTGTCCTCAAAGCGGTGGACTCTGGAAGCACCTTCCAAATGTCTGTTAATCAGTCATTTTTCTAAATGATGCTCCACAGTAGACGTTTTACGCATAATGTTCTCAAACTTCCATACTTAGGAGACGTACCGCTTAGATTTTTTTTTTTAAATTATAGCCCTTGAAATACAGAAAAACAAACGAAAATTAAATTAAACGTATATTATTAAAAAATAGAATACGAATATGGTTTAATGATAATTATGCGAAAGATTTTTGATCGATATAATCAATTTACGCCTTTTATTCGCAGTTTGAGATTTCCACAGCGGCAAATTTGTTTCCATAGCAATTAGTGTCTTTTACCCTGAGCATATTTTCCCTCCTTTTCGGCATAGGTTTTTGCTTAGTTTTTCTCCTAATCATGGTAAAGGCCCGTCTTTTTTTAAACGTTTGTTATTTTTAAAATTACAAAATTATTTTGGGCCGGGAAATTTTGCTGGATAATTTTATTACGTCGGTCTGTACGTTTGTATAAAAAAAAAAAAAAAAAAGAAAAAAAAAGAAAAAAAAACCCAACAAAAACATTTTTTATTCATTCGTTGCCTTAATTTTTTTTTAATGAACAGCTTGAATATTACATTTTAAACACTACTTCTTAACATAGCTGATAAAATATAAAATTCAAGATGAGTTTTTTTTTGTTTTAAATTTTTCGTCAAGCTCATTTTCCGTTACTTTTTTTTTTTATTATTTTAGAACAGTTCTTCCTGATCAGTTTTTAATCACGCGTGCGGAACTCTGTCGTTGCTCAAGTACCGGTAATTTACTGGCGCGCACTTAGATTCCAATTTCATCGCCGCGTACCGGAAAAAAAAAATCACCGTAAAATATTCGTGCTCTTTTATACTGTTTGATCAGGCGCTCATTCGAATAATTTAATAAAACCACCGCACTTTTACAAGTACCCTAATCATAATCCGCTAACGTACACCAGCATAAAAGAGTACCTAAATGATAAATTTTGTTTTTTATTTGTTTTTTTTTTTGTTTTTTTTTTTTGTTTTTTTTTAAAGTACGTCATCGAAAGGCATTAATCCAACAGTAAACCCGTTCGTGAACTAATACATATACGACTTAGCCCGCTGCTTTTCGGTCCAACTCGTCAAAGTTTTCATCATTTTAATTTGTCAATTTTTAAAATAATACAATGTTGCAGTGCTCAAATAACGTTTATTCTTTTTAATGGCGCGAATTAAACAGACGAAAGTTTGAATCTATCTGAAATACCCTTTAACGACTAAATTGATTCGATCGCCATTAAAGAAAAATTCTTCAAAATTAAAAAAAAAAAAAAAAAAAGGAAGGGAGGAAGGAAAAAAGCACGAAAACAAAAGTGGAAAAGGAACTCTTCGCCGCCCAAGGCAGAGCGGTCCACAGTGCCCATCGCTCAGAACACCTACCACGCGAACGCCAATCACGAGGACTGGACTAAAAAAACCGGAACAACAAAACGAAATTAAATAAAATAATAAAAAACCGATATATTGTAATGCATTTAGCAAAACTTAACAGGCGATTATTCAACAGGGCTACTTAATGATATTCTTCTACGTACAAGTTGCGAGCCGGACCAAAATACGACAAACGATAACCGATCGATCACGATGATCGGACGGCCAGGAAATATAGAAGCCCGCGGCTTCGAACGATGCATATACGTATGTATTTATATGCAATAATTTTCGTAGCAGAGCAATTGCGAAATTTCCCATCAGTCGCTCGGCTGATGTCTGAGATACCCTTTACTGCTACTAATATTTAATTGCGAACCTCGACACACACCGTTATGTCATTCGCACTCGTTTTTATTGCTAACGCAGGCATACACACGATGGCTTACATCTTAGCGAGTTCGCCAGATGGCTGGGAATTTTTCAGACGCAACCCGATTACGTTGCTACAAAACTTCCGCATCTCCGGTCTCGGTACATTTATCGCTGACCTAACTTAAAATATACCATACGCAAACTATTCAAATTTCTTTATTTCCTTCTTTGGATTCATTGGTTAATTATTATTATCGTTGTTCCTATCATTACTATTATTTTGTCTTCTTACTTTATATATGTATAATATTTAAATTAAAAACCAAGCCATTTGGTTATGTAGACGAGAGGCATATTTTTAAATATAACGCTTTTTAAGATGAGTATTAACATTTCAAATTCGTCTAAGGTAGATAATAATAAACTTATTTACCATTACCGGCTTATTTTGATTTAAGCGTAAAGTTGGTTGTAGGAAAGATGTAATTCGCAAGTTTATAATTAGTAAGAATTTTTTCTAAATTATCAACACGAAAATTATGCCTTATGCCTGCTAGTTTTCAGTAACATCGCAAGACACAACTAGTAAATATTTAAATGCAGCCACTTCAGATGGAGTATAAGAGACTTCGTTTCCATTCGACACTTCATCCAAAATTTTCACTGTGTCGCTTGTAACAAATTCTATCAAAGATTACGATGAAGTACCGCATCTATCTTACAAGGAAAGTACACGAGTTGTCAAACGCCGATTTTGATGAAATTTGGATATGTTGTAGAGTATAAAAAAATATTAGACCCGTGTTTTTTTTTTTATCGGCCCATATGCAGTTTCAAGGGGTGGAAACCGCCCCTAAAGTTCACCTCCAAAAATCGTTCTTCCTAAATATCTCGTCTTCAACTCGATATTTTTTTATGAAACAAAATGGAAATTATTTCTCGCGCAAAGGACAAGTAATCCACAGTGATTTAAACAGTTGGGTTGCATCCCCTATTTTCTAGGGGGTGAAAATATTTTTTTTTTTGGTCATAATTATGGAATAAAAAATTATAAAATAACATAAAAAAATAATAAAACTTTTTTTAACACACACAATTAAAAAATAAAGTTGACGTGTTTCGGCATTTTCATGAATTTCACCCTTTACAAGAAAAATCAATAAATACATGTATTAAGTAATCAAATTTCGTAAATAATTTGTATGTAAAGGTTTCTGAAGTCGCTGATTACGAATCCATCATCAGATTTTCTTAATTCAAAATGGAGGATCCAATATGGCGGGCAAAAAAGTCAAAAAAGCTTTAATTTTAATGACAAATTGTATACGAGGATTTTTAAGGTCGCTAATTACAAATCTGTTATCAAGTTCTGAAAATTCAAATGCCCCAAACCCCTAAAACCCAGACAGGAATTTAGCCTGTGTTTCTTTAAATCAACAAACCTCAAACTCCTAAACCTCAGACAGGTCAGAGGCCTGTGCGCTATAACCATACAGCTTCAAACCTCTAAACATCAGACACATACTTTTGCGGATACCGTCTTGCTCTTAAACAAAGATGTTAATTTACACGATAGAAACAACATTATTAAAATGCAATCACTTACACATAACCAACTATCAAGTCCCAGATTCAAAAATTCATTCTTATATGCTTGGTATACAGCAGGTTACATTAACAAACGGCCAGAGAAAGGGCCGAACTCAAAAGAATTTTGTTTTAACTCTGATAACGTAAATTGCGATATCTGTTGTAAAAGGGCTATTATAACGTGCTCGTGGTGCAAAAACACATTATGCTTAACCCACTCCTTTCATGATTATCATTACTGCAAATCGCATAATAAGTAATTTTATTATAATGAGTAATACAATTTATATAATATTAAATACGCATTATACAAACAATTAATACAAAAAGTTAATCTGGGCGTGTTAAGCAGATACGAGTATATAATAAGCAGAAACACACTTATATAAAACGATTAATGTTTATTTACCCGATGCGTTATTAATTAATTGTTTTATATTAGTATGTTTTACTTATTATATATTAAAATAATAAAAACGATAAGTGACAGAAACCTATATAACAATAGATGCGAGTATAATTAAAAGTTTAGCTTTTTTTTTTTTGTTTTTAGGTAATTTTTTTCTCTTTTAAATTCCGATATCGTTTGTAATTTTTTTTATTTGTTTTTGTTTATTAACTACATTTATATACCTCTTTTTGTAGTTAAATTTATCTCCTACTATTACTTTCATTAAATACTCACTTTTTTCTCTTCTTTATTTAATTGAAAAACACTTTATGAAGTCACACTTATGCAGTTATTTTGATGTTTGAATCAAATTTGAAGCAAGAATACGTCAAGTTGTCAGAATATCATACCTAAGTGAGCGACGATTTTACTGATTTTGATCTCATTTGAAAAAACTTAAAACCCGACATCCCATACAATCAAGACGAAGCTCAAGAGGGTTTTCCCGCTTTTTATTTTCATGTTTTCACCACTATGCATCGTTTTTTGGCTCTGCGACGTCGTGTCGTAGTAAAATATTTATACCATACAATTTGAAATATATCTAAAATCAACCGAATATATCGACCATTTTCATTTAGTTCTTAATTATCTCTCTTTTGCCTCGCCCTGATTCGTGTACATCGTGTTAAGTTCTGCGGACAAAATTCTTTCAAACGCTTCCACCAGCACTTTCGTGCGGTCTAGTGGCTTATATCGTTGCGTTTCATCTATCCGAGAATAGGTTCAATGCGTTGTGGTAATCATCACAGTTAATCAAAGGCGCAGAAACCTATGTATGTATATATGTATGTATATATGTATATATGTATGTATGTATGTATATATGTATGTATGTATGTATATATGTATGTATGTATGTATGTATGTGTGTATGTATGTATGTATGTATGTATGTATGTATGTATTAAGAAGGAGAATAATCGAAATTCAGAAAGTTATTGCGGCACGTGTTGTCAAAGAATAAAGAAATTTTAATAAAGATAAGAACTCTACGGCGTATAAATAACATTACTTACACGGCGTTCGAAGGTCGAAAAAGTCTCCGTGTAGTAATTTAGTCTGCCGGAAAATAAATGCTTTCGATTAAAATGCTTTCGGCTTTTGTTAAATAAAACGCGCTATTTCATCTTCACTTCTGACGATTATTTCTTAAATTCTCAACGGACGCTCAATTCATCCTACAGTCTACAATAAATGGATTACATTACACGCTGATGATAACAAAGCTTTGACTTTCTCTCCCCGCATGACCTGTCCAAGTTGTCCTATTGAAAATCCCAGAACTGATATTTCTCTTTCTGTTTTATGTCTTTTTCCGTTATACTGCGAAGTCCGATTTCTGACACAACCCTGAACTGCTCCGGTCATAAACGCGTTAAACGCTTTCCGTATTAAATGGAACTATTACATCCATCAAAAATTATTATTTACAATGTCGACGGTGATTCTCAGTAAATATAGTCAGGCGTATTCTTCGGCCAACAAATCATTCCTTAAATCAGATGTATCTACCGTGCAGCATTATGTTTCACCCTCCATTGTCCTGTTACATTCGCGAATTTCATACTTTTCGCGCTTTTTTTCGATAGTAGTTTATTAATCGCCATTTTCTACAGTTAATTATATCCATATGTTCCCCCTCCTATCCTAACGATCTATCTCGAATCCTTAGCGAAACCCATTAATTACTCTTTCAGTTACAGTTTTCTTAGGCTGTGATGTGTCGTCGTTACGAATTTCCACGCCGGAGATTTGACTACCGGAACGATAATCCTGTGTTCATATGAACATAAATATTCACTTTCCGTGCATTATTCAAGAATCTTCGCGTATATATTTTAGAAAAGTGTGCGCTCATGTAGAGCAGCACCCGTCACATGTGATTGCGTTTTACTGCAATAATATTTTTTTTAAATATATACTTTTTGTTAAAATTAACGAGACATTTTTTGATAATGATATTCACTATTTCACCAACGAACGATAAAAAACAAGCAGAACTCACTGAAAAACACGAAACAAATAAGGAGAAATAACAAAAGATGGAATCCATTTAGATACATAATGAAGAGACTGCAAAAAGAAGTTTTATCATCAGACACAGAAAAGAATTGCTGTTAAGCTTTTAAAATAAATGGGCATACCGAATTTTATTAAATCGCTCAAAGGCTTTGTAAAACCCTTTTTCAACGTTAACAAGTAACATATGCGTGCATTTACCCGATAGATGTGTATATTTATAAAAAAAGAACAAAAAACATTAACGTCTGTTCTCAATTTCAGCGAAAAGGCCGCGATACGCAGTAAACAGTTTTTGAGGCATTTTAATTGGCAATTTCGTCCGTCTGCAGTGCATAGAGCGCCATGCTCGCTTAACTGTCGTGAGATTTACTGCAAATATTTGTTCATGGTAACACGGATAACGCGCAATAAAGATAACGCCGATGAACAGAAAGCAGTTCGGTGGAACAGTGATTTCGGTTATTGCGCGTATTTAGTCGAATATATGTTATTTTACAAGTGAATTTCCCTCCTAAACAGTTCTTTTTATTTAGAGTGAATGTAAGTAGCGGAAATCGTCGGTAAATATGAACACTTGAAACCGTGTTCGCACTTGATACATCGAAATGCGCTTTTCTAACAGTTCAGCAATTCACGTGTTTATGTGATATAGTTCTGATGCGTGTATATTTTAGCCTTCTGTTATTAAATTGTGTATATACATATATATATATATATATATATATATATATATATATATATATATATGGGTGGGTGTGTGTGTGTATACATTCGGTTTATTATTTATTTTGCTCGGCTGTGTACATCTTAACGCTCGTCTCTACCTTTCGGATATTTTCAGCGAGTCATTACGCGCGTATAAAAATATAAAAATTCTGTATTCTCAAAAAAGAGTTATCAGATATAAATTTTTTTCAATTTATCACCTTCTCGAACTTACGAGACGCCGATAATATTTGCGTATGTAAAGCTGCGATCGGTCGCAATAAGGAGAATACGGATTTTTTAAATTTTATCGTTCTAAAATTGAAAATTACTAGTACGGTAGTGCTCCCTTATGTTAATGGTTCCGAGCCATACCGCGGATACGTGAAACCGCAG
The DNA here is from genome assembly GCA_039619475.1 of Icerya purchasi. Lineage (NCBI taxonomy): Eukaryota > Metazoa > Arthropoda > Insecta > Hemiptera > Monophlebidae > Icerya > Icerya purchasi. Next base: position 62,161,055 of record CM077116.1, on the reverse strand, counting down.
ATAATAGGGAGTATTGGGCTTAATGCGTTGACACATACATACTATACGGACATTTACAGTAGTGCATAGATATTCTTAGATTGCATAAGCACACCGTATTTATTATATGTAATGTTAAAAATTATTAGTCATATTTACATTATTATGATCATGTGTTCACCAGTACGTCATGTACTCTACTATCTTGCTTATGCTGTCCAACTTGATACATATTACGACGATTGTGGAACGACATCCGATGACAATATTTTTATGATTTTTTAAAAGTTATTTAATCTATTTTTTTAGTAATAGAAACACAACTGGTTTTCCCGGAAATATAATTTACATTAAAAATGTATTCGATACGACATGTTTCGGCGTCATAGCGCCATAATCACGATTTACAATTTAAATACAAAGAAATTAATTGTTTCTTTTGTATTTAAATTGTAAATTATGATTATGGTGCTATGACGCCGAAACATGTCGTATCGAATAAATTTTTAATGTAAATTATATTTCCGGGAAAACCAGTTGTGTTTCTATTATTAAAAAACATATAAAACAAGATAATAGGAACAGCAAACATGAGTAGTAATACTATTTGAATTTAATTTGAAGTTGTTTAATTTTTTGTACGTGCTACAGTTTACACTTCAGAAAATGAATTACTGCGTGCGATGAAAAGTATGAAAAGTTGATAATTATAACTGAGAACAAGAAAACTTTACGTCAGGAACATCTTCATCTGAAAGTGGACTCTGGATGAAATCGATCCATTTATTACGCTTGGTGATGGAAAACGACATTGATGGGACAGGATCTGAGATGGTTGACACTTTTGGTTTTACTTAGAAAGACATTGCGATAGGGGATTTTATTATTTTTTGTCGCACTGTGACGGATATCAGAACCACTGATACGAGTACGGGGGCGGCACTGTATCTCTTCTTCACCTTTTTATGAAATATGTTACGTAACTATTAATCCGTTGGATCGCAGAAGAACGACGCGAATAACAATTAAAATACGCGTTCGAAGATTTTAAAAAACAATCTATTACACTAGCAAACAGAATTTGGCTCTTAATTTTTTTTCGTACACTTCCGGTCTATTAAACTTTTAACTCTCATGGTCATACTTTTAAATTAGTACATTAGAAATTTTAATCAATTTAAACAATCTATTTTTCAATTTTAAACCGTTAAGATGGCTTTTAATAAATTTTCCCACTCATGATTATATCACCGCAAAATGTTCCAAAGATTATATTCAAAGCATCGAAGCTTATTTTCTTTCGACACAATGCTCTCTGATTTTATTCCTGTTCTATCGAAAAATAGTGTCACTTTAAGCATTTCTTCCTACAAAAATGTTTTTCTTCGTCTATTTCTTTTAAAGGAGTAGTCGTTAAAACATTGGTGTCTAACGCAAAAAATATGAAATCAGCATCCGGCGTACTTTTTCGAAAAAAAATGTTTTCCTTTATTTTTACATTCACACTATAGTAATTGCGAGGAGAGTTTTTTTTTTTTTTTTTTTTGAAAGCAACATCGTGTACCGTGTTTAACTGCTGTGGCTATTACAGTACGAAGATGCGCAGTTTGTTTTTATAGATATCTGATTATTCCGCTAGTTCTGATAAATTGTGTTATGGATAAAATTGCATCGGGGGAATTCTCAAGAATATTGGTGATTATTTTGTTATTAATTGAAGGGGGTCGGTGAGGTGATAATGCTGGACAGTCGCATAGTATATGAGGAGTTGAGGAAGCAACATCTTGGCCACAGAAAGGACAATTCGTAGGAGAGGGGGTTCTTTGCAAAATAAAATTATGCGACATGGCCGTATGGCCTATGCGCAAGCGGCTAAGTGCACAGAAATCTCTGCGGGAAATGCTTTTTTCTGGCCACCATGGTTCCGTTGAGGGTTTAATTAACCTCGAGAAAGTCTGACACGAGGACCAATGGGTTTTCCATAAGGACGTGAGATTATTGAAGATTATGTTCGAGAGATAAGGTGGAGGTGGGCTGTTACTAGGCGAGGGGCAATATATTTCTGCTCGGGCGGATGTATCGACGCGTTCATTTCCAGGAATCCCTGCATGGCTGGGCGCCCACAGAAAGGATACGGAGCACTGTCTCTTAATAAGTTCGTATAATACCTGCTGGGTTCGAATTGCTACAGGATGTTTGGTGAGGGGATTACAAATTGTCAATAAGGCCACGGATGAATCAGATACCAGCAGGGCTTTCTGTGATGTAGGCTCTGTAGAAAGAAAATATTCCAAACAGAAAAATACTGCGTATATTTCAGCATCCAGTACCGAGCAATTGTCATTCAGTCGAATGCTTCGAATCACGTCGCAGACTTCAAAGGAACAGGCGGTTGGAGAAGAAGTAGCCTCTGGGGTAGCCTTGGCAGCATCGGTGTAGAAAAAGAGGTGGTCGGGGTATTTTTGCATTGTTGCTGTTGTCAACTGAACGATATTCGGGTGCAGGGGTTTATTATACTTCGTCAGGGAAAAGTTAACATCAATGTTTAAAGGGGCCCACGGCGGAATCATGATGTTAGGAGCTAGGTTAGGGAAAGGGATTACGCTCACGTTGTGCTGCGATAGGAGAGCCAGGATTTCTGGGAGAGGGTCATTAGGAAACTCTGGGGTGTTGGGGAGGTCATTTGTGTCGATAGGACAGGCACGTTTACTAGAGAAAAGAGCGAGGGTCTCACGGTGGTAATAATAGGTTCGGAAATACTTTAGTGGGGGAGTGCCTAACAAGGCACACAAACTTACAGACGGTGAAGTTCTATGTGCGCCAAGTATCGTGCGGAGCGCCGTGTGGTGTATTGAATCAAGGGATTTAAGTAAAGAGGGACTGGCTGACGCATACGCCTGGGACCCGTAGTTTATTCTGGAAATGACTAAGGATTTGTATATGGAGAGGAGAGTTTTCGGAGGTACATTATACTTTGTGTTTGATACATATTTAAGAATAGATAGGAATTTATGACATTTAACTTTAAGATTGGATATGTGGGATCGCCAAGTTAGCTTTTGATCGAACAGTAGTCCAAGGAAATTAGCAGTAGGGTGGAAATGAAGTGAGGAATTTTCTAGATTGAGGCGAATGCTGGGAGAGTTTTGACGTCCCCTACAGAAATCAACACAGATAGACTTAGATGGAGAAAACACAAGACTATTATTGTTACACCAGGATTGTAGTTTTGAAATAGTTTTTTGTAGGATTTTTTGAGCATTTGCTGGAAAACTGGAAGACAGGGAAATGTTTAAGTCGTCAAAGTAGAGCCGGGCGTTTACAGGCGGAGCAATACAATCATTTATATCATTGATATAAAAAATAAACAAGGTTGCGCTAAGGGCAGATCCTTGTGGTAAGCCATTCTCAGTTTGAATGGTGCTTTGACGAGCCAATCTTAACATGGAACGTTCTGTTTGTTAAAAAATTATTCAGATACTTGGCCATGTTTCCACTTATACCAGCTGTTGTCAGCTTGGATAAGAGGCCGTATCGCCATACTCTGTCGAACGCCTTTTCTATATCGAAAAAGACGGAGTATACATGTTGGCGTCTGTGAAATGCTGTTAATATTTGCCTTTGTAGGCTCAGCAGATGATTAACTGTAGTACGCTTCTTACGCCCTCCGGCTTGTGACGAGGATAGGAGATTATTCTGTTCAAGGAAGAAAAGGAGCCGCCGATTAACCATTTTTTCCAGCGTTTTTGCGAGGACACTTATGAGGGATATAGGCCTGTAGTTTTGTGGAAAAAGAGGATCTTTATTTTGCTTCAGAATAGGAATAACAAGTAAGATCGTTCCGCTAAATATTTCTAACACGCAAAACTCTTCTGCCCTTCCAAAAACAAATTTAACGGCAAATGAAACAAGTAAGCCTGCAAACTTAAAAAACAAGCTCGATACACCTATTTCACACACTCCAACCGCTACTACAATAAACTTAACAGCAATAAATAAAACACCCCCAAGCACAAACACCGTGACCAAGTCAATCTCTTTTTCCGACAAATTAAAATCTCGAAAACCTACCCCTCCTATAACAGATTTCGATTTTCCTACAGAAGACCAAGGCGTATTGTTTCCATACGTCGAAAATGCGAATCTTTTAGACTATTTTAACGCCCTTAAAAACCTAGTAGGAGGTCCAAAAAACATAATTGCAGACAATCGAGTCCTCATTTTTTTAAAATCGAAAAACATCACAGAAAATCTCTTTCATAACGGAGCCGTTATTACCGTAAATAATAATACAATCACCGGTCAAAGGTTAAAAAACCCTACTCAAAAAATTATATTATCAAACGTATCTCCAACCATCCCAAACTCTGTTGTCAAAGCCTATCTTGAGGGAATATTAAACTTAAAACTAGTCTCGGCAATTTCTCTGCTCCGTGTTAAACCCAATGATCCAGAGTTTGACCATATAATCAGCTGGAGGAGGCAGCTGTATGTTGATAGCGCCAATCTCCCACCCTTACCCGACTCTTTCATAATAGTTCATAATGAACGTGAACATCGAATATTTATCCAAACGGGTGTGCAGAATATGCCGTCCATTGCCCCATCTGTAGAAGATAGTGTTCCCCCCGCTACAGATACTAAAGCCGCTCCAGCCCCGCAAAACATAACCGCCATCGCTGAGGAAAACACTCAAGCCTCTATCTTTGAAAATAACACAACAGTCAGCACCGAGGAAACCCCAGCAGCAACTAAGCGACCCCACCCACAAACCCCTGATGCTTCTCAGAAGACTACGGAGCCCGACTTTACAAATAGCACAAGAGCTATTCTTTTCCCTCTACAAATGCAGACAAACGAATCAGAAAACAGAGAGCATCCAAATGCGGTAGAAACCAGAGACAATGGAGCAAACGTGGACTTCAAACCTCCACCATCAAAACTGAAAAAACAAAAATTGCCTACTGTTGAGCTCCTAAAGCCCGCAGAAAGCAACATCAACAATAAAGACTATCCATTGTCTTTTAATGACTTCGTAGCCTTAATGGAAACGATTCAAGGACAACACGACCCGGCGAGTATAGTAGCCAACTTCACTGAAGACATAGATGGATTTATTCACATGCTCTCAGATAATTACTCCTTACTTCAAAACCGATCAATGAAGACACGTTTCACTAAGCTAATCAACAAACTTGCTAGACAGTCGGATTCAGATCAAACAGCAGACTAAACATATTTGAAAGCTAATAGTGGTCATGGTTCGTAACATTATCCTGCAGTGGAACTGTCGAGGATTCTACCCTCAACTTGCTGAATTAAAGCTGCTTATTGCAAATCACTCCCCTGCTGTGGTATGTCTACAGGAAACTCATTTGAAGCCCACAGATAACCCAGCCCTACAAAACTACTCCCTTTTCACTTTCAGCAATGATCAAGGGTTTAGAGCAAATGGAGGGGTTACCATTATGGTCCACTCCTCTGTCCCAGCAACACAGTTGAATTTTAGTACCCCCTTACAAATGATTGCAGTGGTCGTCCATCTTCCTCAGATATCTGCCACCCCGATAACTCTATGTAACTGCTATGTGCCTCCGAATTATATAATTACTGCAGATATGTTTCAGTCAGTACTATCACAGGTCAGCCCGCCACTAATATTACTCGGTGATTTTAATGCCCACTCATCTCTGTGGGGAGCAACACTGGAAAACAGACATGGCTCTGTCATTAATAAACTGGTCCTAGATAACGATATGATACTGCTTCCCTCCACAGGTTACACCCATTTCAATCTGTCCCATAATACATTCTCAACAATCGACCTACAACTTGTTTCCACTTCCATCTTCCCTCACCTGAGCACTTTTGTGCTACAGGACTCATAAGCGACCATTTTCCTATACTCATATGCCCGTCCAAAGCCCTCCCTACCCAAACCCCCCCACCTAAGCCTCAATTTCTATTCCACAAGGCGGATTGGGATATGTTTTCAGTTAAAGTAAACGTTCCCAGCGAGTCATCCGAATCTTTATCAGAGAACATCAACTCCTTTATCGACGCTATTACGAATGCTGCTCTAGCATCCATTCCTATGTCTGTCCCAACAAACAGATTCCGACGGGTCCCATGGTGGTGCCCCGAAATAGGAACAGCCATACGCCAACGTAAACATGCCCTTAGGAAGTTTAAATCAACAGGCTTATATCCTGATTTGATTGAATTTAAAAAATGCCGCGCAGCTGCGAGGAGCCTCATTAGGCGCAAAAAACAGGAATCTTGGCAGCAATTTATGCATTCAATCTCCATAAATACTTCTAATCACAATATTTGGCACAAAATTAAGGCACTGAACGGTATTAATCGTGCGACCCCTTCCTTTTCGATAAACCAGAATGGTTCCATGTTATCTGACCCGTTGGAAGTCGCAAATGCTTTTGCGAATCATTTTGCAATGGAGTCATCCTCATCGTCATATTCGTCTGCCTTCTCTTTAAAGAAATATTCCACGGAACAACAACCAATAACTATCATCTCTGACTCCTCACTTTCCTACAATTGCCATTTCACCATTTCTGAACTAGACTATCAACTCCAGTACCATACTGCAAACAGCTCGCCTGGGCCCGATTCCATCCATCCTTATATGTTAAAACACTTACCTCCGTCAGCGAAAAACTTCCTCTTACATATCTATAACCAAATATGGTTCTCCGGATCGATCCCTGAGCCATGGAAATTAGCAGTTGTTATTCCTATTCTGAAGCGAGGAGAGTTGAATAATCGATATCGCAAGAAAAATAGTCGTATCTCCTTAATCCCTCTATATCAGTTAACAGCGTTTTTATTTCGTATGTGTGTGTGTGTGTGTGTCAATTCCGTTACGAAAACATATAGAAAAAAATTATCAAATTAATAGAAGAAAATATGTATTTTAACAAGAAACGTTTCTGTCACGATAAAAGCCAGATGTTTTTATATGTATTTCAATTTCAACTAAAAAAAAAAAAAAAGAAGGAATTTAAACTTCTCGAATTTAGGACTGAGACTCAACAAATACGTTTCCGAAAAAACGTCTACTCTGAATTGTAGTCCGATTTTATTCATCTTAGTGGACTCGACGTACATCTTTAAAAAAAAACAAAAACAAACAGTAAGCACACAAAATTAAGAATAAAAAAGGAATGTGCTAAAATTTATAACACACTTTCGTTTTATTTCTAACTTACCCTAAGAAGGAATGTGCGAAAATGTAACTCTAGCGCTAGACTTGCTTCTAAGAATTTTCATTTTACTGCCTTAAGCCATCCGGGAAACCTACAGAAGTAGTTAGGATATTGATAAACATTACTCAATTCTTCCATCGTTGTTTCGTTCTTCTATCTCCTTCCACTCCGCCTTCAGCTACGTTATACTGCGGTTTGCTGCGATGCTATGACTTTCCTCGCAACAGAAAAATCTTGTTCTTTTAAAAAACCAAAATAATATTATTGCCTTTAGACGGTTCCTTACACTGCTCCGTATGAGAAAATAAAAAAACTTCCATCTGACGACGAATGGGCGAGATAAAAAAAAGGAAAATAGGAACTTATGAACTTTAGTGTGCCGGCGGCTGCTGCATTATAAATTAATAAAAAAGTAGTAATTCTATAAGCTTAAAGCGATATTACAATTATCGACGAGATTTATTGGATACTCGATCAAACATTTTTCCAATTTCCGATAACATAATTCTGATTTTGCATATGGCGTCTTTTTATTATTTCGACTAAGTATACTTTGTTTTATAAGCAATATGACGCAGTTTATAATTTTGTAAAAATACCGTGAATACTATGTTCCCGGCACATGTTACGGTAGTTTAGTATTGAATTTATAAAAAAAGTTTTATTTATAAAAGAGTTGTATTTATAAAGTAGTTCGTTAAAATTGGACGAGATTTATGTTGAAGAATTCCCTAATGAATTAAGAAATTAGTTTCCGGTCGACAATTGAATTTACACTAGCGTGTCTAAGTCAACATGGCCGCAGAAGTCGGTCGTTGAGTAACAATAGTCAGTAGAATTTTCGCGATAATCAGAGCGATTTTCCGGGCGCACTGGAAACGGAACAAACGGTTTATTTAAGAAACTGTTCTCGGCAGATATCCGTCGCGCTGGAAAACGTCGAGCATATATTGACGTTTCATTTACAGCTCTTCAGGTAAGTGCAGGAATTTCGCGGCTCGCACAGAGATTATTATAATTGCTAATTCCCGAATGCAGTATTAGGCGAAGCCAGCGTAATTTACATGGCGGTGATGAAGTTTCCCCAAACGACAAAATCTGCATAATAACCAGCAACGGTGAATATGCCTATTACACGTTAGGCGCGCTGTGACGCTTTTTAAGGTGAAGCGGAATTATAATAAAGCGAAATACTCGGAACACTACGCATTTCTTTCGGCCATGCTACTCTAAATTTCTAAACCGATGATCCACTTGCCCAAACGCAACGGACTTAATCGGAATTTTATCGTCGGTACTTTTCAATTTTTAAATGCATCTAGTCTGAAAAGAAATTTTCAAAAAAAAAACAGAAACGAGGAGGGGGCAGTTCAATGGAAAAATGATTTTCACGCGAAAATGCCACAGTCTTCTGTTTATAAATGCTCCCTTTTTCAATGGTGGTACTGTGGTGCTCTTCCCCTTTGGCTAAACCGGCCATTTCAAATTTCCATAGGGGAAGCTGTACAAAACGGTCTTTTTTCTCATTAATTATCCCCCCCCCCCAAAATGTGCGTGAACGCGCTCTCACCTTTTAATCTTTGTTACCGTTAAGATGCTACGATAAATTTGCGCAGTTAGAGCATCGCGTAATCATCATCTCGGTGCAACACGATAAAACCTCTTCGAAGAAATACCGAACGTTATGTGTAAACGGATTTTTCTACGTACTACCTAGTCATTTTCTTTCTCTTCTCGGTCCAGACGTCGTTGTTATGCCGCACCCTTTTCGATCGTTAGCAATATTATCGAATATTTTCCGTACACTGATATAGGATATAAAAAAAAGAATGTCCGGAACGATGTAGAGTACTCTCACCGTATTTACAAAATCCGGTTTAGTCGAATATCGGCGAAACAAACGATGTTGTAAATTTAACAGTTTATATTCACCGCGGGAGCATATAGGAATTTAAATGCAGATGTTGATTTAAGAACGTTTTATAACAATAATAATAAAAACGAACAAATATTAAATAGCACGAGACAAAGCAAATACGGCGAATTCGAAATTATTTACGCAGATGTATCAATAAAAGATAAGTATGTGCCGCAGCGGAATATAATAAAACTAAAGATAACTTAAAATCATTTCGACTTCCAAAAGTTTATTCATCATGTACAGAGGAAATAATGGCTATTCAGAGAGCATTAAGAACAATCCTGGGCAATGGTCCATAGTTGATGCGCCCAAAAAAAAATAAAAAAAAAAAAAAAAAAAAAAAAAAATATAATATATTTCAAACGGATACACAGCGATATCGAGGGAAACGAAATAGCGGACAGAGCAGCTAGAAAAATAAATCGAAAAGGTTATGGAATATATACGCCATATTGAGCAGATGATAAATGGCGAATGGCAAGCACAATGTGAAAAAACTAGTGGGACTGTTGGGAAGAAATACTTCGAAATACAAAAAACCATACAGAAGAAGACGCGGTTTACTAATAAAATGAACGGAGATATTATATACGTTATATATGCCAAATATGTACGGGTCACGCAAGAACTCTGGAAATATTACATAAGCTACGCATTATAACGAATAATTTATACGAATGCGGAGAGATTGGCTCAATTGAACGCATCATTTGGCAATGTGAAATATATGACACCATAGAACAGATTTAAAAAAAAAAAATATTACCATTCTATAAGACAATGCCAATAATAACCTTATTACACAGATGGTGCGAGAACCAGATTAGGAACCTGCCTACGTTTTGTACCAATACATAAAACACAGTAACACATAATTGTATAAAATGTAATTTATTTTAATAATTTATAAATAATAATAACTTAATAAAACAATAAAAATAAATAATAAAAAAAAAAAAAAAAAATGTTGAATGGCCAAATGGCAAAAGCTACAGGGAGGAGGGGAAAAAATACTTCAACTTTCGGCTGTATTCTTTAAAAAGCCATTCAATCAACTCGGAATGAAATTTGTGATTCTTTTTGTTTTTCTCCGGTGTTTGTTACAATTACAGAGGGAGAAATGATGGCGCGAGTTTCAACTCCGTACGTCGGTGCCGCAATACTGACTTGTGTCCCGCTGATGAGACGAAAGCTGGCACTAAAAATTCTGAATGAATTCACGCATTACGCTGTTTACGGCAATCGCTGAAGAGCGAAATCGAATCGTACAAGAGTCGTGTTGCGAGACAGCAGCAGCTCAGATAGCGTCGTAGACTCCATGACTCGGATGAAGGGACTGAAAACCCAGAAACAGAGAGTGCATCACTTTGGAAAATTTCTGAAAAATTTTTAGAATTTTTCACCGATGCTTCTCGCTTCGCACGTTGCCTATTAACAGTCTGAAAGCTTCGCGGCGTTATCGTGAAACATGGATCATCGAAATCACGTCTAAAATTCACGTCTTAAACCTGTTGCTCTGTACGAAGAGTTTGCTCACGCACCGACATAGAGCTTTTAAGAAATGACGAGGAAATAAAAAAGAAACCAACTGTGACCGACGAAGAAGAGGTGACCGAAACCTTTACAATATTACGCACCGAGTGCAGGTTTCACAATACGATGCGGTTGTAAAGGCAAAGTTGCAGTGCTCGTTCGAAATAACCTCGATATGCAATGCTATCGATTCGATAAGCTGAAAAAGTTCAGTCGAAATAAATTAAGCGCGCTATCAACGTCGACGCCGAGCGCCATGGAAAAACTTTCAAACTGTAACTCGTCTTAGAACTTTCTCGCTACACTATGCGGCACCGGTTAAAACGGTCGCCGGAAAGCTTGCACACGGAAACAAAGCAAAACCGCAAATTCCTTCATTAACCGTTCATTACACTAACACCGAATAAAGTTCCATCGAACGCGCGAAAAGTAATTTTGAGTACGCAATACGCCCTCAAAGTCTGAGAACTGATTTGTTCGCTCGTCACAATTAATTTCCTCAACGCAATCCCAGCAGCTATTCCCCATTCTACTTTATACAGCTCATAAGGCGCACTACTAGCGTGGCTTTCCTCCACTCTCTTCCATCCCCTAAATAAAAATATACCAGCTCTCTTTAGTCAGCTGCTCAAATAGAATAAACTTTCACCTACTCCCCTCCAACTCACTTTTAACTAGCCCCCTCTTCCTTTCCTCTTTCGTACCTTTTCTTCTTTTTCATAAATAGAACTCGCGTAAAATACGCTTTGAAATAATATTTAATTGTTATACATTGTGTTTCGAGGCCGGTATCAACACGGGGAATAACATTTGTCGGAAATAAATGCCACAGCAACAAACTTGCAGCGAAACTAACTAACTCTTTTCGTTTGAAAAAAAAAAAAAAAAAAAGAAAAGAAAATAAATTATTTATCCAATTAAATTTTAATTCTGACGCGTTATTACGCGAGAAGCTTGTTTAGAGCGTTGCACCGAAGTGGTTTTTACACGTTATACAGTATGTATATCTTTACTGAGTTTTTAATTTTTAAAATCAAACATAAAAACCGATTTATTAAATAAATTAATAATAACAGTAAAATCTAAAATAACAAACAATACTTAAGCTCTCGGAACGTTCTTAGGATTATAGCAGCCTAAAAGGGACACACGAATATAGAAGATGAAGGGTTCCGCAAATGAAGACACATTTTTTCGAAATGTGCCGATAATTAATATGAAAAGAAAAAGATCAGCTTCTACTTGGCGGGGAAAAAAGATGCAGTTCATGAATGAGAATTGACTAGGTTTAAATGAAACGTTAAAAACGAGTTGGTTTATTTTCTCTTAATTTATATAGGACAGTCAAGAACTGACATTAACCCGACAGCGGCAGTGTGGGTGATAATTTTCGATATTATTTTTAATCGTGAAATTCGAGTTACAATCGAATAAAACACCGTTGCCTAATACGCTAACTAGGAGCTAACGGGAAGTAATCTTCGCTGCAGCATTAGCGATGTTTTAAAATTCGATTCTAACTAGAGGAGCCCGCAGTGGAGCTAACGTCGTATAGGCCAATTTCATTGCTGCCAGTTATGTCAAAATTCTTCGAGACATTGCTACCTAAAAAGAATTCTCCCAATAGTGAAATTTCAGCAATTAATTCCTTCACACCAGTTTGGGTTTTCGGGAGCGATACTCAACCATTCAGCAAGTGCATAGGGCGGTTGAAAAAATTGAGAACGATCTGGAGGAAAAAAGGATTTGTGATTCGATTTTCCTGGACGTGGGTCAAACCTTTGATAAAGTTTGGCACGATGGGTTGTGTTGTATAAGCTACGAACTCATTTGCCTTATCATTATTACAAAATACTGGAATCATATTTAGATGAAAGATACTTCCACAAGTAAAGCAATAGGAGGAATTATCCGATATCTATCTGGCAAGCGTTTGGGTGCCGCAGGGGAGTATGTTGGGCTCCCTTTTGTATATTATCTTTACAATCTTCCTGTTTCGAACGAGTCTCTTACTGCTACCTGTTTTGTGCTCTAATAAATGCCAACATGAAGCTAATTACCGCACTACAAGCGTCAATTGATAAAATCTCCGAGTGGTGTAGGCGATGAAGAATTAAGATCAAAGAAGATAAGTCAGTTCACATAATATTCACTAATAGAGGCATATAGAGATCATAAACCTATTAAAATTAACAATAAAACAATAAAAACAGGAAGTAAAGTATCTGGACACTCATCTTGATTGCAGACTGACATGGCGCAAGCATATCGTGACAAAAAGAAACGAATTAAAGATTAGAACAAAGAAGATGTATTGGTTACTAGGCAGAAACTCGCAGCTCTTTGTAGATAATGAAATATTACTCTACAGGCAGATTCTTACTCCAATATGGAAGTATGGTTGCGAACTCTGGGGCTGCAGCGCAGATTCAAATATAAATACAGCGATACCAAAATACGACCGGTTGATGCTCTGCATGATACCGGTAAGTAATAAAACTCTCTACCAACATCATAGCACTCCTTATATAAAGGGGAGGTTATTGCAAAATTAGCCGCAAGACACATCGGAAAACTTCAAATTCATACGAACGTCCTACAGCGTTATTGTTGAATAATCCAATTTCGGTTGTCGCTCTCTTTATTATTTGCTTTTCATTCATCGAGTTTTCTAAATAAATAATGCGGAAAAAAAATCTTCTTCAGTTCGTCTCGAATCTCGTGTCACCGGCTCTTACCGATATCATTCCGAAAACGTTTCCAGTACCAAGTCGTTATTAGGTTATAACATTATTAATCGTGTATCACCCCACATTTTCCTCAATAATTCGTCTCTGCGTCAGTCGGCAGTTACAATATCTGTTCCTTATGACGAGGTCGGTATTTTTAAGCGGGTAATTATGTCGGATAGGAAGTACTTAAGATCTCACGCGAGGGAGAATGTGTTGAAATTTTAACAAAATCCGCAGGTTTATTTAATTTTTTTCTATTTTTCTTGTTTTCATTGTGTTGGCGGCAAAGGAGAAGGAGCTCCAGAAGAGATATAATAATCGTACCGGAAATTACATAAAAATGATCGTTGATCGACTTCTTTTAGATTCTCCTACTGTATTAATGTCGGCAAAAAGCAAAAATGAAAAACAACAATTTTTTAACGCTTGGCCAAGAAGATTAGAGAATACGTTTAATTAAAAGAAAAGTCGCTGCGAAACATTTTCAACAACGCTCGAACATACTCTCGAATAATTTCGACGTGAAAGAATGGAAAATTGCAATTTCGATTCTTTTTGTTATTTTGTTGTTTTTTTTTCTTTTTTCTTTCGAGTTTATTCACAAGAAAGAATGCCGCCTGAAAGTAAAATATTTCCAACGATGGTACACCTGCTAATACGAATGGCGTTAAATTATCATATTTTTAAATAATTTACCTTTCTTAATTGGTTCTACATTTATTTTATTTTCTATTTTCAAGAAGCATCAATTTTTTCAAGCGAATTTCAGTATATCTTTATTATTTTTTTTTTGCTTTGTTCCATTTATATTTCTCCATCGATGATTTTCTTTGCAATTTCCATTTTAATTTATTAGGAATAATAATTACGCATTTTACCTTTCTTCTACTCTTTTTTTCCACTTTTACTCGGGATTTCTTTTTGTCTTTTGAGTTAATTTTAACTTTTCTCTATCGTCCGTAGATCCTTTTGTAACTGATATATTAATAATATTTTCGTTTTTTAATTTACTTCAACATCACTTTTAACTAAATTCACTAAAATCCGTCTCTCAGCGTTAACTTCGTTGTCTTCTTTCTTTATCGCGACCTCATTAATTAACACTTCTTTTTATTTAAACCTTTTTTTCTTCCTTCTCTTTTTTTACTGGTTTCCCTTTCTTTCTTTTTTTTCTCGACTTTTAATTTATGTTCTTTTTCTTTCCTTTCTCTCCCTTTTTATTGTAGTTGGAAAACAGAAAGTCTTCGCAATTTACCACTTGTTGTTTTAAAAAGCGGCGTATTATAATCTTTTAAGTACTTTGTCAGACCGCTAGTAATTTAATCATGCCTAATTTATTTATTTTAATTAATACGCCCCCCGCATTAAAAAATTGATCCTTGCACTTTTAATAAATAATCTGTTCGAGGTTGATTTTCGTTAATATCGAATTTATCCGGGAAACTAAATAATTAAAAGCGGAATAGTTAAAAAAGAGAAAGAGGTACCGATTATTTTAAAACTGACTTTAAAAATTAGAAAAAAAAAATACCAAAAAAAGTAAGAAATAATGATCCGGAAAAAAATATTTTATTTCACGGTAAAATTTTAATGAAAGAATTTATTATTAAAAAACATTAGCAGAGTGGGTATTTTTTTTTCTTTGGGGTACGCTAACAAACAGCCCAATCAACCAAGGAATCTAAATTTAAATAGCTAAAATGGGAAAAATTTTAAAACGGAAATTCCCTCCTAAAACAATGAAAAAAAAATTGACTGGAGATATTGATTATATATATATATATATATATATATATATATATATATATATATATGTAACCTATTTTATGCTAAGATAATAAGAAATTGGCAAGTTTATCGGACAAATTCTTGATTAATTCATCGAAAAAGTTCTTTATTTTTCTTTGCCCAGACATAAAACCATTTGATTTTTTATTCTCTCTAATGTCCTCTTTTTTACGTCTACTTTTAGATGTTTACTAGCGTTGTATAGTTTCCTTTCTTGATCACACTTATATTATCTAACTGATAGTTAAAGGTTTTTCTTCATTTTTACACAATTGTTCGTTGTTAGCCAAATATTCTCGTATCTTCGTCAATAGACTCCATTCTTCGTCCCAGTCAAATAACAAAACATATTAGAAATATTCGAGACGGTATCTAGATATAATGCAAAAACGTGTCATTATTGAGCGAATCTGCTATGCTGCGTACAACATTAAGAAGACTATTCTTTCAGTTTTAGAAGAGTGGTTCACGGACGAAGTGATCGAATTTTCTTTTTCGCGTTTGTTGAACTGTCAGAAATAATAGCCATAATAATATTTCCATCTTTCCTTATTTTATTAACAGCCTTATCGGGATAATAAAGATGGTGACGACAATTTATAACCCGCAGCAGATATATGGACTTTCGTGTATATTTTCCATATTGAAATTTAAATTTAACCGCATATCATCGGTTGGCAGACATTGTCGGAAATTTTTATTCTTCGAGGCGATTAAAAATTTTCCCCACAAATGTGACCTAGTTTGCGACGCTGGTTAGAATTTAATAAATATTCCGGAATTGTAGCTTCGTTTTATTCTTTTTTTTTTTTTTTTTCTTAATATAACACCGGAAAAAATATGTATATGTATAAAAAAAAATGTATAATCGAATGAACGAACGCAGTAAATTTACTTTTTATGAACACCCTAATAAAGCATAGAATTATTCTAGCGTCCGCTACGATTTTCTGTCACTGTTTGTGCTGTCTGTTCAGTTGCATGAAAATAAACACTTTTTCTTTAGTTTAATTTGTATGCATGAAATTATTATTCTACCAGATGATAGGCGGCCTACAAGAAAGATATAGAGCATTTCCGGCAGTTTCCAATTAGTAGATTCTAAGAAAATTTCCGAATGTAGTTGTGTAATTATCGAAATTGCTACAGATTAAAAAAGTAAGCCTTTCCTCTGGATTAGTTTGAATTCATTATTCTTAATATTTAAATGATAAGTAATAATTCTGTGGGAAAAAATAAACTTCCTGCCTGCCCCAATTATATAACAATTTAAAAAGTGTACAAATTTTCATAACCTGTAGCGGACAATTTTCCGACATTCTGGTGAATTCGTGTTTCCACCTTAATTTTTAGCAACACTGAAAACGATTTGTATAGTGAAATATGGAGAAGACGATTTTTTTTGAAGATAGAAAGCGTCAAAAATTAGTGAAAATAATCGATATTGTTATTCTGAAGGTTCACTATGTATTTTTGAAGCTCGCAGAAAATGACGAGTCTTACAGTCACACTGCACTTGTCTTTTAGTACGTTAATTGAGAGTGAGATTAAACTGAGCAAGAAGAATAAACGATGCTTTTATTACCATTACAGCTGATGTCGAATTTTAAAACCGTGGCTTTGTATTCAGCACAACTTCGTAATGAATTATTAACTTTCTACGTTTTATTAAATGTTTCGAAAAAAAAGAAAGAAAAAAAATATATTCTAATATATATATATATATTATTTTTTATATACATTTTTTTTTGAGAAGGGGGGTATTCTATAGTCATCCCGAGAAGTTACATTACTTTTATCACACAAATTTTGATTTCTTTTTATTTGATTTCTTCTTATTTGATTTCTTCTTATTTGTTTTCAAATTTTCCATTTCTTATGAACTTATAACGTGTAGATTATTTCATAGAGATTAATAAAATGAATGAATAAAAATATTAAATAAAATTATCCGGTGGCGGCAGTGTGTATATGTGCGTTTGCGTGAAACCTGTTGCTGCTTATTAAAGCTCGATCAGAACAGTGACAAGCATCGATTCGTACGGATGGCAGTTATGAGATACGGAACTGAGAAAGAAACTAAAAAATGTTATATCAGTTCAGTCTTTAGTCAGAATTCGTTAAATTTCGGAAACAATTTTGGGCCCTGCAAATCTGCATAGCGCAGTAAATGTCGAAATTCGCGTTTCCTTCTTTTATGTAAAATTCGTAATAAAAGTCGCGCGGTAAGAAAAACTCGAATTCGAAGAAATTTGAATAAATTTAGATGCTGCTACAATTCTCGATCGGAATTATTAATGCACAGATAAAACGGAAATTTCATCAGCCTAGTCACCGCAGAGTGGTACGCATTAACGTATTCTACGTGCACAATTTACAGAAATTGTCTTCTTAATGATCGACAAAGATCTGCGCATAGTTTCAATAGAAATCGTAAAAGCTAAACAATTTCATAGTAACAATAATAACAATAATTAGCTGCGCACGTGGGAATATTTCGGATATTTTAAAGTAAAGTATCCGACTTTTCACTGATAAGATTGTAATTAAGATTGCAATTAAGATTGTAACGAAATTTGGTATATATTTTTACGCCCTTAGGGCGCGCCGCTAATGGAATGTCTCGACTTACTTTATAACGGACGAACGGGTTTAGTTGAAGTTTAGATAGGTCGAATAAATATATCGCAAAACTTTTTCCACGTCGACCAGCGAACGCTAAAAAAAGCACGACAATTTAATGTACATTAAAATACAAAGTGAACATTGATGATCATGTAAAAGATGCAGTTTTCAACGTACTCTCTTTACTCGCACTACATACTTGTAGCGTTCGTAGTTTTTCCGATATTTTAATTCAAAAATTGAAATCGAATTTTCGAAATTTCCAATTAAAATATCGCAAAAACTAAAAAACGCTACAAGTATTACGCTGGATGTGATAGAAATGCACGAAATATAATACAGAATTACTTGCGGATTTTTTTTGCTTTTTTTCGGATATCTTTCAAAAACACAGAGAAAATTTTCATTTTTAAACTTTCAAAATAAACGCTTTTAGGTTTCTACGGATTTCTTAAAATATTTCTACGAAGTAAATATTTTTACGAGATTTCTCGCATCCGATACTATTGCGAAAAAACTCTTAAATATTTATCAAACTGAACGGAATGAAATGCGCTTTCTTGAAAATGCGCGTGTCGAAAAAAGCATTTTAAAAAGAACATGATCGAAAATCGGCCTACTCAGAAAGCCTGGGGCAACCATCTAAAGATTCCGTACATTATTTATCATAAATATAAAAGATAATAATGATGACAATCATCGTAATAATCGGGTAATTTTAATTTGAAAATGATAAAACATAGTTACGTCTACAACGGTTTCCGTGATAACATATCGTGGGCTTATGACGTAAACAAATTTGTTGTCCCCCCCCCCATAAGGATACAAGACGACAAGTAAACAACTAGTAAATTGTTCCAAAAAGTATTTTCGAATAATCGAATTTCTCAAAGAGAAAATTATACTCTAGTTTTCTGACGTCGGATTCGACTCTTTTGAAAACGCTTTATCTGTTATCGGTCGTTATCAGTTCTATTTCAAAGTCTTCTAAAATGCTACCGTACGATTAGGTCTGAAAACAATAGTGCGACAAATGCTGTTGGTGGCCAAATGGTTTACTGCCAGCCAGAAAAGAACGAAAAAACATAACGTTGATAATCACTGGCAGATTATTTAATTAGTGAATTCCACAGTTACGTAATTTTTTCTCATTTAATTAGTCGAGTTAGAGAGACAGACGCCCATTTATTTGGTAGCGATAATGTCGGAAAATACTTTTACTCGATCGAAAATTTTAGTTAGCGTTTTTTGATCAAAATGGAACTGGTATCCCAGTATTCTCATCGGATCTATTAGGCTTGGTGGATTGTGAAAGACTAATACTCAACGCTTTGCCCAGGATATGGGACTTAATTTACTTTTCTTCTTTTTTTTACTTTAATCTATAAAGCGTCTATACATTCAACGTTATCTTCTCAGAAATTAATCAAATTTCTCTAGATAATTACTGTAATTAGTCAATAGCGCGTCTATTCAACAAGTGGCTAAATTTCCACAATTACCTATGTATCCTATTATTACCCAGTTATGTAGAAAAACGCCTGTTAGTCTGCTAGTAATTGACCCAATTTTTAATACGTCCTATATTATTAGGGGAGGAACGCCCCAGTAAAACTGTCGTTAATTGTATCATTTTCAAAATTTCGGTAAATTTCAATGAAAATGCGGTAGACCGAAATGCATAAGTAATCGCAAAGGGAATTTTACAATTTAGCAGAGACTTAATATCTCGCTGAATGGGAGGAAGCTGCCCGTAATTTCGCAACGATGTAACGGACCATTTACCTGTTAGCTGTAGGCTGAAAGTTATTCGAAGTCACACGTTATCAGACTTACGCTTGGTAGATTTCAGTCGTTCGTAGCGTTCTGTCACGAATTAAACATGCATAATAACTTCGAAATTTAAAGACCATAACCGTCGCAGTAGGCATTTATTAATTTCGCTTCGAGTACCTCTTGAAACATTTTCATCCTCTTACAAAACTCCGTCACGTTAAGCCTCATCAAATGTTCACAAAAGTACGTATTTTTTCAACAAGCATCTTACGCTTCAGAGAACGATACAGGTATACAAGTAACAACGTTTGTATCATTCAGGGGGACATTTGATGTGTCACATAAGATGATTTGCATGAATTTCGCCGCACAATTCCGACTTAAAATCTCTTTGAAACATTTCAACGACCTGTTTAATTGTTATTTTAGCCGAGACCTACTTCTTATACCACTTACGTTTTCCCCTTATCATTGAATTCGTCGTAGAACGGCTGCTGAAAAGGAAAAATGTTTCGAAACAAAAGTCTGCTTATTGGGAGAGGCTGCATTATTATATCAATAAAATAATGACTAAATCAAAGGTATTTCAAGACTATGAAATTACAGAAAGTATCGAAATTGTGCGTAAAGTTAAACTTTTACATTCTTTCAATCAACAAAAATAAGTTGCAAGTCCGTGAACTGCGATTATAAACAACTAAACAAAGAAAATCCTTACATAATTTCCCATTAATGTAAGTTTTATCATTTATACTAGAGACATCATTACGATGAACAGCATTTTACTGTCAGTAACGCGAGTGTCATTTTACCAGCATATCTATGTTCAAGTAAAGCGTACTATCCTATATTCGGAATACTTCGACGAAGAGTAACTCACATGCTATTCCGAAATAAGTACTGCGGTTACATTTCTGTTAGTGTTGTTGCGTAAAAAAAAAAAAATTGAGCAATGTAAAACAACTCCATTCATCAAGGATAAATGCGTGTGTCTATATTTTTAGGCGATATTACATAGGACACAAGGCCGTGTCCACCGGGGGGGGGGGGGGGGGTTAACCCCCCCATGAGAACTGAAATAGTTATTATGAATACACAAAAATCTGAAAAAAATCACAAATTTAAAATAAATATTGATGATTTTTTAGGATGTTCTTACCTACCTTTAAAAGAAAAAAGAAAAAATATGCTCCATATTTTTAGGTACTTCATTATTATCTTATACAAAATGTTTTATTACGTGTGTAATTAATAACATATATGTAATTTTTATTAATGTTCGTATACGGGGTAATTCATTTATGTAAATCAAAATGATGGAAATTATTAATAGTACGAATATTAGTGAAAAATGTATTGTTATTCGTAAAATAAATATGCGAAGAAAATTTTCAACCCCCCCCCCCCCCCCAAAAAAAAAAAAATTCTGGGCACGGGCCTGATAGGGCACTATTAACTTCAGCAATCGCAGGTGATGATTAAATTGTTGTTTACAGTGACGCAACAATATTACGGAGTGGTCGAAGTAAATATATTACATTACTCGTATGCAGAATACAATTATAAAAACTTTAAAAAGAGCTAAAAAAGTTTTTTGAACTATTTTTCTTGTAATTTGTAATGTGTACATTACATCATTAGAACAAAACAAACAAAAAATAAAAAATTAATTATAACGTGTTGAGGGAGTGAATAGCTGAGTAAATGAGAGCCGGGTGCTGGCTGGGTGTTGTCGCATTGAGATTGATTCCGCCTTTGAGGATCTTCTTGAGCGGTGAAAGGGGAATTGTTCGAAAACGGAAAAGACGGGAAAATCCGAAAGGAAAGATTCAGTATTAATCAGTTTTCAGTCAGTCTTCAGTCAGTCTTCGTTAAGTCTTCGCCAAGTGTTGGTCAAATCCGCATCCATAAATGATTCGTCCAGTTGCGGAACAGAGTAACCTTTTTATAAAAAAATCAGTCCGTTCGGTAACCGAGAAACAAGTCCGATCCAAGAGGTCTTAGTAACCTGATCGCTGCGAAAATCAGTTTTTCTTTGTAATTAATAACGTTTTAATTAACCCTAAAGGATCCCACTGTCGAGTGTCGCGTACCCTCCCCGCATTTTCACAGGAATCCAAGCTGAATTACCAACGTACGCCCGTCTGCCAATCAAGGATCAACGACCATTCAGCAACCGCAACAGAGTGTTACGTACTATTTTTATCTATTTCGTTAATCGTCGTCGCTATTTTCGTTTACAAATATATTTTAATAATTGCGCTTTCAGCGGTCGACCGTTTACGAAAGATGGATGTAGGCATTTAGGTAAAATATATCGTTTAAAATAAAACATAAAAAATAATTTAATAATAATAAATTTAAATTAAAATAAATTAAACCCACTAGTTCCAAAGGATCTCGTGGTTGGCATCCCTGGGGGCTTTTAAATCAAGTACATAACATTACAAATTACAACGTTCACAGCTCCGTTAAAAAAAAAATTTATAACCTAAGAGTACTATTTCGATACCTCTAAAAATTAGATGGTGTCGCAGCCTTATTGGGTACCATTTTAAATGGCTATTATCTCACAGTACCTCTTGTTTCCCCCTGACTACAATCCGTTACTTATTTTGAAAATTTCTAAGCATCGTGTCAAACTATGGAAGCATACTACGCGGCTAATTAACAGTTTTACTGTGGAAAAATTTAGATGAGAAAGAAAAAATTAGTTACGTATAGGTAATATATGTATATATATATATATATATGCATACATACATATAATATATACATACATACATATATATACATATATATATATATATATATATATATATTCGTAAGGAATACAACACGCAAAATGTATGCAGGAATTATTAATTCCGAAATATTATTATCTGTTGTTTATTTCGTATTAACAGTAGCGTATAATACATCGAATCGGCGTCAAAGAAAAACAAATTAGATGAAATGCGTTTGTAGAAAATTATGAACAGCTACGAGACTGGAAGAATATACAATAATTCCCTGAAAATATCTGAATATTCAAACACACCTCATTAGCGTGTATAACGAAAAGGAGAGCCGTGCAAATTTCATAAACATGAACAGACAAAACTGCTAAATGAACGGATAAATTTTAATTTAATGAAAAGTAATATTCACTACAAACGTTCTGAAGGATATAAAAAAACTTAAACAAAAAAAATATATTGAAACATCATTAAAAGGAAGTTGCAAATTAAATTTTTATAAATACTTGTAGTATATAAAACAAGTAAATAACGGCGCAGAAAAAGTAAATAAATCATGGCAATTAATTGAGAAAATAATTCGTACTAAAAACAAAACGCCGGTATCGATAATTCCATTATAAAATAGTTCGAAAGTGCAACGAATGCTGTAAATAAGTTTATTAGATATTTTGACATTTCTTTTGCTACACTTTGTAACTGACACAACTAATGATTCGAGGTACGAATAATTACATACGATGTTTTTTCTTCCGGTAATTACTAATGAACAAGAAGAAATAATTGAAAAATTACAAAGTTAGAGATACAAAATAAAAATCTAAACTAGAATTAAGCGAATTTTGGGGGAAAAAATGGGTCAACATAGAAAATGCAGTGATCGAATTTGGCCACGTATTATAAATAGTACAGATCAAATCAAAACAATTTAATCTAAATCTGGATTGACATAGGACAACATAAACGAAAAGATCAGGCAGATAACTTTTTAAATCGAATAAAACTTATAATAAGATATGAAAACATTTTCCGTTGTGGAAAATCTGGCCATGTGTGAGATATAAGCTTTATATATTCCTGGACTCCTATGGGCGGTGCTTGAGTGCATTTGCAGCCATGGGGTCCAGGCTTCTACCAGTACTCTATGGGCAATGCATAACCGCATCTTTCGCCATAGTGTGGGCTATATGCTCTATATATTCCTGTACTCCTATGGGTGGTGCTTGAGTGCATTTGCTGCCATGGTGTCCAGATGCTATATGAAATACATTCTTTAGTTAGGGTCCTATGGGCAATGCCAAGTCGCATTGTAGCCATGGGGGCCGGATATTGATATTATATATCTCCTAGTACATCCTCGCAGCAGAATTGATATCTCGGACCAAATTCTCTCGATGGAGGGATTGGAAGTCACTGGCACTGTTTATGGCCTCTTAAGCCGGTACAGTGGGGGGAAAAAAAAATAGAAAAAAAAAAGTAGCGATGAAAAATCTCGAGCAAAAAGGAATAACAAATGTGGTTTGTTTAATCATTTTGTAAAGTATTGTGAAGCTAAAACGAAATTAAAGAAAGATAATATGATTAAATGAGTAAATGTAAGCCAGAATGTAAATTTCGAACTGTCGATAATCGAATAAAAGGAAACTTTTTGAATGTGTAGGAAATGTTGCCATTAATTTGTTAGCATATTCAGATACTGCATGTAATATTATTAATGAATAGGCAAAAACTTGCGAATACGAAAAAATAATAAATGCGTTCTAAATGGAGAGAAATTATTGTTCGTGGAAAAAAGTCACAGTTCCAGTTAGGGGTGAAATGAAAACGTAAATTTCATCAAATAATAGTTCTGCGATTGCGACATTTCATATTTTAATTAATATCATCATAGGTATTTATTAAGAAATGATATTACTAAAAAAAAAAAAAAAAAAAACTGGGTGTATTACGATATATTGGAAAAATAGTTTGTGCTGTTAAAGTTAAAAACAAATCTGAAATATTAAGAAAATTAAAATGTTAGTAAATACCTTTTCAGTTAAGAGTATCATTGAAAATATATGCATCGATGAATTAATTAAAAATGATATTGTCCAACTCCGTGGGTTTCGCTAATTATATATATCCAAATACACGTATATGTACCGACATAGAGCAAATAATGTTGTTTGCGATAAAATTTTCCAATCCCAACATTAGATGAAATTTTTTACATGGAATGAGGGATTGTGACATAATTAATAAAACCAATTTACACTTGACGTATCATCAAATTCAACTGAACCCAGAATTACAGCAAATATAACTGGATTTACAACTCCGGATGGAATATTCGGATCCAGACGGTTGTATTATGGAATAAAATGTGTACCACAAATGTGTCCCAAAGATTAATGCAAAATTTATTACGTCATTTAAAAAATATTAATGATTTCTTTTTGATGATATAATTGTTTATGGTAAAAATGCAGATAAACAAAGGCTTTAAAATGTGAATGGAAATTAACAATAGATATCAAAAAATCAGCATTAAGGGAGTAACGAACAGAAATTATAAAAAATAAAAATTATTTCCTAATATTAAAAAAAAAAAAAACAAAACAGCAAATTCAAAATTTTCATACACCGGCAACAAAAATTGAAATATTAGGTTTTTTTGGGATTGACAAATTACGTCTCTCTCGTTTTATACCAAATTATTTTCAACTACTGCTCTGTTAAATTAATAAAAAAGTAATGTATCCTACGGACGGATCAAACAGTAAAAAATACTTCTAAAAAAATAAAAACGTGGAAATTAAAACGGCATATGATGAAAATGCTTATTTATCAATTATGACAGATGCAGGTTTTGATTAGGCGCAATGCTAACGCAAAAAAGTAAAGATAAAAAATCAGAAATAGTAACATATGCTAGCAAAAGCTTAACAGAGATAGAAAAGAACTATACTCTCAATTAGAAAAGAATGAGTAATATAAGATTTCTCGTTTCAAGCATAATAAATACTAAATAACATAGACGTGAAAAAGATTATTTTATATGCTAAGACCAGTATCAGAGGGTATTCCATTCTAAGATCTGGCTACTATTCTTTATAATAAACTGACAGAAATAGATCCTGAGGTTAATTAATTTGGTTAACAAATTAAAAAATATAATTTATAGATCTTTACCAATGCAAAAAATTAACTTATTATCTAAATTGTTACATTAATACATTTAATTAACCGAATCATTGTTTCCATTAAAGCTATGTATCTCATCTGTTACCGTAAGATTAATTTAACTTTATATTTTGTTTTTATTAATTAAGCTCCAATATCTGTTATGCACATAGTAAAATTCAAATACATAATTAAATGTTTATATACGCATTGCAAATAAATATCTGATATTTATCGGATTTTGGAGCATTGAAAAAAAAATAAAAATACTATGATGTGAAAAATACGGTGCGCATCTCATACAATGACAACTGCACAAAAGCACACAAAGATGCACAAGTAAATCCTGTCTCATAAAATTATACTTATCACTATAAAAATATAAATAACTAATTAATTAATAAATAAATACACGGTTCTCCAAAATTTCAAGTAAATTTTTATGTGTCTAGCTATTGAAATGAGACGTACTTCTCTACTTCTAAATATTCTTCAAAGAAAACAATTAGGAAAAGTTCAGTCGAAGAAATGAAAGACTGTTAATATGTAGCGATGGAACTGAAAATACTCTACGTGTTCAAAAAAACATATATAAACTAACCCAACTCATTCTCGGTATTTATCTTGTGTAATAAACTATATATATATATATATATATATATATATATATATATATATATATATATACATATAGTAAAGTGAATTCTAGGTTGGCCAAATAGTATTTAATGCCAGGCTAAAATTAGACAATGAGCCCCTCGGAAGGCATGTGTAATTGGATTCGAATTTTGAACAATTTATTTTGAGATTTTTCGGAAAATGAGGGAGAGCAGGAAGTGATTAATCGCAAAGCGTGTTTTTGATAGCAGACTGTGATGGAAATTTGATAATATCAAAAGTAAAAGAAATGTATACCCTAGCGATGCTTCAGATAGCGACAATTACTTTATTGCGAAAGTGGAACAGAAAACAATGGTTAAAAACATAAAATAGTATCCAGAACGCTAGCGAAGATAAGGAAGATACGCGATGTCGTTTTTGTTCGAGACGAGAAAGAAAAAGCGAATAAATCTGTACTGGTACGTTTAATAATGATGAAGAGGATACAAAGAAGAATACGGATGAGTGGAGGGAAATACAAAAATAGCGAAGAAAGTAAACGGAATTAAATGAAAAAGCAAAACAGAAAGCGATTGAATTGAAATGACAATATGCAGGTGGCAGAATATTTCTGGGAAATGGGCCGGCGGCTCGTTCAAAGGCAAACAACCGTGAAAAGCCTAAATTTTCCAGCAGCACGCATATTCATTGAAAAGATTTTGGTGGCGGTCGAATTCAAGGTCAAAAAATTTTCATTCAAGTCGGCAACAAAACGCCCCTTAAGCGGCAACAAGGAGGGAACTGGATTTTATTCGGGTCACACAGAGCCAGCCCGGCCGGTGCTACGAGCGTCCTACTTAATGATGCTAGCGGGCAACATATTAGAGCGAATTTTGGCTTCTAAGCGAAGGGAAACTTTGTTGATAAATGTTTTAACAAGTAGCGAATAATTTTTCCTGAACTTCTCCGAAACATGCACCAGTCCTACAGGTAGATAATAATTTTTCTCTAGTCCGCTCTTCATTTTCTCCTTTCAGCTAGATACGATACGGCGACTTGTTCAGTGAGACGGCCTACGACGAACATATACGGAATCCGAACAAGTTAGTCGCCAACCTATGCTCAGTTCGTGCTTTAAGAATTATACAGTAAACTTTCTCTTAGCCGACTTGCATGTAACTAAGCAGCGGCTGGATAAACAAAAAGTTCATTAACGGTAATCTGACGGCCGATGATGAACAGTTAACAATATTTTAACACTGCATAACCCGCATTGTGCGGTGTGTCAAAAATTATATTTCTCACGATTCACGATAAAATGGTTCGTGCGATCGCGCAACTAATTTTCGACTATACGCTCATATTTAATGTTTTATTCATCGCAGCTGATTTTAAATCTGCATTATCGACACAGCGACAGTGCCGAACATACCAGCTGACAGATGCACACGAACAAATTGCAGCATCTTGTAACGTAATACGCACTCCATCAAGAAGACAATACAGACTAAAAACTATAAGTGTTAGTGTAACAGAATAAACCCAGAGTAAATTACTTTCGTGTGTATTATATCATTCTTAGACCAGGGTATAATATAATATTGTTTGTCCCATGATTAAGTCCCGTTACGTTATATAAGATAACAAAGGTTTAATACTGTGTTGTACAATTGCTAAGATTTTTTGAAATGAAAGACGCGAAGGAATGACGTAGTCAATTGAAAACGATTTATCTAAAAGAATTCTAGGATAAAACAAATTGGGGATCAATATATATATATATATATATGTATTAGGGGACAGGCTTGCTGGACTCTTCGTATCCCAAACTTTCGAATTCTTAATTACTTTACTTCATGAATTTAAAAAAGGCTGAAGCATTCGCATAACGTTTATTTAAAAAAAAAAAAATACACACAAAAGAAAAAGAATTCACGCTAATTATAAAAGTGAAATTTTGATTAAAATATCTCGAAAACTAAAACCGCTAGATATATGAGAGGAATGTGTTACATTTAATTCTTTTTAAAATGACAATACTTATTCCATTAAGTTTACGTTGCAATGGTCAAATCCGTTTTCTTTCTTAAAATCCAAGCAGTAATATTTTAAGGCACTGGTGACTCCAATCATTTCCAATTTTGCACTCTTTTTTCTTTTCCTTTTTTTCTATATTTTACATTTCTATGATCTGTTCTCACTCGTCCAGACTATTAACATAGCAATGCAACTTCTACACAAACAAATGTAATTTGTTTTCCTTGGCCAACGTCAAAACTTCGACTAATGCACTAGGTGTTAAAGGGAATCTCGTGCACAAGGCCCCCACCATGTTATACGTTATCCGGTGCTACGCGAACTTCTTGTAATCATAAATTAGATGTGTCACAGTTGGTTCGTTTGGCAGCCTACATACGGGACAACTGGTTGCTGGAGGGCTGTTGATACAAAGATAATTATGTAACGCACAGTACGTTTCGTCCGGAAACGATTAAGTGCTGAGTATTCTTTCCTGCTTACGCAATCAGGAATCCACCAGCAGGGGTTGTGATTGGAATAATTCTTCTCAGGAAAGTTCTTTGTATTGTCCGCTCAGACTTCCACTCCCCTGTTTGCACATGCTCATAAATATATGGGACAGTGTGGAAGGAGGAGATAGATCTTCTGGCATCGGTGAGTATATTGCAGAGCGCGTTGCGAGGTCATAACTCGGAATCCCCAGGAAAGACGTTTCGCATCCCATCCGGTGCAGCTTATATAAACAATCCTGAATTTTTGAAATAACTGTGGTAAATTTTGCGAATTGGAAATTTTGTATTTGGTTTATATTCTAATAACGAAAAGATGTCAAATGAAAAAGAAAAAAAAAAAATCAATTCTCAACATACTATAAAATGACGCGTCCAAGGGGAAAAAATAAAAGAAAACGGATTCTAGACTTTTTTCCCCTAAAAATGTACACTCCGAAATATAGATTTAATTGGTACTATGGATTCCCTCATCTCTCGCGCTTTCTTATCTCTTCTATTTGCAGGCTTTGCCTTCTTTTCTCTTTTCTATATCCTCTTCTCCCTTTCTATGTGGATTATTCTAATTTACTCTGCGACACAAATCACATATTTTTTGAATGCGCATCTACACCTTTAGAACGTCCTTACTTCTATAGTGTAATGTGTACATTATATGTATATAATCAAATTATAAATAATTTGGTATATATATATATAGAAAGTTGAGAGACGTGGTGCGAGTGAGAATGTGCGTGTGACTGAAATAATCCTCTTCTCCCTCTCTCTGACTAACACAACCTAATGTTGGGTAATGCCCTTGACTGGCGATCCTCCCCCTCAAAAAAAACTTTCTTTTTAACATTATCACATTTTTATTTTTTATTTTATTTCTTATAATAGTTATGGATTTAGGTACGCGGTTTCGTAATTCTATGCGCATGATAGCTCTATATTTTTGATTGTCCGCACAATGTCGCTAATTGATTCTGAATGTTGGAGTCATTGATTGGTCAAAAAACTATGACGCTTTCATGTGTTTTAACATGACTGGTACTGAACAAGTCACAGAGCTCTTTCCTCTTTCAACAAACAAATACCTCAGAAACATATCTTTGGTAATCAGCTACAACGTCATGGAGTGAGCGAGATCGGTGTAGCCACGAAAAGACATTGAAATCGCCGATATTTATGAAATGAAATAATAGCAAAATGAGCGACTTATCGGAAAGACTGTAACCGTTAGTTTCCAAATTATTACGACGTCGATGGTCATTTCGTTAGTGTATTTATCGCGTTCTGTAGCAGATAATTCAGTCATCTACTGAAGCGTATAATTGGTGAGACTGCTCTTCTTTAATCAACCAAGTCAACTTATTAAAAATTCGTTGCGCACTAATCTTATTTCATAGAGAACATTGTTACATAGTACTGGTAAATTTTGTGGTTTATGTTAGTTGTCGATATTTTAAAATATAACATAAATACAAAGTAGTCAATGGTCTAAAGCTTCCATCGACTTTATCGTAATAAGTTGCAGACTAAGTGAAGTAGCTGACATAAATATTGATATTGGTTTTAATTTTCAATTAAACGTAGCAACCAAGTGACGGGTTTACAGAACAACTAGGCACATAAAGTTGCAGACCTGTTGCTACAATTTGTGTAGCTTGCAAGCTCTTTGAAAAAATAAATTAATAGCAATAATATTCAACAACGTAAAATCCGGATTCTTTAATATTCCACAGTCTAGTTCCGAGAACATATCATCCGCAAAATCCCCAACAAAAGCCCTTTGGTTGACTAAATCACATGTCATTCAGAAATTCAAATAAAAAACAAATGCCGTGAAATAATCAACAGACGCCTTACAAGATATTTTGCTTCATTTTCATCATAATGATGTTAAATCTTCGGAAAGCGATAGAGAGCAGAGGGTTTTCGTTAATAACTCCTTAAAGTTCTTTCTCTTTTTAAGCTACACCTTGCCCACTACTAGCCGCTGAATTAATGTATATCCTTCTCCGTTAGCAACATATATATGGAAGCAACTTTTCCAAAAATTGCCTTATCATATCGGATTTTCTCAATAGTCATTTTAACTCCTTAATTCATGTTTTCCTCTCATCGTTCACACGTCATGCATCTGCCCCCGAATTTAAACACTAAAAAATATTATGAAAAGTTTTCTAATCTCAAATAAATAAAAACTGGCTTTTGCAGTTATTAAATATGTTATACTCCCCTAATTCATTACCCGACGAACCTAGTCGCACATATGAGCGGATGGTTTTTTTGAATTTTGCGCAATTTCTATATTAAACTATTTTTCATCTGATGTCAATCGCCCACGATAATTTATTAAAATATGAGAGCAATAAAAGACCCGAAAAAATTGAACGGTTTGCACTTTTTTGAAATGAAAAAGATAAAATGTCAATTAATTTTGCGGAAGATAATCATGCGAAAGAATTAAATCGGGGCGATCATAAATTCTTCGTCCTAAAAATATTACTTGAAGCGTTCCTGTGTGTACATCAAGTGTGTTCCTCCGTACATTTAACGAAAACCGATAAAAAAAAGTATTAAAATTTAATACTTTCTTTTATTCTACATTCGATGTTGTTAAAGCGCTAGATAATTATTACTTGAAAACAAATTTAGTATAACGTAATTACTTATAAACTTTTTATTACTTATAAAATATTACCTACTCTTATACCAGTGCGTAATTGTTATTTTTTCTTTTATTACAGTTACTTATGGGGTCGATTAAAATCTCGCCGTGTTTTTGGAATCAGCCAGCTATAACAGAACTTATCGCTTAGGTATTTATTATATCGAGCTAATCGATTTTTCCAGAAAGACACTTTTTTCGATAGCGCACTACTTTTTAAGTACCCTGAAAATATCACAACTAAATCGGGTAGATGACAGGTCGATTTTAGATTTAACGCCTTCGAACGTAACGATTGTAATCGAAAAAATTTGAACTTAGCGAAGTAATATAGAGATTATTTTGAAACAATTGAAAAAAAGAAAAAAATAACTCGCTAGACAAGTTTAAAAATGGATCGGAACTGCATTTAAATGTAAAAGCATTATAGGTGAGCGCACAAACTAGCAAGAAAACAACCAACAAATTATCAATTTATAACGGCCTTTATACAGAAAGATGTACGAAAAATTCTTGTTTTCCGTGATGTGGGTCTTGAAAAGAAAAATTGCTGGAAAGCGGTCTATGATTCTTGTTGTATTTAGCAGAAAGGCAGGGAAATAATACCAACTACTCTTCCTCCATTTGTTAAGTCGAAAACATGTGATCGTTACAATGGACAATTTATTAGAACGCGATAAAAATGAATATTACACAAAAGTTTACACCAGATGATCCGGAAAATTTTCTTAATGAGGAAGCATACTGACGGTGATGAAAATTTCTGCCGATATTTTTACAATAAGAACAAATATTGTCTTTTTAACTTTTATTTTACTTATTTCTTCCTTTGATTTGTGTTTATTTTGTTTTGTATACTTTTATTTTTGCGCTCGCACTAAAGATTCATGTTAATTTACATTTTGTTTCCGCTACTCGCGCTATGTAGCGCATTTGCGGAATTTTACAATAATAATAAAAAATTTGATTTGATTTGATTTGATTTGATATGTCGATGCTGGAAATAATGCAAAATATTAATTTAAAGCCACAAATCTAGTTGGCGGAAGAGTAATTTACGCGAGCTGAACGTAAACCGATTAAAGCAAACAAAAGAGGATCCTTCGATAGTACAAAACATACCAAAAAGTGTCGATTATGCAGAAATTACGACATCGAAGCTATGCTAATATATATATATATATATATATATATATATATGGGATCGGTAATTTTCTGTAAGTTTAACAAAATATTCTTTTTTTCATTTTATAGTTTCAGAAAATTGCAATGCCAGTGCAATCTAGTAAATCACTACGCCGATTTGAATTTTTTTTGAAATCACAGTTTATTATTATAATCGTTTACTATGATTAAAAAACATTAAAATTTTCATAAAAAATTTCATTACAATCTTTGTAGGCAAAATATTTTAAAATCGACTATGACAAAGATTAATTTGTTCTTCGAGGATAAGTTAACCGCTAGAGAGGTTACTTTAAGAATTACAGATATTTTACTCATTTATACTTTTTCTTCGTATGGAAAAATATAAAAAACGAATAAGATGATTTTTTTTTTTTTCCGTAAAATTTCCTTTAAAATTTATTTTTTTCCGCACATCGCGATGTATTTGTACATCAGAAAACATTAAAAAATGAATAAGACCATTTTTCTATATAGGTCGTTTTAAGAGGAATGATAGATCGCGCCGCAGACAGGGTTTTATTTGGCTTCTGCGTTACAGAGTACATTGTTAAATGAAACTAAACTTTAATAAAAAATTAAATAAAATAAATAAAAACAATTTCATAAAAGACCACATCAATTTTTGCAGTTTTGATCAGTGCATGATTCAACATGGAATCTTTAAACCGAACTATTTCAGAAAATAAAAGTAAACAATCTCTTTCCAGATCAAAATCTTTAATGAAAAATTAATTCAAAATCGATATACCACGTTGGAGGATGGCCACAAAATCCATACAAAGTTTCCAGTTTGCTTTCAGATATCGTGAAGAAACTAGCGGATACCAGTTGAGAAGTGGAACACTTAATTACAGATGCGATTGGTTTAGACCGTTTATACCGACGAAAAATATAAAAGTTCTAGGACTCGCATAGAAAAAATAAAGAAAAGAAGCACCCGGTGAATTCTAATCAAATAAAAGTGCCGAATTTGGTTTATGAATAGTTGGATTTCAGAAAGATATCTTATGCCAAAAAAAAAAAAAAAAACAAGATTAATTTAAAATGTTATCGTCCTCCACATACGATGGTAATGACATGACTAAAAGGTCACAAATTATAAGTAGGCCATAACGGGACACGATAAAGGCGGCGTTGATGCAGTCGATAAATTGTGTACAGATTACATTTTCAGAATAACAAAGGTTGTTGGTAATATTTTTCACATTAATAATGGAAATGAGAAAATTGGTACGATGGAAAAACTCAACAAACAGCCAGAGATCAAACGATTTTTTTTTTTTTTTTTGCAGGAGAGATCTAAAAAGAAAGATCTTCCTTCTCAAAAATTATCCATTTCTTCATGAAGAAAATATAGAATAAGTTGCCAAAAATATTCCAAGATGAAATTGCTTTGCGGTAGAAAGAAAAATTCGACTAATACGATAAAATGAGATTGCCAGGAAATCTTTTTTATAAAAATAATCAAAAAATGGGTATTAAAAAGTATTCAATCTGCGATAATTTTAAATAATCCGCCACACTTGTGCGTCTATGTATATTTTCAGGCTCGTTGAATATGTATATATGATGTAGTTAATTTGCTACTTATTTTTTAAATGTGTAACATTGATACTTCCATATGAAATTTTTTAAAATCAAAACTCCATTCTGATGTTTCTATTTTTTCATCGCTTTTATTGGTATACAAATTACTAACCTCTTGAAGAATAAACGTTCAACACGGACTAAGAATTTTTCTTGCAAAACATTTGTAATCTGTTTTTGATTATAATAGAGTTGAACAAAAAACAGCCATAATGACTACAAAAAAAAAAAAAAAAAAAAAAAAAAAAAGTGGTTAACGTCAATAACATGTATACGAGAGAAAAAAATCGAACCGTGCACCTTTTACATCAGCCCAATTGGTCGAGGGTGCTTGTACAATGCCAGATTATTAAAGTAATAAGGTAAATCTCGTTTGTATTTGTTACCGTTAAATTATTAACTGGTAATTTTATTTATTTTTTAAAACGTCAAACGAGGAATTTTCATACATTTTAATTATAATCTGAATTAATGGCTTTTTAATTTTTGCCGCTAGTTTTACAATCGACAAAAGAAAACGCAAATGCATTCAGTTAACTTCGATAAATCGACAACTTTAAAAAACGGTTTTTGTTTCTATTTTCATCATTAAAATAAAAAACGAATTTACCTTTATAGTAATACAAGCAGTACTCCGAAAGAACGAACCAACGTCTCTTCCATAACATTAAACCTTCGCTGCCTTGCTTATACAACCATCCTTGCATGGTAACGGGCGCAGTCTCGGAACGCTTTATTGTAGGTGTTCTATGCTGAGATTGAGAGCCGATACTGCGCAACCGGTTCCTTAGTGGATGTTGAGAAACTGAGCAATTGTTGGTATTCTGCAAAAAAATTAATTTTAAACAAAATTTTAATATAATAATTTTAACTAATAATATTAAAAAAAAACACACACACATACACAATGCAAAAATGTTTATTAGAACAGAAATATATTTGCATTGTATTTATAGGAGTTCATATAACGTAAAACAAAATATGCATACAAACTTTAAATATATATATTCTTAAAAACAATGATGTTTCCTACTCACGCATGTCCACTGAAATCTTATTTAGCAGTAAAATACACAAATTTACACAGATATTATCAAAGAAGTGAACAAATTTATGAAATTATTATTTGCAGCTCGCGTACACATTGACCGAAACTTTCAATACAATATTCCTAATTTTGAACTGAGCAAAATCAGTGTAAACAAAAATTATGATTTTTAGAAATACTAAAAAAAGGATGTCAATTACGCAAATGAGAATATATTCAGTAATAAGTATTCGGTGAACAAGCTCTTTTGTGAGATGGTCTCGAATTTAAAAAAAAAAAAAAAAAAAATATTAAAATTTAATTCCTAGCAACTAAAAAAGAGGGAAAATTGATGAAATTAATAGATTAAAAAGAAATTTAAGCAAACACGAATTCGTAAATGATTTAAACCCGCCAAAGTGTGACAGAAGAAACCTGAGAGCGTCATGACGTAACAGGCACTCCGATGCAACTGAGTAGTAGAAGTAAGAAAAATGTTGCAAACGCCGTTATAAAATAGCTATACATATATTGTACATTATCATTCGGTTCTTGGCTGGATTAAAATTAAAAGCGGTCGGTGGAAGATGTAGTTAGAAAAATGAACGCTCAGGTAGAACGAGAGGGTAAATTTACAGAAACGAACAAACATTATGGAAAATATTGTTATAATATCGAGAATAATGTTACTACGAATAGTGGGTTCAGTAACAGCAAGATAAGGGATTATATTCGCCTTTTAGTTATGAACGTGGCACTGTTTAACACCAGCAATATTAAAAAAATGTAACATTTTGAAATCGAATTCGTGAATATTTGCGAAAAGCTGGGTTCTCTATATTAATCTGAAACAGTAAGCTATTTAATTATAACAATCGCACCGGAAATTATATAAGATAGATACTATTTTACCAGTGAATACTGTACAGATGATTTTCGATATGGCGGATGAGTGGACGCAGTTGGGTTATATATAAAAGAAAATTAAATTAAATTTTAAAAGATTAAGTCCTAACCTAACATAATGCATATGATATATTGGGTACGGATTGCTAAATAGATGGATTTTTGAATGCCGTTTAATTTGGTACATATTTAGAGTGGTTCGATCCGTGCTATATAAAAAAAAAACAAAAACAAAAAATAACAGAGATCCCCATTGTTTTATTTGGTAAAGAATGTGTCAGGATTAAAACTAAGTGTATTCGAATAGCAAAGACAGGGTCAATAAACTTGAAAAATTAATTTCTTTTATTTTTTTAAAAAATAAGTATTTTTAAGTACTTTAGCGATACGTTTTTAAAAGTAAGTATTTCTTCTCAAGTATAATAATAATTGGGAAACAAACGACGAAAAAAAAAAAAAAAAAAAAAAAAGACCGGATGATTAAACAAAAATTTTTAAAAAACTTGTTATTGAAAAGAACAAAGATCCTCCAGATGAGTGACTGGATTTTTTTTTTAACTTTAATAAGTTTTCCAACGGAGACATTAGCCCAAGAAATGGGAAGAAGAAGAAAATAACGTTATATTTTTAAACGTTTGAGGATAGGTGATAAAAATAATTCAACGGCAGGAATAACAGAAGCAGAAGGAAATGAGAGAATGGAAGAAGCACCGATAAGAGGAGTAGTAATACCGAGTTTTAGTAAACAAAAAGTAGAAGGACGATTGTTCAGCAGAGAAGATCACACGTTCAAATAAAACATGATCAAAATCTCAGCTGCCACCACTCAGATAAATTATTGCTTATGGCCGTGGTATGCTACCAACCTATTCAAAGACGGCAAGCAACACCAACCGAAAGCATTATAAAAAAACATATAACCAAATCACATAAAAGGAAATGTAAAGTAATAAAGAGAAAACGATGCAGAGTAGGATTTATTATTCAGGCGCAGCAGCACCCATCGCTCAAACAATTCATTAAGTCTGAATCCCTGTATGCCATCAACCGACATAATTAAAGGAGGCAAGCAAGAGCAAGAGAAAGTACCGAAAAAAAAGTAAAAACGCTTTTAGAATCAACGCTAGTACTGACGAAACGAATGCTGTTAATTCATATAACCAGTTATAAGAAGAATCTTTATACATAAAACGGGCGTAGAAAAGGAGAAAGAAATATTGAGAGCGGCAAGAACCCGAAATACATATAAGCTGAAAAGGGATATTGAGGCGAAGAAGGGAAAATACATAAGAAATAATAGAACAATACATGTTAACATAAAGAGAAATAAAAGTGAAATTAGGAGAAAATGTCGACTAACAAAATCTCTAAGACTGCAAAAATTGACACAAAGCTGGTATTTTATCATCCAAATTAGGGATTCTGAACTTATTAATAGTAGATAATAAAGAAGAAATTAAATCATTTTCGGAAGGAAGGGATATGCAGTCAATAGAAACAGAAACTGGGTTTATAGGGTTTACCTTATTAAATAAATGAGAAAAACTAAATTTATTATTATAGCCAATGCATAAAGCAAAGCGATAGGTTGTATATTTTTGTAAAACAGCCGTCCGTTATGGAACGTATCTGTCTATTACCTGTCACGATTAAATTGTTCTGGCAAGTTCAATTTGACGTGTGTAAACACCAAAGTGCGATAATGTGCAAGTTCAATTAAAATGTGAGCAAAAAGCCCGCGAAAAGAGTGTTTTGATAACGTACGTTTCGGAAAACACTTTTCAGGTTATTATTGAGTATCTAAGGAATCGCTTGACGGTAAAGAGGGTTAAATATGGAGCAATATTTTAGACTAGTAATTCTCGGATAATGCGGCAAGATTTTGACGGAGAAGCATCTCGATTTATTCCAGAAATAATGCGACAGCGATTGATTAATAAAAATAAACACATAAACGGGAAATATTATTATTATTATTATTATTATTATTATTATTATTATTGTTATTACTGTAAATACGTGCATTTCATTTATTAATCGAAATTGTATTAACAAAAACAGATTACTGTATAATATTAGTTTTTTCAACATAATAATAATTACACAAAAGTTTTTTTATAATGTACAGTTATTGGCTGGTCAGGGTCTGGCTAAGGGATAGATAAATTTAAAATTTCAGATTCAGAAATTTAAAAGTCAATGTAGAACATGCTTTACAAAGATGTAACGATGGCAACATGGAAGAACACTCTATAAACCGGCAAATTTACAGTGACTAGAAAATCGTAAAAAGGACTTACATTTGTATTAAAATCAGCTGCTACTCGTAAGTTATACTAGTTTTTAAATTTCTAACTATTCCTTTCTCTTTTTTACTATGATATCTTCCTGAAACTTCGATTATACTGATAAATTACTCGGACATTTTTAGAATCTATTTAGCAGTGTAATCTGTATACTGTTGTAGCCTGCAGCTATTGCTCCGTTTTATCGTGGTCGTGTTGGGAAAAGATTTAAATTTACGAAATAACTTCATTTTCGATCAAAAGTGACAAATTATAAACTTCTTAGATTGATGATCCGTTAACGCAGATAGAGACACCAATACGACGCAACTCTATCACCGAACCGATGAGCCAAGACTAAATTAAAATCACCGTCGATCGAAAAATACACGAGAGACAAATATCCGAATATATTTCCCCTGTGCATACTATACTAACAGAGTTGCAGTGAACTCCGAACATTTTAATGTGATTATATATAATATGATAGAAAATTACATTAACTAAATGGTACAATGCGATGTATCAAGTGCAGTAGCCGTACCAATCAGTACAGTACATACTATTCTACGACCACTAGGCTCAAACTCATCATTGTTTCGCCACATACAGACGCGTTAAAGATAAAACCAGATTTAATTTACGTTACTAAATGATTTTTCGAACAAATGTATACATCGAGAAGAAAATCCCAATATACACAAAAGTACGTTACTTTACCAAAATACCAAATACAACCAAAACAATAATTTTGCAAAGTAAAGAATAAATTCAAATTCAAATTTAATTTACGTTAAGTTAATATCTTTTCGATTTAAAAAACAATATTTTTTAATAATAAACACGGTTTTGATCCAATAACCACATCTTGATATTCGTAGTTCACCACAATATGTATATACACATATATATATATATATATATATATATATTATAAATGTGTAGATATAGAAAGATAGAGCGATTGAGTAGTTAAGCTTATTAATATGATTTATTAAAACCTTTCTCAGGAATAAGCCTATACGCTGGTGAAAACCAAAAAAAAAAATTGGTTCCGTAGTTCCTGACATTACCGTGCACAGACAAGCAGATAGACAAAAGACGGGCAGACAAACGTAAAAAACCACTTAATTTTATATACAGAGAGAGATATGTAAACTTCACTAACAATAAGTAATGTACACTTATGTTAGAATGATCAAGTATTCCGATATTACAAAAAAATACTCGTAAGTCGTAAAATGAGTTTGATATGACGCCATAAAACTAGTTGTGTCATATTAATTTATCATTACGCAAATTTGGTATTATTAATGAATGTAGAAGAAAAAAGACCGACAATACAGAGGGCTGCAAATTGGAAAAAAAAATAGAATTGTGCCGTGTGCACTTTCGTTTACTGCAATATTGACGGAAACGGGAAAAATTATACCAGGAAGGTAGATTGTAAGTCCGATAATGATTTTCTCCGGTTTTTATGGAATACCAGTGGCTATCAAAAACGTTCATTTCTTTCACCCTGCCCAAACTAATTTTTATACTTATAAATGTTAGGCGCAAATAGTGACGATTCACGAAATGCGCAATTTTTTGTTCATTCCATAAATCGCGCGACTCCATTATCGGCGGGTAACATGCCATTAACCAAACTGCCTATTTCGAAAATTTAAAAATCGGAGCACTTTTTTCTTTTAACCATTTTGTTTCAAAAACAGTTCCGTAAAATAAAAATAAGAGAATTATCGAGGAAAAATAAAACAGGTCCCTCAACATAATCGGTTACGGCGAATTTCTAGCACAAATTAAGAAAAATGTTTAGCAGTTATCATTTCCACACGTATAGGTGCGTGAGATAAGCGAAAGAAGAAAACGCAGGTGAAAATTTAACAACACGCAATGCATTTCCGGTTATTCGAAAGGTAGCGCCATTTCAATGCGAGTAATTAGCTGGTCACTAGTGCAAAAAGGTAATTTTTATTCAATCAGAATTATTTTGACACGTAAGAAATTATGTCGCCGATCCTGAGACGCCAAACTTACACATGCAATTGTCGAATACTACAGAACCTCGCATGCATAACGTCTACGATCTAGGAGAATACAAGTTTCGATCTTATTTTCAAAAAAAAAAAAAAAAAATTAATAAATAAATAATTCAAATTTGAATTCGAATATGAACCCTGCTCTCGTTTCAACAAACATCCGTAATCTGTAATTGTTCATTTGGTTCGTAATTCGATGCGCTTCACCTTTTTTGACGAATACTCAGTTTATTTTCACCAATTTTCATCAGTACTCACATGCTACTACCCGCTGAATGGTATCGTTTCCAATGGACAAAGAATTGGTAAAATCGGTCCACATGAATGTAAGTTATGCGCGAACAAACATTAAAAAAAAAAGCAAAACATACACGACGAACGTACACAATCTACTGCTTCTTTTTGGAAGTCGGTATAAAACAAAACAAATATGAACAAAATAAAGTTAAATAAAAATAAATCAAAAATATTTTGCGAATGGATTAAAAAGCAAAATCAAAATTCATATTTATAAAAGAATAACTAAAATACGTAATTTACAATTTATGACATAAAACTAAAACATAATAAATGAAGTAATAGCGAAGAAAATTATTATCTTGAAATGTAGTACAAATTAATTTCCTTTACATGCGTATATAACAACACCTAAAAATAACGATACAATAATACTAGTTCGCAAACGTTATTTCCCGATCCAATACGGTTTTTTTATGCCCAAAGATTATTTTATTATTTATTCCTTTAAATAGCTCATGTTTGCAGTTCTTAGTTTATATGTACATTAACACATTAACCGTACAATGATATATTATTGTTGTACTTAAACGCTAAATTTTTCGTTTGCAATTACTGGATGTAACAACCTCTTTATAGCAATAATAATAACAATAATAATGACAAAAATATTTAATCAAATCAAAACATTTATTATTACTATTATTATTGACATTAAAAATCTACAAATACCCTTCATAGCGCGAGAAGTGGAACTAAGAAATGAA
The DNA here is from genome assembly GCA_039619475.1 of Icerya purchasi. NCBI lineage: Eukaryota > Metazoa > Arthropoda > Insecta > Hemiptera > Monophlebidae > Icerya > Icerya purchasi. The sequence goes on along the minus strand of CM077116.1, from coordinate 62,119,749 downwards.
AATTATATAATACAAAATATAATAATCATACACGATAAAAATTATCTATGGATATACAAACAAATAAGATGATAAAACAAAAAATCAAAACGTAACCGATATGGATATATTAACTTAAACGAAAATAAATGAAATTTTGTGTGTTCATAAATCAGGAGTAACCAAAAAAGGAAGAGCAAAATTAATAACGTCCATAAAAGAATAATGAAAATTAAAATATTTTTTAAGCTACGTATAACAATGCGAATAATTAGGAAAGGTAATTATACATATTATATGCAGACATAAATGTAAAGAGTTTAAGTACCTAAATCAGACAACGTTACAGCTGCATCAGCATCATCAGCAACACTAAAACTGTCAACGACTACAACAGCGGATGTGCTAGATAAACTAAAGCCCGAGCGGCTAGTGATGATAATACGCAGGGTAATGTACACATACCTTAGTTATCGGGTAGCACTTTATCATCTAACGATAATAATGAAGATGAAATTAGCTCGTCGGAATACGTCGTTCCGATAGTATAGTTTTATGTCATGCTGATAATCGATGGAACATTGTTTCTTTGAAAAGAAGAGGATCCATCTATTCTTCAGTCTCTTCCGATTCATCACCGAAATTAAGTAAACGTAATATTTTTGAATTTTTAACTGTCGTAGATGACGATGATAGTGAAAATAATAATTTCATGCAAATAAATAATTATGTCACAGTGCAACAAAGCTCTTCAAAAAGATAACAAAGTCATGCAACTACTTCTAATAAAAATAGTCAACCGCCTCCAATCATGGTCGAAAATGTTTTAAATTTTACCGAATTCAGAAAATATTTATTAAGTATACCAGATGCCGTATTTACTTTAAAATCTACCTTAACAGGAATTACTGTCAAGCCAGCAAATCCCTTCAGCTACAGAATGATCGTAATTAAAAGCAAAAAATTATTATTACTACACAAATTCATTAACCGAGGATAAATCGTTAAGAGTGATTTTAAGAAATCTACACTGGTCAACTGACATTACAGAAATCAAAAATGCCATAGAAGAAAATGGTTTCAAAGTTATACACGTAGATATATTACAAATATGTTACGAAATAAAACTAAACTACCGCTTCCACTTTTTAATGTCGATATTAAGTCGTCAGAAAATAGCCATAAAATCGTTGAATTAAACAGAGACTTCTAAATACCGTAGTAACATTTGAAGAACCAAGGAAAGATCGTGTATTAATTCAGTGAAAGCGCTGTCAATTGTTTGGTCATTCTGCTAACTACTGCAATCTACCCTGACGGTGTGTCAAATGCGCCGATAGACATGATACCAACCCCTGCAAGAAGACGGTGGAAGAACCAGCAAAATGTGCATTGTGTGAAGGCAACCATCCAACTAGCTACAGAGGATGTCCTTTCTACCAACAACAGCTGAAGTTTTACAGCAGATCTTATAATATTGATCCTATTCAAAGTACTAGTAATTCTGAATCATCAAATCCGAATCAGTCATACGCACAGTCGAAAAATAACAAACATATGCTAACGTATTATAAACACATGTTGAAAAAAACTACTGCTAATACCTACATTGTAAATCAAGAAACAGAAATCACGAATCATCACTAAAATATTAAATTCATTTTTATGTGAATTTAAATCCGTAATAAATCCCCGTTAATTGCGATACTAACAAAAGTTATCGACAGAATTTTACAGTAAATATAATACTAAAAAGTAATATAGCTACTCAAAAATCCTTAATGATAATGTTATAAAATGCTAACGGAATTGTTCAAAAAAAAAGAATGAACTGGAAATATTTTGAAATCAAAACGTAGTTGATGTTGCGATAATAACTGAAACGCACTTAACTTGTGGTAAAAGTTTTAGAATACCCGGTTATAAAATATATTCTACTCAACATCTAGACGGAACTGTTCATGAGGGCACAATGATTATGATAAAAAAATTCCTATCGGCAACATGAACATCTGTCATACGGTGCACAAACACTTTTCAGATAATTTCAGCTAATAATAATGTCAATGTAGGCTGTTTAACTGTTGCTGCAATTTACTGTCATCCAGGATTCATAATACCTTCCACAGAATACGATAATATTTTTTCTAATTTAGGTAATAGATTTATCTGTGGGGGTAATTTTAATTCCAAAAGTGTATTACGGGGTTCAAGAATAACAAACAACCCTGGTAAAAAAAAAATTACAGTTGTAATTAATCAAAATTCGGTGGCAATACTATCGCCAATGATTCCAAACTACTGGTCAGAACATTCGAACAGATTGTCAGATGTGTTAGATTTTTATGTCACACGTGGTCTTCACAGTTATGATAAAATTTGCGAAAAAAAAATAGATTTAACCTCAGATCATGTACCAGTCATGGATACACTGAATACAAATCCCATACAAAACTATAAACAAAATTATTTACATAATAAAACTACCAACTAGCTCAAATTCTCACATATTATGAACCATGACACCAAATTAAATATGAAATTAAAAAATAGCGATGACATAGATACTGCTCTTACGGACTTCACAAAACTTATTCAATCTGCCTGTAATAATTCTACAATATATAAACAAAATCACCAGAACACCAAAAAATATAGAAGACGATGACAGAAAACCGCTACCCATCGTTGAACATTTTCTGTATATATCCAAATATATTGATTGATTGATTGATATTGTTAAACGTAAAAGTGAATTAATCAGTTCGCTCGCGTTTGCAGGCGCATTAACGCTATATTGTTGTAACTCCGCTATAATTTCGACGCACTTAAACGCTACGAAGTGGATTTTTATCGATTTTTCGCGGAAATTCTTGATTTCTGTACAATAAACAATTTAATTAAATTATAATTTCATTTCTCATCACAGTTAAGCTCTAAATTAGTGATTGTCTTAGTGCAGATTAAGGATATACTTTATAAATAATCAATCGCCGTTCTTCTTGACCTGCGTTTTTGCTTTGCCGAACTGGTATTTTAAAAATGTACATATAGTGGGTGTTGCCGCACTAAATCTGACTGGCGTGGTCCTACCCAGTGCAAAAGAGGCAACATGGCACCTAGCGCTGGTCTTTTCGGAAAAAACACGTCTGTCATAGAAAACAGCGACGACAATAACACCACCTCCTTTATGGAAGAACTAATAGCCGTAAAGGAATACCTTCGCCTTAAGTATGAGCGAGAGGAAAATCGTAAGATGTGCGCTGAAATTTCAAATCTTAAAACTGAAATTAAGCAACTAAAAAATATTATCGGAAAACAATTATCCAGACCAAAACATCGTCAGCCAACATCGGAAGTTATAGAACACAACTCCTTTTCAGTGTTATAAGCAGTCGCTTCCAGAAAATCGGAAAATCCAAACTATGTAGTTGTCGAGGATAAAGGAAACACTGAAAATGTGATTAAGAAAAAGTCCTTGCAACTTAGGAATAAATATCAAAGCATTCAAATATTTTATGTTAATAATAAATATAACTATCATATTCGTGACAGTAATAACGATTAGAATCATAAACTTTTATTAATAATAATAATAATAATAATAATAATAATAATAATAAAATGAATAATAGTAGTAATGGTATTTACCATAAATTTAAAGATTATAATAACAATATCGCTAATGATACTACTGCGACGATAGCTGTATTAATCTAATTAAAACATCTTTTTAGTTAAATGCACAATTGAAGCATATATTCAGTCTCCTGTTCATATTTAGCCAGCCACATGCGCCGTTATATTTTGCTTGTTAATGTGTACAGCATCTTTTAAATGGTGGGGTGAAAGTAAATTCACCATTAACTGAACTTAAAGTTCCAGTTGTAGTTCTCACACTAAATTTATCTTTTCTTTTATAAAAGAAATGCAAAAGTTATACACGTCAACAAATTTTTATTTGTAATGAAAACTAATTACAGCTCTCTACAGACTCTCTGAAAGGCCTGAATCGCTTCTGGATGGTACATGAATAATTGTAATAACAGCAGCAGGCCGCATTAGAGTTTTAATTTTCTCGAGTTGAGCGCACGAATTTATTTCATCTAAACAGTATCGGTACTGAAAAAATAACAGATTTCGTAACATACTGAATATTCCAATGCGAGAAACTATGCTGCCACGGGCGAAAGTTGAAGAAGCTTTTAACGCTAATTTATTACCGGAACAATAGCTTCCACTGATGAAATCATATACAGCGACGAAAGAAAAAGCAGCAGTCTTATTATTGCTATAGTTAATGCGCGCATAGTGTACGTTGCAAATAAGCGACGATTCGTTTATAGTTCAATGATCAAAAATTGGCCGGCATTCGTTTACAGTTTAATGATCAAACACGTTGGAGGACCTGACACTTCTTCTGGAAAAAGTACTCTAATTCCACGCGTACAATATCTGACTTTCGGTTCCTCTGAACAAACCATCTTTAGTGAAGAGGGTTGAAACATTTTCTGACTAATGCGGTCAACACAGCACAAATCGCTCTTCAAAACTAGTGCCAATTTCACCGCTTCTAAACAGATAGCCGAAGCTGTCCGATCCAGATTCAGAAGATACTCTAATAATCAAAGTGTCGAGTTTATTTGTCTGACACTGTAGTATTCTGAATGCGTCTACACGCTGTCAACTGCAACGTTTGTTCCTGCGCTAACATTTTATGCCTTGTAGTAAACAGTAATATCTTTCTAATTTCGCTCGCATTTAATTGTTTCTTTTTTTTTTTTTGTTTTCTTTTTTAATAGATTATATTCATAACCAAATGCATGAAAAAAAAAAGGATTAGATTCGGTGCAATAGAATTAGGTTACAGTAATTATGGTTTTTTTCTTATAGTAACAGTTGTAAGTGGAATCATGGTTTATGTCTGGAAAATTGTTCGCTTAGACAGAATTCGTTGACGATCTAAAAAGGAGAATTTTGTCATTAATCGAATATGAAAGATACGTGTCTCCAAAAGAATAGTTTATATTGTTACACTTTGCAAATCGTTTTGCAATAATAATGCATGAAGAAGACGGTACCGATTTCTACATTTACATTAATGAAATTTTTGAATCCTTTCACAATTTTTCAACGTTATTATAAAAATCAGTTCCATGAATCCAGTAGTTTTATGTTTTATGGTAAAAGATAAATAATTAAAATAGTAATATACACGTGTATATATATATATATATAATGAAGTGAAGTATCAAAGGAAATTAAAAAAGAAAGAGATTTGCCAGTATTTATCTAGTAGCAGAGATAATTTGGCTAAAGAGACAGAGCTTTCAGCTTGACAGTAGAAATCTGAAAAGTCGCTGTTTGAACATGCATAGAAAAATTTTTAATTTGGAGTAATAGTTGGATCGATGATCTGCTCATCTTTTGTGTTTTGTTAGCCAGGAGCTGTAAATATTCTTCAGTGGGTCACTAAGAGCGTATTGGAAATCACACACACACACACATACAATAACCGCATAATCAGCCAGTTAGATCGAGTGTTGAACAAATCACGTATTCTTGGATAGTTCTGCAAACTCCGCAGAGCTATAAACAAATCCATCGATAATTTTAATATCAAGAATGGAAATAAAAACAATTTAAACAAAAAGAAAGTTGAAAATAATAATAGTAAAAATATAAATAATAATAGCAGTGGTATTAGTGTGAATAATAAATAATGGTAACAATGATAGCGGTAATAGCAACAACGATAATAATAATACCAATTCTAGTAATAGTAACAATGATTATAATACCAACCAAAGTAATAACACTTCTAACAATAACATTTTAACAGCGCGTAATATCGAACTTTTCCCTTGCGATTTCACGAGTTCTATTCAGATTTTGTCAGATAAAACTATTGGCCGTGTTTACATCCATCAGCTGCTTAATTTTTATTCCGTAAAACCGCTGCAATCAAGGCTTCAGTTGTTTTGTAACGATATTTCTTCAGCCAGTGAATTTCTATCAGAGACTAGCTTTTTAGAAAAATACTAATTCAAACCTGCTCTCACTGCAAGTAAACGTTTATTTTCGTTTGGTATTGTTCCAGATATTCCGATCGATATTCCTGAAAATTACCTTCTCAATTATGTGTCATCGACGGTTCCCGTTGTTTCCATATGGCGTCTTAAAAAAAGTCAAGGTAAAGAACTCCGCTGCATCCTTCTAGTAAAGAAATTTTTTCCCCTCTCTCCCCGTTTCTTTTCTTCTTTTTTTTTTTTTCAATTCTATGTTATTTTGTAATTATTTATTTACCTATTTTATTTCTTCCTCCTCATTCTGTTATACACCTTTTCTTTCTTTTCTGTTTTTATTGTAGTTTATGTTTTATGTTGGATTTTGAGAAATTCGGACGTACTGCTCAAAGATTTGATTACAGTAATTGTTTTTCTAATTATTGAATGTACTGACGCTGAAGCGACCAACTCCACTTTCGGGATCAGGTATATTTATATCTATTGTTGTCTTTCACCAGTGCATTCAAGTCGTGATATTTTTGAGACTAAGATACACACTGTTACTATTTTATACTACAATAGATTGGAATATTACTCTCACTATTTACACAATTCGCTTCCTTTATACTTTAACTGCAACGGACACCAGATTATGCATTCTGATGTCTCTAAAATCCATTTTTTCTCGCTATCGTCTTCTTTGCTTTCTATAACTTTAGTCTCAAATTTGTTCGTGTAAGGTCGACTTCTCTAACTCGTATAGTTCTTTATTTTTCTCTGTTGATTATCTTTCTTTTTAGCTTACTGACCTTGTTATTTTTTCTCCTCCGCCCTTTTTTTACTTTAGTTTATTTATTTTTATGCATTTTCCTTACGTTTTTCCATTTTCCGTTTCTCTTGACATTTTTACTGTCCCTAACGCCCACGCCTAAGGGCCGAGCACGTAATGAGGCGTCAAAAAGGGCTGCAATACTAGTAAACAAGCAAAGCGAAAAAGAATATAGCGTCGATTTCATACACACACATACGTTCACTCATTCACCTCTACATAACATACTGGAACTATTGAGATAATTTTAATCACATCGTGCTTTGAAAGAAAACCCGACTAATCCATTTGCACTGGTGCTTCATTAGCAATAATGATATAAAACTAAATAATAATAATAATAATATTAATAACCTAAACTATGAAAAACTAGTAGTCGATATCCAGAAAGCAGTCATCATAGATTCCACTCATATATGCAGAACGTTTACAGAGACGTAGTCTACTTCTCCCTGGTTCGTGCCCGAGAAACTATAAGTTATACCTGTGAAAAGCGGTGAATAGGATATCAATAATAATAATAATAATAACTCGTTCCATTCACAACACAGATATTATAATTATCTATTTTGATTTCTTTAATCGGAATACTTTTTTTCCCTGTTAATAATTGTTTTGTGACTGACTAGTAGCTTTTTAAATTTTTTCTTACATTTATCTAATATGTCTGTGTAATAGTGAATTTTGGATAGTTTTCGATATGTTTCTATATTCAACTTTCAGAGAAGTGCTTGTTGCGTTTAAATTTTTTTAATCGAAGTAAAATTTTCATTATTTCAGAGGTTACCTGGTCGGATCTTTTCTTTACTGAACTTTTCATGTTTTCATAGTCTACTAGGATTCCATTTATTCTTCTAATCAGCCAGTTAACTTTTTCGTCAATAGCGGCTTTACCAGTATAAAAGTGTAAGTAAAATTGGCTGATGCTTGCTAAAAAAATCACATACGAGGGCTTATGTAATTTCTTTGTACAAAGAATTTAGGAAGAAAATGGTGGAACTTAAGCCGTAATGATCAGAGAAGTCTTATTATTTCGTAGTTAATATTAAGTTTAGAGTTACAGAATTGCAGGCCTCTAATTAAAATGTAGTCTAGACACGACTTGTAATCTCATTCCCTTTGTGTGTGTATGGTGTTTACTAAGCTTAAAAACCCGTTTGCTGCATATTAAATTTAAATACTCGTAATTCGTAGAGATGAATTGTTTAGTAGGTCGATACTTAAATCACGAATAATGTTAGCCAGTTTATACGAGTCATATATTATTTTTTGTAAATCATTTCGAAAATTTGCAATCGATGAATCGCGAAGCGGAAAAATACACCTATATTTAATTGTACATGTATAAATTGACTAGATTACACGTTGAAAATACGGTTGTTGAAATGTGCGTGTGTAAACTTGTTCCCTCGATATAGATGATTAGCCCCACGCCCGATCGTTTTTCTCGACAGCATTGCGTGAGAGTTGTATAGTTCTTCAGTTTAAATCGAAAAATTTCTTCATTATATGTCCACGTTTCCGTGAGAACGATAATATCGTAATTTACGACGCTTCGCTGTAAGAGTAACCGGAATTCGTCAAAGCATTATGTAGGCTTCTTATATTTAATGTAAGCGTTCTTAATAGTTTCGATACGCCCGTCACTGCGGGTTAAGGGGTGAAAAGAAGCAGAACAAATAGATCGCAGAGAATGGACTGAAAGAGAATGGCGCAGGTAAAGGCCCGGTTGTAATAAACCAACTATGCCGGGAGACGAGCAGTGTAACAAGTGAGTTGTGTGTATGTGCGTGCAAAGATAAATTTTTTATGGAAAGCCAAAAGCCAAGAAGGCATATTATAAACGCGGTAAACTGAAAAGTGCTAAAAAAGTAGAAATGTCGAAACGAAACGGTGACGCAAGTGTAATTTAGACAGCTCGTTGATATGTTATATGGAAGTGGTGATTCGCATAATAGGCGGTTGTTGTTCTTTGCTAACGAAAACTTTCCTCCATCTCCGGACCGAGTAAATTTGCATCCGCCATCTGGAGTCTTCACGTTGTTGAGATTAACTGGGAATTTTCGTTCGTCAGCTGTTCGTTCACATAGATCCGCGCGTTAGCGGAAGAATCGATAAGTCGCAAAAACGATGTTTTCGCACCGGTTTCATGGCGCGGGAATTGTTTTAAAGATTTTTTTTCACTATTCGTCCGGTTAAAATCGTACCGACGAATATTTGGATGTAGTTGGTTGGCAAATTTCGGGACGACGACGGCAGCAAACTGCGTCTTCTGGGCTTATTGGAGTTTCATGGTGATCGGGGTTTTCTTATATTTTAACAACGTCCTCTTCGCCGATGCGTTGCTAATTGTTACATTACTAACTCGGATGTATACTGTTCCAACATGGAAATTCGGTTACGCAAAATATGGTTTTCCTTTTATTAGGCGCGCGCGCGCGGGTATTTTCATCGCACGGTGTCTTAATTTTATGTCTCCGATGTACGACCTCACCTACATCCGTTCGCCAGATTTAAATATCATCTTTAATCGAAATCTGAGTCGTTGAATATGGTTTGAATAGGCGGTGACGCGAATTTGAACGGTTTCAGTGTTTTTTACTTCTAGGTCCCAATTGAGTAAGCTGTACCAGCGCAATTGAAGCGAAGTACGTTACCACATTTACTGCAAAGTAACCGTCAGAGTCGGAAAATTGCCGGTACTTGTTGCGGTGCTGGCAGTCATTTTAAAGTGCGATGCCAAAAAATAAATATCTGACGACTTGTGCGAACTAAGATGACGATGTAGAATGTAGAAAACTAATACTGTATCCATTTAATTAAAATATAAATATATATGTTAAAACCGATCTACGCACCTTTAAGATCCTTTATATACGCAGTTTACTAAGGAAAAGTTAATCGCTCATGCAAAAATGAACGCGAACTAAAACGTCTGACAGTAATAATAGTAAACATATTTTGAAAAAAATTTCATATTTCCACTATACCGTTATTCAATTAAGGATGTCGCTATTTGTTAGGCAGCACGCTGTTACGAGAGGTGAACATGAGGCCAGAAGAATTTCGCGCGGGTAGTATCGTTTAATTTGGCCTGGTATCGGACGCACATGCAGTGTTGCGTCTTGCAGCAGGGTGTAACGCGGAAAAATTTGCATTTCAAATGACATTTTTATTATAATAATAAGAGAGCGAGTACGGAAATTTAAGCGCAGATTTAGTGCGACAGGGGGAGGTTGGAAGCGATTGCAGAGGCGAAAGCGGAATAGAATAAATAGAGGTGAAAACGGAATTTAACTTGGCCCAGAGTGTTTTCTAATAAAAGTTAACTGGGGCCCGGCTAACACATTGCCAGCCTTCTGCAGCAACTTTCTGTTCGTCGCAGCCATTTACAACGTTCTTCTGCGAAATAGCGAAACAAGTGAAAACAAGCAAAGCCGACAAATAAAGAACAGTCGAGCAAAGTCTGCAGTCGGTCTCACGGCGCGCCAATGTTGCACGACTGCGTCCAAGAACAGAGTAGGCGGACCAGCGTTTCAGCTTGTTTCAGCTTGTTTCAGCTTGTTTCAGCTTGTTTCAGCTTGTTTCAGCGTGTGAAATTCACCGGCCCGAGTTCCGCGACACGACATCATAACCGAAATATTAATTTAGCCGATAAGAAGTGGGACGACGATCAAGCTGATGCAGAAATTTAAGAGATCCTCATTTTTCTCTCCCATTCCATTAACTCGTCTCAGAGACCCCTATCCGCAGTGGAGAAGAAGCGTCCGGGTTTTCAAAAAAAAAAAAAAAAAAAAGAAATTACCACCACCGCGACAGTTTTCTCGGGAAACTTATTCAGCGTTATTTTCTCTAACGTCGTTTGTAAACGCGCCTAGTCGATCGAGGCCGCAGGTAATTTCAATCATGAGTCAAAACAGCACGCAAATTTCTAATTAAAACTGGAATCGTTTTAGTGATGTTTTTTGGTAATTTTGCTGTTTCAACAAACCCACGCTAAACATTTCATAATTCATCGTCGGCATAAAATAGGTAAAACCGTCTAGTTTCGCTACTTGTATTTAACATTACCAAAAGGGGGAAAAAATTGTCCCTTCCTTTTTCCGATAAATGGAGAATACGATATAATTTTAAACAGAACAAACACGCGTAATCCGCGAAACATTCTTAATTATCCGATTCGATATTTCACATTTCGTGCTTGACCAAAGGCCTCCTTTCTCTCGGCACATGTTCAATAAGCTGTTCGCGGAAAAACAGAAAATTACCAATACGGTCGCTTAAACCCCTACTTCTTCTTTTACAGTACTTTTGCTTTTGCTCCGTTTCGCACCATCAGTCGAACGCTGAAACGCTGATGATGAATCAAGTGAACAATCGTTTCACTGGCAGCGCGCCTCGTTCAAGATAATCCTGGCACATCGATACTTATCCCAGGACCAGGCGCAATGATACTACACGATTTTTTGTACTAATCGTTCGGGACGAGTTTTCCCTCTAATCATACGGAAACGAATAGCGTAAAATCTAATTGATTCTACTCTAAAATAAAATTTCCCCGTCGTTCCGATTCCTTTCCTTTCGTTCTACATCGTCCCACGTGTCGCCCCGTTCTTCAGTACAATTTCAGTGTCAGCAGTAACGAGTAGGCTGTTTAACGACTACCTGTACTGATTTGTATGCGTATAGCGTAGAAAACTTTTAATGGCTTAAAATGTGCACCGCGCTGCAGACTCAGCTTCGACTGAAATTACTTTCTTGTTAAGTTGGCAGAAACATGTATATATTTTCAAAAAACACAGAAAAAAAGCTAGATGGATTCATGTGTTTAAAAATTTTACAGCAGTTAAAATCTGTTTAGGTTTGGTGATTTTAAATTAACTTTGTGATTATCATTTAGAACCTTTAATTACTGAATACTTCAGGAATTATTTAGAGTTACATGTTTTGTGCCGGTTTTTAATAAATACATATAAAAATGATTCGTTACTCGAATGTTTTGTTTATGCGCTGTTATATTTATTTTTTTTTTATATTTACAGACCCAATTAAGTGAATTTTTAATATTATAATATGTCAGTAACAAATCATGATTTTTTTCCTGGTACTTCTCAAAGACGGAAAAACGTTGAAATAGAATTAACTTGGCATACAATCGCACATACTACTAAATAAGAATAAATTTAAAAAACACTTTTTTTAAAAATTTCAGAACATAAAAGTTTATATGAAAAAAAAAAAATGATTTTAAATTCGAATAAAGGAAATTAACAAATCTAAATTTACTTGAATAACAAAATGAGAATAATAATTCAAAACATAAATAAATAAATAAGTAAAACTAAGCAACATCACTTTAAAACTGTAAAGTAAAATATGTATAGTGTCGTCTTATAACGGAAAAAAAAAAAAAAGAGTTACAATTTTCAAGGGAAAAATATGCAATATAGAATGTCAAAGTAGGCAAGTACTAGGCCAGTTAAATGCTCGGTCTGATCGACTGCTTATACTGTTGTTGTATGCGTTTCTATGCTTTTAAATGCGCTGTTAGTGGCTCGTTGACGTTGATTGTTCTCAGCATCAAAACACGATATGAGAGCGAATCGTCAAGTCGCAATTCAACTATTGTTCACGACTGACGTTTTACACATTAGGCATATTTCTCTCTGCGTGCCTAAATCTCGGATTTCTACTGGTAAGCTAAAAACTATCTTCCCTCTTTAGTCAAGTTAATCTCTACTGTCGAAGAGCTACTGGCAGATTCCTTTCTTTTTCAATTTGCTTCATCATTTCGCCGCATGACTAGAAGGATTTGCGCCGCAGATACTTTCTTCAGTAGAATAATCGACTTATGGTTTAATGTTTAATGGTATATATTTAAAGTAATAGAATAAATTTTTCCCTTTTAATTTCCGAAGCACCTGCCTATCATTTTAATTTTAGGGTCTCGTGTGACCGTCAAAAATGAAAAGATATATTTCATAACTCAAAGTTAACCGAAGCGTGGTTTACAGTAATGCGAATTTTATTTGCTTAACGTTTCGGCCAGCTTACACTGGCCATCATCAAAAGCGAACTAAAAGTAACGGAACAAAAATTGCGATTGACAATAGCGACATAAATGAAAAACGAAATCACGGAAAATCCAAGCCGATAAATCTACCTGAACACAAGAAAAAATACCAAAAAAAAAAAAAAAAAAGAAAAAAACAACATATAAGGGAAAATCCCAAAAAAAGGACAAATATAAAACTAAAAATTAAATAAAAACCAGCGAAACGCATATCAGAGACTGCTGTAAACACAACGAACAACGGTTAGAGAATTGTATTTATCGTAAAATTGTAAAGCTATTTCAAGACAAAAATTAATAGAAAAAAAAAAGTGTCCTTCAATGTAAAAATGTATGAACAACTAGGTTCCAAGTGTTTTAAACAAATAAAAAAAGTATAAAAAGCAGTAAAATTCTTAATTCTTCTCTCTTGACTATGTTCTTATTTGTTAATGATTTTATCATTTAATCTCAAACACGAATAAACTTAACCGCTTCATTTGGTTATTTGCGTAGTTCGAACTCGTGAAAAATATAACCAGAATGACTCCACTCGAAAAAAAACCACTAACCATTTATTTAATTACTTCAATGTACAAAAATGTAAATGCGATGTTTTCAACGCAGCGAACATCTTATTAAAATGTTACCTGAAAAACTTGTTTGATAATAAGGACTGACATTTGGAAAGTCGGTCTACATATTTAAAGAGCCCACTAAGGCGAATTATTTTATTTACAGTGCGAAATATAAGGCGATGAAAATGGTCATTCAAAAAATGTTTCGCCTAATAACTTTCCGATACATTTAATGAAGTCATGCTCAAGTTGGCAGTATAAAAAAAAATCTGTTATTTACATATTAGGATACCCATTAATCATTCGGAAATCTGGCGGTTTTTTTAAAACTGCTAATGCTAATTAATTGATTACGCCTACCAGTGATGTATGTACGAGCAACGATCAAAAAGAAACAACTTTATTCAGTGCGAGTCACCTAAGCAAGCTGGTGAACTCGTTTTCACCTTAAATCAATGCTACAACCATCTTCTTTTATAAAATGATAGGCCGAACCTTGAGTTTCACTTGTTTTCAAGCAGACACATTGAAATAGTTTTGCAGTTCGCTTATTAAAAAAGAAAGTACCTTAAGAATATTACAAAAATTTAACTATATCGGAGAATTGTAGTATTCATTTAAGAACGAAACCACTTTGTTACCTCTCATAGGTGACTCATACTGTATAAAGTTTGGTTTCTTTTTGATCATCCCTTTATATATACAAAGAAAAACTTGCGCATTAAAGAGCAGAATCAGGCGAGGAAATGCGTGCTGACTAAAGTGAAGCACAAACTATAGATTATCGATATTTTACAATTTTCGAATGTTAACAGTCTTTCTAAGGAATTTAAAGAGAACGTAGGGAAAGATACCTTCATTGAAACGGGGTGCACCACATTCAGCTTGTAGGAAGAAACTATGGAAGTTTAACAGCAAAAAAGGTGGAGCAATACTGTGGAGCGTATCGGTTATTTCCGTTCTGTCATGATTATGCTTCGGCACCGACCATCTTTAGCATCATTCTTATCTGTGCCCGGTTTCCTACAGTGTACTCTCTATGTATATTCACTTCTTCCGTCCTATTCTGTTCGTCTTTCATCATACAGCAACTCTCTTCTGAGCTAAACGAACGCTACTGTCCTCCATTTGTAGGAGAAATTGCCTTTTCTGCGCAACTATCTATTTCCTTCGGTACGGAAGTTGGAAAACAAAGGAAAATCGGTAATGTACGACTTGCGGTTCGCGCGAGCAGATTGTGCGTTTATTTACGACGGCCGTATGGAAAAATTGCGTAGCGCGCTTTTTATTTATCCAGATTGATGGTGGTTTGTGACGACGGTTAACGTTGCCAGCCGTTTGCACGATTATATTTGACGCGTGCGTCATAAGCCTTTGTGCCGATAACATCGACAGATAGATAAGGGCAACGTTCAAAGGAATCCAGTGAAAGATTGCAGGTCGGCGCTGCCGGTTTATAGAAAATTTCGCAGCTCGACAAAAGAGTGAAAACGAAATAAATAAAAAATTCGTTAAATTTTCCGATTCGAAAGGGTGTCTGACGGTGCGCGGGGGCTTCTTCTGCGTTCAGCGGGACGCAGTTTGATAAATTACTAGGCTCGCCTTTAGCCTCGGTGCGCGCAATGAGCGGTTAAAGCACCAGTCAAGACACGAGCCATTTATTTGCCGAGAGCGCGCGCTGCACCGGCATCGCACACCGACGTCGACCTTTTCATTCATTCTACACGTCATTAAATGCGGCAACGGCAACTGCCAGTAAACAGCCGTCGATGGCGAAAAAAATTATTCGAATAAAAATCGATGAACGACAACAATCGAAGCAAACGTAAACATACTGATAATGAGAACGGCCCGGTTCGACCGTCCGGCTTTGTTTGCAAATTGACCGTTTGCAACTATTCCGCAATTAATCTAGCGTGATAAAAACTGTCTAGCTTTGCCCGATGAACGCTTCATTTGCCCTAGGCCAGATGGAAATGTTTTGGAAACGCTCAGCTACCGGAAACGGAATAGCGCGACCGCGAGGAAAGAGGTCAAATAGCGCAACAGCGCTGGCTAAAGCGTCCATAGCTGAGGAGCGGGTGGGATAAAAATATGGCTTCGAAATGACGGAAACGATGTAAACAATACGGCATCTCGCAACCTAGCGGCCGCCAAGCAACCGTGTAAGCCGATTACTGGCGGCTTCCCTTTTAAAATGAAAAGGCCCTCTCGATGCGGAATTAAATAGTTTCGGTAGTATCGGCGCACTGGTTGAATGACGCACACACGGCAGTGTTTCTAATTGTCGCGATTGGCCGGATGTGCCGGTGCTGACTGCTTTCGTATTTATCAGTCGCATATAGATCAAATGAAATTTTTCCGTTTCCCGAAATTAACGGAACGACCGTTGCGGTTATAGTCGAAAATGAACGAAGAACACTCTTCCCTCATTCACTTAAGTGTCTACATTTTAATTTCAGTTCTAAACGAACGAATCATTTTCCGCTCAACAAAGCAATCTTTTTTTTTCTACTAAAATTTTTTTTTAAGAAGTAGTTTTCAATTGACTATTCAACGTCTTTTATTTTAAAAAAATCTTAACAGTTACATAACATTCAACCTTTGTTATTTTATATAAAGTAGCGGGGGGACATAATCCTGGGAAAAAAAAATGTAGCGTACCCCAGGCTAAAAACGACATATAGTCATTAATGTATATATGTAGATGTATATGTGTGTATTAACGAGAAAGGAGATTTTGTGCGCAAAAAAATGCTGATACCAGTAGTAAATGGTTGTTTTATAATAATGTAGATATAAATCGGATAACCCATGTTTCTCACTGAATGATGTTTAGCGGATGATAAAACCCGCAGAAATGTCCTAGAAACGTCTGAATAAAAACCCTTCCTGGCTACTACCTAAAAAAGCCTCCGCCGAAAAAAGCAGCGACCCTGTTATATTTACATTTCAAGTCTAGAATATATAATACTTCGAAAAGAAAATCCGTTAACAAGAGGATGAATTTTGTTAAACCTGTCTCCGCGAACTAGACATTATTTTTTCGAAACTTCGACAAGTTATTTCCATAAATCTAGCGTAAACATTTTAAAATTATAACAGATACAACGTGCTTAAAAAACGTAAAATACGTAAAAATTGCTTTCGAATTTATTTGTTCATTACAGTTTAAAGAAGGCAGGCGTGTCTACATGTTTTTTATTCATTTCAACATAAAACTATCGACGCAGATTTAATTTTAATCACTATAGCTTAATTTGTTAGTTTTTGCACTGACTTCCGGTTAAAATTTTTTCATCTTGGTCGAATATAATAGGGGTCCGTGGAGCAGAGAAAAATGTGCACTGTAGCGTAAGTAGAAATTACAGAATTCTCAATACTATCAGGTCGGTTTCGAATGGAATTACAGTATCAGAATTTCAACAAGAAAATCTCGATTAAAATTATCGAAATCACAAATAACGACTTTTGGAAAGGAATTAATCGCTTTTCTTTTTAACTTATGTACGGCGCAAATCTGGTAGACTTACGTGCGCTTGACACATTGTGAAGCGGTTTTCGAATATTGAATGGCTGAACATTTTGAAGAAGGGCGATTACAGCTAAATATGGCAAATATATGTATATCAAGCCGTAAGCAGTTGGAGAATGCGGCCGCTAACATTTATGTAAACGGAATTATGTGATAAATAATGCGGTTTCAGTACATAGCAGAACATGAATTTTCAAATGATTGCCGAATGTGAAAATTATCAAATTAGAACTGTTAGCGAAAGAAATGGTTTTGACGGACTGTTAATATAATACCGAATTAGAAATTAATCAGAAAGACCGAGATCCTGAAAATACGAAAACGCATTGAGAAATACTGTTAGAATTTGAGATTAATTTGAATTTAAATTACTGAAGACATTTTTTTCTATTTCGCGTCTCGGAAAAAATGAATAAAGAAACAACCTTGTTTGCTGAATTAAAAAGCAACCGTGAAAATGAACAAAGCCGGGTATAAACAATCTGTATTCGAACGAATCAAGGTATCAAATTTCCGGGAAAGGCGCAAAATTTAACGACAATATCGAGCAAAGAAAAAAGGGAAACGAACAGATGATATTTTAAAAACGACATATGTATATAAGAGAAATGTGTACTAACAACGTATGAGAGCGATCGCCGCACTTATAAAGAGCTGTAAGGAAATAACGAATTAGGGAAATAACGAAAATTAACAATATAACGAGGAATAAAAATCAGAAGAATATTTCGTATATAAATGGAGAAATTACAATGAAATGGAAGAATGAATCAAAATGCGCACCACATGAAATGTTTACCACAGGCGAACTAAAGCCGAAGAATCAACAAAAGTCATTATTTTAAAAAAAAACGTCATTATTTTTAAAAAAACGTCATTATTTTAAAAAAAACCTCATTATTTAAAAAAAAACGTCATTATTTAAAAAAAAACGTCATTGTTAAAAAAAAAAGTCGTTATTAAAAAAAAAAGTCGTTATTAAAAAAAAAAAGTCATTATATTGTGATGATTGAATTGCGGTAACGAATACTTAATGTCTAATAACTGAAATCAATATTAATAATTAATAATTACAATTAAAAGTAATAAACTTTATACAATTTTAAAGAGCGTAAGCTGGGAGAATAGTAAAATTGCGCGGGAAACGTTTCCGGACGAAATTTACTTATTACTTGAATGCCGAAAAAGACGGGAAAAAAATTTTAAATCGTAGACACTTTGTTTCAAAGCTTGCTGAAGTATCCTCTATAGTTTAATTGAATTTGGAAATTTCAAAAAGTTCGGTAAGCAGTGAGATATATAAAAAATAATACTACCGCCTATCCGAGATGACAATATTGAATTAATATGAATATTTTAAAATGACCCATTTTCCGCTGATCGATAAAAATGAGCGTAAAAACACAAAACAGGAGTTACATAATAATAATTCAGCAAATGTGCATTAGGAAATTACCTATAGGTCGGTTTTCAGGAATTAATGGTAATTTCGTTATATATTCGGTGAATAATTATATCTGCCTTTTTCATGTTGATTCGTATTAAAAGTCATAACTACGAGCAATAGCCGTTACAATATATGTTAACTGACCGAAAATTTGGCAAGTTGTGTACCAAACCAAATACCACAGCAGCGCGAACTTAATCGGAGACAGTCCGATTATATTATATTAATTATAAATATTCGTACGCGAAACAGACGAAGCAAAATCCTTGAACTTTTTAATATAGTTCTTTAAAGACGATTAATTATATAAATTTTCCACTCGAAGCTAAACCAGCTGATTTCAACAGTCGTAAAAATAGCGTGAATATCCTTGTAAATCGCCTCGAATTTACCTGTAAATTTTATTTCCCGCGATTCTAATCCAACTTCCACAATTGTCAGTTTAATTCTGAAAAAGGTACCATGCAACCTTCATTACTAATCGGCGAATCATGAAAGAAGGCACACGTGTAAAAGGTTCATCGAGATTTACTATTACTCGCGGTATGCGTCTTCGAAATGAATTAGTCTATCGAAGGAGTTTCAGCTCATCCAATTTCACTCCACTTTTTTTCCGGAGAGATAAAATAGTTATTAGAACGGTATTTTTTTCCTTTTTTCTCTCTTATTACGTAAGGTCGAATGTCAATTTAAGAATTTCTTCCCAACCAGCAGGCGCCTACTGCACAAAAAAGTCGCGGCCGAAGTTGCAACGACAATAGAATACGCCGCGCTATTTCGACAATTGAATTTTCGCGAATTTTGTATTGATCGTCTGACAGTTTTCCGCATTTACGAGTTTTCAGCGCTGACGATGACACGCAATCGCGCTGTTTGAAGAGCGAATATTATCGGGAATTTAATCAGCGACCCAATTCGTCATTTACCGATTAAAACGACAGGCAAGCGCAGTCTCAATAAGTTTTTCTGAAAACTTTCCTTCTTCTTGTTGTCCCGACCGATCTCGGTCACAACTAAGCCATCTAGCGAACTGTATTTAATCCTGTCCACGTCTTGACATTACAGAGCCAGGTACGTTTCCTCCGTCCAACTCTTCTATTACCTTCAATTTTTCCCATCAATAGCGTACCTTGTCCCCACAGATCAAGTGTTTAAAATAATTCAATTTTCCAATTTTTATTAAATTAATCAATTCGCGGTCCTCTTTCATAACCCTGAGTATCTCTCCTGGTTGGTGGTTCTCTTAGCTCCATAAAATTCGTCGGTAGCACCACAGTTTAAAAGCTTGTGATCGATTCAGGGTATTTTTCTTTTAAATCTACGTCTCACGACCGTATAGAGTAAGATGGACCAAACATAACACTTTTAAATTCCAAGCTAAGACCGTGGGCTATAAAAAGGTTTTCCTCATCTTGTTGAATACATTTCTCGACTACTTTTGATTTCAACTTCAGATCCTCCTGTAATGTTCAGCTGCGCACCTAGGCATTTAAACGATTCGACTTTCTCCGAGTTATCTCTATTAATGTGTATTCTGGGACGACTGGTGTTATTTCCGATGACCATCATTTTTTTGCATTTAATGATATTTCGTACTTCCGACTAATCTCTATGATCAATTGCAGTTCTTTGACACTATCAGCTGTTAAAACTGCGTCGTCCGCATGACGAATATTATTCATGTATTTTCCCCTTTCTTTTGATACCTATTGTGCATTTGTTCTGCATAGATGTTGAACAGCATTGGCAACAGGACACATTCTTGCCTCACTCCGCGGTTAATAAAATTTCCACCGCTTCGAAAATTAAAATAGTCGATCCGCGCACTTTGGCTTCAACATCGTCCTCACCTCCGACTGTTGCAACTTTTAGAGCTAGTTTGAAACCGATACAACACATCTACGAATACGAATCTATTTTTCGTAGCTGCCAGCCAAGTGTTTTCGTTCCCGGGACCCAGGTGGTTCTATTTGTTATTGGTTTTTTTTTGTCTTTTTTGGGTACAACACCGCATGCTTAAGGTAACTGAGATCATGACGGAATTCGATCATTTATCACTGCAGCGGTTGTAAGAGCAATCACGGATTTCTCGAGTTTTTTTTTTTTTTTTTTTGTCTACATTAACACTTCCGCTGGAAATAATATACGGTTTCGTAAAATTTATTGCCTAGCAGACAAAATGCTCATTCTCGGACGTTAATTTCCCACTAACATCGCCTCGGTAGCTTGCGACAGTCTGTCGTCGTCCTTAAAATTTTGAGAAAGGTAAAGTGAAAATGTAATTTATTTAATTAATTTCAGCCGTTTTTCAGAGACTTCAAAAGGCTTAATTAAAAAAAAAAACAAACAAAAACAAATGATAACAATATTTTTCTCGAATTAAATACAGGGCGAAAGTTTTTTAAAATCGGGTTCCAAATTTTTCATCACGGTTCTGTAAAAACCAAAAAAAACATCTTCAAGTGATATATAAACTTGCTGAAACGAAAACACGGTCCAACACACTCAGCTTACGGAGATTCTTTTTTAGCGATCGAGTAAGAAATTATTCTTCGTTTAATTGCGGAGAATTTATTCCTCGAAATGTTCGAAAATGGGAGAAAATGCGAACTTCACGGAAAATAAGTTGTCCGAATTTTAGCTGGTCTCCTTTTTTCGCTTTTTGATTTTTCCATTATTCGCACAAATAGATAAACGGAGGGCGGAGTTGACCTTTTAAAAAAATTTTTATTTACATAAACGCTACGAAGCAGATAAAGTTCATACTTTACCCAAGGCGAATAGAAAAAACAAGCCAAGTTCGCGGCTTGCGCAGATTGTAAAATGGGTTCTGTTCTCCGACAGGCCTATTTACGTTATTACTAGAAGGGCCTTTGAATACGCGTACACCGATCGTTCTGAATAATAAATATTACCGAACGGAAAGGTAACGGACGAGATTCTACGGCAGAAACATCGTTGACGCACAAAGGTAGGGTAATAAATTACCGTGTAATCGACGTTGACGCAAACGATGTAAACAAATCGGAAAATACATCTCGAAACCGAATTTGAAAATGACGCGACATTAAGCCCCCCGACCCAAAGAAGAAGAAGAAGAAAAAAAAGGCATTTCGAATTTCGAAATGGGCCCGCAGATTTTATAATTGGCGCTGTTTACACATCGTTGTTTGTCTGACGGTCCTGTTAAGCGAGCTTGATTTTCGAACCGGCCTCGTTTCCAAGACCTTTTATTTCTGCAGCGATCCTTATTGCTAGAATTTTCTATTGCGCCGCAGTCGCTGGAGATTTTTTTAAATTATTAAGCACGCGAAAAGTCGCACTGTACAAAGTTTCACTTTTACGTGCCAAACGCAGCTTTTCGAATAAAATCCACCTGGTTCCGTTAAATTTTTAGTACCGCGAGAAGTTCCACAATCTGCTTTTTCCTCTCTCCCTGTCTGTCTCTCACTAATGAAACCTCAATAATTAAACCGAAACGACAGCGTTCCGCGTAGAAGAACACACATTTATTCATTTCTTTCTTCACATTCGCTTATTTACAATTTAATGTACCTACTGCTACTTAACAATGAAATACGGGTAAAAAGGAATAATCGAATGGAAGGATAACTACTGCAGCTATTACGCAATAAAAACGCGCGAATTATAAATTTGGCAGAATGAATTAGCGTACCTACATATTATAATAGCGCACGTGATCAAATTAATATCACGGAATGGTTTTTAAAAATTATAAATATCCACCTCCGGAAAAGATAGGCAGGTGTACTCACAAAATGAGTAACAGGATCAGCGCTGTAATTCTGAAATCGTAGAGAGTATTTATTATTAGTAAGATTGAAGACCTAAAAACCAATATGGAGAATGCAGTGCTGATAGACTGTTGTTACCGGGGCCTCGAAGAAATTCAAAATTGCGTGAAAAATAACGATATAGGGTTTGTGATGAGCGACTTTAATACAAAAGTCGGATCAAACCATGGTAAGCAAACAGCGGAATAGTACGCTCTTGTCGAGTAGTGCTCGCGGAATTCGCTGAAAGGCGCGATATGAAGATATGTAATAGCTGATTCAGACAACATAACAGAAGACTGGATACGCGAATCAATCCTGGAGATAGAGCTAGGAGTCAGATTGACTTCATTCTCATAAGTAAGCGACTTATGAATGTAGTCAAAAATTATCATACGTACCCAGAGGGGCGCTGATTGCAATATCTGTTAGCTGTAAGATGACAAATAGTTTTGAAGAATCTGAAGAAAAGAAAAAACGATTTCAACAGATAGATATTGATAAAATTTAAAAATATACAACAGAAATTTCAGAACTAGAGGAACAACGCAAGCGAAAATTGTATCATTTAAGTAATATTGATGAACTTCGGAATATACATATATGGAATCATAAAAGTCACAACAGGAGCGAACGTATGAAATATTAGATATGATGGATAAAAGAAGATCTAACGGAAGATCTAGTATCGAGTATCGTAAACTAAACCGAGAAATCTTCGGAAAATGCACGGCAGCTAAAACTGATATGATGAAAACAACTGGAAATACATACCAGAATAAAATAAATAATGGTGGCGCATAAAAAGTAAGGAAATATGGAAAATATTGCGTGAATAATCGGAAAACGGAAGAAGTCTAGCTAGGTTATATCAAAGAACTATATCCAAAAATAATACTTGACCTGATCAAATTGATGGAACAGCACGTGAAATAGCGCCAAAAATAAAAAAACGGGAATTAAGAAACGGTATAAAAATAGCCGGAAATCGCAAAGCGATAGGAGAAGATCTAATACCAGCGAACTTGATTAAAGGAGCTGTTGAGAAGATTATTAGCAGAGCATACGATGAAGGTACGCTGCCAGAAGGTTTTGAAACTCTGAATTTCACGCCAATATCAAAGAAAGCCTAAATATACTCCGAATGTAGGAACGTTAGCAGCGTAGTCGCTCGCTCCACTGATTATGAGAAAGCGTTCGGTAGTGTAAATCATAAAAAAAAAGCTCCCGAAATCCAAAGGAACTACAACAACGATGATAAGGATATGAGATTAATCAATGGAACCGACGCGCGAATATAAAGATCGTAATATTCTAAAAACAACTGCAATATTGAAAGAGGTATGAAGCAAGGATACCCGCTATCGCCAAGATTATACATATACGCAGAGAAGCCGCTGATGACCTATCTGAGAGGGTACAGGGGACGGAGTTGGTCGGGCAGGGTAGATGGGGGGTTGCTAGATCATTATTATTATTATCATGTTATCGCCTTTGACGTGGCTGCACGGCTCAGGGAGAAGGATATATTTCTCCATCTTCTTCCCCACAGAAGTAATAAGTGAAATTGGGCCAGTTGGGAGAGGTCTACCTGGTCCAATTGTGAATTAAACCATACATGGACCCCCTCATACACCCTCAAAAAATTTCATCGAAAAATCCGCTTAGGAGGAGTTCAGTGACAAACACACGTGCCCTACAATTTTATATATAAAGACGTTATATATGTATGTATATATTATATACAAAACTAGTGTAGATTCGTAAGTGATTTTAGACGAATGCATTAATAAATTTGCTCTATTTTGAGCTCGTTTTAAATTTCACGAGTAGTTGCTAATAAGAATATTAAGTAAATATCAAGTCCCAAATATCACTGATATCATGAATTGTGAAATTAAGCTTTTCATAGCGTTAGTAAGCCTAATAGATCTAAAGAGAATACTGGGACCAGTTCCTTTCTCTTTCCTAGATTTCTCTGGTACCCAATTATTTCAGGCTGGATAAACCTGGGAGCGATACGCATATCTTCAAATCAATAATTTCGCAGCTATTCGTAGTATAGAATACTCACTTAATAACTCAATAGTGTTAGATGTGGACTGAAAATATATTTCTCAAAATAATTCCTGTAACTGAGGAAGAACGTCTACTTTGCTGCATAAGAACTTGTTACATTGAACCGAATTTCTGCAGCTTTTTTTTGTTCTTTTCAGTTTCAACTTATTTTGTATTTTAAAAAAAAAATATTGACACATGTTGCCTTAGAAAAACAATAATCTGTTTTATACACTATCCATTTTTTTAAACGCAAAATCTATTTTACTCCGTTACATTTTACACGTAAATAGACACTGAAACTAATTTTTCATTTAAAAGAGAACATTAACGATCGATTTCGATTGTGTAAAATTAAGCCGCAGTTGAACCGGGTATGTCAGTTAAAAATAATAAATAAATTAATTAATTAATTAATACAAATTAACATCCTATTGCTCCCTCTCGGCACTCAATAGTCAAAAAGAGCACGGAACAACTCTGCTAGATGGAGGTCTGTTCTGAGAAGCTTATTTATGTTAAAATTTATACCACGGGAAAATTCGTATTAAGAACCGTGACCGATATCTTATTTGTCGCTGATATAGCTCTTTCAGCAGATATTAGTGCTGCCTAAAGTAACTATGTAGACAATATTATGCTAGTTTTGCGTACTTTTTTTGTTACCAGTTTATCCTGTAAATGCTCGATAAGATAACATCAGATTCCTTTACGTTCGGCAATTCCGACGTTATTTTCTGCGACGGGAACTTCACACTTTTCTACTTCAGAAGACAAGCGGCGATTATGGGAAAAATCAGAGGTAATTTTTTTCCTCTTCTGTTCAAAGCTGCTCGCTTGCACAATAGACGAAGGAAATTAAAACAAAAAAAATGTACTTTTCTTCGGATGCAATTATAAACTGGTACCGATTTTAAGTAATTGACGTTAAATTTTTTTAAGGACTTTTCAGCAACGGCTTTTGTAATAGCCAACACGTGCAGCTGCCGAGTGTCTAATAATGGCCACG
The DNA here is from genome assembly GCA_039619475.1 of Icerya purchasi. Taxonomy (NCBI): domain Eukaryota; kingdom Metazoa; phylum Arthropoda; class Insecta; order Hemiptera; family Monophlebidae; genus Icerya; species Icerya purchasi. Next base: position 62,094,460 of record CM077116.1, on the reverse strand, counting down.
TGTAAAATCAGTGCGAATCAATACTTCGGTTACTAATGGGGAAGAGCCTTTCAATTTACAAACAAGACATTTAAGGTGAAAGCAACTGAGTCGTGGTGGTGAATAATGAAAGTAACGCAAACAACGTAAAGCGTAAACAGGTGCATACACCACTCCCACTCCATGTTCTCGCGAGGCGTTTTAAAGTAATAAGTTAACATACATTGCGGAAAGAGTTAATCTAGTAAACTACGGGAAATTCCTATTTTACCTTCCTCCTGATTTAGAGTCGTTTTCTAGCTAGCGATGAGATATTTCTGAAAGAGCTTAGCGCCGTTATTAATGGGATTTTTTTTTTTTTTTTAATTGAATTTACTGATAGGAAGAAAATAAGTCGCTCTGTTAACGTCTCTCCTCTTTAGACCCGTCAGACTACAAGAATTTCTTCTTTTTTTTAAAGTGAAAAATTTTTAGCCTCGCGTCAAATCGTCACAGATATTTACAGGATTAATTCAATAAGTTATACGCATTAGTGAAGTTGTTATTTTTGAAAACTGTTATTATTTATTATATTTTAGAAAGCTCGATGATGGGAAAAAGTTGTAGTAGTTCTAAATTAAATATAAAATTTAACCACATGCAATCGGAGTTTCTATTTAGAATTTCTACAATTTTTTCGGTGATGTTTCAAAAAGAAAATTCTACTGAAATTAAACTATTTGGTTTCTCTAGTACATTGTGAACCTTAACTTCACAATCCCGACGCCCTGTCAAGGGTATAGGACCTACTTTTATACGTACCATGCTGTGATGGCACAGTTAATTCCACCTTTACCCGGATATATCGAAAAAACAGAATGTAAATCATTTACCTATGTACCAACTAGCGATTTTATTTGCAGACTAATTCAAAATGAAGATAAAATTAATAATCGTAATTAGCCGATATATTAATAGGAGGGACTAAAGGCCCTCTGTTCGCTGAGCGAACGATGACCGTTGCCGGTGAGAAATTATTTATTATTTTGGGGGTATTTGTTTAAAAACATTTTGCTTCCTATTCATGGTGAATGGAAATAAATATAGCCGGGAATAAATTAAAGCGGAGAATTTTTTAAGAGCAACGGAAGAACTTTTTCGTCAATAAATCATAAAAATGAACAGCCAACCAATTATTTCTGGCTATTAATAAATCATGTTATTTCAAACTAAAAACATTAAGAGTTTCAAAACTTTTCCATATAACAGATATTCGATATGTGGTTTGACTAGCACGTGTTTTTTTTGTTTGTTTTATCATTATGATAATTAAGATTAAAGAATTGAAAAAACATTTGTAATTTTTGTAAAAATCGAACGTCAAAAACAAAATTGTACACCTTCGACAATTTCCAGTTTATATCGTCCTTATGGCGAAAAAGTTTCATTTGCACCGTGTGATTTTTCACACAACTACACCGGCTTTCTTATGCTTTTTTTGTTTGTTTTTTTTATTATAGGAAGTTCTATCAGTTGTTGAGTGCAAAGGATGTTCATAAATTCAACTGTTCCACTTCTTTTTCGTTTCAATGATACGTCGATACCTAGGGGGACACTGCACATCGACCGGATACTTTATGTTTAAAATGTACACCAACATCTACGACTGACGAATAAAACTGAAAGATCAAAAGATTATTCGGATATTCGATTAAAAATACATTTCAAGAGAATGTCCGCCTGTCACCAGCGTATTACATCGTGTTTACTCGCTTTGCTTCTATCATCACGTTTAATGTAATTATCAACTATATCGCTTAGGTCGGTGAAACAAATCCATATCGCTTATTATTATATTTTTATTCTTATTCTTATTTCACTTAGATTTCGTAAACGTGGTCGCCGTGGAAGCCAAAGATAGTTTTACTACATTTACACGCATACCGGTACAGTCAAAGGCCAAGACTGAATCATTCTGAACAAGGCAGCCGAATACGGTACTGCAGACAAGACGGATATTCTTCGATTTATTCCTCCCCTTTGTAATTGTGGGTTACCCTTTGCCACCACAAATACATGTATATAATTCAGTCATACAGCCTAATAGTTAAAATTATTCTCATTTCTATTCGAATTCAAATAATGCTTTTCATAATAGCCACCACTAAACGACCCGCAACAACAAATCGGTTTCTCTGATAGAAACATACTATGCAAGCAGGAAGTGTATTTATTATTCAAATAGTAGCGACGAAATGAACTCCAATTAATGGCTCAATGCTGAAGAGAAAACAAAAAAACGCCCTTTTTCCGCAAACCCACCCACAGACAGAAACACTATACAGTAAAGAACGATAAAAATAAATCAGGATAAAAAAGTTACATCCCCACCACCTGTTTTTTCTCTTTTTATACATTAATTTCTATAATTTTAATAATCGCAATAATATTAACGATAAAGTTACGTAACTGAAATTTAATTAATCGATGTAAAAGATTATATCCACGATGTTACGAATTTCTCGCTGATGTTAAGAAAAACTTTTAAAATACCTGGAAACGCTGTAAAAATTAAAATACCTAATTTAAAAACAAGATGTAAACGCTATAATAGCACATTCCAATCAAAACGTACACGGCAGGTCGTATGGAATTATAATACGATATTTATATCTTTATCAAAAACAAAATTAAAGATGCGCGCTTAAAGAATGAGTATCGAATGTTAAACAAAAAATAATAACGAAAGAAGATCCCTTACAGAGCTATATTCTCCTTCGCTGAACTTCAAAGATATCGTCAATATAGATAATTTATTATATCCTTGAAAAAAAGAAAAAAAAAAAAAATGATTGATGTCTCCGATCCTGAAAGAACAGTCCCCCGCAGTATATTCGTTGCCGATCTTAAGAACGGTATTGGTTCCGTAACCACCTGTTCAGATGCATTAAAAGCGCAGGGAAATTCCTTTGACTGCAGAACTGAATACATCACCAAAATATGGGCTGGAATTCCAACTATAATGGAGGAAGGCGGCGATGAATATCAAAAGTTGCATGAAAAAAGTATAAAAACGCTGTAAATGAGAACCAGCTTAAAAGAAAAAAATATATCGCCAGGTTTAAAATCATGTAAATTTCAGGGAAACTAACTACGTATTTAAAAAGGTAACTTACTCTAAAGTTGCGGAAAATAATGAAGCTGAATTGAAGGGGGAAAGCTGCGATTTTTTAACAACATATCAGAAGGCTCAGTTGTCAACGCGGTAACGAATCTCTAACTTGGAGATTTAAATGGAATTCGAAACAATATCCCAAACGGCAAAACTCAAATCTGCTAAACTTTCAAATGAATAAATTGAATAATGACGTCGTCACTTGGAACAGTAACGTCGAGCGCCAACGGTGCTTTGCAAAATAAATTAAAAACTGAAATTCTTCCAAGATCCATTGATATTCCGTTAATTTCGCAGATAAATCTCACTTTGATATTGGCAATTATAATATATTCATGCAATTACAAGAACGGGATCGTTTGGGGAAGTAGCATCGGATAATTACCGGAAAAAGTATTAACCGGTCAAATGAATTGTACGGTGCAATAATTTTCACTTGACCGTAAAATCGTACATATATATTGCGCGCCGAAGCGAGAATTTACTAAACGAAAATTGGAAAGGCGAAGGTTTATTTCTGGCAGTGATTGGAACGCGAAGAAGGTAAGATGGAGAGATCGCAATCTGGACGGTAACCAATTAAAGTGATACAGATGAAAATTACATACTAGCCAGGTGACGGAAATAAACAGCCGGGCTCAATTTCTTCTTGAAACATCGTTTCATCTCTCACCGATTAACGTAAAAACCAACACTCGAGTTTTAACATACATTCAGATCGCCGTGCAATCTTAACAGCAAGCACAGGCTTCATAAAAAAAGAAAGGGCTCCTCGTCTGCGTTACAAATATACAAACTGCGAAGAATTTCCGGTATCTAAAAACGAAGAATTTTAAGTCGTCCGCTAAAAACAGAACAAAATGCGAATGCAATGATTCAGCTTATCTTCCATATAGGGTCGAGCTAAAGAAGAGAAATTACATGTATTTACCAAGCATTTTTTACGAAGAACTGACCACCAGTTGCATATTGTGTTTCACATCAATTGTTGTTAGATGGCCGATTAGCCGGTTAAAACTAAGTAATGAGAAAAAAAAGAAAGAAAGAAAGAAAAAAAGGGGAAAAACGAATTTTGTCAAATATCTTTCTCTCTTGCCATGATGAACGTAATCGAATCCTTTTCTTTTTGTTCTGGGATTTAGAGGGGGTTTCGTTAAAAAATCAACAAATCGTGTCGGGAGTAGAGGAAATTTAAGGTATCTTCGTAAGCACTGAGACTCTGGGTTTTTTCTGTATCTCGAAATTGGCCACGAGAAAATTGTTTAAATACGATATTTCTTACTTCGGCAGCGTCTTCATCCTGCTTGTTTTATTTGTATTAGAAAACGAGATCATCTTTATCTTTTGTGAGTTTTTTTATTCGCTCGATACGCAAACACGCCACCGGGGGCAACTAATATAAAACGGCGGATGCCGTATTGAGAGATTTTTTAGACTTTTACCATAACTAGTGGTGTGGGGTGGGGGGTTTTCGTCGATTGGAGATAATCAGAGCCAATCTAACGACAGTTCGTATTAGCGCTATTTATTAACGCGCAACAGATACGAAACACTTTCAGATTTGTCGACCGCTGAAACCGGTAACACACACAACTACTCTTATAGCGACGAGAGCTCACGCGACTAATGAATCTGGTGGTACAGGCTGGCCGAATTAGACGATCCGTTTAGCAAAAAGTATTCGCAAAGTACCGAAAAAAAGTCCATAGCCGCTTTAAGGTAGAGAGCTTTGGGAAGCTGCGCATGAAGCGAGAAAAAAATTTCATTAAAAATCACTTTGCGCCGCTAAATCGGATTTTCGTTTAGCGCGTGTATGACGACTGTGTGTAGAAATCACTTTGTAAACGTTGCACGCATCCGTACAGAAATAAGGTTATTTATAAACTGGGCCGGAACAATAATGGCGAAAATGAAATGATCCAGAATTTTTTTTGCCGATGTTTCCGAAAAGCTACGTTACCTGTTTCGAACAGAAAGTTCGTAAATATGTTCGGCACGCGTTACGCACGATCTGCCAAGTTGGTTTTGCTTGATTTTTCTATGAAATCCTGTTAAAGTGGTTCCCGTTTGTTCTCGTACAATGGGAGAAGCGACCGGAGGACGAGGAAGCGAGGCAAAGTTTAAATTCTACGAAAGCTGCGATAGCCTGGAATCCGCTTATCCTTTTGGTGCGCGCGAACTTATTTCTTTGTGCTTTTTAATAACAGCGGAAGTCCGAAGAAGGTAATAGGGGCCACCGTCAGCTCGCACGCCGTTCTCTACTCTGTTCGGAGTTCAGAATCAACACAAACAGCAGCCGCAGGGCACCGGCTGAACTTTCAGCGCACATCCACCACATTCTCGACATACATTCATTGTTAAACCGATTCCATTGTTATAGCGGAAGATAATTCTGTATCGACGATGCTTTTTTCTCCGTTGCCCGGGTATTTCTGTATTCTTCTAAACTCATTCTTCATTGTCTGGCAAATCCAACGAAAAATGCCACAAACAGTTTTGTTTACTTTAGCGAAAGACTTACCACCGCTATAATTAGCCGCTGCAGCTAAACTATATAAAATGCTGGCGGGAATTCGAAAAAACATCAGCTAACATCTATTGCGAGGTTTTCACTGTTTTTCAAATTCTTTCTACGTAGAATTATTGTTGCTCCGTCCATCGCCAAAAGCGAAATTCGAAAACCCCGATATAGTTGTTTCCTAATGAGACGTTTCCAGAAAGTTCCTGTTATTAATTTCACGACCGTATCTTCTTTACTAAAATTATCGAAAAAAACAAAAAACAAAAAAATCCGTACATACGTTAAAAAAGAAGAAAAGAAAATATTGCTCTATTTACTTGCACGTCGCAAAAGTTTCCGACTTTTCTGTCGACCTTACGACCGTCTTTTTTATCCAAAAATTTTTCAAATTGTTTAACTATTTTTTTCATCCAAAAATTTTTCAAATTGTTTAACTATTTGCGGACCCGGTTTTTGGAATACATACATGAACATATTCGAGTAGCGCAAAAAACGAACTTGGGAAACGTGGAAAACCTTTGCACGCGCAGAGTAGCCGTTAGAGAAATTTAGTTAATCTTTTTTTAAAAGTTAGTCACAAAGTTGGCAAAAAAAAAAAATGAAAGTAGTTTTTTCTTTTTTCTTCTTCTTTTTTTCTTCTTCTTTTTTTCTTTTATTATTCCCTGACCAAGGAGAAACAATTCAACAACGACGGCTTATAAAAAAAGAACAAAATTAAAAAGAAACTCTACATCTTTGTTTTTGTATTGAGAGTTCCAGCGTGTTTCTGGTTTTCCAGTTCCCGATCAGCAGAGTACACGACCGTTCAGAAACGTAAACAATTAAATAATTACAACGTACTTGTAATTAATTCAATTACCTAAATTTGAATGGTGTTAGTTTTGGAAAACTATATAATATGTATTTTCAAGCGCTACCCCGATGCTAAAATTAGCAGTACCTGCAAATGCATTCTGAAATTTCGGTAGTGCCATGTCACTCTATAAACGGACTAAATGAAGACGTTTCAATCAGAAACCGTTAAGTACTCCGGTATGTTTTGTTATAATTCTCCGGACGATTTATTACATATAAATGGCGGTCGACTCGTATCCCAATAGCACGCACACGCTACGACATTTGCCAAGTTTCTGCACTATAAACGTTGATTATGTAAATAATATAAGCGGGCCTATGATAGCCTATTAGTCGACTGCTGACTCTCGAAATTGTCGTACGTTCGGAAATTTGGCCTTTCCGAACTTAAGTGGCCCCTAAACGAATTCCCAAATTGAGAGAAAAATATGCTCAAGTAAAACCGGATAAAACCGGACAACAAAAACTAAGAGCACAATCCATGCGCCCCATATCAAAAGTCCATCAGACATATTTTATTTCATTTTTTTTTTTTTAAATTATTTTTTATTGATTTGTTTGGTACTGAACTGAAAAAATCACGAAATTAATTCCACTGCAAAGCTATTGCGTTGATTGCTGTGCAGAAACGAAAAACTCTTAATAGTAGCTGAGTTTTAGCGAAGTAGTAGAAATATCGCGCTACCGCAAAGGTCTCTTCTTTTTACACGGAATATCCTCTGATATACTCGTTCGTGGCTCGAGACCTTTTTTTTTTTTGGCCTGAACAATATAGTTCATTTGGCCAGCAGGCTAACAACGTCCAAATTAGATTGAAAACAAAAAAAAATAAAAAACACTTCCTTGTTTTAACTATTACCTATAAATACACTAGATAGTAAATATGAAGGAGGAAAGTCGATCCTGCAATATAGCCACAACTGCAGAGCAGCGTCTCCACAATGCTCGATGAAACAAACTCAATGATCAAAAATAACGTCGATATGAAAAAGAAATAATTACTCCAATCTGTGTAAACGAATAAATAAAGGTTACAATAAAAGAAAATGAGGCAGTGTTACAATGGAAAGGAAATGTCCAGAAGTTGAAATTATCCTTTGTCATCATTAATGTCAGCCTAATTAATCGGGTTTTTTAAATGATAATTCGATTTTTTTTGAAAAATGCAGAATGGACAATATAAACCACAGGAGACATCAGTTCTTCAAAAAGGAGTACTCTATTCGTAGATAGGGCCTCACAACTGAATAACAAGTGGTTGACATCATCCTCGCGATAAACTTTACATGATCGCCTAATTTTTAAATGTAAACGGCTTCCATCGAAAAAATTAAGCCGCACTCTAGTATGACTTAAACGTTCGAGGATAGAGGATAAAAATAATTCAAGGGCGGGAATAAGAGAAGCAGAAGGAAATGAGAGAATGTAAGAAGCATTATAAAGGGCGTAGGAATATCGAATTTTAACAGAAAAAAGTAGAAGGACAATTGTTCAGCAGAAAAGGTCGAACATTTAAATAAAATATGATCAAAATCGTAAGAAATGTATATGGAAGGAGGATGAAAGAGACGAAATAGACTAGAAGTAGATGGAAACCGTATAATGATGCGGGAAAGAAACTGTAGTTAAAGCGAAGGCGACAAATAGCAGATATTGTAGAGCGTTTAAAAGAAGAAAAGTATCAAGAAAACCATGCATGAAGTTGAAGAGATAGCCGAATAGAAAGATTAAATGAGGCAGGATTAGAAAATGAAGAAGAATAGGAATTGAGACATAGTTTAGAATGAGCGGTTGAGGAAACAAGAACAATATTATGAGCAGAAAAGGTGCCTAAAAATTTTCCAATGCAAATGTAAGAACGGACTAATGAATATGCCACTAATTCATTGTCCTCAATGCTCAAATGACCAGAAATTCAAAAAAGATCTATCTCGATCGAGTGAAGAAGGAGAAGACAATGTGAATGGTATGAACAGTATTACATAATCAGAAGAAGGAGCAAGAAGAGGAGATGTGATAGCTTGCGGAACACTTTTAGAATCCGAGATTATGAACACTTTATAGAAAATTAACGACTATTTTAAAGAAAATATTTATTGGTATAATAAATTAATTTACTACAATAATGAATGACACATGGTCAATTGAAAGGACGCTTCTATAATAATAGTAGCTGCTGGAGGAGGGTCTGTCTTAGCCCGAGGGGCAGAGTTTTTAAGTATAAACTCGATTTCCAAACTCGCCGTACGAACAGAGATAATAATTCTTCTATAATACTTCGGAAGAATAGATTTTAGTTGACCACGTGTTGATTAAAAGTATTTATATACATACATGTACGTGTAACGGGAGTCCCACGTTTAAAACGTTACAGGATTTTCTTATTACTTCCAGCGTAACGATATGTAACTTTTAAAGATTCCGCGGAGACTGCAATTACTTTTTTCGTTCGAAACCGTCCAGAACATCATGTCTCCGTATGAAGTTCCCGGAAAGTGTTTACATGTTCTATCATCGGAAAAAAGACACCCCTTTTCCGAGTAAGATGAAATTTTGCGATAGGTTTAATAAGCTCATTTTATTTTCTCTTCAGTTCGAATTTTAGCAAAAACGCATTCGCAATTGATCCGGATAACACGGAATATAATAAAGCACGGTAGCAGAGAATGGGTGCTGAGAAATATCGCGAATGCGAAAAATAACGGTCGTCCGCAATAGAGAACATTTAATTGAACGGTAAGGTGCAAACGCCATAACTGGACATCGTTCATGTGTTCCGCAATATTAACTGACAGGCCTATGATGATATAGTAATTGTCATTGCCGAAGAACGGATCAGTTACGGGTTTCTTTGATAGAAATGACATTTCAACTGGATCACAAAAAGAAATTAGGAACGCCAAGCGGAATCGGAATTTCCAAACGTCCGACGATGAGGGAAAAAATGAAACAATCGCTTGTAGCAGCAGCGATAATGACAACGAATCTATGCCGTGCACATGTATTGCAGGCCTAAAAATCAAGCTGTGAACCGAGCTAGACATGTGCTAACCGTTCGCCCGTCAGGGAGCGATTCGTGGCTATATTTGGCGCGTATAACGATAACCGGCTAGATGCTATCGAAAACAGACAATGGCGATTTTCAGCCGTGACTGTTCCGGGAACAGTGATTGAAAATTAGCCGCATATAGCCGAACCATCTTCGCCGCAGGCCGACAATTTCTAACACGTTGTTCGTTCATCATTTTATATCTCGCAAATCGTTTTCGATGATGACCCACATCGTAAGTTGCTCGAAAACTACACCGTACCGCAACTCATATAAGCTCATGATGCATCCTAGTACAGATACTAAGCGAACGCATGTCGGTGCGCAGTCGAAATATTACGCGCCGCCCCACCAGTGCCGCTGGAGTCTCGAGCACAATTTAAAGCCGGATTTTGCGGTAAGATATTGCAGGGAAAGAATCGAAATGTTCAATGTTACCTATTGGCGTTGCTTAAATGGAACAAAACGAAACTAAGATACTCAGTTTCGGTACTTGCAAATAAAATTGCAAGTAAGCCCATGTGAAAGGGACGCGCAGGCATTTTCATTTTAAATTCACCATTTTATATGTACCGATTTAAACGGTGATCTCGAAATTCTTACAGAATCCGTTCATTATTATCATCACTATTATTTTCAGTTCTAAGTAGCTCAGTTTTCGCGAAACCGGATAACAAGCGGAAACTGTTGCTGCTCTTACTTCTTTCATGCAGGTTTTGTATTTGTTCTTTTACTTTGAATTAGAATGTGTTTCTTCTACACGTAGCAACTATTTCGCTTCGTTCATTTTCTATTTCTGTCTTTGACTTTGAATTGATTTGCAAATTTATTATGTCAGCAAATTATAGGTGCGCACAAATTGATAATTCCGGTCGAAAATAAAAAAATGTCATCGAGCCTTAATGTGTTGACTACACGGCTAAGCTTTATATTGATCTAATAATAAAAAATTCGAAAAAATAAAAATATTAACAATACTCGTAATTGTGCACTGTGGCATCGATAACAACACACGCCTACAGTCAGCCTTCACGAGGCTTGCTAACTAAATATTACTTTAGGCTAAAATGTTCTCGAAATTTTTCGTTAATCATCGACGTTATGAAAATTAATCGTTCGCACACATTTGATGCACGGCATAAACAAAAAAGTTTCAAGCTCGTTTGACAACGTGAATAAACTGAAAGTTGAGCTTTCCTGCGAACACATTTTATCTTGCATTAAGTTTAACACGTATTATTCTAAAAACGATTTTTCTACCGTATACGATTAACGACAGACGTCGCTTTCAAGAGTTTACTTACGATGGAATATTTTCAAAATTCCCGCTCCATCATTTACCCTAAAGCTCGACTTTTTATTATCCAGATATCAGTAATATCCATCCCACTTACATCGTGATTATTCCCGCTACTCTGATTATCATTTCTAAACTTCGTTTCGAAGCGCCAGCTACCGTAGCATAGTTGATTAATTAATTGTGTTCCGTTCGAGCAGAATACCCCGCTGTCGTACACTTTTAAAAATTTCATCTTCGTTGAGTTAATGCCCACGCACCGGGGGAAAAAATAACCGGAACTTTTTTTCAACATGGCTCTTGTTTGACTTCGCTCCGTTCATATGAGAAATGTGTTCATCGTCATCGCTGCTCTATAGAATTGTTTCGACTATATTTGATCCGTCAGACCAACGTACTGAGACAATATTGCTGAATTTCTCGGAAAATTAATATATCAATTTCCAACGTGTCGCATTACCGTATTTTTATAAGAGACTTTTATTTAACTTGACCTTCCTGTTTGTATTTTGTGTTGTATTCTAGCAAAGATCTCGAAAACAGCAAGGCCATATTTAATTAAAAACTCCTGTACAGGCAGACACGTCAGAATGTTTGCGTAAAAAAATTTCCGAAAGAAGTAGCTTCTGAACATTTTGTTGCAGATATGTGCGTAAAGTTTTAGGTTTGATAGAAAAAGTGCAATTAAAAGTAAAAGTCCAACCAATTAGTATTCCTGTTTATTAAGCAAATCACGTTATTATTTCTAAAATCGCTGAAAATTTCGTTCCATTTCACGTCTGTAACGTATGAAAATTGCAATAAATTAAGTGAGAGTAATGTTCGACGAATGTAACTAAAAATTGTGTAAAAAAAAATTAAAGAATGTTTCCATTTATTAGTACGATGAAAATAAGAAAAAGAATCTTTGCAAGTCAAACTGGAATATTTCTTAAAGGAATGAGATAAAAGCGTGCTGGTTTAAAAAATAACTAACATTTCATATATTCGACTAGCGCTTTTATCCTTTTTTTTTTTTTATTTATTTTATCGGGTACCGCGTGCTGCTGCTACGAAGCGCCCAAAAGGTAATTATTAGAATGTGTTATATAATAATAGAGCTGATGATCACATTTACATTTCGGAGAAAATGAAGGAGGACTGCTTTTACTGCAATCGAATCAACAGTTAAAATTTAACAAATTGCAGCTAAATTTTTGAGGTCGGTATTATTATGAATGAGGGTTCGGAATGTCGAGGAGATCTGGTCGCAGCGACAGCACGATGGTAGTAAATCTGTTCTATTTATAACATAGCTACGAGTCGATGCAGAAGGACCAATACGGCGACGAGACTCGCTTCTACTGTGCGTAAAAGATCCTACAGGCAATTAACAGCGGATCGCTCTAATGTGATTAGCTGTAGGGATCACGTTTCACTGATTACAAAACATATCATTTGTTTTACACTTAACGGAAATGATTGCATCAGATTCGGATATAGGAATTGTGAAGGATGAAGTTGTGAATACCGACTGCGCCTATTTAGCTGCTTTGTCTGCCAGTTCATTCGATGTAAATTCTGTGTGGCTCGGAATCCGTAGTAAAATTATATTACAAGTAGGGTTACGACATAAAAAGTTTAACATTTCTACAAATTCCGTGCACTCTCTGATGATCGGTTATGCCAAAAAACGCATTTCTTTAAATCGAAGTATTTTTATTTTAATTTGTTAACAATGGGAATTTATTTATTTTATATTTATAAATTTTAACAATCAGGTTACGTATTTATCTAAATTTAGATTTCTAATATGTGTTTCTGTTTAATTTCCTTGTGAATATATTACTTTTAAAAAAAACAAAAAATAAACGAACGAGGAGGAAATTAAAAGGCCTCCTAAAACAATCTGATTCACATCGAAATAAATCGCTATTAATAAATTATATCCGTATTCGAGAAAAATTACGATAAACACCGTTTCTACACCTCGCGATAACGTTACAGTTACAATAACGTAACATTTGCAGCCGTTTTTAAACATTTCCAAACCCATATTTATGTTTAATTTTCTTTTTTTCCTTTCGTCAGGGATCGCGGAACCTTAGATCTTCCGATAATATTTAAAAAATCGCAAAAAGGCAATGTTCGATAAAAAACGAATTACATTTTTTAGTTCTCCGTAATGGTTTCGTCAAATTTTAAATTGTACGGCCTTTTTACAGGCTCCACCGTTTCTACATTTATTCCGGGAGAGAAAAAAAAGCACATTATAATATCGTGGCTCGTGCCACCGGCGCAACTGCTCTGGCGGGGCTTTTATAAGTATCGTACGGTGTTTACGGCGATTAGTTTGTTTTGAAAGACAAGTGTGTCAATATTATTGGTTATCTTTCGGGAGCGGAAAAACAACGAAAAACCGTACGCTCAAAAAGAGCAAAAAAAAGAAAAAACTGACGAAGCAGCCGCCACTTCTTCTGGACGGTATCATCGGTAGAAAGTGTTGCGAACAGGTCGCTGACGGTGTAAAAAATGTAGTCGACGTAAACTCGGAGCGGACGAAGTGACATTGGAACATCATTAATTTTGTTCCCTTAAAACGGATGATGATTTCAGGGAAAGCAAAAGGACCCGCTGGAGATAAACCATACGTATATGCGTCAGTGCGGAATGGTTGTTGGAGGACGTTTTTCTTCCGGCGGAGCGGGAACGCTGATATGTAGCGAAGACGGTTACAAATAGCGAACAGATGGCAGTTTGAAAAAAACTCATTCGTCTGAGAAAGCCGCGATGCAGGTAAGGTTCGCGGACGGGCGAAGGGGAAACGGGGGGGGGATGATAGTGCATGGAGCAAAAGAGCCTATTAGCGGCCGGTCGTCTCTGTTGCAGTGGTCGCGAGAATGGAATATTTGCCGGGCTGTTCAAATAGAAATTGTGCATGCAGCGGGCGTTCCGTTTGTGCACTAGTCAGCATGTTTGCGCGAGGAAAAATAAATTCATTTAAAACGTTAACAAACGGAACGAGACAAGAGCCGTTCGAGAACTAAGCGCAACTACCGCCGCCTATAAAGCTTTTGCTACAACAGTTTGTAAGTAGCACCTCTACCGCTAGGCAGCCGGTTTGCTCGCGGCTTCAAAATCGATAAACCCGTCGCCCCCAGCACGTTATTTGGGTCATGCCCAAAATGTGGCCGAGCACGCTGGAATCTCCTCTCCGGTACCGAACGGCCGAAAACAAAGAGAAAAAGAAAACAGTTTATTATGCAAATTTATTATCTATCTATCATCGTGTGTTATTTCCTATTCGTTTGCGTTTTTGACGACGCGACCATGGCGAAAATAAACAAATATTAATTAGCCCGAGTTGAAAGAGCGCGCACACTGACGCACAACCTGCATTAGAACCTGTTATATTTCCAAGTTAACCTGTTATTTCGTGCACTGAACTACCCCGAGTTCAACCGAGTTCTTTGCACGCTCCGCTCTATTAGCTTCAGCAAATATACCTGTACATTTACTATTGTTGTTTCAATGTATCTGTATGGATATATTTATTTTTTTTTCGTCATACTTAAAAATAGGAAACTGTTTTAATGATATAAAATCTCTAAGCGATAGGTAATCAATTTAGAAAAAAAAAAATGAACGGATTATTTATTTTTAAGAAAATACTCTCTTTCGCTTCGCCCGGTACGCGTTCATATTTGCGTCATCTTTCTTATTATATTGGTCCATTCGGATGGATATCTATCGGCAAGTTAACTTTTCTCCTTGCATCAATTACTCCATTCATTTCGCTTGCGTCTTTTTTCTCCATCGCACAACTGAAGTGTTTTTGATGGCGTAAAAATTAAGTCAACAAATTGTTACCAAAAAATTATGCGAATTATTAAAGTTAGGAAACATCGATGGGAAAATAAGCGACGAAAGAGGAAATAATAGGATGTCTGTATTAGTTCGGCATGGTTTCTTTGCAAATTAGTCGCAAAGTCTGTCGTGTTTTTTTTTTTACCATTACTATTAGATGATAATATATATGATAATATTTATGCTTATTGTGTTAATGCGTGGTACTCTGACGGTCGGATGAAGATTACATAACATATAAAAGTAGACTAAGAGTAGGGGGCATTACTCCGGATAAACTATGCCAATTAGATGTATGTTAAATAACGAGAATTGTAATAATTACGGAGAAATTGGGAGTCTGCTTAGCAGTGTATAGAATATGAGCGGGAAAGGAGAAAGTTCATTAAGCTTACATTACCGAAGCTCTCTATATAGCTTACTTCTGACAGTTCTGGAAATTGTGGATCAGCCGACTTCATTTGAATATGTACATGCTTATATAAATTTATTAAGGACGCGAAAATAGAACTTTTGGGTAATTAGAGAGAAAATGTTCAAATGGCGTGAGTTGGATCAAAAAATAATTAAAAAAATATCGTGTTTTGATTTAAAGAAGTGAACTATCAAAAAAATACTTTATAACACAAAAAATATATTAATTTTTAAAAGCCCGACTACTAGTTTGGGATATCAATTCGTGTTCGCGGTTATTTTTAAAGTATAGCGGTTCATTGAATTACTACGGGACTCTTTTCCCGTTATGTTCTACCGCGAACATCATGAAATAGACTTACAAGAAAAGTCGCATCACAGATAAAGCCAAATAACTATTTGTGCCGGGAAAAATTATTAGTTCCTACGAAATCGGATAAAGAAATTATAGCAGACTATTGCGGAAAAGTTTCATATAAATAAAACACGGGGTTATAAAATATAACAGCGGCCATTTTAGTCGTACAAAAAATAATTCATTTACTTGCTGTATCATGTGTGTCATATATGTATATGTTTTGTTGTTGTTGTTTTTTTTTTGGCTTAGTACTTTACGTCATGGTTATTATGCCATATATGCTCCTCCTTGGGACACCGAAAATCGTTTTAGAATTTGCTTGCAAACAGTTTTTAATTTTTAAAATGATTTCGGCCAACTAAATGTAAAACGAAAATTCTGCATTTTTTCATTTAAATATATAAGTTCCCGAAATAAAAAATCTGAAACTCTATCGGGTCAGTTTTTATTAAAAAATAAAATTGAAACTTACCATCAGAAGAGGAAGATAATCGAGCGAATGAGTGTCAACCAACTCTCATTTCCCTCGATTCCGACATGGCCAGAAATCCGAAAGAAATCCGTTTGGATTAAGTGGGAAAGGAAGAGATCACGAATCAAGGAACAGATAAGAAGAATGACGTAGTCGGTTGAGTGAGAAGGGAGAAGAGATGTGATACACGCTTTGAGCATCCGACAGGATAAGGAGATTGTGAAAATCAGGTGAAGATCTGATAAAAAGAAGGGCACGCAGAATAGCAGAAGATTCAGCATAAAAAATTCAACAATCATACCATAAACCTTATCGTGCGTGATTTTCAATTTTGTACGCTGAATAAATTTTACATTCTAAACACAATATTGCTTTCTTTTACTATCGGGAAAAAAACGAAGACTTATCTTCAATCGTATGCGGATCATGTGTGTGTCCCACTTGTTTCAAAGCGAAGTTCACGAACGCTCAGCGAGAATAATCCACGTGTGATCCGCAATCTTTCGATTAAAAGTTTCTTTGGTCAAATTTTTTATCGCGACATCTATAACTCTTCCACTGAGATGTCATTCGGAATAACTTTTACCGATGCTAATATTAACAACGATGAAGTTCTGTCGTAAAATAAGTATTTTCCATGTCGAATCGAAAAACAGAAGATAGTCTCGGAAGAGGTCCAATAAAAGGAGACAAAAATAGTGAAAAAGGCCTTATTTTCAAGCGCTTAAATATCTTATTCGCTAGTCACAACAAGAAAACCCGTCCTTCGAACAACCTCGCTCGATCAGAACGGTCGAACTAGAAATGAACCTTTATGACACAGTGATTCAGATTGGATACGCCACTCTACTGGTGTCGATCTTTACCAGTATCTTTTTAGCTGCACACTTTATTAGGCGGCTTGATGATATTAGGCTGTAAAGACAAGCTGTACAAGACTTTTTGAAAAATAGTAGTGTCCACGACTTCGTTTTGTACATGGAATTGGTGAAAACTGTTTAAATTGAAACAGCGGCATTATAATAAAATTTAAATAGAACCCAGCAAATTATAATGTTGAAAGGTAGATGCGTCGAAAGATGTCCAAGAGACTTTAATGACTTTGCGAGCAAGCATCATTACGCGAGATGCGATGGATTACCGAGTTTCTCGATGCTGTCGGATACAGAAGAGTTTGGTATCACAGTAGTTGAACGGAGATCAGTGTACATTCGAACTGTTTCAGATCGTTTTAGTCTTTTCCTCAAATGAACGGTAAGACTGTCTTTAATTTCCCCACGATCACGACCATTAACCCACAAAATTTGGCATGGATCCGTATTGAAAAATAAGTGCTGCTATTTAAATTCTACTTACCATTATTATTAATAGAACTTTGATCAACAATAAGTAATAACGTAAAAGCAAAAAAAAAAGTAAGCAAAGTGGGAATGAACCAGCCTTGATATAAATTGTGGAATTAAGATTTTTTTTACATAACTCGCTAAAGTTTTAATGGATCTTCGGTTCCCTTACTTTTATCGGGATGATTTATCTGATTCCTTAAATTTCGGATTAAGGATATACACCCAGAAGCAGACACAAGCCAAGCACCTTCTTTCTACTAGGCTATCGCGCCACCTATGTAAAACAAAAAAAAAAAAAAAAAGAAAATAAAAACAAAAGACAATTTCTTCTCTGAGCGTACGTGTCTCTGCCAAGCTCCTATTTCCATTGACGAAAACAAGCTGCTCCCCATTAGTTTTTCCGGCATTACCCGTGCACAGAGTTTTATTGATTGCTACT
Source organism: Icerya purchasi (assembly GCA_039619475.1). Taxonomy (NCBI): domain Eukaryota; kingdom Metazoa; phylum Arthropoda; class Insecta; order Hemiptera; family Monophlebidae; genus Icerya; species Icerya purchasi. The sequence continues at coordinate 62,076,730 of CM077116.1, read as the reverse complement.
CGGCGGTTTTTGTCCACTCGGCAATTCCATCCATCTTGATACGTGCCCTTTTTCTTCCACCACTATATATGCATACATCTGAAATAAGTAATCATTCGCCCACTTGTGATTTCACTCTGCGATCTTTCAACACACTTTTTCTAGGTTATTAAGTGCACAATTTCGAACGAGACTTTTATCTGCTCCCATTATCCATCTATAAAACTGACTTTTGCTCTTCCGATCAGCATTTGTCTTTTACGCGTGCTACTATTCACAAATTTAATTTAATCTGACGATCTCGACGATTAACAACTGATCCATCGAAGACTACGTTTTATTTCGCGCCTTTTCGATAATCCGCAGCAAAACTGATGTCTTACAGCAGAAGTAAGTAAAACACACGTTATCAACACAACTTGTGGCTCAATGCACGGATGCATGTAAGAGAACTGGATGCGGGCGGATCTTCTCCTAAATTCATCAGGTAGTTTATTGGAAGAACGGTGGGTGCAAGTTTATACTTCACAGTGCTGCAAAAAGAACGCGTTAACTTCACCGCTGTTAATCTAGCCGCCTTCTTTAATTGCCTTACAGAAAACTTTTGCACCAGCACGCATTTGCACGAAAATAACCTTTTTCTTTCTTTCCTTTTCGCAGCTTTTATCGCGTCTCAAGTGCAAATTTAAGTTGTTATAGAGAAGAACAACTTTGGCTTTTCCACTTGCTTCAAATCGCGCCGGAATTACCATGCACACGACCCCACCATCTTCCACAGTTTACAATGCAGCTATTTCTGCGCTCTTCAATACCGGTCAACTTTAGCTTGTCCGGAATTTGCTACGGAAAAAATGGAAAAAATGGAAAAAAGTAAATTCGAATCGGCTAGCATTTTTTCGTAGTCGAATGTCGGAGCGAGAAGTAAAAGTTGCATCTTTTCAGAAATGCCGGAGACACTGAAAAAACAAAAAATTATTCGATGCAATTCATAAATTGTCCTCGAAGCACTTTCAGTACAAATTTAGCCGCAACTCCTAATTAATTAATAAGTTTATAAATGGCAAAACCTTTTTAATCGTACCGGTTTTCTACGTGGCCTTTCTTCAACCTGCATTTATTCGGCAAGCTTCCTCCTTTTTTAATTTTATTTCAGTTTTTTTTTCTAAATTACACTTTTACGAATTTCCGCTGTTTTTAACTATCGAGGGATAGTTTTTACTATTAACATTAAAATACGGAAACAATACCTTGAACACTGCCGAATGTGAATATTGAAAAAAAAAAACAAAAAACACGCATTATTATATGTTTATATAGATTAACTCAATAAATCGCAGCAAAACTTATTATAGTCGGGAAGCGACTATTAGAAACTCAGTGGTACCTCCGACATACTTTTTAACAGAAATACGTTGTGACATGTCTTTCAGATGATGCGTAAAGTGCAATGTAACTGTTCACGCAGCATTTGATTTTGTTTCAAGTCTTTTCGCAGCGACTGGAGGTCACTATTGAATTGTTAAAAGAATACGCCTATCGCGCATCACCCGAAAAGTCGCTTCATTTTCACCTAAATTCCTTCATTTACGTCCAACGGAGATGGAGTATCTCTTACAAACTCCAGAAAAATGCATTTCTGTCATTAAGTGTACGAGATCGGCGCATTAATTCGGCTTTTTGAACTGAAACTTCTTTAGATACGGTCTTACATATAAATAAAAATATATGGGCAGTTAACAAAACGAACGAGCGTACGTTGAGAATAACTCTAATGGAGTTGTTAATACATTTAAAAATTCGTAATAGACACACGTAGTCAGTAATCCGTCGAATTAAAATTTACGCTCTCGGCTCTCTCCGTCGCGCGTATGTAGCATGCTTTCTTTCTTATTTACAAGCGGCTGATCAAAGAAAGATAACGAACAGTCTGCTCCTTTTTTACGTAATAGTTGTACGAAATCGTAACTATCCACGCTTATACAGAGTGCCTTATTTATTACATTTTAAAAAGTGAGGCACATTCCATTTTTTTTCTTTTTGTAGCCATCACTGCGTATATACACAGAGCGATATAATTAACGCGATATGCAGGAAAACTTATACCGTAACAAATAAATTCAATTGGGGTATCTAGTGAATTTTGCGAAATGTCCCCTAGTCGTGAGCCATATCAATAAGTAGCCTGACGGTTGGACTTTTTACGACATAATTAGAAGCCGCGTCCGCGTTTCCCTATCATTTTTGTCTAATACCTCAGCTGCTCATGTAATTCTTCCGATTGCCCGTTTCGTCGTTTGTAATTACGGGCGACCGCCGCAGAGCTTGTCCCATTGTTCCTCATTAACTTCTTCGAGAGAAGGACATCTCTATATAATTAAGCATCGAGGTCTAGCTCAAAAGTAGAGACAGAGTAGTCGTATGTTTATGCTACTTTCCCGATATCGGAATTTCGTGCTTTTTAAGATATTTTCTTCAGTTCGAAACGACATCGACGATAATGAAGTTTCATGAAGCACATATTCGAGAATTGTTTCTGTAACAAGTTTCCACCTGTATCTTTCTCATTGAAAGAGCCGTAAGTTGGAAATATTTTCTGCTGCGACAATTTTTTTACGACTAATCTTATTCTATTCAGATTGAGCACTGTCTTATCAGCTCTACGATTATTCTACTCGTATATATATTCATTCGCCGTGTTTGTATTTTTGTTACGTAATTTTTTAAACCGAAAAGGCCACGCCGATTTCAGCCACTGCTGACGACTGTTAGAGTTCCGTAAACTTTCCAGCCGGTACAGTAGCCCCGCCGATTAAAACAAAATAACAATAGTAATAATAATAATAATAGTTTAATATAAATTTTCGCGTCAAAAGCTGCGCGAATTTTCGTTAATCAGCGCGGCGATAAATAACAGTTAACAGTTTTGTTCGCGGAAAAACTGATCCGAAATGGAAGCGCCTGTTCAGAATTAACTGATCGGGGAGCGGATTATTTACAAACGGCCGACTAAAAGTTCGCTGTTCGCAGAAACTTTCAAACCGACCGGTCCGCAAACCGTAATAATGTAATCTGAATGCAACCTGATTATTACGCAGTTAGCCCCGAAACTCCGTAAGCAAACTACCGATGAACTTATTTCGAAACTACTTCTTACGTACTTTTTGTCTCTTTCACGCAATAATAATAAGACAAAAAGATGAACTTTTTAAACTTTCATTCGTCTAAAATTTATAAAGCAACGACTTGGCTATTTTTTTGCGCATTTGAGCGTATTCGTCTGCTGTCATTCCGAAATACATACAGACGAAATCATAACTGTAGAGTACAGAAACGCCTGGGACACGTTTATTTCGTGCGTTTACCGATGGAGATTCTAAACAGTGCTTACACAAAAGATTTCCGATTAAACTGATCTCGGATAATCGGTACTTACATTTTGTCGAAAGTTTTTGTTTTAACCAACAATGCGCTAGCGAGTATTGTACGAATCTCTTAAACTATAGAATTTTAATTACACCGCGACTTCTAAATTATCAAAAAAAGTGATGAAATACTAATTATAATAACAAAGTTAATTTGTAAATACTAATTTTTGGTCATATCTGCGTATTCGGAGGAAAGGAAAAATCACTAAAGCCCGATGCAATCCCGAGGCTGCATTTTCGCATTATTTCTAAAGTTAAAAATATTATCCCACACTCATCCGATCTGATAAGCGTGTCCAATGATAACGCATACTTGTAGCAGGCCTTTCGTAAGAATAAAAAGCAGGCACAAGTAGTAATCTGCCCCGCTTCGCTTATTTCTTTTAAAACTATCTGTATTCGCCGTTTTACCACATAGTTGGCCTAAGTGTGTGCAGAGGTGTCTGCAAATAACGTTTCTTCCACAGATTATTTTATGTATGGACGTAGTACTCCATTCGATTATATCTTCAAGTGGGCTCATGGGGGGAGCCAGCACATTATGTAAAAGCGACAATGGTTTCGGATGATAAGCAACCTGAGATGGTCAACGAAATTCGCCAGATATATTTCGTAAGATAAAAACAAAAAAAGAGAAAATTAGACGTTGTATCGTAATTTAAAGCCTTGTTTTTTTGTTTATTTTTGCAAGCTTTTGTAAAATAAGTAAATCCAGTTAAGCGATCGGTATTTTACGGACGATGTTTGTAAGTCGTTAAAATAGGGAAAAAGTGAACAAGCTTAGGAGAAACGGGACTTTTTCTAAAATCATTTGTTTCGTTAGTGTTCGTTATTCTTCGCGTCCCTGTCTACAGAGATATTCGCGACATCTAGAGGATCGGCGAAAAAAATTCAGAGTAGAAACGACTAATTTATAAAAGGAGAAATATAATTTACGATTGCGACAATAAAAGTGTAATTTCCTCTTTGAATTTCCTTTTTATCTGGCTGTAGGCTTTTTCCCTTTAGCTTAGGTGATGAGCCCCGGGGGGTATCGCAGACTGATGAAATTTAATCGGGTATCGCCTTTGGTCTGATTTAATTTTATTTTCGCTACCATCTTTCTTTTCCGATGTCCAGCTTTCCCGCGAGCGCTCCATGTTTATGAACGCAAATCGTTCTTTGAGTCAACTTGTTGACTATGAACAACAAAAACAACAAAAAAAAAAAAAACACACAATTCGCTTTTAGCGGATAAGCTTTTGGTGAACGGCGAACAATTAATTTTAAAAAATCATCACGTTTTTCAGGCTGTATATTCGTCGGATTATGGAGGATATTAAAAATCGGCGCCACTTAAAATCCATTCAAAGGAGAAACCCGATCGCGTGTTTATGCTCGCCCTAATTAACGCGGCAACTTAAATTAGTTGCCAGGGCTAGCGGTCAGTTAGTTTATTTAGGTCAAATTAATTTCTGCTCAATATCGTAGCAGAGGGTTTACGCTGAAAACTACTTGATTCAGCCGAACTTTACACACTGCCTTTGACTAGCCTAGACGCCCATCATTTAAATATTCTTTACCGTAGCGCGCAGGAACCACATTCGAAGCAACATGTTCGTAATGGTACTGTTGAATAAGTATCAGAAAAATGTCCTGCACATTTCCCCGGTCCAAGCAAAATGTTATCAACAACATTCAAGTTAAAATATTCAGTACTATCGGAGAAGTATGAAAAAAACGTAATAAAACACTTAGAAATAACGCAATATGTAACGAATTCTAGCCGCTCGTACTGCCAAAATTAAAATTGAAATTTTCGGTAGAATCCACGTCGCTTTTAAAAATTACACTTATCGGACGCGTTTTAACCGGCCCATCGTCGAAAAAAAAAAGAACTAAACTAAAATCAGTTCGGTTGTTCAACTTCCATTTTGTAAAATACATTTTTCTTTTCCCCGGATTAGAATCACCGTCGTTGGTTTCAATGACTTATTTGCTACAAAAATTCACGACTAATCGATGTTATAACAGTGCGACCAACTCCAAAAATAATTTTCGACCGAAACAACAACGAGTTAGTTTTAATTTAGTTTCTCCGACGAAGGACCGCGTAAACGCGTTCGAAATAAACGATATATTCAATAGCGACTGATTTCTACCGAGCACTTTAAACCTGGAAATAATTAGTGCGGAAGCATTTGTTGGCCAGGAGATATGATCGATTAAAGTGTTCCAACGCGTTTATTTATAAAGGTCTTAAATGTCCGATAAGTTCTGATAGTTCAATAGTGGCGTGAACATCAATGGGGTATGACTAGATTTCGGTATTTATGCGTCAATCAACAACTTTCAATATCAGCTTCGACTGATATTACTGATGCCGATCGCTTACTTACTGCCGTCAAACTTCAAGATACTTATGCTGAATATTCGATTTTTTGAAAACACACATTGATCACTCTGTCTATCGGATGATGGGACCGACAACTAATAACGAATTTCTGTTTTGCTCGGAAAAAAGAACATCGATTATTTTTCTCTATCCTTTTTCGATTTTTTGTGAAATTATCAGATGTAAGTGATTGGGAAAGCGGTTCATATCTATCCGAGACGTATCTTTAATAAATCCCTTTACGTAAGGAATTTATAGATCTCTGTGGAGCGCTCGAGTCCAATATATATTTTATATATATATATATACACATATGTATGTATATACATAATTGAACAGTCATTTATCACTATTCAATATTAATGCTGGTTTCTTTGTACTTCTTCATTAGTAATTCCATTCTCAGCAGCCGCTTCGCTGTTTTAAAGCTAAATAGATAAATCAACGCAGGTAACTCTTATACAAAACCGTTCGTTTGAATTTTTCATCATTTCCAGAAACAGTATTGCATATTATCCTTCTCACTTACTGTTACATAATACCATAAAACAAAAAATTAAATCTCTCACGCGTCTGAGTCTCGAATGAATAATGTTGACTGGTACTGCTACATGTTGGCTACAACCTTGAAATAAACAATGAAATAATGAAACAATAAACCGTTTTCAAGACTCTACTTGATTGATCCAAAAAAGTAACCTGTGTCCGGACCACACAGCTTCGTAGTACGGGAAGTTCACAAATGAAACTTAGCTCTCTTTGTACATTTCTTAAGTGCACATCAAAATCAACGCCATTTTATTCAATTTATAATACTATTCGTCACTTCAAGACTCTATCACCAAGAAGCTAATCTGTTTATTCTACTCAATCGAATCATTCAAGATCATGAGTCTAGATAATAGTGCACGATATTTAAATCAGCAGTGATTAACCAAAATAACTGCTATTCCTCCCGAGTAACAAAAGGGTTTTATTGTAGTCATACCTACTGCACGTATTTCACATTAAAAATATATTAGCTTACCTAATTTTTCAAATTCACTAACAAATTTTCTTATAGTGAGGAATAATATACCTGTATATTATGATGAGTAACTTCTTCTACTGGTAAATAAGTCAGAATCCTAGCGTCCGTGTTGTTATTTATATATACATTATATGTATATATTTGATTTTATTTAAATATATATATATATATATATATTTATAAATTATACGTATATGTAGGTGTTTTTCTTGTACCGTCTTTTCTGTCCGCAATTTCTGAAATAAGCTAATGGTATAGAAAAAGCAAACGGATTTTTGTATCTGCGCTAAGTGGTACAATAAAAGCACAACGATGGCTTTTACCTTGACAAGAATATTACGCTAAAAAGGCAAGGCGCTAGTGAGAGAATTTAAAATTGCACGTGGCAAATACTGGCTATTCGTATGCTAATTGGATCAACAATCAACAGCTGAATTTCAAACAGCGGCCTGCTTCGTGCCGTATTATTTGTGTTAGACGGATGTGCTCGGTCGACAGAACAAGGCGCTCGGCAACACGTGAAAGCTCTGTAAGTTTTTCTCGTAGGTAAACGCGTACAAATGGCAATCGATAACGGCCATGGCAAGAAATTTTCCAGATAAAAAATAAATCCTAGTTAAAAGGCGCCAACTTAAATTTGTATTCCCATCAGGCCGTCAACTTCGCTTCTAGTTTACGCTGCTATTATACCAGGCCCGCATTCCGTTTACTCGTAGTATACGTCGATTTTATCACTTAAAACCGGGGCCATTATTAGAATCGATTCGATTGTTACTTATCTAAAATCGATCTTTGTACGTAATAATTTTAAGTTCTACGCTCACTTTGCAAGCGGAATTTTCTATTTACCGCATTAGGTAACAGAAATATAAGGAGTTTCCTGGTGAATGAATAGACGGAACCTTCGGAAGATGCGATCGGCTTCGTAATTGACATCTTAAGTTGCAGAAGGAGAAAAATAAGGACGAACAAGAAAAAAACTGGAGAACATCAAAATTTCAAAAGAAAATTAATGTAAACGACAAAGAGACTAGACTGAAATCGGTAACCGACGGATGGAGGTAAGTTACGTCGCCGAATAAAAGAAAAACTCGAAAAAGAAGTAAAGTATTCAGCGTGAGAACTGCGAATGAAAGGCGAACAAGCAATAAGCAACTAAACCAACGACCGTTAACGATGACAGACTACAACATGGATAATCGAACGATTAAGAGAGAAAACGAAAAAATAACGATCGAGTCGGGGCGGAAACTTGGAAAAAGATTGTGAGAGGAGATAACAAGATCACTTTTGAAATTGAAAAACAAATGATCCTAAGTAGAGCGAAAGCCTGTAATTAAGATGCTTGGCTTTCGTAAAATATCCGTAACTCAAGTCGCAGATCCAGTGGGGTATCTAATATCTGATGCCGGATACTGGTCGTATATCTCTATACGGAAGTAAAAAGAAGACGGGAACTGGACTCCATCTTCGGATTCATTGGATCCTTAGCGCGTTAGGAAAAGAGCTTAATTCCACAGAAATCTTGCCAAAGATATTTATTTTATTTGTAGTATCAATCTTTCGATTGGTTTACTAATAGAAGCGAAACGGTTAACAGTTTAGAGTTTAGATCCGCGTGATCCTTCTCCATTCTGTTCTTCTTCTACTCAGCTACTGGTAATTATTTGTTCCCATATCCTCTATAACTTGATGTATGAATCTCCTTCTCGGCCTTCCCCTTGCCCGAGTTCCTTCTTTTTCCCTTCTAATAACGATGTTATCAGCTCGCTGTGCCTTAACAGATATCCTATCCATTTATTTCTTCGTTCAGAAATAGTTTTAATGATCTGTCTTTCTTCTTTTATCTTGCTATAAACCTCCTCGTTAGTAATTCTATCCGTCCATTTTATCTTGAGTATTCTCCTCCAGCACCAGATTTCAAAGGCCTCCAGCTTTGCGTTTTCCTCAGCGTCCAAGTTTCAGCACCATATAAGCATATCGACCACACGTACGTCTTTACAAACATATATGTGTTTTAATTAACCTTTTTACATATGCCGCTAGCAGAGAAATATAGCATTAGCGAAGACAGAATTGTCGGTAGTTATTGGTGCAGCAACTGGCCGACTTTGAAACTGATCGATACGTAACTTGGGACGTGGAAGGAAAAAGCACATATTTAACTATTATGCGCGAGTTCGTCGGCAAAGCCCATTAGTACACGTTTGTAAATATGCTTGACAAGCGGCTATGAAATTAGCGCTAGTTTATTATTTATGCCGTGAATTTTCCCTACTTTGTCCGCGAGCTTTTCCATGAAATATCGTTAAAAGCTTCATGAAGTCAATGAAGTTTTTTTTCTTTTTCTGAAAAATTTGCCTCTATATCTTTGCAACTATCACGGCGCTTTCAATTAAAAAACGGGCCAAAAAAATTAAACAGTTTGGGGTTCCCCCATCGAATAGAGAACGTCTTAGTCGCTATGTATGGGTAAAAGATTAAAAACTCAAAAAAACACCTAACCGTAACTAGCTTTTTCTTTAAAAAAAAAGCCCTCTACCTCTTTAAAAAAAGTTGAGTAAAGAGATTGGCGCGCGTATAACATTACCAGATGCAAACCTACAGCTATTTTTTTATTTTTCGGTCGTGCCAACTACGGACGTATTTAACGAAGATTGAAAAATGTTTAAAAAAGTTACAATGCGCGGTAGCGGGATATTCTAACTAAAGGAATTAACCAACTGCGCCATGATAGCGGCCTATCGATAATTCTTAAATAGCGACCCTCCTAACAAATGTTGTAAAATAGATGTGATTCCCGATTAAAAATAAAGACGATTCCCACAAGAAATCCGTTTTTCGTTTTTCGAGCGTGCCAGCAAATGACGTTACTTTTAAGCGATCATCAGGAAATTTTAGAAGCACAGCTCCGCACGATTGGGAACTATTCCAGATTGTAGCGTGTGTTAAAACATAAATTCCATAAACGGCGAGTGTCTCGATGAAAAGGGAATTCTTATTTTTACATAATAGAGTGTTTTCAGTTTGATCTAATATAATTGCATGTATTCGATAATTGAAAAATGATTACACACAGATAAAAGACATGAAAACTGAAAAAAAAAAAAAAAAAAAAAGCAATAGCGTACAAACCGGTTCCCTAGACATCGGTTTTCCAAATGTAGCCGTTATAAACTACGTTTCGGCTAAAGTCGGAATTTCTCCGTAGCCTTTTAACGGCATAGTATTGTCGTTCATAAATCGGATTAGTTACCGTGAACTTCATTATTGAACTTAGCGCGGTATTTCGGATTATACTTTAGGCTTCGAAAAAATTAACGAAATTCGTTAATTTCCTCATATGGAGCTTAAATAGAGGGTAGATTAGATATCGGGCTAAATAATTACTCGGTCAGGGTCGGTTAGTTTCATGCAACGCGTTCCGTCAAATCGGATGAAGTTACACGTAGCAAAAATATGATATTTGAGAGGTATTAGACATTCGCTTGAAACTTTTTTTTATTAAAGCGCTCACGAGCTCAATTTGAATTGCGAGCTGATTTTCGTACCGTTTAAATACAAACATCTGCCGTTAACTACGAAACCAGCGAGGAAATATCGCTAACGCTCTAGTGTAAATAATCAGTGTGAGAAATGAATATTTCAAAAAAAGCGTTAATGTCCCGTCGAGTAACACTAGAATGTTTTTCATAATTATCGAATCAAATTTCTATTCCGATTTAAAAAAATCTTAACGCAAACTGTGAACGCTATTCTCTTCAGAATCCGCCAATTTATTTACAATCAACCGGGGGGCCGATGCTAGGCAACGACGGTCGAGTATTATTATAGTTCAAAGGTCTTGTCGAAGTAGTACGGCATTTCTAGAGGGAAAAGTTTAAAATGCGAACATTTGGAATTCGTGGAGAAACGACGTGATACGCGAAATATTTAAAGAACATCCCGAGCAAAGTGGGGCGGAGAATTTATAATGTTCTTTTTGAAGAGGAAAATAAACTTAATAAGCCTACTTAACATCATCAAAACTACACCTGCATTGCTCGTTCGTTATTTTACGGTTAGCTACGCGCGCAATATGTGACTCCTCGGGCTTTCTGTTTTTTGCCCGACAAATTACCACTGCTTTACCTATACCCAACGGAAGGTCCCGTAGCGCTTATTTTCCATCTTCCTACGAACACGTTAATTCTTCGCCATATACATCCGCCTTACCGACCTTTATCTGTTTTCTGCTATCTTTCGTTTTCCCCGCCTTCCATTGTCTTCGACTCGCCTCTTAGCCTTATCATCTTGTGCATATTTTATTTCAGTTTTCTTTCACATTTCACACGTATGTTTCTTTTCATCACAAATTATGTACATAGATGTGTTCGATTTTTTCATCTGTCCATCTAACTAGATAAACACACATCCGTATTAAAATATACATACATCTACATAAATAGGCGAAGACAAGTACCTTTTTCTCCTCTGTTTATTAACCGATTTTATTTTTCTTTTTCTTTCGTTTAGTAGCAGTTGACGATCTTTAGTGTTATCAGTAAAATAAATTTTGTAAACAGTTTTTTTTTTTTTTTTTTTATTTAAATAAAATGTTAATAAAAAAAAGAAATCGCTATAGTTAGTAAATCTGTTCTTATTAAAATGTTTTAATTTTTCTTAATAATCATCATTATTGGCTTTTTTACAGTGCTTAAGGTGTCATTTAATATCAATAAGTGAAGTGTGATTTACTGTTATTTTATTGAATTTACTTTTTATCCAATTATAACGGTACTGAACTGCTTTGCATTGTAAATACATATAAAAGTGTATGTTCTCAGATATGCAATGAAGGAATGTATAAGAGTGGAAAAAAAAAATTTCGGAAATATGCAAATTCATATACGTTTTTCTCGAATTTTTAATAATAATTATGGTCGAATTTCAACCAATGGGCGAACACTAGTACATATACATACATATACACATATACGTATGTATTATCATCGTCATCACGTAGCGTCTTTGTTTCCAAAGATTGCTTACACCAACATTTGTTCGGATAAATATTTGGCTCTATATTCTTCTATTCCTTGCGGCATTAATTATATCTTTAATGGTATTTTGCTCCAGCCCTGTTGACATCATTTTCAATCTTCTTCTTCCTCGCGGCGGTTTTCCTTCTATCTTACCTTGTATCGCGAGTGTGAATAGTCCTTCCTCTCTAATTTTGTGCGTCGGGTATATATACATATACATATATGTGTGTATGTATGTACATATACAATAAATGTATGAATGTACTCAAATGGATTTTTAGCTTTTCAAAGTAAAGGAATTTATTTATTTTGAATTATTTATTTAGCGAGAGATGACGCCAATTGTTTCTTTTGTGACGAGTAATTAATTGTAGAGTAATTGTGCAGCCGCGTGTAGAGCTCTATAAATATAACGTTCAGGCCGATTTGATCACGGTCTGGCAATGTGACGGAGTGGTACTTGATCTATCGTAATTGATGATACGGGGACACCCGAATTGCGCACCAACACTTCACACAGTGACAAGTCAGACTCGAATTTCGCACCGCTTTAAAAAAAAAAAACTCCGGATTTTATAAAATCGACGAACAAATAAAATCAGTAAAAGTGTGTCGTTCTTTCAGTGACTTCCAAAATGTCTTATCATATCTCGATGAGAAACGTTTGCTATTTAGAATAACACATTTCGGTTACTTAGAAAAAACTTCCTTAAGAGCTTGCGAAAAATAGGCTATCATCATCCCGTTAGCAGTGCGGTTCTTATTTTAAAAATTTTTAACAATTTGGGAAAGTACACATTTAAGGAATGTTGCATAAAATAGAATAATTTTTTGCGCGAATATTATTATATAAAATAATGTGTAAATTACAATAATTTCTAACTGAATATACTTCAGTGCACGGCATATTATATTTCATGAAGCTTGTGTTTCACATTAATACAAAATACGTTCATATTAGCTGATTAATTTACATAAAATACAAATGTGATAACCGTATGAAATTTTCGAGTTCGACCAATTAGAGGCATCTATTATTATAATAACAGAAAGATAAAAGATCATAAATGTAGACAATTGGGAGTATGTTAAATTACCGAAGGTTCAGCTAACTAGCAAATTGCAAAAGCCAGAATGAATTTTTAATGATTAAAAAATAAATGAGAACGTAAATGTGCATCGCAATGTTATTTATCAAAAGGATATAATGGCATTTGTTTCGTAAACGAAAAATCAAACTGGAAGTTTAAACAATTAGTATATATTTTTAAAATTAACCTGGCCTATTCTGAAATACTTTTTTAATAAACCGTCGTTATGTAGGAAATATTTTTAATACATAAATCGGTGTTATTGTTTTTCGTTGGCGGATTTTAAATATCAATTTTTAAGTATAGGATGCGCAAAAATGTTGAAAGTTATTGAACATTCAAATGTTATACGATAAAGCGGCCATCAGTTTTGGAACCACTCAGTCCAACAAATATCATGGTCTCGATGCCGTTTTCGTTCGTTTTTTCATATTTCATACCGGCAAACTTCCGGTGCGCAATACGATTGTCGCCGATGAGACAACGGTCGGCTATTGGCAGTTGATAACAAATAACAGATTACCGAGGTTCTCGGTACACGTTACCTTTACGTCGAACGCATAAGCCAATTTCTACTTAAAAGGAGAATTAAAACTTCGAGAAAATATAATAAGAGAATTCATATCATTATTGAAAAGAGTGGCAAATCCATTTCATTTGCTAGTAATATATATATATATATATATATATATATATATATATATATATATTGTAACCTTTACTGGTAGTTTTAGTTTCCCACCAGGGTTGCCAAATGTAACAGGATACATTTACTTATTTAAGACCTCTGGAATGCCATCTTGACTTACTGTGGATGTAAAATTATGTTTATTATTATTTTTATTATTTATTGAGATAAATTATTATTATTATTATTATTATTATTATTATCATTATTATTATTATTATTATTACTTTGATTGGATATTTTTACTGTTTTTATAAATCTTGGAATGAAACCAACGAAAACAAATAACACAATTAATTAAAATACTAAATAATATAAATGGTATGTATTACTGTGTTGAATAAGTATTTCACTAAAGCTGTCTAATATGGTGCAAAGTCAAATCCGAATTCTTCGGTATCGAAAAAATGGTAATTTAGGATTCAAATAATTATACGATCGCAATCTGCTGTCGTACGGTTCTGCTTTGAAAAAAATTAAATAAAGTACGAAAAACAAGACACCTTCTTACATCGTCAGTTTCTTGGTTGTTTGAGGTAACTGTTATAGCACGAGAGGTACTTGGCGACCTCGACGACTAATAACCTAAACTGATTTTTTCTATCGTGCTTTTTTAGTACGCCACTTCCGCTTTTTTTGCAATTGGTGAACGATGGTCACCTACTTCAGCCGACTGCTGGATCACAAACATACACACATTTATCCTTTCAACATGCCCTACTTTTATTAAGCACTTTTATTTATTTCTTATATATATATATATATATATTTTAATTTAATGTACACATTACTAAATATATATATATAAAACTCTGCCCTCAGGCCCTCGCAAGGGGGCAAGCTTGCTTGACCCCGAATCTTTTTTCTTCTAAAATTGTTTTAGAAAAATCATGTTCAAGTGACTACGTTATTCTTCCTGTTTTTTATTAAAAAAAAAAAAAAAAACAAAAAAAAAACTTAGCAATTGTATAAGACAGCATTCAACCTTCGTTATCTTATTTAAAGTAACGAGGGACATAATCATGATAAAAAAAAAGAGGAGTACCTCTACTAAAAATTACGTAATAATTAATATTCAATCATGTACCTAAGGAAAGCTCCTTAAGCAAAGTCCTCTTAGAATTTTGATATATGTTATGAAAATTTAGAAATATAACTGTTTATATAAAAACGTGAAGAAATGCAAAATTTCTATTACCAGTAAAAATGAAGATCATTTTATTACAGTCGCTGACTGTGTCAGAAATACAGATTCCAGATTAATGGAAACTCATGGCTCTAAACAAATAAGACGCGTAGCAGTTACAACACCTTAAGCCTCCATACGCTTAAAGTAGTAGGCTTTCATTTATTGCAGCAGTTCGATGAAGTGTTTTGGACAAATAAGTCCGAGTCTGAACTGCTTGATTTGAAAAGAAGCGTTTACGTTCTACGGAGCAGTCGAGAAAGAAATACTGTCAAATTGCATTGTACCATCGACGACACGTGTTGTTGAATTCATCGTGATTTGGGCTCACTTCTTTGGCATTGGTGTAGAGGTGACCGTGTAAAAATGGATAGCATACGGGGAAGAAGTAGATGGTAGAAAGAGATTTTAAAAGAAAATGCCGTTTCATTCGGTTTCGATTTAATCGGTTTCTGTTGGATTTATCAGTGTAATCCAAAAACGTACACCATCAAATTATACGGGTTTTTCTTGCGAGAGCAGAGCGGAATTTTAAATAATATAATACGATATCGTGGTCATCGCCCGATTTAAATTGATCTTTGAGGAAAAAAATTTCGTGGAAAAATTCGAGACCGCTGTTCATTTAAGAAATGTAGATAATTAGTTGGAACGGTACCTGATCAGGTATAATTAAAACATTGAAAACGGCTGTGCACAGATTAAGGGTAACGCGGTGTTTGTTCCGATAAAAAGGATGTCTTTTTTTTCTAATTTCTCTATTGCGTTTCTTTTCTGCTACATGTGCATTTACGCTAGAATTGAATAAAAATATTTCAACGAGCGATCTTGATTTTAATTTTAATTTTAATTTTTCTACATTTATTAAGGTGAAATTAAAGTTGTTTCCGTTTTAGGCTCGTCAACTATGTAACCCGGGGGCGCAAGAAGAATTTTTCTATATACTTAATTTACGAAATCGGTATTTGAACCGGGTTCTACTTAGGCATCACTATCTCGCTACGATAGCCGACTGCTTTAAAGTTTTCATTTGCAGCCTATGGATGATAGGCGCATGAGTATTCCTTAAATATTCTTATAGAATACGCCTGGGACGTACATTATTTCGCTTTGAACAAAACTGAACTAGAAATCGGATAATTGCGCATTGATAGGCCGAATTATGAAATAACCGACACTTAAGTGAAAATTCTCTTAGGCTTTGCTGATATGCAACGCTAATTCAAAATTTAGGGCTAATTAATTTCTATTTCCCGACATTTTCGGAAAATAATAAATTACTCTCGTTTAAGATCGTTGTAAAAAAGGCTGTTCTGAAAATATTCAATAAATCCGAAAAATTTAGCTTCATCTAGATTTGCTTGCACTACTGTTTCTTTTTTCGCGTAGATTTACGAGAAGGGCTCATCGAAAGTTTCTGATTGAGTTTCCTCAACGGTGTTATGAAAAAAGGAAAGAATGAAAGGCTGCTAATTGCTTTCCTTCGCACGCAACAGCCTTTTTGTAACCGCAGAATGTAGCTCTGTTCGTCGTTTTCCTATATTTTCCGAAGAAAAAAATGAAACCAAACGAGTTTCCACGGATAATAAATAACATTTATGTAGAGTAAAAAAAAAAAAACAAAAAAAAACCAAAACGATGAATACACAGAAGCTTTATGAGAGAAATTTCTGATAGCACCGTTTGTTGGCAAGATTGGTGAATCCGAAAGAGCAAGAAACGTTCAACGGAAAATGGAAACTTTAGGAACACTATGCTGCGCCATTATACATTAACGAGTGCTGAAAGTTTTTCAATAAAAGCGAGAAATGGGCTCAAGTCATCTCGCGTCCTAACCAAAGCGCTCGCAGTCTGTACAATTTTCTCCGCCTAAAACTGTGCAACTCGAAAGCTCGATAATTACTGAAAATCTCCCGAATAATGGAACGGCTCTTCCGTTAGCCTGGATTACATCTATCAGCTGACATACATTAAAAGTTTTACCTGTAGACATCACTGAAATTTCTGACGCACAAGTTCGATTAGAAAACGGTATTGACAAGAAAGTTCAGAGTGACAAACAGTATCAGATGAAAAGATACAAAACGTTATAGTGGAAAGTTTGCGGAAGTATTGTTGTAATTAATTTTTATCAAAATAGGATTTAACTGGGGGTAAATAGTTTAAAAAAAAACAAAATAAACTTGACAGATTTTAACATTTTGAAAATTTTTAGGCGACAACTTTATTTTCCACTTGTTCCGAAAAAAAAAAAAAAAAAAACACACACGAGATCTGATCGATGCGATGCTTGACACTAAAAGTATAGTCGAAACTTGAATGGCCACTATCCCATCTTGCTCACGGCTATGAACATACCTGTATATATGCATTTGACACTTTTGGATTGGCCGATTCGGAGTATATGCTTTTTTATCGATTCAACGGGAAATCCGGATAAATGTTACCGTTGAGGAACACGCAGAAAACGTAACTGGCAAGGATTAAAATGTCTAGGAAACACAAGCAGAGATTACGTAAAAAAATGCTGGCTGTAATTTTTTCCTTATGCTTACTAGAGCAGTGTGAGCCATACTTGTCTGTATTGGCGGTCATGTTGCTTTTTGGTGTGATCCAATGGCTAGTCTTTCGAGACTAGAGTTGTATGCTGAAGAAGCAAGATGGCCTCCACTTGGTTGTTTGGTTGTGGACGTAGCCATATTGCTTTAGTATAATTTTTAATATATAATGTTAAGTATGGTCTAGAACTGTGTGAGCTTTTCTTCATTGTAGCTGTGACCATGTCGCTATAGCTCTTTTCAGTTGTCATGCATTAATAAAACCAGGGCGGTGTGGGCACTGCTTAATTGCAAATGCAGGCGTGCTGTTCTGGTATTCATTTTTTCCCTTCAGATTCGCATCATGAATATCGTTCAGCGGTAGCGATGGCTCGACCCAAGCGTAATTGAGACCATAATAACATACTTTGCTATAATTCTGCCCATGTAATTTTCGTGAATTTTGCTAGACTTTTCCCTTTTCCCCGTATTTCTGGTTGCTGGCGTGTCATTAGTACACCAGTAATTATTCTCATTTCAATTTTCTCTTTCGGTGATTATTCTCAATATTAGCCACTCGTTGCACTTAGTGTCATGAGTATTATTTTCTTCTATTTCCTCATATATAAACTGTTGGTGATTTAATATAATAACTTCATTGAACAATATAAAATCTTTATTAAACAGAAAATTATTTTTAAATTAAAAATTAAAACGTGCCGACATTCAATTTCCTTGTTCCTCTTATTAATTCATCAACTGTGGCTTATGGGCTAGCCCTTGTTGGCGTCCCAAGGGGGAAAAAGAGAGGGGAAAGAAGTAAAAAAAAAAAAAATGTTTCTTCAATTTTCACTGAATCCCTCTTTGCGTAAATAAATGAGACTCTCACATTATAATAATTTTATTTCTTACCATACAAGTTATAATTCTATTCGCGCGTACGATTACATTAATTCTACTCTTTTGGGAAAGCTTACGTTCATTTTGATATAAATCATTTGTAAATGTGGAAAAAGACACGAAAAAGGAATAATAATAAAATACGCGGTGATTTTTACCTCTTGGTCGCCGTGGTCTCGTACATATAAGCCAGTCAACTATGGCGACATCTCAATTTTACAGAACAGATGGAACTCGTTACTTTGGACTTGACGCATAACCCAGAAAATTTCTGTATATGCCGAAAATCGTCACTAATTTACATGGCCCAAAACAAGGCATCACGAGCGATCTATTCTTATTGCAAATGGTGAAACATATACGAGTTCAGTCCATTATTAGATTGCTTCAAGTAGTCGTAACACCTGAAAGAGCTACATACTCGATTGTGACTCTTATCATACTTGTAGACCGCACGCTTGTGGCCTAAGAATTATAGCCGCGCACGTATCATGATGCGAAATCGGATACGTCTACATTCAATCATCTGTCGTACGAACAGTTCGTTATGGGAATCCACTGTTGCGCTGTAAATAAAGAACTAGTTCATTTCTAGGGCTTTTCGAATGTATAGACAATGTTAACATTTCCTGATTGCAGTTTGTCGAGGTGACTGTCTCACCTTAAATGTGTATAGTCTACCGATACGTAGTTTGTGTACTCTCTAGTACGCGTTTGACAATATGCAATAGGAAACATCGTTGAATTTGCTTAGCTGAACCGTTTTTTCGCGATGAAATTATTATTCCGAACACCGGTCTCGTCGGCGCCCAGGGTCTCCAGGTCGTGTGTCGCTACCGTACTAGTTCGTTTGCGCAACTACACACACAGTTCGAGTGTATGTAATCATTTAACTCGAATTACAAAAGCCGTTCTACTAATCCGAACGTAAGCTTTATACCGATTTAATTCAGTATAATCTAAGCATGGTAATAATCAGATTTCAGTGTAACACCGACTTATCCGACGATTCCTTTTATCAATCTAATTAATTACATACGCGGCAGCATTGCTATAGAGTAAGTTTCATATCGGAACCTACCGTACCAGCGAGCCACACATATTGAAGACGTTTGATCATCAGCATGCAAACAGAACATCGGATTATTTCAACGCACAGCGCAGTCACATAATTATTTTTGCTCGAAGCGTTCTCGAGAAACAATAACTTCACTTGCAAACGTTTCCATCTGCAAAGTTGAACTTGTTTCTTTCGTCGTCTTTTTTGTTCATCGATAGAAGGACTCGACTTACGTAACATCACCTAGACCGAGCCGATCGTTACGCCCTGGTTTTATTTATCAAAACGCACACCGAACATTCGATGCGTTTTGCGTCATTAGAAATTTTTATTTTTAAAAATATTTCAAGTTCGTCCAGAAAGAATAATTCAAAAATTTCTTCCTATCGCGGATTCAAAAAAAAAACAACAAAAAAAACAAAAAAAAACCCTATTTCATTCGGAACATGATATCCCCCTCCCACCCACCACCGATTAACACCTCATTAAAGCTCGTACGAAACAAATCTTATAAGAACCTACTTAACAAGACCGACAAATGATTGCAATCTCTTCGCAATTAAAAAGAAAAAAGTACCGCAAACAGAAAAAAGCGAAATTGTTACAAATGCCTTACTTCGCTAATAAATAGCTCCATACAGAGCGACTGCAAAATTTGCCCGCAATTTTTGAAACCGTTGATAAATTAATCCATGAAACACTGACGGAGGACTGATCTCTATACCACGAAATTAGTGTTTATAAACGGAGCGATACCGCCGACTTCTGTGCACTACACAATCGGAATGTATTGCGTTACACACATCGTACGTGTCTGTCCACGGGTCTCGTATGTCGCTGCGATAGTTTGAAAGCGTGAAAAAGATTGCAGTTTTTCGAGTTTTCTACTTATTGAAAAAAAAACAAAAAGAAAAAAAAATGTTGTATTTTATAATTTATTTCTCATTAATAAAATCAGCTGATTCGAATGGAATATTGACTTCCCTTTTTCAATTAAATAAACACGGCACAATTACACATAAATATATTCTCTTAAAGCGCGAAATTCGCATTATTTGTTTTTATTTATTCCGAATACAGTAGACACTGAACGCTGGCGAACGAACAAAATAGTGACTCTGCCGTATGTTTCTTTTTTTATGCTTGATCGCGCATAGCTTGTGCCCGTGACAACCGATTTTGATGTGTTTACTGGAAAGTGTACCAGTCACAGTGGTGGCACCGCTGAATGCTAATACTCGGCAGTCGTTAAAATAAACGTTAAAAAAACGGACTCTCCTTAGAGACGTACATTTTTTGCAAACGAGACAAAATTCGGCCAAAAAGTGATCACGTGGAAATATTTGAAATTTTTTAAAATTAAACAAGCCAATAACGCGAACGGCTTAAAGTGTCTTCTTTAATTTGTACAAACGTACATTCGAACAAAGATAATGCCTTTGGCCATTATACTCTTAAACCAATCTGGCCTTTTATTACACAGAACCTAAAGGTAGCATCGTTTTACGTGTTGGTCTATCATCGCTCAAAAATATAAAAATTACGTAATGAAATGGTTTAAAAAATGTACCGATACTTGAAAATTTACTTTAAAATCTGAATCAAAATGCACCGAAAAGTAAAAAATAATTACTACACTCGATAAGAAGATAATATAGATTTCGCAGTAAAATTTCATATTCTGATTATTCTTAAACAACTTTAATTCTTCAAGTTGCAACAATAATTAAACACCGAATTAAATATTTCCGATGCTAGCAGTACTTGGCTCACGGAAAACTAGCGATTTCAATTTTTCTAAATATTATTAAAATCTGAATTTGGTGTATCGAGACTCCAATAAGAATTACAGAAAAAATCATAACATACCTTAATATTTTATCTTATCGGATAATTATTATTTTACTTCATAGTGCTTTTTCATTAAATTTTTAAAGTAAATCTTCAAGTATCGGTACTTTTTTTTCAATTATTTCATTTCCGTATACCGTTTTTTGGATTATTGTTAAATTGATGCTTCAAATAATATTTTTGAAAAATTATTAAACACCGAAGTCTCTATTAAAAATAAAAAATTCAAAAAGTATCCCGACTGTTGAGCGTTGTTTCTCCGAAACATGCCGAGGTATTTTTTGAATTTTTGATTTTTAATAAAGACTTCAGTGTTTAATAATTTTTCAAAAATATTATTTACAGAAATCACCGGAAGATGTATTATAACTATGTCAAAATTAAATTGATGTCTCGTTTAAATGGCGTATACAAGTACAGACATTTTGCCCGTAGATAGGTTGTACTTCATTATTTTTATTTCAAAAAATAAAAAGTTGGTGTATAAAGTTTTTCTTCCGAGTGTTGGTCATTTGCATGATGTTGCGATGTATTTTTGCGACTCTTTCGATAGCAGATTTCGAAACGGAAACACTTATTTTAAAATTTAAATTGAAACATATTGCCCATAATACGGCTTGGGCAATCTCAGAAACATTTGGGTGTGAATGCCTAAAATGTGTTTACCGCCGCTTTAACCGGCATCGCGCTTCATGTCCAAGGGTCTTTACTGTCAAATACCGAAAACGGAATAGTTAGAGTTTCTGGAAAATAAAAGAAGAGTACACATACCGTGTCAATCTATAGTTCAATAATGTAAATGTCGATAAACACATTCAAGCAGCATACGGATAATTTCACCTGCAATAAATAAATGTGATAATCCACATCAGGAGATCGGCTGACTTAAGGAAAAGTTATTGTAATTACAAATGAACGAATAACATGTAGTATCGCTAGTTATACTACATTAATGGAGCCCTATCCCTTCAAGTTAAAATACCTTTTTCGCTAGTTCTTATCCTTCTTCTTGGCTAGCTATTATCAGTCCACTACTGGACGAAAATCTCGCCCCATTTTTTCCAATCGCTAATAATAATAATAATAATAATAATAATAATAATAATAATAATACAGCTGGAGCATGTCGAACCGGATACACACTATAAATACCCAGGAATGGCCGAAAAACATGGTATACAACATAAAAAGATGAAACAGAAATTAATAGATGTATTCCAAAAGCGATTAAAAATGATACTTGCGACTAGAATATAAGCCAAATATATAGTTAAAGCAATAAACATGTTTATAGTACCAACACTCACATATTCTTTTGAAGTGGTCAAATGGAATAATACTGAGCTAAAAGAGGTGCAACGAAAAATAAGAACTTCTCTAACAGAACGTCGAATGCACCACCCGCATGCTGTGTGGAACGTCTGGCCCTGAGAGGAATAATGTGCCTTAAAAATCTACACAATAAACAACTGCTAGGATTAAGAAAATATTGGTATAAAAAGGTAGTAGAACAAAATATATACAAAGGCAGTAGAACAAAATATGTACAAAATACTTAGGAACTTAAATGATGATTATACACCATTAAAGCTGGCGTCTACGGAAGTAACAAATAAAATACAAATATTAGTTGAAAACAGCGAAAAGAACATGCGCAAAAGCCCCCCATGGTAAATACTGGGCAGTGATAAGCAAAGACTCAGTGGATAAAGTAAAGACGCATAAATGACTAGCAACTGGTAAGATGTATTCGGAGACAGAGGGTTTCATGTTAGCATTACAGGATGGTGTATGGGAAACACGTGTATATAGAAAATGAATGTTAAAAGAAAGGATAGAAAACGAAAATTGTAGAAAGTGTAACGAAAACCTGGAGACCATAGATCATATACTCTCAGGATGCCCCATACTGGCACAAACGCAATACACACACAAACATAATAATGTTGCTAAGATTATATATGTAAAGAAATATGCAAATTACACGGGGTATAATAATTAATAATGAACCGTATTACAAGTGTAAACGACCTGATATCGCTGAAAATGAAACGAATATGCAAATAATAACAGATAAAACGGTCGCTGCGAACCGACCTGATACATAACGTTAGTCGATAAAAAGAATAAACGTGTGGCCCTTATTGATATTACAGTTGTGAATAACGAAAACATTCAAAATAGATACTCTAGGAAAATTAATAAATACATGGGGAATCAGCCATGGAGGTTAAACGACTTTGGGCTATGAATAGGGTTAGAATAATTCCATTCGTTATTTCAACAATGGCGGTTGTACCGGTGTAACGTTAAGGAAAAATGCCGTCGAATTACATCTAAACCTATGAAAAACTAATAACCGATATTCGGAAATCAGTAATTTTAGATTTCACTCGTATAATATGCAGAATGTTTGAAGAAACGTAACGTACTTCTCCCTGGTTCATGCCCGAGAAGCTACAACTTAAACCTACGAAAAGCGGATAAGAGGACAAGAAATAATAATAATAATAATGCAGAAGGATACAACGCTACGGATTTATCAGTATTTTATGGTAATATTCAAGCATAAGGGTATTATTATTATAAAATAATTCACATTAGACGACTACCGCGTGAAGAATATAAATTATAAGAAGTGTCCGATAATTAAAATTTTATTATTCCTTCGTTACGCTTTTTATCGCACTTTTCGTTATGGTAATTTTGCGCAGATAAATGCTTCATCTTTCCCTTTCTATTATACAATTACGCATCCGAATGCACACGAATAAGAAGAGTTGGCTAAATCCATTTCATGAAGGTGAACCGGTTGCCGATTGTGCTCAAAATGAATTTCGCCAGCAATTACAGAAAAGAGTTCTTGATGCATAGTAAGAGTTTAAATATTTCCATTAGATTAGGAGTTGTTATTCCTTTTTCTGTGTCTAACATTCTTTATGAGCGAATTTTACGCGGAACATTAAATCGTAGAAGAAATACGGATTAACCTTAAAAGCAGTAATTATTTTACACGTTAACGCGTCCTAACGTTCACTGACGATATTTATATACGTACGTAATACTATTTAAAACTTTGGCCAGTTCAGAATGTTAGATATTAATTTTGTTTATGAGCTTTCCTCGTTAAGGGGAGGGGTATGGGATAACCACTTTGAAAAATCCGTTTTTCTGAAAAATTTTCATATAAAAGTACAAATTCTTAGAAATATTTTCCCAAAACCTCAGGTCATTTGGAGTAAAACTCATTAAGATAGCAAGCTGTGCGCTGCACCCCTTTTGAGCCGGCCGAAAGCGCCAGGCAGTTAACCGGAGCAGCTGCTTCCTTCTCTTTCAAAGGACCTAGCCGGTGATGGTACCTGGAAAAAACGAGGTTTCTTTTCGTTATATGGTGTTTCTTCATTAATAGGATATTACACTGGAAAAGTTATAGATATTTACTTTAAAAGTAGGCACTGTTAAAGGTATAAAACTTCGGAGAAAAAATTAAATATAATATAATAGAATTTGAAGAATGGCATACCAAGCACGTGGAACATGGTGAATGTGAAGTAAATCACATTGGACCTGCAGGAAACATGGAAGTATCAGTAATAAAAGAAATGTTTCAACGATCGGAGGAAAAGTACGACGTCAAGTATAAAAATTACATCGGCGACGGTGATAGTAAAACGTACACCGGTGTAATTCAATGCCATCCATATGACGAAGACTTTGTAATAAATAAATAAAAATTCGTCGGCCACGTTCAAAAAAGGATCGGCAAACGGCTACGTGACCTTGTAAAAAACACAACAGGAGAGACAGAAATAAAAACCGGAAAAAAAGGCTGAATAAACTATGTTAGAAGAAGCAGATGTCTCTCTGGAAAAGGAAAACTCACTGGTAAAACAATTGATAAATTAATGGTGTATTATGGATTAGCAATCGAAAGAAATTGTGATTCAGTGCAAAAAATGAAAGATGCGATTTCAGCGACCTTTCTTCATTATAAATCAATGAACAAAAATCCACAGCATCATAAGTGTCCGGCCGGCGCTGACTTGTGGTGCGCTTATCAAAAATCTTTGGCCGCCACCGGAATAGAAAATTTCCAGCACGATTATGAACCTTTTCCGGATGATGTAACAAAAGCAATCGAGCATGAATATTTAAGCAAGGACGAGCTTTTAGAGCGATTTATTGGTGGATTTACTCAAAACAATAACGAAAGCCTAAATCAACTTATTTGGAAGATCACTCTAAAAATTTTATCCAGTAGCCCTATTTTAGTAGAAATTGCAACAAATGTTTTCCAATGAAGGAAATTATGCATTACTAACCTTCCTACAAGAGATGAAAATTATCGTCGGCCCAAATGCTCATTAGTACGTTCAAACAGCCGATGAAACGCGAATTCAAAGAGCCGAACAAAAAGCTGCGCTTCAGACAAAAGAGGCTAGAATAATGGAAAGAATGGAACAAAAGGAAGTCTTGGACATTGTAAGTGCAGCAGGTACCTTTGCTTTATGGTGCTGGCATCGACGATTCAGTTTAAGTGAGAAAAAAAAAAAATTTCTTCCAATTTTCATAGTTTAAAACTTTAAACGCGTTTTTCTCGAAATGACTTTTTTGAAGTTGGTGGACACGATATCTCAAAAACTTCTGTACCGATCCGGTTCATGTTTAACACAGTTTTATAATACATATTTTACTAGGTCGCAACGTTCTTATTTTTTTTTTTTTCGCTTGAGACCGATTTTACAGCTACAAAATGGCGCCATTTTTAGGGTAAATATCGTGATTTTGACTTCATCCGACCGCCACAAATTGAAAAAAAATTTTAAAAATAAAAGGACAACGTTGCGACCTAGATTTACTTCTAAATTAACCATTTTTTCCAACTATTCGTGTTTCGGATGATTTTGTAACGAGTTATCGTGGACACCGCAAAACGTATTTTTTTGAAATGGCCTCCGTCAATTCGCTCTCACTGGCTTGTTTATGGATATTTTTTGACGAAAAAATTACTGAATATTCTTGAAATGTCATATAACTATGTGCAAAAAACTTTAATGAAATAACTTTAATAGTCTCTTTAAAAATTACTCTCAAAAAAGTGCTTTTTTTAGACCCGTTATCCCATACCCCCCCCCCCCCTTAAAACAAGAAAAATATTTTTTCACAGAAAATGTCAACAATTCTAAACGTAATTCATTTGTAATTAGCACCGGGCTCGGCCAATTAAATTAAATATAGCAAATTATAAAACATTTATGAATAATATTTCTCTGTAATACAAATATATACGTTTCATTATCCAGTCATTTAACTAATTGCCTCTCAGACATAAGTATTTTAACACTTTATGCCTAAGTATTCATATATAAAAGACCTGTTAATGTAATTTTAAAATACGCTTCGGTTGGAATATTATAAAATAAAGATTACGGTATTTTCTCCTACATTCATCTGATTGTTATTCACGGTTTAATAAAAAACTACCTTTGCGCAATAATAAGTAATAGCCGTAACAGTTTCATTAGAAGTATTATAACTCAGACATTAGGTAATTGTAAAAATATGTATATAAAGTTATAACGTTTATAATTCGCCAGTAACAAAATGTAAATACTCTTAATTTAAAAAGAACTGTATAAAACCAAGAGCGACACTAATAATTAATAATAATGGTCAACTAGTAGTTTAGAATGATATATAAAAATGTACAGCCAGAGTAATTGTTCTATTATCTCATATTCCAAAGGGGTCTCTAGCCTTTGTATCCATTATCTTACGGTAGTTAATTATTCGAGTTATTCCCGGTGCAAATAATTTTTCTAAGCTAGAAACAAATTCAGATGAAGTTCAGTCAGCTCTGCAGAATCTAAACTAGTTATCTGCGTGCAGACGGTACAAATTACCTTTTTTACCTTAACTTCCATTTTAATAATAAAAAAGACAAATAATCCGGTCACCTTTTTTCAAACATACTCCACTAAACGCAGTTACATTATAAAGAAAACAGTAAACCCACGAATAAGCTTTTTTACGGTCACTCTCACATCGCTTATTTTGTAAATGCCCGCAACATTCAATACTTCATCGCAAAACACTTAAAAGGAAAAAGATTTTGAATCTGAAGTAAGATTTTTTCAATATAAGTGAAATATCATTAATACCATACACATTCATGACTATGTCACTTCTAACCCGGGGTTTACTACATTCTTTGTCCAATGATTGTATCCCATAATTATGTCCCGTTAGTTTTTCGTTAAATGATAATGTTCCATGATTTTATACCGTTACTTTACATAAGATAACAAAGGTTAAATGCTGTGTTGTACAATTGCTAAGATTTTTTTTTTTTTTTTTAATGAAAGACAGGTAAGAATGACGTAGTCAATTGAAAACGATTATTCTGTAAGAAGTTTAGAGGAAAAAATATTAGCAATCAATGGGGCTTGTCCCCTAACGAGTCCCAAAGGGCAGAGTTCATAATACACATTTATTTATCTAGTAATTATTACGTGTCACGTCTACGCTGGGAGGTAGTATGAATGCGTGAAATTATGTAATAGAAATTATGTAATATTTTATTTAAAAAAATAAAATAAAAAATAACAAAAGAAAAAGACAAGAAGACAAACAGCTTTTGGCTAGGTTAGATTTTGTGATGGAAAACATAGATGAGGAGGCTGATCAAAAAGAAGCCGAACTGTTTGCGGTGGTGTTAGTCACCTGGAAGCAAACTGGTTTCCATCTTAAATGAAATCTACAACCCTCTTCTAATCAACGGCCGTCTCTAATCATTTTTCCTAATATTTTTTTACGGTAATTCTTTCTTTAATAAACGCACCGCTAAGCTACTTCAATTTGTCTGCATTCAAATGGTCATAGATTGAGAATCACTGAACACTTAAGGTTCTGTGCATAATTTTCGGAAAAGGAGGGGATTGTAGGTTTCATTTAAGATGAAAACCAGTTTACTAGCTTGTATAGGTGACTCACACTGCGAAGAGTTTGGGATCCGTTTTGTCATCGAGTAAGAAAATAAACGGTCGTAAAATTGCGTTGCACGTCAATACAAAAGTATAATTCGTACTAA